>OY720308.1:21804491-23154211 GCA_963082785.1 Philonthus spinipes
ATCGGATTGTCATCATCTGTTATGATTCAGTGGATGATACAATGATTCTCAGTTGTCTACCTCTTAGACTCAAATTATTAGACTCAATATAAATTAGGCAATGAATGGTGCAGCTTACAATCATTTTAATTACATCTTTGTTGATATCATTGCAAAATTGAAAAAAGAATTCAAATAAATACCTATCTCGATTTATAATTTCCTTCCCGCTTTTGTGCTCGATTTTTGAGGTAAAATTGTACTATATTACCAACACAGCTGTCATTTTTGTTGAAATAAAATAAATATTTCATAATTTGAGATTGATATTATGATTGTAAATTTAACTCTGAAAATAATAACCTAATCACTTATAAACATAAATTGAAAATATGCGGCTCAAGAAATTACGACATAATGAAATATATTATTTTGGAAGTAGAAAAATATTTTATAATGCATTAATTAAATATGATTGCAGAAAAAACCGATTCCAGCCAGGTGAATTTTGGTTTTGTAATATATTGTTAATTTTTTTCTTTTTGTATTACATTTGCAATAATGATATCTTGGAATGAATAAAAATGATTGAAAACTAGAACACCATGATTATAGTTAATTTCAAACCATTTTCAACATTAAAATTTAAACATAAATTTAGTCACTTACCTCTTTTAGCCAATTCAAAAGCGAGAGCCTTCCCGATTCCGGAATTAGCCCCAGTAATAATCACAACGAGACCGTCCAACCGTGTACTGCAACTGCAAACCCCGCCAGCAAAATATTTCCTAAAACCAAAGACAACAAAACCAATCACAACCCCGGGTGCACTCACCATCCACTTACATCAATCCATAAGTCACTGAACCGACAACAATTGTTCCAGCAATGTACTTCCACATCTTATTACCTGTTCTCTCACAGAATTAATACCACTAAAAGCATTAGACAACAACTACGGCAAGTATCGGCATCGGCATCATGAAATATTCACCAATTCCAGATGCTGATGAATATGCAATTAATTCGAACCGCTGTCGGATTCCGGAGAGTAAGTAAGGTTATTTTGGTGTGGAGTGGTGAACAGAACGCAGCGAGCGTGAATTCCGGCGGTGGGAATCGATATTTCGACAGTTGATTTCTTGAATCAAACGGCGTTTAATTTACGTATAATTGTTGTCAAAGAGTTTTTGGTAAGAAAAAGTGGTAAGTGGTGTTGACATAAATATTTATAAGACCGTGAAGTTTCAGCTTAAAATTGGATAATTATTTATAACTCGACGTTCCCCGATTATTTTGCAATGTTGATACGGAATTTATCACAGTCTGTGGAATTTATATAAATTGAATAACTGTAATCATTTGTTTACCGCAGTCTTTTTTTTTTCATAGAAATTTCAGTTTATTTTTTTAAGTAATTTCATGTATTTTAAATTGTATACTTACACGCATATTTTTTAATAGCTTCATTTATATATGTTCAAAGAATAAAGCCCAATTTCATCTATTAGTATTATTTCGCATAAAATTTAAGTTATGTTAAAATTTTCCCGCCAATATTATCATGAAAAGTTCTCAACGTCATATTCTATTATAACCCGAATTACACTCAATAAATAAATAAGTTCGATTTACACTAGCGAAAAGGTTCAATGTATATCAAGTAAGTAAGTAGGTAATATTTTGTATAAATTCATTGTAGTAATTCGTGACGTTCAGTTGCAAAAATGAAATAATAATTAGTATTGACAATTTTTTTAAATACACTTTTCAAAGACATTTCAAGAATTTAGTGTGTGTAACACAAACTGAATCTTTTAGGTTCCTGTGTTATCTTGTAATTCAAGTTCTTAATTTGTTGGTTATGTGAAGGGAAATGTCACATTAATATTGGAGATACAACTTTTGCTTTTAGTAAAATGAGTACGCCATCGCCTAGATCATAAAAAGTGCTATAAGAATGTCTTCATTCCATTGAAATATTGCTTCTAATAATGAAGATAAAAAGAAAACAGAATTGGTAACGTTTCCGAATGGTGTCACAGGATATAGAAAATTTTGAAAACGGAATTATGGGTAAACGTGCGTGAAATGAACGAATCCGAAGTCAGAATCTGTAGGAAACTTACCGTTTGGTCACAATTCGCATTGAAAGTCCCAATTTTGAGGTTATAATTGATCCGATTTCCGACTAAATAAGCACATTGCGAGTATAAATCCTACACATGATGAAATTTAACAAATTTGTTGCAATTTTTTCATTTATTCGGCCAAAATCACGATTTTAATTTTATACAGAAAATTACGTTTCTATGAAAAAAATCAATATGTATTTTAGATCCATTTGTAAATAGTAGATATTTTAATTTATGATAGCAAAAATAGATGGTGTCACCGCTCCACTAAACCGAATGTATTTTGTACAATATAATAAAAAATAATAGAGAATTATTCATCGACTATTATAAATAATACATACATATTTAATTAATGATTTTTTATGAAAATATTGGATAGATTGGTACAACTTACAATCTTTTGCACGTTTTGACAGAATACTTTACAAACATGTTTGCACACTCACCTAACCTAAACTAACGTAACATAACCTAAACTAACCTAACCTAACCCAAACTAACCTAACATAACCTAAACTAACCCAAACTAACCTAACCTAAACTAACACAAACTAACCTAACATAACCTAAACTAACCCAAACTAACCTAACCTAAACTAACCTAACCCAAACTAAACTAACCTAACCTAAATTAACCCAAACTAAACTAACCTAAACTAATCTAACCGAAGCCGACAAAACGTGCAAAAGATCGTAAGTTGTACCAATCTATCCAATATTTTGATTAAAAAATCATTAATTAAATATGTATGTATTATTTATAATAGTCGATGAATAATTCTCTATTATTTTTTATTATATTGTACAAAATACATTCGGTTTAGTGGAGCGGTGACGCCATCTATTTTTGCTATCATAAATTAAAATATCTACTATTTACAAATGGATCTAAAATACATATTGATTTTTTCATAGAAACGTAATTTTCTGTATAAAATTAAAATCGTGATTTTGGCCGAATAAATGAAAAAATCGCAACAAATTTGTTAAATTTCGTCATAGATTAAAAGATTATTTCATCATGTGTACGATTTATACTCGCAATGTGCTTATTTAGTCAGAAATCGGATCAATTATAACCTCAAAATTGGGACTTTCAATGCGAATTGTGACCAAACGGTAAGATTCCTACAGATTCTGACTTCGGATTCGTTCATTTCACGCATGTTTACCCATGATTCCGTTTTTAAAATTTTAAATAGCCCGTGACACGATTCGGAAACCTTTCCACAGAATTTTTCAGTTTTTTTTTTCATTTTTCTTGGAAACAAAAAAACTTAGACCAATTTTCTCAACGGGTTATTAATCAGCATGGAATTCTGCAAAAGTGCCAAATTTAAACCTACCCTCTATCTCTTATAATAAGCGAGATCCCCATAGTTAGACTCGAATTTGAAACACCCTGCATATTACATACTACATCTAAGCAACATAAGTAATATTCTGGTGGCAAATTTTGGAACCCTCTTTTGGACCAAAATCTGCGGTTTCCACGTGATTTATTAGCTGACGCAAACACATATATTTTAGATTATAAATGCGCGAATCGATTCGACTATTGTCATATCCACTAGTCACTAGAAAATGCCCACAGGATGCCCTCTTCTGTGATCACTATTAGTAGAAAAACTGACAGGAAAACTAAATAACTAAGGATTCTATAGAGTTATGCCACTTGATTTCCTCACCCAACAGAGTTGAGCCTTCTGAAAAATAGCAATGCGTATTTGCATTGGAATAATAAAGCCAATGCTGAAATAGAGCATAGATAGCCCAGGACAGACAAGAAAACAGAAAACAGCCAAGTTTAACCATATGTAAAGACTTGTCCGATAGGAGCATTCAATACAACACCAACAGCAGCTATGGAAGCCTTACTCTGCCTGCCACCAATTTTCAAGTAATGACATCATATTTAGTACATGGAGGAATGGGAAAAAATGTAGAGAGAAAAGTGGTGAGCCAGAGGAGATTGGAAGAAGAGAGTGGATAAGGGAACTGGAAGAATTTACGGAAGAAGAAGTTGAAAAAGGTTTTGAGGAGGTGAAAGTGGGAAAGGTGGCAGGAATGGATGGTATTAAAGCGGAAATGTGGAAAATAATTGGAGTGGAGGGGAGAAGGCGTTTTAGGGAGCTTCTAAACAAAATGTGGAGAGCTGAAGAAAAAATTGCAGAATCATGACGAGTAAGAGTGATGTGCCCAATATATAAAAATGGCTACCTCCCATAGATCTCTCATCCTCAATTCAGCCAGCCTACCTTGTTATATATATTATATAAGCCAAATCTGGCCATCTGGCCCAGTATGGACTCTCTTAATGGCAAGAGTGCTGGACACTCGCAAAGAAAGTGCCAAGCTGTCTCGTTTTCCATGCTGCATCCTCTGTAAGATGGAGAGTCAACCATTCCCATCTTGTAGAGGTGCCCGTTTAGTCTACAGTGACCAGTGAGGATGGCAGTTGCCTTACTGCACTCACCCGATAATCAACTAGAATACTAACTTGCCTCGATAACTGTAGTGTCCGGTGGTAGGCAATATAATAAAAAAATATTAATCTTTACTTGAAATTAATTGCTCTTTATTTGTAACGTCCGATTACATTCATACACACAGAGATACAGCCGGACTCGCATCTGCGAATACAAAAAACTTAACACCTTTTTTTGTCGATGCTCGTCGCACACAATAATAATATTTAAATACATACATACACTACATTACTTCCCCCTAGAAATATACATATTTTTATTATTTTCCAAATACACTATTTATATTAAAAAAAATCATATGTTAATCAGGAGGGTGGTTTAATCACTCGTTTAGGGCGATCATTATTTGTTTTTCTTTGAATTATACCTCTTTCCTGATTATCATCTTCAACTACAATTTCTTTGTTGTTATTGTCCAAAGAAATTTTATTTACAGGGTAATGATAACATTTTCTGACCTGGTCAGCGTGTCTTTTCCAAGTAAAATCAGAATTTAACACATTTACCAAATACATGTTTGACCCTATTTTTTTTAATATTTTAGCTTTTACCCAAGTAGGTTTAGTTACGTTCTTCCTATAATCCTTAACTAATACTACTTCACTAATATCAAATTTAATTTCTCTAGACCCCTTAAATAATTTTCTTTGTTTATTTAAAACATTAGTTTTTAAATTGCTTTTCAAAAGATCAAATCTTGTTCTTACTGTATTTCCAAACATTACAGTAGCAGGAGAAATTCCTGTAGTACAGTGTTTTACATTTCTGTAGTCGAAAAGAAAATTATTTAATGCTAGATTAATGTTTAAATATTTATTTTTAAGCAATACTCTCTTCAAAGAAAATTTAACTGTTTTCACCGCATTTTCAGCAGCAGCATTCGATTGTGGATGGTATGGTGCGCTGGTGATATGACGAATACCATTCATTCTCAAAAACTCCCGAAATTGACCAGAAGTAAATTGTCTGCCCTTATCAGACACAATTAATTTAGGTAGTCCAAAACGTGCGAATGTTGTTCTCAGAATTTGAATTGTGGTATTTGTCGTTATATTATGGATTGGATACACTTCCAACCATTTTCAATACGCGTCCAAAATAATAAAAAAATAATGATTTGATAAAGGACCCATGAAATCTATGTGTAGACGCTCCCACTTATTTTCAGGTAATGGCCACGGTGTCAATCTTACTTTTGGTGGATTATTGCGTAAACTTACGCAACTATCACAATCATTTACAACTTTTTCAATTTGAGTATTTATCCCCGGCCACCAAAAATAAGATCGAGCCAAATTCTTCATCTTTACCATTCCCAAGTGAGATGAATGAAGCTCATTTAATAAAGATTCTCTTATTTTTTTCGGTACGATTATTTTGTTATTCCACAAAACACAATTGTTTTCAATCGACAATTGAAATCTAATTTTATAATATGGTTTTAAATTTGTTTTAATTTGATTAAATCTAGGCCAGCCCTGTTTAATATATTTAATTAGTGATACAATTTCTGTATCACCTCTACTTACTTTCTTTATAAATTCAAAATCAATCGGACAATTTATATCTATTTTAAAAAAATGTTCATAATTTAAATCTGCATTTTCATATAATTGTGAATTCTTAGTTACAACTGGTAGACGTGATAAACAATCAGCAATATTATTTCCGGACTTAACAAATTCTATGCTATACTGAAAGCTAGATAAAATTGTAGCCCAACGTTTAAGTCTGTTTGCAGTATACTGGGGAATTCCCTTTACTGGACTAAAAATGGCTAGTAATGGCTTGTGATCCATTACCAAAATAAAATGCCTTGCATATAAATATTGATAAATTTTGGTTAGTCCAAAAATAATCGATAATCCCTCTTTTTCAATTTGCGAATATTGCTTTTCTGCTGACAATAAGGTTCTGGATGCGTACGCCACTGGTCGTTCTGTGCCATCATCCATAACGTGCGATAACACAGCACCAATGCCGTACGAACTAGCATCTGTGGTTAGTTTTAATTTCAATTCAGGGTTATAATGGACTAATATTTCTGTTTCTGATAAATGTTTTTTAATTTTTTTAAATGACTGGTTACATAATTGATTCCATTTGAATGGCACGTCTTTTTTTAATAATTGATATAATGGGTACAAAATAGTAGATATATTTTTTATAAACTTTCCATAATAATTCACAAGACCTAAGAACGATTTAAGTTGTGTAATATTATTAGGAATAGGTGCATCTAGCATTGCTTTAATTTTATCTTTTGATGCACTTAACCCCTCTTTGCTAATTATATAACCTAAATAGGAAATTTCAGATTGAAAAAAAACTACACTTATTTACTGATATCTTTAAACCAGCAGTTTGTAATCTATGTAACACCATTCTCAATCTTTCTACGTACTGATTTTCATTTCTTCCTGTAATTAAAATATCGTCTAGGAAGCATGCAACACCATCCAGCCCTTGCAAAAGCGAATCCATAATTTTTTGGAATTTGCTTGGTGCACAAGCAATACCGAAAGGCATTCTTGTATATTGATAAAATCCTTTATGGGTGGATATTGTTACAAACTCCCTAGACTTATCATCTAAGCAGACCTGTTGGTATGCTTGAGATAAATCCAATTTAGTGAATTTTTCACCACCATGCAACTTTGTGAAAAGTTCCTCAATTCGAGGCAAAGGATATTTATCTATCTTAAGAGCAGGGTTGATTGTGACCTTAAAATCTCCACATATTCTCACGGTCCGGTCTTTTTTTAAAACTGGCACTATAGGTGTGCCCCAATTACTATACTCAACAGGGACAATGATACCTAAATTTTCTAGTCGCATTAACTCAATTTCAACAAGTTTTTTTAGAGCAAATGGTATAGGTCTAGGTCGAAAAAAATTAGATGTATAATTTTCATCCACATCTAAGGTTATTTTTCCTTTATTAAAAGTACCTAATCCCGGAGAAAATAAATTTTTAAACATTTTCATATCCACCTTATTAACTTGATTAACATAATTTACTGGCGCAATAGTTAATTTAGAATAATTTAAAAAATCTCTGCCAACTAACGGATTTCCTCCGTTTTTTATAACATAAACTTTCAATTTAAATGTTTTATTATCATAGGATATATTCAAATTACATGTCCCCAAAGGAACTATTTTACTACCATTGTAACATACAAGGGTTTTATCAGCTGGTTCTAATTTAATTTTATTAAAATATAAATTATACAATTGATCATTGATAGCGGTTATGCTAGAACCCGTGTCAATTTTACATGTAATTGGAATATTTTCTATTTTAACATCTAATGTTAATGGTTCATTAATTTCATTGTTGATCGTAAATATATTTACTTTTGACATTTCATCAATGAAATTATTACTGTTCGTTTTCCAATTTCGTCCTCTAACCAACTGCTTCCTACCCGAACAAACGTTCGCCAAATGTCCTTTTCTGTCACACTTATAGCACGTATGATCTCGAAAATAACACATATGCTATTAGTGATTTTTTCTACCGCACACACTACACTTTTCACACTTCACTTTAGCACATTCGGCCTTCTTCGGTGTTTGGTGATGTCTCATTTGCAATGTTCTTGTGACGTTTTCTACCCCTTTCTTGATTGGCCGATTCCTGGTCATGTGATGATACATCATTTCCGTCCTCTCCTCGGTACCGAAATTGATTTCCGTATTACATTTGGCTGACATCTTGGAATTAGCTATTTGGACGATTTGATTAAAATTCACTTCCAATGATTCTTCAAACAGTCGATCTTGGACAGGTCCCTTTTGAAATCCAATCACAAAACGGTCCCTCATTGCCTCCTCAATTCTCGCGTCTTCAAATTTGCAATGCACTGCAATGCTTCTTACTCGTGCTGCCCATTCTTTTGCACTTTCGTTTTCATATTGTTTCGCATTGTAAAATTTATAACGCGCTGCAAATGCACCAACGCTCGTCTTAAAATGGTCATCCAGCTTCTCAATTAGGCTTTCGAATGAACAATCTTCGGGCATAGACGGCACTGATAAGTCGTAAATTAATTTATACGCCTCCTCAGATAGAGCATTTAATAGAATTGCCCGTTTTTTTTCTCAACAGCCGTAATCGAATTTGCGAGAAAATAATTATTTAATCGGCGTTTATAGATCCCCCAATCAGTACTGGGATCAAATTCGCGAAGCTGTCCTATCAAATATTGACTTCCCGACACTTCTGCATTTGGTTCCGCCATTTTTCGGATATCCACGTGCGCGATTATAAACTGCCCACAACTACGCGTACAACACTTAATACGATTCACTAAATCCTCGTCGCCACTTGTAGTGTCCGGTGGTAGGCAATATAATAAAAAAATATTAATCTTTACTTGAAATTAATTGCTCTTTATTTGTAACGTCCGATTACATTTATACACACAGAGATACTGCCGGACAGCCGGACTCGCATCTGCGAATACAAAAAACTTAACACCTTTTTTTGTCGATGCTCGTCGCACACAATATAATAATATCTAAATACATACATACACTACAATAACGAGTAAATCTCCATATTGTAAGACGATATTGTGAAAACTAGAATCCCGGCCCTGTTTAGGCCTTTCTTTCACTGTAATTGACTCCACTGGTGGATTCGCGTCGAGACTGTCAAGCGAGTAGGTTGTTTCCTTGTTTTTGATAGTGTGCACGTGGTCTTTGTAAGTTTGTTTATTCTATTTTCCTTTTATTATTTTTTCCCATTCTCTTAATTAATTCTTCCGTTATAAGGAGTAAATTTTAGTTAAATTTCACGTCAATTATGGACGTAGACTTGGGAGGGCCGGGCCCTCCTGGAAATTTATCGATTCAGAATCGTATTCTTATAAAGCAGTTTATTTTAGTCCTAATGATAGAAATGATGTTTCTAATAATAATTCTGTTTTACACGAGATGACTGTAGGTAAAATTATGCATAAAGCTGGTTATGATGTGATAACCTCTAGAAGAGGTAGAAATAGAGCTTCAATTCAATTTAAAAATATAAATGATGCTAACAAATTTCTGAGTTCGGAATCTTTGTTAAATAATAATTCTCTAAACGCATTCATTCCCAGTCAATTTATTACTACTAAATTTATTTTGAGGGAGGTTAAGCCATCGTTATCCGAAACAGAAATTTTGGAACAATTAAATGTCTGTAATTCTTTTGTAACCTTGGCAGTAAGAAGATGGAAAAGGAAATCCATTGTAAATGAAGTGACTGTTTTGGTTAACACTCACTCTGTTGTTGTTACAATTAGAGCAAATGCAATGCCTTTGAGTGTAAAACTATATAGTACTTATAAAACTCCAGAAATGTTTATATTTCCTGTTCTGCTTCAGATATGGACATACAAAGAGTCTTTGTAAAAGTAAGATTAGATGTTTGAAGTGGGGGGATATTGTTCATCTCACTGCTAATTGTTCTCAATTAGATTTTAAGTGTGTTCATTGTTCTGGTGCTCATTCATCAATAGAATTAGGTACTCTTTCAAAGAACCGAATTTGTCCAGAATACATTAGACAGAAGAAAATAAAAGAGTATATGGCTAGGTTCGATGTGTCTCTCTCAGAAGCAAGTAATTTATTTCCAAAATCAAATAATTCTAATAATACAAATAATAGCAGCTTCAATAAAATTGATAACAATTTAGTTCCTAATCAAAATAACTTTCCTAATCTCTCTTCCTCTAACAATTTATCTAATCTGAGTCAGGTTTCAAACAAAAATAGCTATGTCACTATTCTAAAAAGTAACTAAAAGAATAACTCCAACTAATGTAAAAGATATTGAATTCAGACAAAAGTACTTGGATATTATTAACCCGAGTACTCCATCGCCTAAAAAGATTTGTTATAGGAACTCTTCTCCTTCCACTTCTTCAGAGCATATGGAATGTAATCCAGAAGATATTAGGGATTTATTTATAAAATTGTTTTTAGCAGATCCTAATTTATTTGTTAAATCATTAATTAGTATAATACCAGTCGACACTCTTTTACAACATATACAGAATTCTAACAGTAAACACTCCGACAATGAAAATAATACATTGGAATAGTAGAAGTATATTTGCCAATAGATCTAATTTGTATAATTTAATTAAATCATATAATCCAGACATTCTTTGTATTTCTGAGACTTGGATAAAATACAATGATAAATTTAATATTAAAGGTTTTCATTCTGTATTAAAATCTCGTTTAGATGGTGAAGGTGGTATTGCTATATTTATTAGGAAATGTATATCTTTTTCGGAAATTGATTTGGATTCTAATGCTTTCAGGAACAACAATTCTCAATTTATTTCTATAAGATTTTCTAAATTTAATCTTTTATTCGGATATATTCCTCCTTCTGTCAGATGTAATCTGGCATTTTGGGAATCAATTTTCTCTAATTCAGTTCCCTACATTATTGTAGGTGATTTTAATCCACATATCTCATACATTAATGGTTCACATTCTAATTCCAATGGTAAATCTCTTTGGGAGTTTATTGAAAATAATAATTTATTGGTTGTTAATGACTCTAACCCTACTCTTTTTTCATATTCTAATAATAATACTAAAAGTATTATAGATTTATCTATTGTATCACTTAGTTTAGGGGCTTTAATTTCTTCCTACACACTAAACGATACTTATGGAAGTGACCATTTTCAAGTTGTTTTGGATATAAGTATTAATGTTTCTGGAAATCTTACTCACAAACATCTATTTAAGCCATCTAGAAATTTTAAAGCTGCTAATTGGGAATTGTTTACAAAAGAAGTATTGGAATCTGTTTCTAATGATTGTTCCTACTCTAATTTAATTAATAAGATGAATTGTGCAGGGAATAAGGCAATTCCTTTACATCACCAATTTTATCGTCGAACTTTGTGTCCATGGTGGGACGATGAATGTAGTATGCTTAAGGAAAAAGAATGAAGGCTATAAAAGATTATTATCAGTTTGGTTCTACAACTAATTTTATTATTGCTAAAAAAGCTATTGCAGTTGCAAAAAAAATCTTTAATCAAAAGAAAAAGAAAAGTTTTAAAGAATTTTGCGAAACTATCTCCCAATTTACCTCTATTTCGGAAGTTTGGAAAAATATCAAAATATTTAGGAAATCTTTTGAACCAGTTTCTTATGTTCCTATAAATGATAAAGTTAGTAATCTATTTTTTTGTAATTTAATACCCCAGTGGGTAACTCCTCAATTTAAATTTAACTTTGCTGACTCAAATAATTCTTATCTTAATGCTAAATTTACATTGGCTGAATTAAACTCTGTTTTAGACATTGTTAAAGACTCTTCTACGGGAATTGATAATATATCTTATTCGATGATTAAAAATCTTCCTTTTGAGGCTAAATCTGTATTATTGAAGTTATTTAATCAATTTCTGATGTTTGGTACTTTACCTTAGGATTGGCAAAAACAAATTATTTGTCCAATATTGAAACCTGGAAAGGATCCAAACTCACCATCTAGTTATAGACCTATTGCTCTTACTTCATGTGTAAGGAAAATTTTTGAACATATAATTAAATCTCTTCTAGATTTTTGGTTAGAATGTGAAAATTTGTATCCATCAACCCAGTGTGGATTTCGTAAAGGTAAAGGAACTATAGATAATTTATGTAAATTAATTTCTGATATTAATTCTGTGTTTTTAAATAATGAATTTACGGTTGCTCTTTTTATAGATTTTTCTTCTGCATTTGATTCAATCACTCCTTCTATACTAGTGAAAAGACTAGAAAATATAGGTATACATCTTTCTTTAGTCAGATGTATTTTATTTTTAATTCAAAAAAGGTACTTTACATGAAAGAAGACTATGAATTTAGTAACCCTAGATTTTCTTATTTTAGTCTCCCACAAGGGTCTGTTCTTAGTCCTTTATTATATATTTTGTACACCCTTCCATTAGAATCAATTATTACTCCTTATTGCAACATTTTGCAATATGCAGATGATGTTGTATTATATTGTTCTGGAAATAATATTCAATCTCTTCATAATAGAATTAATCAAGCGTTATTTGAGTTATCTGATTGGTTAAATGTTCATGGTTTATAGTTATCCCCTTCAAAATCTAAAAATATTATTTTTATGAAAAGGAAAAGAAAACTTCCAAATTATACCTTGTTTTTTGAAGGTAAACCTATTACGAAAGTCTCAGAAGTTAAATACTTGGGTTTATATTTAGATTATAATATGTCATGGAGATCACACATTAATGACCTTAAATCTAAAGTTTATAATATATTTAATATAGTTAAATATCTTTCACATGTATGGTGGGGTTCAGACCCTGCAATGTTATTAGCTGTCTGTAAATCTTTAATTTGATCTAGAATATAATGTGGTCTATTTTTAATGTCTCCTATAAGTAAAAATTTAATTAAAGTAATTGAGAGACTACTTAATAATAAAATATTTATTTAAAATTACATGTTTAAATGCCTTGTGTGTGTATATGTAATGATAAATTAAATGGAAAACAGTCTTAAACCCTAAAATAATGTATTTTCTTAGACTAGTGCTTGGATGTATGAGATCCGCCCCTTCTAGAGCTTTAGAAGTGGAAAGTGGAATTCCTCCAATATTTTTAAGATCAGAATTTTTAGCATTGAAGTATTTTTTGAAATGTATTTCTAATAATAATTCATTGGTTTTATCTGGAATGAATAATCTGTTAAAGTCATATGAGGTTAAAAAGAAACCTTTCTCTAAAATCTTGGACAACTATGCTATTGCTTCATCTTTTAATATTTTCATAAGTAGAAAAATACCTTGTTATTTCGGTTCATAATTCTCTAATTTTTATCCAATCAAAATTATTTACAATATAGATTTAAATGCTTCTAGTTTGAGGGGTTTAGATATGAACTCTAGATTTAACTTGATTGCTAGAGATAAATGGCCTAATTTTAAATTTTGTTTTACTGATGGTTCCTATACATCAACTCACACGGGTGGTGGTGTATATATAGAGGATTCAATATCTTTTTCATTTATCATAACTCATTCCTCCTCCATTATTACTGGTGAATTATCAGCTATTTTTGAATGTCTGAAGTTAATTAAGGTGCTGTCTATTATTAAGGCTGTTTTACAGATTCTAGAAATGCATTGTATGCTATACAAGAGAAAGGTATGATTCCACACAGATATTTGTTGGCATCGAATGTTGCATTATTTTTGATTTATATGAATTGAATTATAATATCACATTGTGCTGGATTCCTAGTCACGTAGGTATAACTGGGAATGAAATTGCAGATTGTCTTGCAAGATCAGCAATTGAGTTGCCAATAACTGAATACTCATCTCCTTATACAGACTATTAAAGATTTAAAGACAAGTCTTCGACTTAAATGGCAATATCTTTGGTCTGATTCATCTTATCATACTAGATATTTTGCGCTTCATCCGGTTATACCTTGTGAGGTTTGGTTTTTTAATCCAAAAGTTATTAGAATTAAAACAGCACATCTCTCTACTCCAAGTCATTTATTTAAATTAAATGTAGTTTTATCTCCTAACTGTGAATGTGGGGAATATGGTGATATAAATCATATATTTTTCTCTTGTAAAAATTACTATCAGAGTTGTGACAGATTGTACTCATCATTAATTTCACTTGGTCACTCTTCTCCTATTTCTACTTACTCACTGTTATCACGTCCATCTTTTAATATATACTATATCCTTTATTCCTTTTCATGTGAAAATAACATTTATGTGTAATTCCTATTGTGAGTCTTTGTTTTTTAGGATTCCAAGGGTTTCCATACTAACTTTAACCTTTCACAACCTAAGTCTCGAAAATAGTACTGGCCAACAGAGCATATTTGCTGGGGCCATTTAAACCACGCAAGAAGAAGAAGAAGAAGAAGAAGACTCCACTGGTAGATTTTACACTTTCCCACTTCTCTTCTCATACGTCAAATAATCATCTCTACTAATCCCACCACATCTTTCCCAAGCACTCACTGCTCAAAATCAATATGCCTCTAAAGCAAAATATATAACACAGTAGAAGCCTCTACAATTATTAAGTAAAAATATATATAATTCTTGATAATGGCAATGTACCGAAAATAGTAGAAAATAAATACAATTATGTGTAAAACAAATCAACTGTAACATAGTCAATAATTCTTAATATATAAAATGTATTTTTAAATGTTGAAATAATAAATTTCAATTATATTTCAGATCAAAATGGCGATTTTTATGAAAGATAAAAAATCCACCCATTTACTGTACAACACAATGTCATCTGTAGTAGCAGGAATGACTGGAAAGTATACAGTCATTGATTTGAGGAACGAAGCTTCTGTCAGAGGAAAAATTACCAGTGTAGATGGATATATGAATGTAGAGATGGAAGATTGCGTTTTTAGAAATCCCAGAGGTAATTACGTATATGTTTAAATGAAAATATAAAGTGCACAACGAAAGGAACAAATTCATATTAATGTGTGACGGATTTTTAGGAAATCAATTGAACACATTATTTGGTATTTCCAACTGTTCTGAAGTTCAAAGTATACAAGGTGTTCTAAATAGAGTAGGATTGTATGGGTATCTTATTCTTAAAGTTAGAGATCTGGTTAAATGGGCAATATTGTGCAGTTTTGTATGCTGGTTCAGATTATATTGAGAAATTTTCAAAATTCTGAGTAGTTTAGAAATTATTGAAAAAATAAAAATCGTGTTTTTCTAAAAAAAATCAAATATCTCAATAATTATTAAAGATGCTAAAAAAAGTTTCAAATAAATGTTACTTGGTTTAATTAGGTAAACATAAAAATCAAGTCAGAAAAAAATTTAAGATGGCACTTTTCACGATATTAATACCAACATTCTTATTTCAAATGGCTGCCATATTTGATTTTTAGATGCCTAAATAAACTTTTTTCTCTTTTCAACGATGTATAATAACCTATGTCAAAATAAAAAAATAATGATACAACCAAGTAGTAAAATAACAATAAATTATAGAAAATGCTCAAAATGCTGACCGTTATTGGCCAAACACAATTGACAGCGTTTTATAACACTGCCAGTTACTTTTCGCAATGTGTTGCGATTAATGCCGTTTGTTGTCTCTGTCACTACTTCTCGAAGTGCATCCACATTGTTATAACTGAAGTTACTTAGATAAACTTTGTCTTTTATAGTGCCCCAGAAATAAAAGTCAAGAGGTGTCAAGTCTGCAGATCTGGCTGGCCACTGAACATGTGTATTACCCGCTATTACTTTGTTATTAAAACGTCCTTTTAAATAATTAATAACATCTCTATGGTCTGTTTAATAACTAGTAGGAGTAAGTACCAAAGCCTGATTTATACTATAAAAAGTCACCAGATACCTTTGGCGGCAATTTTAAATAATTTCAGAATTACTATTAAAATAAAATCAAATATATAATGTAATTAACATTTAAAAATCAATAATAAATAATTATGCTTAGATAATATTTACATACAGGGTGATTTTTTTATCTTGAGACAAGTAAATATATTGAAAACTGAGAATCTTATCAAGAAATGTTTCGAATAAAATTTGTTTGTCTCAGAGGGGCCTATTGGATAATACCAATCTCGACCTGCCACCCCACCCCCTGGGGGTGGTAGGTGGGTCAAGTTGCGAATTTCAAATGGGAGCCCCTATTTTTTATAGCGGATTCAGATTCTTCGCAAAAAAATACGTAGATTTTATTTGAAACATTTTTTTTGTTTTCCAGTAGATGGCGCTGTAATCGCAATTCTGGTGAAATTGCACTAGGGGGTGAAAAAGAAGTGATGGTGTTTTTAAGAATGTTATCTATTGATAAGAGTGAGCACCCCCCAACCACTGATAGAGAGCGGGGGGGGATAACTTTTCAAATCGTAAATTTCAAATCGAACAAATTTCAAACTGCTATAACATCGGGGGTGCTTGTTTTAGGTGAGTGCCCTTGCCTCTCACCAATGGGGTGCTTGTTTTAGGTGAATTATTTCAACAAATGCTCAAAAACTTGGCCACCCACTTTGGAAAGATTGAACACAAACAGGCTGAGACAAACAAATTTTATTCGAAACATTTCTTGATAAGATTCTTAGTTTTCTCAAGATAGAAAAATCACCCTGTATATTGTACAAATAACTAAATTATGGATAACATATCAATAATTAAAAAACTTAAACTATGTACTTTTTGATTTAATTTATTGAAAAAGATAAATACGTGTGACGTAAAATTCTACTTTAACATGTGTATCATAAATTTTTCGTTTTTGCTTTGTTATCTATGAGTCACTTTCATCAAGAAGAGAAATTAGGAATGGTTCTATTAAATTATCTAGAATTCCATTCAATTTGGTCATTTTTAATTCCTCTTTTTTAATCGTAGCCAATCCTGCATATCTTCTTTTTTTTTAATGTTTTGTTGGATTTTTTTCTTATTTGCGACTATGGTTATGATGCACTATCCATTACAATGACAGTATTATGTGGAAATATGGTTAATAAATTAGAAAACCATTCTTCAAATACCATATCATTAATTTCCTCATGGTAATCGGTATTTTACCCTCAAATAGCAACAATGCTCCATCAACAAAACACAGCTTAGATCCAACGTGCAGAATTATAAAGCATTTGCCTTTTCCTGATGGATTTTTGAGCGCCATCGATAGCATTTCTGGATCATCTTTCATAATCTGTTAATACATATTTATTATGCACTGTTTTTGGGACAGAGATAGATGCCCCAAATTTAATTTCTTACGCTTTCTTGGAGGCGAATGTGATCCCATCGCCAAGCTTGTACGGGGTTTATAATCCTTCACAATAATATAAACGGAACAACACTAAAGTAACACCCGACACGGAAGGAAAATACGAAACAAGCAAATTTTAAACTCGGTGACGTTTTAAATTGACGTTTATCAACAGTTGTGTCAAAAAATAGCGTAATTAGCATAATGTAAAAAGTCCGTACTGTTAGCCAATTAGAGTTAAAGGTTTTAGCGCGTAAAATTTAAAACACTCCTCCAAATTATTAAAGAGACCATAGCATTGTGTGCAGAAGCGTCATCTTGCTGGTACCATATTTGAATATTTTGTGCCAAAGGTAAATCATCTAAAAAATCTTCTAAGGTTGTTTGAAGAATTTCCAAATAACGTTGTTCAGTTAGGGTTCCATGAACAATTATAGGACCAAGTAAACGATTTCCCATTATGCCACAAAAAACAGTAAAGCCGAACCTTACTTGGTTTCACCGTGGAATAACTATGTGTGGATTTTCTTGTGCCCAATAGTGCTCGTTATGACGATTATATAATCCACAATTAGAAAAGTAGAATTCTCCAGTCCATAAAATTGTATTTATAAAATCACCATTTTCCCTATTTTTGTTGATTAACCACCTGCAAAATGTTAATCTACGGATGTTGTCATTTGGTTGTAAAGTCTGAAATAGGTGCAATTTATAAGGGTGAAAATTGTGCTTTTCTAAAATTGTTGATGCTCTAGACTTCGATACTTTAGCTTCATTTTCTGCCGACATGAAATGTTCAGATTAGCTGCCACACAAGCCAATGTTAACTCTTCATCATACACGACCACATTTCTATTTCTCTTAGGTTTTTTTAAATTTCCATACAGTTACATATTTCCATCCCACCTTTTAAATACCTTAATGTCCGGCTGTCTTCTTTCAGGAAAGTTTGCTTGGTACGTTTGTGCAGCAAGATGAGAATTTTTGTAACACTTGATGTAATTACAAAACATATAATAATAATAATAATATTTTTATTTTTCCATAACAGAACAAAAATGCAGAAACGAAAATATTTATGACAATTATAAGCGATTCCTAAAAATAATAGTTCTGATACTGGAAAAAAAAAGATGCAATTCAGATGCGTACCAAGGTACATTCTGATCTTCCATTACACCTTATTATGATAAATTTAGTAAAATAATAATGTAGATTGCACAGAAATAAACAAATATAAATCAGTATAAAAATTAAGAAAAAAGATAAGTAGAAGAATGAAAAAAAAAAAGAGTTAGAAAACAACATATTACAACAAAATAAACTTAAATTATTATGAAAATGGACGCACAATTTATAATGAGCATTGATTGGTATACAATGTCGTAAAAATATATTTTTTAAACTTAAATTTTGACTCGAAAACATTGCAGGAGATGGCTAATTTGTTAATGTAATTGACTATTGTATAATGAAATGATCTTTCGTATAAACTAGTTTTATGGTTAGGTGGTGATAGCCGGCCACGGCTCCTAATATTAACGTTATGAACATCGCAACGATATGTAAGTTTCTCGAAAAGATAGCTAGGTGTTTTATATTTAATTATATTGAAAAATAAACAGTAACTTTGAATTATTCGTCGATTTTCCATGTTTAGCCAGTTTAAGTCTAACAGCCTGTGGCTTATTCTATCGAATTTACGTACACCGAAAATTAACCTGAGACAGGAGTTTTGTATTCGTTGTATCCGAGATTTAGTCATTTGGTCCAGATATGGATATATTAAGGGGGAGCAGTATGTAAATTGAGATAGCACTGTTGATTCGCACAGCAACACTAACTTTGTGGTTTAAGTACTCACGATTATGGAAAATAAGTCTGAGATTACCAAAGGCCGTATTGATACATTTATTAGTAAACTGATGATACCTAAAAGTATTATTAAGTGTAACACCTAGGTTTTTTGCACTACTACTATATGGAATTACATTGTTATTTATTGAAGGCTTAAAATTATCAACTGAATCTGTGCATTTGTTTTTTGGTCATATTGTTCATGTATTGAATAATGCGCCATTTCAAATAAAAAATATTTATCAATATTACAACAATTTAAGACAATACACATGTATGAATGATTTGTACAACTGATAAACTAATGTAACGTGACAGTTAGTTGTTATAATAAATTTTGTTTATTTTTATTCATGCCTACTTGTTTTAAACATACAACACTTAATATTTCCATTATTTTTTTAATTTTGACATAGGTGAAAAGAAAAAAAAAAGTCTATTTAGGCGTGTAAAAATCAAATATGGCGGCCATTTTAAATAAGAAAACTGCACAACATTGCCTATTTAACCAGATCTCTAACTTTAAGAATAAGAAAGATATCCATACAATCCTACTCTATTTAGGACACCCTGTATAGTCAAGTCCATACTGGTGTTGCAATGTGGCAGATTGCTTTGCAAGATTGACGCAACATTGATGTTATGATACATTGCAATGCTACTACACCACTGCGGTGCAATAATGTAGCAATATTACATTAGTGTTACAAATTATTTCCGTTTAAAACTCAATTGTAATCAGTATACTCAGATATGTTTAATGAGTTTTCATTATTCTACAACCTAATTCCCATACAGCACAGACAGATCAGTACAATATTTATGCAACCTTTCTGCAATCTTTGCTGTATGGGAGTTAGGTTGTAGTATAAAGAAAACTCATTAAACATATCTGAGTATTCCGTAGATACCTTGAATGAACTTTAACATGCAATGCATATTTTTATCCCTGAAACTTAAATGAAAACAACCCTAATTATTTATATTTTGTAGAGCCATATAAGAACTTTTAAATATATATTTATAAAAAATAGCATGTACTGGTATACAGAATCATTGTATAGGTAAATATTGTCAATACATCTGCATACACCTGCAGGAAGCAAACGGAAACATGATAAAACAAAGTATCAAAGGATTTCTTTGAAACTGTGATTATTTGATTTTCAGTGCACATTTTTTCTTTACTCCATTCATTTTTTACTTTTCCTGGACCCCTGTCCAAGGGAAAGTATTGTGATCGTAAACATTTTTGAAGCGCCAATTTTAACAGATATGGACGTTTCCGTCGATTTTTGAAAAATGCCCGTGTGCGTGTTTCCGCGATAGTTCATAAACAGCTAAATGGATTGAATCCAAACTTTTTATAACAGTGGAAAGATCTGTAAAGCTTTCGGTCATAATCAAAACTTATTAAATACAACTTTACTCTCAGCGAATATTAATTTTTTAATTCGGATAAAAAAAATGTTTCAAATAATAGTTGTAAATCTTAAAAAATAAATATTTTTTGCTATAAAACTTTTTATTGGTCCTATCGTCTACCTGATTAATTCTCTTACAAAAAAAAAAAACAATTATTTTTATAATCTTCTTTACGTTGGCTGTAAAGAATTTAATTAATAATAATAATAGATTTTATTCCCAACAGAAATTTACATTTTCCTATTACAGGGAAAAATATACAAAATCAACTAGCTAATGATAAAACTAAACTTAGACTAAAACAAAAAATACAAATTATGTGAACAGAACAGATAAATGCTGCATGTACTTTTTATGATTATAATGATATATATCGGTCGCCTCCATAACATAGTTATAATTCCGCATCATTGTATTAATTGAGGAGTTGTAATACATGTTGGTCTGGGTCCGATGGCATAAGAATGTCATATTATTTCTTGAACAGTATCTAGGCGTAAAAAAATTATTCTGCTAAGTAAATAAGGGTCGTTAATAGTATCATGAAGTAGGTGATGTAATGTGCTAAGAGAGGTTAATTTACGTCGGGCTGCTAACGACTTTAAATTGAACAGCTTAAGTAAATGTTCGTACGTAATAGTATCATCCGGGTATGTGGAATATTGAATATAGTATAGATACTTCAAGAATACTTTCTGAACGCGCTCAATAGCTTTAATATGACAATCATAGAATGGGGACCAAACAATCGAGCAATATTCTAGTTTCGACCGTACATACGACATATACAGCTTTATAATAGTTCTAGAGTTTTTAAAGGGCTCAGACATCCTACGAATAAAACCTAACATTTTGAAGGCAGCATTTACTAGTTTTGTACAATGAGGAACAAATGTGAGGTTACTATCTAATAAAACACCCAAGTCTCTTATTTCCAAAACACGTTCAAGAATATTAGAATCCAAGGAATAGTCATATTTTGTTGGATTGGGAGACTTGGAGAATGAAATACATTTACATTTTTTTATATTCAAATGTAATTCATTCGTTACGCCCCATTGTTTAATGAGTTCCAAATCAGATTGAAGTGTGAGACAGTCTTCTATGGACAAAATGTCTTTATAAATTTTAATATCATCTGCATAAATTAGAATGTTAGATCTTATGTTATCAACAACGTCATTAATATATAGCGCAAAAAGCAGTGATCCAAGATTAGACCCTTGAGGGACACCACTAGATGGATAGAAAGAATATGACCTATGGTTCATATATTCAACAAAACTCTCACGTTCAAATAAATATGACCCTATCAAGTTAAGTAAGGTAGAGCTAAATCCCCAGTTAATTAGTTTATGCAACAGAATATTGTGATTTATACAGTCGAATGCCTTCCGAAAATCTGTGTATATGACATCGACTTGACTCCGCCTATCCATATGGTATGAAATGAAATCAGTAAGGTTAAGTAAATTGGTGGTCGTTGATTTTTTTCTCATGAAACTATGTTGATTAGGGCTAATTAATGTCTCGACTGCATTATAAAGTTTACTAGATATTATAGTTTCAAATAATTTAGCAAAGTTATTTATTACCGTTATGGGGCGATAATTCGTTATGTCATATTTATTGGCGGATTTAAGAATGGGTGTTATTTTCGAGATTTTCCATAATTGGGGAAACTTGGAAGTACTTAGAATTAGATTGAATATATGTATTAAGGGAGTAACTAGGATGTTAATGCAGTCCCGAACAATAAAAGATGGAATTTGATCACTACAGCGGTAAAGTTGTTGCTGAGTTTTTTGGCTGCTTTTAGGATGTCAATATCATTAATAATATCAATGTTAATTTGTAAGTTGTTAACTTTATCAGTAGTTTCATGTATATTACATTTTCGGCGAACTGAGTATACAGAAGAGAAATAGTCAGCAAAGGAATTTACAATATCATTAGGATTGTCTAGGGTATTATTATCTAATACCATAGAGCCCGGTATACGAGATTGGCATGTTTTAGATGTGACATAACTCCAAAATGTTTTAGGTTCAGCGTAAATAGAATTTTCGACAGAATTTATAAATCTAAAATGATCATGTCTAATGCACCGGCGAACCTCTTTGCGAGTCTCAGAAAATTTATGTTTATGAAAATCAAGATTAAATTTATTATGCAATTTTCTATAGTGATTTTTTACTTTTAATAAACGCTTAGATTTTTCTGAAAACCAATGAGGATGTTTATTTTTATGAATAAAGTTATGTTTTTTTGGAACGGTTGCTTTAAATATCGAGTCTAGAGATTTATAAAAGAGCTGACAGGCATCGTCGACTTCTTTTCAACTTAAAATATTGGACCAATCATATTTAGTTATTTTATCATACATTAGAGGAAAATTCACTTTTCGAAAATTATATTTTTGAGATTTTTTAGCTTGAGTTATGTTAATTTGCGTATTAGTGGAGGTTGAGAAGAAGAACGAAAGGGGAGGATGATGTTTATCAACATTAACTATAGGAAGGCTGTTAATAAAAGTGCAAGTAAATTTATTGCTGACGAGTATGAGATCTAGTAATCTACCATTAGCGTTCAA
Source organism: Philonthus spinipes (assembly GCA_963082785.1). Lineage (NCBI taxonomy): Eukaryota > Metazoa > Arthropoda > Insecta > Coleoptera > Staphylinidae > Philonthus > Philonthus spinipes. The sequence continues at coordinate 21,827,776 of OY720308.1, forward strand.
TGTTGTATTACATACACTGTTTTAAATCGTTTAATAATATTAAGTTATTGAGTTCAAAAACTTTCCTATCATCTAAAGGAGGATTTATATGAAAATTAGTAAACTGTGGTAAATTAAAATCACCACATATAATAATGTCTGTATATGTTACAAATTCGATCTAATTCGTTATATAATTCAACATAAGTCTCACATGAATTCAGAGGGTGGAATATAGATACATATAATACACACATTTTCATGAGATGAGTAGATGCCCACAGCAATAATTTCAATATTTTTAAAAGTTCTAATATTTATGGGAGTACATCGCAAATTGTTACGTACAGCAATCATAACGCCCCCACCTCTTCGTCCCATTCGAACACATCTAAATACCGAAAAAGTATCAGGAAATAACTCCGCATTATTAACATCATCTCGCAACCATATTTCGCTAAACAAGAAAATGTCACTATCACTACAGAGAATGTTATTGTAAAATTCATGTGTTTTGGTTAATAATCCGCGAACATTCTGATAAAGTACATTTAAACGATAGTTAGAATTTAGTTGGGAGCAGTTTCGTTTTCCGATGTTGTTGAGACGATCGTTAATTTCCCGCGTATATACTTCATGGTGATCTTCTCCTTGCCACCCTCCTTTCGTTTGACAAATTCTTCTTTAGTTTTCTTTTCGGCCTCTAATTCCATGGGAGTTTTGTCCTTCTTTAAGACAACGTTATTAAAGTTGTTTTGCGATTTTAGAATGGCTGATCCACGTAATAATTTTACCACATCGACTGAATCTTGCATAACAGCCTTAATAGGACGGCACCCTTTTGCAGACTTCTTTCCTAAACGAAAAATTTGCCTGGGCAAAGTGATGTCATTATAAATGGATTTGTATTCAGACACACAATTAACAGTTTGCTCGTCCGAGCCGGAATCTTCCCGCACATTGTAAATAGTAATATTACGAGATCGTTTACAACTCTCATTTATTTCGTTAGTGACAGTGGCACGTAAATTCATATTTTCGGATTCTAAATGATTGATTTTTAAATTCACTTTACTTATATTTAGTGTAAGATCAGAGAAATATTTTTCAAATTGTTTTTTTAAATCATTGATCTTATTTTCCATTCACGATTTTAATTCATCAATATTATCAGTTATTAACGAGGAATGAATAGAATCCTTTAAACCTAGTTTACATGCAACACTGCAAGACCATTTTATGCCTTTATTGTCATTATTCCTAAAGAATTTCAATTCATTTTCTGGCATTTGAATGCATGCTGCGTGAAACCATTTTGCGTATTTGCCTGTGCATTTAATTGATGAAACATATGATTTAGGATATGTCGATTTTATGATGGGATAAATAATACAGGTTGAGAGACAAAAAAACAGATCTTCACACCAAGCGGCCCGTCATGGTGACTCACTCAAAATGTAAACAGAAAACAGCTGTGAATAAAATAGGCCAGGGTTAAGGTCACACAAGAGAGACAAAGGTGAGAGAGGATAGATAATGTGATACGTTTTTACCTTATATAGGCGAATATACATATACACTGTGGATTCACGGTTAGATTATAGCTCGTATAATGAGTTATACAAAAAAATCACGTATATAGAGTAACGCACATTGAAGGCACAATCACATAATGTCACCACTGTAAAGCTTCTGTTTTATCAGATTAAAATCACCACTAAAAGCGTTGAATTGTATGAAGAAATAAGACGGCCACTCACGTTGACTGTTCTGTGGAGATGTGAATTCCATAATTACCTGAATAATTATTTTTATCAATTAAATAAAAATAATTTGAAAATAATTAATAAATTATTTCCACATTTAGCTCTATGACATTTTGACTTACGCTACGTCCCGGGCAAATAAAAAATTATTGTATACCTTTTTCTCATTTATCACTTGGTAAAACATATTTAATAACCGTTTGTTATAATATTTTATTATAACAAACGGTTAAATAAAAAATTAGATATGAGACTAATGCCTATTTTAGGACAAAGATAAATCGTTCTACAAGAAAGGCATAGAAATGTTAAAGAAGCATTGGAGTGATTGTGTCACTGTAGAAGAATAGTATAGAGATGAATAAATTAGAATTTTGCGAAAAAATTGTACTTTTATTGGTTAGTCCCGGAACTTTTTTACTCACGTGTTATTTGCTGTTCTGCTTCTCATTACTCTATGCCTTGTTTGGCATTTGTATATGGGATTTTCAGTGTTAAAATATTCAGTTGAAAATACTAATTGACGTGTAAAAGGATTTTACCTAAAACTAGTCATCTGAATTTGTTCCATCTATCGTTAATATTAGTAGTGTAATAAAATATTTACTTACCAGAGCATTTATAAGATAAACATATAAAAAAAATAATTTTTTATAAACAAAACACTGTTTCTAAAAATGTATTTATATATTTAAATAATTTAATTTAGGCGAATTTTTTCCCTTCACGGAATTTTTCATATCGGCAAGAAACATCAGGTATGTCCATGTTGAAAGTAATTGCAGCCCGGAAGATTTAGTTATTGCGCAACAAAACATGTATAAGCGTGTGAAAAATGTTTCTAAAAAGAGAACATTTAAACAGAAGCGTGCTCAATTGTATCAAGCAGAAATTAGAGGGGAACTAAGTGCTAATAAGTAATATTTTTTTTACATTAACAAAATATTTTACAATGGTTTATAATAATCGCCTTCTTTGTATTATAGATCTTTTTGCAATAAATGTATTATGAATATATAAAATGTTTCATTGAAATCAATAAAGCTTTCTTAAAAAAATATGTTTTCTTGTTTTTCTATCCATCTTTTATATAATCTGTAACATTGGAACTTATAAATTGTCCTTAAGAGTATACCTCAGGTAAGTTCAAGCTCATGTTATTCAGTCCTATTTGGTGGAAGAAAATACAAAATAAAATTATTTTCTACAATTATTAATTAAGAATTACGCATTTGCATTCTTAATTAATACAGCAACGAGATTCCGAATGAGTCGAACCCGTTTATTGCGATTGAAAACAAAGTTGGATGGATTCAGAATCAGTTATAAAAGAGAGAACTCCGACTGTCTGTCGCAATACAGCCTCATTCAGATTCCGCTAGCTGAAACAACTTTTTTAGAATTAGAAATCTCTAATAGTGTTTTCTGCTTACATAGAATCGGGGCGCACCAGTGCGCACTGAACGACGTATTGCACTGTCCCAGTTTTCAAACACTGCGTGCAATTCAGTACCGGCAACGAGAAGTAAAATGAGCGAAATATGAATTGACAGCCGATTTCAAAACATGACCCATTTACAATTATGCCGGATAACATGCGAGAAATACATTTTATTAAAGATATGACAAAAAGATTACTAAAAATGGGTGAGAATTCGTATTCCTTCATAATCAGGGCCATTCCGCAATGAAAATGTTAAGTTTAACGTGTATGTTATTTTTATCATCACAGTTTAAGCAACTTTTGTAATAGATATGTATTCATAGAATTTGAAATTAATTAATAATGTACACGTTAAACGTAACAATTCCCATAAGCAATATTCCCGAATAAGTACATTCGTTGATTAGTCCACCATATTGCACTTGAACTTGTGCACTCACTTCCCGGATCAGTGTCATTTTCTTGCACTCGGTTGGGACGAGTGTGAACAGAAAATGTAAAAACCCGGGCGAGTGCGCACTGTTGCAGTAAGCAGAAAACGCTATAAAATAACTATTAGAATGAAATGTAATGTAGAGAACAGGTAAATAAACAAAACATAGAAAAAATTAACATTTGAAAAATCGTATTATTTATTACATAAAACTTACGCTGTATAACAAAAATAACTTCTTTTCATTAAAAACTATGCACAACTTAATCTTAAGTTTTAAACTAATCTTTAATATAATTTATATATTTATATATATTCATATACTTTATACAATAAATTCTCGAAAAAGGTACATACATCCAGTCAGGGCGGAAAGGAAACAAAGCGATAGACAGAGAAAAAGTCCAGGGATTTTTTTTAAATCGACATTTAGCTACTTTCTTTTTTTTTTTCTTAGTATAAACTAGGGTGTGTTTATTATTAATTACTGGCAAAAGGTCGGTTTATTTTTTTGTGTGTAAGTTGTGTTACAGTCAAATATGGGGAGGACGATTTCTCAGTGGTAAGAGCTCACTTTCATTTTTTTCACACGTCTTTGGCTGATCGAGCCCTCTATGTCGGATGTATCGGATTCCGTTTCGTTGAAATTGGAGTCCTTACAGTCCACGTCAGCATTGAAACTGCCTGCCGTTTTCGCCTTTTCTAATGTCCTTACTGTATAAAAAAACAAGAAATATTAAAATTGTGGAAATATACACAAACAAAATAATTAATTATAATGGAACAAATTATTTATGCACTTATTTAATTGCTATAAATTAATTAAAAACTCTTTTTATTCAATTAATTTTTAATTACTACCTCCTGAATACAAAAATCTTATTTTCAGATGTTATGTATGTTTTCATAATGTTAACTTTACTATTATTTGAGCAAAGGAGGAATTTAAATTATCAACACAAAATACTGAATGACCATTTTTTTTTTGTTTAATTCCATAAAATATCAAGGCCCAGTTATTAAATTATGACTTAAACCTAGTTCAAATAAGATTCACTTTTATATTATTCGTTCATGTAATATTTTTAAATGAAATAATAACCATAGCTTTACCATTTAAAATAGAAAAAAAAATAATTTATATACAATCATCTTTATTGTAATTAAGGTATAATACATTATGTTTTATATCATATTTTTCCTATATGGCTATTGACCATCAGTCTTTCAGCCAGGAGTTCTTGTCTTTATGTCATGTCAGTCTGTTAGTCATTGATGAGTGATGTGATTAATGAACAGTAGTTTGAAGATAGCGGAATTTGGAAGAGATGTTTGGGTTACGTTTAAGGTATATTCGGTCTAATAGGTCTTGGGTTATGGGATGTGGCAAATTTATGGGATATTTAGGTGAGTCTTATGGGTATTGGGGTTATACCTGTTTTATCCTAAAGGAGTATGGTGGAAGGTGGCTTGAAGGAGAAGAAAACATGTATAAACCAGGCCAATACGGATCTTCAATTATTGACTATGTAGTAATAAAAGGAATAATAAAAAAGTATCAAATATTAGGGAGAATGAAAAATAACTATTTATATTAAAATTTATGTGTGAAACAAATGCAATAAAGAAAATGTACAAACAATTAAGAGGAAAGTATGCTCAAGCATTATCAATGATATAAAAGATAATATTCATGACTTTTATCATGAGTAAGTAAGTATGACTAGACATAAAAATAGAATTAATTTGTTGCAAATATTAACAAAAATAACGTCATCAAACATCTCAATAATGTTAATCGTTATTGTGTGGTAAAACATTTTTCTGGTAATTGTACATTTAATTTACAACTATATCTTTTTTTACTAAGACTCAAGTTTCAAGAGTATTTCTTAAAATTTTTGAAGCAGCACATTGCACTCATTAAATCTGCAGCTCGGTTTCAACTCCAAAATATCATCGATAATAATGATACCACTCGTTATATTATGGCTAAATATTTTGCAGACTATTCCACTCCTATTGCATGTATCCAATGACGAGGAGGCTTGTGTTCTTTTTTAGCCAATCAAGTAATTTTTTAAGTTAACCGAAGTTAACTATTCCCCGAAAAACAAATTGAATTAGCCTTGATAAATTTAGTTTTTAGTACATTCAAGATTGCAAATAAGCAATTTTTATTCGAACTGACAAAAAAATCACTCTCCTGGCGGCTCATGACAGTTGAAATTTATTCAAGTTTAATATAATGGTATAATACATCATTCGTGTTAATATGACCAGCATCAATCAATATTGAGTATAGAATACAGTAGTACCACTACATAAACATTTGAATATCTTTGTATTCAGACACACAATTAAATTTAATTTTTTTAGTTAATTTTAAACATTTACAATTTTCGATAAATGTTACAATATTCGCATAAAAATATTAATTTCAAAGCAATATTATAATATTTAGTAAAAAAACCTAGTTACACAAGGCATTCTCGACACATTTATTTTCTAAGTGAATAAAAATTAAAATTAATATGTTATTAAATAAATAATAATTCTAATACTAAATTTATTGCAAATATTAAATGTAATAAGTACATTAATAACCAATAAGACACATTTGTTTACGTTTTCCTGGTAACTAGATTCACATTTTAGCAAATAAATAGAAAGAATTGTTTTGCATTTTTTTTGCAGCCAAACTCCAAATCAAACATTAATTCAAGTAATGTTTTTAAAAATATTATGACTTCTCTAAATAAGAAGATATTTATTTATAGGTTAACCCGAGGTTAAGCCATTTCCAAACATTTAAGGGACACCCTGTATATTGGATTGCTATTTATAAAAGTGCTAAAGATTCATTCAACATTTTTTCAGCTATATTTTTACTAGAAATATTTGTTTGTTTCATGTTCATATTTGAGAAAAATGATGATTTCCATTGGTTGGGTGATATTTTTGTCCCTAACAACTAGACTTAATTATAGTATAGCAAATTAAATTAGTTTATTATTTTAAAAATAACAATGTTAATTCAATAGTAGTTGCATATTGCATTTCCCTTGCAGAATTGAACATAATACTGCAGAAAATATATGACTCACTGGCTGATTTTTAAACTATCAGCTGTGCCTTTGAGTAATATTTTTATTTTCTCCATTTGACATGTAATATACTTTATATTATACTAATGACAAATAATATATTTTTTTTAATGGAACATACCACATTAATAATAATAAACTTTATTACCCAACAGGCAAAAAAAACAATTACAGAGCAATAAGTACAAACTTAATATAATGTGCTATTAAATAAAACGTATATAAAAATATAAAGAATGACATATTTAAATAAAAATAATATAAGAATTAGAATACAATTGTGACACAAATGTTTTAAATAATAATGTATCTACAACCTTATAAGTTAAATTCAACTACAGAAAGGAATGCCTTGAATTCACTCAAACTAAAGTTAAATATGTAACAATTAAAATAATTATGAGTTTGGCAGATGCGACGCAATAGAGAGAATTCAAGTATATTAGAGCGTGCATTAATTATATAGAAGGACATGCAACATTACTAGATAATCTAGGTACATTAAAGTTGATTTTATATAATAGATCGGAACAATCTATCATATTATGGAGGATTTTGAATGGAAATACTTGACCTAGTGTATTTCTCCGTGTTAGTAGTGAGACAGCATCAAACTCATTCAAAAGCAAGTCATTGTTAAAACCCTGCCGAGGATATATTCCATGCTTTTTATACCACAAGTACTTGTAGAATTTACGTTGAATGTACGCAAGTGATTGCTTATGTATTATATTGAAAATACAATGATATGCCGCTTTTCGGATTAGACTTTTGCAACCATCTTTTTTGTTGCATACATAATAAAAAATTGTTGCTTGCAGGTTAATATGCTACTGGTTCAATTCCAGTGCTTGGTGGGACTGGTCAGTCATAGTATGAATGCTGTGATTGTCTTCCAATTTGAAATTACAAATTTACAAAGTTAAATAAAATGAAACAAAGATGATTCACACGTTTGCACTTATTTAAATTACAATGAAATTAAACAAGGAAAATTTCTGGCAATGATCAATAAAATTGGAAAAAGGGATTGATCGAATTTTATTGATCATTGCCAGAAATTTTCCTTATTTAATTTCATTGAAATTTACAAAGGTTACTAGGTTAAATGTTTACAAATATTATTTTTAATATTAAAATAATATTTATAGTTAAAATTTGGAACATTATGAGGGAAAATTTATAATCAATATAATTATTATTATATATTAATAAACACCTCACAATGAGAAGTAGAGAGGCTTATATAACGATGTTATATAAGACTAAATAAATAAAATATTAATAAAGCAAATACTGATGATAATTTAATGAATAATACTGAATGAACCTGATTTGGATGGTTCCTTCTTCCTAGTTACATAGGTTGGGGGGTTAAAGTGGATTTCAAGGAACTTCTTACTCTGGAATAAGTATTATATATATATTTGTTTATACTTACTTTGAGCTTCTAAAAGATTATTCTGCCTCCGGAGATCCTCAATATCTTGTTGGTGGGAATTATTCTTTTTCCTCATGAATTGTATGTATTCGGCAGCCTTTTTCAAAATTTGAGCACGGCTTGCCTAAAAATATGTAAAATACATTTCTTAGTAATCTGTCATCAACATTCCATCAATACAGCAGTTACTGTAATGGGATTTAGTTTAAACATAAATTAATTTATAAATAATTCTGTTGAACTAAAATAAATTAATAATAAAAAAGTAAATTACATAAAATAATTTATTAATTATGTGGCCAAGTGAATAAATACTCGTTGCTATTGTTAATAAAAAAAGTAACTTATAGTTATGATTGAAACAGGTTTTTAAACTAGTACAGGTTTGAATAACAATTTTTAACTAAATTAATAAACTAAATTAGCTACAGAAGAGATTGTAGAAATAAGAAAATTTATTTATTTCCTAACCCAAATGGGTAGAAAGGGTCATTGAATATATATATATATATATATTTCCTTATTTTGTTACTAGAATTAAAGAAAAATATGTTCTATAACTAATATCTATTGAAACAACAACTTCTCAGGCAAAACCCTATGGAATTTCCCAACAATTTACTTTGAATAGATTAAATATCAAACACCAAAGTGATTGCTAATGAGAGACAATAGCATTGATATTTTAATGTTTTCTTTGGATTATATTCTTATATACCCTCCTTTCCATGCCTCCATTTATCAGGGCAACATTGTACTAGAAGACTTGAATTGAGAAAATATGTATGCCAGCAGTACACACTTATTGAATCATAAGGGTGTACTAAGTCACCTTGCCTCACTTTGTCCCTCTCCATCTTACTACCGCTTGATACGAGTTAAAGAGACATAGGTTGAGAGAACCAAATTGACTGGCCTCTTGAGACTATACGAGCGTGTACATAATTCTCTCGACACCTCCCCTCGAGTCCAAATTTCCTGGACAAGTGCCTCGACAAAGCTAGAGGCATAAAAACTAGAGACTATATTAAGAATGCTTGGATTTGCATTCTACAGAGGGGATAAAGGTTTGATAATATCAGGGGCCTTATTCCTGAAATCGATCGCACGAAATCATTCGAACGCAACTGTCAAGTTCACATCTAAATTCCTATCTAAATGACAGATTTCATACGACCAAAATGTTTGAACAATATATTAAATACAAATTATTTGAAAATAATTAATAAATTATTTCCACATTTAGCTGTGTGACTTTTGACTTACGCTACGAAAGTACTTTATAAAAATGCATATTAAAACAACTACTTCCCGGGCAAATACCCACGCCGGACATTGAATTACATAATATACACCTGCTGTTGTGACCAAGTGAATGAATACTCTTTCCTATTTATGTTTGAACAATTTCAGGAATACATGTTCGGTTAAAATCCTGCCTGCTGTTAACTTCATCGACATAACCTACAAACTCGTGGTACATTCAAAAAGTGTGCAGCATAATCAACAAGCTTGCTGAAAAAAGTTTGTTTCGAACTGTATTACTTAGTGAAACTGGGCTTAAAGTATGGTAGATGAAGAGCATATTCGACATTGCATGCTTTACAAGTTACAGTTGGAAAGAAAAGCAAATGAGGCTTCAAAAAATATCTGTAGTGCTTTTGGTCAGGATGCTGTTGGCATCAGAGTATCTCAGCGTGGGTTTAAAAAATTGAGTGGGAAATTTTTCATTGAATTACGAAAATGGTCGAGGCTGTATGTCTAATTTTGATCTGAAAGCTCTTCAGGCTTTTTTGATTCGAAATCCTCAAGTAACGTAAGAAGAGCTTGCAACACCTTTAAACTGTTTGCAAAAAACTATTTGCAATCAGTTGTGGTCACTTTTTAAGGAAAGTAGATTCCACCTGAATAAACCGAAAACAACCGCAATCAAAGAGTCCCAATCTGCAGTTGTTCCTCTCTCATCAAAACCACAATAAAACGTTAACAAAAGAGAAATGAACAAAAGTGGGCGCGAACAATGCACAGAATTTTGCCACATCTAGTCATCACATCCAACCAGCTCAGAATGCATCTTAACCCAAAATGGTTACAATTCGGCATCCCTGCAAAGTAGGGGAATCTTGATGAGACAAGGACACCTGATCAGAGTGACCATCTTACCACCATGCACCTCTTAACTTCCACCTCACACCCATCAAGATAAGCCAGAGATCCTTTTTGAAGTAATTTACTTCTGGTCCTTCGAAAGTGTAAGTGCAACGTTACCTTTCATTCTAAATAATGAGGAAACGGCAACACTTACCAACCAACCAAACCATTACAAGTGAAGTGTATAGTGCACAATTCGAAAGGTTAGACTGTACTTTGAGAGAAACAGAATCCGCGCTAATATATCGGAAGGGTGTAATTCTTCATCACGATAATGCACGACCACATACCACAGAATCACTGCGGAAAAACTACGCTAGTTGGAATGGGAAGTTCTCCCACAACTTACATATTCTCAAAATATTTCTCCATGTGATTAGCATTTGTTTCATTTCTTGCAAAATTTTAATAATAATAATAATCTTTATTTAGCATCTTTGATAACATAGAATATATTTATAAAAAAAATAAAACTTTTTATCTTGCTTAACCTATACATTATTAATTCTTAAACTTATTAAATTATTATTAAATATTTCAATAATGAAGATTACCTCAAAAACGCCTTGATCATTTTTTTTAAATAATAATCACTGGAATATTAGATTAAGATGCTACACGAGCGTTGGGCACAAATAGTTGAAAAAAGCGGCAACTATATCGTTGATTAAATTATTTTGTTTTTAAAAATGTACTGGAAAATGACATTAATTATTACTAGACCTGATATAATCATGTGTCCTTGAAGATTAAATAATGTTTTGAAATTTATTAGCTTCTTTTTTTAAGGTGTAATACCCACCCACTAAGTAAAATGTTGCATCAACGTTACATTAACATTTAATGTTCTTTTAACATGTTGTGAACATTTCATTCAATGGACACCCCATCAGTGCCCGATTTTCGTGTTCAATTGAAAATGAATAATTTTTGTTTAAAACAATTATAAAGTTGTTTCTTCCTTTCATTCATCTAAGTAAAAGTAAATGAAATTTATAAGCTTTTTGGAAACGTTTGCCATCTTATGAAATTTGCAATATTTTGAACGAAATAAAATTTCACACAATTATTAAGACATTTTAAATGCTAAATTAACGTTTTTACCACTTTCTCGCCATTTAAAGCAGGTACTGAATCTCGTAGGCTACTAAAACTGTCCTTTATGTGGTCACGTCTCTTCCGTTCCAGGGCATTGTGATGTGCTCGTTTTTCTGCCTGGAATCAAAGAAACTATGAAATATCTTTAATATTCAACTTGACAGCAGTTAAAGCAATCTAAATAAAACAAAAATGAGAAAATCACAAAGATGAGAAATCACAAATATTTGTGTTTTTATTTGATATGTGAACCAACCTGTGAATAATATTGATTTCCAGCAGCCTGCCTTGGCATCTGCTGCCTCGAATCCGAATCGTCCCCTTCCTGAAAATAATAACAACAATCAATCCGCTTAGTTTTTTGAATTAAATTGAAAATATAAAGATAGTAAAAGCTGGGAAATTAAAGAATGTCAATATTTTGAAATAGAAAAATTATTTTTTAAATAGATATTATCGAGATTTATTATTCTCAATAAATCTCATCTGTAGGACCAAGACTAATTACAAATTTTGAAGACATAAAAGAACAATGGGACTTTATACCCCAAAAAAAGGAGTCCATTTTAGATTCAGGGATTGCAGAAGGCTCGCTACGCTAACTGGTTTGTTTACCTGGCGTTAATAAGACAAACATCTTTTAAATTTGATCAATTTTAGATGATTTTTTTTTTGTTTACAGCAACTACATAAGACGCCACTGGATTGAAAATTTTACTATCGCTTTTCTCACAATTTATATATAACAATAAGTGGAAAAAGAGATAAGTTCGATCAACAATTAAGAAAGTTCCAAAGTTTGGAAAAAATGGTGACCTATCCGGTGTAAATTGATGGTGAAAATTTGGACTGCGCATCTCAAATAGGAAAAAATGTTATAGCACTATATAACATTTTTTCCTATTATTGTGATTTTTCTAAATTTTTCTAAATGAAATACTTTTGAAATCGTTTGATTTTTACAGGTTTTTTTTTTGTACAAAAACTAGATGATACAGCACTTAAATAATAAAAAGCGTCCGTATGGCCGTCGACTTGTAGATTATGCTAAAGGAAAATGTTTTCAAATCAATCAGCTATTAGCGTAATGATAGTGCTTATCTCAAAATTCAAGATGGCGACCAGATATGTGTCATCTCTCGGTTTCCATTTATCACCTCTATTTGAGATCCCCCAGTATCAAAATTGAAATTTTCTCTTATTTCCAGCACGTCCCCATAAGACCGCATTGGTTGAAGTGAGAGGGATTTATGTCTGATATATCGTTCTCTGTCATACATAATGAATATACTAATATATATATATATATATATATACTTGTTGCTGGATTGTCTTCAAGGATCTAAACATGTGGGTCAAATTTTATCCCTTTGGCATTAATAGAAATGAATTTCACTATTATCATCTAATAGTAATATTTGGTTCCATCAAGAGTGTAGCGCAACAAGCATTAACTTTACGTTACGATTATCTGTTCGAAAGAGAAAAAAAATCGATTTTGGTCATAAATGGTCTGAGGGGGTAGAGAAAATTAGGTAGCCGAGTTTCATCCCCTCCTCCTAATAGAAATAAAATTCGACCCAAACCCAAAGTTTTCATTTTAATATAATCAATTAAGAATTTTTCAGGGGCTCAATGCAGACAAGACAGTGAAAGTGGTGTTAAGAAAAGAAGGCTTCTTCCTGCTCTGATAAATTTAAAGTGATGAAAAGGTACCAGAGAGTAGCAATATGAGGAGTTGAGTAAATAATGTATCAGGGGCTTATTACCGGCACCATAGATCAAAATATTATTAAGATAGCTAACACAATGCTATTATATGAGGCAGCTACATATTACTCTCCGCATTCCCCTCGCTCATAAGCTGCGCGCTGTACGGTGCTGCCTCCATGATTGCGGAGAATATTTGAATTAATCTGTTCTCTATGGAAATTATTTTTTGTGGCCTTCTCGTGCTGTTTGTCGCAAAGCTGATGGCTGTTTTTGTTTACATTACATATCAAGCATTGCTTGACTTTCCTCATGTTAGAATAATAAAATAATTTAAATTGAAAATAAGTGCAGTTTTGATTCTTGCAAGGAAATAAATGAATATTATTACTTTTAATAAAAAATTAGTATAAATGCAAATTAACTCATTTTAATACATTTATTTTTTTTCTTGATTTTAATTTACAAAAAATATTTAATAGAAAAATATATTTAAATAATATTGTTTTAAAATTTATTATTAGTTTTAAGCCAGTTAATCTTACAATTTATTTTAATTTGCACAAGTTGTTGCTAATTGATCATTTGATTTTAAAAGTATTAATGACATCTAATTAATACTCTTTCAGTATATAACAAAAAATTACCAATTTTGTATAACCTAAGCCATTGCAATATAAAAACATGTATTTCATTGTAAGTTCTATTGATTTTATCCAAAATATTTAATTTGAATTTCCAGACACATGTTTAAACGGCTTCGTGAGACGTTACGAAGAAGAATTCATTTTTTTTAAATTAGATTAATTTTCCATCCTACCTTTTGATTAACACACCTTTTCTGATTTTTTTCATTACATAAATAAAACTATACCTATAATTTATAAATATAAAACTGAAGGTTTTTCTTTTTACATAAACATTTACTATCAAATTGTCTTACATTTCCATTTGAACGAGCAAACTAAGCGAATGGACTTCTTAAACATTTTAAATTATCAATGCTTAATGTTATGACTTTCTCTACAATATATATTTTTTCAGTATGCTAAAATTATACAGGGTCCTGCATCACAGCTTCTGTCTCCTGTTACTAATTAAGTTAGGACTTTGAAATTTTGGAAATTTTACTTGGGTCCTTCAGGAAAATATTTTTGATTATACAGGATGTAGGAGAAACTGGCGACGAAGTCGGCAAACCTTGATAAGTCAAGAGGGACACTTACCGATGTAATTCCTCTTTCTTCCCGGTCTGGCCAGACTGAAGTGGACTGTATTTTGGATGCACTTGATTATTCTTAATTTCACACACTACTTAATATTCAAACAATAATTTGAAAAGGAAAACGTGACTGTCTTGGCGGACATTTCGCGCAGTTGTCCGCATAAAGTATCCCAACGAAAAATAAAAAGGTTTGCCAACATAATTCTGAAATTAACTATATATGGTGCGAAATTTAAACTATTTACATACTTAAGATTCAATTTACGACACAACAAAATAAGTGATTTTAAATTCCCGAAATTAGATAAATACACAACTTGTGTTGAATAAATAAATAAAATAAATTAATGAATTCTGAACACAGGGTGTCTCAAAAAAGACAGATATTTTAAATTGCTTAATATACATTTAATTCATTATTTAGGAGCCTTTTACCATTACCTTCATACCCCCAAAATTTTATTGAAATCGGTTCAGTAATACCAAACCAAAAAAATTAAAAAGAAAAAAATTGTTTTTTCAAAGCAACTATCGATTTTTATTCATCAAAATGGCTATTGAATTAATCGAGAAAAATATTTTTTTGCAAATAACTTTTAATCTATTGTGAATTGAGGTAGGGTTGATAGGAAGAAAAATATTTGTTTTCTAATTCTGCATAGAACGATGTAAAAATATACAGGGGTCCCAATTTGAAATAAGAAAAATAAAATACATTCAAGTTTGAAAAGTTTGACACTGAATTTTGGACACCCTGTATAATTCATATCAATAATATTTTACTGTTAGGATTGTTAGAAGTTATTTAAAAAGTATCCTGTATAGTTTTATTCATAACATTCTATTTTATTAATTTTTTAAAGCAATAGCGCAAAACCAATTTTTTCTACTCTTTTATTTTTTTAGTTGGTATTACTGAACCAATTTCAATAAAATTTTAGGGGTGTGTAGATAATCATAAAAAGCACCTATATAATGAATTAAATGTATATTAAGCAATTTAAAAAATATATCATTATGCCGTAACTCTTTTTTGAGACACCCAGTATAATCAAAAAATATTTTCCTGAAGTACGTCCTAAGACCCTAGTAAAGTTTCCAAAATTTCAAAGTCATAACTTAATTAGTAACTGAGCTATCGAAGACGAGAGCTGTGATGTAGGACCCTGTATAATATTACTATAACATAATATTTATAAATATACTATTCTAAAATAATCTTCAATGTGAATTAAAAAAACAGGCTGTATAATGTTCCCTTCCAAACATTCTTTTATATTAATAAATTAAAACTTGGTTTATTCCTTTCATAAATTGAATGATAGATGTGAAAACAACATGTAACACAGATATAAGCAAGCTTAAAATTAATACATAGGCTAAACAATTATTTTTTTTAGAAAAAATGGGGATAATGGTACGGAGCAAGTGGAAAATGATTCAAGCCAACTGTGTTTAAAAGACGAACGAACGTAGATTGAAACCGATAAAGTTGCCGAAGTCGTTGGATATCGTGTTGGGAAATGGAGGGGAAACTCGTGTTGTTTTAATTCTGGCGAATAATCAAGTGGAATTATACACTTTTCAAGTGGATGCAAAAAATACTGATCCTCACTGTTTGCGTACGATTTCAACGCAGGGACACCGCAGTGAAATCAGAGCCACCGATGTGAAGATGGCCACGGATATTCCAGCCACGGATTTTCCCGGCGCATTCACCATGACCAAATGAATTTTAATTATTTAATATAATCCACTATCAACAACAAAGATTTAGTGATTTAACTTGCAACGTATTAGCATTTATATTTATGACATCGTTAAATATCCCCGTTTTATCAATCAGTATATGTGCACATTAAAGTGTAATGTTTCAAAGTTGAAAATCATAAAGTTGCCCGCACTTTAGATTCGTTCTTTTTGCATTATTATGTTGCTAATAGCTTACTAATTCATAAACAATTAACAGTTTTGAGAGAACTCGTCAATTTATTTTTTTATGATTTTTTTCTCCAGCCACGGATTCTAAACGAAAACAGTTTTTTTTTTCAAAGTTGAATATCATAAAGTTGCCCGCACATTAGATTCGTTCTTTTTGCATTATTATGTTGCTAATAGCTTACTAATTCATAAACAATTAACAGTTTTGAGAGAACTCGTCAATCTATTTTTTTATGATTTTTTTCTCCAGCCACGGATTCTAAACGAAAACAGTTTTTTTTTTCAAGTTGAAAATGACAAAGTTGCCCGCACTTTAGATTCGTTCTTTTTGCATTATTATGTTGCTAATAGCTTACTAATTCATAAACAATTAACAGTTTTGAGAGAACTCGTCAATTTATTTTTTTATGATTTTTTTCGTCAGCCACGGATTCTAAACGAAAACAGTTTTTTTCAAAGTTGAAAATGACAAAGTTGCCCGCACTTTAGATTCGTTCTTTTTGCATTATTATGTTGCTAATAGCTTACTAATTCATAAACAATTAACAGTTTTGAGAGAACTCGTCAATCTATTTGTTTATGATTTTTTTCTCCAGCCACGGATTCTAAACGAAAACAGTTTTTTTCAAAGTTGAAAATGACAAAGTTGCCCGCACTTTAGAAACAATTAACAGTTTTGATAGAACTGGTCGTCCGTGGAGACGTCTCGAGTAGTGTTGTCACTATTATCATTCAAATCACCTATGGTAATAGAATGTGCTGAATTATCAACGGATTTAACATCAGAACTAATTTTCTGATTTTTAATTTCGTTATCATTATTATAATGATTCGTATCCAACATTTTATTGTCTGAGATATTTTTAGACGATTTAGACATTAACCGGCAAATTTTACATACATTTCGGCGAATAGTATTATATAGTTTCCTACGATTATTCCAATTGTTATCACCAAAAAAATATAATGTAGCATCTTTTAATATAGGAGACGAAAACTTGATTCGTCCTATTGTACTACGTGAAACTCTTCCAATAAAATATGACGCAATGCCATCAATTGCAACTGCCATTATGAATTAATAAAAATAGCTTTAAACGAGAAATATAACAACGAAACAAAATTAAAATAACACTATTCTAAATAAAATATAACAATAAAACAAAACGAAAGTAACAAAGTATGATAATGATTTGAAATGCAGGTTAAATTTGCTTCAGCAAAACATGTGCAGAACAGTCTAAATGCTACTGCGCACTGAGGCGACGGTGTGTGTGCCAGCCTAGAACACCCGACTAGAAAATTCTGGAAGGGGCTGTTTCAGTGCGCACAATCATAGCATGACAAATATAGTAAATATAAATGAAAGAGAAAGATAGAGAAGATAGAGAAAGGTTTTAAGAAGGCAAACTAAATAGAATGTTTTGAAGATACGAGATGGCTCTGACGGAACCGAAATATGTGGTGTGGTTTTGATAAATTCATTGTTTAAAGTACATGCCGAAGATGGCCAAACCAAAATATTCAAAATTTTAAATATAATATGCCGAAGACATTTTTCATTATTAAAATTATCTATAAAATTTCATTGATAAAACAATGCAAAAAACGAATTTAAAGTGCGGACAACTCTGTGATTTTCAACTATGAAAAAAACTGTCTCTGTTTAGAATCCGTGGCTGACGAAAAAAATCATACAAAAATAAATTGATGAGTTATCTCAAAACTGTTAATTGTTAATCAATTAGTAAGCTATTAGCAACATAATAATGCAAAAAGAACGAATCTAAAGTGCGGGCAACTTTGTCATTTTCAACTTTGAAAAAAACTGTATTCGTTTAGAATCCGTGGCTGACGAAAAAAATCATAAAAAAATAAATTGACGAGTTCTCTCAAAACTGTTAATTGTTTATGAATTAGTAAGCTATTAGCAACATAATAATGCAAAAAGAACGAATCTAAAGTGCGGGCAACTTTGTCATTTTCAACTTTGAAACAACTGTATTCGTTTAGAATCCGTGGCTGACGAAAAAAATCATAAAAAAATAAATTGACGAGTTCTCTCAAAACTGTTAATTGTTTATGAATTAGTAAGCTATTAGCAACATAATAATGCAAAAAGAACGAATCTAATGTGCGGGCAACTTTATGATATTCAACTTTGAAAAAAAAACTGTTTTCGTTTAGAATCTGTGGCTGGAGAAAAAAATCATAAAAAAATAAATTGACGAGTTCTCTCAAAACTGTTAATTGTTTATGAATTAGTAAGCTATTAGCAACATAATAATGCAAAAAGAACGAATCTAAAGTGCGGGCAACTTTGTCATTTTCAACTTTGAAAAAAACTGTATTCGTTTAGAATCCGTGGCTGGAGAAAAAAAAATCATAAAAAAATAAATTGACGAGTTCTCTCAAAACTGTTAATTGTTTATGAATTAGTAAGCTATTAGCAACATAATAATGCAAAAAGAATGAATCCAATGTGCGGGCAACTTTATGATATTCAACTTTGAAAAAAAACTGTTTTCGTTTAGAATCCGTGGCTGGAGAAAAAAAAATCATAAAAAAATAGATTGACGAGTTCTCTCAAAACTGTTAATTGTTTATGAATTAGTAAGCTATTAGCAACATAATAATGCAAAAAGAACGAATCTAAAGTGCGGGCAACTTTGTCATTTTCAACTTTGAAAAAAACTGTATTCGTTTAGAATCCGTGGCTGACGAAAAAAATCATAAAAAAATAAATTGACGAGTTCTCTCAAAACTGTTAATTGTTTATGAATTAGTAAGCTATTAGCAACATAATAATGCAAAAAGAATGAATCCAATGTGCGGGCAACTTTATGATATTCAACTTTGAAAAAAAACTGTTTTCGTTTAGAATCCGTGGCTGGAGAAAAAAAAATCATAAAAAAATAGATTGACGAGTTCTCTCAAAACTGTTAATTGTTTATGAATTAGTAAGCTATTAGCAACATAATAATGCAAAAAGAACGAATCTAAAGTGCGGGCAACTTTATGATTTTCAACTTTGAAACATTACACTTTAATGTGCACATATACTGATTGATAAAACGGGGATATTTAACGATGTCATAAATATAAAGCTAATATGTTGCAAGTTAAATCACTAAATCTTTGTTGTTGATAGTGGATTATATTAAATAATTAAAATTCATTTGGTCATGGTGAATGCGCCGGGAAAATCCGTGGCTGGAATATCCGTGGCCATCTTCACATCGGTACCGCATTCAGTAGTGATAATCTGGCTATCGCCACTGCTAGTGGTGACGCTGTAAAAATGTGGAATAGATCGTCTCAAATTAGTTTAAGAACTATTGATGGGCGTTAACGAGTGATTTTAATAATCGAATGATCAGAACTTGAATGATGTTGATAATTGGCTGATCATTGAAATGGTTATTTGAATGATTAGTCGATTATTAAAATGATTTTAATTATGGATCTTCTATTCTCTACTTTTTTTAGAATTTCAAATTATTTACTTGTTTCATCAACTGTAATGCATACATTACCTATGTTTATAACTTTACAAATCTTAATTTCAGTTATAAAAAAAATTCTGCATGTAAATTTCTTATTAGATATTGAAAACTTTAATCCCTATATATATTTGTAACATGTGTACATAAAATTATGAATAACTTTGTGATTTTAAAAAAATGTGTTTATTTTTCACAATATATGATTGATCGCTAGAGAGATGTTTCATATAACCATTTAAATGATCATTCGAATGATAATAATAGGTTATTAAATAATCGAATGATTCGATTATTCTCAGTTGAGTCGGTCCATCACTAATTAATATTACACACACTATTAATTTATTACATAAAGAGTTTGCTATTTAGAACTTTTTAATGAAGAGTTTCATTTCACAATAATTTTAATTTTACTAATAAATTTTAATATGAAGTTACTCCCAAAAACGTTTAGTATTCATAAGCTTCCTTTTGAACAATAAAATAAATTAAATTGATGTTATCCACATTTTAACGTATTCAAACATGCTATTTAATATCCACAAAATGAATTTAACCTTTTCCATCTGAATATTATTTATTCATCATCATTTTCATATTTTACGATTTTGGCATTCCATCGAATTATGAAACAGTTTATTGCAATATTTAAGTCTTTTCACGATTTGCACAAAGACTTTTATCATTCTCCTTTTTACACAACAACAGCGCATCCAGCAGAAGCCATATTGTGTACATCAGTACTCGTTACGCTTTCTATTATGATTTTGTTCCATGACACTCATCAACCAGCAATATGTTTGTAATTTATTTACATTTGGTTTTAAAAATAATTCTTATTAACATCATTTTAATATTTAGATTTTATTTAAAATTATATATATATATATTCTAATGTTTATGTTTAATTAATTTCTCACTTAACCCGTGGTGAAATATTTTTAAATTAATTCAGGATGATTTAATTGAAATTAAAACACTTAGTTTGTTTCACTTGTTTATACATTCCTTCCTGAAGATGATCAATGGTCGAAACTAGTTGGAGAAAATATAAATAAGTGAAACAAACCAAGTGTTTTAAATTCAATTAAATCATCCTAAATTATTCTAATGTTTATTCAAATACCAAATAAACATTTTCATGCATCATTTTTTCCAATAAGGTGAGACATATTAATAATATTTTGCAAATAATAATTATTACTAGAAAAACGGCACCTTCTCTTTCTTAGTACCTGCGTAGAGACATGCATGTTTAACTGGGATTAAACCATTAATTGTGAGAGGTGCAAAGAAAATAATTAAGCACTAAGAGGTGAACAAAAAGAAGCAATAATCCGGAAAAGACCATTTTGTTTTTCATGCTTTACATAAAAACAATGGATATGACATGGTCACTGAATAAATAAAGAATAAACACTGAATATAAAGATAGCTCAGAGAATGACTGTTTAAATGATATCAATTCCAAGTGGGAGTTACGACAGAGAAGCACGTTATTAAAATTAATAACTTGGTGCTGTTAAAATGATGAAAATGACTTTCGCCATTAATTTTCGCGACATCAATATGTATTTATAAATCAATTCATGCCTGGATACGATTGTAATTACAATCAATTGTTATATTTAAAGTAAGTAACTGCAATTGTGTTTCAAGCATGCCGGATTCATTTTTTTTTTTTTCATATAACTTGCATAATTGTTAAACATACTAATTTAAAATGGAAATTGAATTTAAATGATAAGGATGTAGTATAAAGGGTGAGTCACTGAAGTGCCTGTCTTATATATATCTCCCTTATCATTAGAAACTCAGCATTAATTTATTAATAAAACTTGCTTGACCACTGAAGGTGCATAATGTGAAATTATTTTCATGAATACAGGGTGACTCATTTTCCTGGAACTGACTAAACTAACTTTGTTATTTTAAGAAACACCCTATATATTATATTTTTATTTGATTCCTCTTTATATCATTTAAACAGTTTGTAGTTTTTGACCTGCCATTACTGCAGAAAAAAATATTTTCAAAAATATTGACAGTTGCAGTGGTATACTAAAAAAATCATTACTTTTTTGTGTTTTGAGATGAAAAGATGAAAGGTTTTATACATACTAAGGTAATACCATTCTATTCAATAATAATTTTAAATGTGTGACTTTTCAAACGGACGTAATTTAAATTTTTTAAATGGTACCCTATATATAAAAAAAGTTTCTCTTTTAATGACAAATTAAGAAAAAAAAATGAAAAGAATAGGGTGTCATTAAAAAAATTACTGTGGTTTGAAAAGTCGCACATTTAACATTATTTTTCAAACACCCTATCTAAAAATATTTCACATTCAAAATTAAAATTGCATAGAATAGTACTATCTTAGCATTCATACAAAATTTCATTTCTCTATCTCAAAAAAACAAAGAAATAATGACTTTTTTAATACACCTCTGCAACTGTTAAATTTTTTATAAAATATTTTTGTCTGTAGTAATGACTAGTCAAAACTACTAACTTGATGTAAAGACAATTTAAAGAGAAAACGGATAAAAATATAATTTATAGGATGTTTCATTTAAAATAACAATGTTGATACCAATTTCAGAAAAATGGATCACCCTGTATATATGAAAATAATTTTACATTATGCATCTTCGGAAGTCAAGTAAGTTTTATTAATAAATTAATGGTAAATTTCTAATGGTAAAGGAGATATCGATGACGGGAATGACTCACCCTGTATAAACAAGATAATAATTAAAATCTTGTTTTATTATATTTTATTATATTTTTATATGTATAAAAAATATTAATTTCATATTTATTTGCAAATACACATTTTAAATATTTTTTGAAGAACAAATCTTTAGTTGTTATAAAATATATGAGACGTTTATTTTGAAATTGACCCAACTCCATTTATACCTAAGTTAAAAGATATTTATGATTGATAATACCCTACACCCTCCGGGTATAAAGTTTTTTTTTTTTTTTGATAATCAGTATTTGAAAAGTTAACTTCAGTTTAACAATAGGCACATTACTTACAATTAAATATAAAGCTTAAAATTAAACTTTGAAAATTATTTAACCATGAGAAAGAATAAAATGACAAGCCCATTAATTACTTCAGATAGTGAAGAAAAATTAGTAACTAATGATTTCAAAGAGAATTTAAAAAGAAAGAGAATTATAGAACAATATTCGTCTTCAGAAGATGAAGATGCAGATAAAGATGTAGAAAAGGTTGATGTAACATACATCCAAAAAGTGCGAAAGGCAATCTTTGTTTTGGAATTGTTAATTGGAATTCAGGAAAAAGATATTGTATTCAAACCAGAAAATTTGTACCTTCAAAAATTTTCCAAAACAAAGATTGTCGTTATCGAAAGGCTTGTATAAAAAATTACGAAGAAGAACGAAAATTGTTAACACATTTCAGTATTTGGGAAATTTTAATAAACAAAATGTATTGCTTTATGAAGCTATCGAGTGCAAACTGTGAAACAAATACTATGTAGTAAAAATTAATTGAAACCTCGACACCCAATACAGGTAAAAGAGGATAAGATTAAGAAAAATGAATTTAAATCGCATAAATTATGTTTTCGAAATGTTGTACTGATATGTAAAATATTTTTTTTTTTAATTTGAAGCATCTTATTTTTATGTTGAATAGATTTCAGCTCCTTTAAATTTTACAATGAATCTGGTTGTTACCAAAGTGGTCTAACTCCATTCCTGGTAAGAAAACGCTTATTATTTTAATAGGAACTGCTAATTTTGTTACCAGCATCTCAGCGGAAACGCCGGAACTTTGATTTAATCAGTTGTTTTTAGAATTATTTTCGGGCAATATAACTTTGATTTCTTTTTTTTACATCGGCACCCGCGTACTTGTTTTTTTTTTAACTTATTAAATCAATTTAATTTTAAAATGACTTAAGTTCGTATTACATGCATTGATTGTTAAATTTGTAATTATGTACATATTTTAATTTAAGTTTAGGTAGGTTTTTTTAGGATTAGTGGGTATTTTCCCTGTAACGAATTTGCACTCTCGTTAAACATTTTTAATCTTCGTTACGCCCAAGAGAGCTGTGCCAAACATTTTTTCCAGGTATTCGTTACGCCCCAAAATTTCGCTCGGGCAATTTTTCTTAATCCCTTTTAATGGCCAACGTAATTTTGGGAAAGTACGGGAGAAATGCTTTGGTACAGCTGCGGCATCATTTTATTTTTTATATTACATTTAATTTATTTTCTTATTTGTTTAACTACGAAATTATTTCTTTTTTAATTTTTTTAAATATTTTATGTGTATGTATATATATATATATATATATATATATGTATGTGTATATATATATATATCTCAATAACATTGCGGCGTCCTTACAAAAAAGCGCATTGAAGTGTCCGTCCTTAATAACTCAGATAAATCTAGGTTTAATGCTGAATATTTTCTTAAACATTAATAAGAGACATCAACTATGGCATGTCAGATATTGAAAGAATCAATTTATTAATCAGTAATTTCAATCTATCATCGTTTGGGCATCCTTTCAGCAAGTAGCTATTAGAGCTTCCATTATATACACTTTCACATTTAACTAACCGCTATTAGAACGTCCATTTGATATAGGCAATTTTATTTTTACGATACTAAAGCGCCCTGCGGTGTTGTCATATCAACAACCCTATGAAGCGTAGAGTTAGGTGGCAAAATATAACGTGTTTTAGTGGCGTCCGCGTGCAATTTTTGCTCTAAATTGCAATAATGATAAAGGTTATTATAATTTTGTCATTGATTTTTTTAAATTGAACCATATACTTTTTTTGGTGCAATTCGATTCTACATTCAATTCTCTTTCGATTAATGTTTGTTCATAGATGTAAGATAATTTTCTTAAGAATACAAAAATATGGAAATCAGTTTTAACTTAATCATTTAGTGTCAAATAAAATTATATGGTGCCATTAAAAAATCAACTTAAACTTCAGTAAAAAAAAGAACTTCAACTCATTATTCCACAGCCACCTAACTCAATTTAAAAAAAAAAAATTCCATCTTATTTCGTTTCTGAGATATTTTACGTTAATAAAACGAACACAAACATCAATTTGTAAATAATATGACCCCTCTAAAATAAGCAAGTAGCATCAACTACTGTCTTTATTATGCACACTATACAGGGTGACCCATTAGTGCGCTCTCGGGAGTTAACTCAGCTCTTGTTGAAGACAGAAAAAAAGTGCTGCACCAATGATGGTCGACTTTAAAAGCTACATGAACTAAAAACATTTCCATGTATACAGAGTGCTCCATAAAGACAGTAACGGATGCAACTAACTTATTTTAAATGCATCAACCCGAGTAATATTTGTTTTTTATTCCTCATGAACATTCAGTGTCCTTTTATTAAAAGCATTCAGTCTTGGTCGTACCATTTCGACATTTATGGATAAAAAATAACGTTTGCAGTGGTTTCGTAAACCTAAAATATATTCAACAAAACAAAAAATAATTCCGTAAATATGTGCTCAATTTTGCAAGACACATTGTCAGAAATCACAAACTGGAGAAAGAAGTTATGGAAATTACTTCACTTTCATCTAAAAATAAAAACAGATTTAACCTACTCAAGAAACTGCGAAGGAAAAGCAATTTTGTAAATAGCAATTTCATTCAGAAACCGGTACGAACACCTTACAATCCTAAGAATACTTTACCTTGCACCAATTGCAAAGGTTTTTTCTCAACTAAACAATTATGGCGTCATAGAAAAATTGTATTGGAAAGAGTGATAGACGTCACCAAGTTGAAGGGCAAAACCTTTTATTACAAAATTTAAGAGTCGATAAGGAACTTCGTGACAAAGTATTTCCACGAATGCGACCTGACGATATTTCTTTAATAGCCAAAAAGGATATTCTGATTTGTGAATATGGCTCTCGTTATTTAAAATCACATCGTGAAAAACATTTCATTAATGTTACCTCACGTAAGATGAGAGAACTTGCAAGATTGCTAATAGAATTAAAAAAAATATGTTCGAAGCATTGAAACCTGAAAATTTTGAAGCAATTGTTTTGGCTACAAAAAATATTTCTAAATATAATGTGGAAAAGGATTTTTACGAATCAGCATCAACAGCTCTTAATATGGGAACAACAATCAAGCAATGCTGCCAACTAGCGATTACACAGTATAGTTCTAAGCAGTAATCGCACTCCCGAAAATAACGCAAAATGGAGAGACCTCGCGCAACTGAACGGCGCAACTCTCAAACCCGATCATATGGCCACCCAAATATAACCTGTAAACGGATGTTGAATTTAAATCATTAAAAACAGTGTTTATACGATGATCTAAGTAATTTTCGAACTTTAAGATGAAATATTGTGTGCCGTTTTGTAAATATGTTTGTTCGAAAGCTTTTAATACGAGCATTTATAATTTCAAATGATCACCGCTAAGTTAAATTATTAATTATTATGAAGTATTTGGGGCTATTCCTTATGTAAAATATTAAATTTAATATATAATGCATCTATATCATCAAAATCTGTGAGAGTTTTATAACTGATATGTATACATAAATTGTGAGGTTAATAACATACACAAATTATAATATTTTAAACTTATTAACAAACTATTAATTTTTAAAATGGTACCCATTATAATTCCACATTTAATTCGATTTGTTTTTAAATACCTTTCATATTGTAATGATTGTATAATTTAAATTTTCAAGTATATATTAGCCCAAATTTATATAAATATTTCTCGGCACATTAAATTATGAATTTATTATTTCATATAAGTCGAGTTTATGAGATATTATATGTATCAAAAAGTGTTAATATTCTAAATCAATTCAGTTATAATAACAATAAATTGCATGAGTTTACTATTAAATTTAATTGATAGAAAGATAAATTTACTGAGTATTAATTAATATTAAACTTCATATAAAAACATTAACACTTTACAACATAAATTTCGTCGCATTTATACAAAAATAAATGAAATAGATGTATTGGATATTTTTGTAATTGTTCAAATATTGTGTTTTGGGAATTTTGTATTGTGAATTTTCAACTAATTATTATTATTAAATATAGCAATAATAATCATTAATAAATTAACACGATTTAATAGTTATTATTAATACTTATAATATAAAGTCAAAGGTTATTAAGTTGGACCGCCACTGAAAATGACGCCGCCAGTGGATGCTCCGTTCAGATGCGCGAGGTTCACTCATTTTGCAAAAGATCAAATGTGCCGACACTAAGTGAGATTACTGCTTAGAACTATACTGTGGCGATTACGTATGTATTAAAAAGAAAATAAATTCATTCCACGGTTTATTCAGCAGAACATGAAGCAGATTTAAAAACATTGATTCAATTATTTGACAGTGAATGGCGTTTTGAAGTATCAAGTCAGGCTGCTAATGATCGAAATGTGAAAAAATGGAATAAAGTTACTATCGTGCCCCTTGCAAATGATCTAAAAATGATGAAAGAATATTTAGTTATTCAAGCAAATGCAGCAGTTAATGATTTGAACGAGAATAATAAAAACAAAGCTGCTTTCATTAAGTTATCGGAAATCGTATTTTGTAGACTTCTTTTACTTAACCGACGAAGACCAGGTGAACTCCAAAGATTGCCCCTCCATGTTTAAGAATCATCTGACTAACGCTCTCAGAAATATGAGGAGTTCGAAGATGTAGTTGCACCTTCAGAGATAATTTTATTAAAACGTTTCAAACGAATAGTAATACGAGGTAAGAGAGGACGTGGTGTACCTGTCCTTTTTGGACCCGACATTCAAGAACATATTTCAATTTTATTAAAATATCGAAATAACTTTATTTCCAAAAATAATACCTACTTGTTTGCCGATCCAAATTCTGTTCAACCAATTTGTGGGTACAAAATTATAGCTAAGTATGCTAACATGGCTGGAACAAAAAATCCCACTGCAATCACTGCGACAAAACTGAGGAAACATCTGGCAACCTTAACCCAAGTTTTAAATATGACTGAAAATGATATTGAACAACTATCTACATTTATGGGCCACACTGTAGGAGTTCATCGGGGTTCATATCGTTTACCTGATGACTTATTTCAAACGGCTAAAATTTCTAAATTACTGCTACTAATGGAAAAGGGGGATGCATAAAAATACAAAGGCAAAAGTTTAGATGAAATCAATATCGATATGGATGCTCCCATCGAAGACAGCGATGAAGAAGATGAGCCCGAAATTTTACCAATAGAGGACATTAATATAAATACAGACATTGATGTATTGCCAGGGCTTTCGCAAACCTTTAATGACGATAAAGAAGGTAACTCTAAGAAGAATAATACAAACAAAAAACGAGTATTAGTGGCATGGACCGAAGAACAAAAGAAAACTGCGCGAAAGTTCTTCAAATTGAATTATGTTCCACCTAAGAAGCGAGAGTGCGATAAGCTAAAAGAAACTAATGGAGCCCTATTTGAAAATAAAGATTGGTTAAAAATAAAGGTATTTATTCAAAATGAATACTCGAAGAAAAGTAAATAAAAGTGTATTTAACATGTTTTATGATAATGTATCTAATGCACATTCTTATGCCAATTTTAATTTTCGATTGTCTAATGTTTTCGAGAAATGGCATTTTTTTAACAATAACCCTATAATTTAAATTTCATTGTTATTAATCTTCCATTCCTTCTAATTATAATGTTTTACCACTATACATAATAAATTTTAGAGCCAAGCATAAGTTCTGCTAATTGCTACACTTCATTTTTATTTGCATTAAAAAATAAAACATCAACACTGTTGCTAAACAGATACATTTTCTGATCTAAGTAGAATAAAAATCCTATAAAATTAAATATAAAATAGGAGGTTGTTAAAATTTATATCATTACTCGTCTAAAAATTGACAGCGAAAATTAAAATTAGCATATGCATATCTTTAAATAAGTAATTAATAAGTCGGAATCAAAGTGGCCAAGGCAGTTATATTTAATGCGTATTTGTTTATTTTATAATTATACCTGTTAGATTACATATGATTATTTCGTTCATTTAAATAAAAGAAAATAATAAACCAACTTATTTTTTAATATTCCTTCTTTGAGTCCCATCCTTGTTGTCGAGCGTTGGAATACATTTGAAATATTCCTTTAATTCGTAAAAGTAGCCCTCTTTTCTTTAACATAGTTTAAATCAGAATTTTACAACGTTGCCAATTTTGTGGACGACTTAAACGCGATTATTTATATGCATGAAAATATATATTCGATATACGTTAACTTCGGCGGCGCCTCTGGTGAGAGAAGCTACGAACTAAAAATATACGGAAAGTGGTTATAAATTTTAATTCGTTGCACAAAACGGCGTCCTCCAAGATTTTCTAATTAGACTGCTTTCATCTTCTTAAAGTTCCTATAAAATTTGTACATGGAGTATGTTTGTAGCGTCTGTATACGGACGCTATGTACACCCGGACGTTTTATGCAATGCAAATTGCTAATGTATGGACGCTTGATTGATAGATGGATATATATATATACATATATATGTATATGTATGTATGTGTATATATACATATATATGCAACCACCACACAACCACTATGGTCGATTGTGAAAAAGGGAACATCGTCGATTTACTACCATAAATGGTAGAAGACCTATCGTTGGTACGGTAGCCACAATCGCATTGTGTAAATAATAAAATTGTAAATATTATTTTTTTTTTCCTTGTAATTGTAATTCAATTACGCGCTTGTAGCTCCATACTGGTTCCCGGCGATAGGCAATTTGAGGGGCGCATGCGCGCACCCTCGCGTTGGCTGAAGATGGATGCACGCGCAACCATCTCAACCAATGGGAGAAGGACGATCCCACCCTAGAATAAAACTGCTTGAGGAGCCCTCAAGCAGAGAGAGTGGTTTCACGATTTTTAAAGAAAGTGGTTTTAAAATTGTCAAATTGATTTTCTAATTTTATTTCAAAGTGGTGGTTTTTAATATTGAAAGTAGTGTTATTATTTTCGTGTGCTTTTTTTTCAAAGTTCTATTTCTTTATTCTCTTTTTGTGAGGGTGCAAGTTAGATTTAGTTATGTAAATATTTGGTTTATCTCATTTATAATAAATTAATCGTTAACACAATAACGATTAATTTATTATTTATTTATTATTTATTTTTTTTATTTTTTTTTTAACAAATTAAATGTTTATCTTGCACTTCTAAACCTAAACAAAGTGTGCACGTGATATCCGAGACGAGTCCACCCAAGGGTAAGAGAACACCAACTAAACCCAGAGCGAGTAAGGTAAGTGATTTTTTTTTATATATATATATATATATATCTTATTGAGCCAAGCCGGAGGCTAACAGGAAGCACCACATTTTATTAAGATTTCGGCAATCGTGGTGCCACCCCCTGTTACAATTTAACACCTTTAGATACACTTAAGCACTATCACTCACTAGTATTCTGCACATATATTTTTAATTGCATTGAAATGCAAACCTTTAAATATATCAATTTAAACGTAAATGTATTTAGGCCACTTTCAAAATAATCGGCTGATATAGTCAATATTATTACAAAAAAAGAAATCGTGAATGCACACTTTATCCTCAATAACGTATTAAATCTCAAATATACGTGCAGTAGTGCATAGTGTAGTGCGAGTGTGTGCAATAAGATTGCATGGAATGACTTTCACGCAATCTTAAATGCGTTTTTATTGGCTGTGAATTCGGTCTACCTCTGCCCCTGAGAAACTCAAATGATTGTACCTCTTAAGGGGAATCGGTATAGCTCTTTGGTTTGTTTCTGGCTCAGTAGATGGCACCACTTTATATGGGACTTATAATGTAAAAGTTTTTTTATTATACTTATCTGAAAACACGTTGATTCCATATGCCTCTAGAATGATGGAATCGTCACTTTTTCAGGCGACCGCACAGAAAAAGTTTGTTTGTGCGATCATTCCGTGCACTAACGGATTTCCATAGCAACGATGTATTTTTCACTTCTGTGTTTCACTGACGTTTTATTTTCCGTCTGTGAAATTCGTAAATTTGTTCAAATGTACACAGACTTAGAATATACTGATATTGTATTTTGAAATAAAGTGCTTACCAGATCAAATTCCGAAAAACAGGTATTGCATTTAAATTTCTTTAGAATTATTGTAATTATCAAATAATTTAAATATTTAGTTTTATATTGTTGTTTTCAGATAAGTATAATAAAAAATAGCGTTCATTACACGTCCAGAAATGGATTTTTCCGTGCTTGCATGAAGAACGGTCAGCACACACGGAAAAATCCTTTTTTCTGGACTCCTAATGAAATATACTATTCCGTTATTTCTCGAAAACTGTAGTTGTAGGGGAAAATGAAAATCACCATCGTGTTAAGCGCAGTTAGGAGCAGTATGCACGTGAAACCTTTTTTTTTCCTAGAATTAAGTATTTGTAAGAAAATAATTAAACAAAATATTTAAGGCTAACATTCCCGCCTGTGTTAAATAAAGACAAACGTGAAACGATACCAATACATTTTTGTGAGTGAAGAAAGAGGATAGATAATTGAATCGTCGTCGTAGTTTTTTAACTTGTTATTTATCGCACTCCGTCGCCTCCGATTGGAGATTAACGCCTCGACATGCATTTCTAGTCCACGTGGACTCGTAAATAGAAAATATAAACAAACAAACATAGAAAGAAATTGAATATGCTGATTTTGGAGCTGACAAAAAATCAATGAAAGCATCCAACGGCATAACGCTGATATTTATTTACCGATTTGAATGAATTAAAAATAAAAATAAATGTCGGTTTAAATACTATAAAATTATAGTAATTATACATTTTTTCAAAATTAAGTTCACTGCCAAATAATAGTCATCTTTCAATTTTTAAGGGGAAACTCCATAACCGCGTTTATGAATGAAAAATATTTCCAGCAGATCTCGGACACTGCAAATCGTACAAAAAAAAAGAAAAATTGCATTGATTCCTAAATAATCACGTATATTCCTCGGCGACAATGGAGCCGCGCTATGTTATATTCATAAGTGCACAGCTAGATAATTCAATAATGCAATCGTATTAGTTTCACATTTTTTGTAAATAAAAAAATAAAACACACCTTCTTTGTATGAAATCTTGTGAATTTTATTTTTGTATATGAATTTTATGACAACTCTGTAAATATCCACGTGCGTACTGCTCCTAACTGCGCTGAACACGATGGTGATTTTCATTTTCCCCTACAAACTACAGTTTTCGAGAAATAACGGAAAAACTTATACATTATAAGTCCCATATAAAGAGGTGCCATCTACTGAGCCAGAAACACACCAAAGAGCTGTACTGATTCCCCTTAATAAAAACATCAAACATGTATTT
This sequence comes from Philonthus spinipes, assembly GCA_963082785.1. Classification (NCBI taxonomy): domain Eukaryota; kingdom Metazoa; phylum Arthropoda; class Insecta; order Coleoptera; family Staphylinidae; genus Philonthus; species Philonthus spinipes. Next base: position 21,860,028 of record OY720308.1, read on the forward strand.
GTTTGTCATTTTCAACAAAATATAAAAAATGTCGTTTATAAACTTAATTGAATGCAAAATTTTATGGTATATCTGGCAAATTTTTTTATTATTTTCCTGGTTTGGTTGTTGGATTTGTTGATCTACATTGCTGAAACCAAATAATTTCATGCCGTAAATGTGCATTTTCACAAAAACAATTCAATTAATATCAATCACATTATTACTTGAAGTATCCTAAAGAAGAAATCCAGTCAGATTATTTTTTATAAAAATTGGACATATAATATTTTTACATGTGGTGTCTTCCAAAATTTTATTTCTTCACAGGCATTGGTCATATTTGACCCTGATCCCTTTCCTGTGGATTAATATCTGCCTAGTATTTAGCATTATGACGATTTATTTGAGTTAAATAGAAGATCATAATTTTTATAGGGCAATATTTTGAAACAAATAATTGCACTGTCATATAGACAATAGAATAAGCTTTTAAATGAGCATAATTTGAATACCAATACCATTTAAAAAAAGTCATGTTGACTGGCATGTCACTTTGACACATCATAACACAATAAATTAAAGACGACGCAAGCGCCACCTTTTGCCTAATTATAAATGGTGACTGAACGTTTCATTAAATGTGAACATCATAACACGTTGAATTTTAATTGGCGATTTAATATAACATCGGACCAAATTGCATTTCATTCCATTTTCATTTTCTTATAAATTAAAAATGTTATTAGTTTGAAAATTCATTAAGTTCATATAGAAATATTTGCTTTTATTCTGAATAATCCTAGGGCAGTAAAACAATAAACCGGCAATGTATCTTCAGGATTAGTAATAAACTCAGAAATTCCAAAATTCTTCGAAATGTCTTAATCCGTCCAATCGGTATTATGAAAATCCTGAACGTAATGATAACAAAAGGACACCGGCTCCGAGCTGAACAAAGGACGTATTACTTTTCGTTACCTCCTGGTATTGTTAAGTCCCAAAAATACGCTGACTGTAATTAAGGCATCATAAAAATATCTCTTATGTTGTACAGTTCTTCAAAAATAATACTTCCCAATTCAAATTAAATTAAATTCCATAATAATGAATTAATTTAATTTTAGTTAAAATTCAAGTATACATTTTTTCAATTCAGGAACAAAAAAAATGTCATGAGTGTTAACATGACATTTTTTTTGTTCCTGTGAAATAAGCAGAAGACAAGGTATTATCCATCAACAGCAATTACATTTTTGTTTTATTAAGTATTTTGTGAAACAAGTATTTTTAATTAAATTAATTAAAAAGAACAACCCTTTGTTGCATTATGCAATATTTATTTGATATGCAACGGCAGGTGTACATTATGTAATTCAACGTCCGGCGTGAGTATTTGCCCAGGAAGTAGTTGTTTTAATGTACATTTATTTAACGTACTTACGTAATGTAAGTCAATAGTCACAGAGCTAAATGTGGAAATAATTTATTAATTATTGTCAAATCATTTTTATTTAATTTATTTAAATAACTGTGACCAAGAGAATGGATACTCTTTTCTATTTAAATAAACTTTAGCTTTAAACAGCCTAAAGATTTAGTATGTTTTGAAAATAAACGTGCCATTCTTTACTATTTAAAAATCTATGTGGGGGATCTTTAATCACGAAATTATATATACATATTTTTAGTCCTTAGAAAAGTTTATACATTTTTTAAAATTTAATTATACGTTTTTAATTTAATTGTATTTTCCAAAGTTTTGTTTATGTAAACAAAAATGCCCCTTCCCTAAATGTTGATTTCAACAGCTTGTCACTTTTTGCAACCAACCTATTTTTAAACATTTAAAAAGAAAACAATTGCAACGAGCACCCAAACAAACGAAATCATAAGCACTTATCATGAAGTCCTGGTAAATATTGATCTATGTTTTTGTAGTTTTTTTTTTCCTGTGTGCACACAGCTCAGACAGGTGACAGACATTTTCATGGGCACTTACATCGCTGTCCACATCGATATCACGGTCGTCATCACTCATCGTAGCCAAAGGGGGCCCCGTAGAAGACCGTCGCTCAGCGGATCCTGGCTAACCCCGCCGAACACCTGACATTTACCGTACACGCACTCACGCTCTACGCTGCGTGACCTGCCCGTCACGCTACACCGCCTCGCCTCACCTCCCTTTGTTCCTGCAATCGACAATTTTCACTGTTAAACTTCACAAATCTTCCGGGATCTCGCTGGGAGTGCGTTACGCAATCGCTTGAAATCGGGGAAGCTTACAGGAATTCAAGTGGATGACACACCGTTCAGGCTACTTGTTGTCTTTCACGTGCCTTTTTACACGTGAACAAGGAGCAGCGCGTTCGCGAAACGGCGCGCATGCTCCGTTTGATTTTTCATTATTTATTTAGTGAATTCACATTAAAAACAACTAAAATTAAACATGTTAAATTATATTTTAATTACTTATTCAGTCGTAATATTTAAATGAATGAGAAAATATAATAATTAAAACTTACCCACTGCTTTTAATAGTAACGATTTTAACAGCTGGGCGAAAATAAACACAATCACAAATTGTATTTGTTTACTTTTAAACTTTTTTATAAGTATTTTGAGTCGCAATTGTTATAAAATGAATTACCGAGAGTAGTAGAGTAGTTTTAATATAAACTTTTTTTTAATAATCTATTAAATTTCACGTCCCAAAAATTTAGTGTGTGTAATGCAAGCTGTGTGTTTTATGGGCAGATTATTCAAGTGTTATCTTGTAATTCGTGCTTTTAGTTTGTTGGTTATGTGAAGATAAATGTAACAATAATACAATAATTCAATTAACCAATTTTTGTATGATAATGACTTATTAAATAAGAAGTACTTGCGTTTTCACCGAAATCTTCATGATCTGCTTAATTGTGTGTTTATATTTTAAGAATGTTCTAAAATTATTTGACAAATTATGATGTATACGTCACTTTGACAATTGATTGCCAACTTCTCAAAAATGTGGTAATAAAAATCCCCTGCTTTTGAAATAGGCTTGCAACTGTTCGCAAAAAACACCCTAAATATAGTCATATTAAAAATATATATACTTTTTTTTTTCATCCACAAAACGTTGAAGAGTGATTTTAAAGGTCGTTTTAAGTAAATCTTGTTAATATTTTTAATTATTTTCTTAACCTGACATATTCATAATCCTTGCTATGGGATTCTAAAAGAAACGATATTTTAACAGAGAATCGGAGTTCTTTTTTATCAACCGTTGTTTGGAATCGTTCCATCTTCGTTTTGAGTCGCTATTGACGTGATCGGCTAAACTCATAGACGTAGAATATATATTCTAACTCTATGGCTAAACTAGAATCCGGCCTTTGAAAATGGACGGAAGTAATTGGAGTAATAGTAAAAGTGAAACATTCCAAGTTTTTTTTTGTTTCGTGAAAATCATTACACCCTACGACCTAAGGGGCAACAAGGGATAGCAGAAAAAGAAAAAAATCATTACATTGATTTTATTAATTGTTTGATTAAAACAATTTAAAATAAATATATATTTATGTTGCACTACAACAAGATTATTAGATATATTTTTATTTATAAGCATGATTACCAGTTTACCACTTTATGTTTTTGATGACGTCACAGGAGTTCATTTAATGCAATGTTGCCAGATCTACTATTTCAAAAATAAAAATTTATTTTTTCAGTTTGAAATTTAATTACAAGAATTATTCGTAAAATGCATGAAACTTTTTGCGCTTAGAACAAAACAGTATATAATTTAGAATTTCAAACATTATCATCCTTATTTATTTTTTTTATTATATTTTTATCTATGTTTGAATTATGAAATGACGTTAAAACCGGCGGGAAATAAGAAGGATTCAAATATATCTTTTATTTAAATTCTTCATATTTTCCCCATGGAAAGAAAATATATTTAGAATTTCATCATGAAAAACTTAAGTAAATAATCAAAATCTGTATTAATTAATCACACCAGTTTATAAATTACCAAATCTCGATAATTATTTCTGCATTATTTATTTTACTAAAAATTAGTGAGCAATTAAAAAAAAACGACATTTTAATCTTGAAGTTGAAATCACTCTAATTTAGTAAATAAACACTCAGAAATAACGCGAAACGTGAGTTTTTGTGCATCATTGATTAATTGTAAATTCAATTGTAGTTCAAGTGGAAATCCTAACCTTTGCACCTTTGGCCTTCATAATAAATGCACTGTCAGAGTAAATGAAGGGTTCATTATTAGTTTAAACTGGAAAGCCAACGTTTATTGAAAATTTAAACGCAATAAAGCCATGGATAATATTGTGATTTTTGGATCAACCGGAATGACCGGGTTGTGTGCTACGAGAGCAGCTGTGGAAGCTGGTAAGTTAAATTAAGGAAAATTAATATTTTAGTGTATGTTATTGTTGTGTATCTGTCAAATATCTTGTTTTAAAATATATTTGTTAGATGTAAATATTATGTTTTGTAATTAATTTTAATTTACTTTTTTGTGCATAACCAGACAGCATTTGATTAAATTATTGGGGCTATTGTGTAAGGGAAATGTTAAGTAATGTTGATTTTATGGCTGTTGGAGTTTAATCCAAATGTTTCGTTGACAACTGCGTTTGGCATCCACAGTGTCTCCGTAAACGAAGGGCATATGGACTCTTCGATGTCTCCTGGGCGACTGATTCGTATACATTATTATATCATAATATAAGCAGCTTTTGTAGTAGATATTATTACGGGCAAAGGTAGGGATGTTTATTTAAACAGCCCTGGTTTACCACCCTAATATCTGCTTAGTTCAGAAAAAAAGGGCATTGTTAACTTATTTACAATAAAATTAAACAACAACAAAGAAATAAACAACAATAAAAAATATATAATAATAATCTTTATTAACGGATATATACAGAAAAATATACAAAATAAATAAGTAAACAATAAACATTACAAAATCAAAGTATAATTTATATCTGTTAATTGGCTATTGATTAGTGGTCTTTCAGCCTACAAAAAAATAATATTCGTGAATTGCAAAATAAAAAAATAAATTTAATATAAATTTTAGAAGTTAAGAAAAGAATACTTAAAGGAAAGCAAATAACTTTCTCGGAAAAGTAATAATAATAATGGTGATCATTTTTCGCTACACACTTTTCAGTTAGCTGGTACTCGCCTTCCTCTCCGATGTAGAGTCCTTGTCACATTTTATAAGGGTATCTCTTACCCCACTACCAATAGTACAGGACAAGGTTGCACCAGACTGCTCACAATAAATATCTTTTTTAAAAAAATGTTTTTCCCGAGGAAGTTATTTTGAAAAATAATAATTTAATAACCATATGTTACATTTTCACATTTGTCATAAAATATTGCATTAAAATATCAACATGATGATCTACTATATTGATCATCATGTTGATAGGGGAAAATGGTCACCCTTTGTACATGGGGCACATCCGTATAGTAAGTATAACGGAAAAATTAAAAGGCACATCAACACGTGTTTGCTTATATGGATAGAAATACCTGCCCCCATGTTGCTTGACGAATATTGCGCCAATTGAGCGAGCTGACAAGACATAATGTATTTTTGCACGCAGTAACAAATTTTTTTACTCAAGTTTACGATTGCATTGTAAGTACAATTTTTATGTTTGTGAGAACATAGTGATGATGAATTCATGTTAACAGTGCATATTTTTGTTTTTAATAACAAATATTTCTCATACTAAATACAACTTTACATAAACTTGTAATTTCATTTTGTGTGGTCTGGGGACCATTCGGACAGTAGTATGGGGGCACATTTGTACGCGTACGAATGCTCCCCTTTAGATCTTATTTATGCAAATTACCCCGAAAATAGCATGCAAGTATGCTCGAGAAAATGGAACAACTTTAGTGTCTTTCCCCCCATGCACAAGCCATTGTTTGCAACTGTTAGATGTAGGAGTTTTTAAGCCATTTAAGTCAAAGTTGAAAATAGCTTTCAATAATTAGCATATGATGAATCCAGAAAAAACAGTCAGCATCTACAATATTTTTAAACTGGTAAACCTCCAATATTTGAAATCTTTTACAGTGTAGAATATTACAAGAGGATTTACTAAGCCAGGTATATGGCCGTTCAATGAAATGGCCTTTGGCGATAAAGATTTTGCTCCCATTGACGTGTATATTTAAAATAATTCTAAAATATTCCACCTAATCCGGAAATAAGTTCAGTCACTCTAGAACCACAACTTTCTTTTTGTGTGCCATCGACTGATGCTCGCTACTGTCTTCCATTAATACTCGTCAGCTGTTACTTGCTTCCTTGCTTTAATTATGACTGAGAATTGCAAACCTTTCACTTCTAAAAATGAGACTCAACTTGAACTGATGCTAGAATTAGAAAAACCAAGAAACGAAGAAAACATGGTAAATCCCCTATATACACAGATGCATCTAGAAAAAATAACTAGAGGAAAAAAAATAGAACAGAAAAGAAAAGCCAGAGCTAAACAAATACTAGATATATTTCGGAAACTATGTTTCCATCTTCAGTAATTGAAGTTTTATAAATATAAATATGTTGTTATGGTATACAACGCTTAAATAAAAATACTTGTCCTTTCTCCTACTTATTTTTTATATAATTAAAGTCTCCATGACCAACAACCAACATAAAGAAGATTAAATAAAACGTAGTTTGCTGGATCTTAATTCAAGACAAAAGAAAAAGGAAGTTAAGAAAATCGATAGTGATGAAGATTCAGAGGAATGTGAAGGATCACAAATAAGCTTGAGGGAAAGTTTTACATTTTTGGTTGATTTTGAAACCGATAAAGAAGTTTAATAGACGTTCGTACAATTATCTTTTCCCAAAAAAATCGCTTTTTAACCTTTTAACATAATAGTTTCAGACTTTTTTGTAATTAACTATGATATATTTACTACACTTAGATACATAAACCAGATAATTTAATCAGTTAATCATAAACTGAATAACAAAATGTAAAAAGTGTACAAAGGGTAACCACTTTCCCCTACGCATGATGACTGCAAACAGTTACAATATTAAGTCTGGCGTTTATCGTATGTAAAATTAAGGGATTTTGTGCCAATTGAATTCCTCTAACAAACAAACCCTGAATAATGAAATTCATCATATTATATATCAAAATAATCCTAAAACTCCACAGATTTCGAATAGTTTAGAAGAAAATTACGTCCAAAGTTAGCATATTTTATGCAAAGAATGTGCTATATTTTTACTTATTAATATAATTAATTAACGAAAATGAAATATGTCATAATAATCTACATTGAATGTAGTTATGGTTCAATACATTTTTTCGTCAGAAAGCAATGCTGTTTACTTAGGAAGGTCGTTCCGAAAATATCATCAATTCCCGTGAAATTCGGCCATATTGAATAAAACCGGCAAGTTACATATAGTTTTCTGCATATAACTAGACAAATCTCCTTACACCTAACGGTAGAAAGGAAAAAGATTTAAAAAAAAAAAACTAGACAAATATTAGTTCATTAAGTCTCATATATCTATATGATCGATTCGACAATGCAGACGATCCGCATGCCATTCTAAAATAATAAACATTTTAAATAGTGTTCAGTAAGCAGTATACAAATATGAATGAATCATTTGCAAAGGTTTACACTGTGAAAATGTATTATTATGTTTTTTTTTAGATTTATAAAAAAATTTAATGTTTCAAATAATTTTATTTGAAAGGATTGTAATAAAAGACAAATGATCATAAATAAATCAATATAATTGTAAAATTTCAATTATATAAAGGCTACTTTCTAAAATTATTTTCATATACAGGGTGTCCCATTTACCATTAGAATATCAAAGTTATGTTTTTTTTAATGAAACACCCTACATATTATTATATTTTTAGATTCTATGTCAAAAATAACTATGGTTTTTATTTAGGTTATTAGTACCTAAACCTAGCGGTTTTTGAAATAATTGGAATTTTATTAAAATCTAATCCAATTTTCAAATTTCAATAATTTGAGAAGTATTTAGGTTATGTGCGAGAAATTTCCAGTGAAGTTAAGTATTGGATCATATTTTATTTTCCAATTATTAAAACCATAAAATATTTACAGGGTAGGCCATTAAATTATTGAACAAGGATATTAAGTGGCCCAAATGGAATGCCAAACTATAACTCGAAGCCCTTAGACATTTAGTTTTTGTGAAAACGGCATAGAATCGATTTTTTACATAATTTGGGGTGCATTTTTGATTAATATTTTAATAATTTTAGTTGGCTATGGAATTTAGAAATATCAAATGTTTTAGTTGATCCGTCACTTTAGCTTACAAATTCACTCCACGCCATTTTGTGGCTTTGTGGAAATATAAATCGAATAAAATGTGGACCCTCAATCCACATCACCCAATAATTTATTTTGATTACTAATTACCATTTCAATTAGAATAATGTTAAATATTCTGTATATTCACAATACTATCCTTATAAAGTGACAGATTTTCTAATAATTGAGTTTTTATAACTCACATCCACTTTTTTATAAATCGGTTTAATGGTCTCTTTAAAATGGTCGATTTAGAATTACTTCTTTAGCAAAATGTATATGTATTGTTTCAGTTGGTTAATAAGGTCTCTTGATAACATTGTCCAAACATTACAAATATATTAAAACTTTTCTATTTTGAAAAATATTTTGAGTAAGCATTACATTACCTACATTCAAATAATAATGATACAAATATTCATAAAAATTTAAAATAATACTATGACAGCAAAAACGAGTTTTGAAAATTAAAGTGACAGTTTAGATAAACTATTTGACATTTTGTAAATCACCTCGACTTAGATAATTAATATGTTCATTTAATAGAATGTTAAAAAATATAGTAGTGTAGCCGTTGACCTGAACGGACGTACCTGAAGCGGACTGAAAAAAAAAAACGCAATAAAACTCGAACCGTAAAAATGGCCCCTGACCTGCGGTCGAAAAGTGACGACGTGATTTCTTTCTTAAAAAGTGCAGACTTTGAAACAATTTTAAAAAAGTCGGTTGAAAAATGTACAAAAGAAATGTGCAGTGAAATTGTTAAACTAAAAAGTGAAATAAGTGAATTGAAAAATTACATCAAAAACTAAAACAAAGGAAGAAAAAACCAGCAACAAAAAACAATTGATTGCGGAAAATAATATAAAAAGGAATGATACCACCTCCGAAAGAAATATTCAGACCACCTCTGAAGATAGCAACGAAGAAAAATCCAAAATTGAAGAAAACATTCAGAACACCACCCCAAAACCCACCGGAGAGAAACCTAATGATGAAGGATGGCAAACAAAAAAATATAAGCGCAAACAAATGAATGGAGTGCAAGGAACAAACGAAAGTATAGATGAAATAAAAGGAGTAATCAAATACGCACATTTTCACGTATGCAATTTGGATCCTAAACTAAACGAAGAGGCACTAATTACATATTTGAAGAGTAACAATTTCGAGAGTATAAAATGTGAAAAGATGAATTCCAGACGACCAGAAGAATATTCATCGTTTAAAATATCAATCCCAGCGGAGAAATCCAACGAATTATTGAACCCAAACTTATGGCCGAAAAATGTATACATCGATAATTTTTTATTCCGTCTAAAGAGCAGACAAAACCTAGACAGTTTAAGAAATCAAACAAAAATGCAAAGTTAATACTCGTTTATCAAAATGTACAATCAATTGAAAACTGTAAGGATACTCTGAGCGATTCACTTAACAAAATCAATTGCAATATCGTATACCTAACGGAACACTGGAAAAACAAGGAACAGTTGCAGTCTGTAACAATGGACAATTTTGTGCTGTCAGCAAATTACTGCCGAAAATATAATCAACATGGTGGCGTTGCGATCTATACTAGCAAAGAACTGGATACTGAAGAATTATACCAAGTAACTAATATTAGTAAACCCTATATCTTCGAATGTACTGCCATTAATATTCAAAATAGTTTGAATAGCTTGATTGTTCTTGTAATTTACAAACCCCCGAATGCTTTTATAGAAGACTTTTTCGCAAAACTCGAACAACTCTTAATTCTAGTAGAAAATAAAAATAAATTCACATTCATTGCTGGCGACTTAAACATAAATTTATTAACTAATACACCTCAAACACAGAGACTTATACCATTATTTAAAAGTTATGGATTTAGCCCAATATTCAACGAACCGACTAGAATCACTGATTCATCACAAACCTGCATTGATAATTTATTTGTTAACAGGATAGACTTATGCACTGGCAAACTTATAAATATGCATATATCAGATCATCTAGGTCAAAAAGTAGATATATCTTTCGAAAGAAACCAAAAAATATACAAAAGAATATTTAAGAATGAACATTTACAAACATTTAGATGTACTATGCAGCACATTGACTGGAAATGCCTTTATGACATATCTAATTCAAATGTAAATGAACAATGGAATTGTTTTAGCGATACTTTTGGTATTGCTTTTAATAACTGTTTTCCTGAAAAATCATTTAACAAAAAAATGCATTGTATTAAATTCACCTCCACAGAAGAAATATTAAAATGTAAACATGAATTAGATCTACTTTTCATAATATCTCGCCATGATCATTCACTTCTAAACCAATACAATGTAACTAAAAAACAACATAATAAATTATTAAACAAGCAACGATCCGACTACTACAAATCAAAAATCGAGAGCTCAGACAATTCAATAAAATGTGTCTGGAGCGTAATTAATGAAATTAAAGGCAAACAGAAGAAACCAAACAAGATAGATATACTTGGTTCACCGCAACAAGTCGCAGAAAATTTCAGTATATACTTTCAAAATATTATATCCGAATTAACTCAAAATCAAATTCAAACACCTTATTCTGATAACATTCAACCAATAAATAATTCTATTTTCATTGAACCGCTAACTGAAAATGAATGCTATAACATTATTAATAAACTAAAGAATACATTTTCTTGCGGTGACGACAACATACCAAGCATAGTAATTAAATACTGCGCACCAGAAATCATTTCGCCACTAACTCACATAATTAATAATTCAACAGAATATGGGATATTTCCAGAGAAACTTAAAATAGCTGTAATTAAACCAATTTTTAAAAAAGGAAATTCAGCAGAAATACAAAACTATAGACCTATTAGTCTCCTGCCCGTTTTCTCGAAAATATTTGAAAATATCATGATTAAACGAATTGAAAATTTCTTTAATAGTTTTAACATTATAAATACCTCATAACATGGGTATCGTAAAGGAAAATCCACGGCTACAGCCATAAACAATTTCATTCAAACCATCATAAAAAATACCGAAAACAGAGAAATAACACTGGGAATCTTTATAGACCTTACAAAGGAGTATGATTGTATTGATCATAATATTTTATTAACAAAACTGGAAAAAGCCGGCATACGCGGCAACGCATTACAATGGTTTGCAATGTATTTAAGTAACCGCACTCAACGGGTGGTGGTTACAACCAAAGACGGCACCGGGCAATCCTAAACATCTGACCTAATCACTGGGCTACCCCAAGGCAGCTTAACAGCACCCACGCTGTTTCTGTTATTCATCAATGACATCATAAATGCAATAACTAGTAATAAACAGATCATAATAAACTATGCAGATGACAGTAATATTTTGATTAGCTCAGATAATATCGATCATTTAACTACAGAAACCAATTCATTATTTTCCTCAATTAAAAGCTGGTTTAATACAAACAAACTGTTCATCAATAATGAGAAAACTAATTTAATGATATTCAATAAGAGTAACATAAATACAATCCGATTAGATGATTCACTTACTGAAATAATGAATTCTACAAATTGATCACAAACTCAGCTGGACAGAACACATACAAATAACGGAAAATAAATTAAATTCCGTAATTTATACATTAAGAGAGATATCAAGGTATCTAACAAAATCAGTAGCAAAAACGGTATACTTTACGAATTTTGAAAGCATAATGCGGTATGGTATTATTTTTTGGGGCATCAAATCACATGCAAAGAAAATCTTCATACTTCAAAAAAAGGCAATCAGAATCATATACGGGTTAAATTATAAACAGTCTTGTCGTGTAACATTTAAACAAAATAAAATATTAACACTTTATGGTTTGTATATATTGGAAACAATTTTATTTTATCATAAACAATTAAAAGGTAGTGACAACAAACTATATATACACAACATACGAACAAATAATTATATCGTTCCGCAACATAAACTTAAAACAACTGAGCATGCAGTACATTACTCAGCAATCAAGCTATTTAACGCCTTTCCAAATAATGTAAAAGTCTTCAAAAATAAGTTCAAACAATTAAAGACACACTTATCCGATTATTTAATAAAGTGCGAACCGTATTCTCTTGAAGAATTTTTAAATTATAATATGAAGGACTGTACATAAAATATATGACATTGTATTCTACATATTATGTATATACTTTGTAAATAAATTAATATTTAGTTAAGTAACATCTGTAAATAATTCAAATAGTTTATTATATTATTATTCTGACACTATTTTCATTCTGTAATATGAAAATAAAGATTATTATTATTATTATTATAGATTTGAAAAAAAAAGTTTGACCAACTTAATGTTCTTATTTAGTAAGTTTTATTTTTTGGGCCACTCTGTACAAATTTAAAGGTTTTTGTAATTAAAAAATAAAATATGATCTATTGCTAAATATACCTGAAAATTTAGTATACATAACCTAAATACTTTTCTAATGCTTGACATTTGAAAATTAGGTTAGATTTTAACAAAATTCCAATTATTTCAAAAACTGTTAGGTTTAGGCACTAATAACCTTAATAAAAACGATAGTTATTTTGAACGTAGAATCTAAAAATATAATAATATCTAAGGTGTTCCATTTAAAAAAATACAAATTTGATATTTTTATGGTATTTGGGACATCCTGTATAATATGAAAATAATTTTAAAAAGTAGCTCTTACTACCCCTACTCATCCTAGAAATAAAAATTTAAAATTAAGAAGTTAATAACAACTTTTGGGTAAAATCAGAATAAATGTAAGAATGAAAATATTTTAGTTTGAAAAATCAAGCTCCATTACATATACAAAGTTCGAGTAGGTTTAAAGGGCATACAAATTTAATGAACCATCCACATGTAATAATCTATGTACATATGTCACTGTGTGCTTTGCATTAATTCTGTGATTTTTTAAATTTGCCTCTAAAAATGAGAATAAAAACATAACATCCATTAATTCTTTCGATAATACGACAAAATTCATCATTATACACTAAAAAATAACAAACAGCATATTTGTTCATTTTAATAAAAAAAAATTGAACGCGTCAGCGTCGGTTATCGACATACACATATGTAAAACAAATAAGAAAACCAAACTACAGTGTTCTACATATTTCTTAATAGTTCGCTATTAAAATCGAGAGGCATCACCTCCTTGACGATTCGCAACTATCTCTGTCATCGCATCATTCCTTTTCTAGTAAACGCAAGCTTTAAGAAAAAAAAAAGAAAACATTTAGATGCTATATCCATATGAACATAATTATATAAATAAAAGTTGCAAAGAAACACATATTAAGAAAATAGTTAAATAATACACCGAAAGGAACAATTGTGGCTCGTCCAGATATATTTCTTATGCAGTTGTAAAAGAGACAGCTGAAAGAGAGGCTGAATATTTTGATAATTCGAGAAATGGTCACTTTTACAATTTCTCTGAAAATGAACGAATTTGTTTAATTTTTTACCCAGGCAGATGGGGAGGAATTTGTAATCCCAGATTAACAATGGGATCGCAGATCCGATTATTAATCTAATTTTACTCATTTTTCAATTATATCAAAATTTACTTGTATGCAAAAGTAACTTATTTAATTAAATTTAGTTTTGGCAAATCCAAATGATGCCAATATATATTGTGACAGTCACATTATACGCCTTAGCTTTCTTTTCATTTTAAATTCAACTTTGCCGCTATTGTGTATGCTAATGCATGAGTTCGGGCTAATCCTGATCCTTAGAACGCTATTTTATGCTATGCTGTTGGAGCTAAAGGAGAGAACTGTATCGGGTGTCCAGATAAGAAAGGTCACCGGCTATAGGGGGCGCAATAAACAGTCGAAAAGTAATATTACGATTACCTGAAAAAAATGTTTAATAAAGACATCATAAAACTATACTTTTTGAAATCATGATAAGTTCGTGAAACAAAAATGTTACAGAAATTTTTTTCTTACTCTTGAAATAAAGGGTGGGGGAATGTCAGAATTTATAAAAATAACTCTTTTGTTTTTTAACCGATATTAATGGTTTTAATGTCATGCGAAAGAACTTATCATGCTGATTAAATTTATTGGCAACAATCAGAAAAATAACTAACTTTATCGCCGCTAAGTGGCGCCAACTTAAAATTTAGATTATTTTCCTATTTTTCTCAGAAATTTCAAATGGGATAACATATTTTTCTTAATGTTAGTAGAAAGAGGATTAAAAAGTAAGAAATTTAGTGAAAACCGGAAGTCTATATCTAAATCCTATCAGAAGTTATAATTAAAAGAATTTTTATAATTAAAAATTATTAATGTCAATTTTATGTGTTAATTTAAAATAAATGAAATTATAACTAAAATAACAAAAATTAAATTATTTTGTCACCGGTAGGGGGCGCTTTTTAATTTTAATAATAATTTTCTAATTTTTTTAAATAAATAAATATTTTTTATAGCGCAGGTGAAAAGAGTATCAAAAAAATGGAAAAACATTTTTAATGCCAAATTTATATCAAAATTTTGTCTTTCAAATTGTCAAATGACTCCACCATCATATATAATACAATCACATAATTTTATACAATTAAATAAGCAGCGACATCCACTCTAGCAATAGCAGTATATCTATTTCTGAAGTTTTTGCATTTCAGATCCAAAAAAATATGTCTTTCCTCGTTCTGGGTCTAAATTGATAAAAAATATTTTTTAATTTGTCCCAAAAATAAAAATCTGAACATTCGGCAAATCGTGGTGACCAAAAAAATAAGCATCCCCATCTATTCACCTCTCAAAAAAATTGAAATAATTTAGCACGCTTTAGAAAATGCCTCCTGGTGTTGATAAACTAATTCAGTTTTGTTGTTTTTGTTATAAATTTTATTAACCTCAAAAAGTTTTTCAATGACATTTGAAATTTTTAATTTGAAATTTTCTTTTATATATAACTTGTGATAGAATAAAGGTATTGAGATGCGGTTTTCACCTAATTTGTTACAATTTCATACACTTTCTATTGATACTAAGAAAAATATATCATTCCATTTGAAATTTGTAAGAAAAATGGAAAAATCATATTTTTTTTAACTTGGGGCCACCTAGCGGCGACTGAATTACTTATTTTTATAATTGTTGTCAATTGTTTTAATCAGGATGATAAATTCTTTGGTATGAAATTAAAATCATTAAGATCGGTTAAAAAACAAAAGAGATATTTGCCATTTGCTCTTCATAAATTCTGGCCTTCCCCCACCCTTTATTTCAAGAGTAAGGGAAAAATTTCTGTAACATTTAAATTTTATAAACTCATCATGATTTCAAAAAGTGTAGTTTTATAATGCCTTTATTTGAACTTTTTTTGAGATAATCGCATAATTATTTTTCGACTGTTCATTGCGCCCTCTACTGGAAGAGATACGAACTTAAAATATATTTTTAACATTTTGTCATGGTCACTTTTATTAACATATTTTTTATTTGAAAGCTCTAGGAGTCTTAGTTCCTGAGATATAGCCAGGGACTTTTCTTATCTGGACACCCGGTACATCTATGTGGTTGCGGAGGAGCATCACTGTTTCTTTTCTATTTATCACTGTTTCTATCACGAGTTCTTATCAGCCAACAAAATTAGAGATCAAAGGCCTTTTTCTTCTTTGCCTTATCCATTGCCGTAGTGTAACAAACATTAGCCTTCCGATTTAAATTGAGGTAACTAATCCCATTTTCAACCAAACATAATCAATTCAATTCAGGGAGTTCGGTGGAATCGATGCATTTATTGATAATATTTTAAGTGAGGAGAGCGTGTGTAGTAGAAGACGCGGACAGCTCACACCAGGGTGAGGACAGTGAGGACATGCGACCTGATCTATCGTTTGCATTCGTTCGACACAGAACTAAGGCCAAATATTCTATTTCTTAAGTGTGCTGTTTTTATAATAGGGTTTAATAATATATGGGATGCTACAGGTTTTTGACGTGATTGCTTCTTGATATTTTGGAATTAGGTTTAATGTCTATTTATTAATTATTTAAAGAGATAACAATTTTTATGTGTAAGTGCTGAGAGCATTAATTTTGATTACTGCAGAATAATGTGAATGGCGTCAATTTTGGTTATCGTAATTTTATTCGAGCTATCCCGACTTGAATAATAATAATAATAATAATAATAATAATATTCTATATGAGTGGGTACAGACAGCCCCACCACTGTGACCAAACGGTTTATTGTGGCTCATTCGTGAGACCTTACACCTCGCTTCTCAGATCCATGGTTTCTAGATAACCCATGATTTTGTTCAGAGGGATCTTGTGGATTATACTCAGGTCCAACTCCGTAGACCCAAGAACCAGCTGTCTGGTTTGACGCCCTGCTGGACAGTGTCTCATCATCTTCCAGATATAGTCTACAGGTAACATTATCATGCACTCCTACCACTGCCGCTCTGAGCTCGCCTCTGCTCATATCTAGTAGAGCTTTGGCTCTGTTCCCCAGTAGTTCCTGAAGAGTCGCTTTAGCTGCTCTCATGCCTGGGGCATTCCTTCAGCATTGTAGCATCTCCTCTTTCATCCATCCGTGTATTGCTGCCTTTGCCAGGAAGATCCAGTACTGGTTCAGGTCCCACCACTGATTTTCATGCTGCTTCCCATGCCAGTGCTGTCCGATCTCTCATTTCCTGGTATTCCGGAATGTCCAGGCACCCACACCAGGTTGACTTTTATAACCTCAGATCTGCTAGAAGCAAGAGCAGATATTGCACATTTGCTCTCAGAGCATATATTAATCGGCCTGTGTGCTGGTGAATATTTCCGCCTGTTAGGTTTGTCTAGGTTTGCAGCTGATGAATGCTGCACCCGTTCCTTGAATAGTTTTTGTTCCGTCAGTAAAATTGCATACACCCTTCACCGTAGTCGGTAATTTATTCCCAATCCACTGGCTTCTGTCTGAGTATAGTACTCCAAACCGCCTTTCAGTGTAGACTTTAGGTGTCATGTTATCTGATCTCATGCTAGTATACTGTCCCTTTCGATCGCATATGTAAGATCGTTAGGGACGAATTTGACCATGTTCATTTACTATTGTGTGATGATACCTGTAGGTCGCCCACCTGACCTCCCCTTCAATGATTATGTGAAGGGGAGTAAGATCCAGTAGAACCTCCAGTGCCAGCGTTGGTGTGGTGCTCATGGCTCCCATGATGGCAACGTTCACCATACCACGCAGCCATACATGGTGATTGGCCTAACAACAGTTAAGTACAGCTAGTGGACATATCTGGGAGCTAAACCCCAGTTCTTACCACAGACTTTTTTTACATGTATAGAGGGACCTTTCCCAGGATTCCCTTTTGGCCCTCCTGATGAGCTTTTTGCATAATGTTAGGCTGAGCACAGTACTATTTCCTTGAGTCCTCCCTTGTCGGTGTCGTCAGAGACATTGACTTTCACGGCGGTGACATCCCGCATGCAGTAAACTGTAAATTCCTGTGTATTAAGATAGACGCCCGTGGTTTGTTAGTGTTGTTAGTAGCAAATAACTTACCAGAGTTACAGACTAGAACCCTTATTTTCCCTGAAGGTCCGAGCCAGGGTTCTTGGAGGAAGGCAATATCGAAATGCTCTTCTTCAAAGCGCCTGTCGAGGAGGTATATGGCCCCTTGGCGTGGTGTAGGTTTGCCTGCACGTATTTCAGTGTCATGGTCACTGTTTCCTGGAGGAGGGTACACGCCTCTTCCTCGACTCCTTCGTCAGTGGTGTGCAGGTGCTTGACTTGCTCCCTGTGGGGTGTGCTCCCGTCTGACCTAAGCCGTTATAACTTAACATTTTCCTTTGCAATAAAAATCAATTTTTTTTTTCAGGTAGAAATGTGAGGGCCTTTGTGCGTGATCCCACCAAACTCCCGGACGACTTGCGTGACAAAGTCGAAGTTGTCCAAGGCAACGTACTAAACTATGACGATGTCCTGAGGGCCGTAAAGGGAATGACTGGTGTCACGGTCGTATTGGGCACAAGGAACGATCTTAAACCTACAACTGATTTAAGTGAAGGCATGAAAAACATCATTAAGGCCATGAAAGAGGCAAACGTTGAAGTTGTTTCAGTTTGCCTCTCCGCATTTCTTTTCTACGAACCAGATAAAGTTCCACCTATGTTCAAAGACTTGAACGCTGATCATCAGAGACAATTCAATGTTGTCAAAGAGTCGGGACTGAAATATATAGCTATTTTACCCCCGCATATTGCCGGTGAGTGCAAAGAATATTACTGTAATAAAGTGTTCATATTTAGTGACAGTACCCAGTGGTTACAAGGAGAAGGAAACTTGAAGTTTAAATTTTATAAATATGCTGCTTTAAAACGAAATGTACAAAGTTACGATTGGTAATGAATTATTTACCAGACAATAAATTAAATTACTTATTTAATAAATTATTATTATTATTTAATCGGCCGATGAATGTCTAGCGCTTCTTTCGAGGACCTTAGCCGAGGGTATTCCACACGCAATCTCTTGCCATAGTTGGCGCTTGAGATTATCGGGTTGGGATTTGCCCATATGAATATTGTATTTGGCCTGGAACAGGTTTCCAGTCTGCCGGGGTTTATTTAATAAAATGTTTTATTATATGAATTTCAATATAATTAATATAAAATAGAACCATTGCTTGGTCCTCTAAAGAAAGGCTAACTTGTCCTATTTATGAAACCAGATAAGAAAATTCAGTTTTAATAATAAATATGAATAGATTATTAAAAATCTACCAGTAAAATAAATAAAACACAGATTAAATTGAATAACTTTAAATTCTCGAACATTTTTAAGAGAATTCTCTTGAAAATGGGCTGATAACTTGATAGTCAAGAATTTAATAAATTAAATAGAAATGATTTGAAAATAATTAATCAACTATTTCCACGTTTAGCTTTGTGACATTCTGACTTACATAACTTAAGTACTTTAAACAAATGCACATTAAAACAACTACTTCCTGGGCAAATACCCTACTGGACATTGAACTACATAATGTACACCTGCTGTTGCACATCAATAAAATATTGCATCATGCAACATTTTTTTTTTACCCGAGAATTTAATATTATTCAATTTAATATGTGTTTTATTTGTTTAAATGAATTTTGTTTAAAACTGAATTTTGTTATCTGGGTTCATAAACAGGTCTAGGTCGCCTACTCTGTAGACCCAAATTGTTGACATTGCGACTTATAAATTAGACAAAAGATGGCACTTTGTGGTATCTTTCCAATTATTAATTATAATTTAAATAAAATGTTTTCATTACAGATCAACCAGCGAGGGGCTACCAAATCGAGCTTGACAAATCTCCGGGCCGAGTCGTCTCGAAATTTGATCTCGGCAAATTTTTAGTCGATGCTCTCAGTTCTCCAGAATACTATGGCAAAGTCTGTGGAATCTGCAGCAAAAGCTAATTGAACAACTTTTAAAGCTCACTTATAATTATCATTTATAAACATACACATATACAATAATAGAATGTAAAACCAAATATCTTAATGTAATAAGATCTGTTTTCTGGGGGTGGCTTTACGTTATGTTATTTAACCTCAGATTTTCTTGTCACTCTGGTTGGCCTATTGATGGAAAAGTCCAGTACGTGCTAAAGAAAATTGGGTTTAAATCTAGCTGTGCATATAGATTTTTTGAACAAGAAATGTAGTTAATTCAATGAATAGGTGTTTGTATATACATCATTGTCTTACAAAATCCAAGCATTTAAGAAGTGAAAAAAATTAAAGTTTATAAATTGTATATAGATTTATTATCAACAATATCAAATCCACGAATACTGGATTTTGTATTCTCTTCATTGATAGTTTCACAATATGTGATAAATCAACTCTAATGGGTTGTGATGACCTGGGGTTTATCATTACCATTATATTGGTTTATCAAAACTTCAAATACTGAAGATGGGAAAATAGGTTCCTAAATATATCTAGTTCAATAAAATAATAATAATAAGTAAGAAAAAGGACAACTATTTTTAATTAAATAATTAAAGTCTCCACAACCAAGATAAAGATTAGAATATTTTGGTGATAATAAATCTATATTTCATATTTCTTAACCTCTTGGGTATAAATCTATGGATTAATTTCAAAAGAAATCAAAAACTAGAATGAATTTGTTATATTTACTCTAACATAAATATTTCATAATTAATTATCTTCAGGAGAAAATTAAATAACTTGTAATCCATGTAATTAAAAAGTCAATCAATCATCTCAATTATTTCATAATGTGAATAAATTGAAAAATTAAGAATAATTTTGTGCAACATGGCTTTTGTAATACATTAGAGAGAAATAAATGTACAAATGATAGAAAATAAGTTAAATCATAATATCAATTTTATATTTTTTGGTAGAAATATTTAAATTTAATGGTTAGGAGTTTATTTTTTCAGAGCCAACACCTTGATCAATCAATCTTGATACATTTCAAATACTCTCATATGAATTTTATTTTTTTCTTCACAAGTCTTACAATCCTATGTTAACCAATGCATTTTGCTATGTTGCATGAAATAAAATGTATTATTTTCGTGACTATTAAAATTTTTATATTGTGTTTAAATTATTTTTTTATCCCATAAAATTCTAGATAATTATAAAATTAAATATCGGGTAGTGCGGAAAATAATGCAGGTTTTTATAATTGTTTCAAATTTATTGTTTATATATCATTTTAAGACTCTTTTTTCGCTCTATTACGATCATTTTGTTCCAAAATTATTTTTGAAAAATATATGTTTGTTTTTAAAAATTAAAATAGGATTTTCTCTACAGCGCAGCACGAACGGCTCGAAATATAAGCAATGTATGGTTCAAGAAGTGTCAATAAATCTACAGCTCAACGGTTTAAAAGGGTCGTGCACTCTCTTCAGGGGTTGATGACAACGATTTGAAGACTTTACTTAAAGAAAACACATGCGCAACTGTTCGAGAGCTTGCCAAGGAACTTGGAGTGAGCAGAACGATTTCTGATTACTTGAATTGTATAGAAAAGTCAAAGAAGCTTGACAAGGAGGTGTCATATGAATTGAGTGAAAATTTTGATGTGTTGTCTGCTCCTCTTCTCAGTAACAAAAAACTTTTCTTAATCCAATTGTCACATGCAATGAAAAGTGGATTCCCAATAACAACAGGCGATGTTCAGCTCAGTGAGTAAAAAAGCCAAATTTGCGCCTCGCCCACTACAGCTTCCTAAATCCAGGTGAAACAATAATAGCAAAAAAAAGCTGTCAGCCAATGAACGAAATACATCAAAAACTGCAAAGCATGTGCCTGGCATTGATCAACAAAAAGGGAGCAATTCTTCGATGATGCTCGCCCACAAGTCCAACACCACAGAAATTAAACGAATTGGGATACCAGACTCTCCTTCATCCTTCATATTCTCCTGACCTCTTGCCAACCAATTACTACTTTTTCAAACATCTGTTTAACTCTCTACAGAAGAAATGCTTCGTAAAGAAAAATAAGGCCAAAATTGCCTTGAATTTTATCATGTCCAGAACTCCAGAATATTATTCTATTAGCATAAATGCCAAAAATGGATTGATTCAGCTAGTATTGTTTGATTAATTAAATTGTTTTTGAGTTGAGTTATAATACTTTAAAGATATAGGTTAAAAACCTGCATTAGTTATGTAAATAACTTTAAATAGTGATTTTTATTACACAGGAAATAAGTTCCGCAATGTACATTTCTATTTTTTTTTTCTTATTTCTGTAATTTGAGGTCTGCACTTTGCAATTTTAAATATCACTTATTTTAACACTGTGAGTTCCTTTGTTGGTCTGGTTAATTTTTTTTTCTCTTCCTATCCTTTCCCTTCTTCTCCCATCCCAATTTTGTCAGTGTTTTTATTCCAGCACTATCCTCTTTCATCCATTCTGTTACCGTTACACCCTCCTACCCATTCGTTCTCTTTCATACATTCTCTATTATTTAGAAAACGCTCAGTGTATAAGACAACAGCCTCGTCAATAATTTCTCCTACATTCTCCATAAATCAAAATTATTTAAATTTTTTCTTCAACGCTTGCAAGCGGCATTGTTCACTTTGTTTTCTAGAAATGAAATCGGAGTACACGCGAGAGACTTTATTAGCCTACGAACCATCGTGATGGAAACATCTCCCGTTCAGAATCATTTTTGTACCTAATTTGGAATTTTATTTTCATCTAAATAAAATAATTTTAATTAACAACAATAAGTCATTATTTTTTTAATAGAAAATATTAGAGATGGGAAAAGTCGATCATTTTGTGCAAAATGAAGTATATGGCATTTTATTAAAGATGCGGTTTAGTAGAAAGAGATAGCTATATAGTAAAATGGAAATAATCGTTTGAAAGAGCTATTCTTTTGGATTTAATAATATGAATGCGTATTTAAATTTTTTATCTACCAAGTATAAAGTATCAGTCTAAATAAAAAATAAATCGTTAATTTTTGTGTATTACGTAAATTTACTAGTTCAAATTAGAAAAGAAAATTGTAAGATATAATGAAATTAATAGGTCATGTCTTCTAAGTTATTTGAATGCAGAATTTAGTGAAACCCTTTAAATGTTCATTGCATAAGTTTTTATTAGCAAAAATATAATTTGAAATTTGCTATAAATTTGGTCAATTTTTATTATTTTTCATAATTGTTTTTCACACAAACTAAACATTTAAATAATTTGTAATTCATCTGGTGAAATTCCTGCTTATTTAAGATTACTTTAATATAGAATACAATATTGTTCATTGATCACAACAGCAATCTAACTCGAATTAATGATTGCCCATATTTATATAGCTATCTCTTTCGTCTAAACCGCACCCTTAATGTAATTTCTTATATCCATTCACAAATCCAGGATACTCCTCCATATTTCACCATTTTAATTAACTACTATATGCGATTAATACGAAACAATAAAATATATTTATTTGAAATATATTCCTTTGATTTACATTGTTTTACTGCATTATTCATTCAAGTTAATGTAATGTGAAATATTTTACTCAATACAATACAAAAGTAAGAAATAAATTCTATAGAATTGTAAATAAAAATATTTAAAAAAAAAGCTCTGTCAGGTCGATTTTTATATTTAAATTACTATCCTGACATACACTTTTCGGTCTTCAACACCTTTGCTTCTAAGGGGTGGTAACCCCAACTTTGAAAATTAAAATCAAATTTATTATTTTTTCCCGTTGTTATCACAATGAAAAAATCTATCAATTGATGTATCGCAAGGGGTACTTTGCTGTTTTAATTTTCAAAGTTGGAGTTACCACCCCTTAGAAGCAAAGGGGTTGGAGGCTGAAAAGTGTATATCAGGATAATAATTTAAAAATAAAAATCAACCTGTCCGAGCATTTTTCTGAAATGTTTTAATTTACAAATTTATAGAATTTATCCGTTACTTTTGAGAAGCACTGTATAATCTGATAATAACACCATTGTTCCTTTGCCAATTGTAAGTACTTATTGACGTTAAATTCTCCTTTTTCACACATTCCAGAACCTTAAAGACGAGTATTAAGTGTAGGATTAATGTTTCAGAGAGCAGTTTGTGAAGTGGGGTGTATAATTAATGAAACTCTAGTAAATGATATAAAAGACTACAGATACATATCGGAGAGAATACTACTCATAAATATAAAACACAATAAATTATTTATTAATAACATAATTATAGCATATGCATCAAATGATGATGCCACAACGGATAAAAAAGATGAATTCTGGAATAAAATGAATGAAATAACTGATGATTGCAAAGAAGATATTATGATATTGGGAGACTTTAATGCGAGAGTGGGTAAACGTGATGACATGTACAAACGAGTGATTGGAAATAATGGAGAGAACATCAGAAACAATAATTGAAAAAGATTATTAAATTTCTGTACATTAAATGATTTAATAATAACAAACACATGGTTCAAACATAAAGATATACATTCATATACAAGGGAGATGGCTAACAGAAATGAACGATCCATTATTGACTATATATTAATAAGAAGAAATAATCTAAAACTGATAAAAGATGCAAGAGTAAGAAGAGGGACAGAAATTGGTAGTGACCACTATTTATTAACAATACAAACACAGGCGATGGAAATGAAAACAAAAATAATAGAAAACAAAATTATACTAAAATATGAAAACATACGAACATACAAATTGAATGAAGCATGTGCAGCGAATAATTAGAAAAAAACAACTAAATAAGAAATGGAACGAAATAGAAACTAATTGTGAAATTACAGAACTATGGAATTACTTCAAGCATAACATACTAAAGACTGCAGCAAAAGTGTGTGGAATACGTAAAATAAGTAGCAATAAAAAACAGACAGCATGGTGGACCGAAGGAATTAAAACAGAGGTGAAAAAGAAAAATCAACTTTGGAATAAATACATCACAAATAAAAATAATGAAAACTACAGTATATACAAAAAGAGTAGACAAACAGTAAAATCACTTATAAAAAGAGAAAAGATTGAAATGTGGAAAAGATTTGGTAGGAAAATGAAAACGGACAGCAAAACAAATGCAAAATTATTCTATGGTGCATTAAAATTAAAATCAATGAGGAATCCTAAAAACAGAAGTGAAGTAATACACATAAAAGATAAGAAAGGCATAAAATTGACAAATGAGCGAGGTGGAAGGAACACTTTATAGAAGTATTGACAACGGAACAGGTTAATGGAAGCACAATAATGATGAATTACAATAAAGTACGGAACCAGTAATAAGCAGAGAAGAATTAAGACAAGCTATTAGAAAATTAAAAAATGGAAAAGCACCTGGACGTGACAGAATAACTGCAGAAATGTTTAAACAAATAGATGAAAAAGGATTAGAAATAGCAACAAAGATAATTAATAAAGTGTGGACAGAGGAAACTATACCAACAGAATGGACAGAAACGTTATTGGTACCTATATACAAAAGTGGAGACAAACAGAAATGTAACATTTATAGAGGAATTAATCTAATAAACACCAACATGAAATTACTGGAACTAATTATTGAAACGCGGATAAGAATTAAACTGGAACACAAACTGCAAGATACACAATGTGGATTTAGGAAAGGCAGAAGACCATATCTTCACGATTAGACAAATCACAGAGAAAATGCACCAACAACAAAAAAGTATATATTTGGCCTTCATAGATATACAAAAAGGCATTTGATACAGTAAACAGAGAAAAAATATGGAGTATATTAGACAAACATGAAATAGACCATAAACTTATAAAGCTAATCAAAACGATTTATAACAACAACATAACTTACATAATCAACAACAGCAGAACATCGAATCCATTTAAAACCAACGAAGGATTAAGACAAGGTGGGGGACTCAGCCCTTTGCTATTCGTCATACAGAGAGTTTTATGTAACACAGAACATACTAGAATGTACTCAATGTAAATTTCCCTATGTTCGATTTGTTCAGGAACGCATCAAAGCATTGAGTGCGATGTGATTGGCTACTTTTTCTAAAAATAATATAGTCAACCCAAACTACACCCTTTTCCGTCAAAAATGACTTACACTTGTCAGTTATCGCAAGCAAGTGATATTTACTGTTCTGGCTCTTAAAGCAGAAGTAGACGATGAGTTGGACATCTTTTAATGTATACAAAGGAGGATAAGATTTTTATGGTATGCATTGCGGTTAAGTATAATATTCATAATTATACATGTTGCACTTGACATAATAGTTGACATTAGAAATCGTAGCCAATCACATCGCACCCAATGCTTTGATGCGTTCCTGAACAAATCGAACATAGGGAAATTTACATTGAGTACATTTTAGTATGTTCGGTGTTACATAAAACTCTCTGTATATATGGATGAAATAATAAAAGCAAGTAACACACAATGCAAACAAATGTACGTTGGACACTACAAACTGAATCCAGTAAATATATCCGAGGGAGTGTTTGCTGATGATGTAGTGTTATTCAGTAAAAACAGTGAAGACCTAGAACATAACCTGCTGATATGGAAAAACACATTAGATAATTACGGAATGAAAATTAACCAGGAGAAGACTAAAGTAATGACAATAGGGGAAAGTGAGAACGTAAATGTAAGAAAAGATGGAAAACAAGTGGGAAAAGTAGATTGCTATAAATATCTGGGAGTCAATATAGATGCTAATGGGAAAAATGGTACAGAAATAAACAAAAGGGTTGAGAAAACAATAAAGATGTACCATGCAATGAAAAATAAATTTTTAAACAAAAAAGAAATAACTACGGAAACAAAACTAAAAGTGTTTAAAGCTATATATAGGCCAATACTTACCTTCGGATGTGAGTCTTGGATAATGAACAATGAACAGAAAAGCAAGATACAGGCGGTCGAAATGAAATACTTGAGATGTATCAAAGGAGTAACAAGACTGGACAGAACAAGAAATACACAGATAAGAGAAGAACTAGAGATAGAAGACATACACAAATTTATAAGAAGAAGGCAGCTGAGTTGGTGGGGACATCTGCTACGAATGAAAGACAATAGAATAGCGAAAAAAGTATGGCAGGCGCGGACAACAACGAAAATAAAACAGGGACGACCAAGAAAAACGTGGAACGAAGGGATAGCCAACATATAGGAAAAAGGATTAACAATAGAGGAAGCCAAGAAGTCAGCAATGGATAAGAAAAAATGGAGAAAAATAGTTTACGACACACAGACCTAGTCAAAACATTCATTAGATAAATACACCCGACACTCGAAAGGGTATAAGGGTTATATGATAATATATATATATATATATATATTAATGTTTCGGACGCATTACAATACAGCAGTAAATATCTATAAACGATGATTTGTAGACCCTTAATAAATGGAAGACGACGCAAGCGCCATCTTTTGCCTAATTTCATGTGGCATCGTCAACAAAAAACAAGGAAATTGTAGAGCCTTGCTTGAATATGCCGTTATCCTCCATCATAATAATTCTTGCCGAGGTCAGGTCAGCTTTAAGGGTATTTGCAAGAATCAGATACTCACTAAACTGACACTATTTTTTTTGTTATATTCATAATGAAAAAAAAAATCAATTGAGGTATCATAAGGGGTACCGTGAATTGGGGTAACATGAGACAGTTTTCAAGCTTTAACCTGAATTATTAAGCAAGACTAGGTTAAAATTTGGGTCTCAATGGTTACTAAGCACTTCTAATTTGGTTTTGAAGTATATTTATGAGAAATAATTAAAAAAAAATGGCATGTCTCAAGTTACCATTAAAATTGTTCATTGTTCATACGTTTTTTTATAGTTTTATATAGTTTTTATTATCGATGATTGGTTTTGAGTTACGAAAATAAATAAAAATCATTTTGAACCAGTTGTTTTGGGTTAGTTGCTCCTCTCGTGCTTCCTGAGCAAGACTCGTTCAAAGGAGTACCTTCCATCCTTTAACAATGTGAACAGGTAGTTGATGGTGTAGGTGGTAATCGGGTAGAAGACGTTTCATGTAGAAAACGATTTGTAGTTTCTGCAGCTGAAAGCGATTCATCTGGAAATATTGGCTGAGAGGGGTAGATCCCAGTTTTATAAAATCCAGTTATGGCATTTTTAAAAGTTGCCGCCTTATTATATGCTTCACTGAACAGTTCATCAACATCATGAATGTCTGGGTTTTCCCGTAGCCACTTTCACTGCTTGGTTATTATAGCTTAAAGGAAATATAAAAGAAATGTCTAGTGGTTGCAACCTATTTGATGTATGAGGTGGTGTCATTAGAATTTTCACATTGCATGCTTTGGTCATCTTAATTACTTCTATCCCAGATAGCACAAAATATCTAATATAGATATCCACCATATATCCTAAATGCAAATATATTCGGCAATGTACAATGGATACTAAATGTATATTCTCTAATGAATATTCATCAAGTATATTCAATCGATACTCGAGACACTCATAGAAATTAGCTTGTTGTGTCAAGATGGACAACTGTATGGTAACTTGAGACATTTAGAATGGAAAAAGTTACAATTGAAAGTGTAAAATAAAGGCTATTTAAGACATTAATAGCCTTTATTTTACATGAAAAAAAAAAATTACAAAACAAAAACTAAAGTTGATCAGTTAGGTACAGTAAATCAATCAAATGAAACTAATTCAGGAACAGCAAAAAATCCCCTCTTATTTAACATCTTAGGGGGATTGATGCCACCAATAATATCTGTCAAGCGTGGATGGGATGCTTATTGCAGTGATTCCATAAAGTCGAGGTTGACAACAAGAAACACTTTATTTACAAAAATACACATTTAGGTACCGTGATACCAAGTCAACATTTACAATCGATCTGATGATCTTATCAGTCTTGGGGTACGACTCACCCCTTTACCCAAACTAGTGCAAGGGCAGTGTGGCACACGCAAGCACTAACAATATCATTCCATTCATTGTAAAGTTCATCCTTTGAGCTAGACCATTTCCAATTGCATTTGATAGTTTTGATCATTGCACTAATTGTAGCTTCTTCTTCGTCGAAATATTCAATTACACCTGGATAAAACTTTCCCTCGTATTACACAACCACAAAAGCACCAACTTGTTTGTTGATGGATTGAAATGAAGGATGTTTCATTCCTCCTTCTTCTTCTTCTTCCATTTCATCTCATTTTTGTTCTTCCTCCATACGCTCTTGAACCTTGGTTTTGAATGTTTCCAAATCATCATCTGAACTGTCAGCACATATCATGTCCTCGTCCACACTTCCTTCCTCTTCATCACTCTTCATCATTTATAATTATTTATTAATTTTAGTTGCTTAAAACTGGTTATTCAGAAATACTCGATTACTAAATTCACTCGATTTTGCCCAACACTAGAAAATATTAATATTATTATAACTATATGCAAAAATAATTGTTACAATTTAACCCGCTTGCATCAGTCCTGTACGCGAAATAGCAGGTGAAAGCAATTCCACCTGTGCAGTGGAAATGGTTGTTTTCGTATGCGAAACGGCTTTACGGTAGCTCGGTGCAGAGCAATCTGGGGGACTTACCCGGTAGTTATGACCTTCTTCTTCTTCTTTCCGGCACGCGTGCCTTCTCCTTCTTCTAACGAATTGACAATTTGGTCAGCGACTAGTGATAAGAAGTCTTCTTACAACAACGATCACAATTCTTCTTCTAGCGGTCTCGCCGATCACGAGTTTGCGCCAAGTCGCGCATGGGCATAGCCCCTAAATAGGCTGCACCAGCGCCATACAAAAAAAACAAAAACGCGGCATTTCATTACCGAACAGCAGGCGCTCCAAAGCCTGGTGTACATACGCATCTCAGTCCTGTATTGGACTATAAAATATTATTATCAGGCTGTGTTTCTGTGGAATATTGCAGAAATAAGCGAGTAATCTAATAAAATATAATCAATTTTCCAAATTTTAATTAATATTTGTAAAAATACATAATACAAAACACAATATAAAAAATATAACACTTCAATCTAATTAAGCCTAGGTTTTTTCTCTGGTGGCGGTTTTATCTTCTCTTGTTTCACCTCCACTTTAACTTCCTTGTTCTCATTATTTCCATTTTCGGATTCAGTCTTTATAGGTGCGGCAGGCGGGGCTTTAATCTGCGCAGGAGTGGGCAGTGGAAACTTCTTCATGAGCTCACCCAAGAGCATGTCCACTCGTTGCCTTTGGAATAGAGAGCTCGGTTCCTCGCGGGGTTTCTCTTCTTTTTGTTTGGGTTTGTCGCCACCTGTACGCTGAGATTTGAAGTCCCACCAATAGCCTTTGCTGGGATGGTATCTGGAAAAGCTGGATGCTTCCTCAAATGATGATTGCAAATGGTGGACGCATGATAACTGTAAGATGAATTATAATTATGAATTTTGTAATAGTTTTTTTAATGCTTTTACTATATTTATTTTATTTATATTTCTGTTTTTATTTTACATATAATCTTATAAAAATGTCTACATATTGGGTGTGCCACTTAACCTGACAAATCAAAATAACTGGAAATATATGCAACATACAAAAAACGCCACAGGACCAAAAATTAATGTTTCAGTCCCCTGCTGCACCCTTAGCTCAGTGTGTGGGGTGAGGGCAACTTTGAAATTTCAATTTTGGAATTTTTATTCAAGAATCGGATTCTAGTGATAAAAATACATTAGATTTTAATAAAATACTATTTTTATTCTTAACAGATGGCGCTGTAATCGCAAAAAATAAATTTAATATAAATAAAAAGTTAGGGGCAGAAATACCTCCAGTATTATTATGATGTTTATAAAAATGTAATAGCCTAAATAAAAATATTTGTATATATAAAAAGTTAGTGGCTTTTACACATTCTTTTCTTTGGTTGTACACTTCTATCAATAAAAAACTGATTAACAACTCTAACGAATGTGATCTTTCAACATACTTTTTGCCATACAAAGTTTTGAGATAGACGAAAATGCTCTGCTATGCATCCAGTGCTCACAGTGCAGTGGTCCAACACTACATCAATTACATTTTCCTAGTTATTGACAATATCTTTTATAGCGTGATTACCTCAATTATTATGTGGAACAACAATTGAACCAGATTCTCTAAGTCGTAAGAAAGTACGACAGAGAACTCTGAGACACGGTTGATGTCAATCAGGAAATCTACGGCGCCTCAAGACCGTTACCATTACAATACATACAGAGAGTTTTATGTAACACCGAATATACTAGAATGTACTCAATGTACATTTTTCTATGTTCGATTTGTACTGGAACGTATCAAAGCATTGGGTGCGACGTGATTGGCTACGATTTCTAATGGTAATATAGTCAACCCAATTTACACCCCTCCCATCAGAAATAAATTATATTTATCACCTATTATGTCAAGTGAAACATGTTTTATTATGGATATTATACCGCAATGCATACCATAAAAATCTTCTCCTCCTTTGTATACATTATTGATACGTAAAGATGTCCAACTCTTCGCCTATGTCTGCTTTAAGCGCCAGAACAGTAAATATCACTTGCTTGCGATAACTGACAAGTGTAAGTAATTTTTGACCTGGAAGAGTGTAGTTTGGGTTAAATATATTATTTTTAGAAATAGTAGCCAATCACATCGCACTCAATGTTTTGATGCGTTCCTGAACAAATCGAACATAGGAAAATTTACATAGAGTATATTCTAGCATGTTCGGTGTTACATAAAACTCTCTGTATACAAATAAACAATATATGCATATTCAGCTACACTAAACTCACTCATTTTGACAACTGTCAACTTAAATGTTTCACAAATTATCTTGTTTATTTCCATAGCGAATTAGATTTTAAAGTTGTACTTTGATGATAATTAAGTAAAATTTCAATCAAATGTATTCCTATAAGTAAACCAAATATAATCTTCATATAACATTTTTTTTATTAAAATAACTTCCCAAACAGGATGGTAAAGTTTTATACACCTATTTTAAATTAACCTGTCAAAAAATGAATTTATTCATATGGTATTTTTATTTATTTTAAAATTAAATAATAGAATTTGAAAATAATTAATAAGTAGCTAAAGAGGGAATAATTTATGAATTATTTTCTAATTCTTTTTATTTAATTCATTTAAATAACTATGACCAGGTGAATAAATACTCTATCCACAATTATATTTAATTTACAAATTGAAATTTCAAAGTTGGCCCCACCCCACCCACTGAGGGTGCAGCAGGGGGATGAATTTAGAACAGAACGATGTGCCCTTAGGAAACATACCGTACAATGCATATTTTATGAGTTATTTAGATTTGTCAAGTTAAATGGTACACCCGGTATACAAGATGTAGTAATAGGCAAAGTCGATCTTTTTATTATTAATATTTTATTAATTTTCATATTCAAATAAATTCAATTTTTTTCATTTTGTGTATTTCTTTAAATTTGGATACGACTGAAGGACAATAAACTTAACAATAGCTTATTGCTCTTTTTCTTGAGTTACAAAGGACTCCAAACTGAACATGCGTAATTGGCTCAATTCGAGATGATCCTCCGGCAAAGGATTAAGTTATAAGCGCCCTTCTCGGAACCCCAAACTACCTCAAAAAAAATATGTTTCTCTTTTCTTGTTTAACTCATATATTTTTCGCATTTTCTTCTCGCTTTATACTCCCACTCTTATCCCGGTTTTATAAAATTTGAATTTCATTTTTTAACAATAAGAGAGTTCTCAACTTAAAAACGAGGGAATCCTTCGATTGTATCTGTGTTAAATCGCACTTTTAATTCTAACTTTTTATTCTGCATTGAAGTTATCTATTTTGGTGCTTTAGGCTAGTTAAATTTATATTTAATATTAGTAGTAGTATCCATAATGTTAACACCAAATCGCGTAAATTACGCCATTTATACTATTTATTTCTGATCAATTTTCGTTTCACTTATTAATAACTCACCAATCGTGAATTTAATACACTGGCCAAATCTGGTGCTTGATAAATTACTCCGGCAATAATATAATAATCAGCCAAGGGTGTCACCTGTTGGGGGCTGTGCCTGTGTTGTTTTCTGATCACATACAAAATTGGTTCTTGAACATGTAATAGAACGTACTCCAAACCAGTCATGTTTCTGAAATATAAAAAAAAGTTACATAAAAATATTTGTAAATTAGAATAAACTTGTGATTATTACTGCATTACTAATAGAAAAAAATCTAGTTGGAGGAGAGGTTAAATAATTTCCATCCATTAAACTCATAGATAGATCTTGAAAGTTAGGGAATCTACACACTTTGGTTGAAAAATGTATATTGTAGAACTTCCATGAGAAATCAGCAAAGCCACTGAGCTACATAGGAAATAATAAAGTAATTGCAAATCTTATTGTAAATAAGTTATTTTTAAATATTTAGTTGTTTTTAAAACTTACATAAGAAGTTAGCCACTGTGAAAATAGGGGAAAAATAAAGTTATTACAAATCTAAGGTTAATAATTAGGTGTAAATAAGTTAATATCAAATATATATATATATATATATATATATATATATATATATTTCTTTTAATTCTCCATGGTTTTGCTTACTTCGGAAACAAGTTATCAAAGCCACTTCAATGAATAGGGAGAAAATAAAAATGTATTTTTATAGTTTTTTTTTAATTTCCGATTAAATATTTTTTATAGGCCGAAAGACCTCCGTCGATAGCCGTTTCTCTTAAAAATATATATATGTTTTAAATTGTTTCATGTATTGTATATTAAATTAAATATGTATGTATTCTTTGGGAATAAAGATGTTTTTATATATAGTTTTGATAATTGGCACAAGACAGGTGACAAATTTCCTTAAAAAAAAAATCATCAAAATGTTGCCATATTTCAGTAATAAATATTTTGTGAACGACTACAAAAATGTTCTACAAATTTTATTAGGTGGGCAACTAAGTTCTCGCTGATTTTTTTATGAAACTGCAACTTTATTGTAAAAATATGGTTACAAATGAATCATTTAAAATATTGCCTACCGCTAACGATAACTTTTTCCCAATAAATTAAATAAAAATGATTTGAAAATAATTAATAAATTATTTCCACATTTAGCCTTTTGACTTACGTTATGTAAGTACTTTAAACAAATGCACATTAAAACAACAATTGGCAGAGCTCGAATACCGTCAAGAGTTTTTTGAGGCTATTAATGAATCGAACCATTTTGAGATGTCTTCATATGAGTGGAACTGTTGATCAACCAGACCATGTGCCATCAAACAGAACAAGTAAAAATTGGATGGCGTGGTGCAATATCTGGTGAATACGTCGGGTGAGGTAGGACTTCCCATTTGAGCGTCTCTAAGTAGATTTTAACGGGTTTGGCAATGTGAGGTTAAGCATTGTCATGTTGTAGAATCACATTTTTGTGTCTCTGCTCGTATCGTGGCCGCTTTGCTCACAGTACTAGACTCAATACCGTTCCCCAGTGATGAATTTATTTGGTTTCAAAAGCTCATAATAAATAACACAGCCCTGGTCCCACCAAATACACAGCAAAACCTTCTCAGCGTGAATATTCGGCTGAGCTAAGCTGACGACGTAGAAACATAACCGGGCAGTCCCCACGATATTGTTCTCTTTGGGTTGCTGTAATGAATCCATTTTTCATCACCTGTAACAATGCAATGAAGAAAACCCTTCCTTTTTTGCCACTGGAGCAGTTGTTCACAATCGAAAAAATGATGCTCAAGTCTCTTGGCTTGACTTCAAATCATAAGGAACCCAAGTTCTTTGTTTTGGAATCATTCCCAACGCATAAAATCGCTTGGAAATGGCTTGGTGAGTAACTCCTAATGCTGAAGCAAGCTCTTTTTGCGTTTTGAATGGACTCTTGGCCTTCCTTCACTCCTAAGGTCGTCAACATTGAAGTCACCGTCTTTGAAAAAACAGAATCAATCACATTACGTTGTTTCACTTAGAGCAGCATCTCCATAAACTTTTTGGAGATCTTAATTCACTTCAACCACCATTTTTTTGAATGAAAGAAGCAAAGCAACACTTCCTGCAAATGACGATTATTTGGCACAAATTCAGATATTTTCATATAATCAAAAGTATATGATGCAACAACAAGATCACTGTGTCAAACGGTTTGGTTACTATATGTCTGAGCTTGGTTCATAACGTTTTGGTTATGTCAAAATCGACCAGCACTTACTACAGGAATCATCTCTTAAAAAACAGCGGGAACTTAGTTGCGCACCTAATATATAGTGTGGGAAAATTTGTAAAACCATTACAAGGTAAAAAAATAACGTGTAAGTTTCTTCTAAATATTTGGCTTTAACTTTAAAAGACAACAATTTATATTTTCATTTGATAACTTCTCAATTCCTTATTCAATAAGGAATATTTTTTGTAATTTCTGTAAGAAAAAAAAGATTAAATGAGTTTTTAAATGAACATTTATCATTTAAAAACGTATTTAACCTTTTTTGCTTACAGAAATTCCTGCAAACATTTATCAATTTAGATAAATTGAACATTTATCATTTAAAAACTCATTTAACCTTTTTTTTCTTATAGAAATTACAAAAAATATTCCTTATATTAATTTTACTTATAAAATCCATCATCAAAAATGTTGTACAACTTATTTACTATTTATTTACGATAATTTCGGTACTTTCGCCAATGAATTCGATGAAGCTGCGAATGCATGCATGGAGGGATCTGCTCCAACATTACCACAAAAATATGTCTGATATAAAGAAAGTGATAAAACATCACTTTCGAAATGAACATCTCCATAGATGGAGTGAGACAAAAGGCAAAGGAATTGGAAAGCTTTTCATTAACCTCAACTAAAAAAAATAACAATTACTCAGGAAGCACCTACACAGACTCCAGCTAGAACAGTCAGAGACGGAACACATACTCTTGGAATGTGACGCCCTCTCCCATTTTAGAGAACAGCTGTGGGGCAAAAAAAAACGAATCCACGCGAGAACACACCCGGGTGTAATACTGAAGTTCATCCTGTATTTGGGATGGTTTCGGGATGCACCAGAGTGATGAAAATCCAGACAGAAGGGAGCAAAATGGGTCCATTGGAACCTGATTGTTAACGATACCTCGGAACCCCTGTCAAATAATCCAATTACAAAAATCACATTGAAAGTCAAAATGCTTTCATATTTCAATAAAATAGTAATTGTTAAGAAGTTAAAAATAGTATGGGAAAATTTTATAAAGCCATTTTAAGGTAAGAAATAATATAAATTGCAACATTCTTCTAAATACTGGGTTTTAACAACAATTATAAGGCGGATGGTGTTGAAGAAGGATTTATTTACAGAAATAATATATTGGGTGTGAAGAAAAGCCATCCATGTTTTTTACACTTTTTTCAAGCCTTTATTTAATATAGTTAGAGTTATCAGATGTAGATCAAATATGCTCCGTTTTGTTCGATTATTTGTTGCCATTTTGAAGGTAATATAAATTTCTCATAGAAGTCCTTGTCCCTATACCAATGAGAAGATAGCCACGAATCCAGCGCCTCCACCATCTGACTAAACGTCAAATTTTGATATTATCTCAAACAATTATTTACAAAATAGTGTTAACCCATTAAGGCTGGCGTTTACTAGAAAAGGAATGATGCGATGACAGAGATAGTTGCCAATCGTCAAGGAGGTGATGGCCTCTCGATTTTAATAGCGAACTATTTGAGAAATATGTAGAACACTGTAGTTAGGTTTCCTTATCTATGTGTGTGTGTCTGTGTATTCGACGACCGACGCTGACGCGATCGATTTTTTTATTAATGAATATGTTATTTTTTATTTAGACAGTGTATAAATATATTTGATGAATTTTGTCGTATCATCGAAAGAATTACTCAATGCATGCTATTATATTTTTATTCTCATTTTTAAGGAAAAATCATTTTCACTGTAAGTTTGGATTCTTCGTGTGATGTTATTAAAAAAAAGCGGTAAAAAGTCGTTATACTTATACCTAACCGTTTTTATTAATATTTGAATATTCATAAAAATTACCTTTTATGCAGAATTGATCCTCAAATTATATTTCGCGAGATAAAATGCATTTTGAAATAATAAAAATAGTAAGATAATATATACATCAAATTAAAGGTGTAATTTAGTGAAATAAAATGGATAAAATTATGTATACAGGGTGGGCCACTTATAACAGCCATTAAAAGTTTACGGGGTTCTTGACTGATTATATCGGAAATGGCTACCAACTTTGTTATTTTAAATAGAACACTACATATTATTACTTTTTATTTTTGGATTCCCCATTTAATTGTCCATCCACTTAAATGAATTTATATCCACATAAAATTTATAGACATTTTTCGAATATTAACACCAAATAGACCTTTCGAAAAATGTCTATTATAAATTTTAGTAGAATCAAAATATACTGATGAACGGCATCTTCAATTTTTACTAATAGATCCCTCTAGTATTAAAAAAAACATTTGTCAATTTTGACAATAGGTATTTCCATAAGATCCATATTTCAGTGCCCAATTAAAAACAGCATAATTCATTTTTTTAAATGGAATGCTCAATATTTTATCTCACAGATCGATTAGCAAATTAATTTGCAACGTAAAAATATTATATATCTATATATCCAGAGCAAGTAGTTTTTGAGTTATTTCTAAATTTCTTTCCTCACATTTTTTTTTTTTTTCATAATTGAGTAATTCCTGTTCTATTTACGCGTGCATCAATATTCTTTAGGAAAGATGTAGAAATCTAGCAGGCCAATTCTACAGACCTAAATTTCGAATCCATCTATCTTTATCGTTTTTAATGCTAATATGAAACGATAGAGAATTTGATTGCATAAAAATCTACAGAGGTTCCACTAAAAAACAGTTGAAACCTTACAAAGTTATGATATTTTTTTATAGATAAATTGGTTTATTAAAAGAATATTAAAATATCACTCTTAATGGCGAATAACATTCCGTCGAAATAAAATATAATAAAAAATCGCAGCATTTCTTTTTGTTTTAAATTTTCCTATGTTACATTATATAGAATATGAAAAAAAAATATGATTTGCGCTTTACTCACTCATTTATCTTGAAGGAATTTTCTTATTTTCCTTCATTAACCATTTGTTTTAGTATTGTCAGTTCTTGGAAGTGTAGAACTTGAATAACTAAATATTTTTGTATAGCATTATCAAACGTCCTATTCTCTTTTAAATTTCTTTAAAAAATGGTGATGTCATGGTACTTTCCCCGGTGAATTCGGTCAAATAAGTTTCTGATTGAAAATTAAATAGGAAATCAAAAATGATTAATTGAAAAAATGGATTGTTGTCTTTTAAAGTTAAAGGCGAGTACTTGGAAGGATATTATAATTTAGTGTGATATTTATTACCTTACAATGGATTAAAGACATTTCTCTATAGCCTTTTTCTTTTCAAACTGCAGGCGTTTGTGAATGATATGTTGAATATGAGGGAACTTTGACGTTTTATTTGTCATTAAAATAACTATTTCAATAAATAATATCTCCACAGTCAACACAAAGAAGATTATAAAAATAATTGTTTATTTCTAAGGTAATTTATTAGGTAGATGAAATTCTTCCGCTTATAAAATGAAAACTGAAAGTTCTACAATAAAAGTTTGGTAACAAAAATTACTTATTTTTTAAGATCCTCAACTTTTATTTGAAACATTTTTCTATCCGAAATAAAAATGAACCTTCCCTGGCCGGGATTCCATTTTATTTTAAATTGTAATTATAAAAAAATTGACATCAATGTTAATAATCATATGTCATAAGTATACCAAAATTTAAAATTCTCTTTATTTGGGATGAATAACCCCACACATAGTGTAGAACTAAATACATTTTTGGAAAGTATAATTTCTGCTTACATTACAATCATTCTATAATTTTTTTATTATTTTTTGTATCCGTAAATATAATAAAATAAAAGTGAAATTAAAAATGGCCTATCGGGAAATATGAAGGCAAACATTTATATATATTTTGTGAAATATGACGAAAACTGCTACCACCATATCAAGTGTTTGGTTTGAAATGTATACTTCAAAAATAAAAAAATAGAACATACAGTTCAAAAGAATCTATGAAACAGTAAGTGAAGTAACAACTTGATACAATTTAATAATTTTTAATAATAATTTTAATTTTACAATTATATTGATCAAATAAAATTATTTGAAAACATTACATTTTTTATAAAATAAAAAAGAAATCCATAATAATAATATTGGCAAAAAAAGATTCATTCATATTTGTATACTGCTTACTGAACGTTATTTAAAATGTTTATTATTTTAGAATGGCATGTGCATCGTCGGTGTTTTAAAAACGCGACGCGCAGAGATAACTATAAAAGATATTTTTGTCTTTCTCATATTCATTGAATATGAAACAGCAATAAGCATACATACACAACATTATCAAGAAGAGGGGAGAAACATCTATTGAGTATCTCTTGAAAATTAATTAAAAATCTTTGTTTGTGTTTTTTCACAGTATTAATTATTTAAATTATTACTCATAACATTAATTTTATAAATAATCTAAAGGTGATAAACGCAAATAACATTTATTAAAATATAGTACACTATTTACCGCTATCTATATGAGACTTAATGAACTAATATTTGTCTAGTCAAATGCAGAAAACTATATGCAACTTGCCGGTTTTATTCAATATGGCCGAATTTCACGGGAATTGATGATATTTTCGGAACGACCTTCCTCAGTAGACAGCATTGTTTTCTGACGAAAAAATGTATTGAACCATAACTACATTCAATGTAGATTATTACGACATATTTCATTTTCTTTCAAAAATTATATTAATAAGTAAAATTATAGCACATTCTTTGCATAAAATGTGCTAACTTTGGACGTAATTTTCTTCTAAACTATTAATCAGATTAATTTTTAAATAACTCGTTCGAAATCTGTAAAGTTTTAGGATTATTTTGATATATAATATGATAAAATTCATTATTTAGGGTTTGTTTGTTGTAGGAATTCAATTGGTAAAAAAATCGCTTCATTTTACATACGATAAACGCCAACCTTAATAATCAAACACCTCAGATCATCTAATGACATTATTTTTAATAGTATTATTAGTTTTCTACTTATAATGTAATTAATTTGAATTTGATTTACTGTTTGTACCTCTAACTGGAATTTGTATTCTGTTGGGCAAATAAAGGGTATTATTATTACATAAAAACACTTATTTTCAGTAAATTATTGCAGTAAGAATTTAATGAAATTCGTATAATTAATCTTCAAAGTTCAAAAGTCATTATTAGGAGCGAAAGATTTTTAATTTTATTGGCCATAAATGTTTAATAGGGGTTTGTTTATAATATTAAAAAATAAAAAAATGCTACAAAGGTCTTGTTTTTGCATAAACCCTTTTTTTTAAGACTTGGTAGAAAGGACTTTAAGCTTTCCGTAACATTTTGTTCCATTATACATTGCTCGGTTTTAGGTTATAGAGTTCTGAATATTTCCCTTAGGTAGTGAGTTAATATTAATGCAAACTTTATTGCAAAAATGTTTGTTACAGCCATATTTGGCTCAATTTCTTACCCATTCAAATTTTCCTTTTCACCGCTTTAATGAGACTTATAATGTAAAAGTTTTTCCGTTATTTCTGGAAAACTGTAGTTTTTAGGGGGAAAAGAAACTGCCATCGTGTTCAGCGCAGTTAGGAGCAGTACGCATATGAAACCTTTTTTTTTCGAAAATTAAGTATTCGTAAGAAAATAATTATACAAAATATTTATGGCTAACATTCCCGCCTGTGTTAAATAAAGACAAACGTGAAACGAAACCAATAGATTTTTGCGAGTGAAGAAAGAGGATAGATAATTGAATCGTCGTCGTAGTTTTTCAACATTTAATTTATTGCACTCCGTCGCCTCCAATTGGATATTGACGCTT
Organism: Philonthus spinipes; assembly: GCA_963082785.1. Classification (NCBI taxonomy): domain Eukaryota; kingdom Metazoa; phylum Arthropoda; class Insecta; order Coleoptera; family Staphylinidae; genus Philonthus; species Philonthus spinipes. The sequence goes on from OY720308.1 coordinate 21,900,956, forward strand.
CGGCATGCATTTTCTAGTCCACGTGGACTCGTAAATACAGAATATAAACAAACAAACAGAAAGAAATTGAATATAATGATTTTAGAGCCGACAAAAAATCGATATGAAAACATCCAGAGGCATTATGCTGATATTTAGATACCAATTTTAATGAATTAATAAATGAAATCCATGTCCGTTTAAATACTATAAAATGATAGTAATTATACATTTTTTTTCAAAATTAACTTCATTGCCAAATAATAGTCATCTTTCCATATTTAAGCGGAAACTTCATACCCACGTTTGTTAATGAAAAGTATCAAAAAAAGAAAAATTGCATTGAATTCAGATAATCGGGAGCAATATACACATGGAGTACTTTTTGCAATATGTTAAATATCAAAAATACCTAAATACACTCATATTCCTCGGCGACAAAGGAGACGCTCTACGTGATTTATGTTCTATTCGTATGTCATTTCTTAGTATTTGAACGACCATTGGCTTTGGTTTTTTGTTCAATAGTTTGGTTAATAAAAATTGTATGGGCTATGACTGTAGTCGTTTTTTTTATTGAACACCACGTATACTCACAAGAAATAATTTCGTGACGAAATTTCATTTCAGATAAAATGTGCTAAAATACACCACATGTTTCAATATTGCTCTCTAATAGGAATATTCCCACATGCCCGTGGATCAATAATTTCTTTTATTAAAATATTTTTATAAAAAAATATTAATTTATCAATAATTTTTGTTTTGCAAAAATTGTCGTATCTGACAATTCTTCCAATTTATAGGTCTTGTTTTGTCCGTACGACAAAATCACAAAAGTCGGCTTTTGCAATATGCATCTGGCCCTGGATTTGATAATAATAATTGTGAATACGTTTTAATTTTAAATCTGTATCCAAAAAGAAAGTTTTTTTTTTTTTCGTTTGCTGCTTGTTTTATAGTCGTTTTTTCTATCGATTTAGGGCACTTCATCTCGATAATTCCGCGACCATTTTTTATCAGTCCATCTGGAGATGCTCCCAAAAAGCCATACATCTCATCTATCAAAAAGCCGCACGGTGTTACGGAAATTTTGGTCGTTTCTTCATACTTTTGTAAGGCATTTTTTTCAATTATTTGTCCGTAGACCGTAGCTTCATTTGAAACCAGGCTCCTTATAAAGTAAACTGTATATGAGAGGAGCCCATTTTGTTTTCTGTCGCTTTTTGCAGATTGCGCCAAATTTAGATACCCTCAATCGTTGTTTCCTCTCTATAAACCACTGTTCGTTATCGGCCTGTCCTCTTGTTTTCAACTCAATTTTGCGTATTTCTTCGCGAGTTGGTGAAAGATTATTTAAAAAAATGACAGACTTCTTGATAAATTCTTCAATGACCATATCAGGTTGCTGACACTGAGTCCCATAATCTTTTGGGCTTAATTCCAATCGATCGCTTCGACAGTATGAAGTGGCACTCTTCCACCAATTGACTACATTGCTCTGCTTGCCAATTGGGGCCAAATTGGAAATCAAGCCCCTCTCCCCAACTTGTTTGCCCCCCGTAAATTTGGCGACAAGAGACATAAATCTTTCTGCCATATTACTCGTATCATTATATGACAATTGGGGAACTTTCCTGATTAGTGGCTGAATAGATTCCTCGATGTATCCTAGTACCACACCAGATATAGGAACTGAGTTATTTAATTGTTTGCAATAATAATCTCTGTAATTTGCATGATCCCCAATGATATAGTAGGGAGAATTTCTTAAATCTGACTTTAAAATTTCAGTATCCATTTCAACATTTGCATTACTGTGTTGTATACATTTTTTTCACTGTGGCATTGGATTTTTTAATGCAAAATAGTTGCTTAATATAATTTTTACGGGGTGATTAGCGCATTCTCGTTTCAGGACATGTCTCCCATATGGTACTAATTCTTGAACCTATAAAATATTTATTATAGTTCAAATAATAGAAATAATGTACACATTCTATACTTTTTATACACGCTTGAATCTCTTGAATATGCGTGATTATTTAGGAATTTTTGAAATTTAACATATTGCAAAAATATCAGAATTCATTGCAATTTTTCTTTTTTTTTAATACGATCTGCGGTGTCCGAGATCTGGTGGTATTACTTTTCATATATAAACGCGGGTATGGAGTTTCCGCTTAAATATGGAAAGATGACTATTATTTGAGAATGAAGTTAATTTTGAAAAAATGTATAATTACTATCATTTCATAGTATTTAAACGGACATGGATTTTATTTTTTAATTCATTCAAATTGGTAAATAAATATCAGCATTATGAAGCTGGATGTTTTCATGTCGATTGTTTGTCGGCTCCAAAATCAGCGTATTCAATTTCTTTCTATGTTTGTTTGTTTAAATTCTGTATTTACGAGTCCACGTGAACTAGAAAATGCATGTCGAGGCGTCAATATCCAATTGGAGGCAACAGAGTGCAATAAATTATAAGTTAAAAAACTATGACGACGATTCAATTATCTATCCTCTTTCTTCACTCAGCAAAAATCTATTGGTTTCGTTTCACGTTAGTCTTTATTTAACACAGGCGGGAATGTTAGCCTTAAATATTTTGTTTAATTATTTTCTCACAAATACCTGATTTTCGGAAAAAAATGTTTCACGTGCGTACTGCTCCTAACTGCGCTGAACACGATGGCGGTTTTCTTTTTCCCCTGCAAACTACAGTTTTCGAGAAATAATGGAAAATCTTTTACATTATAAGTCCCATATAAAGCGGTGCCATCTACTGAGCCAGAAACACAACACTCAATAGAGTAGGGGGGGTTATTTAATCTAAATGAGAACAAAAGAAAAGGGCGCCACATGGTTTAATAAACAGATAGTGATGATTTAGTGATGAGTAACCATGAACCTGTGAAAAAAAAAAGAAAATTTTGAAGATCACAAGGAAACCACCTGATATTGTCTAAAGGAGAAAAATAAGGTTTATTGTTAATAAAAATATAACAATTTTAAGTATAAAACAAATAATAAAAGAACGTTAGGGCAAACAATTTTGAGAGTTTAATTGAATTTTAAAGTTAGACGTATTTGCCGCAAAATAATCATACTAATTATCTAAATACATTACTCATGTTTTGGTGGGATACGTGGTTATGACGTCATACCATTACAAAAAATCCCCTGTAAACTAATTACCCCAAGGTTGATTAAATGTTAAATATTTAAAAAAAAGTCTTTATGAATTTGGCAAAAATTAATAGAAAAAAAGTGACCGTATCTTTCCGGTGGTTTCAATTCTTTTTTTTTACATTATAGCAAACAGCAACCTTCGTGGATAGCAACCAAAATGGCCATCAACAAAAGAGGAGCAGTGAAAAGGCGATACGAAAATTGGCACAGGAACACAGGAAATCGCAACAGATAAGATAAGCAGTATAAAACAGCATACAACAACAAAAGGAGGCAGAACAAAACGCCAGAAATAGATATGCCCCAAAAAGAGAACCTATGCTCCTAATGTGTGAACTATAGGGCCTGAGATATCCGTAGAATTACGAAACCATGTGGTTTAACCAAATACACCAACTCGAGAACCTCGATCTCAACCAAATATCCACATGAAAAACTTCTCAATCAATTATCCCTCGTTGGAGGAAACACTATTATGTTAATTATATCACAAATTGAAAATTTCTGCAGAATCGATAATTGTAGTTCAATTTTTTTATTAACCTTTTCCCCATTTCCATTTTAACAAAACACAGAAAAGAAATAGTGACCTATGTCCAACCGAAAAAAATATGCATACGTCATCAATTCAATGAAAATGCCAAAAAAAGGAAAGCCATGTAAATCTAACCACAAAATATATTTAAAAATAATAATAAATTCAAAACAAAGATTCATTGTCCACATTCCATTTTCGACCGTAATAGTGGTGCTACTATTACAAGTTGATTATTATCTTATTTAATTAATCAGACATATTTAATTTGGAAATAATGTTAATAATAAAACCTGATTTTTAATTTGATTATATTTCTTAATACTGAAAATAATATGTAACATGTTAAATTATCAAAAAATTTATTGTCAGAACTTGTGTTATTTAAAACTTCATGAATAGCTTTATTCCTTAGTAAGAAAATTATACAATAATAAATTTGTTAAATGTTGTTACTATTAATGACAATTTTTTATTGAATTATTTAATTTTATATACAAACATTACATAAGCTTATACATACATTTATATTTACTTAATAAGAATAAATATTGTATTAGTTTGTCCGGGCTATTGACCTGGGGTCTCTGCCCTATTTAATTTTATTTTACTATCTTTAATATATTGTTACTGTTTGAATGCAGGACAAATATGTGTTTTATTTTCATGAATCTATTTGGTATTATTATTCGAAAATTATTCTTTATAAGTAAAATATTAAAATAATTGAAATTTTTAACTAATCGTGAAAACGCCCCCGAAGGTGTGACCTAAAAAATTGTTTAAACCCAAATTGCACAATGTGGCATTTTTGCTTCCTGAACATTTGTAAAGATTTAGATTTTCACAAAATTGCCTGGGAAAGCTCAAACAAAAATTTCCACTTGCCACGAAATTTACACAGTGTGGCAGCGCCATCTAATGGTAGCGTAATAGAAATAGGTATATTTTTCAGTTCCTAGGATATCTGAAATGATGGAGGTAGTGTGCAGTAGTCAATTAGCGAAATTATTTTGAAAATATGTTTATTTCAACCTCTATTCGGCAAATTTTTGTTGTCAGAATTAATATATTTTAAAAATACAAAGTATTTTAAAATATTTGAATTTTCTGTGTTCTGAAAGAAGATATGTATCTGCTCAGGGGGTGTTATGTTTATCGATTGTTTGATTATATATATCGAATAAGAACCAAATATGTATTCAACGAATCTCTATTCAACTAATTAATATGTCGGCTTTATTAAAATGTAAATAAATGATTCTTTTTCTTCAAGTAAAAGATCAAATTACTGTTTAAACTAATAAACATGATTCAGATAATGGTTGTAATATTTAGTTATAATCACTTGTAATATTGAGAGCAGTAGAGAGTTAGTTACTGTCGATTTTCAAATACTAATACATACTCGGTGACAAGTGTTATAGGCATTGTAGCATCTGTATGTGATTACTAGTACAGTTAGTAAGTTAGTTTATTTCACCCTACTCTGGCTTGCTGTTACAAAACTGTCTCATTCGGAATCCCTTAATTAAACTGAAAAAAAATCTGCGACTTCCAGTTGTAACAAACAATATAAAATATTGTTAAAACTATGTCAGTTATAATTGTTCAATATTTATAATTTAACATACTTGCTTATTTATTTTTCCCTTAATTACAATTTTGCACCCTTTTGTTTGAAATATAAAATTTTAAAATTATTATTAAATTATTGTTTGTTTTCAATTTTGTTTAATATAAGTCAAAGTTGTCATTGATTTTCCTCAGACTAGAATTAGAATTCTAAAATTACATCTAACTACATATCCACAGACCTGGTTAAACTCTACTAAACAAGTCCAATCTTTGTTCAAACTGTTCAAATTATTTTAAAAAATTGGATTGTACGTACAGTTTGAAACCTAGTAACCTTAAAACTAAATTTAACAAACAGTCCATAAATTCTTAAGAGATGATTCTTAAGAAATATGGACTGTTTAATTCTCAAACAAAAATAATTCCTTTGGAGTTAAAATAATTTTCTACTGTGAGCATTTAAAATTCCTTTTTTTTTTTTCACTTCACTTAAAATCGGAACCGGAATTTAAAACAATCAAATGAAGAAATCGTAGGTGAAATAACAAAACATATGATTTTGATAACAACGGAATTAAAAGAACAGTGAAATAAGTTAGAAAGAGATAGATGCACGGCAAGCTTGGCTCGAAAGGAAAAATGTATCCTGAAATTATTAAATTCATTCCCCTTTTGTACCCCGCACTTCACCTATGCTCCGATTAAAATCCGATAGTGACGAAAATAAGAGAAGGATTTCTTCCATAGAAAATGTCATTGAAATCATATAGATGAGCAAATAATTTAATTCCATTCGTGACTACCAGGGCGGCAGCATTTTCCACAGGTGTGAACCCGGCGCTCAACTTTAAGGAAATTAAAAACTAACAACGCCATTCGTTTGTACCTAAGAAAAACACTCTTCTTTTTTATTTGTACCTAAAGGGTTAAAAAGTTACAAAGGGATGAATTTTTCGCCAGAGCTTAGCTTAAATATTTTTTAAATCTAAAAATACTAATTGATACAGCATCTTTTGTACCCGTTTGTACCACTTTTATTTTCGTTTGTACCTCAAAGGGTTCGCCAGAAAAAAAATAGTTTTATTTTTGGAACCCTTTGAGGTACAAACGAAAATAAAAGTGGTACAAATGATGCTCAATCGATTGGTATTTTTAGATTTAAAAAATATTAAAGTTGAGCGCTGGCGAAAAATTCACCCCTTTTTAACTTTTTAACCCTTTAAGTACAAACAAAAAAAGGGTGTTTTTTTTAGGTGCAAACGAATGGCATTAACAGTTTTTAATTTTCTTAAAGTTGAGTGCCAGGTTCACACCGGTGCATTTTCCTCCGGTTCCATTTCGTCAAGGCTAAATTACTCGTGAAGAGCCTTAATTATTTTTATTTAAAGCTGGCGTTTACTAGAAAAGGAATGATGCGATGACAGAGATAGTTGCGAATCATCAAGGAGGTGATGCCTCTCGATTTTAATAGCGAACTAATTGAGAAATATGTAGAACACTGTAGTTTGGTTTTCTTATTTGATTTACATATGTGTATGTATGTGTATTCGATATCCGAGGCTGACGCGTTCTATTTTTTTTATTGAAATGAATGAATATGCTGTTTGTTATTTTTTAGTGTATAATATGACAGTGCATAAGTATATTTGATGAATTTTGTTGTATCATCGAAAGATGTACATAGATTATTACATGTGGACGGTTCATTAAATTTGTATGCCCTTTAAACCTACTCGAACTTTGACTGTATATGTAATGGAGCTTGATTTTTTAAACTAAAATATTTTCATTCTTACATTTATTCTGATTTTACCTAAAGTTGTTATTAACTTCCTAATTTTAAATTTTGATTTCTGGGGTGAATAGGGGTAGTAAGAGCTACTTTCTAAAATTATTTCATATTGTACACCCTGTAATACCATAAAAATATCAAAGTTGTATTTTTTTAAATGGAACACCCTATATATTATTATATTTTTGGATTCTACGTTCAAAATAACTATCGTTTTTATTAAGGTTATTAGTGCCTAAACCTAACAGTTTTTGAAATAATTGGAATTTTGTTAAAATCTAACCTAAATACTTTTCAAATGCTTGACATTTGAAAAGTATTTAGGTTATCTATACTAAATTTTCAGGCATATTTAGCAATAGATCATATTTTATTTTTTAATTACAAAAACCTTTAAATTTGTACAGAGTGGCCCAAAAAATAAAACTTACTAAATAAGAACATTAAGTTGGTCAAACTTTTTTTCAAATCTATATTTTTTAACATTCTATTAAATGAACATTATAATTATCTAAGTCGAGGTGATTTACAAAATGTCAAACAGTTTATCTAAACTGTCACTTCAATTTTCAAAACTCGTTTATTGCTGTTATTTTGAATTTTTATGAATATTTATATCATTATTATTTGAATGTAAGTACTGTAATACTTACTCAAAATATTTTTCAAAATAGAAGAGTTTTGATATATTTGTAATGTTTGGACAATGTTATCAAGAGACCTCATTAACCAACTGAAACAATACATATACTTTTTGCTAAAGAAGTAATTCTAAATCGACCATTTTAAAGAGATTATTAAACCGATTTATAAAAAAGTGGATGTGACTTATAAAAACTCGATTATTAGAAAATCTGTCACTTTATAAGAATAGTATTGTGAATATACAGAATATTTAACATTATTTTGATTAAAATGGTAAATAGTAATCAAAATAGATTATTGGGTGATGTGGAATGCGGGTCCACATTTTATTCGATTTATATTCCCACAAAGGCACAAAATGGCGTGGAGTGAATTTGTAAGTTAAAGTGACGGATCAACTAAAACATTTGACATTTCTAAATTCCATAGCCAACTAAAATTATTAAAATATTAATCAAAAATGCATCCCAAATTATGTAAAAAATCGAGTCTATGCCTTTATCACAAAAACTAATTGTCTAAGAGCTTCGACTTATAGGAAATTTTTGATAAATAATTAATTTATATGTGCATTCAATGACATGTTAAACAATTTGGCATTTCATTTGGGCCACTTAAAATCCTTGTTCAATAATTTATTTTTTTTGGGCTACCCTGTAAATATTTTATGGTTTTAATAATTGGAAAATAAAATATGATCCATTACTTATTTATTAACTTCTGTTTACGCCTATGGCGGTTTTTGTTTTAAAATTATAACACGGTAAATAGGAATAAATTTCTTTATTACCTAAGTGTGTATTTTAGATAATAATTTATTTCTAAAACAAATAAATATTACAATGTAATGAGTTTAAATACTATTAGAATTTGTTACAAGTTAAAAATTATATATACAAAATAAAAGTGAACAAAAATAACAAAAATGATGATTAAACAAGACAAGCAAAGATTTCAACAAGTTTCACATATAATAAGAAGGATTACTTACTCGTGCGAGAGACGATAGAAAAGTGATGTTAGTTTGAAGATGAAGTTTGAAGAAGATTTTGATAAGGTCGTGATTGGTTGAAAAATAGTGGGTGGAGTTTGAAAAATTGCAAGAGAGTAAGAAAATCTAAAGTGAGAGACAGAAAAGTTTCGAGAGGGTACGAAATCTAAAGAGAGAGACAGAAAAGATAGGACGTAAAGAAACTTGACAAATTAACAAATTCCCGAGGCTGCATTTTTACTCTTATCGGAAATAAACCCCCGTCTCGCGTTGATATGGTGTCGTATTGTATCAATCACGTTCGACTAAGCACAAAGGCCTTTTCAAATTTCGTTATCGAGGAAGGTTTACTGCCCCAAAATCACGTCGTGGGGCGTAGCTAATTGCAGAGCGCTTCTTTGATTAGCCACGCCGTTTGGGTCGGTCGTAAAACAGCCTCGGGTTCGTGGATTTCGAGTTTTTAAGAAATACAAATTCTGTTACAATTCATGAATGAAATCATCGCTATAAATCTTTCAAAGATACAAAATATAAAAGTTCATATAATTTACAATAGAAACAAAATATAATGGTCCGTACGGTTTTCGCGATCTGTCGCGAACAACTTCACTGGAAATACTCCGCACATAATCTAAATACTTCTCAAATTATTGAAATTTGAAAATTAGGTTAGATTTTAACAAAATTCCAATTATTTCAAAAACCGCTAGGTTTAGGTACTAATAACCTCAATAAAAACGATAGTTATTTTGGACGTAGAACCTAAAAATATAATAATATGAAGGGTGTTTCATTAAAAAAAAAACATAACATTGATACTATAATGGTAAATGGTACACCCTGTATATGAAAGTAATTTTAGAAAGTAGCCCTTATATAATTGAAATTTTATAATTATATTGATTTATTTATGATCATTTGTCTTTTATTACAATCCTCTCAAATAAAATTATTTGAAACATTACATTTTTTTATAAATCTAAAAAAAACATAATAATACATTTTCACTGTGTAAACCTTAGCAAAAAGATTCATTCATATTTGTATACTACTTACTGAACACTATTTAAAATGTTTATTATTTTAGAACGGCATGCGGATCGTCCGTGTTGTAGAATCGCGGCACGCAGAGATATCTGGATATTTCTGTCTTTGTCATATTCATTGAATGTGAGACAGCACTAAGCTACACATATAAATTCGGATACATATACATACACAAACATTATCAAGAATATGGGAGAAACATCTATTGAGTATCTCTTGAAAATTAATTAAAAATCTTTGTTTGTATTTTTCCACAGTATTAATTATTTAAATGATTACTCATAACGTTCATTTTATAAATAATTTAAAGGTTATAAACGCAAATAACATTTATTCAAATATAGTGCACTATTTACCGCTATCTATACAAGACTTAATGAACCAATATTTGTCTAGTCAAATGCAGAAACTATACGTAACTTGCCGGTTTTATTCAATATGGCCAAATTTCACAGGAATTAATGATATTTTCGGAATGACCTTCCTATGTAAACAGCATTGTTTTCTGACGAAAAAATGTATTGAACCATAACTACATTCAATGTAGATTATTATGACATACTTCATTTTCTTTCAATAATTATATTAATAAGTAAAATTATAGCACATTCTTTGCATAAAATGTATTAACTTTCGACGTAATTATCTTCTAAACTATTAATCAGATTCATAACTCGTTCGAAATCTGTGGAGTGTTAGGATTATTTTGATATATAATATGATGAAATTCATTATTCAGGGTTTGTTTGTTAGAGGAATTCAATTGGTACAAAATCGCTTAATTTTACATACGATAAATGCCAGCCTTAATTATTTTCATTTAAATGTTTTCATTTGTGTGATATTTTATAATACAAATAGTACCAACGATTTTCTAATATACAATAATGGCATGGCATTTATAGAAATATAAAAATAATGCATTGCAATGGGTTCTTCAAAATAGATCAGTCGCAAACCTAAGAATTTCTGAAAGTATTAGTAGTAGTATTTACAAATACTAGATGGTTTTGATTATTCATTTGCTTTTATTAGTTATGTCTTCTGTTTTAGGTAGTTTTGTGGGCTTGTAGTGTATGGCCCAAGGTTTTTTAATATCAGAGGTAGTATTCATAGTTTCGGTGCAATGACCCACCAGTGAGAAATGAGTGAATCGTATCATCAGCCAAACACTGACTGAATCATTTCACACATTTCAGATGAAACTATACCAGTAAAATTTCACAGATACCATTCTACCAAAATGACATCATTTCATTCTACCAATGAAGTTTTATCAGTGTTGTGGGTCTACCAAGGCCTTTTACAACCTTACCTCCATCCCTTTGCAATGCCAGTTTTGAGAAACATAAAACCTAAAGGGAGACCAAATATTTACACACTTTCAACTTCAACAGCATATAAATTTAAAAAATAAACATACTGTAACTGATCTGGATTTAGCCTTTGCATCTTTACGATCTCGTTATTGCAAGTCCTGTCAAAGAAAGGATTTGAACGTTCAGAAAAGTAATCCATGACGTTTGCAGTATTCAGTATTGGAATCCAAGCAGAATCGTGCCATGAGAGGCTCAAAGGATTATCAGGTATCCCGGGGGCAAGCCCCATTCTGGTAGGCATCATGTCGTACTCCTAAAATAAAAAAACAAATGCATATAAGTCAACAACATAAACAATACATTTATGGCTGTACTAATAGACACGCACAGTTTAATCCTAGAATAGATTAATTCTAGAATTGACGAATCACAGATTCGTGGAAGTCATTGATGGATGGAATGTTTACAATGTAATCCAGAATTATGTTAACTGGGGGCTAATTCACAATCGCTCGGGAACGCACGTATACAAAAAATCTTCTAAGGCCTCTACCCGGGCGATTGTGAATCAATACACAAGTAAATCCAATGATTCAATAATTTTATGACTGTACTAATAGACACAACTTAATCCTAGAACTAATGTGGGTTTTATGAATCCCAGATTTGTGAATGTCATTGGTAGTTTCACGGAATGTTTACAATATAATACAGGGTTATGTCAAACTCAGAGCTGATTTACAATTGTCTAGGAATGGATCTTATACAGAAAGTCTCTAAGATCTCTTCTCAGGCGATTATGAATCAATACACAAAAATCTTAAGAATCATATCGGCATTGAGTGGCAACTCACCGGCTGACTTTAAAAAATGGGTAATACTAATGAGTAATACAATTTTCATACATCGACTATGGAGCCTCATATGATGTTAGCTAAGTAGCCATTACTAGGTCAATTATTTTATACAATTTGATGCAATCTGAGAATTGATGCTTAATTCGGGATCAATCTCTCACTATAAAGGGAGGTCCGATGCCACTGTGATAACAGTCCGTCATATATTTACTTCTAAACAAAATCTCTGGATATTAATACGGGCATTAAAACTATGTTGTTAGATATTAAATTAAAATTACCATAATATATTATTACAGGCTTTTTTTGGGAAGTTGAAGAATATTACAGCAATTCAATCACTATCAGGATGTGGTTACTCAATTAACACCCCTTCAATAAATTCACAATCGCAACTCGAATAATTGCGCAAATCTGTGGATTGAAAGCACATCGCGAATTTCGACATTTCAACCCGGGGAAATATCGATTAAATTTAACAATACCCCGTCGCGGGTAATTACAACCACTACATATTTGGTAATGCTAGTACATTTTGAGGTTATTTTTAGAGGCGACTTTTCGTATCATGGTCCCGAGGGAAACGTGTTATTTTCGCAAGTAAATAATCAAATCTGTATTAACCAATAACGCTTTAATGCTCTAAAATCTCACCTGAATGTATTTTGCATGTGCCTCGCATCAATTTCAGCTTGGATTTTTGTAATTTTGTGAAAACAAGCACGGAATACACTCGTTCTGATCACATGCACAAATTTGTCCGCGAGCTCGAAATTTTTTGTAGTTTTTTTTGTGTGGATTTTGCCGTTTTGATTTTTCCGCTTCCATGCGCTTGTTTAATTAATTTACGTTAATTTAGTGCGTAAATGATGTTTTGTATTCGTGTCATTTATAAACATGTGGGTTAGGTGTAGGGTTACCACCTTGAGAATAATTTCTTTGAAATGTGTGTATTGCTTGAGGTTACCACCTGATTATCCAATAATAGTGAAATTGAGGCAATTCTTTATAACATTAAAATTGTTAATTAACTAATTAAATATAAAGTGTATTATAAATAGAAAACAGTATTCATTCACTTGGTCACAGTTATTGAATTAATTTAATTGATTTATTTTAACGTCTTTGAATTATGTAAGGCATAGCTGTACTGACGAGGGATAGATCCTGAAACACGTGTCTGCAGATGGCCTTATATTATGTAACGTTCCATTTGTTGTTTTTACATTAAATTTTTCTCGGATCAAAATTTGTTGCATTATGCAATATTTTATTGATGTGCAACAGCAGGTGTACATTATGTAATTCAATGTCCAGCGTGGGTATTTGCCCGGGAAGTAGTTGTTTTAATGTACATTTGTTTAACGTACTTACGTAGGTAAGTCAATAGTCACAGAGCTAAATGTGAAAATAATTTATTAATTATTTTCAAATCATTTTTATTTAATAAAGTGTATTAGTTTGTATAACTATGCATTTTTAAACTTCATTACAATTTAAATATTTTCAGTTGTATTAAAGATCACTAGTCAGGGATTAGTCTGTATTAATTCTTGTATCACCTCAAAATATATAAAATATTCAACTTAGTCCTGGATTATGTTGTAAACAATGCCGGATAAGTTTGAGGATTAAGCTGCGGCTATTATGCCCGTATAAATAGGATTGATTTAGAATTGAGAATTAATTCTCAGATCACATAAAATTGTATAAAATATTCGACATAATTATAGATTATATTGCAAACAATCCTTAGATCAACCATTACCATTCGCAAATCTGGGATTCATCAATCCTAGATCGATTCAAGGATTAAGCTACGAATATTAGTACAGCTATTAGTCACATTCACAATCAGTCCTCTTGTCCATTAAACAACACATACAGTGTCGAGGTGTCATGGCAGAATTTCTTCCATCTGCTTCGGTCCATGTAATATTTAAAATGTAATATTTAAAATTTTCTGCTATTATTATTTTGATAATTTCGGAATTATTTTATTTTATGTTGCTTTTGACAAATCTAAAGAAATATAATAAATTAAATATTGATTTCATTGCTATAAACAACCGCAATTGTTTTACTTTAGTCTTTTTCATGGCTAACTATTTTTTGGTGTATGGTAAAATTAAAAACGACTGTAACTTATTTTATTTTAAAAATAACTATGGCATATGTTATATCGGATTAAAGGGAAAAAAATAGCCCTTTTAATAAAGTCATAGCCAACTATTGTTTCTATTTAAAAAAAGGTAAGTTTGTGTCATAAAATTTTGTACAACTTTGTCCTTTACAGTTTTTTTCTATCTATGATAATAATAGAGATATATTGATTTCAAAAAATTGACACATTTTACTTTTTTCAAAATATCTAGTTACCCTTAACTTTTTCAAATATTTTGAAAGTGTCATTTTATTCGTCTTATAAAACTACACTTCTTTCCCCATTTAACCGTTTTTCTATCTCTTATAGTTTCCGAGATCCCCATAGAGAACATCGAAAAAAACTCACCCTGTATATAGCAAAAATCTTCATGAAAAATATGAGTCTTTGATGAAATATTTAAACTACTAAAGGTAGATTTATTATTGGGCCCTTAGTCGTAAATTATTGCAATTACTTTAAGGTTGATTGATAAACATTTTTTAATATGGTCTATTATGATTTTCTTGAATGGTTCCTTTCATTGATATTGCTGAGACTTAATACGATATAGGTTGTTTCCATTTCGAAATTAACTCTCTTATGATAAATATTAATGCATATCTAGTAACCAAGGGATTTCTCACTTCTCCTAAATCTTCAAATCCTTCGAAAGAAATTGCAATACAATATAACCCAGGATATAAAATAAGCACGAAATTTGACTTTGAATGTGCTTCTGGAGGTATGTTGAACTATCAAAACATCTTAAGATTTTAAATTTCTCTTAATAGTCTGAAATATTCACCCATTAGTCAGATATACTGACACAAAATTTCATTTGTTTTCATTCATTCATTTGAAAGTTATGATTTTTTTTCGAAACGTCAATTTTTCCAAAAATATTTAAATATTTCAAAAATTATTATGTTTAGGCATAAGAATATATTATAAAAGTTAACTTTATTTTTGATGTAGAATCTTAAAAAAATATAAAATATGGGTCATTCCGTTAGAAAAAATATAACTATGATACGCCATGCTTTTATGGGACACCCTGTATATTTGATACTAATTTTAAAATGTGGTCCTAGTAGACATACATAGGCCTGCGAAAGCTGATTTTGAAAAAAATAAACCATTTAGTCGTAAAGCTACTCGGCGCGCATGCTGAGACACCCTGTATGATATTTGAATTCAGCCGTTCAACATTTTTCGAAAATCAATGGAATGGACTCGGGAGACTTCAAAAAATGTGTTGAAATTGGCGATTCGAAAATGTTTACAATCACAATACGTTCCCTTGGACAAAGGTCCAGGCAATATAAAAAGAAAACATTCACATACGAAAACGAAAGAATTTTTATTTGCAAACAATTTAACTAACATATTATATGCTATAAGAAAAACAATAGAAAAGAAAATGTAAACTTGAAAATAATAAATATGAAACTAAAATTATAGCAATTTGGTATCACGATTATTAATTAAATTATTATTAATCATTACAGCAATGGATTTAGACGTCTTGCCTCTACACAAACACTTCCAATACTTGATGCAGTGCTGCGAACTGATTAACGACGAGTGGAAAAGAAGCGAAACCGCCCGTCTCCGAAGCTTGGAATCCTCCAGAGACGAACTTCCTACCAGTTTAATTCTAGTTGAAAATTCAAAACGAGTCATAGGACACTGTAAACTAACACCAATCCCTTCAATATCTGACGCCTGCTTCGTGGAATCGGTGGTAATTAGCAGAAATCTGCGTGGTAAAGGCTACGGAAAATTGCTCATGATTAAAGCCGAGGAATACTGCAGGGAGTTTTTGGATTTGAAAACAATTTATTTATCTACGAAGGGACAGGAAGGTTTTTATGCGAAATTGGGGTATGAAGAATGCGGGCCTGTATCGATATATGGTGGATTTACTCCTTTTAATAACAACAATTATTACAACAGGCCTGTTAGTAATAATATAAGTTTGAATGTGGGAAATATGAATAAGGAAATTGTACCTGTTAATGAGAGGAGTGAAAGGAAAGTGTTCATGAAAAAAGAATTGAAGTGATTTTTAAAATCTGCATTTGTATACTATTTTTTTTTTTTATACAAATGGGATTATAATTGTTAATTTTCAGGCTATTAGGCCGTGGTCTGTTCGAATTTAATCCAAACGTTTCGCTGACAACTGCAGCCGGCATTTTTTTCTTCATGAAGGACCTTTCGTCCACGGAGCCACTGAAGACGCCGAGCGCTGTTGTCAGTGATTAAACTCCAAAAGACCACAGCCTAATAGCCTCCAAATCAACAATTCTAATTACACTGGTCGTGAAAGCCTACACAGTTTGAGAAATGGGATTATCTTTAAGTATAAGACGTATTTTATTCCATATTTCATCCAGGATTGTTAAGAGAATTGAAATGGTACAAATTATTAATTAAGTTATATATTTTATTAATTAAGAAACATTTAAAAAATTAAATTTGTAAAGTTAAGCATTTTTATTCGTTTATTTATTTTCTTCCACAATGTAACTTACCCCAATGTGTTGCATAATGATATATTGTAATATACTTTTAACCCATCCAAACTTCCATATTTTTATAATTCATATATTATGTTTAAACAATATTCATCTGTCGTTGATCTTTCTATCATTTGTTAATTATTATATATTTTGTTTATTTTTCAATATTATTATTATTAAAAATGTTCCTCAATACTTTTTTTCCATATTTTATAATTTAGTTACTTTTATAAACTTTGTATCTAACGTTAATTATGTTGTAAAATGGAGATTTCTGTAAAATAAATAAATATACAGGGTGGACCACGAATAAGATCCATCAAAAGTTTACGAGGTGCCTAACAGACGAAAATTTGAAGCAATTCCACATTGCATGGTTAAATGCAATCTCCTCATGGAAAATATATCGACTTTCTATCACTTCCCTTTGTACCGGAAATGGCTACCAACTTTGTTATTTTAAATGGAACACCATATATATATATATTTTTGGATCCATCATTCAATTTCCTGCCCTCTCATATGGATTTATGTATACATAACTTTTATACTTTTTGAATCAAAAACTTATTTATCAAATATTGATCTCAAATAGTTTGGAAAAATGCTTATAACTTCTAGTAGAAACAAGAAAGACAGACGAGCGGCATCTTGAATTGTTACTAATAGATCACTCTAGAATAATTCGATTTTTCAAATGGAATAAAGAACATTTTATCTCGTAGTGCGATAGACAAGACAAATTGTAATATAAAAGTGTTATGTATTTCTAAAATCTTTTTTCCCAAAATTGAATAATTCCTGCACTATTTTCATATACATCTTAGTAGGCTACTGTAAATATTAACTGAACCGAATCTGGAAAAAATATTTTCCAGTGTTAATATTTTTTAATGCTCCATTCGAGTAACATTGAAATGAATAAGTATGGTATTTTTCAAGCTCTAGTGCTGAGCAATAAAAAATAATCTCGAGTACCGCCAATATAAAATACAATGCCTCTTTAAAATTTTAGCCGCTACTGCGGGGGTAAATTCATCTTTACAATTAGCTATTCTAGGATGTTTCCGCGTAACTTCTTTGCAATGCTTTTTAGTTCATCTCATTTTAAATTTAAACAAAATAACTAGATCACACAGACAAAGGGTTAAAAAATATTATATGTCAAATAACGAAAAACATTACTTTATCATTGTCTACAACGTTGTCTTATAACATTTTTAAAATTGTGTGTATTAATATTTTAATTGTCTATATCTATATCTGAGTCATCACTGTCAGATTCTTGTGTATTTATAATAAATTGATAATTTGAATCAAACGTATTATACTCTTTTTCAATACGTATTGTATGTTTAACACATCTTGACCATTGGCCGGCAGATATATTTTTTATTTCTTTTTTGACTAAATCTATTACTGATTTATTTAAATCTGGAGTTACATTATTCTTCCGCACATTTTCTTTTAATTGGATTAAAAATACGGTGGTACGGAGGTAAACGTACCACTGTATGTCCGTGTTCTTCTGCCAATTGATCGATATATGTTTTTCTTTTTTAACTACGACTATTTAGAACTTCAATCAATTGGGATTTGGTATAATGTTCTTCAAAAAACAAATTACTTTCATATAAAGACTTAGCTATTTCATGTTTTTTATTTGCCGCTGTGGGTGCTTTGTCAATTTGGTGACTATGATAAGAAGCGTTATCTAAAATTATTACTGATTTTGTAGCTAAGTTTGGTATTAAATTATTTATGAACCAATTTTCAAATAATGATGCTGTCATGTCATCATGATAGTCAAGATGACATTTTGAGATTTGTTTCCCTGATAGCAGTAAACAATCGTTTACCCAACCATTTTCATTCCCGCAGTGTAATATGGTTATTCTTTTCCCCCTTGATGGGGGAACTTTCATCACGCAGTTTTCTGTCTGGTCAGACCACATTTTTTTCGATGTATCGTGGGTATCGAACCACGTTTCGTCCAAATAATAAATACTTCTTCCAGAGTTTCTGTAATCTTGAATCTTCTGTAAATATTCATACCGCCATTTCCTTACTTCTTCTTTCTCCATTAGATGTTTCCTTTTATCGATAAGAGTGAACTTGAAACCATTGCATTTTAGTGATCTCCACAACGTTGTTGGACTGCATGATATGATCTCTCTCTCCTTTAAAATATTATTGATAGTTGCTATTGTAGGAGCCTTTTGTTGTTTAATAGATTCACGTTATTTTTCTTATTTTATGAAAAATGTTTGGTGTAATTTTTTTTACACCTTTATCCTTGCGACTTTTTCTCTTGCCAGTAGTTTCTTTAACTATGTTGCTAACTGATCTCATGGATGTATTAGTTAAAGCTGATGTCACCTCCAAAAAATTGGCAACTCCGAGTAAATATTTGACATTTTACTCCGTTGTTCCGTCGAAGAGGACGGCAAGTAGGTAATTCTATAACTAAAGTAAAAGTAATTATATTAAATGTTTTTTGTGCTATCTAAATTTATTTGTCTACAACTTGATCAAAAAGCAAATATTTTCACACAGATTTTCGTGCGTATTTTAAATTCTAAAAAGTAATAAGATAAAACATATAATTAATCTACAATTAAGAATTAAGTTTTTGAATAGCTTTTAATTAAATTTAATTTTATCTTCATTAGCAGAAATTTCCCCCTCCACATAATTACTGCATTTTCAGTTTTTTAAAGATATATTCTGAAATATAGAAAATATGAAATAATAATTTTGTATATAAAGTGCGTTTAATATAAACATTATTTTTTCTATAACTGTAATTTAATTAGAATTTAGAACAATGCATTGTATATGTGTCAGTCTGAAATAGTGCTGAAAACAGGCGTTTTTGTAGGAAAAACTTACCTTGTTTTTTTACTGAAATTTTCTTTGTAATATTGACTGCATTAATTTGCTCATCAATATGTTGGTTTGGGTGTTGGTGCGGGTCCCAAGGTCGCCACATTTTTTTTCTGATTAATCTATAAAGTCTGTAGTATATCCTAGTATCTCAAACGTCCAACTCTGTAGTATCACAGAACTATTTATTTAAACACTTTAATATCATCCAAGTCACAAATTAAAAGTCACTGCAATATTAAAAATCAAAGTCCGTAAGAGTATCTTAGTCGTTGTAAACAAAAAAGTACCAAAAAGAAAAACACTAGCGAAGTATACACTAAGGCAACTGTTGATAAAGTGACAATTTGCTCGCCAGGCAAGACGAACTAGATCTCTAATTACAGGGATTTCCAGATTAGTACAAGCATCAAGCCTACCTAAGTATAAAAATATTGTAATATAACTTTTATATTTCATACAATAATTCATTTCATATCCTTCACCGAAAATATACAAATATTTGGAAAAAGGGCTACTATATTAATTTAAAATAAACTATCATGCATAGGCATCAAACTCTTTAAAATTAACCGTAATTTTACCGTAAAAGTTGGCAATACATTTTTCAAAATATTGAAATAACACATTAAGCAATAAGAAAATGTTAAGTAGAGCGTGTAGCTGTGTGGAGTTTTTTTTTATAACTAAACTCAAAATTGCTTATTTCAGTATTTTAACAATTTAATATTTGATGTTAAATAACATATCACTATTGATAGTTTGAAGTATTTAGAATCAAATGCGTTTATAAATATGAAAAATTGTGATTTTTCTGTTGGCCCTCCATCAAGAGCTGTGCGATCAAACTGTGCGCCGCACCGTGCTGTATTTGTAGAAAGAAAGAAGATCGATGTTTCCAATATTCGATGCACAGCCGCAGGTAGAAAATTTTTCTTACCCATAAATCACGCACTGTACATTAGTTAGTTACAAATTTACAATGTTGTAAAGCAATTGTATTTTTATTGCGGGTACTCGAGATAATTTTTTATTGCTCAGCACTAGAGCTTGAAAAATACTATACATAAAACCAAGAAATTTTCAATTTATTAAAATAACCATAATATTTTATGGGTCTTATTTATATTCTAGACCACAGCAATATAGAAGCTAATCAAATAGCCGATGGAATTAGCATGAATTAGTTAAAACTGCCAGCCATAAAAGGTGGAAGTAAGAAAATATGTGTCATGTAGCGAGGTATATTACTACACTATTTGGTATTACAATATATAACCATTAAATATTTACAACTTTATTTAAAGAACAATCTAAAAGAGCATATTTACAAATTCAATAACAAGCAAACCTAATTTAATCTATGTTTCAAATCGGTTTATCGGAATCCTCCACCACAGGATTTCGTATTTCTTCAATTTTGTCCAGCATCCTCTTCTGCAACATTTTCGCACCCTAAAAGAAATATACAAATAAACACTATGCCAATATTAAAATACGAATTCAGTTTTACAATAATAATAGGCAGCTCTGTCCGCTTCTCCTCTGGCACCAAACCAGGATTATGCTGTAATTTACTCCATCCCCAATGTACTGCTACAATTATCGATCCACCGGTAATAAGCACGACGTTGCGGTTTAAAAATGCGACTGCTCTCTCGCGGAAACTCATTTTTAATTATGTTTGTTTTTGTTAAATGTTGAAAGCCGAATAATAGGTTATGATTTGAACATTGACAGATCTATTTCAGTTTTGTTAAATTCATAAATAAAAGAACCAATGGTAGAAATCTGTCAAGATTCATAGATATTTATAACAGGTAGGCCTATCGGCTATCGACGACCTCGTAATGTTATTTAAAATGTGTGACAAAGAAGGAATTATTTATTCCCGTGACGTTTTCAAATATCTTTTTTCCACTTACATATTTGACATACCACATATTTTGAATTTTGAAGTTACGTGTTGTTGTCAATTTGTGTCAGATTATTGCGATTACCAACATTTCATTCATTCTGTTCCTTTATTGTTTATTGTGTTTGATTTTTTACTCCAATTCGTTTTGTGTTAGCTTTATGCCTGTTATAAACATATTTATATGCATTACAATAATTTACTTGTAGAGTAAAAAATATAAATAAATAAGAATAATAATTTAATGAAACGTTCAGTCACCATTCATCTAGCGTATGGATAACTAGTGATGGCCATTTCGGTTTTTCGAACCTCATCAGACTAGTGTGTTCCATGTGCAATGCCTTGATGAAGGCGACTGAACTGAAATTGTACTGGAGTTATATACCCGATATTAATCGTAATTAATTAAAGACGACGCAAGCGCCATCTTTTGCCTAATTTCAAGTGGCATCGTCAACGATTTGGGTCTACAAGGTAGACGACCGAGAATCATTGTTTCGTCCACTAAAGGAAGGCGAACTTGTCCTGTTTAAGCAAACAAGGAAACGAAATTCACATTTAATGAAACGTTCAGTCACCAAATCGTTGACGATGCCACTTGAAATTAGGCAAAAGATGGCGCTTGCGTCGTCTTTAATTAATTACGATTAATATCGGGTATATAACTCCAGTACAATTTCAGTTCAGTCGCCTTCATCAAGGCATTGCACATGGAACACACTAGTCTGATGAGGTTCGAAAAACCGAAATGGCCATCACTAGTTATCCATACGCTAGATGAATGGTGACTGAACGTTTCATTAAATGTGAATTTCGTTTCCTTGTTTGCTTAAACAGGACAAGTTCGCCTTCCTTTAGTGGACGAAACAATGATTCTCGGTCGTCTACCTTGTAGACCCAAATCGTTGACGATGCCACTTGAAATTAGGCAAAAGTGGCGCTTGCGTCGTCTTTAATTAATTAAGAATAATAATGTTTAAAATTCGAAATTATATACTGTTTTGTGCAAAAAGTTTCATGTATTTTACCTATAATTCTTGTGAATAAACTTCAAACACTGAAAAAATAATTTGAATTTTGAAATAGTAGATCTGGCAACATTACATTATATGAACACCAGTGACGTCATCAAAATAATAAAGTGGGAATCGGTAGATAGGCCTACCTTATAAATAAATATATATATCTATCAATATTGGAAATCTGTATCTTCTTGGAAATGTTCGATATGGTAACAGCTCCACTAGTTCCAAATAGAAACAGTTCCAAGAGAGGAAATCGCGGAAGAATGGAAGAAAAGTACATATACTCATTTCCTTTTAGAATCGATTCACAATGGGGTCCGATAGTGATGACGTCACATATCGCGGCAATTTTAAAAGTGTGGCGTTTCAAAAATTTAAATGACCCTTATTGAATACGTACATAAAGATCACCTAAAACTTTAGAAATAAACTGCGCCGTTATTATACATATTTAAGAAATAAACTTTATAATTAAGATAAATTAATCTTATATCTACTTAATAAGATCAAAACTTAAAGAGAAATTCAAGGAAGAAGCGTGAAAAATTAAAATTTCGATTTTTATTAAAACGTATGTCGGACCTTAAATGCACACACATGTCAGAGAAGCTGTAACATAGAGGTAGTATGTCTAGAGAATATGTTTGATGACATCTCATTTGTTAGGCAAAGAGTAAAGGGAAGACAAATATGTAAACATAATTATGCCCTTAGTGACTGTATGCTATATATTGAAGTTTTAGTCATCATATTTTTTTTTTTTCAAAATATGTGAAGATTTTATCTATGATTTAAGATGATGTATTCTGAATAGTGAATGGCAACACTGATTATGTTTGTAATCGAATTATCAATATTAAAATTATTTCAATAATCAAAAAATCTGTTATATTTTGAGTCCAAACCAAAAGGTCTTCTTAAAAAATAATCTATTTTAATCGATATATGTCACAAAATAATCGAATCAATATCCAAACAAATAATTGATAGACATTCAACAAAATAATTACTTTACAAATGCATTTAATTCGAGATACTCACTTTTCATTTTATTTTATTTAAGAATATACTTAAAAATTTACCTTTATGTTAAATTATTGAAGGAAATGTATCAATTGTAAATTCAACAATTCAAATGTTTAAATATATTTTTCGAATTTGGAATTCATGATTCAATTATTTAGTTAAATGTCGAATCTATCAATAATATTGGATTAATTATTTGAACTCAGATTCACTTAATAATCGATCCTAATTTAAAAACAAAAACAATTGATATCCAACACCCGAAAGGGTACAATGAGAATATGAATTATATACTAAAATGTTATTAACATAAACAAGATTATTAGATTCCCAATTATTGGAAATTAATTTGACATTCTTTAAGAAGGAATCAATTTACTGTCAGGTTTTCTTCTGTTTTATTTAGGTTTTTATAAGCTATATGTATAAATATATATAATTCTAATCTTTTTTATCTTTCGGGTGTTGAGCGTTATAAGCTATATATTAAATTATAAACATTAGTGTAGCATCTATCAAGTAATTCGCTTTAGGCTGACCTAGCATGTTTATATATAATTTATGTCTCGATTCTCTCTTGTAAATATTATGTGACTTTTTATGTTTTTCCATTGTTCAGAAATATTAAATGTTATAATAGTAAACAAAACGTTGTAGCCCAACTGGTAAATAAATTGTATTAATTCTAAATTTATTGTAAGTATATTATTTACATTGTCGATATACTTTAACTAATTGAAGAATTTATTTTAAGTAAATGTAGTGCAGGAATGCAATTTCCTTGTTTGGTTTCTATAATTCAAAATATTTTTATACAGCGTATTGAGAGGTGGCGCAGAGATCACACGTTGCTCGTATCACTGTTATTATGTTCATATAAATATATTTTTTAAAGTGTTGTTCATTATCAAATATTTTAAATTGTAATTGATGGTCACGACAATAAAATAATGATTCAAATTCATTTATCTACGTATTACAAAGTATAGACTTGCACCACCGATAACATATTCTTTATTATAAATAAAGTAGTGTTAATTAGTTGCATAAAGTAGTGTTAGAGCATTACCCCTTTGATTATTTCTGGAAATGACCATTATAGAGCCAATAACCAAAAATTAATTACCAGTTAGGATATAACATTTAATCTACAATTACAACATTTAAAAATAATTAAACAATAGAGATAAGATAAATACTTACAGTATTTAAATTGAATTTTATTTAAACAACCACAATAAATCATAAAATATTGCCAAGAGAAAACGAGAATCATTCAAACTGAGGTTATGTTTTGGTCCCAACTGACACTTGTGTGCTCTTAAGGATCGACATACGTTTGATTAATATTAAATATTTTCGTTTTTCAGACAATATCCAAAATTTTATCTTCAAACTTTTAAATGAATTCGAAGATATCAGTTTGATTTATCTTATTTATAAAGCGTATTTCTTAAATATGCATAATAACTGAGGAGTTCACCGCTAAAGTTTTTGATGATCCGTATGTACGTAATCAATAAGGTTGATTTAATTTTTTGAAACGCCACACTTTTAAAATTGCCGCGATACGTGACGTCAGCACTATCGGACCCCATTATACCTGAAACTTAATTAACGCGGGCTTAATTAATTTTCAGGTATATTTTTTTTCGTCTGGGAACGGACCGGAAATGGAATCGGATCGTTTGCAGAAAGATTGTGAGCCGATACACCTAAATCCTACAATTAATCAATCCGGACGATTGTTAATCGGCTCATATTTTTCATATTTTGGAAATTATTTTATCCATGTTTATAAAATAATTAGGCTGAAATCTAGATTGCAAAATGTCGATTTATGTAAAAAAAATGAAATTTTATGTTACAAGACGTCATTTTAACAAATAATAAAAGGCCATAAAAGATCTTTGGTTATATTTAAAAATCACGATTTATGAGGCCGGATTCTAGTTTAGTCGATCACGTCGATGGCCACTCAAAACGAAGATGGAGCGATTCCAAACAACGGTTGATAGAAAGAAATCTCTGGGGCCTTATTCCTGAAATCGATCGCTTGAAATCGGTCAAATCTGTCAAATTCACATGTAAATTCCTATCTAAATGAAAGATTTCATACGATCTAAACGAAAAATAAAATTTCAGGAATACGGGCCCTGATTCGATGTTTCAATATCGTTTCATTTAGAATCCCATAGATGACATTTAGTAAGGTTATATTCGGTACATAGAATGTAAATATAGAGTAGCTCATTAGTCAGGGAATTTCTTTATCTCGTAATTTCGGTTGGCAACCATAGAATTTTTTCGTTTATTGCGGAAAATTTGAAAACATTTTATAGGTTAAAAAAAATAATTAAGAGATCATTTTCATCGAATAATAATTTTCTTTTTTAAAACTTCATGATTTAATAATCAGATCTGCATTTAACTAAATAATTTAATTTATCTATTCAACTAAATAATAAACTGAGGTTTAATAAAATTATCAAATTAACAGTCGATTGAATGGGAAATTTTAGATATGTAGCGCTACAGCGCAAAGTGCTTGATGTTCCCTAAACATGCTTTCGAGGTTAAGGACGGTTTTGTTTACAGCTGTATGGCTTGAAAAGCGATCAAGCGGAAAAAATATATGCTTTACCACTTGATAAAGCGATACAGCGCCACACATAAAGCGGTACCGTTCAGCGAAACCGCTTTCGTAAAGCGCTTAAGCGCTACAGTTCCCTGAACGTGACCAATGATTTACTATTTATTTAATTCAATAATTTAATTTTTACATCAAAAAATTTTTTTTTAATATCTAATCGATAAGACATTTGACATTTCCAAACTGGTTGGTCAAAATGTGATTTGATTGTAACAATTTTCGTGAAATGCGGAATATTTTTTCATCAACTTCACCATATTTTTTTAATTACAAGGCAACCATTATTTTCGTATTTTCATTTTAATATTTGTGTGGGTTTATATAAATACAAAATATATACAATGACACGAATATACGTTGAAATTTCGACTTTAAAAAATACGTTTTCTTTAATATAACTACCAAAGCTATAACAACTAATTATAAACAAATACATAAAAGTCTTTCAAAAAATATATGTTATTGGAAGGAATATACTCCAAAATTCATTACTTCTAGAATTTTTCGACTAAAAACCACTCACTGTTTAAGCATGAGGGGCTTAAACTTCATTAAAATTAAAATTGATCCTTTATGTGAATGTGGATCTTATGGTGACATTAATTATCTGTTTCTTGAATGCTCGCTTAATCGTCAAAATATTATTAAGTTTTATAATTCTTTGAATGCTTTTAAATTGAATTATCCTTTGAATATAAATTACCTATTGAGTCTTAATGATATTAATATTTTCAAAATTATTGCGTACTTTATTAATACTTCGAAAATAAAAATTTAATATTACCCTTTGTTTTTCTTTTCCTATGTGTGTATATTAAACCTTTTTACCGTGGTTTTTCAATAGTAGGACATTTTGTATTAGAACTATGTTTCGTGATCACTGAAATATTCAAATCTGCATAAAAGATTAATGTTTCTGAAATCTAGTATACATTAAATCCAATCACTTTACAAGGCTGAGCTGAGATAAGACCTTTCCTTTTAATTTGATACATTGGTGTGTGTGAAGCAAGTAATATACTGGAGCTCAAAAATAATGCAACGCCTCTTGTATGTGGTTTAATACAGCAACAAATACTTCAGTTTTATTCACCTTAGAAATATAAAAAAACGATAACGTTTTTACTGCTTTATCTCAATTTTTTGTGTACGACTTTTACACTTATCCGAAAAATAAAGCAAATTTAATAATGTTAATAACCAGTCATTTGTTCTACTCTGAAGAAACTCTTGTCTTCAGTATATTGAAAAACCTTGCTAAAATGACGAGAATTCGTGCATCCCATCGATTTCATCAATTAAGTGATTTTCAAAAGAGTCGTATTGTTAGTATGCGGACTTCAGTTTGAGGGAAATAGCCAGAATACTAGAAATTACACCCTCAACTGTAATGCGAGTATGGGGAAAATGGTATGAAGAGAATGACTATCAGCGACAGAGCCGACACGTTCTGGTAGGTCTAGGATTATACAAGGTGGTCAAAAACGGCTGCGATGCGCAATCCTCACGATACTTTGCGGCAAGTTCGAGATGCCGTTGTTGCTGCAATAGATGGTTTCTAGGCAAATAGTTAATCGAAGAGTTCTTGCCATGAGTCCTTTATGCATCCCGTCCGTTTTTGATGCTACCGATGACTTCGCTGCACAAAGCTCATCGCTTGGAATGGTGTCAAGCCAGATTCAACTGCGATGTAGAGAGGAACTTCAATTGCTTTAATGATGAGCCCAGATTCTGCTTAGGATGTAGACGTGTCTATCGACTTCGTAGTGAAAGGCTAAATATATAGTTTGCTTTAGAACCTCACACAGCCAATGCTCCTGGCATCATAATATACGGCGCAATATGTCTTGGAATTAGGTGCCCCCTGGTGTTCATTACGGGTAGCCTAACAGCACAACGGTACATCGCTGAAGTCCTACGACCTGTTGCAATATCTTACATTGTGACCATCCCAAACGTCATTTTTCAGCAAGACAATGCCAGACAAAATACTGGCGTACTGGTTTTAGATTGACCTACAAGATCCCCTCCCCTTATTTATCGCCAATAGAACATGTATGGGATAGCATTGGAACAACAGTTCAGCGATTGCCACAGCCACCAAGGGCTAATTGCGCATATGTGTATAACAGGCCTGGAACCGCTTGCCACAAGCAGACATCGACCACTTGATTCGGCCTATGCCTCGCCAAGTTAGAGAGTGCTACAACAACCGCGGCGGGCCAACACATTATTGATTTTTTGTCAGTATTTTTTATTCAACCTGCACCAAATGGTAATCTTTGTTCTGACATGAAAACTGAATATAAATTTAATTCAAAAACATTAAAAACAATTTTCTTTCTGGGTGTTGCATTACTTTCGAGCTCCAGTATTTATAGCAATGACCCGGCAAAGCCACCGTTGAAGAAATATATATATTTTTTAATACAAATAGACCATTAACATACTCTAATGATTAATATATAGTAGACAAGTCCTACAGCTCTAGTCGATTTTTAAGTCGATGCTTAGAAAATTCCACGATTCTGTCATCAAATGAAAAAAAAAAAACATGAATGCTGGCTATTTAAGGAGTAGAATCTTCATATTTCAAATAAATCATAAGCTTTGTAGAAATAATGACTGCTCAAAACGTATAGTAAGGGAAGTGGAGGCAAAGTAAAATGATTAATGTTTGCTGCTTTATTTTAATTATTAAAATGTTACTTTTTCTCACAGTATCATTGCATATACTTACCCACCAATTAGAGTGTAGAGAATTTTGTTCTTACATAAATCTGTTTTTAATAATAACTTTTAATTATGTGTCGCAATTTTTTCACATTTCTCCACCTGCTGGGGCAAAGTGATATATTGATTATGTTAATAAATATTATTGTTTTATTGAAAAATTCTAATTTGTCACATAAAATCATATTACAAACTTATTGTAATAAATTAAGGATGCACATATGATAAAAGTTATGGTTCATGAAAAAATCTTCCGCGTAGCTTGATTGGTTGCTTTATTTGGTGTTTGACACAAGTTTTCCTTGTTGAGCCATTTGAAATATATCTGTCTTTGTTCCAAGAATTTAACATCAACTCCTCTGAGGCTTTTATTGATAACTTTGCCAGGGAACTGATTCAAATTCAAATTGTCTTCATGAGAATCAACAAGTTGTTCGCTTTGTATATTCGAATTATCTTTTTTAGAATCATTCAATTCTGTTACGTATTTGTTTAAATTATTAGATTTATCACAATTATTTCCATTCCCTTCAGAATCCCCCGTGTTTTTATTACGATCACCGAGATTCATATCGAAATCCGCCTCCTCTTCATCCTCGTTCAAACGCCCGACGATCGAGTCGACGGTTTCCTGAATGTTTTCATCGAGATTTTCTTCAGTTTTCGCAACATCACACTTTGAAACGTCACTATCACAGTTAGTTTTATTTGTTTCTAATTGGGTATCGCCCATTTCATCGTCGACCTCGTTCCCAGGGACGTAATCCTTATATTTTCATTATATTTTACTATCACCCAATCACTGACGTTAACCATATCACTTGTTAATTTATGTTCTTCGCTTGTAGAGGGAGCGTCGTCTGCTCAGACTACATCATCATCTGACTCACTTTCAGAATTCATGAACCATCGCTTTCAGAACTTGAAGTGTTTTTTTCATTAAACAGTTGAAATCAAGCTCTGTTGCGTTTTGACACTTTTTTCTCAGGTTTAAGTTGCTCAGCGGTTTTAAGTTCAAGAAGGTAGGGTGACATTGTAAGAATCATTGACGATCCGCTGTTATATTTCCTTGAACAGGGTTCGCCTGAACTTGTGGAATGGGCAAAACATCCCTTGAATATACAGCAGACTGTACCAAATCATGTAGATTGTCAGTTTCCTTTTATTACGCTGGCTACGGGGAACATAAACATTTTATTTTTCAAAAATAATTAAAATAAGTTTATCCCAAACGCATATTTGCCGACTGTGTCTGAAAAGCTCCAATCGGATTATCAAAAAGCCATTAAGGGCCGGTCTGTTCCGCGAGAAGGAATATTCTTTTGCTTATCGTTTCTTGTGAGACTAATTAGCTGGAATTTTGGTAATCAGAGAAGTGCAAATCGGTAATCGCGTTACAAAGAACTGTCTTCATCCCTCGAAAAGAAATCGGGGTATAAATCCGGAGAAACGACCCGTCAGAGGACCTCATAAAGATGGCCAAACGCGAAATGTTTAAAGAGTGACACCCTCTACAAGCGCCGGAGAATAATGGAAGAAAAGAAATCACAATTTATGGGGTGTGGCCATTTTCTTGTGGTCGCCCCACCAGGAACCAGAGTGCAACTAACGTGGGTTCCTGTTATTTTCACTGCCGTTTTTTCTTTCCTAATTACGTTTTTTTTTTGTTCGTGTTTTTTCACATCGCACTCAATGCTTTGATGCGTTCCTGAACAAATCGAACATAGGAAAATTTACATTGAGTACATTCTAGTATGTTCGGTGTTACATAAAACTCTCTGTATATTGGGAATAGACAGTATGTCTAATTCATTAATAATGTAATTTGTTGTTTATTAAATGATTATAATTTGTTTTATTTATTAAAACAGTGGATCTAATAATTTTAAATGACGATGACGAATTTTTATTAATTTAATCGTGTTTTAACTGTCGTTGCATTATGATAACAAAAATATATTCATTTCCATTGCTTTATCTTAAAAGATGTATATCGCTAATAATAATCTTATCGCGTTTACTGATATAATAAAATAGCAGGTAAAAACACGTTTGTTTTAATAAACGTCGCGAAGTGTTGCTTACAAAATTTACTGACCGCGATTTCTATTCCCGAAAACAGCGCGCTTATCCCTGAAACTACCGTTACGTCTGTGAAATATGCATCAAGCGTGCCCAATTTGTCACTAATTTTGATTGCTTATCAAAATTTCATGGCCGAAAACAATGAATCCGCATCCCGCCCATCCAGCACCACCTCCACCGCCTCCCATCACGTGACCGGGATGCCTGCGGCCGGCCAAAGCTAATTTTGGCGCTTGTTGGAGAGCGTCGCGGCGCCTTCGCCGAAGTCTCTTCCGACAACCAGACGCAAACGAGAAGCGCGTACGCGGGATTACCGTTTTTTTTTGGGCAACGAAAATTCAAAAACAAAATCGCGATTCTAAAAACAATCTTTAAACCAGTGCTTATTACAAAACCGCATACCGGAAAGAACGACTTTTATGATCCACAGGTTAGTCCCTGTTATTAATAACTCGAATCCCAATAGGAATGCAAAGAGAAATGTTTCATCATGAGTTTATCGTAAAAGCTATTTCGGTCTCTGTTTGCAGATCCCCGGACGTGTGATGATTGTCGTGGACGAGAACGACCCTGTCGGTGGTGAGTGTATTTTTTTTTGCAAATGCAAAATCCCTAACCTTGACAATAGTTGACAATAAAAATACCCTGCGGCTATGTTTATTTTGGCATGGTAGGTGGGTGCCATTGTGTAAGTTATCGCGATTTTTTGGCTGTGCCTTAACGAAAACATCACCTCGTGGCGGCGGCATTCCCACTCCCACAGCCAAAAAACATTAAACGAGAGTAAAAACAAACTGTTTGGATTAAATCCAATAATCCCTATATATCAATTTACTTACAGAGGTGCAACTGAGCTTCCCGTATAGAGATGTCAAAATACGGAAAGGGGTTGATCCGAAGGATCTCTACGATATGGAAACGGAAGTCGGAAGGGGGAAGTTCGGCACCGTGTACAGGTGCAAGGAGAAGGCGACCGGTTTGACGCTGGCGGCCAAGTTTATCGGGGTATCGAAAAAGGAGGATAAAAAGGACGTGGAAAGGGAGGTGGAGATCATGAGGGAGCTCCAACATCCCAGGTTGATTCAGCTCTACGATGCTTTTGAAAACGGGAAGGTCATGTGCGTCGTACTTGAACTGTAAGTGTTTTAAAATAGTTGAGTTAAAAAAAGTGGTTTGTGGAAAAGGTCCAGGCGATTAGGTATTTAATGTAATGCGAACATTCTTAAAATAGTAAACACGATTGTCCTTGTTGATACATTTTTTAGATAGTTATGCATTTACTCATTCATTGAATTATCGCTATAGGGAGACAAAATCTGCGAATTGTTTAAATTTTAAAATAGTAAAATTTATAATAAATAAAAGTAGAATTTCAGTTCAATGTGTGACAATTTTATGATTACAATTCAAAAATAGTTGGGTTAAATGATGGCACTTAATATCTTAGAGTATTTGCTGTATATGCTGCTATGAAACAACAAATATCTATTGTGTAATCCAATGTCCGGCGGGGAAAATGCTCGGGAAGTAGTTGTTTCAATAGATGTTTCTAAAATTTACACTGTAAGTATTGCGAATTGCAACGGTTTGAGTCGAAATTATTTAATGAAAGGAAACAACAAATAATAGTTACAAGACTATCTGTAGACACGTGTTTCGGGATTTCATCCGTCATCAGTACAGCTATGCCCTGCAAGCCTTTAGTTGTTAAACAATTTTTAATTAATTTTTACGTACCGTCTTCAACGAGATCGCGGATCGCGGAGTAGTGCTGCTATGCAACAATAAATATCTATCGTATAATCCAATGTCCGGCGTGGTAAATGCTCGGGAAGTAGTTGTTTCAATAGATGTTTGTAAAACTTACAGTGTAAGTATTTTTTGCAGTTGGAAAAAGGGATTGATCAAATTTTATTGATCATTGCCAGAAATTTCCTTGTTTAATTTCATTGTAAATTCTATTTAGCTAAGTTGGGGAGTCCGACGTGGTCCAGGAAATCTTCCATGAAATACAATTGACGTATAATACGAAAATGATAAATAGATACCGATAAAGTTAAAATGTCAATTATAAATTGATAAAAGTAAATTTAAAACATTATTATGAAGTATACTAATTAATACACTTGGTGGTTCGTTTAACTAAATTTAGTTTCACTACGGGATAAGTGAGAATTTAATTCAAAATATTAAAACATCATTATAAATTGACCTGTATTATAGTATAAATTATAACTTATCAAATAAATTTAGATTAAAAAAATATAAACATAGGAATAAAGAGATCGTGCAAGGACGCAGTATTTCTTATCTATATCAACCCGCGTAAATGTAACTAGTCACAAAATTCAATTAATACTGTGATTTACAAAATGTAAAAGAGCAAGTGTTTTCTATCAATTCTAAATAATCAATTACGATTAAATCTGAAATTAATTTGCACTGCAACTCAATCATGATTAAGTTATAATTAGAATGATATCACAAATGCCATCTGTTGCTTAAATTACAAGTGGCATTATAAACAATTTGAGTCCACAAGGTAGACGACCGAGAATCATTTTTTTCGTCCACTAAAGGAAGGCGAGAACTTATTCTGATTATTTAATTTAATTTATTTTATTCGGAATCTCCTTTTTTACAAAAATATTACAAACAGTATTACAAATTAAAGATACAAGTATATAAGAAAAAAAAAGTAAATTATTTAGTAGAAAAATACAGAGTCATATTGTTATACATATTAATAAATTAATAATGATTCATGAGAATTAAATTTAAATTTAGCTGAATGACAGGAAAAATCACTATTCAAACAAATTATATCCAGATTGAAATAATTAAACGTATTGCAAAGTAATGACTGTCTTTAATGAGTTTAAAGAAACATTAAATAAGTCAAACTCCCTAGATAAATTTAGTTTATTAATATTTCTCATAATTATTTCAAAGGGAGAATTGAAACCATAATTATTATGATAAAAATTTGGTCGAAACAAAGATGCGCCACGAATGGGAATGTTATGAGGATAGAAATTAAAGTTTAACATCGATAACAAAGCAGGAGAATTGATATTACCGTGTATAAGTAAAAACATACGCCTGCAATTTTATGACGACCACTGATTGATTTAAGATTTATTACTGTATTGAATTTGCAGGACAAATACCTAACAAATTTATTT
The DNA here is from genome assembly GCA_963082785.1 of Philonthus spinipes. Classification (NCBI taxonomy): domain Eukaryota; kingdom Metazoa; phylum Arthropoda; class Insecta; order Coleoptera; family Staphylinidae; genus Philonthus; species Philonthus spinipes. The sequence continues at coordinate 21,935,079 of OY720308.1, forward strand.
TGATTTTTTCAACTTTATTTATTAAAATGTTTACTAGACCGCATAATAAAGTCCAATGATCGCATTGCTTTGTTGCAAACCCAAGATACGTGATCAGTAAAACATAGAGAGTCATCAAAGAGTATCCCTAAATCTTTAATTCTATTTACCCTTGCAAGAGTTATATTATTATGGCCAGGAAACGAAATTCATTTAATAAAATGTTCAACCACCATTCATCAAGACATTACACAGCGAATACATTCGTCTGATGAGGCCCGAAACACCGAAATGACCATCAGCTGTTACCCATACGCTAGATAAATGATGGTTGAACATTTTATTAAATGATTAAGATATTCTAAGAACGTCCAATATTTAATGGTGTCGTTGAGATTCTTTTGTATCTCGCTTTCATTTGCGTTCGATGTTCAATGTATAGTTAAGTGATTTAACACTGGACGCTGATGTTTGTAAGCAGATCTCTGATCCTTCTCTCTTTTATTAGGAGCAATAAAATATGAAATAAACGGACGAGCCAACAACATACTAGGTTTAGCTTATTTTTAGGGATGAAGGAAAAAATGCATCCGCTCACATATACGGTTACTTCGCATTTTTGTGAAATCTACTTACTGTTCACATTTTTTTAAATGCTATGTTTTGTTTATATTTTACATATAAATAAAAATTTCGATGGTCAACAATTTTAATATTAAAAAATATACTGTTTAATAAAAATGAAAGATTGAATAATATAACTTTTCAATTGTGTATTAAGATGCTATTTTTCAACCAATCTTGATAAAGAAATGTACATATTATATTTTTAAATAGTTATACAATGAGGCCAGAAAAGGTGTGATAATTTTCAGGTAGTGTGATTCGTTGATTAATTTTGGATAAAAAATCTAAAAAAAAAATATTGTATTCTTCCTCGTATCTCACGAGGCCGTAAAAATATTAAATGTGTCTCTGGAAATTACTATTATTTTCTAAATATTTTGGAAAAAAATCAATAGAACTTACAATCAATTACAAATTTGTAAAATTTAAATGACTTTCGGTGATAAATAAATTGGAAACTTTAACAAATTAATAACTTTTTCAGAAGCATTTTTTAATCATAATAGATATGACAACTATGTATTTTTATATGTAACCTTATTAAATTTCACTTCACTTCATCATACTTTTTGAAGATGTGTATATTCAACGAGTATGCAACTAGTGCTAAATCATCAACAACCCTGCGCTGTTTAGAAAAGTAGTCCAAATGCTACGTATTTTTGGGTCCTGGGAACGTCGCACTGTTCATCTAGAAGAACAGATATTGAACGTAGTAGTACGACACAAATAGCCAAATAGTTAAATGTCTCCAGTAAAATAACTGTTTACTCCTTTCGACTATTTGGTTTATAAAATTACTTAAAAATGTAATATTAAAATAAAGAAATAATTTATTATTAACATCGTGCATCAAATTAAATAAAATATATACAAATGAAATAATGATAAAATGGGAGTGAAATTAAATGAACCATTTTTCCATTTTTTGTTTATTTTCAATCACTTTTAACTTGTAACATTTATTCATTTATTTATTTTCATTTTTACTTACTAAATTTTTGCTATAAACATTTTAACTTTATTCATTTTGTATTATATTAGTAAAAAAATACAATACAAAATGAATAAAGTTAAAATGTTTATAGCGAAAATTTAGTAAGTAAAAATGAAAATAAATGAATGAATAAATGTTACGAGTTAAAAGTGATTGAAAATAAACAAAAAATGGAAAAATGGTTTCATTGGTCTTTTGCACCCCGCAAAAGGAGAGAAAGAAAGTTGGGGGAAAAACAAAATAGCGTACAAGTACTTGGAAGTTTTAAAACGTGGCCCAGGCTACATTTGGGGCTGTAAAACTCTGCTGCTAGAAAATATTTATTATCCCGTAAAAATCACGTCTGAAATCAGCACAAAAGATTATTTCAATTTTTTTATACAAAGAGTTTTACAGCCCGTATATTGGGGTGCACAAACTGACCGCCGTGGTTCCCACGATAAACGTAAAAAATCTGTAAATCAAAGAGTCCATATCTAATTCGTGGATATGTCGCGAACAACAACGGTCCATGTAGTATTAAAAGAAAATGATTACGTTCATTTCATGCAAGAATAGTTCAACCACTGTATGAAAATAATAAAGAGAGTAGATGTATGTTTTGTGACAGGATTTTAAATCAAATTTGGGAAGAACATTTTTTTTTATTTAAAATGCTTTGGAGTGATGAATGTTTATTCCATATAGATGGGGTATTTAATTGTTATAATTATCATTTTCGGTAGAAGAAAATCCTAGGGCGGTTAGAGAAATGAGACATCAAAGGACATTTTTAGTAAACTTTTAGTTCTAAATTTACGTGTAATTGGGCCTTTTTTTTCTTCATCGAAGATGTAAATATGTAAATATTTTAGAGGAAGTTTTGAAGAATATTCCACTAAATTTAGTAAACAAACAACATGCTGTACATGCATGATGGTGCACCACCTCAAACAAGAAATTCAAAAGAATGGTTAGACGAACATTTTCCAAATAGAGGGATTGGATGCAATGGACCCATATTATAGCATATAGCTAAAATATTTGAAAAAAACTTTATTTGATCAATTGTATTCACATGTAGCATTATTATACCTTTCACAATATCAACATGTTTTTATCCCTAAACGTTCTACTATAACTAACTTAGCTATTATTACTAATTGTTTAGCAAGGGCTCTTCATGGATTATGTCATGTTGATGTAATATACACAGATTTGTCGAAAGCTTTTGACAGAGTAGATCATCAGCTTCTTCTTTCCAAAATTAATTGTTTTGGTCTTTCATCAATGTCTGTTTCACTTATTGAATCATACCTCTCATGTCGTGAATCTTACGCAACTGTTAATAATGTTATATCTAAATTATACTTTCCTACTTTTGGTGTTCCACAAGGCTCCATTGTGTAATCTTTTTATAAATGATCTTTCTTGTGCTTTGAGTTGTAAACATTTATTGTTTGCTGGTGATTTGAAGATATAGTCTGTCATTGATTTAATTGATGATTACGAAGATATTTGTTGGTGAGTACGTGAAGTTTCTTGATATAATATAATAATATTTTATTCCTTTCTTATTTTTTATATTTTTATCACTAGATAAATTGTGATAAAAATAAAATGAAGAAATGAATAAAATATAATTATATTATAATCGATGATTGTTTATTTCTGCAAAATCAACTAAACATTATTTCAGATTGGTGCACGGTCAATAAACTTCATTTAAATATTGATAAATGTAAGCTCATATCATTCACTAATAAAACCAAATATATTACATTCAATTACACTATCAACATAGGTATTGTTGAACGAGTTAGATTTGGGCGTTCGGTTTGACAATAAGCTTGCATTTAATTATCATGTTGACAGTCTTGTTAAAGATTCTTTTAAAGCTTTAGGCTTCATTCTTCGCAACTCTCTTAATTTTAAGAATTCAAATGCCTTAAAATGTCTCTTCAATTCATACGTACGATCTAAGTTGGAATATGGATCAGTTATTTGGTATACTCAAACTCAACGATAAATTAACCTAATTGAAAGTATTCAATGTAAATTTGTAAATATTTTGTAGACACTCGTTTCTGTCCGCCTAGAGGCTATGACAATAATCCACTTCCAGATTTCCAGTTTGAATCCCTTGAAATTAGACGGAAACATCATATGTATAATTTATATTTAAATTAGTACATGATACAATTAATTGCTCTGACTTGCTGCAATATATCAACGTTCATATTCCTTCTTTCAATAGCCGAATAACTGCAGGCTTTTATATTAATTTTAATAAAACCAATTACGGTTTTAAGTTGCCCTTAAATATAATGCAACTGATTTAATGAATATTTAATGAACTTTGTAATTGCGATTTATTTAATGATTCACTATCGTCCATTATCAGTTCATATTAATTGTTTTTAGTTTTCTTTATATACATGTAGTTTAATTAGTTATAATCTCTATTTTTGTTACGTTTTTCATGTTTACTATTTCATACATATTGTCCTGTAATTGGGTTATGTTGTTTCCTGTTGGGCAATAAAGTTGTTATTATTATTATTATTATTATTATTATTATTATTATTATTACCAGCAAGGTCGCCGGATATGAATCCACTTGATTCGTTCCTTTGGGGATTTCTAAAAGAAAAGGTTTATGCAACACCTCCAGTGGACATTGTAGATGTCATGAATAGAATACGTGTTGCAGTGGAATTAATTACTGAAAAGATGTTGGCTCCGAGTAATTAATTCTATTCCACGAGGGTTCCAGGGCCCGTATTCCTGAAATTGGTCGTACGTTTGAGTCGAACGATATTTATCATTTAGATAGGAATTTACATGTGAATTTGACAATTGCGTACGATCGAAACGTGCGATCAGGAATAAGGACCCAGATCTGCTTAAAAACGGATGGATATCAATTCAAATATTTAATTTAATCTTTTATTTTTGATGTATACTTCAAATATGACATTTTTCAGATTTATTTTAAATCATAATAAATTAAAGACGACGCAAGCGCCACCTTTTGCCTAATTTCAATTGGCACCGTCAACAATTTGGGTCTACAAGGTAGACGACCGAAAATCATTTTTTTTTTAATTTATGATTATTATTAAATTAAACGCTTGTTTGATCCATTGATGTCCAATAAACATTTCTTTAATTGGCTCGTGAGAAGTTATAAGCCACAATACATTATTTTTTTTTTTTTACTTAATTTTTTTGTTTGAAATTAATCAACGAACTACATTACCCGAAAATCATCACACCTTTTCTAACCACCTTGTATATACAGGGTGATTCATAAAAGTGCCCATCTTCGATATCTCCCTTATTGTTACAAAATGAGCATTAATTTATGAATAAAACTTGCTTGACTACTGAAGACGTATAATGTAAAATTATTTTCATATATACAAGATGATGACTTTCTGGAATTAATATAAACTTTGTTATTTTAAATTTAATACCTTATATATTATTTTTTTCTTCCATTCTTCTTTAAATTATCTTTACATCAATATAACCTAGTTAGTAGTTTTAAATAACCGTTACTGGGGATCTCGGAAACTATAAGAGATAGAAAAACGGTTAAATAGGGAAAGAAGTGTACTTTTATGAGACGAATAAAATGACACTTTCAAAATATTTGAAAAAGTCAAGGGTAACTAGATATTTTGAAAAAAAGTAAAATGTATCAATTTTTTATAATCAATATATCTCTATTATTATCATAGATAAAAAAAACTGTAGACAATTTTGTAGAAAAATTTACACAAAAATTTTTTGGAAGATATGACACAAACTTAGCTTTTTTTAAATGGAAACAATAGTTGGCTATGACTTTATTAAAAGGGCTATTTTTTTCCCTTTAATCCGATATAATATATGCCATAGTTATTTTTAAAATAAAATAAGTTACAGTCGTTTTTAATTTTACCATACACCAAAAAATAGTTAGCCATGAAAAAGACGAAAGTAAAACAATTGCAGTTGTTTATTCTAAACACACATTAATTCATTTCCATATTTGGCACATGTTTTTGTACCACATACTGAAGACCATTCTCTTATTGGTATCACCGTCATGTAAATTTTGTGAAATTGCCTTATATGGGTGATATTTATGGTGGCTGAACATTTTATTAAATACATTTCGTTTCCTGTCCTCATTAACAGGATACGTTCGCTTTCCTTTAGTGGACGAAACAACGATTCTCTGTTGTCTACATTATAGACTCGAATCGTTGTCGATGTCACATGAAATTAGGCGAAAGATAGCGCTTGCGTCGACTTTCATTCATTATGATTCACATGGATATTTCCAATAACGTTAATTTTAATAAAGCGTAGTTTTCAATTCCATTTATTTTTGATGCTTGATTACTGTCATTTCTATTGTTTTTCATTTCCAACTATTCAATTTATTGTTAAAATGTTATATAAATACTATAAAATGTGAAATATTTCGAAAAGTACACTAAAGATAGGCATATAGTATGGTTACTGAAATATTTGTATCATTTTATGACAATTTAAGAAAAAAAGAAATAGAAAAGTATAGGGTGCCATATTTTTTTAATTATGTCCCTTTGAGAAGTCATATTTTTAAAATTATTTTTCGAGCACTCAGTATAAAAATATTTCACATTTAAAGTTATTATTTAATAGAATGGTATTAGGTTTGAGCAAAAGAAATGTCGGATTTTAACCATTAACTTTAATTGAGTATAACTTTTTATAGAATAAACTTTATTAATCAAAATAAGAACCATTAGAATTAATACAACTTTGCTAATAAGAAACAAGTTTATTTATGCCGGTAGCATAGAAATCTGCAGTTTTTGAAGCAACGAAAGTATTAAAGGCGGTTTCAGCCTCTTTGATTTTTGAAGCATTTATCACGCAAGAAGTTGTTCAGATGCTTGAAAAAGTGGAAATCAGTAGGCGACAGGTCAGGCGACTCATGCAGCTTTTGTCTTGTCATAATTGAAACATGTGTCCGAGCGTTGTCATGAAGAAGAATTGGGTCTTTTCTATTGACAAATTCCGGCTGTTTTTGTTGAAGTTCTTGGTGCATTTCGTCGATTTATTGACAATACTTCTCCGCTGTGATAGTTTCGCCCGGATTCAGAAAGCTGTGATGTATCAAACCTGCCATAGACCACCAAACAGTCACCATAACCTTCTTTTAATGCATATTTGACTTGGGGAAGTGCTTGGGAGCTTCATCATGATCCAATCATTGGGCTGAATGTCTTCGGTTATCACAAAGAACCCACTTTTCATTGCAGGTGTCGATTCGGTTGAGAAATGAGTCGTTTTGGTTGCGAAGAAGTAGTGCAGATGACACATCAAAACGGCGATTTTTTTATTTTCGTTCAGTTCATGCGGAATCCATTTGTCAAGCTCTTTTACTTTCCCAATTTTTTTTAAACGCCGAACAACGGTTGACTTGTCAACATTGAGCTCTTCAGCAACTATTCTTGTTGTTTTGCTTGTGTCAGCTTTAATTATGGCCTTCAATTGGTCATCATCAATTTCTGATGGTCGGCTACCGTGTTTTTCTTCTTCAAGACTCTCATTATCATTACGGAATCGGACGAACCATCATTGCACAGCACGCTCATTAGCAGTATTTTGGTCAAATGCTTTGTTGATATTGCGAGTTGCCTCAGCTGCTTTTTGACCTCGCTTAAACTCATATAAAAATATCGCTCTTAATTGCTTCTTTTCTAGCATTTATAGAATGATCAAAATATAATAAAATCATAGAATATTTATAATAAAAATATAGAGCATATTCTAAGCTTTAAAATAATATATATAATGTCAATAATTATTAAAAAAAATATAAATTTTTTTAAGCCATAAAGTTTAATAATATAAGTTCCGACATTTCTTTTGCATCAACCTAATATTATTTTAGTATGCATAAAAAAATAATTTCAGTATCTTTAAAAAAAGTAATGATATTTTTAGTATACGACTGCAACTGTCAACATTTTTAGAAAAAAAAATTTGCGGTAACGCCATCGATTAGATTATAAAAAAGTGCTATAATAATACATTGAGGTAATGTTTCAAATTACGAAGATATAAATAAAAAAGAAAATGCATTTTTCAGTTTTTTTTTTTTCATTTTTCTTGAAAACAAAGAAACTTAGCCCAATTTTCTCAACGGTATATTAATCAGCATGAAATTCTGCAAAAGTTCCAAATTTAAACCTACCCGCTATCTCTTATAATAAGCGAGATCCCCATGTTGAGACTCGAATTTTAAACACCCTGTAGAATATATGTAAACCAGTATGTTCTTCTTAATGAAAATATTAATAGAAGTCCGTATACTCTTAATGTGCAATCTATGTGGGACGCTATGCATACAAAAATGTGTATGAGAAAGAGCGAGATAGACATACAAGTATTTTAAACTTTGGCTATAAATCAAAAATGTCATATCGACAACAAGTTTAAGATCCTGTGAATCGTAGCTTGAGAACTGAAATTGATTATAGGAGTATCAACATTTCAATATAACCCACTTAGTTATATAGAAATGTTGGTAATGTATGTAAACCTGTATGTTCTTTTTAATGAAAATATCTTCAATATTATATCAACTCTGATATTTTAAACGAACCCTATATTTTTATGGTAGATTTAGATTTTCTACATGTGATTTTGTTTGAAGAGGCCATTTTTAAAAATATATATATCACAAGATAACAAGCCATGAATTTGATAATTTACACATTTATTGTACCATATTGTGGAAGTTTTCTCTCATCTGCAAGCTTATAACTTCGAATAGAATAAACTAAAAAAAAAATATTAATTGACATTTATGTTGTTATATTAGATTTAAATATTGCATCATATTTTTTGAATAATAATAATGCTAATACTTAATACAAGATAAGAAACTTGCCATACATGGATGATATTGAAATATATGCATCAACGAAAACATAAATGAAATCGCTTCTAAAAGTTACCGAGACCATTACAACAGACAAATGCATGCAAAAGTGTAAAACACTACATATAGAAAGGGGAAAGTGGAAACCGGACGGAATTTAAGAGTTATTAATTAATTAGATACTTGATATCATGAACAAATACAACAGATATCATATCTGGGATTTCAAGAATTGACCATGTGGAAAACAAAAACTTTGCTAAAACATCAGTACAATCGACTAAAACAATTAGTATCTTCAAAACTCAATTCTAAGCATATGGACACAGCGATAAATACATACGCTATCCCGATTTTAACTTATTCGTTCGGAATAATAAAGTGGACAAAAACAGATTTAGAGGAATTAAATAAAACAACACGATACTATACCCAAAGGCTTGCAAAAAGAGACTATATTTATCACGCAAGGAAGGAGGAGGGGGATTGATTGACATAATACAGCTACACAATAAACAAAGTGATTTGTTAAAACAATACTTTCAGACTAACACATCAAGCAATTTACATAATGCGATAATACTGGCTGACAAAAAATATACGCCACACAACCTCAACACGAATACTGCAGAAAATAGGACACATAATAACCAATGTTTAACTGAAGGATGTGCATCAAAACCTCTCCATGGGTGGCACGTCAATATCACAAACGATCCCCATATATTTAAAAAAGTAACATACTGCTGGCTCAGGTAAGATCGTCTCTTTCAGGAAACAGAAGGGTTCGCAATAACAATACAGGACCAAATAATCAACACACTAAACTACAGAAAATGTATCTTAAAACAAAATATAGACAAAATGACATAATTGACTATTGTCGAAAATGTCATCTGTTTCTGGAAACCATAGACCATATAACAAGTAGATGCAAATTGTTAGCCGCGACACAATATACGGAGAGACATAACAATGTTGCGAAAATGATCTACCAAGCTCTAGCTGTAAAGTACCATCTTTCGAATAACTCCGACCATTACTAAATATATAAACCGGCACAAGTCATTGAGATAAATTCACGTTAATTATACTGGGAAAACACTATATTAACGGATATGACAGTAACAGCCAACAGACCGGATCTCGTATTAATTTATAAAACACAAAGATCTACATATATTATTGACATAGCCGTTATCAAGTGATAAAAATATATTAAGTAAATATAGAGAAAACTGGCAAAATATGAACCGCTAGCTATTGAAATAAAAAGGATATGGAAGTAAGAAAAAGTTACTAGTGCCATCTATAATATCAGTAACTAGAATTACACCTAAATCATTTATGATAAATTTAAAGCTTTTGAACGTCCCCGGCTATATACACACAAATCTACAAAAAGCTGTAATTCTATCAACACTGGCCATTACAAGAAAATACATACAATAGATGAATTGGTAACTTGGCTTAGCCCGTTATCTTTTCACAAAATCAGGGTGAGATCTCCTTGAGACACAATAACACAATGAAAATAATAATAATAATATCTGGACTAAGCGATTTCACTGAAAAATAATTAAAATATTATAAAGAGTGTCTCTAACAATATGCATAATTGAGTGAAATTCATATGGTTAAATGGTGATTTTTTGTAAGTATATTTTTCCACTGTCTAACGTAGAATTCTGTTACGCATGAATCCATATTAGCATTCCCCACACCTATCTTAGTTTTTATTCAATATATTAATTGAATAAATAAAATATTGGGTTGGCAATTAAGTACTTTTCTGTTTTGTAATATAAAATAAAACTTTTTTAACAAAGAATAGTTTTTAATCAATTATATATTTTCCATTTTGCTCAAAAATGCTATCAAATGCTCATAAAAATTCTGCTCCTTATCAGCAAAAAACTGAACCAGGTGCGAGAGAAGGTCATCGTCATTTGTGAAAGTTTTACCATTGAAAGAATTCTGCAGATCTTGAAATAAATGGTAATCAGATGGTGCTAGATAAGAGCTGTATGGGGGATGTGGTATCATTTTTCAGCCAAGCTCCAATAGTTTCCCACGAGTTGCCAAAGATTTGTGAGTCCTTGCATTATCATGGTTGAAATAAATGGTAATCAGATGATGCTAGATCAGAACTGTATGGGGGATGTGGTATCACTTCCCAGCCAAGCTCCAATAGTTTCCCACGAGTTGCTAAATATATGTGAATCCTTGCATTATCATGGTGGAACAGTACACCTTTCTAATTTGACAATTCTGGCCGTTTTTCTTTGATTGTTTCAACCAGTTTCATTAATTGGTAGTAAACATAAGAATTGATTGGTTCCTTGGAAGCAGCTCAAAAAACACAATACCTTTGTAATCCTACCAAACTGACAGCATAATTTTTTTGGATGCAAAACTTTCGATGTGATTTGTGCTGGTTCATCGTGCTGGTTCATCGTGCTTCCTCTATGATCGTTTTCGAACTATGTTACTGCACAGGACCCATTGTTTATCACCAGTGAAAATTCTTTTTAAGAAAGGGTCGGTTTCATTTCGTTTAAGGTGCATATCGCAAAAGTTGATTCTTTGTGTTAAATGAATTTCTTTCAATTCGTGAGGTACCCAATTATCAAGCTTTTTAACTAGCCCAAGACATTTTAAATGTTTTTCAATTGTTGTGTGCGATACATGTAACCTCTTCGTAACCTGTCGAACAGTTATATGACGATCCTCTTCAATTATGACTTTAATTTGGTCATCATCAATTTCAGTAGGCCGACCAGAACTTTGCTCATCTTTGAGGTAAAAATCTCCAGAACGGATTTTTTATACCAATTTTGACATGTGCGCTCTGTTAAACAATCAGCACCATAAACTTTATATATATCTTTGTGAGCCGCAGCAGCTTTCCTTTACGGAAATAAAAAAATATAATATGCCGAAAATGTTCGTTTCTGCACTCCATTTAAAATTAACCCACAACTAATAGCTTTAATAAAAGTCACGCACTACTTGCTTCTAAAGTTACGTCAATGTGACCAGTATCACGTGACAAACGGCAAAGTACAGCACTAACATAAGTTATACACAAACTAAAGCAACGCTCTCTATCAGTAAAAAGCGAAAGTACTTAGTTGCCAACCCAATACCTAATATAATGCACTTTCTATGGATGATATTGATGGTTCAGAAATATTTGCAGCATAATATAAAAAAAATTTACTAAGAGGCAAACAACGCACGGAGGAGTATTTTGCATAAAAATCTGCCCAAAATTATTTTATTGGTTTTTCTAAGTGAAAATTCAATTAAAAGTATTTTTGTAATTTTTATATTTTAACAAACAGAAACAATGATTAAAATTCAGAACTAGAATCAGAATTCTCCAATTCGTCGAATTCTTCTTTATTATCTGTCTCTACGTATTCATTTATTCCTGGGAGTAAAAGTTTAATGGTTTCTGGAGACAATGGCTCGGTTTTCATTTGTGGTTGTTTTCGTCTGCTGCTTATTAATGGGTTGGAGCTTAAAAGAAGTCTATGTAAAATGTCTCTGTTACAACTTTCTCGTTAAAACTTTATTGAAAAATTTTGTCGGTATAGCCTGAAGTGCTTGTTGCGAGCCTCTGCCGCTTCTTTGGACAATTGGCATATTCTATAACTGTAGCCCCATACTCAAGGATTTTATGTATTGTGGGTGACATCGGATGCCACCCATACAACTCTACATAAAGGTTTGCGGTTTCTTTGCAGTATTGTCCAAATTTCACCACGTCAATTTTGTGACCACTAGAAATTGTTTGAAGTATTATTTTAAATTTAAATCGATCCCAGTGATTTTAGAGGCTGTCTCAGGATTCTCAAAAAATCTTCGTGACGTGTTTGACAATCTCCTTTTCTTCATTTGTCTTAGCCTGCCACTTCTTTAGCGGTTTTTTATAAGACAGGTGAAGAAGAGATTCCAAAAAACGAATCCTTGCATGAAGAATTGATAGCCCAAATTTCAATACGTCAGGATTTTCTTGATTGATTTGTTTCAAATTGTTGAAATTTTTAGAAGTTTTGCCACAGATATAACACCGCATTGTTGAAGATGTGCCAGTTGCCGCATTGCACACTTTTCTATGAAACACAGTGGGCATCAAAGTGTGTTGTATGTATAGAGTCCCACTAGAAGTTGGAATTTTTGTTTTTGATAAATTATTAGCTTTTTTTCTATATATTGCATTTCTTCATTGATCACCAATGAATAAAACGTATTCTTATCGGCCTTCAATATCTCGTAGACGAAGGAACTGGGTTCTGTCATATGGTTTGTTTATGTACACCAGTTCGCAGTCTCAAAGGTACAAAGGAACTTTGAAAAAGTTTTGCATCACTGTCAGAACTATTTTGAAATTTCTGTTTAAATTGCGACTGTTGGGATCCCTCACGGCCCCATTTACTTATAAGTTCTAAGTTCTCCTTCTGTTCTTCTGTCAAATTTTCGAGAACATCTTCTAAATACTTGCACAATTGCCCAGAGGTATGATCGAGTAAAGCTTGAAGTTGAATCTCGTAGAGGTTTCCGGCACTCGTATTGATTCTTCCTTTTGATAGCAATATTTTTTGCCTCCTTTATTCTAGAATAGCAATGGTAAATGCTCTTATTCGATCTATGAAATATTTCCCATTGATTCCTTGTAAAGTTGGCCTCTATAAATATTTCCAATAGGTGTGTGTTTTTTGAAAGTTCGATGGCTTTTCGGAACTTTGAAGCTCGCGTTGGTGACAATGTAATGTTTTTAATAATATTAAATACATCACTATTTCCCGATGTACGTTGACTCATTAGAGCTGCATAAGTTAATAGTTTAGCAGGTACTTGCTCACGCAATTGTTTTGTTTGGCGCCTCTTGCTTAAGTCACTCGATTCCTCGAATTCTTTTCTTGGACGACCTGGTTTCTTATTCGATTTCAAATAGGCAATTTCAAGAAGCCTTTAAGCCAATTTACGTTTCGTTTTAAAAAACGTTCTTCTCTTTCATTTGCGACTGTCCATTTCTTATTTAAATCAGACTTGAAATATTTTAAAGCACGTCTTATAGTACCAATCTCGTCATCTGGACATTTCGTGATTTATATAAGTATATTTTCCATAAACAACCACCGTTCATTGATTAGCTTGTTGGAGGATTCTTTCATTAGTTCGTACAATGATATTGTAGTCCACTCCTTTGGCATTTTACAATTTTATAAATACCATGTTTCGCCAGATAGACTTCAGCGTAGGTAAAAATTATCAAAATAATTTTAGTAGCCTTTTCATCTGTTCGTGTCCAAACATTTTGACAGCACTGAAAATAATTTTTCGGAGTTAACGAACTCTACATTTTGACAACCTGCTGCGGCAGTGAACAACGGCAGAAAAGCTTTATATGCCCACGAAGTCACTTAATAATTGTTAATCTTTCATAAAATAACATATGCATATACATATAACCAATATTGTATTTTCGACTTTTGGCCAGCTTTTTAATAGAAATATTCCTCTGTGCACCGTCGCGTATATAAATGGTTTTTCAGTACAGTAAATAAATTGTATGAATCATTTAAAATAAACCAAACTCCAAATATCCTCAATGACGAAATAAAAGAGGAGGTTACTGCAAATTGCTTGCAAAGCTTGCAAAGGGCAAAATAGTACTTCCGGCTAAGATAATATTCCCGGACTGATCCTGAAATCCTTTTCAGATAAGACCTATTCCTACATCATCAAAATTACGAAACGCAGAGGAAATTAATTAGATGCATTCCCAAAACTGGAAATATAACACAGACATAAACAACTACCATCCAAATAGCATATAATCGTTGATTGAAAAATTATAATTTTTCAATCAACGATACTATCTTGGTTTGCTAACTAAATGCGTTAGTTAGCAAACAAAAAAAACAACAAATTCCGAAAATCCAAACTACTTATCCACTATCACAAATTCAAAAGACAATTGGTAAAAATTAATTTAAACAAATATTATCTCTAAATATTAATATTATAAGCAAATGAAATGGAAAAAACAAACATGGACTGGAAGAAAAAGTATTGGGGTTATTGTTTATAATACACTGGGGAAATTTTGGTACTGGTGTCAGAATTATAATCGTTTTTCTTGTTATTTAGTACTTAAAATATAAAATATTCATATGTGTCCCTGGACTCGACACCTTTAAAATTAACCTTTTTATTTTCCCTATACCTTTTTGGTACCGTCTCTGAATTTACTCATTGAATGTAAATTAAAACACTCAATGAATAAATTGATAATTAAATGAATTATTAAACTTTTTAACCAAAAATAATGAGCTGTACGTCACTATGCTCGAGAGGGATTCCAAACTAAGGCGATTATTTTCATAGAAGGAATGAATTGAAATGAATGTTTTCAAAATGAATACCCTCACCACATTTACTTAGAATTAATATTGAGAAAGGATTTATTTTTTCTTTCATAAATTCTTTCTATTTGTTTATCATTGACTGATTATAGTAATTGGAAAATAAAATTGGAAAACCATGAAAATGTAGGTTTAAATGTTTAAAAAATCCCAATCTGCTAATCAAATGTATTTTCCAAATAATACATACTGATATTTAAATATACATGGTCCATTATGAAAGTAATGGGCATGTTTCCATTCACGGCAGCCCGATAATACAGATTTGCAATGACGTATAACAATAGATCAGAAAGTACTTCGAGTTTCGCGCTATCAAGAATTATTGGATTTTATTAAAAATAAGCCCGAGTGGTACACATCATCCCCACATCCATGGGCGCCGCTACTACATTAGGGCAAGGGGGCTTATTTTTCATTTTAAAACCATTTTTAAGGAATTAGAGCATTCAAACACTTCCTTGCTGATTTTAAAAAATTCAATCCATATAAGTCATAAAAAAATCATAAAATTTTGAAGAAGCATCAATCTACAGAATACTGAAAATTCATCAGCTTCAGAAGTGGGATGATAACATAAGAATTCAATTTTGTGAATGGTTTTTTGGAAAAAAGTAGGGAAAACGCTGATTTTCTTTTGTTGTGTGGACTGACTAGTCCAGAATAAATAGTTCTGGAATATTTACGAGATATAAAAGCTATAAGCACAGAAAACCCTCATGTTGCAGTTGAAAAGAACCGACAAGGCCGATTTGGTTTTAATTTTTGGGTAGGGATCTTTAGGGGTAGATTTTTGGGTCCTCATTTTTACGATGTCAATTTAAACCGCCAAGGCTATCTTGATATATTAGAAACGTATGTTATACTTTTTTTGAAAACCTTCCATTACGTCAGGCGATGAACATATTTTATCAGCATGATGGTGATTTTTTTTGTGAGGACGATTAAAAGATGTAATTTTAAAAATAAAAACATATCATCAAGAAGAGAATTAGAAGAAGCCACCAGAGAAGATTGATCGACCCCATTGAACTCATAAATAGTTGTAGTGCTGTGTGCAGAAGATGTCGAATGTACATCGTACAAAGAGGGGCCCAGTTTGAACACTTTAGATTTAATTGATACCTTTTTGAATTGCAATTTCTGTTGAGTTTTAGATTTATAATAAGTAGTTATATTTGTTCCTTTGTTGCTATTTTCCACAGCTAACTTAATTAAAATTTTAAAAACGCAATGTCTCCCTTAATTTCAAACATAAATAGTAATAATTATATATTGTTGTAAACAGCCAAGAAACAATATTTTGTTTAGACGATAGCCTACTTTGATGTCCGTACAAAAAAGTATAACTTTATGGTATTTTTCAAAAACCGTGATATATAGAAATAAATCTGAGTATACCATTAGATTTTAACAAAGTGCCTTAAGAATTTTTTTACGGAAATAAATTATTTTGATAAATAAAGAAGTTACAGCGATTTTTAAAAATGAAAGAAAATCGAGAAAAATTAACACCCAGTATATCGGCAATCATTCAAGATTTTGCAATGTAGTTTTTATCAATAAACGTTTCTCAAGTCGGTTTTTCTTTATCTAGCCTGGAATAGTATATTTCATTAGGAGTTCAGAAAAAAGGATTTTTCCGTGCGCGCTGACCGAAGTCATGCAAGCACGGAAAAATCCATTTCTGGACGTGTAATGAACGCTATTTTTTATTATACTTATCTGAAAACAACAATATAAAACTAAATATTTAAATTATTTGATAATTACACTAATTCTAAAGAAATTTAAATGCAATACCTGTTTTTCGGAATTTGATCTGGTAAGCACTTTATTTCAAAATACAATATCAGTATATTCTAAGTCTGTGTACATTTGAACAAATTTACGAATTTCACAGACGGAAAATAAAACGTCAGTGAAACACAGAAGTGAAAAATACATCGTTGCTATGGAAATCGGTTAGTGCACGGAATGATCGCACAAACAAACTTTTTCTGTGCGGTCGCCTGAAAAAGTGACGATTCCATCATTCTAGAGGCATATGGAATCAACGTGTTTTCAGATAAGTATAATAAAAATAGGTTTTCTTTGTTGAAACCAATTAAATGGTTCCATCCATGGGAGCCCGATAATACCGATTTGCAATGACGCATAACAATAAAGAAGATCAGAAAGCTATGAAGAATTATTGGATTTGATTAAAAATGAGCCGGAGTGGTACACATCATCCCCACACCCATGGGCTAGCCTACTACTAGGGCAAGGGGGCTTATTTTTCATTTTAAAACCATTTTTAAGGAAATAAAAAATTTTAAGGGATACATAAGTGCTTTCTGAGGGATATAGGGGGTGCCTGCAAATTTCAGTGATATGATTTCAACACATTGATTTTATAGGAATTTTGAATACCCATGTTATTTAAAAAATCAAGTTGGTCTAGAAAAGTAAATCAGCTGGCGACAGCCATGAATAGATGTTAATTAGTCAAATACAGGTTCCAAATTTCATATTGATCCTATAAATACCCTTGTAAATTTGACAATAATATCATCAATTAACTTGAATCATGCAATTTCACGAAATCACCTCAACAATTTCAAATTTCGGTGTACCTATTCTTTAATGTTCATTTGTCGAATAAAAAAGGTTCCGAATATATTTAACCAGTTCCACAGTTTTTGAATACCTTGAACAAAACATACGTTAAAGCAACAAACAAAAATTGAAACTGAATCGCTTTGAAAAATATCAAACGTAAAAAAAATATTAGAAAACTCTAATTTGTTCTGGATTAATTGAGTTATAATAATATAATAATATTAGGTAATAATAATAGTTTAGTAGTTTTTATATTTTATGCACTGATAGTGTAAATTTTATGGTTGATGGCTCAATTAATGCAGAACAAATGAAAGTTTGATAATGACGAGTTAAAATTGTTGAAACTATAGTTACTTAAATAAATTTAAAGTTGTGCAAAGAAAGTGTATACGTGTTTTTATTAAAAAAGAGTCTTTAAAGTTCTATTTTAAATTATAATAAATACTAGATGTATTTATTTGAAAACACACGTATAAATACAACTCTATCTACGCAATTTATGGCAAAATGCTTATACTTGGCGCGTATGAAAGAAAAATACAATAAATTGGAACGATTGAAACTTTGTAGTTTTCCATATACATAATGTTAATTTAATTGTTTGCCATTTAGTATGGCGTCTGTAAGTAATTAAGAAATATTATATCAATGTCTCGAAGACAGGTGATTATTATATTGATACTAAGTACATACCCTCCTTTTTTTAATGATATTAAAGATTTCACTTTAACAAACTTAATTTCAATTCTTTTTTTTTTCAAAACTTGCAACATAGCGTAAATAGTTACGAAATATTTTATATATTTTATATTATTAATAATTATTCGATTTAGTTTATTATTTTTATTTTTAATTTTAGCATTGAAGGCGGAGAACTATTCGAAAGAGTAATTGATGATGACTTTGTCCTAACGGAAAAAAGCTGCACCGTATTCATGAGACAAATATGCGAGGGCGTCGGTTTCATACACAAACAGAAAATCCTACATTTAGACATGAAGGTAAAATTTTAATCCGTTAAAAATAAAGTCAATTTATTAAATCATCCTTATTATTATCAACAGCCAGAAAACATTTTATGTTTAACAAAAACCGGCAACAGAATCAAAATAATCGACTTCGGCCTGGCCAGACGCTTCGACCCCGACAAGAAGCTCCAAGTGCTTTTCGGGACGCCGGAATTCGTGGCGCCGGAGGTCGTCAATTTCGACTCGATCGGATATGGCACGGACATGTGGTCGGTCGGTGTGATATGCTATGTCCTGTGAGTTCATTTCAAACGGTTTATTTTTGCGCAACCCTGAGATGTGAATGTTTGTTTTGTTTTTGTTCAGGTTGTCGGGACTGTCGCCCTTCATGGGACACACGGACGTGGAGACCATGGCGAATGTTACTATTGCGAAATATGATTTTGATGATGAAGCTTTCGAAGAAATCACAGATAATGCTAAGGATTTTATACAGAAGCTGCTCATTAAGGATTTAAGGTAAAGTTTCACTTTTTATGCTAATGTAACGGTAATAAGAATGAATCTACCAAGCAGAATATTCACAAGAATATTCTTATTTATCATTGATAAATAATATTAACTACCAAACATAATCTGATGGGCCGCATAATATCTGGAAATCGGAGCGTGTTTACGCTACAAATGAGAACATTTATCATGATTCATATTCAGTTTGTCGGATCTTTGCCAAAACAGCATCCATTAGAATAATTTGTTATTTACATTATACTTAACTAGGCCAATTAGAAATTAATCAAAAACAATTGAAAAGCTGAAGTAACATAGGAGCTAAGTGCCAAAATAATGAGAGAAATAAAAAAAATCTTTCACAAAAGAAATTTTGTTTTCAAATATATAACTAATATATTATGTGCATTACATATAAATAACAGAAAATAATGTAAGCTTGAAAATAGTAAAAATAAACACATTTCGGTAAATTGGCACTTTGCCAATTTATTACTTCTATTCCTCCATTTATGATCTTAAAATAATATTATAAATTAATTAATCCCTATGAAATGAAATCATCACTATTATCACAGAAACAGATGTTCTGTCATAATAGTGATTATAATATTGTATGAATTATTGTTTATTTTTATAAAACAAAAAATGCTATCGACATAAATTAATCTATATTAATTTTCATAAAACTACAAATTAAAAAACGTTTCTAATTCTTTCAATTATTCTATCCCAGTACCATATCAGCCTTACCTTAATCAGCTCTGTAGCATATTACCACTCTTGATTCTTGCTTCTCATCTCCCTCTAGTATCAAGATGTTTACACCGACTCCATCCTTTTTCATCCAATCAATCGCACTCCTACCACTTACCTCCTCCTCACGTACTCATTCACATTCTTCCTCTAGATGTCTCTACACATCCCTTTCATTTACACATAACACATACCTCCCGTATGTTTTTCTCATATTCGTTTTCCTCCTGTTGTTACAGTCCACCAGCTGATTGAAACGACAAGACTCGCTCTGAGGATGCTATTTTTTTTAAATAATACATGCCCGCAATGAGACCCCTGAGGTATCTTCGGGTCACGTTAATCCATTTTTATAGATACCAACACACGCAAACACATTGTGTTTTGTTAGACAAATAATTTGAAAGCAATTCCAATACCAAACCACCCATTGTAGCATTTCTAGCCTTTCTGACAATACGCCATGCTGCACTTGATCAAATGCTTTGGAGAAGTCTGTTTAAATTGAGTCAATTTGCAGTCCGCTTCAAAGCATCCAATAGAAGTGTCTTCAATAAATTAATCTCAGTAGATCGCCCCTTAATGAATCCGTGTTACTCTTTAACGATAATATTTTCATAAACAAACAAATAATAGTATATTGTTCAACGAGTGAGAAAGTTGGCCATTTCCACGAGGATGATGTTACGTAACGAGCCGAAGGCCGAAAGCTCTCACGAGTTTGACACTATACTTTTTCTATTTGTATTAAAGAATCAAATATTAACAACATAAGTATATTTTATTTATTATTAACATAGAGATTAAGCGTACCATAGTTATTAATAGTAAACGGAGGCGTCGTCATATCTACAGGAGTATCAATGTTTACGTTTGTATTGCTAGTTATGTTATTACTCACTGTTGAATTGCATTGATAATTTTGCTGGCTGATTTCATCTTGTTATTCATGGAATTGTCGATATAACCTTCATAACTCGTATTTTTTTCTCGACTTTTGTGGCAAGAGGTTAAGTGTTATAAGTTTAGCAGTCTCTTGCAGGTCTGACGGGGTACAATTCTCAATATCATCATCAATTTCCATTATTTTATATTGTATGATAATCGATGACAAATCTAAATTACTTTTCGGAAAAATAATAAACAATCATTTAATCGACATAGCAACGATAAATGCCATATTCAGGGTTATCCAGATTAAATGCAATGCGTGGAGAAAAGTAAAATCTCGTCATATTATTGGACAGTATCCGTGGAGAAAGCTTTCAATTTTCTCCATAGTTGAAGAATGAGTAACTTTCTCAATTAAAAATGCATTAGAAATATACAAATTCTTTAATATGATTAGAAAAAAGTATTTTATCTCACTTTTGAACATATGCACCGAAAAGATACACTTCCAGCGAACTTGAGATGAACCTGCGTTAAGAGACATGAAAATAGTGTTGCTATCTCTTTTTTTAGCATAATAGGATAAATCTTGTCAGAATCTGGTGATGTGAATGGTTTCAATGTAGTAATCCTCATTCAGTATCTCCAGGTTTGATAATTGGGTTCGCTGTAGCCCAGTTCCGTTTCGGTGTCCATGTAATAGGCTCGGTTAAGTTCTCATATGTAGGGTTCTCAAGTATTACAGAGCCCAGGAAGTGCGTTTGCAGTAATACCTGCAAGGTCTCTATCGAGTCAGTAATCATACAATGCAATACTGCAGCAATCACATAATGCAATATTGTCAAAGGTGGACATTCAATTTTGTATCCATCTTGCTTCAATAATCTGCAACGAATCTGATATGTTTCAATTTTGCCGTGTTATTTATGATTTCTGCAATCTGTGCTGTATGGGTAAATTTTTCACCTTTGATCATTATGCCGCTGTTTTCATTCTGATCTTTACTGAGAGTCTTAAACTCTCATCCCGTCAAAGCTCTATATTTTCTATATTCCCGCAGAATTTTTACCAAGATTCTCTCTTTGCTACTTTGATGGTATTATCATAGGTTGTTTGGGCCGTTTTGTATTATGCTCAATCACCGTTTCTCTTGTCTACATTAAATAACCTTCTCGTGAGTGCCTTTGCCCTGCCCAAATCCTTGTTCCACCAGGTAACTCTGGTTGAAATAGGTTTGGTAGTTCTGGGACAGCTTAAGGGGAGGTTCTGGACCTGACGCCCGAAAAAGGAGTCAACTTTGGGATTTTTTCTCGAAATCCAATGAAAAGCTGTTGAATCTAAGGGGATATTAAATGTATCATAGAATTGAATGAAGATATTTTGTATTTTTGAGGGTTTTATCACTTGGACTACAAATTTTCAGTTTTGAGAAAAAAAACTTGGCCTCTTTGGTCCCCAGATTTATCTATCTGTGATTTTTTTTCTATGGTGATAGCTCAAGGCTCGTGTATACAACCACAAGCACCGAACTCTGGACTAGTTGAAAGAGGCAATTCGCGTGGAAGCCGCCCAAGTTGAAGAAGCGATGTTGAAGAGAGTCTACGCTAACTTCCAAGAACACCTCTGGCAATGCATCGTCAAAACGGTCATCATATGACTGATGTAATTTTCCACACTAATTGTCACAAATACTATTTCATTATGAACCCGAATTCGTAAATACATTTGTTTTTGAGTAAAAATTGATGATTTTATGATTTAAAAAAATGATTTTTATGGAAATTTATAGTCGCTTGTAATGATAAAACCGCATTTCAAAATATTTATTTGACTTCGAGAATAAGTTGATCCATTTTTCAGGCGTCAGGTCGAGAACCTCCCCTTAAAACGGCGAATTTATTTATTAATTTATCTATGGCACAACTGCAGAAATAAAATAAATACATTTCTAAAGATTTTGATTGTATACTATTAATCTAAAATATTGATAGAATTTTTGATGCTTTGTACCATGACTTCCAGCTCATAAATTCCTTTAGCTAATACCGGACAATCCACTATTCGCCTAGCTCTACAGATGCCAGTCAGTTCTCGCGTTTCTGTTTTTGGTCTCTAATCTAAAAGAGACATGCCAAAGTTTTATCATTTCATTTGCTTTGCGAGAGGCAAATATAATATCAATTACTTCGTTACGCGCCATTTTTATGAAGTTATTTCTGTGTTATTCTCTAAAATAATTTCTCACCCCTTGGATTGATATCCGTACTTCTACACATAACGTGTTCTGCATTTGCATCCAAACATCGGCGATATGTTAATTTTGCTCTCGCAAAATTTATGATTTAGTATTACATTCAGTTCATGTCTTGCAATTATACATATGCGTGGTGTGGCCATTATAAGCCGCCTGTTTTACGATTCTCTTGTGAGCCATGGCTCTTGTACAATGTCAATACTTTCTCTAAGAGTATGTGTACTAAGAGCTGTAGATGGGCAGTATCTAAGTGGTGTACACAAAACACACAAAATTAATAACACACTTTTAACTTGCACAACTGAAATTTTATTTAGTAACTATAGTTTCAACAACATTAGCAGCATGTCATTATCAAAATAAAAAGTAACTTAAATACAATTTTTTATGGAATATATACATCATTTATGGCGGTACAATTGCTTTAAAAATAGGGATATAGATTAGGTCAAGCTTGTCGTTAATTACGGGGATGTCCAAATTAGGGGTCCATCTGGCGACCCTTTTCGGCAAAATGGATTATCAATAATGTGTCCTCCCCAAAGGTATGATTGTTTTCAATCACAAGTTTTGCAAAAGACGACTTATCGATTAATCCGTATATATACGGACCTTTACAGTTTTTGCATATTAATTTATAAATCCCTGATCTGTAAGTTGTGTCTATTTGTGTTTTTTTTAATTAAATATGTGATGTTTTAGTGAATGGTTTTAATGCAATTGATATATTATGGCGTCCCAAAATAGATTTAATTTGTAGTAAGATGTCACTAAAGTAGGTTAAGGGTTTATAGATTTTTACTTTTTGTGTAGTTTCTTTGCCGCAAACGTATATATAATTATTTATTTTTCTTAGTTCGTATTTATTGATGAGTTAGATGTTAGAAAAGATGAATAACCGTTTGAAATTGCAATTTGTTCGATAATGGTAATTTCTTTGTTTAAAGTTGTTGAATCTAAGGGGATATTAAATATATCATAGAATTGAACGAAGACATTTTGTGTTTTTCAGGATGGTTGGATGAAATAGGAATTACACGATTTGTATATGTAGATTTACGATATATGGCGAAGGTTAGAATTCCATTAGTTTTTGTTAAACATTGTATTTAATTTACTTTTAGTTTCATGGTGACGCCCTAATGTTGAAATTATAGTCACTAAATAAAATTTCAGTTCTGCAAAGTTAAAAGTGTTTTATTAATTTATAATAGACTATGTACAACCAAGTGAAAGCCATAACAATCAACAAGTTAATCACACAAACATTTTTTCAATATTTTCACAACCGGATGTTAAATTATTACTCAACGATTTTACCGTTACAAGAATGTCGTTGTCAATAATTTCATTAACATGTATTATATTGTTGTTTTCTGTAGAAGTAGTAAGTAGCTCTCTCTACGGACAATGGAGATCTCTCCATCGCATCCTTTTCTCATTCCTCAAGTTTAGCGTTGATCTTCCCTGTCAGGACCCTGAGCGTGAGTCAATCAGAAGGTGTACTGAATTCCCTTGGGGTCTGATTTGTCATTAACAACTCTCCAGGTATTGGTACTCAAGTTGTTCTGCGCCGTTAATTTGTTGAAGAAGGTGGTCATTTTAATGGCGATCCTGGGGCTCACGTTAATAGTCTACCTTTTGAAATCTCTATCCTCTGACACACTTTTCTTTGCGCTGCTATACTTCCACTCATCTCTCCCATTATGCATACCTAGAGGTTGGTTTCTCTAATCCCAAGTACTGTTTCAGAAATGACATTTGCTATATTCTACACTACATAAAATGATCGATTGCGCACATGCATCCTATAATTTATAATCTAGTCGGAAATTATCCGCAAACTTAATCGTCACTCATGTGTTTTCAGAAACAAAAGAAAAATACTTAAATTCATTCACACATATCCCCCTCTAATCCATATACCTTTCTACACAACGTGGGTGCAACACATCTTTCATCCTTTTAAAATCTCTCGACAACATCACATCATCCAATCAATCGGTTATAGAATATAATATAGATACAGAAATAATTTTGGTGGTTATGATTTCTTACTGTTAATAATGTAATACAAATGAAATAAAATAAAAGATGAGCACACATTTTAGTAATGTTTCATCAACATAAAAATAACATTTAATGTTATTACAGCATTGCTAAAACGTTATTGTTTTTTTAATCAATCATTAACATTTCTGGAGGGGGTTATAACCCCCTAACCCATATCTACGCCACTACATCTAGTTACGGAGCATTTATGGCTATCATTACTTCTCCAACACAGTCGTTATTGCATAATTTCAGTATCAGTGATCTACCCTGTTGATTCAGATTATGCACCTTCTGGTCATAAGGCTGTAATTTTTATGAGAATGTTGTGGTGTTAGGCTTGCTACTTTTCCACTGACTAATCAGGGTTCCTGTGGGTGGGCTACGGCTAGGCCTTTCATATTAAAGCTCATACACAGGGTTTTTGCATGTTGGATATTTATCTGGTGGAGCCTGATCTCCTCCCTCATATTGTCGAAGATTTTGATAGGCACATCATCTTTGGTTGCATTCCCCTTCATCGATCCGTCCTCCAATTCTTTCTTTCCTTTACTTCAGAAATAACATAAACAAAATATATTATTAATGATTTTGTGTCAAATATACAGTAAACTTGAAGAATAAATGAATCATCTTAATAAAACTAAAAATTAATTAATTTCTATTAAGGGGAGTTTCTGTACCTGACGGCTAAAAAAAGCCTTTTTGTCAGTTCTATTGACCATACAATGGACTACAATTCTTTTAGAAAAAAAAAAACACATCCAAAATGTCGGCTTTAGTCTAATTTTGCGCTGTGCGTTCCTCAGACCCCCCACTCCCCAAGATTGTGTAAGAAATAGAAAAAAGTTAAGAGTTAACAGAGTATTGAATTCGTGGGGTCTTGCTGTTTGCCTTTTTTAAAAATTCCAAATAGATTGGTTTTTGGATTCAAAGGAAAACATAATCTCCAAAATTGATTTTTTTTTTCAAATAGCTGCCATTTTTTGATTTTTTTTTTAATAAAAATTTTAAAAAAAATAACAGTTAACGTAGTAAAACTATTTTTTATCTCTGGCACATCACGGCATATAAACTTCACATCAACTTAATATCGTTCTACTTCTTCTTTCCCATTCCAGTCTCTTCAGTATCTTCACACTCCTCACCCAAGTGACTCCATGTATCTCTGCCACTCTCACAAAACACACATCTACCATACCTCTCCCCCATCCATATCTTCCATCCTCTCACTCCGGATCCACTTAGCTCTTGCCAAGGTTACCTTTTCTTCCTAGATACCTTGGTAAACTCCTATGCACTTGCCACCTTTCATACATTGGATTATACCCACTTTTCCTTATATATACTTGCCTTTCATGTTCTTCTACCTCTTTCCACTTCTCTCTTATCCATGCAGCCACGTTCACTCCCCTCTCCAACCACTCATTTGCCCTACTCTCCGACAGCCCCGCCCTTTCAAACATCCTGCTACGGTCCATCCTCCACTCACTCCTCTCTACGCCCACACATGCTTTCCATACCTCTTTCACAATTTCATATATTATCACTCTTTCTGCAGACTCACCATGCATGCTCCACCTATTCGCTTCCTGAAGCAAAATATAGCCCGGAGTTTTAGGCTCAAACCCCATTATTTGCTTCAGGAACCTGCCTTGTTCTCTCCCACATACATCATATCCTTTCATTCCCCACGTTTCAACGCCGTACAGTAGTATGGGCTTCACACAAGTATCCCAGAGTTTGCAAGCCATCAGG
Source organism: Philonthus spinipes (assembly GCA_963082785.1). Classification (NCBI taxonomy): domain Eukaryota; kingdom Metazoa; phylum Arthropoda; class Insecta; order Coleoptera; family Staphylinidae; genus Philonthus; species Philonthus spinipes. Next base: position 21,961,825 of record OY720308.1, read on the forward strand.
AAGTTTCCCTTCAACCATCTGCCCCACTTCAGCACCATAATTCCTGACGCCTTCCTGGCCTTACCCTGCATATATTTGACATGCTCGCCATATGCTCCAGTACACTTGAATATGAAGCCCAAGTACTTAAACACTTTCACTATCTCTATCACCTCTCCCTTCCACTTCAATTCACTCACTCTACCTTTCTTTCCCTTATTCCTAAATTTCATCCATTTCGTCTTTCTCATATTCACATGCAATCCTATTTTATCCATATACCTCTCCACTCTTTGCAACATCTCTTCCATTCCTGCCAAATCTCTTGCCACTAGCACCACGTCATCTGCATACGCCAACATCCATACTTTTTGATTTCCAATCACTACCCCGCCCGCCTACCCTTTTCTCAACACCTCATCTAATTCACTTATATATATATATATATATATATATATAGAATAGCAATGGGCTAAGCGGGCATCCCTGTCTCACCCCCATCCACACTCTTAATTTTTCTGAATACTTTCCATCCACCTTTGCTCTTACGTACGTTTCCTCATACATCCTTTTCACCCAATCTCTCGCATCCTTGTTCACATCTCTCCTCCTCAAACATTCCATCAACTTGTCTCTCGGTACCCTGTCATACGCCGCTTTCAGATCTAAAAATACTGCATACATGCACCCTTTCTCATCCAACACTCTCTCAATCATCCTAGCCAGCGTAAAGATCTGGTCCCTTGTCCCCCTTCCTTTCCTGAATCCACCCTGAGTCTCCGGCAGAAGCCTTCTCTCTTCAACCTCCTTCTCCATCCTGTTCTTTATAACCGACATGGCAATCTTATAACTTGTGCTCATAATCGTCACTCCTCTATAGTTCTCAATGTCTGTTCCATCTCCGCCCTTGTATATTAGCACCATCACTCCCACTCGCCATGCACTTGGAATTTCCATTTTGCCTCTCCACATCATGTTCAGCAGATATCCAAATCTGTCCCTACCTTCTTTCTCAATTTGCTTCCACATTTCTGCTTTTAACCCATCAGGCCCTGCCGCCTTCCCTTCCTTCACTTCGTTGGTTACTATTAATGTGGTTAATAAAAGACGAAACACTGCCGAATATTCTCTCCAAGGCGTCAATCGTCTCGGGCTTATCTGTGTACACTAGCTGCTTCACATAACCCCACAAGAAATAGTCCAGCGGTGTTAAATCTCACGATCTTGGAGGCCACGCCACAGGTCCACGACGCAAGATAATGCGCTCACCAAAAGTTTCCTGCAATAAAGTAATTGTTGCGTTGACTGTATGGCATGCAGCGCCGTCTTGTTGGAACCATACGTGTGACGCCCTTGATGGTCGTTTGGCTTTAATTCTTGCACGAGTTGGATTTTGTAAGCATGCAAACCAAGATCCTTCCGCAAAATCTTCCATAAAGTTGATGGACACAGCTCCAATTGTTGCGCGCGATGGCGAATGGACTCATTCGGATCTTCTTCGATACTCTGCTCCACAACAGCAATAGCGTCTTCGGTACGCACTGTACGGCGTCTCTGAGGATGCGTATTATAGACTAGAATAAACGTGGTGCGAAACCGATCCATAGTTGCTCGAATTACCGATTCTGCTGGGTAATTATGTCGACCGAATATTGAACGTAACGCGCAATGCGTCGCGCGAACAAAACATTATTTTCGTAATAAATTTCCACGATTTGCAAACGTTCTTCAGGAGAAGTCTATTCATTATGAAATGGCAAACCAAATTAAGCATAAATCAAGTGACAGCTGTCAAAAAGACCACCTCCGAAAAAAGTAGTGCCAACATGAAAACCACACGTCTAAAAAAATACCCGTTACTTTCCTCTATTGAAATATGCAAGAAGAATTTTTTTATCGATCCCAATAAAGTAGTGGTGATTTTTTTATTCGCCGCGACCCTACACCGTCGAAACGGTTGAGCGTTCCTATCCGCACATTTCGTGCTCAGTTATTTATTTTATCATACTCACACAATTTTTATATATAATTTTTTTGTTGATTCAACACCTGTCGATAAAAAGTATGACTTTTAGTAAAATGTTATACCTAGGATAGAACATTAGTAATAAATATTTAAACGTAACGCGATTTTATAATTAATTTCTAAATTCAAATTGGGTTAAATTAATTCCATTCATAGGACGGAGGGTATATACTACCACCTCTAAATTGTTTATACTTTCCTCTATCGAATACTACAAGAATATTTTTTTCATCGATCCCAATAAAGTGGTGGTGACTTTTAAATTCGCCGCGACCCTATGCCGCCGAAACGGTTAAGCAATCATATTCCTATATTTCTTACTTTCTTATTTATTTCACCATATTTGCACAATTTTTAAAAACATATAGTTTTTGATAACATACAGTTATGGATGAATTAATTAACAATATTTGCTAATTGTTATAATTATTTAAACAAGGCGAATCTTTCTCTCTAACATAAGAGATGTAATTTGCGGTTTCGCTATAAACCGCGAAAAATTATGGATATTGTTGAGAGAATATTCCGTATGCGTCTTTGTTTAATTGTTCTGACGTCATAAGCTTTTTGGAATATCCGCACCAAATGTTTGTGCAGCCGTTCGGGCTAGATAAACGGTGGCGAATTTCGCGTAGACCGTCATAAAGCGCTTAAGCCTATTGTTTCAGAAAGTTACTTAGGTAGCTGAGAGAAAAGACCCGTTAGAGATTAATGCAGATTTGCAAAATCTCTGGCTGGTATGATAGGCGTTTCTGTTTTTATAGCACATCATAAACTCAAATTCTTGAAGGCACGGATCCTACTTGTTTGGAAATAGTATAAATTGAATTAGGTTAAGCCCTAAATAATCCTTTGAGGAGTTACCGAATTCTTGTTATCCTTGCTTGGGGAAAGCGACGATAACAGGCACTCTGAAACGCCCCGCACAGAATTATGTCCGGTTGGAGACTAAAGCCATCATTTTGAATGTTTTTTTTCTCTAAAACTAGAAATTTGTAGTCCATTGTATGGTCAATACAACTCACAAATATGCATTTCAAAATATTCATTCGACATATAAATAGAAAAGAGTATTCATTCACTTGGTCACAGTTATTTAAATATATTAAATAAAAATTATTTGAAAATAATTAATAAATTATTTCCACATTTAGCTCTATGAATTAATTTGATTTAGTTTAATTTGATTTAATATAATTGATTTAATTTTGCTGATTGTATTTGAATTAATTTAATTGATTTATTTTAACATCTTTAAATTATGTAAGGCATAGCTGTACTGACGAGGGATAGATCCCGAAACACGTGTCTGCAGATGGCCTTATATTATGTAACGTTCCTTTTGTTGTTTTTACATTAAATTTTTCTCGGATCAAAATTTGTTGCATTATGCAATATTTTATTGATGTGCAACAGCAGGTGTACATTATGTAATTCAATGTCCGGTGTGGGTATTTGCCCGGGAAGTAGTTGTTTTAATGTGCATTTGTTTAACGTACTTACGTAGGTAAGTCAATAGTCACAGAGCTAAATGTGGAAATAATTTATTAATTATTTTCAAATCATTTTTATTTAATATATTTAAATAACTGTGACCAAGTGAATGAATACTGTTTTCTATTTATGTAATTTAATAATAATTTCTTCTATTTATTTTTTCAATAATTATCTAACAATAAATATAAATTCATTCTTCACATACACTTTACCAGATCTGAAACTTTCTTAATGTTCCAACTTAAATCAATGAAGACTTTTTACTCTACAAATGCAATTGAACCAATTATACCATGGCAAATGAGTTTAAAATTAAGGAGACATGGTTAATTTAATAAGTGTATTTGACATGTTAAATCATAGACTTAGTATATCTAGACGAAGCATGTTGTGGTGGGGATAGGTGTTGTTAAGATTCCATCGTGATTTCCTCATATCTCGGATTCATTTATAAACTTACAATCGAATAAATGCAAATGGTGCGACACAGTAATAATAATTAATTTTGTGGTTATGTTATTATTATTCAAGCTGTGTTGTACCCATCCAGTGCCTTCTGAAGATAATTTCTTAAAAATTTCCATTATGATTGGATTTGCCGAAGTTATGCCAGTTTATGTAAAGTTAGTCGAAACTCTAGTTAGTTGTTGATCGTTCGAATTTCGCCTATTATTTATTTTTTATTTTTTATAGCCGAACAAAGACAGATTTTTAGACTCGAAAAAACACTTTTTTACTAAGGAGGCCGACATTTTATCAAACTTTCTTTTTTCTCAAAATCGAACGATCAACGACAGCACTTACTCATTCTTAATGCAACGCAATTGGCATTTTTTATTTTAAATGCTATGTGCATCTTTAAAAAAAAGGTTTTCTACGGGGAGCTTTGTCAAGGCCCTCAAGACCTTCGGAGATACCGAAAAAAAGCAAAATTTATGACAATTCTATGAGAAATAAACTGGTGTAATTGGATTTTATCTATCTTGTTTCGTTTTCGAGAAAAAAAAATCCTGAATTTTTGCTTTTCTGCGGCCTTGCAGGTAGACATCACCCCTTAATTTGTGTTCTTCTAGACTTCTTTTAACTTCTGTAGTATTTACTTTTAGTAGTATAGAAACAGTTCATAGGAATTTTTAATTTCCAGTAGTAATATCACAGGTGACTGAGAATAAAATGAAATAAAATGTGCCAGGTAATAGCCACTCAAATCCCTCGGGCTTTTGTAACTATTATCTGGCAACAACAAGTTTGAAAAAATATACCAAATTAATTTCAAATGCGACCCTATACCCATATGGGTAGAAATAATATATATATACAGAGAGTTTTATGTAACACCGAACATGCTAGAATGTACTCAATGTAAATTTTCCTATGTTCGATTTGTACTGGAACGCATCAAAGCATTGGGTGCGATGTGATTGGCCACGATTTCTAATGGTTATATAGTCATCCCAATTTACACTATTTCCGTCAAAAATAAATTATATTTATCCATTATGTCAAATGCAACATGTATAATTATGGATATTTTACTTAACAGCAATGCATGCCATTAAAATCTTCTCCTTTGTATACATTATTGATACGTAAAGATGTCCAACTCTTCGTATATGTCTGCTTTAAGCACCAGAACAGTAAATGTCACTTGCTTGCGATAACTGACATGTGTAATTCATTTTCGACGTGGAAGGGTGTAGTTGGGTTGACTATATTATTTTTAGAAATCGTAGCCAATCACATCGCACTCAATGCTTTGATGCGTTTCTAAACAAATCGAACATAGGGAAATTTACATTGAATACATTCTAGCATGTTCGGTGTTACATAAAACTCTCTGTATATATATATATATATATATATATATATATATATATATTGAAATGCGTCAAATAGTACTATACTAATACTATTAGAAATAACATATTAATGTAGTTACAATAAATTAACACATTGATTTTTAGAAACTTAAAAAAAAATAAGCAATCAAAACTATACTTTTACACCTCTTAACAGAATTGCTAGTGTAATCGAAGGGGATAAATTACCTACTTATTCGTATCGACAATACTACTTGTGCTTTTTATTCATCCTCTAACAACTAGCCAACTCCCGTTTTTAATGAATTCTACTGATTAAATTTATTTTGTTACTCTTAAATTATTTATAAATACTGTTTCTATCCAAAGAATTTAAATACAATTTTTTAATTAGTTAAAATGAACAAGGTTAAGCAAAGACCCAAATTAGTTAAATATCAATATGTAAATAAACTAACATTTGTTTGTTGTGCTAAATACTAATTTGGGGTTTTGTTGCCGAAAATGAAATTACTTTAGAAAAATAATTGGGTCTTTGCTTCGCCTTTTTCAGCGCTAGAATGTCGGCCGAGGATTGCCTAAACCATCAATGGCTGCGAAGAAAGACACCTCCTCCACCATCGCGCACCGCCTCCGTTTCCTCCATGGAAACCGCCAAAGACAACCTAAAGATCTTCGTGGAAAGATGGACCGAACACCCCAATTCCCCCTACGTATTTGAAATCAACTCCAACTATAATCTAAGCCAGTTAAGGCGCACTAGCTCACTAAGATCCTTAACGGGATTATCTCCCTCCCCTTGCGGTTCCGTGGGTTCGTCCTGCGATTACGATAACGGTTATGATGGTTATGAAAACTTATCATTACCACCTCTGGATCACTTCAGACGTGCTTCTGACAGTACATACGTGGTTAAAGCATCGGATATTTCCGAAAGGGTTAATCTAGCTGAAGAAATTAGGAAATTATCTGATAAACTATTTCAATTATCTACAATGCCTACAATCGACACATTTAAGAAGGATATAGAGAAGCCAATTGATGTTCCAGAATTGCAGCATTCCAAAAGCACCCCTATTAATATTAAACAGAATGAATTGCCCCGCGACCATCCGAACAATAACGAATGTAAAATCCCTTGGAGGCGAACGAAATTCCGCATGAATGCGATGAGCAGAGATGTGCCCCTTTCCCCGCGATTACAAAGCTCCAGTTCATTTCGAGAACACTTCAATTCGACCTTATCGACGTTCAACAATCTCGAGAGTAATCACCCTCCGGCTAAGGTGATAAGGAAATCAAATAGCCCAAACGGAACAAAGAACTTGCTTTTGAAGTTGTTGGAACATTGGGACAGCCCGAGCAGGCCGAGGCAAAATTCCATGACCACAGAGTGGAGTAGTGACAGTGAAACTCTGGGACAGAGAACGATTAGTTCGTTGAATACATTCTTTCAATCGAGGTCTACTAACAGGAAAGTCACACCTTTTCATAAGTCTGAAAGTGTACAGCATTCGAAATAAATACGAAAACCCCTTTTTTGTAAAAAAAAAACTTGTAATCTATTATTTACTGCTTGCATTTTTGTTGTTTTTATTTTGCATTTTATTAGCTTTTATTTTTTATACGGATCTACTCAGTATTAAATTATTAATTAATTTTAAATCGTTATCATAATTATTTCAATAAAGGATATTGAAAGGTGTACAAAATTGAGTATTTATTTATGTGTACGTGAAGTTTGTAAATTTTGTCAAGAAACATTGAGAACGGCATAAACAGTTTAATGATCGAATATAATAAGTTAAAGAAGGAGAATACTTTTATTGTATGAAATCGATAGTGTTTAACGTCCATGATGCTTATTTTTTGTGTGATTTACTTAATTTATTCAATAAAAGAATTGTCCATTTTAAAAAATAACGTAATAGAGGTAGCAGTTAAAAATGAGTGATTCCGATAGCAATGATGACATTATTGAAAAAACATGGATTCCGGTATTAAGGCATGTATAATTTATTTGTTAAGTCTGGATTAATTTTACTGACCATTCTAGAAAAATCGGTAACTATCATTTTTGGTCGTTAACCGTTTCACTTGGTGTCAACAACTCATAATAAATCACACTCTTTCGGTCCCACTAAACCAGTAGCAAAACAACGTCTATCTTTCTGGCAAAGCAATTAGATTTAGCTATCGATGAGAATAGCGCGTCTGGGAATGCCCATGATTTTTGCATGTGGGATTCCAAACTTAACCCTAAACGTGCACACTTATTTAGAATTACTTAATGTACACACTGGGGTCTCCGAAACTCCATACTTATTTTACCAAATTCTCGTAAAGATTTTTTCTTTCTTTTGTTTTCCATGATTTGATGTTATTTCCATGGGCAATTTTGGGAGCCAATCCAATGGACATAATATTTATAGTACATGATTATAAGAAATAACAGAAACAGTTTTTTCTGCCAGTTTTATTTAAAAAAAATCAAAAACATATATATAAAAAAATAAGTATATATTAACATAAAAAATACATCAAAATACCAATAAAAATTATAACACAACATTGGTATTCTTAGGATTTCCTATATCACAATGTTTACATATATTCCCACAGTGTTCCATGCAGTAAGCTTTTTAGCAAATACTGCATTGCATATTAGATTTTCTGTCCTTCCCTGGTGGATAGAATCTACAGCGAACTCTCTTAAGCAGTCTTTCATTTTTTTTGGTACTTCTTTGATACCTAACACCTCATCAAGTTTCTGTCGAACTGACTTATGTAATGCAGTTATTTCTAGCCGTGCTCGGAGATATGGTTCAATTCCCTAAATCTTTTAGAAATTGTCTTTGATTTCCACAGATTTGGCCTTTGTTTTGTTTTAACCATGGCATTTACTCCACTTCCATCCAAAATCCCAAACCATTCTCTGTGGCCAGCGATTGCATTTTCTGGGGGTTGTGTAGGAGTAACAAAGCTGATCAAAAGTATCAATGCCACATTTTGGAGAATTATATGTGACTATTATTTCAGGCTTTTTTGCGGTTTTATTTATTTCTTCATCATGGTGTAACAGTGAAAGTAATAGTATATTTTTTCCTGTTTACGGTGTATAGGACACTAAAGTTTTATTGTACCATAATACTTAATCACGATTAAGTCTGAAATTGGCTTGCACCAAGACTTAATCATGATTAATATAATCCTAAAACATCAAATATATCGAGCGTATAACAAAAATTGACGACGAAGTTGGCATTGGAAATCTAAAGTCATGTCTGAACTAAAAACACACGCGCACGCGTAAAGTACTGGTTGTTATGTTGACCGCAACCAGCATTTCACGCGTGTGATCGTAGTACAGACATGAATCGAGAGTTCCATCGCCAACTTCGTCGTCGATTTTTGTTATACGCTCGATATAATCGTCCAATTTTGGCCGATTAACTCATACATGTACAACCAGGTTCAGGTTTTCTATGTGTACACCTTCATGTTGATTGAGTATAATCGTGAAGTTGTTTGCAGTTGATAAAGATTATAGAAAGATATCGTTAGATAGAGATTTGACGGAAATAACCAAACATGGATTTGTAATCGAAGAAATTGATTATTTAGAAGAAAATGATCCAATTCATTTTGATTTACTTTAGTTTACAAACATGATAAATACGTGCTTCGCCTTATTCTAATTTATAGTCGTGAAAATTACTAAAAATCCTCCAAAACAGAAATAGAAATCCCTAGAAATATGCGAACGATTTATTTACTACTCGGTGGACTCCCAGGGGCTTATTCCTGAAATCGATCGAATGAAATCGGTCAAATTCACAGGTAAATTCCTATCTAAATGACAGATTTCATACGATCGAAACGTTCGATCAATTTCAGGAATACTTGCCCAGTAGTTAATCGACACATGTTGCATTCATTTAAATTAATTATGATTAACTAATCAGAGAATTTAATCGGAGTGCATGTGGGTATTACTAATGCTACGCTTATGCTGACGAGAAAAATGACAGAGCTAGTGTCAAAAAAAAACGGAGAATAGAATGTCTTCAGTGTGTTTCCCGCTATTTCAACCACTCACTGAACAATGTCAAATTTGTCCTATCCTTCGCTGCTTGTAATTAAAAAAAAAATAGACTAGAACAAAAGTAAAAAATCCACAATAAAGTGGACAGAATTGAATAATCCTAAAAACTACAAAAATTAAAAAAATGATAAAATGGAGGATAGTTAAAAAAATCACCATTATTTCATCTTTTTTTATCAACTTTGATCTGTTGCAAAAATATTTGATTATAACTATTGTACTCCACTCGATGTCCACCGGATAGTTGATCGATTTCATACTAAACGCTGATCTTTCTCTATTTTATTAGGAGCAATACAATATGAAATAAAAGAAAGATCAAATGCTTGCTAATTTACTCAGGTTAGCTTATTTTCAGGGATATGGGTAAAAATCCAACTGCGAGGTAACTATAAAATATGTGTGATATTTTATAGTTACCTCGCAGTTTTGTCAAATCTATTTACCACAAACAAATATTTTTATCAAACATAGCATATGTTTATATTTTAAATATTAATAAGAATTTACATAGTCTATAATTTTATTTTGGAAAAACTTTAATAATATAACTTTTTCAATTGTATGGTTTGTACTATTTTATGGTTTCGCTTGATAGTAGATAGGGACATTTAGCAAACTCCGTTTACCCAGCTTTCGCCACAAAGCACTCTACCTTCTCTCTAAATCTTCCATCTTCAACGCCATACCACCAAAACCACTGCCTGTCGGAAGCCAAGCCACATGTGGGCCGGAGGAGTGGATATAAACCCCCGGGCTTTTAATGGCCCACCCCCGACTCCTCATTTAATGGCGACAAGCACCAGGGCTGAGTCGACCCCGCCACATGCAGTTAGCCCTATCCAAGATAGGGACACAGGGGTGCCACGGGATGGACTGCAATTCCGACTTGGGTAAAAGCCAGGCTTTTGTGCCGGCCCCCGGTAGATAGGGACACACCACGCACGTGGACATGACCTATTGCTAGGCCATGCCCCGCTCCGACCATATAGCATCGCATCGATATCACATCCTCGAAGCTGCTGCCTGTCAAAGGTCAACTCACGTGTGCATTTAGTTGTGACAAGCCCGCCGTATGCAGTTAGCCCTATCCTAGATAGGGACACGGGGGTGCCACGAGAAGGCCTCCAATTCCGAATTGGGTATCTGCCCCATTCAGATATCCATGCTCTAGAGCGCGGTAGTTCCCGCAGCTTGGCGGTTCTAAGCTTTTTATGCGGCCAGCAGACAGACATCGTTAATACATTAATGCGACGAGGTATTTGCCTATCTTTTTTTTTTCTCAATCTAACATACAAATACAAGATACAAGGTATGGGAAATACATTATGGATTCTTTGTTGGAGCTCAAAACGGGGAACCTGTGGACCTGGCACTAACGTAGTACGATGTTAGAACCTTCTTGGTTGAAGTGCCCATAAACTCTCAAGGCAGGCGTCCCAAGTTACCACGCATCTGTCCACCTCCCATTCGAGAAGAGGTGGACTTTACGAACCTCACCCAATTCAGATAAGACCCCTTGAGGACCATTGTGGTCAATTTCCCCAGTTGAGCAAAGCTAAGGCCAAAGGACCTTTATATTGATTGTATACATTTATTTATGTTTGAATGAAAATTATGTAGTTTATTTTTAAGCAAGAATGATATGAGTCCCTAATTGGACTCAGTGCTCCATACACCACGCCAGGTGATAGTAGTGCTGGTCAAGAATACCTTCAACATGATTACGGATTCCGCCTCATACTTCGCAACTTTGGTCCACGTTGGGCTCACCGCTACAATTTGAACATCAATTACGTCTTTAGTCTTTCAGGGCTGTTATATCTGGTCTTCTAAGACAGTCCTCGGTATCGTAACCCCTCTCTCTATATACTGTATATCTCCTTCGGCTAAGCCCATGTGCTATTTCCTTTGCGATGCATTCGTGCATGAGAATGCGGCTTCCGTGCGTCCGGAAACATTGCATGGCCGACTGTTTCTAGAACCTCACACCCGGCGTGACAGTTAATACTGCGGTACCCGTCCCGCGACAATCGCATTCTCGTCGAAATCACATTAATCCGTACGGTACTGCTCACTACATAGTTACATCCCAGCGGGCTAGCTATAGGATTGCTGACCCAGGCTGTATTAAACCTTGATTTGATGCAGCCCCGGATACTAGTGCCGTCGACGGACGTATGTAGCATCGTCGCTAGGTATCTAGAAATGCACTTAGTCGAAGGAAAATCGATGTTAAAGTGGCGTAGGCGCGACTCACTCCAATGCCGGGCATCATTGAAGCCAGTCCTCGCACACACTCGAACAAAGGGGTGCTTCGAATGCACCATGGAACATCGTTTGAAAATAATTAGAATTCCTAAATATGGGATACCGAGGTCACCATCCATAATTTATGCGTGATAGTAGCCGGCTGGGATGTCCTTCGGAAGGTGAAGCCACATTCGCGCAGCATCCCTGACGATAAGGTCGTGGCGACGCAGTAATCCAGCCGTAGTCCTGCCAAGTATTAGCGAATGATAGTACTTAGACAGGTCGTAGCAGCGCATCTTCTGCTATGGTTTGAGCTTCGCTTACATACTCTTTCTAAGGCGATTCCCAACGATATAGTGGCTCCACCTTCTTTCTGAACACCTTTGAAGTTAACAGCAAGGTCCAGCAGCGAAGTCTAGGGAACCGACACACCTTCGTTACAAAAGACTGACTCGGAATGTACCCTGACTTTATTGTTTCCCGGGTTTAAGATTAAGCCGGAAGAAGAAAGAGAGGACGCGAGACGATCCAGGTTCGATTGCATTCTAGTCTTGGATGACTAGAAGAGAATCATGTCGTTGGCAAACACAAAGGCGGTGATGTCTTTTGGAGGCATTGGGATATAGACGATTTCAATTCGTTCGATACGAACCGGTAGCGGAGCTCATAGCAGTGGGTGGTACTCCTCCATCAAGGCTTTGTAAGCAGATTGCTTACGTCTACCCTTGATGGATTCAGTGGTCCGCCCAACATGGGGGTTTAGAGAAGAGAGGGCTCGGTCAATAACTAAGTTAAAGATAATTGGGGATAATGGATCTCCCTGCTTAATGCCCCGCCGTGTATTTACTTTCACTTTCTTGCCCATTATCTCAAGCACTGTTGAACCTTCTGAATATATTTTGGTTAAATATTGAACAAACGGACTTCTCAGTCCAAAACCCGTTATGGTATCTAATAGTGCTGCGTGCGAGACAGTGTCAAAAGTTTTTGACACGTGTAGCGACGCTATGTGTAACGAGCGTGTCGAGCCTCTCACAAGCAAAGCAGGTGGACAGCACACAGAGATTCTGTGCCCAGCCGTCCACCCCTCGCAGAACGCTCGCTTGAAGGCGGCGAGTTAAGGTTTTCTGGTGGTAAACCACCGAACTAACCGATATGGATCGGTAATCCGCGGCCGACAATGGCACTTCCTTCTTGGGAATAAACACTGTACGGGAACGGTTCAGCTGAGGATACTGTTTACGCCGTGCATTAAAAATATTTAATTAAAATAAAAACAAAAATAAATACAGAATATTACAAGAAAATTAAAGATTACTTAACAAAAATGTGTAAAAAAAAACGTTTAAATTACAAGTTTAAATGAACATATATAAATGAATAATATGCAACGAATAGAAAGTTGAAAAATCAAAGATAGAATTTAGTTTCAAGTAGAGAACTTAAAGAAGGGAACTTACTTGTGTGTTGTTCAGAAGAAGACTGACTGAGTGATACAAAATGTTTTAGAAAGAGGGCAGAGAGTTGAAGAATAGAAGACAGTTAAACAAGGAAAACGACATCAAAAGGCGTGCAGAGAGAAGGATAGAATAGGAAATAAAAAATGTGTTTGTCTTGTTTGGCGCATATTTCTCGATTTTAGGAAAAAATCTCTCGATGCTGGGTCAGACTTTTTTGCCCATTGTTGATCACGTAGGGCCGGAAACCTATTGTACAACCGGAATTTTGACACAAAGCTTTACTAGCTGTTTATTAAGTTTCCGACGAACAGGGTTCTCGTAAATAAATATAAAGACCTTTCGGTTGACAAAAGGTTCGAGGAAAATGTTCAAATGTCACATTTCTTCCTTCGCGGTATTTAGCGCGAACAGATACCATTGCTCAACATGATGATGTTAAACATTATGGCTTTAACAATGCCCGGAACGGCTTTCTATTGACGGTCAGAGATGCCATGGGGCTCAAGCGCTGTACTCACTTTCACCTGTGAGGCTGTTACTTCGGATGGAGTAACAGGGTCTCACAGCTTACGGTAATCGCTAGAATCCAAAGCTCAGCAAATTCATCCACGGATGTGGAGATTTGCTGGGAATTGCTTGTGCCTCCACTCAAAATGCTAGCAACTGCGACTTCTTGGCACCGCTTGTACGCTATTCCGACGCCATTCCTGGTTTAACTTCTGGCGTCTATTCATGGGCATTGGTGAGTGTGGGGGAGGGGGGCAGGACTTACAATGAGGCGATTTATTTCGTGCTGAAGATCCAACGACGTCGCAGGTAACATCGCACCGTCGTCTTCGAATCATGCTACTGAAGGCTACATGATCCGGAGGGTTAATCTTCGTCCCCTTGAAGAGGGACAGAGGACCAGAGGGTCACGTCGTTCAGATCCACTTCCCCTTTACCTCTTGCGAGGTTTCGTTCGATAGGTGCTTGGCTAATCGTTCGATTGCGGGGGAAAGGCGTGCGTTAGCCAGTCCAACTGCTCTCCCTTCTTTTCCCATCTTTTTGAGGCCAGTCGCTCCCCCTCAAACCCGAGCGGGGCCAAGTCAATCCCTCTGATCTGGTTAACCAGCTCCGCTTCAACAGAATTCGTTCGATACGAACCGATGGCGGTGCGGCTGTAGGAGCTCCTAGCAGTAGGTGGTACTCCTCCATCAAGGCTTTGTAAGCAGGTTGCTTACGTCTGTCTACCCTTGAAGGAGTCAGTGTGTGCACCATCAGTCGTGTTTCTTCCTCCGGCCATCTTGCCTCGCTCCTATCGACGTTATTCGCCTCTACTGGGTGGGTACGCTTAATATGCTGGCTATGTCCCGATTTCTTGGGAAATTCTCAGTCAGGACTCTAAACTTAAAAAATTTGGGTCTAAGTTGGTGGCCCCGGTGGGCATTGAATCATTGAATTTTTGGACCAACTAGACATTACGGGAACGACAGGCTGGAAACCCATCGCCCTTCCTTGCCTCTGTGCTATTATTTGCGCCACCATCATAAGGGGCATTATAACATACCGTATGACGGATGGAAGAGTTAACCCAAAATAACTGGTCTACTTTATACACAATATATTTACAAAAAATACAAATAAAAAACATATGTACAATTAAAATCAAAAAATAATAACAGTGAAAATAATGACAGCGCAGCTGAACGGCATCGACGGAGAGGTAGGTAGACCTGACGGAAGTTGCTCTTTGATTCTCGTGGATCATTCCTTCGATTTTATATTCCGATTTCTTCGCAGGGGGTGGAGGCTGTCCTTTGTTACACGATTACCGATTTGCACCTTTCGGATTACCAAAATTCCGACTAATGCGTTTCACGAGAAAAGATTATCCTTTCTCGTGAAACAGACCGGCTTTTGGTAATCCGATTGGGACTTTGCAGACACAATAGGAAATCGTGCGTTTGGGATAAACTCAATTTAATTATTTCAAAAAAATAAAATTAAAACTTTTATTTTTGTGGCCGGTAACTAAACTCCTGGACAAAATTAACGCACCACTTTAATTAATCTAAATATTTACAATATAATCACAAAATAAAACTAAGTAACAATGAAATAATAATTTGTAGCTACAAATTAATGGAACACGACCTTAATTTGCTTTATTTTTTTCTTTAAAAAATAGTTTTTTGCTGAAAATGCATAAATAAGCCAGCATAACTTCAAATTAAAAAAGAATCAAAAATGCATCTGGGCCAACCCTAATACCGTGTAGGGCCTCCTCTACTTTTTATCACTGCATTTACGCGTACAGGCATGCTTGATATCAAATGTTCAACAAAAGCTTGCGGAATATTCTTCCATACTTCAATAACGGCCTCTATGAATTGGTTGTGATTAGCAACAGGGGGTTTACGACTTCTAATCTTCCTTTTGAGATAGTCCCATGGATGCTCTATAGGATTCATGTCCGGACTGTTAGCTGGCCACTCTAATAAAAAGATATTAACATCACTTAGGTAACCAATAACCTGTCTAGCCACGTGGGGATGAGCGCTGTCCTGCATAAATAAAAAAAATTGGCCCAGCAAACGGAGCAAAAGGCATTACATGTTCGACAATAATGTTGTCTAAGTAATATTGAGCATTCATAGACCTCGTGCGTTAGGGACCAACTCCGTACGAGCATCGAAGCAAATTCCTCCCCAAAACATTTTAGATCCACCACCAAAAGGTACATTAGAAGAGATATTACAACTGGCAAACCTTTCTCCTCGCCTTCGCCCGACACGCTCACGTCCATCTGGAGCTTTAAAGCTAACTCTAGTTTCATCGTAGAACAAAACCCGTTTCCAATCATTGATGGTCCAATTCTGATGTAGTCTTGCAAAATTTAATCTCTGAACTCTGTATTCTCTGGTAAACAAGGATTTTTTGGCTGGTCTTCTGTTACTTAATTCTGCTTCATGTAAACGTCTTCTAATCGTTCGAGACGATATAGCAATATTTCGAACATCTGCTAATCCATTTTTTTTAGCAGATTGCTGGTGACTCTCCTTTCTCTGAGAGCACGTTGTCTAAAAAAAAACGATCATCAATTTGATTAGTGCAACGTTTTCGCCCTTGTCCTGGTCTTCGATGGTGCGAGCCCGATTCATTACGTCGTCTCACTATGCGACTGTTGCTCGAATGATGTCTTCCTAACAAACTCAGCAACATATCGCATTGAATATCCTCCATCCAGGAGAGTCGATACTCGCACTGTTTCATCCATTGACAAATTTCTTTGGCGGTTCATTTTTCTTACTTGATTTACTGGCAAATGAATTTCTAAACATGCACGAGATTGCTTCTCAGAGAAATGTTGCCTTTATTCAGCACTTTTTAAGAAAATGTTTACACAGTTTTAGTCTAAAACGAGTTTAATACGAATTTCTATCAAAACAAGTTATTATATGATACTAACCAGCTTAAATATCAACTGTCACTGTCAAGCAAGATTCATAGCCTACTTGTCGTACAGTAAGTTATCAATAAATAAAGATTATCGAGAAAAATATGAGTGGTGCGTTAATTTTGTCCTGGAGTTTGCATATACATAGATCACTAGATATAAATTATCTTAATAATAAAGTTATTAACAAAAGTCATGTTATGATATTTATAATATATTGATAGTTTTATATATAGTAAACCTGAATAATTAGATGCGTTTAGTATTTTTTCTAGCATCATTAGTTAATATTTGAACAGTTGCTTTCTTAATTTAAAAAAAATTGCCGTGGGCTTCAATGGGTTAATAAAAAAATTAAAGCTCTCTTAACGAGAAAATTTCTCAATCATACGGTATAAAGATGCTTTTTAAATACTTTCATTGTCTAACGATGATTAAATATTTTTAATTAATGTTTCTATCAAATATGATTATTTATTACTTCTAGCAAATTCAAAGCATTTTATTCAGGGTGTTATCGAAAAGGATTAATCATACAGGGTTGAGGTTGTCGGGAACTTTGACTACTTTTTTGAGAAAAAAATGATGGTGCCTTTACAAAATTGCTGGCTTAGTATCTAAGCTAGAGGTAGATTTTGAAAAAATGTCATTTTGGGACACCACTTGTAATTTCTTCCTTTTTAAAGTTATGAAAACAGGAAAATAGTTACTAATATAGATTTTTTTGTAGAATACAGTGGTATAGTTTTTAATAAATGACCAAGTTTTTGAATTATTGACCAAATTTAGATTCTTTCTTATAAAAAACTTTGCATATTAATGTAATATATCAAATTGCTCAATATTTTAGTTGCTCTATAATTATCTCAAACATTTTTTTAAGTTTCATGTAACATTAAACAAGCCTAAAACAAAAAATAATTTATTTACTAAAAATAACAAACAAAAATTATTAATATGACAACATTAATTAATAGGACATTTACTTAATCTCTGTTCAAAAAACAGATTTTTTTGGATAAATCGATTGTATATAGTCTGTAATCCAAGGTGGCCAGAAAAGGTGTGATAATCTTCAGGTAGCGCGATTCGTTGATTAATTTTGGATAAAAAAACTAAATAAAAAATATTGTAATTTTCCTCGTAACATCTCACAAGGCCGTTAAAATATTAAATGTGTCTCTGGAAATTGGCATTATTTTCTAAATATTTTTGACAAAATCAATAAAACTTACAATCAATTACACATTTGTAAAATTTAAGTAACATAGGTGATAAATAAATTGGAAACTCTAACAAATCAATAACTTCTTCAGAAGCATTATTTTTAATAAAAATAGATCTGACAACTATATATTTTCATGTGTAACCTTATTAAATTTCAGTTCACTTTGACATATACTTGTCATAATTTTTGTGTAAGTTCATTATACTTTCTGAAGATGTATACATTCAACGAGTATTCTTCAATGGTAATACAACTCATGACAAAGATGAGTGCCAAAGAAGATATCCAAATCGGCAACAACCCTCACATAGCAAGAATTTTAAGATAACGGTTGGACGAACATTTTCCAAATAGATGGATTGGGCGCAATGGACCCATTGCCAGCAAGGTCGCCGGATATGAATCCACTTGATTTTTCCGTTTGGCTATTTTTAAAAGAAAAGTTTATGCAACACCTCCAATGGACAATGCAGACATCATGAATAGAATACGTGTTGCAGCGAAGATGTTGCTTCGAGTAATTAATTCTACTCCATGACGAATCCAGATCTGCTTAGAAACAGATGGTCATCAATTCGAACATTTACTTTAATCTATCATTTTTGATGTGTGTTTCAAATATGACATTTTTCCAGATTTTATAATTTATGATTATTATTAAATTAGACACTTGTTTGATCCACTGTTGCCAAATTTACATTTCTTTAAATTGGCTCATGAGGAGTTTTAAGCCACAATACAATATTTTTTTACTTAAATTTTCTGCTTGAAATGAATCAATGAACCACTTTACCTAAAGATTATCACACCTTTTCTGGCCACCTTGTATATGCCCTTACTTATTTAGCGCACTGCATTCGACAGCTGTTTATCACCGTTTCAGAGCAACAGCGTGCTTGAAATATTTTATAGTTCTAATTCGACTCTCCTGCTCTTATTATGTCTTGTGTTACCGGCAGGATCCTTATGCCCAATTGCACCGACTTCGATTAAATTCTACAATTAGTTAATCATGGCGGATTAAATGCACATTAAAAACAACTACTTCCCGGGCAAATACCCAATTACATAATGTACACCTGCTGCTGCATATCAATAAAATATTGCATAATGCAACAAATTTTGATCTGAGAAATGTTTTTAATGTAAAAACAACAAAAGGAACGTTACTTAATTAAAGGCCATCTGCAGACACGTGTTTCGGGATCTATCCCTCGTCGGTGCAGCTATGCCTTACATAATTTAAAGATGTTAAAAAAATCCCTTGCTTTTGCCTTCCTTTACCCGTCATTACTATCACGGCGCGCGGCAGGTGAGGGTCGCTCTTTTTAATTAATTTAATTTAATTTAATTCGTTTCGTTTAATTTTATTCGGTGTTGATTTAAATTGAATTAATTTGGTTTAATTTAATTTAAATTGATTTAGTTTAATTTGATTTAATATAACTGATTTAATTTTGCTGATTGTATTTGAATTAATTTAATTGATTTATTTTAACATCTTTAAATTATGTAAGGTATAGCTGTACTGACGAGGGATAGATCCCGAAACACGTGTCTGCAGATGGCCTTTAATTAAGTAACATTCCTTTTGTTGTTTTTACATTAAATTTTTCTCGGATCAAAAATTGTTGCATTATGCAATATTTTATTGATATGCAGCAGAAGGTGTACATTATGTAATACAATGTCCGGCGTGGGTATTTGCCCGGGAAGTAGTTGTTTTAATGTGCATTTATTTAACGTACTTACGTAATATATGTCAAAAGTCACAGAGCTAAATGTGAAAATCATTTATTAACTATTTTCAAATCATTTTTATTTAATATATTCTTGTATATAATTTAACTTATGATTCTTGAGTAGGTGATTACATTCTATCAATAAATTTTGCTGAATTTCTAACGACAAGAGTGATAGAAGATGGGCATTTCGATGACTCACCCTGTATATAAATAGTTATGTATATATAATATTTATCATAACAAAATAAAATCTTTGAAACGAAAACGATATTAAATCATATTTTTTTTCTAGTTCTCGCATGTCTTCCGAACAAGCAATGCAACACCCATGGCTCCACATCGATACTGTTCACACGGACCAAGAACTCAGTAAAAGCAAATTAAAGAGATACGTCATCAAGAAGAGATGGGTGAAAGCGGTCAATACGATAATAGCCTTACACCGGATGGGGGCTAAAATCGACGCTGAATTAATTTAAGCCCGTTTCCAAAATCATCACAACTTATCTCCCTCCCCCCTCTCATTTATGTATATAGCTTTTGTGATCGTCAAAACCTGTATTTTTTCCATTCCTTTAATTTTTGCGTTGTGCAACTCAATTTTATTACATTTGTTAATTGAAGCACAGTTTTTATGTGGGTAGTTTCTTGACAATTGTGTAAATTTAAGAGTGCTATTTTATAATGATATAATTTAATAAATTATGTTTACTAAAAAAATAGTTTTTCTGTATAAAATATAAAGTAGATGATACAATCTCAAAAACTGGTAAAATTTATTCATTTTTTTGATATATTGCATTATAAAATTCCAGAAAGTCAACAATGATCAACTTAAAGACAGCATCCTTTAAACAGTTCTCATTATTTTTGCTTACAAATTC
This sequence comes from Philonthus spinipes, assembly GCA_963082785.1. Lineage (NCBI taxonomy): Eukaryota > Metazoa > Arthropoda > Insecta > Coleoptera > Staphylinidae > Philonthus > Philonthus spinipes. Next base: position 21,982,261 of record OY720308.1, read on the forward strand.
AAACTGTACTTTTAATTGAAAAACTAAAAATTACATCGAATAGAATATTTTTTCTGCACACAGTCAACTACTTCTTTTTTGTTTTTCATTATATTTTTATTATTTATAGACAAATATTTGGAAACTGAAATATCGCGAGAACAGATTTAATTTCAATGGTTGACTGGTGCAACTAATTGAACGTTTAAATTAACAATATTCTTCAATTAGTAGCAACGTGTTTCCGGAAGCCATAATGACCAGTAATATACCCTCAAAAGTATTAACTAGGTACATTACGGGAAACACCTCTCAAACTAGCTAGGTATAGGAGGACCTATGCAGAGGGTGTAGTGAAGAACGGGAGATGGCAGGACACATGCACTGTCAAGGATAAAACGTCCCATGTGCAGGGAGATCCCCCAAATTAGTGAAGGGACACAGTTGAAAATGACCTACAAAGAGAATCTGGATATCGCCAGATCTGCAGAATGGGTCTAACCACTGGGAGGGAGTCACTACAATGGGCCTAAGTGGGTGCGGCATATAAGCTGCCCTCCACTCCAAAATACTTGGTAAAAATAATTGTAGAATATAACATTTTATATGATCAGTTAAATTCTTGATGTTGAACAATAACAAGAGTTTTTTTTAAATAAGTATGTATGCAAAAACCAAGGTAGATCGAGTGACACATATATACATATGTGTAAAGGTATGCTGAACTAGCGCCTCACATAGTTTCAACGCCCCCCTTGCTTCTCATCTCCCTTTCGGTCATTCAGACCTCGTGACGTAGATGAATTCGAATATTTTCGCGCGTACACCGGCGAAAACTAGCGTAACCTATTTTCACATTGCGTGCTTTCTACTTCTTCGTTTATGCCCGTTCATTGTTTCATTATTTAGTTATACGTTGGTCTTTCAGCGACCATATGAAAAGTAAATTTGAAAATTGTTATCACCGGGCGTAATACATTAATTTGTTTGTCTGCGGGACATTACACATTTTTGTATTATTTTATTACTTTGATCCACAATATTTTAAAATGTTGCACTCTTTAGGTTTTTACACAAACAAATGCACATACTATGGTAACTGAGTAAAAATGCTAATAACTAAATTCATTACTACACTGTATTATTATAAAAAAAAATACATTTTTATAAGCATTGAAATGGTCACATAGTGACTGAAATATGCATTTGCAATCAATAAATTTTATGAAGGAAGAAGACTCAATCTTTAATTTACTCGTACACTTTTATTTGTACGCAATAAATACAACTTAAGTAACGACTTTTGAGGTTATTGTTTATTATATTTTTATTACGATACAAATATTAAACAAATTAATTAATATTAGTATTTTTATTTTAGTAATAAATATAATAAAATAAAACGAAAATTAATTAAATTAATATAACCTAAAGCCGTATTCTAGTTTAGTCGATAACGACTCAAAACGAAGATGGAGCGATTCCAAACAACGGTTGAAAGAGAGAAAACTCCGATTCGATATCGTTTAATTTATTATTCGATAGCTATTTTAATCATATTTAAAGCGCGCGCAGTGAGTTAATGTGACGTCATGAGGTCTCCCATTAAATTCCCCCCACTCTCAAATTTTCTATTCCATCTATCCTTTATACATATACTCAAGCGTCGTTGTGCAAAAACCACTTCGTAAAATAACTATTAAAATTTAAATGAAAACACCCATTTTTACTTTCTTCATACTAATATGTGGGAGAAATTATTGTGATTGTTAAACAAACATTAATTGTATCACAAAGTGATAAGTGAGAAAGACATACAAGAAAAACCTAAGAATATTTCTTAATTTTGTTTATAACTCTGGGAATTTTAAAAATAACTTATAATCTAGAAATATATGACTAGTCAAAATTTAATTTTTTAAACTAAATCAGAATGAGTGATTTTTCTTAAAAAAATATGTATGTTTCACTTTGAAATGTTTACTCTACAAAGATTATTTACATGTTTTCTGCAAAATGACCAAGAAAGATAATATTCCAATATAAAGAAACTAACATTTGTTGTGTTCATCTGCATTCTGTATATCACATCAGTATTTAAATCATTATTAATCTAAATAATAATATAACCAATTTATATTATCATTCAAATGATTATAAAATAATTTTAATTATTGGATATTGGAGTGGGGAGGACTTCAAGATGCATATTTATACCTGGCTCTGGAAGTTAAAATATAACAATTGTTTTTGCAAATAGTTATAATGATAAATATTTATACTTCTCTGGTCGATAGCCGCCAATTCATCTGCAGAATATAATTATATTTTTATGTATTATTCCACATACATATACACATTTGAATAAAGATGTTTAGTTAATTATTTATATTTTCTATTAAAAAATGACTTATGATCATTAATTAAAATTATTTCATCTAGATGAAAGTTTAAATTTTAATTTAGTTGAAGAAATGATTGTGAATGGGAGTTGTTTTGATCATAATTATTCATAGGCGGATTAATTATCACGCGTGGACTCCAGCAAGTATATTTAGTAGGTACTGATTATTTCAATAATTGTTAATTTCGTTTGAATCCTATCATTAACTACTATATTATAAAAATTGCCAAAAGCCTAATATTTGAATACAATATAAAGGAAAATGTAAGGATTCAGAAACATTTAAAAAAATAACGTATTAGAAATATAATTAAATGTTTATTGTATACACAATAAACGTATAATGATAAAAATTAACGGTAAGATTTCTGGTAGCGAGCACGGGCTCCTGGACCTCCGAACTTCTTGGGCTCGCAGCGACGTGGATCCGCTACCAAGAGGGTACGGTCATATTGAATAAGGATGTCCTTAAGCTCCTTCTTGGAGGCCTCATCTACGAATTTTTGGTAGTAAGCCACCAAAGCTTTTGAGATGGCTTGCCTGATGGCATAAATTTGCGAGACGTGACCGCCACCATTTACGCGCACCCTGATGTCAACAGCAGAGAATTTTTCCTAAGCAAATAATATACAATTAGTAAATTATTTCAAAGACTTTAATTATACTTTGTACTTCGATAGTAAATTCAGATTAATGTTATTTCATGGTATATTCAATTTCGGGATAATAAGTTCATCATAACAAAAAATAAATCATCAATTAAATTATCATTAAAATTTAAAATTATTACCTTGCCCAATAGATAAATTGGCTCATGGAGTTTGTCTTGGAGCATTTTTGGCTCCACCTGGTTTAATGGGCGGCCATTAACACGGAGTACTCCCTTACCCCTCTTGCAGTAAGCGACGGCAGTGGCAGATTTCTGCAAAAATAATTAAAACAAAAAACAATTAGAGTCACATCGAGCCAATTTTTAATCAACATATATTGAGCTCAAAAGATCAAACTGAAAAGGTTTTTTTTTTTATAATTAATAATCGATCTTTTCATCTAGCCCATTCTAAATAAAATAAAATTGCAGCTATTGAGAACCATTTTGCAGAAAAAAACAATGAATATTTTTATACTGGGTTAAAGATATTATTGAAGTGATGTTATAACTATATTCAAAGGCAGGGGAGTTATGTTGAAAATAAAATTTAATTTAAAAGACCCTTGTAGGTAGAATTTTACTGAAAAATTAAGTGTATTACCAATTCTAGGCTTCTACTAAACTCTAATTAATAATCGATCTTTTCATCTAGCCTATTCTAAATAAAATATAAAAATATTAAAATTTTCAACAAGTACACTTTGTTTTAGAATATGAAATACGCATTGAAATCGATAATTCAATGAGGAGTAAGATTGCAAGAAAAATATGTTTGGTGAATTGCACACCCATAATTTAAAATACCCCTGCTTAAATTCAAAAATTGTTCAGGTGTTCCATAGTGTTAAGATAATACAAGTAGTGCTTACAGAAGTGTTCAATTTAATAAATAATAAATGATAATAGGAAAACAAGGCTTCAGTTCATCTGATTTGATGTGTTCGGGTAGTCCGATTGTTTGAAAAGTTGGCATTGTTTGAGAGTTAGAGATGTTCCAACAATTCAAATTATTTGAACATCGGCCAGGCCATTCTTTAAACTGCACGAACACAATTATTCAGTTTGCCTCATCATTAATTACAAGTTATTGTTTTATGTTCTGTATGATTAAAAAAACTATTTATAATGTGATAAACAGTTTAGCTTAGGGTTTCACCAGCTCACATTTATTATATTTATACACTGTGTTATATAAATATTATGAAAATTCATTAGTTTTTAATTACAAATAACTAATAGTAATGATACATTATTCCAGCCTTACGGAAATTTAAAATTTCTTAGCATAAAACAAAAGGGTCCGGTGTGTGTCAGCCGAGCCAGTTAATGATGATAGCGATTTGCTCAGCTTACATAATAAAACTTCTATTATGCTAATAAAAAAATATGTAATAGCTTTGATTTTTAAGGTGTAACTAATAATACTTTAATACAATAATTGCATTACTGTTGCTTATTTTTCATTTGATGAAAATATTTGAAAATGTTACGTTTTTGTGCACTACAGATTGATTCACTGTGTTTCATTCTGAAATTTATGTTTTCAAATATATAGTAAGTATTTACAACATACAATATGATTGCTTTTATTTGGCCTAGATAAAAGTAATATGATTGCATCAATTCATGAAATTTCTTTCTATCTCAAAAATGTATATAATGTAGTGATGGGAAAGATCAATCAGTTGAAGTATCAAACTGATCAGAAAAATCAAGCCAATCAAAGAGATTGAGCTGATCAGAAGATCAAGCTGAGAAAAATGTGGACATCGACAAATAATCAATTACTCTCACTCAATGAAAAAATTATGAAGACTGCTTTTATTACATTAATTGCCAGAATAAATAACATATTGAATTTTATTTCTTTCTACACATTACTGTATTTCATTTTGTTAAATTACACATGTATTTAGTAAATAAATTAATAGAGGCTGTCTCACTTTGCATTGAACAAAATAACTTATGCCCGTTTGCACAGATTTTACTTTAAGGTCTCCTTAAAAGTTAAGGAAAGTATAGTAGAGATTAGATTGCACTGCTCATATAAAATCCCTGTTTAGTTAAGGACTCCTTAATTGGGTGAAAATCTAGGGATGTGCCTAACTTTGTCATGAAAATTATTATTAATTTTAGAAAAGCACAATTATTTGGAGTAATTATTATCGTCAAAAAGAATCTTTAAACGATATATTTATTTAAAAATGTATAACTTTGACCACGGTCTTTATAACATTATTGGTTTGCTTTCTCTACTTTAATTGTTATCTACAAATGAACTATATTTAATTATCAATTGACTTGTTACTGGAGATGAAACCTGTGTTCATCATTATTATCCTGAATCGAATGAATCTGAATGACGAACTTATTACTGGGTTAAAGATGTTATTGAAGCGGTGTTATAACTATATTCAAAGGCAGGGGAGTTATGTTGAAAATAAAATTTAATAACGACCCCTCGTAGGTAGAATTTTACTGAAAATTAAGTGTATTACCAATTCTAGGCTTCTACTAAACTCTACCTCAACGTTTATCAGTCATCATAAAGAAAGGAAGTTTTTTGAATAAAAAATAAGAATGTACCTAGTTTTGTATTTGTCAGACACATTGCGAAACTTGTGGCACATGTATGTTTACAAAATGATGACAGCATGAAGTGCAGTCCTGAGTTCGGCATGATGTTGATTTCACATGCTGTGTACATTAAATGTCACGTCTATCTTTTCCTTTTCTTATATGCTATTCAGTAAGATCAACATCATACCGAACTTGGAAATGCAAGATCTGCCGCACATCGTGCTATCACGGTTTCGCGAACATATGTGTGTCACAAAGTAGCGCATAAATACAGCACTTGTTATACCAATTCTAAGCTAATATATATAAAAATGTACAGAAAATTAAATATAAAGTAAACAAATTGTTTTCAATAAACTTAAAATTGAAAAATTGAGGATAAATAACATGAAATAAATACAATTTCAATCCTAACCGACTACAAACAGATTTATCTGCGACTAATTCGATATTCATCCCAATTCCGCAATTTTAGAACACATCCACAAAAATTATCGGGTCATATACATCAGCCTACGCTCGTATAACCAGCCCTTAAGAAACTAAATTGAGTTCTGAACTCTATTCAGAATTACTGGAACTTTTCATATGGATAACAAATTTACTGTTGGGATTATACTGTGGTTTAATCACAATTTTAATTATACCAAATTTTTCAACTGCATAATTAAGTTGATAATAATTATACTACCCATTTATTACTGTAAAAAACATAAATTTATAAGATTAAAACTCATTATCTGTTTACACTGAATTACAATAATATACAGTAAAAATGTTTTTAAGAATCGTTAATAAACTCGCACTAATATTTAAAGCCTTGGATTTTTAAAAAATAATTGAATCATAAAATAATTTAACAAAATTGTTTAAGGTTACGAAAAAAGATCTCTGATCAATAGTCTAGGACAAACCTTCATTTTAATGTATATACTCAATGTAAATTAAACCAAGTAAATAAATCTTTTTTTCATTATACTCAATCAGGCCTGTTCTGTAAAGTTTAACATGTAAGTTAATTTTTATCACCACAGTCCAAGCAGCTTTTTTAATATATATATATATATATACAGAGAGGTTTTTTTAACAGTATACATATCCCCTATGTATACATGTAAAATACCCAAGTCAAACGCATTGATGTATGTGTTTAGTTGCCTATAATACGCAACCCGAGCAATCGATTCCTTCAACTAGGATAATTCAAAAAACAATTAAACAATTTTCTATTTCTGTTTATGACAATATCGAAATGCACAATGTAGAAGAATTTTCACGATCGTTCGAGTTAATATCTTGCAGTTTCTGGTGGTCATTTCTAGCACTTATTCTAATTATTTATTTCAGTTTATTGTTCTTCACTCTTACTTTTCTTTCAAATTGTCTTAATAAAATCTCTTAATATTTTTTACCTCTAATTTCTCCATAATAATAAGTGACGTATTTTTGATAAAAAATGTTTTAGTTTAATTATTTTTAGAATTATCCTAACTGAGGTATTCGGCCACTTTGGATTCATTGAAAACATGTCTTATCCACCTCTAGTACTGTTGGAATTGTAATGCACGCTTGAAATTCAACTTTTTCTTCATTTGTATACATATTCGATCAAATATTTCATACATTTTGAAGTTTAGCGTTTGACGTTTAGTTGTGTGTTATAGGCAAATAAACATACACGCTCAATGCGTTTGACTTGGTTTTTTTGCAGGTATACAGTTCGCCTAATGTATACTGATTAAAAAACCTCTCTGTATATATATATATATATATATATATACAGAGAGTTTTATGTAACACCGAACATACTAGAATGTACTCAATGTAAATTTCCCTATGTTCGATTTGTACTGAAACGCATCAAAGCATTGAGTGCGATGCGATTGGCTACTATTTCTAAAAATAATATAGTCAACCCAAAGTACACCCTTCTCCGTCAAAAATGACGGATATCATAATGTCAGTTATCGCAAAGCAAGCGATATTTACTGTTGCCGCTCTTAAAGCAGAAGTAGACGAAGAGTTGGACATCTTTACGTATCAATAATGTATACAAAGGAGGATAAGATTTTTATGGTATGCATTGCGGTTAAGTATAATATTCATAATTATACATGTTGCACTTGACATAATAGTTTACATTAGAAATCGTAGCCAATCACATCTCACCCAATGCTTTGATGCGTTCCAGTACAAATCGAACATAGGAAAATTTACATTGAGTACATTCTAGTATGTTCGGTGTTACATAAAACTCTCTGTATATATATACAATATAAGTTAAACGTTAGTAGTAAACGTTAAATTTAACATTTCCCTTACAGAAAAGCCCCGGATATGTGTAAAAATATAATTGAATGAAGATTGATAAAGAAATACATTTTACAAATTAAATTTATAAACTCCTAAAATGTTACAATTTTGAATAAAACATTTGAAATCGTACAATCATACTACAAATGATACAATAATGTTTTGAATACAATTCAGGCCAAACATTTCCTTGATAAAATTTGTTGTTGAAATTGTACCGAGGATAATTTAAAAAATAATCACTTTTCATTGCAATGAGAGTTTTGTTTTATACATTACACAAAAATGCATTGACGCCGGAAAACAAGCAAAATTAATCGATTATAACCTAACACACAACAATTGAAATCCACGTGTATAAAAATATTCGAAAAAACTTACCTTCCTGCCGAAAACTTGTACGGAATGGATAGGTTCCTTCTTTGTCTAAAATAAAGAGAAATAAGTTAATATAAAATGGTAAAATGTAAGAAAATACAGAGGAAATTCCTCCGACGCACCTTCTGCATTTTGCTGTCTGTGTGAGAAAGAACGGAAATGGCCGCCGACGGGATGTCAATGGCCACCGCTAGTCAAATCAGTGGCACACTTGAAATGCATTTTTCTATTAATCTTTTGAAATAAATATTTTTTTAGCAAAAATGTTATTATTAACCATTACATGATTTATGATGAAAGATTTTAAAGAATATTTCACGTTAAAGCGAAATTATTTAATAACATTTTTTGTCGGCACAAAAGGGTTGCCAACATAAAATATGCACAAATTTATTCAAATGAAAATCAAATAATATATAATTTATTTTTATAACAAACTATATATTAAAGTTAAATTCTGGGCCATTTTGTATGAAAAAACATTAATTTTAACGTAAATATTATCACAATTTAAGTTAATAAAACAATTACCAAACTAGCATAGAACATAGAATGTGATGATAAATAATATGTTCGTTAAATTTAACGTTTTATGTACTTAGCTCCAATTCTATACGTTGAAAAATATTAAATTAATATTAATATATAATAACTATTAATTAAATGTTTTTTGTCACCTTGTGAAAAAATCTTTTTTTCTACTATTAAATTATTAATTCAATAACAATTTAAAAATTCATTAAAGCAAGTACATCATTAAAAAAATAATTTTTAAATATAACTAAGGGCTGATTTATAATCGCCCGGGAACGGAACGGAAACGGATCTAATTCAGAAAATCCGTAACGCCACAGTATTTATGTACGTTACTGTGGTAGCGCCCTTTCCAGGGCGATTGTTAATTGAAACACGTAAATCCTATGATTTATCTTTCCCGTTTACGTTTCGTTCTCGTTCCCGAGCCGTAAATTATGTCTAAACCACTTACAAATATTTTTATTTCATATACCTACTAAAACAGTATACTTTTTAAATACTAGATCTGGCAACACTGGGTTGCATAGAAACATGAGATGTCATATGTTTTATAGAGTGCAATTCCCTAGATTAGAAATATTTATCATAGACGTAGGATACACTAACTCTATGAAATTTCTTTATCTATCAATCTTTCCAGTGACCTTTGATATATACATCTATGAAATCTAGTAACATAAGGTTAGCCACTACAAAAAAAATGATCGGAAAATCACTAAACGAAATTTACTAGATTTCATTTATTTCAACATTCCTTGTTTACGTGTTGAGGTTAACTTTTCATCAAGAATAATAATAATGATTGTGGATTGACCAAGTGAAACTAAATCGGTGAATTAAAAAAATTGAAAAATGCCTTGCTGGTATTACGATAAAAAGGAGTTGAAAAACACCCCTTCGAAGCTCGATGGTATCAGTTACGAGACCGAGATGCGATACAGGAAAGAAGGTGAGTGCAGAAAAATCTTAAACTTTATTTAACAAATCACACTGCATAATATTATTAGCATCGGGCTAAATCGATTAATATTAAAAAATTGATAATTTCTGAATGAACAGTTTTAAGTGGTTAAATAAATCAATTGGGAATAGTTATCAATATTAAGTAACGTTAAGGAATTTGTCATAAGTTTTTATTTTGCTATAACAAAATAGATCGAATTTGTCCGTCATTAAATATTATAGCATGCAGATTTTAAGATTAGGGATTATGTAAACAAATAAGTGTGTTAGTTAAATTTTTCTTAGAGGATTTAAATTGTAAATCAATTAAATTTTCTAATTTGTGCTAGTGGCGGTTTTCAGATATTTTTTTAAAATATAGTTCTAAAAATTAAGTTTTATTAATCATTTACGCAATAAGTGTTTTGAATTGTTTTGGATATAAATAAAAAATACAATTTTAAATATAATATGATTTTTTCTCCATTCTCCATGTAAAATGAAATAAGCTTAATAATCAGTAGAAAAATGACGATGAATAATGGTACTTCTTCTATTAATTTCATATGCGGATGCTATTTTATAAAATAGTAGGAAAATTAAAGATTTTAAAATATTCTGAACGGGGAGAAGACTATCCTAAATAAATTTGTCCCTAATGAATATAATTTTGCCCTAAGCTCTGTGTGTTTACATATTGTACGCTGTTAGGAGATAGTCTAGTATTGATTATTTATGGTAATATTATAATTTGGAGGAATAATTACGAGGGCTGAATGATAAGTACTCGTGTTAGGCAAGAAAATGAATATTTTTATTTTATTTATATATTTATCAAAATATAGTCTTTCAGCTCGATACATTTAGTTCAGCGATAATCTAACTTTGTCAATTTTGTTAATGGTGAACATTTAATGGCCGGCCACAAGTCTATCCCAAACGCACGTTTATCAACATTTTATGCTGACTTCGCATATATTATGACATTTTATTTATCATTCTTAGTTTTTGAGTTATAACCTCAAATTTTGATTTTTTTAATTGTGACTATAGTCAAAAATGACATTATTGGGTAAAGTTTTTTCGTAGATTACAAATATATATAGTTTGTTTATGTTTTCTTGCATTATGGTAAAGTTATAAACAATTTAGTGAAACTATAATAGATTGCCATGGAAACAAATGAAGAAAAAGAAAGTAAACAGTTATACGATATTGTTTACTTATTATTTTATTGTTTAATAATGTAAAATTTTGCTATATTGTGTTATATTTTTAAGTATGACTTATTAAATTGTATTGTGTTATGACATGAACTTGAAATCTTTTAACAGCTGTCAAAACAAAAGTACTTGATAAATCTGCTTAATATTTTGACACTCATCATTTTAAAGATGGAACTAAATAGTCGCGTTCAGGGAACTGTAGCGCTTAAGCGCTTTACTAAACCGGTTTCGCTGAACGGTACCGCTTTATGTGTGGCGCTGTACCGCTTTATCAAGCGGTAAAGCGTATATTTTTTCCGCTTGATCACTTTTCAAGCCGTGCAGTTGTAAACAAAACGGCCATATTTTCGTGAACGTCCTTAACATCGAAAGCGTGTTCAGGGAACATCAAGCGCTTTGCGCTGTAGAGCTACATCTCTAAAATTTCCCTGAACGCGACCAATGATAACATACATATATTTTGCGTCAGTGGTGCCATCAATCAGTAAACTTATTGAAAAGTTAAATGTTGTGGATTTTGCAAACATTCAAAATGGTAACTTTATTATGGTTAGTTTTTCTATGGAAACAATCAATTGGCGGTTTACATTAATTAATTAATAAATTGTCTTGCTTATCATTTATATTTTATTATAAAAAAATATTATTTTCTCAATAGTATATTAATCAGCATGAAATTCTGCAAAACAGCCTAATTTAAACCTATCCTCTATCTTTTTTAATAAGGGAGATCCATATGGTGAGACTCGAATTTGAAAAACCCTGTATATAGGTAGTTTTGCGTTTTTGCAAAGTTATAAATAATTTTATGAAACTATCTTAAATTGCCAATGAAACAAATGAAGAAAAATGGAAACAAGCACTAAGAATTTAATAAGTAATAAACTATACAGGATAGGCCACGAATAACGGCCATTAAAAGTTTTTAGGGTTCTAATCGCGGAAAATTTTGAAAAAAATTTACATTGCACAGTTGAATGCGACCACCTCATGGAAAATATTTTGGCTATTTTTCACTTCCAGTTGTATTGGAAATGGTTACCAACTTTGTTATTTTAAATCGAACACCCTATATTTCATTTATTGTTTGGATTCCCCGTTCAATTGCCTACCCACCCATATGGAATTATGTCTTACAGTTTTTGAGATAAAAATTGATTGTCAAATTTTAACCTCAAATTGATGTTTTGAAAAATGCTTATAACTTCTAGAAGGAATAAGATAGACAGAGCAGTGGTATCTTGAATTGTTAGTAATAGATCCATCTAGAATCAAAAAATTAACATCTGTCAATTTTGGCAGTAGGTATTTTAAAACATTTCAACATTTCAGAGCCCTCTTAAAAACATCATAACTAAATTTTTCAAATGTAATGACTAATATTTTTTCACATAGAGCGATTGGCAAGACAATTTGCAATATAAAAGTAGTATGCATCCCAAAATCTAGAGCAAGTAGTTTTTGAATTATTTTGAATTTTTTTGCCTCCCACACAATTGAGTAATTTCTACACATAGTAGGCTATGGTCAATATTTACTGAACCAAATGTGGAACTTGTAATAGAAGCGTTTAATTTGTCAGTTATGTCAGTAATTAAACAATTAATTTTATATAGTAGCTTAGAGAAAGTTCTAAATTAAATTGACAAGTATGATTTAAGTCACATTGACAATCGATTGCCTACGTATTTAAATCTTAGTGATGAAAATCCACTACTTTTTTAACAGACCCAGAACTGTTCACAGCAAACATACTCTAAAATATCAATGCTGAAGCCTTTGGAAGATTCGGTTTCTCATATTTTCTTAATTGAACAGAAAAAAAGTACAGAGTAGATGAAGTTTATCCTTATATTAAGTAAATCTTGGCTTCAATTCCCTCATTTGATGAGTCTCTACTCATTTACACATTTTAAACAATATGATACAACCAGCTACAGATGGGCAGTATATTAATGCGCCGGGAAATTTTATATATACAGGATGTCTCAGCGTGCGTGCCGAGTAGCTTTACGGCTAAATGGTTTTTTTTTTCAAAATGGGCTTTCGCAAGCATATGTAAGTCTATTAGGACCACATTTTAAAATTAGTTTCAAATATACAGGGTGTCCCATAAAAGCATGGCATATCATAGTTATATTTTTTTCTAATCGAATACCTTATATTTTATATTTTTTTCAGATTCTACATCAAAATTACGGTTAACTTTCATAATATATTCATATACCTAAAGCTAATAATTTTTAAAATATTTAAATATTTTTAGAAAAATTGACGTTTCAAAAAAAAAATCATAACTTTTGAAATTTTGTATCAGTATATTTGGCTAATGGGTAAATATTTTAGACTATTAAGAAGAATTTAAAATCGTAAGATGTGTATCTCCAGAAACACATTCAAGGTCAAATTCGTGCTTATTTTAAATGGCATACCCTATATCTAATAGGCCTGTAATTTAGGATATTTTATTGTCTTTCAGAAAGTATAAAGGTTTTCTACATCTAAACCTAATAGTTTTCAGGATATATCCACTTTTGTTAATTTTCGTCATAATCATAAAATAATGATTATGACGAAAATTAACAAAATGACAAGATAACTTAAAGCGCCATCTATTGCCTAATTTAATAACTCCAATAGGCTTTTGTTTATAAACAAAATTTAATTGACACATTCATATTATTAATAACAATTGCAAAAATGATTTTTTTTTTAAATAAAAGAATTAACATGATTCTAATAATAATGGAACATTATGAAAAGCTAAACAATTGCCTAATGTAATCATTGGAAATAATAAATATTATTATTTCCATTTTATGAATAACAAATATTATGTGAAAAGTTAATGTAAATGGATATATCTTGAAAACTATTAGGTTTATGTGTAAAATGCCTTTATACTTTTTAAAAGACAATAACATTTCCTACAAGATAGGGCTATTAGATATAGGGTGTGCCATTTAAAATAAGCACGAAATTTGACCTTGATTATGTTTCTGGAGTTACGTTGAATTATCAAAACATCTTAAAATTTTAAATTCCTGTAAATAGACTAAACTATTCAACCATTAGTCTAATATACTATGTGTGTGAAGCTAGCAATGAATCCAGCAATGAACCCGGCGCCTCCACAATGAGACTTTTTTTTTTCAAAAATATTTATTTAAAGGAAAACAACACTTGTTTAATTGTTTATTCATAATTATAACTAATAGCAAGGTCAAGTGAATGCAACAGAATCAAATTTATTCCTATGAATTCTAAAATATTCCTAATACAAATACTTTAAAAATCGGAAAATAGCGATTTTTTTATAAACAATATTTCCCAAACGGCGCACTTTTTTCACAATTGTACTTACTGATGATCGTCATAGTAATGCGCCTGCAGAAGGATGGTTCAATATTGTAAAAAATAATCTATTAATGGCCGGTCATCAAAAGTGCTCTAGAGTAGTACGAAAATTACGTGAGCATGTTCTGGGAGAATATAGAAAATTAAAATATAATGTAGAAAGAAAGCGTTGTGCATCCAAAAATAAAATAGTTTTATACTAAAACCATGAAGAAATGTGGTCAAAAAATGTTAAGACACAAACAAAACGAAAAAAAATGTAACATTATGGCAGACTTATTGAAAAATGGCAATGAAACGTCACAAAAAAATATATAATGTTTCAAACTTTCCTAAATTAAAGTACGATTATGTTGTAAGTAAATTTTCAAATGAAAAACTTTATTACAGTAATTATTGTACACTGAATAAGCGCGAATGGCTTGATAATATTTTAGTTGATTATATGTTTTATATATTCTCTTTTAAAAAATCATTTTCATGCATCCCAATTTATCGTGTTGAGCATATAATTAATAATGGTTCTGTATCATATGTTGATAATTTATTTAACAATATATTTTTCCCAATTTTGGATAACAATCGTTTTATGCTGATGTATATAATTTTAAATGAAAATATAGTCTATTTTTATGATCCACAAAACTTACAAAAACGCGCAGAAAAATACTTTACAAAAGTACAAAGATATTTTAAAAAATTTATGAATGCAAATCTATCCTTAAGTATACCAGATGAATTTCCTCAACAGCAAGCTACCGATTTTTAGAATTGTGGAATATATATCTTATATTATGCCCTGAATTTAATAAATAATTCACCAATGCAAAAATTTAATTCAACTAATTTTAGAAAATATATTCAATACTTAATTATAAATGAGTCTGATGATATCAAGACCGCTTGTTTATATTGCGGTATAAGTAAAAACAATTCCCACGACCATTTAATTTGTACAAATTTAAAATATTTAGATGAAAATTATGTTTGTGAAATGTGTTCATATAAAGCAAAATGTATTTAAATATACCTAAATTAAAAACAAACTACTTTGCAAATTGTTATTTTCAAAATGTTGTCCGGCGTTCCAGATACGACCCAGCAATGAATTTATTTATAGACAAACTATTAAAGGGCACACATTTCTGATTGTTTATATTACTTCTAGAAACATTTTTTAAACTATTTCTGAAAGAAAATTGGAAAAAAAGTGAGCCGTTTGGGAAATTTGACACTTTGAAAATCGCCATCAGGTGTTGGAAATACGACTCAGCAATGAATTTGTTTATAGACAAACTTATAACGGGCACGCATTTTTGATTGTTTATATTACTTCTAGAAACATTGGTTTAACTATTTTTGAAAGAAAATTGCGAAAAAAGTGCGCCGTTTGGGAAATATTGTTTTTAAAAAAATCGGTATTTTCCGATTTTTAAAGTATATGTATTATGAATATTTTAGAATTTATAGGAATAAATTTGATTCTGTTGCATTCATTTGACCCTGCATTTAGTTATAATTATGAATAAACAATTAAACAAGTGCTCTTTTCCTTTAAATAAATATTTTTGAAAAAAAGTGTGGAGGCGCCGGGTTCATTGCTGGATTCATTGCCAGCTTCACACACATTAATATTCTAATACAAATTTTCATTTGTTTTCATTCACCCATTTGAAAGTTAACCTTAATTTTGATGTAGAATCTGAAAAATATATAAAATATGGTGTATTCCATTCCACTATGATACGCAATGCTTTAATGGGACACCCTGTATATTTGAAACTAATTTTAAAATATGGTTCTAATAGACCTACATACGCTTGCGACAGCCGATTTTGAAAAAAAAAGAAACATTTAGCCGTGAAGCTACTCGGCGCGCACGCTGAGACACCCTGTATTTTGTCATATCAACAAAATGTTTGTCTTCCTATCAGATCATAGAACAAACTAGCCACCTGGTCTCCCATATGGCCCATCTGCTCCTGGATACAACATGTTTACAATGGAATATAAAAAGTAAATAATGGGGGCTATTCTCCAAGGAAATTGTTAAGTTTAACGTGTACGTTATTTTTGATTATAATTTTTTTGATTTATTTATTTAATAACATACGCTTTTTTAAACTTAACATTTTCTTTATGGAATAGCTCTCATTATGGAATATAATTTGTATTATTAATAAATTAAAATTGTTGAATAATGATTTTTATGTTACTATAAATAATTTCAGGGGCACGATTTATAATTGATACCGGCTCAAAAATGGATTTGGGCTACAACACAACAGCAACAGGCGTAGTCTACTTCCACCGTTTCTACATGTTTCACTCATTTCGTCAATTCCCCAGATATGTAACCGCCTGCTGTTGCTTGTTTCTAGCCGGTAAAGTTGAAGAAACTCCGAAAAAGTGCAAGGACATTATCCGAATGGCGAAAAGCCTGCTTTCCGAACAGAAATTCCTGCAATTCGGAGAAGATCCAAAAGAAGAAGTAATGACTTTAGAACGCATCTTACTGCAAACGATCAAATTCGATTTGCAAGTAGAACATCCGTACAGTTATTTATTGAAGTATGCCAAGTGTTTGAAAGGGGATAAGGGGAAGTTGCACAAAATGGTTCAGATGGCATGGACTTTCGTTAATGACAGTTTGTGTACAACGTTGGCATTGCAGTGGGAGCCGGAAATTATAGCAGTGGCTTTAATGTACTTAGCGGGGAAGTTGAGTCAGTTTGATGTGGTTGATTGGGTGGGAAGGACAACAAAACATTTAAGGTGGTGGGATATGTTTGTCGAAGATGTCACTATGGATTTGCTGGAAGATATTTGTCATCAGGTAAGTTGATTTCAATTTCAGTTTACTTTATATGAATAAATTGAAGTTTTATAAATAAAACACTATGTGCCATATGAATAACCCAATAATCGCGATTAACTTATCACTGCTAAATAAGTGGGTTTTTTTGTAACAAATTCAGTTACTATAAGTTAATTGTGATTAGCATATTATGTATATGGCTGTATACTTTTAAATAATTATTTTTAGTGTACTTCCCTGATAATTAAGTATTCAAAGGAATAATATTTTATATATAGAACATTAATATATTATTTATTTTATTAAATAATTTTCTCACTAATCATTTGATGGTGATAAATCCTAAAATTACATATTGATTGACTATATAATCTTATCAGTTTTTGTTGTAATTTCATTGTAACGCAGTAAAAAGTGAAACTAGTTGAATGAATAAAACGAAATTGTGAAACAACCCAGGTGTAATTAATTTTTAAAAATCTTGTTCTTTAAGGGTTCTATCTGGTCAGTTGGGTTAACAAAAAAATGATAATTTTGTTGTTGCTTAATTTAATAGGTTTAAATGCGTAGAATATTGTGTGAAAAGCATATAGCGCAATTCACACTGGAACGAAAGTAGTACAATAATTGATATTTTAGGTGCATTCCGTATTAAACATATATCGACATCGGACTGTTCTGTATTGAGTATATGCAGCTACGACATTGTTTTCAAGTCAATGAAATTTTTAAATATCCGTGTATAGCGAGCCTCACCTCCCAAGGTAGGGCTTCTAATGCGGGCATGTGCAACTTGTGGCATTCAAAATTCAAACGAAGCATTTTAACATAATATAACCGAAAACTTAACAAATACAACCAGCCTATAAATAAACTGAACAGAAAATGATAAAATAGTAGAATTAGTTTGGATTAATAAACAAAAATATTCACAAAAAAAAATTATTAATGAAAATTGCTCCATTATTTAAAAATACCTTCAATTGAAGTGAAAACATTGTTTTTTTATTTTAGGTTGTGAATTTCTTTGTTTTCTTTTAATTTAATTCATTATTACATCTTTATGTGACGATGAACAACTTTTTATATTTTCAATAATGTTTTGTGTTTAAATTTTTGTTTTATAATTGTACACTTTAGTTATAAAGTTTTCGTTAGTGGCTGATTGGAGAGAATCCTGTGGAAAAAAAAACTATTTAACCACTTCCTTTTTATACAGGTAAATAAGGTAGTGTCGGACACTATGCGAAAACAGTTATACCTTGTAAGGGTACGTAGTTGTTACGATAAGATCAAATTTTTACGATTTGTACTACTACTCTTCACAATATTTCAATAGGCAATGACAAGTATTTAGAAAACTATTGTAAATAAATAAATATATACAAAGGAAGATTATAATAGTGTCCTCGAAGCGGAGAGTGTGGTCGGTTGTGGCGTACCTTCACGGAACTCTGAGGGTTCAATTGGTACGAATTGTCCAACTGGTAACTCTTTTTGGGGAGATTTATGTTTTCTCAGCTAAATAACGAACAAAAAAAAGTGATCGAAGCATTTGAACATAACATGATTATAAAAGTAATAAATATAGCCTATATAAACTAAACTGAAAATGTTCACGAAAATAGAGTAATTGATGATGTGATGTCCACATTTTTGTGGCCTTGCCACTCAAAAAAATTTCTAATAAAGGTATCCTAAAACTATACTTTTTGAAATTATAATGAGTTCATAAAACAAAAATGTTACTAACTTTTTCGTCTTAATTTGTAAGGAACAAATGTCAAATAAGGCTTTTATTTTTTAACCGATCTTAATGATTTTAACATCATATAAAAGAACTTATCATATTGATTAAAATGATTGACAACAATCACAAAAATAAGTAACTCAGTTGCCACTAGATGGCGCCAAATTTAAATATAGATTATTTTCCCATTTTTTCTTAAGAATTTCAAATGGAAAGATGAATTTTTCTTAGTGTTAGTAGAAAGAGGTTTAAAAAGTAAGAAATTTAGTGAAAACCGCAAGTATATATCTAAATCCTATCACAAGTTATAATTAAAAAAAATTAGAATCAAATATTTGTGTTAATTTAAAATAAATTAAACTATAACTAATATAACAAAATTAAATTATTTTGTCATCTATAGGGGGCGCTTTCTAATTTTAACAATAATTTTCTCATTTTTTAAAATACTTATAATACCCCCTGTATTCAAATCAAATGGAAAAACATTTAAAACAACCAATTTATTGATATAAATTCTACCTTTCAAACTGTCCAATGTACCCACCGTTATGCACAATCGCCAAATTTTATACAATTAAATAAACAGCGACTTCCACTCCAGCAATAGCAGTATGTCTATAGCTGAAGTATTTGCATTTTAGATCCAGATTATGTCTTTCCTCGTTGTGGGCCTGGCTTGATAGAAAATATCCTTTCATGTGGCTCAAAAATTAAAATGAAAACTATTTCTATTGACATTTAAATAAATGTTCAGCTACCATTCATCTAGCGTATGGGTAACTAGTGATGGCCCTTTCGGTTTTTCGAACCTCATCAGACCAGTGTGTTCCATGTGCAATGCCTTGATGAAGGCGGCTGAACGGAAATTGTGTTGGGGTTATATACCCAATATTATTCATAATAAATTAAAGACGACGCAAGCACATGGAACACACTAGTCTAATGAGGTTCGAAAAACCGAAATGGCCATCACTAGTTATCCATATGCTAGATGAATGGTGGCTGAAATGTTAATTTCGTTTTCCTTGTTTTCATAAACAGGACAAGTTCGCCTTCCTTTAGTGGATGAAACAATGATTCTCGGTCGTCTACTTTGTAGACCCAAATTGTTGACGATGCCACTTGAAATTAGGCAAAAGGTGGCGCTTGCGTTGTCTTTAATTTATTATTTCTATTGAGATTAAGAAAAATTTATCATTCCATATGAAATTTCTAAGAAAAATGGGAAAATTATATACTTTTTTAACTTGGCGCCACCTAGCGGCGATTGAATTACTTATTTTTTTGATTGTTGGCAATAATTTTAATCAGTATGACAAGTTATTTCAAATGACATTAACATTATTAAGATCTTTTTTTTTTAAAAAAAAGTTATTTGAAATATACTCATTACAAATTCGGACATTCCCCCACTCTTTATTTCAAGAGTAAGACAAAAAAGTGTGTAACATATTTGTTTCATGAACTCATGATTTTAAAAAGTGTAGTTTTATGATTTTAGAACTTTTTTTGAGGTAATCACAGTATTACTTTTCAACTGTTCATTTTCTCATGGTCACTTTTACTAACATTTTTTTTATTTAAAAGCTCTAGGACTCGTAGAGATATAGCCAGTGACCTTTCTTATTACCCGGTATAGATGGAAAAATGATCTGTAGCACCTACACTGAAGTAAACAAAACACAGGATAGGAGCATTCTGTATCATTTTAGCATGTATGCATAAATTCAATTCGGAACACCAAAAATGCCAATAATGGACAAACGCACACATACCTAATTCGGATTTCACCCTTTAACAGTAGGTGTGCAATAAAATTTTAAGTGCAAAAAATATAATTTTAAATAAGTTTTAATTGTAATTAATTAAATGTATGTGTTTTTAGAAATACTCATTTTTCCCATTAACAACAAAGATTTATAAAGTGGCTGATGATATGAATTTGCTTGCTCATATTTCTATGTTTTTATTAATTTTTAAAATATCGACAAACCTATTATTTTCGCTAATTTAAATAGTTTACAAGAAAATACTTAATTTCAAGCAGTAAACATTAATTCATGTACACCATAAACAACATTTTTTGAACTAAAAATTTTACATAAGTAATCATATTTATTTATAAAATTATTTGAAAGTTCAAACATTGTAGAAATATTATTTTAAATATAAGGTTGCAGAAAAAAAATCCTATATTTTTACGTGAAATTCAAGACATTATTTAAGTTTTGAATTGTCCGATTTGAGTCAAATATCCATCATTTTGTTCTATAATTTGTTATCGTTTTAAGGATAGCTTCATAATGTCTTTTTCATAAGTTTTTGTCCCTATTGGCGAACTCTAGTAATTAATTTTCACAATCTTCTTTTGATGCCAATTTCTTATCCAAAAATATTTTGCAATGCAAGAAAAAGATAAAGACTATATGGTGATTGCATCAAAACTTTCCAATCAAGCTCTCAGAGTTTCTGGGGAGACACTATAGACATGTGTTGTCCTGATGGAACAGGATAACTCTTCTGTTAGCCAATTATGGCTGTTTTTAGTTAATTGCTAGCTTCAAACGGTCCAATTGTTGACAGCAGAGATCCAAGTTGAGTGTTTGGCCATATGGAAGCAACTCATAATAAATGATTTCTTTCCAGTCTCACCAAATGTAAAGCAGAACCTTCCTGGCCATTAGTCCTGGTTTGGGCACCATTTGAGGTGATTCACTCTGCTTTGACCAGAAAGGTTTTCGCACTATGTTTACCTATGTGACCCATTTTTCATCCTTAGTCAACATCAGTTTAAGAAATGGGTCGATTTCATTCCGTTTTCCCATAATCTATTTATATTAATTATTACAATATGAACTACCAATGTTTTTTTAAATATTAAAAGTATGAGATTCATATGGTTTTTGGTGTGTGGCACCCAATCACCAAGCTTTGTACAAATGGATTTTTTATGGTCGATCTTTAGCTCCCGATTTACATGTGGTTAACTTCAATTATCGCTGTGATTTTACACTTTTTTAATAAATAATATTATAGTTTTTTTCAAAAATTAAATTATTGACTATTTGTATTAAATATATAAACAGAATTTTTGGAAATTTATGGATAGTTGTGATATTATAACTAGGTATAAGTATTTTAATTTAAAGTATTAGTTTTTGTTGTGAATGATATAAATTCTTTTGTTGTAAAACGTATAAGTGCCATAAATGCAAAATCAACAAATTTCGCACTTAGCAACGGGAGCACCTAGTTGTTGCATGTGTTCCCACATGGTGGTTTTTTTACTGAATAATAATCCCAGTACTTAACACTTCAAGAGATATTATTCCGGTAATGGCAACTCCAACAACTCATTGCGATCGCTGCAAGAGCTAAAAATCCGCAGCACAACAGGATGAATCAAACCTATTAACAAAAATGTGAGGTAATCATAAAATATATTTAAGGTGCGTGTTACATACCTGAAACATCGTAACCCACAATTTATTTATATTTTATCTTGGATTTCTAAATTAATTAGGCATGAGAAATATTTAATTTTAGTGTGCATTTCGTCTCTTCCTTAAGGGATGACGGGTATTTTTTGCGACCACATCTGGCGTTCACGCAAGCAACCCTGAACAGATAAGTGTACCAATGGGATAGTTTCGTTGCCTGGTGGGTGACAACCTTATCTTCGCCCCCTGAAAGCCAGTCGGAGAAGAGAGAACAGATGAAACGAACCCTTATCATGACCACATGTATTCACATTTATAATTCGTAATTGTAAACATTTTATATTTTCATTTTAAATAGAGTAAGATAAACTCACAATTTATTAATGTTACTTACTTATACATCACAAGTAACAGCGCGGTTGATCTTTTTTCTACATCTCTAAACGTAAGCCGACCTTAGTAAGTTGGCTGGTACCTACTTGTATGTTTATTTCACATTTTATTGCTCCTAATAAATTAGAGAAGGATTGGAAATCTGCTCACAAGTTCCTACACCCAGTGTGAAATCACTGAACTATCTGCTGGACTTCAAACAAAAATGAAAGAGAGATGCAAGACACTCCAAATAGTACTAGCGCTCATAGCGGACAATCTTCAAACCCAGTAGTTAGTGCTTTTTTTTGCAAAATAAGGATTTTTTTCAACTACCAGAAATAGACTACTATTATGAAATATTCAATAAAGTTCAATAAATATATTACAAACAGATTCATCTGTCTGTGGCTTTTAGTTTATCCATAATAAATTGTGAAAAAATGCCTATTTTTCGAGGTAACTGACCAGAAAGGACCCTTAATAGTTAATATGTTCTTGTAAGTGAATTGATTTATTATAATGAGTTAAATGTAAAATTTATCTAGGTATTAGATTTATACCAAACGACATCAACAGCAGCCTCAACACCTGACAGCCCTCCATTACTACCACGTCCAGCAACAATGACTCCCCAGAGTATGGTCAAAGCAAGTAATGGACAGGATAAAATGGAAACTGTAGAAGTAGGCCCAACGACACCACTGAAACCTTCTTGCCCACCAGATGCACCTCCTTATCCTTACCAACCCATTCCTCCATATCCATATCCTCCAACACCTACAGTTCCAGGTCCACATATAGCTCCACCTCCGCCTGGTCCTCCACCTACACATATAGCTGCTCCTCTTGGAGTTTTTCCAGGATATTCGGCTCCTCCTCATTATCCTCCCATTCCACCATCAGCGGCTGCAGCCGCAGGGTTCTATCCACCACCAACAGCCGGCGCCCCTTTACCCCCTCATCGACCACCATATTATAAATGAATAAATGCAGATAATAGACATGTAATAATGAAGGGAGTAATTAATAACATATTTAATTTATGTAAAGTGTTGTGTAAGTAAGTAATGATTCATTTATAATTTCATACTTATATGTTTATAAATAAATGTATATTAATAGTAAAAGATGGAGAAACACTAAATATCATTAAATTGATTAAAAAGAATTTTAAAAACATTATCAAACAAATAAGAAGTTCAGTTATACAAACAATGTAAAAGTGTTTTATTATTGTGAATTACCATGTATAATATAGTAGAAGCTTCAACAATTAACAAGAAAATCGTTATTGATTATTCCCTTCACTACATAGAGATGTTAAATTTTAAGAGAATGACAGAAAATCTCACTTATTTGAAATGATTACATAGGTAAAACAATTTATTAATTTTGTTTCAATTGCAACCACATAAAAAATATCATTTATTAGATGTAAATAATTTTACAAAATGTAATAAAACTTTTAATTTGAACAATGTTGTAAATATATTCTTTAATATATTTGTATTTATGTGTGAAAATAAATCGTTTAATTTTCATTCGCTCACAATCCATGTGTTTAATTATATGATTAGTATGTAGCATGTAATTGAATTACTGAACAGGTTGTACAACACAGAGGTATAATATATTTTTTAAAATATTCTCTATAACTTTTTTTAAATTAAAAAATAGTCAGTAATTGATTTTTAAATTAACAAATTAAAATAGTGAAAATGATTGGATTCATCTGTGCCTGATACTAGAGATGAAAAAAAGTAAAAAAGTAAGTAACTGTTATTAATGTAATCGTTACTTATTTACTATTTGGTTTTGAGTTATGTGATGTTATAAAAATTAAATTAAAACACTTGTTTATTCCTTTCTTCACTATTTTGTTTTTAAAATGCCATGTACATTTCAAATACTACGTACTCATTTTCAATAACAGAATGCATCGTACATCTGACATTTAAAAATACAATTGACTATTGTATTAAGGAATAAAAAAGTGTTCTAATGAAATTGTTACTTGTTAAGAACTCAAGTACTTAGTATTGTCTACTTTGTGACAAAAATTATTCAAATAAAAAAAAAACTGATATAATAATAATATGATGCTACAATCACCATTCATCAATTCATTTGCGCAAATCATCAGGACAGTTCAGCTAGCTAGCATAGATTTTTCTTTAACTTCATCATAAATTCATGACAGGGCAGAAAGACCTCTGGTCGATAGCCCAAACAGACTAACACCTACATGTATTGTAATTATTTATATTGTTGTTAAAATTTTCTATATAGTCTGAATAAAGATATTATATATATATATATATATATATATGTGTGTGTGATATATATAATAATATGAATAAATTATTAAAAATATACCAATAACATAAATAAATATACAGATTAGTGATTTAAATAACAATAAATCTAGAATGAAATGGGTCAGGAGAAAATGTTGGAAATAGCTTTCAAGTTCATAATGCGCAACGAATAGTCGAAAATATAATTAAATTTTTAATTCTCTTGAAAATGGGATGATAACCTGAAACTAGTTGAAAAATGTTATTTCATTGATAGATTTTTAATATTTTATTCATATATAGGCTTCTAGGTGGCCAGTCTATAGTTACAATATTCACAAATTGGAGGTAGTCCAGTACCTGCAACATGTAGTCGAGCATGAAAATGAAATTTTCTCCGGCAAATAGAACAAATGGCATCACATGTTCTTTTACGATGTTTTTTACGTAGAAATGTGCATTCATGATTCTCCTTTGTATAGGAACAAAATCCGTGCGCCTGTCGAAAAAAATCATCCCTAGAACATTATTGATCCACCACAAAATGGGATCTAGGAACGATATTGCAGGCAGTAAATCTCTCCCCTGGCCTCCGCCAGACTTGTTGATGTCCATCTGCTGAATTTAGACTTACTCTTGTTTTGTCTGAAAACAAAACTCGCTTCCAGTCTTCAATGGTCCAATTTACATGTTCCCTTGCAAAATGCAGTCTAGTAACTATGTTCCGTGATGAGCAGTGGTGCTAGTCTCCTACTGTCCAATCCTCTTTCATTGAGCCTTCTCCTGACCGTTCATACAGAAATTGCTACTTTTTGAGTTGCTGCTAGAGCTCTCAACTGGTAGAACTCCTGTTTCTTAAGGCGTCTTGCATAAGAAGTCGCTCATCTCTTGCATTTGTAGGCTTCTTATGATCTTGTTCTGGCATTCTACAATTTTATTCCAAGTTCATTGAAATGTTTAACTGTTCGACTAATGGTTGAATGGTTAATTCCTAACACATTAGCTACATATGACTGCGTCCTTCGTTAACTAAATTTACAGCTTTCACTGCTTCATCTTAATTTGAGTGAACAGCTCTACTCAAGTGGCAAAAACAACTTGGAAAACTGAATTTATCACCTTTCATAAATCACTTTAAACAGCATTAAATTCCTTATTAACAAATATTTGCAAATTGTTACTTTGTATCTGTTAAACAATTGCAATTGTTTATGAGTACTGACAGGATATCTTAGGCCACCTACATAAAATATTTAATGATTTAAAATTAAAAAAAGAAAACGAAAAGTTTATGTGATGTGTTAATTTTGTCCAGGAATGTATAAATAACAATTTTATTTTCTATGTACCCCCCGTTTAGTAATTCAATTACACCCTGTATTATAAAGTTCTAACAAATACAGGAAGTTTTGTCCGCCTCGGTGGAGTGCAGGTTGAGTATCAGGCTAGTAAGCCAGGGGTTCCTGGTTCGATTCCAGGATTGGGCTGATAGTTGTATGAATGGTGTGATGATTGACCCCCAAATTTGAAATTACAAATATATAAAGGTTACTGTGTTTTATTGTTAACCAACCGAAGCCCATGCAAAAAAAAACAATTTTTTTAATAAAATCTTCAACCAGCATTCATCTAGAGTATGGATAACAAGTGATGGCCATTTCGGGTTTTCAAACCTCATCAGACTAGCGTGTTCCATGTGCAATGCTTTGATGAAGGCCGTTGAACGGATCTTGCGTTGTGATTAAATAACCTGATATGAATCATATTAAGTGGAAGATAACGTAAACGCCATCTGTTGCCTAATTATAAGTGTATTTTTAATATGACCAATAATAATATTAGTAAGAGGGTTATTATTATATAAAAATAATATTTATATAATGTAAATTCTTAAATAAATAGTGATAATCCAATAATATTGTATGAAAACATTCCCCTCACAGCTGCTACATACATAAAGTGGCTATAGCATGCAATAAAAGAGCGACATCTGTATTTATTTTATAAAACACCATCCCAGTGTAATAATGTACCAGGCGTTCAAATAGGAAAAGTCACATGCTATATTTCAAGCACTATGAATCCTAGAGTTTTCAAAAAAAAAAAAATAATAAAACTTGTCAAGAGCAAGTGTTAAAATAATTTTCGCACAGACATTTTTCAAAACTTGATGGAATGGACTCAGTGGACCTCGAAACTTTTATTTCCAGAATTTCCATCCCATTTAAATAGTCTATAGTTGAGACTTTTACTCGATGAAACTCCATAATTCACTATTAGTAAATAAAATTTAAAAATTATTTTTTTCTTTTGTTTCATATTTTTTTTTTCATTTTGCTGTTTATCCATTTTTTTACATAAATGAAATATATTGATAAAAGATTAATTGTTAAGTTAGACTTAATTTTACTGAATATTGATTAATATTTATCAAATTTATTTTCCTTTAAACTAAAAATTTTTGTAAATTTCCTACGAGTCAGCTCAAACAACTAGGTCAGTAAAGTGAACCAAGCCGTTCAGTTTTAAAAACCCAGTTTTTTTTGAGCCATGACTCATTTTAATTCGTCCGCTCTTCTGGAGTTACGGACCTCGATTTTTATGCTTTCTTATCACTCATAAGGTTTTCATTATTGTTAATGCGAAAAGTGTAAAAAGTGCTGCACTATTTTATTTAATGAACAAGACCAGTAACCTTTACTGAGTTATTCCAGTGTTTTTGCAGGGATCTCAGAAACTACAAGAGAAAATAATATAAAAATAAATAATGGCAAGACTGTATGTAGGAAATAAAATATTTCAATATACAGGGTGACTTTACTTGGATCATAGGATATTAAGTATATACCCTGCTGTTTCTATTTATTCGTTGCATCGTACTGTTGAATTATCCATGGAGTTGAACTGGAGCTAGAGAATGATGCAACAAGCAATTATATTTTTGATTATACAGGGTGTCCCAAAAAGTTAGGGCATAATGATTTTTTTTTTCATTGCTTGATATTCATTTTATTCATAACTTAGGTGCCTTTTGTGATCACCTACATACCCCTAAATTTATTGAAATCGGTTCAGTAATATCAAAAGTAAATAAAATAGGTAAACCAATGCAGCAATTGGTTTAAAAAATAATAAAAACAAAATGGGATCTTAAGAATAAAACTAAGCTGTTGAGGAATCACTTCACTAGCTGCCCCATCTCCCTCGGGAGCCAGATTTGGCTCCATGCGATTTCTTCCTATGGGGTTTTTTGATATCTATCGTTTACAACGATCGATCACTGATCCTAACTCACCTGAAGACAAGCATTCAGAATGCCATCGCCCGGGGACATGTATACAAGCACATAGTAAGATTTTTTTTTTTTTGGGGGGGGGGGGGGGTGGTAGGGAGGGGTGCGCTTATGACCTTTTACAGTTAATAATATAATACAAATGCAATAGAATTTTAAAAACAAATAAGTAATGTTTCATTGACATGAAAATAACGTTTAATGTTGTTACATTATTGCTAAAACGTTATTTGTTTTTTTTATATCAGTAGGGGGTTAACCTCCCCTCATGTATATAAATTAACATTCAAAATTATGGATATGTTTATGCGTACACCTTGCATTAGTGATGGGTAAAATTGATTATTTTAATTATTGAATATGAAGTAATCGATTATTTTCAACAATAAAATGTTTATTTAATCTTTTATATAAGATGTATAATTAAGAACTTAAGAGCAATGTGGACAAAATTGTACACTCACTTGCATTCCCCTTACTTACATGTCTAACCCCCACACACCTTAGAAGAACAAATACCGTGTGGTATGTGCAAATTCTTATAGTGAGACAAGGATAAACAAATTCTTTATTTTTGTCGGCGTTAACTCCGTAGTATATTTACAATATCGAATATAAAGAAAACAACATAACTTTTTTATACCACTTGGATTTTTTATAAATCGTGACCAGTTTCGATTACACGTTAATCGCTATTATTTGAAAATGATTACCGTGTAATCGAAACTAATCACGATTAATAATAAAAAGTCCAAATGGTATAAAAATGTTATGTTGTTTTTTTTATATCAGATAAGGATAAATAAACTTAATATCCACTGAACAACGCCTCCTTACACGTGAGCATTGAATGTTCAACGATTTTTCCCTGAGATGGCAGATTAGTAGGGTCATTCTTTTCCAGAATTTCCATCACATTTTATTCGATAATTACATGCATTTTAGAAAATAAAATTAAGGATTAAGGATTTAGGAGAGGGAGGGCAGCAAACACCGCGCCCACTTAGGCCATAACCTCTGGCCCATTGTAGTACCTCCCAACCAAGCAGCTAGACCCAGTCAGCCTGTCTTGCTATTTTAAGCATCTGGTCATGGGTCATACCCCACTTGGGTTCTTCACGGTTGCGAGGCTTTTCCCTGCCCGTGGGATCCCTTATGCTAGACAGCGCCGGGCATTCGTGAAGTATGTGCTCTGCTGTCTCTGTTTCTTCGTAGCATCCTCTACATAGGTCTTCCCCTTCAATTCCCATTTTTAGGAGGTGCTTCCGAAAGCCATAGTGACCAGTAATGTAGCCGGTTAAAATTCTTGTGTGTTGTCTGGAGTGCCTAAGTAGTTTTTTGGTCTCCTTAGGGTCTAATTTGGGGAGATATTTTTTGGTTTGACAACAAGTCGTTATTTTGCGCCATCTTCCTTCCTGCTCCTTGAAGGTGAATGTTTTAATTAGATTGTTTAGGGCTCTCGGAGTCAACTCTATTGTAGCCTTTTTAGTGTTTGATATTCTTGCAGCTGCCTTTGCTATTTTATCGGCAGTGTCATTGCCTATGTTATCTGCGCTGTGACTTTTGGTCCACGCTATGGTTATCATGTTGCCATCTGCGGCCTCATTTAACCTCTTTATACATCTGTGTATTAGAGATGAGGTCACCTTGGCTTTATTTAGTGCTGCGATTGCTGCTTTGCTGTCCGTCATTATGGTAATATTTTTTCCAGTTATATTTTTCTCTAGAATGCTGTTGGCGCTCATCATGATAGCATAGATTTCTGTCTGAGTTACCGTGGCGTGTCCTTCCAGGGTTGTAGAGCATTCCAAGTTTAATGCCCTGGAGAACACTCCGGCCCCACAGCCCATATGTGACTTGGATCCATCAGTGTATATGGTGTAATCATCACCTACTGATGAATTGTATTTGTTAATCAAAAATTTGTTATCAAAATTAAATGAAGGAATTTTCAAATCTAGTTCGCTGGTCACCCTTGGACCCCAGTTTAAAATTTTCATATGTCCCTCTGGCAGATTTAATCTGGACCATGTTCCCATGGCTTTTAGTCTTTCTGCCGTTAGTCTGGCCGTTTCTTTGATATGTAAATCTAAAGGCGGCAGTGATAGTAGTGCTTCCATTGCAGCTGTAGGTGTTGTCTTGAATGCACCTGTGGTGCATATACAGGCAAGTCTCTGTATGTGATTGAGTTTAGCCAATGCCGTTCTTTTGTCCGTTCTGGGCCACCAAACTACGGCCCCATAGGTCAGCATTGGCCTGATTATTCCTGTGTATATCCATAGTGCAATTTTGGGAGAAAGTCCCCATGTAGTACCGATGGCTCTTTTGCACTGCCAAAAGGCTTGACTTGCTTTGCCAGTTTTGTGTTCTATGTGTCTGGCCCAGTTTAATTTAGAGTCCAGTAAGATTCCAAGGTATTTTACCTCTCTTGCTAGGGTTAGTCTAGTGCCAAGTAGTTGAGGTAGTATCATTCCTTCAGTTTTGTGTTTCTTTGTGAATAGTACTACCTCCGTCTTCGTTGGATTAACTGTTAGCGCGTTTTGTTTGCACCAGTCCTCCACTATATTAAGTGCTTCTTGCATTCTGTTGCACAAGAAGTTTTCATATTTACCATTGAGTAGTATGGCTAAATCATCTGCGTAGCCTATAGTGTAATAGCCTCGGTTATTTAGTTTCCTTATTAGCTCGTCTACTAGTAGTGTCCATAAGAGGGGTGACAGTACTCCTCCTTGGGGGCAACCCCTAGTGACCTGTGCTTCTACTTCTATATCAGCTAGCGACAGTATTACCTGTCTGCTGTTTAGTAGGTTATTTATCCAGCTGCATATTGTTGCATCAATTCCAGCTGCCTTGAGTGACTTATATATGCTTTCGAAGGAGGCCTTGTCAAAGGCACCTTCAATGTCTATAAAAGTCCCTAGGGTTGACATTTTGTTGTACAGTGCTTGTTCAATTTTGGATACCGCAGCATGCAGGGCTGATTCCGTCCCTTTGCCTGCTGTGTATGCATGTTGTTGTTTGTGCAACGGTCGGCATTTAAGCGAGTGGTCTCTGATATGCCTGTCACATAGCTTCTCGAGCGTCTTTAGTAAGAACGAAGAGAGGCTGATTGGTCTGAAGGCTTTTGCAGCCGTGTAATCATTTTTACAGGGCTTGGGTATAAAAATGACCTTTGTTTTCCTCCATGCTATTGGGGTGTAGCCATATATCAAACATCCCTTATATATGTTGTGTAGTATTAGTGTCAATTCCCTTGGCGCCCATTGTAGGAGTGCCGGGAAAATACCATCAGGTCCAGGGGACTTATATTGACTGAATGAGTGTATTGCCCATTCTATTATTTTTGCGGATGTAATTCTTGTTGCTAGGTTCACATTAGCTATTGTGTTCCTGCTTGCGGTGATGAATTCCTGCAGTTCATCCCCGCGTGCATTTGTAGCTTTACTACCAGGGAAATGTGTCTCCAACATTACTTGGAGAGTTTCATTCTCGTTTG
Source organism: Philonthus spinipes (assembly GCA_963082785.1). Classification (NCBI taxonomy): domain Eukaryota; kingdom Metazoa; phylum Arthropoda; class Insecta; order Coleoptera; family Staphylinidae; genus Philonthus; species Philonthus spinipes. The sequence goes on from OY720308.1 coordinate 22,014,100, forward strand.
AGGTGAATGTGCCATCCTCCTTCCTTATCTTGCCAAGGTAGTGTGGGTCCTTGGATAATACTTTCTTCAACCTGGCTGCAACGCTGGTAGACTCTATGTCTTCACAGTACTGCCTCCAGGCTTGTCTTTGCTTTTTCCTCACTTCCGCCTTATAGCTCCGAAGGTGTGCTTTGTAGGCATCCCACTCCTCTTTCCTCCTACTGTTCTTTGCCTTGTTGAATAGTTTGTTGGCCATTTTTTTCATTTTCTCTAGATTTTTATTCCACCACGTTGCCTGACCCTCTCTTTTGGGAGTGCTGGTTGGACAGGATTCGTGGTATGCCTTGAGGATTGCTCCAGTAAGCTCCACTGTGGCTTCCTCAATTTCAGCTACATCTTTGTAGGTATATTTACTAAGTATTTTTACACATGAAACTCCCAGAAGTTCTCTGTATAGGTCTCTGTTAGTTCTTCTGGGGTTTCTGTGTTTAGTGGAAGTTAAATTTATTTCCAACGTCATTTTGAACGTTATCCATCTGTGATCTGACATTGTTGCTTCTTCGTGAACTCTCCAGTCCTTGAGAGAGTGCACTATATTGTTGGAGGCTAGTGATATGTCTATCACCTCCTGCCTTATTGCGTTTATGAACGTTGGCTCATTGCCTGTGTTTAGTATATTAAGAGAGGTCCCTACCAGAAATTCTAGCAGTGCTTCTCCTCTCTTATTAGTGTCGGTGCTGCCCCATGCCGTGTTGTGTGCATTGGCATCGCATCCTATAATCAGTTTTTTCCCATGCAATTCGCAATACGACACCAATCTTACCAACTCAATCGTTGGTGGTGGGCATTGCGAGTCGTAAGGCATATAAGCTGAAGCAATATAAATATCATCCTCCAGCCTAACAACTGTTAAGTCCCCACTGGTCAGGTTCGTTACTGGATATCCCTTGACGTGGGGAGGTAAATATATACTTGTTCTCGGTCTATCCGAGTAAATATCATAAATTAAACTCCCAGGTAGCTGTCCGAACCCGGCAACTTTTGTTGATACCACCCACGGCTCCTGTAGCAGAGCAATGGTATTCTTGTTTACCTTAAGGTGTCTGCAGATTGAGGTTACCGCCAGTCTGCAGTGCTGAAGGTTTGCTTGTAGTATGACAGGATTTTGTCGGGCCATCTTGTTAGTATGCGGATGGTTGTTAATAGGTATTAGCATATATGTAATATATATGTATATATTAAGATGTGTATACGCTTACCTTGTTTTGTGTTTCCCCTGGTTTGAGATGTGTCCGTATGGGGAAACGTTGGTGTTAGGGTGTGGAGTTAGTTCTTCGAGGTGGAGGGAGTCTGCTCAACCTCCATCTCCTCCGCCACCGTGATGATATCCTTGGTTAATAACCTTTTGTCCTCTTCCTTTCCTACTAGAGTAGGTTCTGGCGTAGAGTGTGCTGTTGGGGAGGTGGGTGGGGTGGTTTCCTCCTCTTTCTTGGGGTCTTCCACCTCTTCCTTCCCTATCTTTAGGAAGACGGTCGAGAATCCCAGATACAGGAAATTTCCTGCCCTGGGTTCCTTCTCAACCATCCTCTTCGCTTCGTCTTCGGGTATACCCAGAACTAGTAAGTGACCCTCCTCCTTCTTCTCAAAGTGGAAGATCGGCCACTCACCAATATTTTGTTGAGGATTTAAAATGGATAATTCCTCAACTAGATCCTCCTTACTATTATAAGCTATGGTTGCCGTTGCTGGCACCCACATGGAGGCTTTCCTGAATTTAGGTAGTTGGTCTACACCAACCACCTTCAATCTGGCTCCCTCCCAGGGAGAGAGAGTTGTAACTGTACGTGACAGCCAGTCTCTGGTATCCTGGTCGTCACAATTGATTCTCAGGATTTCTCCTGAGAACTTCAGCCCTTTGAACCTCGGGACCCAGCTGCCCCTGGTTGTGGCTTTTAATGTGTCCAGGTGTGCCACCCTCAGGCATCTCTGCAGTTGGGTGGCTTCCTCCTGGTTCATTTTACCATACGGGTTGCTACCACTGGTGATTGCCACCCGTAGAGACTGCTGTGCAGCCTCCCGGTACGACATCGTGGTTGCTTTTAGGGATGTCTCCTTTTTCTTTTTTAGGTCACGAGGGGACGCGCTGGTATTCTCGCGTTCCCTCTTCCTTAGTCTTTGGCGGCGCCTGGCCTCGGCGCCGCTTACTTTATTATTTGCACGGCGAGCGGTTGTGTTGTCGCCGGCTCCGCCCCTCCTCAGAAGCGGTGAGTTGTGGGTCGGCGGGGGGTGCGTACACCCGCCCTTTTGTTCTCGTTGTGGAGGTGGGGGGTCCTGGGACCCTGCCCTTCCGACCATTCTGGCTGATGTCGGGGGGTCCGTAGACCCGCCCTCTTTCAGCCCTCGCTTCTGAGGTGGGACGTTTCCGTCACTCCCGCCCTCCGTGCTCTTTGTTTTTGTTGTTGTGTTTATGTTTTTTTGTTGTTTGTTATCAATATTCATCTTGATCCCACGATTAGCAAGGGAAATATACGGTCCACCGGTGTAGAGCCCCGCATTGCACCGGTAAGGCTACATGCAACCAGGGGTCGCCATTTCCCTGGAGGTCGTCACAGTAGTGACTGGTCCACTATCCAGCCATGCATCCCATCGGCCTGCTCCACACCTTAGGATTTAGGATTTTTATTGAGGTTGACTCCTCTCGGTCCGAGCGATTAAGCTAAGACCCCCCGATCCTCACACTACCCGCGAGACATGACCACGACAGTAGTGGGGGGATCATGGTATGACAAGGGTATGCGAGTCGACAGACAGCATATCACCTTGGCATCGTACGCGCCCCGTGCAAGTCCCTTGGCCACGATACTACAGCCGGGATTGGGAAAAATAATATAAAACATATTCAACACCAAAGTAAAATGAGCCTTAGGGCTAAGTTTTTCATGTTTACATTTATTTTATTGTAACTTATTTATTTAATACAAACAATATACAATGGGAATATTGACTATATATATATATATATTATATATATTTATATATTATATATATATATAATAAATATATTTATTTAATTCTACAGGCAATTAACAGATATTAATTATATTTCATTAAGTTTGTAACTTTAATTATTTTGTATATTTTACTATATATATCTGTTAATAAAGATTATATTTATTTATTAAATAAATAAAAATTGTAAACCTTATAGGTTCTCATTATAATCATTCAAAATACAGTAGTGATAACATTTTTGTCAATATATGAAATATTTACCACAAAATTGGGTTTGAAATTTAGATCATGCCTAAATTTCAAACCCAATTCCTCTTAAAATAAATTATGTTACAGAAACAACAAAATTTCTGTTTCTACAACATAATTGGTCAAGTAAAACTTTCAATTTCTTTTGTAATTTTCAAATAAATCCATATATACACACATCTATATTCAGACAACAGATAATACAGAATAATATAACATAAATATTTACAATACATGTAGGTGTTAGCCTGTTTAGACTATCACCAGAGGTCTTTCTGGATATATGATGATGTCAAAGAAAAAATCTATGCTGATCTGCCTTGATGATTCATACAAATGAATTGATGGATGGTGATGGGAGGATGTTTATTTTAGGAAGGATATTAGGGTTACGGGGAATACAGAATTTTATTAGAAGGGGTAAATAAATTTATTACTATCCTGTTCTGTATAGGGTATATAAGGTTGGAAAGCTAAAATCTGCAAATTGTTGTTTGTTTTTTCATTCTTATGAAAAGTTCCAATAGTACTGAACAGATTTCTGAATTTCCTTTAAAGTATCTAAGGGTCGTTTAAGTTTTTAGAAAGAGTTCTGCAAAATTATTCAAAAAAACAAATTTGATGTTGATAATTTTATATTAAAAAAAATATTACTTGGAAAATATTCAATTAATATCTGTTATTCAAAGTATTCTTAATCCTTAAATAGCTTTAAAAAATAATTTTAAAAACGTACACCCTATAAGTGTATAAGTATGACATGACTTAGATATCAGTCTTTTATTTTTCATTGTTCTCAATAGTTTTTCATTGTTTTTATCTTTATATTATATAAAGATACACTTATAGGGTGTACGTTTTTAAAATTAATTTTTAGAGCTATTTAAGGGTTGAGAATATTTTGATTAAAAGATGAATTTTAGATTAATTGAATATTTTCCAAGTAATAACATTTTTTAAATATATTTTACATTGTTTTTATCTTTATAAAAACAATGAAAAACTATTGAGAACTATGAAAAATAAAAGACTTTGATATCTAAGTCATGCCATACTTATACACTTATAGGGTGTAATTAATTTTTAGAGCTATTTTTAATTCATGGAAAATAATTATAGTAATCAAACTTTCAATAGTCGTCACACCATTTTAAAATTAAATATAATCCTTCAACACATTAGTATATGTATAGTGTATTGAAGTAAATAAAATAATTGTAAAATCATTAATAATTTTAAATAAGTGAGATTCCTAAATATTCTATTATTATGTGGACATAATAAGACTTTCTACATTTTTTAATAAACGACTATCTTTTTTGTATTTAATACAAGATATGAATAAACGATTATGATTGTACAATATCGATTTTTCTATAAATGAAACCCTTAAATTTAAATTATTATTATATGACATCGAGTTTTGGAAGTCATTTTCAGAAAAAAATGTTATATGAAGAATTATCGTATTTTGTTTATTTACAGAACTACACCTATTTGAAATTTTATTTAATTAGAAATTGTTACTGATTTTAAAATAGATTTATTTTAAAATTATTTCGTAAGACAAATAAATACATAATAAAATCCAAAGTAAATAATATTAGTAAATGCCTTTAATTAACGACGATGTTTGCGAAATACGATGTTTTTAAGATTCGACTTAACGAAAATGAAACAAGAAACTAGAAAGATGACTCTGGAATGTTCCACAGAACGCGCAAAGGTAAACGCGGCATCAATGAAAGTTCCGGAAAGTTTGAGAAACAAGCACGCTATATAAGCGAGCGCTAGTGGTGCTGCAGGCAGTCTATCAAGAACGTCCGGGTGTTCAACATCTCGTTGATAGTGACAGTGTGTTCTTAATAAATGTGTTAAGTGTATTGTAAATAAATAAATAGACGTTGTTTTACTTATTTCCGAGTCTGATTAAACCCGATTTCGTAACACAATAATGGATTCTGGGGGAGAGGATAATGGTGGGCCATTCAAACTGGTGAGCAAAAAACGGACGACCGAAGAAAAACTACAAGAGAGCAGCAAAAAAGCGGCACAAGGTAATTTGAATGTTTCGAAATCAACTAATCAGGCACTCCAATCTCACTTCAATACAATACATGTAACACAATACAATTCAACGACCTATCCAGTACTTACAAGGTACAACACTACAAACAAACAAAAAAACACTAAATGTATCCTCTACACATACGCACCAATTTCACAACACTACTAAAAGAAGTACCCAGCCGTAATAACATCAGAAATTAATCTTTCACGTATTAAACTTATTCAAATATAGGTAAAAAATAAATCTGAAAACGGTGTTGAAATTATTAAAACGAAACTTGGACTTTTAATTAAAACTAATGACGACAGAACTAGGATACCTTACCATTAAAAAAAATAAAGGTTATTACTCCTATTATCGTTTAAAGAAAGCACTAACTAGAGAACGATGCAATAAACAAGCAACTAACACACCGCTACTGCAAAAGAATTACTGTTAGAGTGACAGGAAAAAAAAAACACAGGGTTAACAACTGAATCACACAAATGCTCTGCGCCGCTACTACTACCTCAAGCAACATGGCTTGAAAAGTTTCTCCTGTAAAGAGACAACTCACAGCGCTTGGTCTACCAAATGCCCCAAAATTTTCTATGGCCCTAATCATCCACTACAACCAATGGAAGAAACCTAATGTTAAAATCCATTTCAAAAACAAAAAACCCTAATTAAAATATTTTATCATTGACACATATGCCACTAATTAATAACAACTCCCACACCGACAGACAAGCAAAAAAAAAAAAAACAATTCCAGGTGGACTCACATGTGACCTTCTCGCGAAACCGTATCTTTGTCATTATCTTCGACTTCCACCATTCCAGCAGTATTTCCATCGAAGGACGTTCATATCAGGACATCTGAACTAAGAGGTATTGAAGAGTCCGTTAAGGGACTATGACTGAAAACTGTCACGGGTGTGAAGTTAGCAATAGATTTCAGCAATAGATTTCAAATTTATATTTTAGACAAAGTATTACAGATAAAAATCCGAATTTTATACTATTCAGTAAAGGAAGGATGCCTTTAATAACAATGCATAATCTCATCCCAAATTTTCAACCCTTACATTTTTAAAGTACCCCTAAAATTGATACATTATTTCCATTAATTTTAACAACTTTCTAAGTGTTCCATAAAAAATAGAAGGCCATATCTGGATTCAGCACACATCATATAACAAAACAATAAAATTAGGAACACCGCCCCCGGAGCATAGAAAAAAAACTTCCCCTAGCACACACTTTAACCGAAATAATGATAATTTTCATTTCGAGATTTGCGACAAACTATAAGTTCCATAAAAAATCTAATCATTGTTATTAAAGGGATCCTTCCTTTACTGAATAGTATAAAATTCGAATTTTTGTCTGTAATACTTTGCCTAAAATATAAATTAAATCTATTGCTAACTTCACACCCGTAAAACTGTCCCCTGATTTATGGGAAAGTCTCCTTTTGCAAATTAAAACTTACATTGGTAGCGGCTGGCAGCGGGGGAAACAGCAGATATCTGGATGGCAGTGGTTGACGTGATGTATGCCCCTTTTTTGGTGGTTGTTTGTTCGGGCATATGTAACTCGATTGACGAACTAATTGCATCTCTCGGTCGTGTGCGGATTCATATCGTACGCGCATAAATGTATCTGTCTAATTGCTTAGATTTATGCGCGATAAGAAACTATTTGAATTTAAATTTTAGCGGGAAGCATTGGCTTACTTTACGGAATAGGTATTGTTGATTGATAATGTGGGCTTTTGTATACCAACATCAACTTTACTATTAAAAAATCACATATAATATCCCATTGATTTTGTAATTCAAGATACTTGATTAAATTGTTGAAGCAATTCATTGCTAGAGTGTGGATGTTATGAACTCGAACTTTGAAGGATTAAAAGCACTGATTCTGTGCTTCCATCATGAAGCATTATTATGAAACATTAAGATAAACAGCTATATGGGGAAAAGCAACGCATTTTGTCTGTCTGACACCTAACGTGTAGAATATAAATTAAAAACGCTTTGACAGTTGATTGTTTTGAAGTAAAAAGTAATATTTTAGATTTGATTTTATTTGGTTTTTCCATATTTCAGAAAATCTTTTCTTTATCCTTCATCCAGTAAATGAGAAAAACTTCTTCATTTGATTAAAAAAATAATCAATTGTAAAAACATTTTCTGCATCGGAAATTTTCATATTTAAATTGTTGATATGAACCAACAATAGATATGAATATCTAAAAAATGGGTTACTATAATTAACACTATTCATCTTAAACAATATTTTAATTAAGTTCCTTAAGATACATAGAAATAAATTAATTTATTCACATGGTCACAGTTATTTAAATAAATTAGATAAAAATGATTTAAAAATAATTTAAAAATTATTTCCACATTTAGCTCTGTGACATTTTGACTTACGTTACTTAAGTAATTTAAACAAATGTGCATAAAAACAACCACTTCTCGCCCCCCCATCAGACATTATTCGCGAGTCCATCCTTCGCCCATCATAACAATCAGAGCACGCGGGAGGTAAGGATTTAAGAATTTAGGGTTGGGAGTGGGTCAGGTTTGGTGGAGGTAGGTTTTAGTCTGACAGCACGATGTTTGTTTCCTCCATCTCTCTTGCTGCAACTTGAAAATGAATGCCTTTATTACTTTTGTTAAAGTTCTGAGCGTCAACTCTATTTTTATCTTATCTGCATCCAATGCTCTTGATGCTTCCTTAGCTAAGCTGTCGGCAATGGTATTTCCTATATTTCCCTCGAAACCTTTGGTCCACAACAGGGTTATGGAGTTTCCTTCCGCAGCCTCTTTAGCCTCCACATACATCTGTGGATCAGAGGTGTGGTTACTTTAGGTTTGCTTAAAGCCTCTAATGCCACTTTGCTGTCTGTGGCTACAGTGATAACTTGTGCGGTTAAGTTTTTCTCCAGAATAATATTGGCGCACTCCATGATCGCATATATTTCCGTCTGTGACACCGTGGCATGCTCATCCAGGGGATTTGAGCAGTTTATGCCCAACACCCTAGAGAACACCCCAGCGCCACATCTGGTGCGTGTGATTTGATTTAAATTGAATTAATTTGGTTTAATTTAAATCGATTTAGTTTAATTTATTTCAATATAATTGATTTGATTTGAATGAGTATGGTTGATTCATTTTATTTATTTATTTTATTTAGTCTTATATAACATCGTTATATGTGCCTCTCTACTTCTCAGTGTGAGGTGATTGTTTGTCCTGTATATGTTTTTCGCCATATCTTTCTGTTTTGTGTGAGTTTTTTCTTCTTCCTATTTTATTCCTTTTTTCTCTAGCTCTTCTCTTATTTCGTTTTTCCCTTCCTTTCTTGGTCTACCTTTTTGGTTTTTGCTAGGAGTTCTTGATTCATATATTCTTCTTACGTTTCTTTCTTCTCCCATTCTACATACAGGGTGAGTTTTTTTCGATGTTCTCTATGGGGATCTCGGAAACTATAAGAGATAGAAAAACGGTTAAATGGGGAAAGAAGTGTAGTTTTATAAGACGAATAAAATGACACTTTCAAAATATTTGAAAAAGTTAAGGGTAACTAGATATTTTGAAAAAAGTAAAATGTGTCAATTTTTTGAAATCAATATATCTCTATTATTATCATAGATAGAAAAAAACTGTAAAGGACAAAGTTGTAGAAAATTTTACACAGATTAATAACAAAAAATCAAAAAAAGGGAAAAAAATAGCCCTTTTAATAAAGTCATAGCCAACTATTGTTTCCATTTTAAAAAAGGTAAGTTTGTGTCATATCTCCCAAAATATGGGCGAAAATTTTTTTTTGATTTTTTGTTATTAATCTGTGTAAAATTTTCTACAACTTTGTCCTTTATAGTTTTTTTCTATCTATGATAATAATAGAGATATATTGATTTAAAAAAATTGACACATTTTACTTTTTTCACAATATCTAGTTACCCTTGACTTTTTCAAATAATTTGAAAGTGTCATTTTATTCGTCTTATAAAACTACACTTCTTTCCCCATTTAACCGTTTTTCTATCTCTTATAGTTTCCGAGATCCCCATAGAGAACATCGAAAAAAACTCACCCTGTATATGACCGTACCATCTCATTTAGCTTCCTTTTATTTTTTTGTCTATCGGTTCTATTTCAAGGTTCTCTCTAATTACTTTGTTTCTTACTCGATCGGTTATTAATTTATTATCTATTCCAAAGGAATTTCATTTCTGCTATGTTTATTCTCATTCGGTATTTTTCTGTTGTCCATGTTTCGCAGCTGTACATCAGTGTTGGTATTTTTTCATGACTTCTGTTTTGGTCTTTTGTGATATCTCTTTTCGATTTGGGAATATATTTTTCATCATTTGAAATATTTTGTTTGTATTACATACTCTATCTTCAATTTCCTTGTCTATTTTGCCGTTACTCACTATATATGACCCCAGGTATTTAAACTGGTTCACTCATTCTATTTCTTTTCAGTGGTTTCATGTATTTCTTTGCTTAATGGACTTGGTATGCTTCCCTGTATTAATCCTTTTGTTGTTTCATATTCCTTCGATTCTTCATCATCAGTTCTCACTATATTTTTGTTATCTTTGTAAATGGCCTTGATTATTCTAATCATTTTCTTCTTGACTCCTCTTTTCTCTAGTTTAGCCTACATCTTTTTTTCTAATCCTATCGAAGGCTTTCACCAGGTCCACAAAGCATATGTATAACTCTTTGTTTGTCTTGATTAATTTCTCACTGATTTGTCTCAGTGAAAAAATTAGATCTTGCGTACTCCTTCCTTTTCTAAACCCACACTGATTGTCCTCTATTGTTTTGTCTATTATTTATTTTATTCTTTTGTCTATTACTCTCTCCATTATCTTCCCGGGTACACTTGTAAGTGTTATCGCTCGGTAGTTTTTGCAGTCTCTTTTGTCTCCTGTTTTATAAATTGGCAGTACTATTTCCATTCTTTTGGAATTATTCCTACCCTCAGTATTTCATTGAAAAGCTCGGTAAGTTTTATTATTCCTTCTTCTCATAGGTTTTTTTATCATTTCCGGTTTAATTCCGTCCCTTCCTGCCACTTTTCCATTTTTTAGTTTCTTTATTGCTTCAAATACTTCTTCTCCTTGTATTTCTTCTATGTGTTCCTCTTCTATATTTTCTTGTTGTCCTTCTTCATCGTTTTCTAGTGTTGTTATATTCGTTAGCTCGCCGAAATATTCTTTCCATTTTTGTATAATTTTGGTTTCTTCTGTTATTATCTTCCCTTGTTTGTACTTCATATTCATCATGTTGTGTTTCTTTTTCTGTTTAAGTTGTTTTAGCGTACCATAGAACAGTTTTTGATTTTCTCTGTAATGTTCGTCAATTTTCTTTCCAAATTTTGTTCAAGACTCTTCTTTGGCTTTTTTACCTTCTGCACTACTTCATTCCTCTTCTCCTTATATCGTCTGTAGTCCTCATTATTTTTTGTGCTTAGGTATTTTCTCCAACTTTCCATTTTGTCTTTAATTTTATTTTTTATATATTCATTCCACCAATTCGTTCTTTTCTCTAATCTGTTACTTACGTTTTTGGTTTTACAACTGATTTTCGCTGCTTCAAGTATGTTTGTCTTTAGTGCGGTCCATTTCTTTTCAACTCCTCTCACTGTTTCTTGTTTTTGGTACTAATTCCTCAGCTCTTCTTGGTATTTCATTCTAATTCTATTCTCTTTTAGTTTGTATGCTTATATTACTTCTCTCTTCTTTACTCTCCTTTTGTCAGTGTGTTCTATCTCTTCTTTAATTTAACATCTTTAAATTATGAAAGGCAGAGCTGTATTCACGAGGGATAGATACCAAAACAAATGTCTGCAGATGGCCTTATATTAAGTAACGTTCTTTTTTGTTGTTTACATTGAATTTTTTTTTCGGAGCAAAAAAAAAAGTTGTATAATGCAATATGTTGTTGATATGCAGCAGATGGTTATGAAATTCAATGTCTGGCGGAGTATTTGTCCGAGAAGTAGTTGCTTTAATGTGCATTTGTTTAAAGTACATACGTAACGTAAGTCAAAATGTCATAGAGCTAAACGTGGAAATGATTTATTATTTTCAAATCACTTTTATTTAAGTTTCTTAAGATTTAAGTTTTTCTAAGATCAAGCTTAGGGATTCAGACTATATATCTAATCATTGTTAAATGGTCAGAGTTTGCAAGAACAGTTTTGATATTGAAAATTAAGACTTTGCAAGATCAAGATCCTTTAGATATATTTAGATATATTTGTACATGAATACTTAATCTAGGAAGGATACTATAAATGTTCCAATTTTCACGTAGGCCAAACTTTAGTCCTATTGTCGTACCTCCCTTCCAGCGACTAGACACTCTAGACTAGATTAGATCTGGCAATTTCCAGTATCCATTCGTGAGTCATTTTCAATTGGGTCCTTTATCCTTGACAACGCTGGACATTCGTGAAGGATGTGTCCTGTCGTCTTCTCTTCTTCATTACACCCTCTGCATAGGTCCTTCCTATATTTACCTAATCTTGAATGGTGTTTCCGAAAGCCGTAGTGACCGGTAATGTACCCATTTAATATTCTTGTGTAGACTCTTGAATGTCTCAGGAGCTTTTCTGCCTCTGTACAGTTTGGTTTGGAGAGGTAGGTTTTCGTTTGACTGCATTTTGGTAGATGTCTCCATCTTTTCTCATGTTTCTTTATGGGAAACACTCACATTAGATGCTAAGGCTTTAGATGTGAGCTCTATCTGCATTTTGCTCACGTCCATTAGTTATGATGCTTTTGTAGCTAGTGTATCGGCAATTATATTGCCTTCATTTTCCATGTTGTGGCCTTTGATCCACATCAGGGCTATCGAGTTTTTTTCCGATACCTTATTTAGCCTTTCCACACACTTGTTTATATAATTATATTGGCGCTCTCCATGATTGCATAAATTTCCGTCTGTGCTGCAGTAGCGTGTATATACAGAGACCCGAGTAGCTGATGCCCAGGGGAAGGAATAACTCTCACTTTAGCATGTAAGAAGCTTTATTGTGGGATTTGAAAAAGTATCTGAGGACCCTGTATTCAATGAGATTGTGTTTCTGATCAACATCTTGTGGCTGGAAGTGCATAAGAATGATATCGATGAGCTTGTGGAAGAGTACAGCCAAGAGCTGATCACTGAAGAGCTTATAGAGATGCATTGCGTTTCACAGCAAGAAGATGTTGAGGAGAGTTTATCATAGTGGATGAGGAAGTAACAGCAAAGAAACAATTTTCATGTGAAGCATGGAAAGGTATAACTTCCGGCTACTCAATATGTGTCGGAGCGGGGGGGATAACGTGAATGATAGTATTCCTTAAATAAAAAATTATTCCGTATTTAATAAAAGGAAAAATAGAAAAACAATTCTCATTTTTTAAAACTAACTTAATCTACCCAATTGAAGAACCGAATGTTTCTACTATAAAACACAAACAAAATAAAATGGACGCCACATAGACATTTGCCAGTCTAGGACAGTAAGCTTGATACAGTGTCTTTATCGCGCAAAACACATATCGTGGTAGCTCTAAAATAAAATGGTGCAGATTCTTTTGTGCACTTATCTGGTATCCTGCGGCTGCTCTAAATCTCCAATTAAATAACTTCCTATCCACAATCAAAACAGAAAAGCGGAGGAAATAGACTGGCAACACCACTATTAACGTGGATGACCATGATGACTTTCATCTTTTGTTTTTTAAATTAGGCCCGAATTCTATTAAAAAGAAACCTCTTGATAAATTAAATGTTAACACCACTCAATTAAACTCAACAAATATTTTTTTATTTCGTCAGTGTGCTCAGCGACGAACTCTGGCAATAACTGACCTGAAACGCAGCCGGTCAGATAGACAAAAACATTATTTTAATATTTGGGCATTCATCATCAGCAATCCAATGGTCAACACTTTTAAAAAGTAATATTACAAACTCTTGCAGTGTACATTGAGAAGCATCACCCTAATAAACTGATGAATATACGCACAACAAATTTATTCAATGATAATGTAGTATCACTTTTTTGCCTAATTTTTAAGCATTGATAAAAAAAATGTTTCTAGACAGCTTTCTAGTAAAAAGGAATTAGCAATATTGCTAATTATTTCGATTTCTTTTTCTGCAAATCGAATTTTCATTCGAGGTTGTTTCATTCCGCGAGAAGAAAAAATTAAAATGAATAACGATCCTTAATAATTCATATGCAACAGCAAAATGTCTATTATTAGACATTTATTAAAGTACTTATGTAACATAAGTCATTTTGTCATAGTAGCTAAAGAGAAAATAATTTATTAATTATTTTCAAATTCTTTTTATTTGATTTATGTATTTTTCTTTGAATAAACGTTACAAATAAAGTTTTTTTTTAATTATATTTTTTAGCATGGAATGCATTATCGTATTTTATATTCTGACCTGAGACGCGGCCGGTCAGATGGACAAAAACAAAATATAACAAAAACATGTATATTTAGAGGCATTTATATGGTAAAAATCGTTTCGCTTAACGAGTGTTTCGCATTACGAGTAAGACTTCGGATGATTATGCTTCTTATGAGAGGATCCACTATATATATATATACAATCATCTTTATTGAGTTTTTTTTATATACATTAAATACAATATAGTTTATTTTATTATTTCTAAAATGGCTATCGACCATTATGTGTGGATTCCACTATAATTGACACAAACTCCAGATATTTCTATTCGTAACATACCTTTAAACAAAAAAACATTTAACTCCCAATAAATTATTTTGAGGCATAATTAAAACCAGCACAATTTTTATATATTATTACATGTATATTTATTTTTATTTGATACATATCTTGGTCCTTATTGCCGAGTATTGGCGACTCAATAAATTAATCACATTCTCAAATTTTAAACCGATATATACAACCACTCTAAACTAAATTCATTTGATTTTTACAAAACAAAAATGACCACACATCTGCCGAATACATATCGAAACATACACTCGCCCGACTAAAATAAAATATGTCAGTTGATGTTACATGATTTAAACAAAAAGGATTCAAATTCTATAGAAAATTAAAAAAGAAATAATAATATTAGATCCTCTATAAATAATATTATGTAAGTAATAAACCATAAAATTGAATTTCAATTGTATTAAAAAAAATCAACAATACGATTGATTAATTTTGTTAAAACACCGACAGCGTTTGGATAACTGGTGATGATCATTTCAGACCTCATCAGTCCAATGTTTCCTTTTTTTTCTATTGTGGAGGCTTCTACTTTGTTATACTGTTATAACGTTTTTCTTAATTAATGCTAAGACAATTTGGAACATATTGCCATTGTAAGGTTTGAAAGACCGAAATGGCGGTTGAACAAAATTAATTAATCACTTAGTTTCCTGTTCTCATGAACAAGGTAAGTTCACTTTTCTTTTAGTAGACAAACAATATGTTACTTCATAATTTGCCCATAGATGGCGCTTTGAAAATTAACACAATTAATCAATTAGTTTCTTGTACTCATAAACGAGGTAAGTTCGCCTTTTTTAACCCATAAATACAACACTGGATATAAATTATAGTAAATGATATAAAGACGTTATTATTTACAATAATTTATATTTATTTATATCACTATGAACATTGTAAACTTGAATAGTTTTTTTTTAAATTTTTTTCCCAGCTTGTACTTTGCACTTCAGTTTGTATTTAAACAGTTTTTTCTTTATCTTAAAAAAAATTCATGGTTGTTAACGGGTTAATAGACAAACAACAGTTTCTTATGTCTACGAGACTCAAATTGTTGACAATGACTTAAAAATTTGGCTACAGATGGCGCAATGCGCTATTTATAAAATATTTTACACAACTGGAGATTTTTAATTAGTTGGAGTTTCTAAAAACTTCAACTACTGAAGATGCAAACATAGTTTCCAAAATATATTTAGTTCAATAAAAAAAAATTATAAGAGAAACAATTTTTATTTAAATAAACAATAATATAATGTGGATTTTATCAATTGAAAATGTAGAAATCATTTCACAAACACCTATAGCCTTTTCTGAAATTGAATTTTATGGTTTAAATATTATTATTAGTAGATTACTTAAATTATAAGTCATTTTTAATTAAACATAACGATCAACTGGACAATGTAAATCACTGATTACACAGAAAAATAGGTAATGTTTTTATTCTAAAGCTAAAGTTTGTTTTATGTCACACATTAATTTGTTGAACAAGAAAGTTTATATTAATGAATTTGATTTGCAGTAAAAAAATATGAGAATAATTTAAAATTAAACAAGTAGATGAAAATTAGAAACAGTGATTAATCTAATCTTCCGTCAGCTGGTTACTGAAACTGTTTAATTAATTAAATAAAATTCTTGTTCTATTTACATGCTGTTTTTTTTTTCAAAAATTAAGTGCTGCAGTAAGCAACGAAATCCGTTAATAGTTAAACATTTTTATTGAATTAGAATTTTAAATAGAAATAAGCTGCAATTTAATGCTATTGTGTTTTTATATATACATCACCAAAATTATTAATGAATTTTAAAATATTCAAGGAACCAACTGAAAAGTAACATTACTTTTCAGTTGGTTCCTTTAAAACAAACTTGGTGAAAAAGTATTTTTTACAGTATTACACTGATGATATGTTGTATTTATAGATAATTAAGAATTTAACATTATTAAGTTGGCTTAAATAATAATAATTTAAGAGATAGTGTCAAGATAGGAATTCTATAAATAATAGTTATAATAATTAAGTTATTCCACTTTTTTGTTCAATAATTATGTGTCTTTACAGTAGTTTTAAGAAAATATTTAATATAAACGTTACTTCAATTGCTTCTCCTTTCCGTTTTTTCTTACATAGATGTAGGGGACCAGAAATTCATCTCCCTCAAATGTGAAGGCTTGGGTTTCTGTATACCTTTCTTATCAGCCTGTTCCATGCTGATGTTCTGCAACTTCACCACCATCTCGTTGGTCTGCTCCTCGCTGATGGACGTCACCGATCTCGACAAGTTCGAATCCCGTTTCGCCAACAGATTGGCCAGTATGCTTCCGGGTTTCTTGTCTTCCGCGTACGCCCCCGTGAAGTACTTGTTGGCCAGTTTACGTTTGGATTTCGGTGAGCTGTTGGGGGACTGAAGGGGAGAGGCAGGCAGAGACCTGCTGCCGCGCCTCAGCTTGGGATCGAAGCCCATGGCCCGCATGTGCTCCTTCTCCTCCTCCTCGAAGGAGTCGAAGCCCTTCACCACCTTTCCGGAAACCATTTGGGTGGCCACCCTGATTACTGACGTGCCGCAAGCCGCTCCCTCACCCTTGAAACCGTCATCAGTGCCTGCTGGTTTCGGTTTGCCGTTGGTCGACAGGATTTGAGACTGCGATGGTTCTGTAACAAAATTTTCAATTATATTAAATGATGTTTAAATTAAACTTAAATAATAGCAAAGTGTTTATTTAATTAAAAATCTAAGATTAAATTCAGAGTCATAATAAATGGAAGACAATGCAAGTGCGATCTTGTGCTTGCGTCGTCTTCCATTTATTATGATTCATATCAGGTATTTAACCGCAACACAAGATCCATTCAGCCGCCTCCATCAAGGCATTGTACATGGAACACACTAGTCTGATGAGGTTCGAAAAACCAAAATGACCATCACTTATCCATAGTCTAGATAAATAGTGGTTGAACATTTTATTGATTAAATTTAGAATATTAAACGAGCAACAGTTTCTTATGTCTTATGTGAATTTCACTAAACTATGCAACAATATAGTAAGTTTTGTAATGAATATAATAATACAGTGATTTTTTTTTTATTTTAATGATTGTTGAGTTACGTGAAGATGAACTATAATACTATTTAATTAAAGATTCCGTCGTCTCCATTCTGCTTTTAATAAAGTTTGTGAAGTAAGGAGACGCAATCTTTCATTAAATAATATTTTTTTATAAATAGAAAACAGTATTTATTCCACTTGGTCACAATTATTTAAATATATTAAATAAAAAATGATTTGAAAATAATTAATAAATTATTTCCACATGTAATGTTTTAATGTGCATTTGTTTAACGTACTTATGTAAGTAAGTCAATAGTCACAAAGCTAAATGTGGAAATAATTTATTAATTATTTTCAAATCATTTTTTATTTAAAATATTTTTTTATCTTTAATTTTATTCTCATTAATCAATTTGTAAAACATTTTCAATAATAATTTAAAAAATAAAGGTTTTGAAAATAATTCACTTGTTATTGTTTTACTTATTAATTTATTTATATTACTCGACTAGTTTATCGAGTTTATTATCAAGAGTGATAATATACGCCGAAACTAGTTGAGTAATATAAACAAATTAATAAGTAAAACAATACCAAATGAATTATTTTCAAAACTTAGATTTTTTAAATTAGCATTTTTAATTTTAATAAAAATACTTTCCACTTTTTTTTTAGTATCTGCTAATTTTATTTCGAAAATGAAATACTGTTAATGATAATTTATTTCCAAAATATATTATAAAATAAATTAAAAAAAAAATAGGTGTAACAAAAGTATTTTTATTAATATTAATGAAATTAACACTATTGTATATTTTCTACATGGTTTTGAATACAACATACACTTCTTGAATAGTACATGACTCCTAATAATAAAATGATAATTAATTTTATAAGTAAAGCTCTTTTCTAAATTTCACAAATTTATTGTAGGAAATACTGCTTCAATTGGCTGCTGATGTACTGGTTGTATGTGTTATACAATGGAGTTTCATCAAGCAAATAAAATAATATTTTATAATTCAATAAATAATCAAAATTTGTAAAACATTACATTTTATTAATGAATAATATAACCAATAAATTAATAATGAACATTATTTACGATTACCTGTGTCATGGAATGTCTTTTTGAAAATCCTGTCAAGTGTGATGATGAACAAGAAAAAATAAAACCCATACTTCAACTCATTCATTCTGTTTGATGACTGATATTCCTTTGCAATAAAGAGGTAAGCAAACTTTCTCTTATTAATTGGAACAGAACAAATAATAGCCTAAAATTGTTTTTATGTCATCTGCACAATTGCAAAATTCAGTATCATAATTTCATTATACATTTTTTTTAATAATGGGTATTGCATAAGATAATTCGAGTCTCGTAATTTAACTCTTATTAAATAAAGAAATAAATGACATAACTATATATTTTTAAAAAACGTTATACTTTTCTGAATTAAAAAAATACTGTTTGAGAACTTTTAAATCGTAAGTAATAATTATTTAAATTCTGACACGTATTTCAGCCTTTATAAATCCCTAAATAAGTTGAACTAAGTGCAATGTGATGAGATCTTATGGTTTAGTGGAAGGTGTGCACATACACACAAGCTTCCTCCCTTTGGGACGACCCATGCCAGGCATTGAATTACATAATATACACCTGCTGTTGCATATCAATAAAATATTGCATAATGCAACAAATTTTTGATCCGAAAAAAATGTAATGCAAAAACAAACAAAACGAACGTTACTTAATATAAGGCCATCTGCAGACACTTGTTTCGAGATCTATCCCTCGTCAGTACAGCTATGCGTTACATAATTTAAAGATGTTAAAGTAAATCAATTACATTAATTCAACCATACTCGGTGAAATTAAATCAATTTTATTAAATAAAATTAAACTAAATCAATTTAAATTAAATTAAACCAAATTAATTCAACCTAAATCAAAACCGAATAAAATTAAACGAAACGAATTGAATCAAATTAATTAAAAATAATTCAATGTCCGGCATGGGTATTTGCCCGGGAAGTAGTTGTTTTAATGTGCATTTGTTTAACGTACTTACGTAACGTAAGTCAAAAGTCACAGAGCTAAAAGACGACACGGTGAACGACAAGATTTACACTACGATGTTGGAAGGCATATCCATTGAAGAATTTATTTGATTTATATAATATTGACTCTAAACTGGTGTGCAGTAATTCTTTTGCTAATATTAAAAGAATTTTACAATAATATTCCAACATAAAACCGAAACACAATACTGAAGTTCATCATTAATCTAGGATGGCTTCAGGTTGTGCCGGAGTGATGGAACTCCAGGCGAGAGGTAGCAAAACAGGCCCTTTGGAGCCTGATTGTTGATAGAAACGTGACCCTCCGCCTGAGATATTCAAATCCAAAAGATATTACCGTATCAATTTCTGACAACTACGGATTACAAAAATCAAGATTCTTAATAATATCTGAAGAGTATGAATTATGTGTTATCTTACTATCTTTTAAACATAATATATAAAGTCAGCATTTAAAACTAATTTGATCATTATCAAATTTATTAATAAACAAAAAAGATAAAACTTGCCCAGAAAATATACATAAATTGTTTTCTGGATTACGAATTTAATTGTATTAACTTTAGCCAAACAGTTCATTTAAAACTAGGATCAAGGAACATTAGGAAGAAAACATTCCTTGTTTTCCATAATCTCGATTCAATAAATATTGTGAAACTTAAAAAATTAAACAGTTCCGTGTTCTTCCTTTAAATATTTTAATCTAAATAAAACAAAGTTAAAAGATTTATGAAGTAAAACACAAATAGTTTTTAATAAGTTTCACAACTTTATTGTAGAAACACCACCACAATTGTTTCGGTACACAGTACCATAATCAGGCGGATGAAAAATAAGTAAAATAAAACTAGCACTTACAATATATATTACAGAAAAACGTTCTATCAAAAAAAAATCCAGAAAACAAAGTAGAAATTTATATTAATTTAGCTAAATTAGTCATGGACTTAAATACCTTCGAGTTCGAAGGTAACTTTTGTAAGCAAATATTTGATACTGCAATGGGTAATCCCTATCTCCATTTCTAGCCAACATTTTTATGATCAGTTTTGAGAATAAAGCCAAAGAAACCATTGATAACTTCCCGCAATCATGGATGACATTTTTGCTATTACCAAAAGACAATGGATATTAATGATTTTGTGTCCGAATTTATGCTCGGATACAAATTGTTAATTTGTATCTGAGCATAAATTTTACGTATGAGGTCGATTCAAATAATCTATTCCCATTTCTGGATTTATTTGTAATAAGAAATAACAATAACCTCGACACCCAATACGGGTAAAAGAGGATAAGATTAAGAAAGAAAAAAATAACAATAAATTAGAATTCAATCTATTTAGAAAATCAACCCAATTATATACATACCAGCTCATACTCCCCGTCCAAACATAAATTATCAGCTTTTTTGCAGTATGATACACAGAGCACCATTTTTACCGATTTGTGAACAAAGTAGAAACACCGACTTTGACCTCATACATAAAATTGCAACCTCTCTTAGCTATAATGTCCAGACCATTAATAAAATCATCACCAAATATATGAGAAAAAGTCTAATCCATTCTAACCTCCACACAAAAAAAATATTTATTAAATTAATCTATGTTCCACATATTAGTCAGAAATTAAATAAAATTTTCAAAACGTTCAACGTTTTTGCAGCTTATTATTGAATAGATTATTGGGTAAAACATTCGAGCAACTGTCCATTTAGTATTTATTCCATCAACTACAATAATTGTAATAAAATATATGTTGGACAAACTAAAAGAAATGTCATTACCAGATTTAAAGAACACTCCTATCATATCAAAAATTTCGATCCTTATAAATCTGCATAATAGAGACAGGATAATTTAAATATGGCCGAATCTATCGAAATGAAAAAAAACATATATAATCTATTACATTTTGATCTAAGCCCACTTAACAGCCCCCTTCTTGACCTAATCCCCTACAAACATAATGCTAATAAGACTGTTGCATTCTCGAAAGCCGCTAGTCTTAAAAAAATAGATTAAGTCATTAATGTAATTACTTTTAGGTTTTAACACTAATCCTATGTTATATAAATACACCATCACGTTTGTAGAACAATTTAGTTTACTATTGATAATGTGCGAAATGAACATTTATTGCCTATTCCTGTGACTTCATTTTATTCAAATGATGTCTAAAAAAATAATAATTGTCATAAATATTAACAATCTCAAAAACTCTTTATGAATTTTGTAATAATAAAATCATATGCATAACTCAAATTTGAAATAGGTTTAAATTTAAAATAATGAAATTTAAATCTATTTCTGGTATAACCGGAAGTGATGGAATATTGAAAATATTTTTTTAAGAACAAATTTTTTTACAATTGTAAAAATTTTATTACAATCCAACAATAGCAAATCCATATACTTTTAATGTGATTACGCGACGAAACACCCTGTATACTTATTTTTTCATTTTAATTGAATTTCTGTTATTACACCTATTTGTCATGATCCAAAAGTAAACAAAACACATCCCGTGTAAAAGTGGTGTGATCACCTGGTCTAAATTTACATATTAGAATTTAAATTGGCCTCTTGCCCACGAGAGAAATATAAATAAAGCAAATAATGCACTCGTGCTTTAACAATAAGCTGGGCTCGCTTTCGCAAAATTTATGCTTCACAATGGCATTTCACCAAAAACTAAATCCACAAAGATGTTAAAAATAACCATGGAAAAATTTGCTTATAGTGTTATTTCATGAAGGTTAATTCAAATTTTATGATTTCAATTATGAAAATACATCTTCTTTATGTTGGTTGGTGGAGACTTTAATTATTTAAATAAAGACTCTTGTTCTTTCTCCTACTTATTTTGTTTATTGAACTAGATATATTTCGGAAACTATGTTTCCATCTTCAGTAATTGAAGTTTTGAAGATGAAAACATAGTTTCCGAAATATAATTATTTAAATAAAAATGCTTGTCCTTTCTCCTACCTATTTTTTATTGAACTAAATATATTCCGGAAACTGTGTTTCCATCTTCAAAACGTCAATTACTGAAGATGGAAATATAGTTTCCGAAATATATCCAGTTCAATAAAAAAAAAAAAAAATAAGAAGGAGAAAGGACCACCATTTTTATTTAAATAGTGAAAATACAAATTTCATAACTGATTTTTTTCTTACAGATTTAAGAAATAAAAAAATGTAATTAAGGTTCCACCTCCAAATTGGGGATGGAGTACTTAAATCAGGAATAGGACATTTAATTCAAAGATGGTGAGCAATTAATTCCCATGTAATTTTGTTGTAGCCTGGTCACTGTTTTTTTGAGAAATATAATATTATTTAATTTATTATGCCTTTTTACCTTTTCAGGTCCAAGGCTTAAGTAAAAGAAAATTTTAGGGTGGAAAATATTTTTTTCAAGTTAGGGTTGGAGAATTCGATTAAAATAGTTCCTAATTAGCCCTTAATTCTGGTATAGGTTTTAGTACATGCTGCTCATTTGGCACTGGTATCTTAAAAGAGGGGCCCACAGGGCTCGGCTCAAACGGTCATGTGGTAATTAACCCCACCCTCATCCTTCATAACCTTAAGAAGATCCAAGAAAAAACTGTTGAAACAAGAGAGACGCAGATACTGAAGAGACAAAAAGCTCACGATTTGTACAATTTTGTAGTCATTTTTTTTTTTTAATTTCAATATATTAGTATAAGCACAGTTGTTACTTATGAAGATACCATAGCACAACAAAACGATCGGGACATGTTGTTGGAATGGTGTCAAAATAATCACTTGGAAATTAACATTGACAAAAGTCATGACATTTTCCTAAAAACTTGATAACATTACCTTTGATTACAAATTAAGTTGTGTGAACATATGTAGAAATGTTTTTTGATCCACTATGTAAAATAATATATGTACATATATACAGAGAGTTTTATGTAACACCGAACATGCTAGAATGTACTCAATGTAAATTTTCCTATGTTCGATTTGTTTAGGAACGCATCAAAGCATTGGGTGCGATGTGATTGGCTACGATTTCTAATGGTAATATGGTCAACCCAATTTACACTATTTCCTTCAAAAATAAATTATATTTATCTATTATGTCAAGTGCATCATGTATAATTATGGATATTTTACTTAACCGCAATGTATACCATAAAAATCTTCTCCTTTGTATACATTATTAATACGTAAAAATGTCCAATTCTTCGTATATGGCTGTTTTAAGCACCAGAACAGTAAATGTCACTTGCTTGCGATAACTGACAAGTGTAATTCATTTTTGACGTGGAAGGGTGTAGTTTGGGTTGACTATATTATTTTTAGAAATAGTAGCCAATCACATCGCACTCAATGCTTTGATGCGTTCCAGAACAAATCGAACATAGGAAAATTTACATTAGAGTACATTCTAGCATGTTCGGTGTTACATAAAACTCTCTGTATATATATATATATATATATAAATATCATCATATAACCCTTTTACCCTTTCGAGTGTCGGGTATGTAAAATAATAAGAACTGTAATGGAAAGATTGTGCAATAATTATTAATCGCTTTGTGTATAGGTATGTCTGCTGTGTTATTTATAACCTTCACACTTATCAATAATTTAATTATCAAATATTTAATTACTGTATTGTATTGATTGAATTTGTGTATTATCCTTAATATGTAGTTAATCTGTTGGATAATAAATTTTTATTATTATTATTATTTATAGTGGATGCTTACAATATTTCGTTCCATATTTTAATTCAAGTTTATGAGTTCTTTTAAATAAATGAATGATTTAATAAAATGTTCAACCATCATTAATGATATTTATTTTGGAAAATTCCACAAATTATATACAATTTTAATAACTTTACATTATTAATAATTTACACAAATGTAACTGATTATGTAAATCATCATGAATATTTAAATGATGTGTCTGTCTCAACAATTGTAGAAGGTTAAAGTAATAAAAATTAAATAATTATAGAAATGATTTTTACTTAACTTGGTCACAGTTATTTAAGTATGTCAGCGTTGCGGTAGCTAAAGAAATAAAATAACTAATTTTCATTAATAATTTTTATTTCACGAAATAATTATTGTATTTGGAGCTAACACGTGTAAATGCAAAATTTCATATTTATCGAAAATTATCAGTGAACTGTTTAAAATACGCAAAACAGTGTTACGTTTTTTTTTTAATATGAATAGTACGAAAACATCAAAAGATAACAGAAAATAGGAAAGTGTGAATTGTACATTCTAATTTATCATGTGATTTGTGAACTTTGATTATTGGGTATATTTTCTTGGCAATACATATTGATGGTGATCAGAAAGCGTCTGATAATCTTCAGGTAGTACGATTTGTTGATTTATTTTGAGTACATAATCTAAATTAAATTAATCTTTTTTTGTAATGTATCACGAACCAGTTGAAATATTCTGCAATTTTTTATATAATTCTTTAAATATATACAGTAATCTTATTGATAGACATACAAACTTTCTCTAATTACATATGAAGTACAACAATATATATATATTATGGATCATCTATCAAGCATTGATTTGTTTCGTCACCAATTTAATTCATTTTATATTATTTGCCTGGGAAGTTAATTTATTAATTATTTTCAAATCATTTTTATTTAATTTATATTATTTGTTTTAATTCAAATTATTTTTATATGTTTTATTTGTTTATTTTTTAATTTTTTAAAGATGCACGTTGTTACAAATAAATTTATTTTATTTTAATATTATAGACACATAATATTAAAATAAAAAGTAATTTTTAAAACCAATTCGTCGATAGGCGTAAACAAGCATAATAATTAATTGAAATAAATCTATAATTTTTGAATAAAAACAAAAAGAGATGACAAACAAGAAAAACCTACTGAAACTCACCTTTTCCAAGTATGTAGTCTTTACAAGGAGCTGTGTGTTTGGAAACGTCGACGACTTTACGTGTGGGCGCCGCAGCTGTACTTGCTTGGGTGATTTTGTTCTCACTGACTGTGATTGTTGTCTTGTTGATACCCTCGATCTTTTCAGGGGGTGGTGTCACCTTGGGGTACCTAATGTATAAGAAGCTATCGTCGTTTTCGGGAGGTGAAAACGTGCTTTGGTCAAAATCCAATCTGCAACAGAAATCATCCAAAATATTGTGACCAAATGTGAGAAAGGAAAGCATTTTTATTAAAATTAACAACTTTATCCACAACTAGTTAATAATAGATATCTAAATGAAGAGTGATTTAACCTTTTAACTGCGTGCAGAAAAAAATAAATGTTACACTAAAATGCATGTAAAAATAATTTAAATACTGAGTGTTTTATTAAATCGCTCATTGACAACCAAATTTTGTTCGACATTGCTTTAAAATATATTAAATAAAATTGTTGCATTATGCAATATTTTATTAACAGCAGGTGTACATTATGTAATTCAATGCTTGGCGGGGTATTTGCCCGGGAAGTAGTTGTTTAAATGTGCATTTGTTTAACGTACTTGCGTAGCGTAAGTCAAAGAGCTAAATGTGGAAATAATTTATTAATTATTTTCAAATAATTTTTATTTAATATATTTAAACAACTGTGACCAAGTGAATGAATACTCTTTTCTATTTATATTGCTTTAAAATATCTGTTGACGACAGTCGGAATATGAGGCACGCTAGGTAAATGGGTTAAATAAATTTTAAAGTAATAATGAGTAAAAAAAATGTAATGAAATGTATATATTTGGATTATGGGCGTAATTAATTTACGGAATTACCGTTGATTATTCAGGGCTATTGTATTATGTTTAACATGTACGTTATTTTTACACACACACTCAGTCCAAGCAACTATTATAATATATATGTATTCATAGAATGTCAATTTAATTAATAACGTACATGTTAAACGTAACTTTTACCAAATGGAATAACTCCGATTATTGTCCAAAAATAAAACGAAACACCAGCTTCTTTCCAAGAAGAATTACTAAATGGCCAGCATCGGTTAATCAGCAGATTTTTCCCGCACACCTAGAGTGCAACAGTTCTTTAGAGCACGAATAAAAATGACTCCCTGGACTATAGAGAGATGCCAACCGTAACACTCCATCCCGAGAAAAAAATATTCTTCTCTTGTTCATTTTTTTAAATATTTAACACATTGACGGACAGTAGGAACTAGGGAAGTTCGAAAATTAACACTATATGTTTTGTAATTTTTAGAATATTAGAAGTATAGTTTTATTTTTTCTGCTTAAATAAACTTAATTTTGATTAATTCAGCACCTTTAATTACTAAGTAATGGAACGATGGCGGCTATAACAGGAAAAATTTAAAAATGTAAATGACAGGCTTAATGACACAAATCAGCAATTTTATGTGCACAAAAAAGTATTTTTGGGATTTTTACAACAAATGTTGGTTTATAATCAATAAAAATAAATTATAAAAAAATATTATATATTATTCTTGCAGCAATATGATGTTTCCTTCCTTATTCCCTGTTATAACATTGTTTACATCGCTGAAAATATGTTTTTTGCTATAGCCGCAGTGTCCAAAAACGGCCGTTTCGTTTTAGACGGCTATTGCCGTCATGCCACATAGTGAACTTCGCTTTGACGGCTATAGACGCAAGTGTCCGTCAACGTGTTAATTATTAGCAAACGGATGCATAATTAAGTGAATAGAGCAATACGTGAAAACAGTTTTCTACTTTTTGAATTGACGACTTAGTCACAATTTTATACCGTTACACCTCAGGCACCCCGTTTAAAAAAAACTGATGATGTCATTCGTTTGTATCTTAAAAACCCTTCTTTCATTTTTACCAAAAGGGTTAAAAAGTTACAAAAGGGTGATTTTTTCGCCAGCGCTTAACTTTAATATATTTTAAATCTAAAATACCAATAGAAAGAGCTTCTTTTATACAATATTTATTTTAGTTTGTACCTCAAAGAAAAAAAAAATACTTTTTGGAAATCGCAAATTATTCAAAGTTTTTTTTTATTTTTCAAGATATTCGAATGAAACAAATTGCATACGAAAGAGTATATTTCATATATTTATCATCTTTACGTAACTCAACCACCGCCAGTATAACTTGAGCAGTATTTATAAACATAAATTCGCGAAATTTTTAGTGAGGTATGTTTGAGCGTGGATGGGATGCTCCGTGTGGTGGTTCCAAAAAGTCGTTGTCGTTTAGCAAGTACACTTTATTTACAATTATATATGTAAATCTTGGCCCAGTGGTCCCAAGTGAAACTCTAAATTACATTAGATATGATTCTCTTATCGGTTCGAGGGTACGACTCACCCCCGGTCTCTACAAGTGCGAGGGTGGTGGGGCGCTCGCAAGCGCTAACAATGTATAATAATGGATCATTTACAGAGTGATCAATAATGACTGCAGACAAGTTATAGTTCCTGACGAAAAGTCTGGGAAACTTTATCGCTCCAAGTTCATGCAAAGGAAAAATGAATAAAGAGTAACTATATTTGACTCTAGCAGCGTCGCGTGTCGTATTTTACCATTGCGTTTTGAGTATGCATTCAATTTTTAAAAACGAACTTAAGGCAGCAATGGAAAAGGGATAAGGAATATAAATCATATATAACAGAAATTCTGTTAAACAAAGTTAAAAAAGTGTTATATTATAATCTTATACAATGTATAACGAAGTAGAAGCCTCAGTGATCAGTAATATACAATATATATTATATATATATATATATATATATAATATATGTACTATTTGTATTATTTATTTTATGGATAGGAAAGAAAAACAGCTACAAGAGGCGGTAGAAAATGTGTTTTGTGACTCTGATGACAGTGATGTTCATATGAACCTTTTGGTGAAGAATATGAAACAAATGATCAATCTAAGATTGATAATGAATCTTCTGATGAAAAATCATAAATC
Organism: Philonthus spinipes; assembly: GCA_963082785.1. Classification (NCBI taxonomy): domain Eukaryota; kingdom Metazoa; phylum Arthropoda; class Insecta; order Coleoptera; family Staphylinidae; genus Philonthus; species Philonthus spinipes. The sequence continues at coordinate 22,042,304 of OY720308.1, forward strand.
TAATCAGAAAATGATGAGAAAGTTGAAAAAGAAAATGAAGCTCCAGATGAAAATGAAAGGCCCTCTGGTTCTTTTACTTTATGGTCAAAACCAGATGAAAATGTCTCCAAAAAGCATTTTTTAGTAAACGCATTTGTACACTAGCCGTTATATAAGCTACGACGCCATATGAATATTTCAAAAATATTTTCCCACATTCTTTATATTTGTACATGTACTCAGTGTACAAATGAAAGAATTCGAATACATAAACAAACACACAAAGAGGTGCCCGCTTGAAAGAATCAGATAAAGGGGAACTGCAAGTTGTGCTTGGGTGCATGCATGTAATGTGTTACAACTATGTTCTTCAAATAAGCGATTACTGGTCCACACATCCTTCATTGGTTAATTCAGAAATACAAAATGGAATAGGTGACGAACGAATCAATATCATTTCATCAAAAATGTATTTTGCATCACCAACCAAACCTGCAGAATTCTCCAAAACATATTTTATTGACGATGTAGCAAATTGCTTGAGACATTCCAGAAATGTAGCTTTCAAAGCATAGACGAATCCATGATTAATTTCAAGGGACGTTCGTCTTTGAAGCAATATATGCCACTAAAGCATGTAAAGAAAGGAATCAAGTTGTAGCTTAGATCAGATTCTTTCACTGGATATACATACGATTTTAATATATACACAGGCTATGAAACTGAACGTCTGGATGGATCTCTTTGTGAACATTACTGAATAAAAAACTCATTTCCACAGCAAAAGAGAAAGATGTGTTACCGTTGTATATGTTGTTCCGTCAACATATTTTGTATGTTTTATTTTTTTATATTAAAAATGAGTAAAGTTCGCGCCACTCGAACTTAGTTTGCATTGTGGAACTTCGTCGGAAGTCTAGCGCCCTCTCAAATCAGAAGGTTCAACTTCATCCCTTTGGCGGAGAAAAGTAACACCACTTCCAGCTCGGTACTCCAGTGGCTCACAACCAAAAGGGTCGACTGTTTTTGGATTTTCCCGGATCCGCCACATCTGGCCTGACCTCTACCTGGACCGATGCGAGAGAACCCTTCGGCCGGGTAACAACGAGAAGCACGTGATGTCACGGTTTCATGGCTCCACGCTTGTACGCCGATTACAATAGAGCAGGCCAAAATGAAAAAAAAACCGATTGTTTTTCGCGAAACCGTGAACCAAGACGCCACATATGTCACTAAATAGCTGAATGAGAGTGCTTTACAATGGTTATAGTTTGAAGTCAGAGAACCATCGGGAAGTCGATGAAAACTTCAATATTCTGATGTGGAAAGCAATTTATAATTTCCTATTTTTCCGACGAGTTTCCACGCCGCAACAATTATGCATAAGCAATTGTCTTAATCCTCTTTATGTTTGGAAAAAGTCTCGTTAATATAAATTAACGATTTATATTTCATTTTTGCCTCCAGACATAATGATCACCAACGTTCATTTTTCTGGCAATTGTTTATGCATAAAGGCAAGGAACACTTTTTATGTATATATGTTTCATTTTTTTTTGTATATATATGTAAATACTGTTACCGGCGTGTCATTTTGACACGTCGTAACACGTTTAATTTTTAATTCGCGATTTAATTTAACATCGGACTCCATTGAATTTCATTTATTTTGATAGTCAGATAAAAATTAAACTTTCATTTAATTAAAAAATACGTTAAGTTCGTAAAGAAATGGTTGGCCTTTTGTTCTGTATAAGTTATTCGGCTGGTTACATTCGACACTTAATTTTTCTTTTTTTTAACAAATTAAAGGCCGAAGTACCCTACTCGATAGCAGATGTTACGTTCTGTTTTGATCGCTTTTTTATTTCGATCAGTCTACTACAGAATATGGATTATGCAGCAGTAGGAACTTGTAACCAAGATAGAAAAAAATCTACCTAAAATCAAGGACGTATTGAAAAGAGGTGTGTTCCTGTGCAGCAAAGATGGACATTTGTTTGTGAAATGGCAAGATACAAAAATTGTCCTTATGTTGAGCAATTGCCATACTGCGAATGTTATGTCTGTCAACAAAACTTTGAAAGATGGCTCCAAAATTAGTATGTAGTGTAATGGTTGCATCATCTAGAGAGATTATGTAAGGTGTTGATTTGACGGAACAAATGATGGGATTATACGAACCAGATTAAAAATCAAATAAATGGTGGAAGAAGGTTTTTTTGTCGTTTATTTATGATGGCTGTCTTAAACACATGGATTATCTATAAAAAGAAGATAATGAAAAAAAAAATCACTTCCTGCTGGTTTTGCATTAAGCGAGCGACTATTTGCGCATTCACTAGTTCATACAATTATTAAATTTGATCCTATATTTGTTATAATTTACGTTTGGGTCCATTAGAAACTTTTGTGTTGTTTAGTTGCCCCGGCCGGCCCTGCAGAATGTGCCGAATTGTATCGCACACGCGAACAAGTCGTCGCTCAAAAACACGCACACATAGAAAAAAGGGCATGTGCCCGAAATTCAAATGAATGCAAAATAACATGGTTGATCCTTAAATTTATGACTTAATTGAACACTTGCAATTTTTAGTGCTTCCATTTGAAGTTAAAGCGAACAGAAGGTGCAAAAGGTGTGCGGAAAATGAAACCCAAAAATTCACAAAGACAATTTGTCAAGATTGTCACATTCCGCTAAGTTCCAAATGTTTTGCAATATATATATATATATATATATATATATATATACAGGGTGTCTCAGCGTGGGCGCCGAGTAGCTTTACGGCTAAATGGCTTATTTTTTTTTAAATCGGCTTTCGCAGGCCTATGTATGTCTATTAGGACCACATTTTAAAATTAGTTTCAAATATACAGGGTGTCCCATAAAAGCATGGCGTATCATAGTTATATTTTTTCTAATGGAATGACCCATATTTTATATTTTTTTCGGATTCTACATCAAAAATAAAGTTAAGTTATAAGTTTATAATATATTCGTATGCCTAAACCTAATAATTTTTGAAATATTTAAATATTTTTGGAAAAATTGACGTTTCGAAAAAAAATCATAACTCTCAAATGGTTGAATGAAAACAGATAAAATTTTGTACCAGTATTTTAGACTAATGGGTAAATATTTTAGGCTATTTACAGGAATTTAAAATCTTAAGATGTTTTGATAATTTAACGTAACTACAGAAACACATTCAAGGTCAAATTTCATGCTTATTTTAAATAGCACACCCTATATCTAATAGCCCTATCTTGTAGGAAATTTTATTGTCTTTCAAAAAGTATAAAGGTATTTTTTACCTAAACCTAATAGTTTTCAAGATATATGCATTTTCGTTAACTTTTGACATAATATTTATTATTCATAATATGGAAAGTCGATATAAAGCGCCATCTATTGTTCAATTTAATATTTATTATTATTATTCCACAAAGGCAAGTGTTCGGTTATTATTTATAAATAAAGTCAGTTGACCTAACAACTAATTTTCGAGATATTTCCTAAATTAATACACTAATTTTATTAATTGTGAATATACTAATTGCATTATTTATTTACACATGTGTAAATTATTTGATAAAAACTTGTTAGAATTGTAAAACAAATACAACGAAATACATCAAATAAATTGACAAAATAGTATTAAAAGTAATTTATAATAAATTTTCAAAAATACTACCATCGAATACATAATTCAATTTTATTTTAAATGATATTTTCACATTTCTCAGCATATTAGGTATAATTGTTCTAAATGTATTATTAATTCTGCCTTCCATGTATTCAATTGTTGTGTGAGGAGTGCTGTATATTTGATTTGTAAGAAATAAATCCATGGGAATTAAATCAGCTTATTAAACCACCTGTTTTGATGAATATTCAATGGAATTAAACTTGTAATTGTGTCTCCTCATTATTAGTTACTGTATTCAAGGTAGTTTTTTTTTAAATACTTCATACTTCCTACAGTTTTGAATGTATTTAAAACTTCCTCTACAGTCTTCTTATTAGGATGTCTTCCATCAGAGAACATTTTGTACACTAAGAGACAATCTTAATAACATTACATTATTATTAGAATCATATTAATTCTTACCTTTAAGGGAACATTATTTTTTCAATTGTTAGTAATAATACGAATGTGTCAATTAAATTTGCTTATAAACAAAAGCCTATTAGAATAACTGGCAATAATAATTATTAAATTAAGCAATAGATGGCGCTTTATGTTACATTGTCATATTAAAATAATAATGATAATGACGAAAATTAACAAAAATGGATTTATCTTGAAAACTATTAGGTTTAGGTGTAGAATACCTTTATACTTTCTGAAAGACAATAACATTTCCTACAAGATAGGCCTATTAGATATAGGGTGTGCCATTTAAAATAAGCACGAAATTTAACCTTGAATGTGCTTCTGGAGATATGTTGAACTATCAAAACATCTCAAGATTTTAAATTCCTTTAAATAGTCTGAAATATTCACCTATTAATAAGATATACTGACACAAAATTTTATTTGTTTTCATTCATCCATTTGAGTTATGATTTTTTTTCTAAACGTCAATTTTTCCAAAAAAAATTAAATATTTCAAAAGTTATTAGGTTTAGGCATATGAACATATTATGAAAGTTAACTTTATTTTAGATGTAGAATCTGAAAAAATATAAAATATGGGTTATTTCATTAGAAAAAATATAACTATGATACACCATGCTTTTATGGGACACCCTGTATGTTTGATACTAATTTTAAAATGTGGCCTGCGATTTTGAAAACAATAAACCATTTAGCCATAAAGCTACTCGGCGCGCACGCTGAGACACCCTGTATATATATATATATATAATCCAAAATCCCCATCTACCATAATGGTGGTGTAGGGGTGTTTTGCATTATACCATTCTTAAAATATTTTGTATATACAATAAAAATCATAACATTTTTCAAACAAAAAATCTTTAGGACTGATGGCCACATAAAAGTAGCCTAGGAAAAGACTAATGGTGCTTATATATACCACTACCTCCTTCATCCCTTTATTGTTGTTTTTTTTTTTACATTTTCTATTATAAAATGTAATTTTCACTTATACAAACATGAAAAACCATAAAGTTATTCCCTGTCTACCAGAAAAAAAATCGTTCCGAATCGTGGAATAAATGAAACCTGTCATTTATTATTTCCACTTTTTTGACAAATAATTAATCAATGGTAACATGACATTCATGTATAAATTACTGATTAAACCAGACTAGCTTAATAGGAAATCTGTCCGCTAAAATAGGTTTCTCTTTCTTTATCGTTTCCGTGGCCCAGGTGGCGCTAGCTTTAAACCTTGACGTAAAGATTGCACATCAGTTTTTATATCAAGTTGTTTTGGTGTAATGTCAAATTATGTCAATGTTATTTTGTAAAAATAATTTAAGTGTTTTTAATACTATGAAAGTTTTTGAATAACTGGCGTTTATGACAAGTTTAATATGTGAAAATCGGCATTTGTGGGAAGCAGTCGTGGTCGTCTTTGCAGCTAGACAAATAATTGTATATCGGTAAAATTTAATATTATTACTTTCCCTGGACCCCTGTCCAAGGGAAAGTATTGTGATCGTGAACATTTTCGAAACGCCAATTTCAACAAATATGCACGTTTTGAGGTCCCCTGAGTCCATTCCATCGAGTTTTGAAAAATGTCTGTGTTTCCGCGATAGCGCCTAAACGGCTAAATGGATTAAGCCCAAACTTTATATATAAGCTTTTTATAACAGTGGAATGATCTGAAAAGCTTTTGGTCAAAATCAAAACTCATTAAGTGCAATTTTACTCTTAGCAATTTTTCATTTTTTAATTCGGATAGAAAAATGTTTCAAATAAAAGTTTTAGATCTTGGAAAATAAATAATTTCTGTTATAAACCTTTATTGTAGGACCTCCGGTTTTCATTTTATAAACGGAAGAATTTCGTTTATCTGATAAATTCCCTTAGAGATTTTAATTATTGAAATAATTATTTTAATGACAAATAAAACGTCAAAGTGCCGTCGTATTTAGCACTTTCGCAAAGTTTGAAAAAAATGAAGAAGAGTGTGGATAAATGATTTCAAGACATTGTAAGGTAAGAAATAACACACTTAATTATAATATTCTTCTAAATACTAGGTTTTAACTTTGAAAGACAACAATCAATTTTTTCTATTAATCATTTTGCTTTCCTATTAAATTTTCAATCAGAAACTTATTTGACCGTATTCACCGGGGAAAGTACCATGATGGACACATCACCATTTTTTTTAGTGATATAATGTGGAATATAATTTGTTCATAATGATAATATATATTTCAATGCACTATTTTATTTAATTCTATCGTTATACATGGATAGTGTGTGGATTATTTTATAATTATTGAAAAGCAGATAATCGTAAGCATTTTCTCTGAAAATTCATTTTTAAAAGAATTATTAATAATATGGGAAATATTCTTACTATAAAATAATTTCTGATTCTAATAAAAGCATATCTCTAACTAGATTAATTATAAAAGTGGAAGATTCCTATAAAATTTTACTTTATACAGCGCCACCTGGAGTGTGGAAACGCTCTTGAGTGAAAGGGAAATAGTTTTGTTGGATAGAGAAAGAACTACTTTTAGCGTTAAAAAAATACACAGAGCTGGCTGCCTGTTGTAGTCTGTGGAGTAAACACTCAAATAATCAAAGAACGTAAGAAAAATAAATAAAAATAGAGTTTAGTATCCATTTACTTTTTTTGGAAATAATTGTAAATTATTATCATATTCTAATATAAGCCTACACAGAATGTAAAAACAATAAGAATAATTTAATATCAATCAAGACTACTGGGTTTAATGAGATTTTTTTTTAATTCTATAAAAAATAAATTGAAAATATGACGTCAACCTGTTACATATCAATAAAAATGAAAAAATAACGAATTTATTAGTAGCACAACTAATTATGACTTCTATTTAAAGATATATTACTATATCTATTTTATTAATGAATACATAAACAATATGTAAATTGCATTCGATTTTTCTCGAAGAAGTACCTAAAGAACATGCAATTCTTATCTTGATAAAAATAACTGAGATATTAATCGAAAATATTGATTTTTTTCGCTAGAACTTAAAAACAAAAGACAATAGCTAATTTCGGCATTAAGTTTGTCTCGAACGAAGACCTCGAGAATGTGCCTTGGATTTATAGAAAAAAAAAATAAAAATCGAGATTCCATATAATAACATCCAATTTTGGCCACTCTGTAAGTTTAAATTTTATTAGACCCAATTCAACGGGAGAAATACATCACCATTTTTAAACCTTTGATCAAAAAATATAGTAATATATGCTCAAATTAAAAATATAAAACTTTTACACTTTTGTGGTATTTAAGGCACCCTGTATAATATGAAAATATAAGAGAAGTCGGAATTTAGCATAGTTTAGTCACAACATTCCATGAATTGTATGCCAATTTTCAAAACTCGCCAAAATCCTTTTATGACCGAATATTGTAAAACGCAGTTATTACCCACAATTATATTTCAGATTTCAATTCAAAATTTTAGTGCCACACAGGTATCGATTAAACAGTTATTCTCTTCATGATACATAGTATACTATGTGTTATGTTAAAAGTAAACAGTAAAAACGAGATATAAATCTAAGTTTCTACATGTACATTAACTAACACAAAATACATATTTGATTTTAGTAAATTAATCAGTGACATACCCATTATGAATTTGTTAATATAATAAGAACTAAACTACCACTAACTAGCTACAACTACAAAAAAATATTACATCAACAAAACCGAACGGCAGTTATTCAACACTAGGAAAAGATAAGCCGAGGCGACTTCGACGATCCGTCTTGACATCTCCGCATAGCTGCGCGGCACTATCAGGAAATTTCAAGAAAGTGGCGACCGCGGACGAGATAAGAGCTATATGCGCGCGCAACGGGTCGCAATTGCATAAGCGCCGGTTCGGTTTGGTTTGGCTTAAGCCGACTTGACGGCATGTGCCAATTATAGGAACCTTTTTACCTTTTCTCGCTAATTCAATTTGCGCTTTTCTCGACGCGCGAGCGATCGATTGTTCGGGATGGTGTTGTGATGTTGTCGACGGTAGGTGCACGGGGATACTATGTAAATGTTTAGGCGCACCAGATAATGTGTTATTTTTGCGCTGCGGCAAGGTTGGGATTATGTAAACAAGCGAGTGTGTGACCGTTTTATTTTTGATTTTTCGACACCGAGATAAGACGCCGACCCCACGGATACTGTTGGGATGGGATGCTGTTTGTTGACATGTTTTTATTATTACATTATTATGGAGAGTTTATTTTGTAGCCGGATGCAAACTGAAGTAAATGGCAACTTAAATAACATACATTGGAGAACTTATGTTTCATGTTCGACATTTTCTTAAGATTTCAGACATATTCTGTAAGATGATCTTCATTCGACCTTAGAATGAATAGAAGAATAAAACGAATGCATTCTCAACCTGGAGTAACAAAATCAATATTTACTTAAATGAAGTGCTTGTTTTAGACTATATTGTTTGGACGGTTATTTCACATTTCTGGAAGGCACATTAATATTGAGATACTAACAAATTCAAACTATTTGACAGAAATATTACCGGAACGGCATAGCCTGCCCTTGATGGGGTGCCTGGAAAAAGACTGCGTAAATAACAACATGTTACTAATTGATGCTAAACTCGTAGCATTGAAAATTATTTCATTACAAAGTATTTGTTATTTCCAACTTTATCTCTGTATTAAGTTTTTTTTTTGGTAATTAAAGTTTAAAAGAATGCTTTTGGCCATTGACTATATAAATATGGACTGCTTGTCGCCCTCTATTTCCAATGTAAACACTGCTCAATATTTGTATCCAAGTGGGGACCAGGCTAAGCCCCGCCTAGTGAACAAAAAGGTGGGACATTCAAAAACTGGTGAGCAAAATGGTCGCATTGGGGCGCTAGCGCTGCAGTGAAAACAACAGATTGATATTCAATAGAGTTTTCATGCATATATTTATTTCTTATACAATTTGAATGGGTCAATGTGAATGTAATACAATGCTAACATAAATGTTTTCGTAGATAAATTGACCATATTTCGCGGGATGGCTTCGATGGGCTTGTCTTGGGACACCTTCACCATCTGGATAATATATTTTGATCACGACGGGGGGTTTTAATATCGATACTTTCTTTTTTTTTCAATTTATTTGGCCCGCGTTTATATAGTTTATAATACTTTCAATGCACGGAAAGACGACGCAATGGCACTTTTCACACACGGAAAACACACGCAGTCGCGATTTTCACCAGGACTGACTGACCCCATGTGACTTGTTTATTAATTTCGAACGAATTTCAGTGAATGACGGCAGACAGAACCGTAACTGTAAACATAACCTCAACACGCTGTCACATCGAGAGTTAATTATGTAGTCGAATTGCAGCCTTCCACAAAGCAATATATCGCCATGTTCTTAAAAACTTTCAAGGTATCACAAGATTTAAACATAATAAACTTACACACAGCTGACTCGAGCGTAAAGTGGCTTTCATTTAGTACTTGGCCTTGGCACTTGTTCTATGGCAGCGCCACCGTCACTTGGATTCAAATGTGAAGTTGGCATTAGCAGTCCATATTTATATAGTCAAAGCTTTCGGCTATATTTAATTTTATTAAAAAAATCAACTGGGCCCCATAGTCTGCCCCTTTTTAAACGAGTCCGGGACGGAGAGGTCTTCACGGCTTGAAGCCTGAAGAGTTCAATTGAAATGAAAATCAATTTTTTTGTCCAAAAGTACAACAAATTTTTGGAAGCTTGACGTAGAACAAAATTGGAAAAGTTGATTTCTTGATCAAAATGACGATCTGTGAAGAAGAAAGATGGGTCACTCATTTTTTTATGTTTCGTGCGCTATAAAAAATACTTAAAATGAACTTCTTTGAAATGTTTCTACGTCAAGCTCCCAAGAAAAAGGTTTTCTGTGGCCGAGTTTAAACTGCACTACTCTACATTAATTAGAATAATGCACGCTAGTTTGAAAAATATGGTTTCGAGAAAAATGCGTTTAAAGTTTTCGGTTTACTAGAAATAAACGTACGTACTGTCATACGCAAGAGTCTAGGGTTTTACACAAGAAGCTGTTTCAATGTTTTTCGATATTTACGAACAAAAAATAAAACATGCTTCACAATTCTATAATTGTGATGAAACTGGCATAACTGTAGTTCAATAAGAAAACCCAATGATTGTTAGAATGAAAGGCAAGAAACAAATAGGAGCTTTGCAAGCAGCAGAAGGAGGATCACTTATTACCGTGGTAATGCGCATGAATCCGGCTGGTCATTTCATTCCTCCTATATATATATATGAATATATATATATATATATATATATATATATATATATGAAGCAGGAGCTTATGGATAGAATACCTTTAAGGTCTATTAATGCGTGCTACCCATCTGGATGGGTTATATTTACGGAATGGTTTAAACACTTCATAAAACATGTTGAACCTAGATCAGATAATCCTGCTGTCCTTGTGTTAGATGGGCATTACACACCGTTAAAGTTCACGCTTTCACCAAACGGGCATTGGGCCACCGCTGGGACAATAAACCTCCCATCCGGGTTCTTAGATTAATTGTAGATTAGGTACTAAGTAAGAAATAAAGAGTCTATAGTCGTCAGTAAAATAAACTACAAGTGTGCACTTGCTCTTTTAATAATATCTCATGAAAACATACACATATATACAATAAATATTGACGTGATAAACATAGGGCGTGAGTATATTGTAGACATTATCTGCCTATCACCTCACAGTTCACATAAAATGCAACCCCTAGATCTTTCCTTTATGCCACCCTTTAAAACGTATTATGCTCAGGAAATTGAAATTTAGCTGAAAAATAATGCTAATATAGGAATAGTGGCCGTCTACTAAATTGGAAAACTCTTTGGGAGTGCTTAAAAAGGACTGCAACTACCAATAGATGTTATTAGGGGTTTTGAAAAAGTGGGATTGCTTCCCTGTTACCGTGATATATTCAGACTGCAAAACTTTCTTAACATGACTGAGCCTGAACAGCCCGAAAATAACACAGTTGAGACAGAAGATGCACTAGATCTTTCACTACGGCGTTACACATATATGACAATTCAATCTGATTCGTCTTGTCAGCAACAGCGGATGACATCACCATCTAAAACTCAGCCTAAACAATCAACACAGCCTTTTACTCAAAAAAAGTAGTAGCAAATTTGTAGGCTCATCACAAATGTCCTGTTCAAAAATTGAATTGTGGAAAGAAGAACATCCGTTCTGGAGCATCAACGCTAATCACCGTACAAAAGCAAGTTACAAGAGTCGCAAAAGAAAAAAGCAAAACACAAAGCAACAATTAGAAAGAAAGTAGCTACCAATCCTCCCAAGTCAAATAAACCAACCAAAAGTTTAAAAAAATGATAATTCAGATGAATCATCTGAAGAAGATGACAACATAGATTATTGTGATTATGACGATGACCCAACATCTGATGACGAGCAGGACCCAGAATGCGTCTTCTGTGCAAGTTTATTCTCAGACGGTCATGAAGATGAGGATTAGATTCGATGCTCAGAATATTACTTGTGGGCTCATACACTGTGTGCAGGTGTGGATCAAAAACCAAATAAAATGTACAAGTGCCAAAAATGCAACACCAAAAAAATTGTTAGAAAAGATAAATTTTCATTATTTTTTTTTTAATTTATATTTATAAGCAAAATGGATTTGTTACTACCTCATTTCATCATTCTTCATTTCATACATAATAATAGAAAAACGGATTTATTCAGTTGGTCACAAGCCAAATGTCACAGTAGCTAAAGACGAAATAATTTATTAATTATTTCCAAATTATTTTTATTTAATTCAATGTATTTTATTGATTTTAGAAAACCCTTAAGATAATTGCAATTTAATGATATCTGTTTACAATGTAATTTGGAATATTAAAACTTACAATATTTCTGATATTTAATACAGCCGAGTCTATTTTTAATAGATTAAAAATAAAGATGATAGAACAATAGCAATTCCACACCTAACCTAATCTCGATAAACCATACATCCTCTTCGTGAAAGACCAAATATATCGAAATTTGATAAATGGACCATCTCGTCATGAAAGTCCCATTTTAAAACGTAATTTGTATTCAAATAACATTATGATTTTCGAATAGAGGTGCAATTCAATTAATCTGAATTAACAAAACGATTCTGAATATATAAAAAAAACAGATGTGAAGTTATATTCGACATAGATCTTAAAATTTATAATTTATTTATAATATAAATCGATTCTAAATAATCGATAATTAAGGCTTTTACTTAGGGCTGCTTCTACAATGAATAGTAATCGTTTTGGCAAAGTCTACCTACGGTATTGTGGATTCTAGTTTAACCTATTGATAAACAGTCTTCCGCTTCTACAATAATTTCAAATTTACCACTCAGTTGACATAAATGCGCATGTGCGACAAACACCTGGTGAGCTGGTATCAAAACGAAGTGACATACAGTGATCAACGATTTTTGAAATTTACAAAAATTGCAGATTTACAAATGTCAGATGTATTTGAATCTGATAGCGATTCGGAGGTCACTTATTATGTGACGAGATTTCGAAAACCCAGACCGTATTCAAGACCAAGGACGATGCGCAACTGCGTGCTCGTTATTCGATCTCACATCAGGTTCATGCTCCGAGCATGGGCTAAACTGCCGGAGCGGTAACACTCCGTTCATCCCAATAATGCTTTACCTCACAATCGTAGAATCACCGTCCAAGGTTTGACCCTCGGGTTAAATTACCAAAGGTGTAACTATCAATTGTAGAAGCGGGCCTTAGTGAAACTCCATGATACACTATGTGTAAATAAAACAACAGTTTACAACAATGTTTTGTATAACACGTTCATTACCAACTCAAAATATATTACAAAAAAGGTACAAATGAACACAATCTCGCGTTTGAGAGCACAATATCAATTTAATTTAAAACTCCCAGGAGCACAGGAGCGCATAATGCGCTATATGGGCTCCTGGGTTGAAGGCCGTCTAATTCCTTTGAAATATGGAAATCGGCTATACGAGATTTCTAAGAAAATCTTAGTGGCCGAAACTATCTTTAATCCGAATTATTGTTTTGCAGTCTGGGAAGTTTTATAATCCTATAAAAGGTATTTACAAAAACACCCGACATTTGCACACCGTTTATAAAAATTAGCATAAAAACATTTAAGAACTTCAATAAAAGATGCAATAAAGGAATTACAAAAAATACAAATATACAAAATAAAATATTTAAACAATTAAGACTAAACAGGGGGGCTAAAATCAACTTTTCCTCCCACATTTACTAGGGGGCAAGTAGTAGGGCACAAAACAGTACATTTCATTCTGTGCAGTTCTCGCTGATGAACTCCTCTCGGATTCTCCATAGCCCACGTTCTGCAATTTTGTTTATTGTAAAATCCATTTAAATGAAAATGGGTTTCATAATTCATTATCAAATTACGAATGAAATTGGGGTTTTAGATTACGCTCTAGCGTAATTAAGCCACTGTTCATAGTCTGTTGGCTTCAATTCTTGAAACAGCTGAACTTTGTAAAGCAACGCATGTAAAGTGGCCAATATTCTCTGAACAAATCTTTGTGATAGCTTAAGTTGTTTAAAACGTTTATGCAATAAACAAATAAGCGATTTTTAAATAAGAAATTTACGTAGCCAAACATTGGATTAGGGAGGCGTTCACTGTTAGGTTTATATTATTAGTTAAATTACAAATATTCTCAACGGTAAGAAAAAAAATCGGTTTCCTAAATAATTTTTATTGCTTCAATATTATAAAAATCGTATTAGTCTATCATAGTATCTTCCCTGGTGAATTAGTTCAAATAAATTTTTGAATGAACATCTAATAATAATCAAATATTCTCCCAAAACATGGTCAGGTAACTTTCGCACTACTGTGGAGCATTTTTGATGATTGGCCATCAAGAGGTTATTTTTCACAATGTTGAACCACCCTTCTGCAGGCGAATTACTTATTTTTGTGATTGTCGTCAATAATTTTAATCAGAACGATAAGTTCTTTCGTATGACATGAACAACAAAAAAGTGATTCGACATTTGCTCATATTATATTGTTTTTTATCGAGATTGCGTATGACAATCCGTATCCGTTTATCAAAGTCTTTTACGATTATTTACACCGGAGATCGCGACGAGATGGTACGTTTGATTGATTTAATTTAAAACTTTGTAATTATATAAGGCACAGCTATACTGATGAGGGAAGAAATACCTAAACACGTGTCTGCAGATGGCTTTATATTAAGTAACGTTCTTTTCTGTTTTTTACATTGAATCAAAAATTTGTTGCATGATGCAATACTTTATTGATATGCAACAGCAGGTGTACATTATTTAATTTAATGTCCGACGGGGTATTTGTCCGGGGAGTAGTTGTTTTAAAATGCATTTTTTAAAGTACTGACATAAGTGAAAATGTCACAGAGCTAAATGTGGAAATAATTTATTAATTATTTTCAAATCATTTTTATTATTTTACATTTTAAATTTCTTAAGACTGCGATCCCTAATAGGTTTCCGTTTTAAGGGATTAACAATCTTATACAGTCATAAAAAAATACATTTTAAATACAGGCAGATACCTTATTTACTGATGAACGACATCTGATAATTTTTATTTTTTAAAAACAAAAAAGTGAAAAAAATATTTTTTTCAAAAATTAATTTAATTTAGAAAAGTAATTCTAATCTATATTAAACACATTCAACTGCATGTGGAAAGCCTTCCTCTTAAATATCCATATTAAATATACATTCATAATATATTATTTGTAAAGTCGTTTATCCTATTAAATAGTCACTGAGAACAAATTTAGTTCGACATCAACATTTTTATTGAGAAACAGTTTCTAGTAGTTTGAAAGTTAGAATAAAATAAACACACACATTTCGTAAAAACCACTGCACGCTCTGGCGCTAATCGCACCATCTATTAAGCGTAAAATCACATTCTTAATACGATTATTTGTGTGTTTTATTATTGAAATTACAGGTTAGTATTAATGTCGATGAATTAGAAAGTGGCTTAGGGAGTTTTCTTCACCGAAAATTATACGGATAATAATTGTCTGAATAATTTTAAAATTGCACCTATTATTTTTTTACAAATTTCAAAAGAACTGTACGTCATATGGGAGCGCTACTAATTTCATATTTAATAATTGTACATATGCAAGCATATATATATAGGAAACATTAACCAAGCATTTGTATATAATTAAAATTACGACTTCCCGGTCAATCAAACATTACCATTCACCAGATTGAGTATTGCGTCATGGAGCGGCGTTGCTTTGTCTAAAAATTGGCCGCCGACTCTCCCATTGATAGTGACATTTAAAAAGCTGGTAATTTTAGAATTCACATTCTTTCTAGCTTTGATGCACGCCTGTGACGAATAATGCGCTCCAGACGGGAATATGAGTGGAGACAAGAATATGATAATGTAACTGAAGATGCAAACGGAACTGTGTTTCTATAAATAACGGGTTAATTTATTAAATTCGCTTTCGTATGGACATTTAAACAAAGGAGAAATACGTTTATGAGCATGAACTCTCATTACATTTTATTATAACGTTGAATAAATATAATACAAAGCATTATATTACGTAACTTTTATTTATTTATTGTTTTTTTTTGCATTAAATAGATTCGATTCAAAAATTGTTGCATTATACAATATTTTATTGTTATACAACACCAAATGACCATTATTGAATATTTGTTTAAAGTACTGATGTAACATAAGTCAAAATATCACAGTAGCTAAAGAGACAAATATTGATATGATAATTAAATTAAAATAAAATTTAAATTATCTTAAAAATTAAATATAAAACAAAATAAAATACGCAGGCAGAAGGACCGATTATCGATAGCCATTATCTAAGACTTAACTAGTTGTATTATTGTATATTATAAATATTGTACCCCGACACCAATTGGTAAAAGGGGACATCGATTATATATATATATATATATATATATATATATATATCGATTATATATAAATATTGTGATAAAGATTTTCTATATATAAAATACGCATTAAATTGAATAATTTTAAATTCTCGACCAGTAATAGAACAAGAGTAATAATTCACTTGGTCGCAGTTGGTCAATTGAATAATTAATTAATTATAATAATAAACTTTAAATTAAATAAAATGACTTGAAAATAAATAATAAATTATTTCTACATTTAGCTCTGTGACATTTTGACTTACGTTACGTAAGTACTTTAAACAAATGCACATTAAAACAACTACTTCCCAGGCAAATACCCCACCTTACATTGAATTACATAATGAACACCTGCAAAAGAACAAAAAAGAACGTTACTTAATATAAGGCCATCTACAGACACGTGTTTCGGGATCTATCCCTCGTCGTAAATCAAGCATATTCAGTCAAATTAAATCAATTATTTGAATCAAAACAAACTAAATCGATTCAAATTAAATTAAACGAAATTAATTCAATTTAAATCAAAATTAAAAAAAAATTGTTGCATGGTGCAATATTTTATTGATATGCAAAAGCAGATGTACATTATGTAATTCATTGTCCGGCAGAGTATTTTCCCGGGAAGTAGTTGTTTTAATGTGCATTTGTTTAAAGTAACGTAAGTTAAAATATCACAGAGTTAAATGTGGAAATAATTTATTAATTATTTTTAAATCATTTTATTTAATTTATTTAAATAACTGTCACCAAGTGAATACTCTATTTATATTAACGGAAATTAATTATGCATCGCAGCAAAGCTGATAAAACAACGTTTTTTTTTTAAGCAAGAAAATTTTATACAAACAAAACTAAATATAATAAAAATGCCATCTGTAGACACGTGTTATAGGATATAGACCTCGTCAGTACAGCTTTGCGTTTCAATTTTATTTATAAAAAATTTGAATCAAGAATTTTTTATATTGACATTAAGAATATGTCATTCTGTCACATCCCTTATATCCACCATATTCACGGAGAAAACGGTACGTTTTTGAACAATTTTTCAAGGCAGAGCTGTACTGACGAGGCATAGATCCCGAAATACGTGTCCACAGATGGCCTTTTTAACATATTTAGTTGTGTATTTACAATTTTTTTTATTTGAAAAAAAAAGTTGTTTTATCAGCTTTGCTGAGATGCAACGGCAAATATCAATTGTGTAATTCAATGTCCGGCATGGATATTTGCTCGGGAAGTAGTTTTTATAGATATTTGATTTTTTTATAATTACTTTCAAAAAATTTTACAATGAGTTTATCCCAAACGCACTTTTATCGACAATACCTTAAAAGTCCCAATCGGATTACCAAAAGCGGTCGATCGTTTCTCGTGAATCTTATTAGCCGGAATTTTGGTAATCTGAGAAGTGCAAACCTGTAATCGTGCCACAAATCCCCTGCGAAGAAATCGTAGTATAAATCCACCAGAAACCAAAGAGCAACCACTGTCCGTGCTACCTGCCTCTCTGTCGATGACCGTAGCCGCTGACGCCGTTTACAAAAAGCTTGGTACCGCCAATTCTGCGGGATCTACCGAGCTCTCGAGCACGGATGTCTGAATTGAGTAGATACCCAAGTCGGAATTGCAGGGTTCACTCAGCTCTGGTGCTTGTCGTCATTAAATGAGGAGTCGGGGTGGGCCATTAAAAACCCAGGGGTATCTATTCGCCCCTCCGATCCACACGTGGGTTGCCCACCGACGGGCAGTGGTTTCGATGATATGACGTCGATACTGTACATGCTCCACATGGTCGACACTGAGAGGTAAAAAAACCGGATCGGGGCATGATCTAGCAATAGGTCATGCTGTTGCATTCGTGCTATTTAGTTTGAATGTGGCAGAACTGGAGAAAGTCCTAGAAAGGAGCCAATCAGGGGGGTGGGGGTTAGTAGTTGGTAACCGAAAAGTCTGGAGTCTGTCATATGCAGATGATGTAGTAATGGTAGCGAAAACGTTAAATGAACTGAAAGAGAGGTTTGAAAGGTATTTTATGAAAAGGAAGGAGGTGGGAGGAGAACGAATGAAGTACTGTGATAAATGAGTGAGGAAATAGAGCGTGTGAAACAATTTAAATATCTAGAATACGTATTCGCACAAACGGGCAGCCATACTCCACATATAGAGTCGATGTGTAAGAAAGCGAGAGTGGCTATGGTACGAATGAGAAACATATTGGAAGATATGTTAAGGGAGAATGTGTTGATGAAGCTGGCTTGGTGGGATGCATGTGTAAGAGCGATTCTATTGTATGTGGCCGAAGTATTGGGTGTGTTTGAACATACGAAAATTGAGAGGGTACAACTGCAATACCTAAAAACAATTATAAGCCTGAAAAAAAAAAAACTACTCCAAACTACATGGTATTGCAGGATTGCCGAAGATTGTCTGTTGAGTGTGCAGCTGTAAAAAAAAGATGGTGAAATTTGAGAGAAAGGTGTATTGTTTGGAGGATGAACGATTGGTGAAACGGAGACGTTATAAGGATTGGCAAAGAAATGGTAGTGGAGGGAGATGAATGTTGGAAAGGGATAAATTGTATAAGAAGGTAGGATTGTCGGAGAGCGTGATGGAAGAAAAAAAATGCGAAGGGAGCACATATTGAACTGAAATTTATAGAAATATTTAAGCAGGTGGAGTTGCAAGTTAGGCAATAGGCAACAGTGTATTATCAACAGTAAGTACAATCCAGCATACAAGTATCTTCAAGTGTATGGGGTTCAACCTCGCTACCTTACCTTACTGAGTGGGCAGGAGTTACACGTATGTTTGTTCGGAGAGGGAGAAAAGTATGGATAGGAGAAATGTATACAAGGTGTGTTTTATGGAAATGACAAGGATGTATGGGAACACTAGGAGTATAACTGGAAGATAGTATGAAAGGTAGGAGATGAGTGGAAATTTTGTAAGAGACCGGAAGAAAGATAAAGTTGGTGATAGAGCTGGTTAAGCAAAGAGCAAGTAGATGTAGCTGACCGCAAAGCAGGGACATAGAGAATCGACAGGTATAGACAGAAGATGTATTGTGTTAAATTATACAGGGTGGACCAAAAGTCCGGTTAAATTTGAATCGGTAGCTGCGACGATCAGCGACGGCGTGGTGAGGCGGAGGTGTTACGAAGCACAAGAGTGGCCAATGGGAATTCAACGATCCTTTTACTCTAGCGCAACGAAAAATTACAACATACGGCGTTAAAATGAAGCTCCATCGATTCAATTGATTCGAAAATGGGTACTGAAGTTCGAGGAGACACGTTCAATAATGAATCAACAACGATCCGGCCAACCTAGAACATCAAGAGATCCCGAGCGTGTAGAGAGTCTATTCGTGAAAATCTTCGGAAGCAGTCTAACGCCGCAAGTATGCCCAGAATATCTTTGATTAGTATTCTTCACAAAGATTTACATTTACATCCGTACAAAATCCAAATGGTACAGGAATTAAAGCCTTAAGATTACGCTTATAGGCTCCAATTTGCAAACTAAATGTGGAAGTTCACCAGCTTCACCAACATTTTTTTCTCAAACGAAGCACACTTCCATCTGAATGGGTATGTGAATAGGCAAAATTGCAGGTATTGAAGTTATACTAATCGTAAATTGAAGCATAAAAAACATCTGCATTCATCCAAGGTTACTGTATGGATAGCTTTGTCAGTAAGAGGCATTATTGGTCCATACTTTATGCTGTTACAGGGAATATATTGCCATGCTACAGAACTCTTTTTTACCAGCGCTACAGGAGCAAGATGGAGCAACATGTCACATTTCCAAGGGTTCATTAAGTGCTGTTCACGAAATTTTTTTCCATTAACTGACCTCCTCGTAGCCCGGACTTATTCCTACTGGACTTCTTTCTTTGGGATACCTTAAAAGTAAAGCTTTCAACTGCAACTCAGTGTCCCTAGAGGAATTAAAGGAAAATATTTGAGAGGAAATGCAAAACATTTCACTAAACACTTGTGAGGCCGTCATTAAAAATTTCCGCTCCAAGTTACAGTAGTGTTAAAATAGTCAAGGATCAAATATGGATGATGTAATTTTAAAAAAAAAATCCCTATTTGTGTACTTTAATAACAAATAAACGTTTTTTTTTTCTCACATAACTAGTTTCTTTTAAATCATCATTTGAAATGTAAACGAACTTTTGAGCCACACTGTATGTGTGAAATGTATATTTTATGCCAGAATTAAGGTTTATTATATATATAGTTATTACAACTTTTGACTCACATAATACAAGTACTTCAAAAAAGGAGAAAAATCCATTGAAATAACCACTTCCGGAGCAAAACCGTGTCGGACTTTAAAGTACACAATGCTGTTGTAAGACAAATGATGGCTTGATACAATATTTTTTTATTTACATTAAATATTCTGGGTTCAATAATTGTTGCAGTTATTTATGGTTATTTTTATTTGATTCTCGGCTATTGTCGGGTTCTCAAGACAATTTAAAGTTATTCAATTTAATGTGTATTTTTATGTTGTTTTATTAGTAGATTTTTAATATTACATTCACCTTCATTATTACAATAATTCCTACCAATGTTTAAATATTAGGAACATTGAAGATGTAATGATAAAATAATGTATATGGTCCTCCAAATATATCGAATTTAAGTGATATAAAAAATTATCTTGTTTTCTTTATATCCGATATTTATTTAAAATGTACCACCAAGTTAATGCCGACAAAATTAGAGAATTATTTGATCATTGTTAAAACATTTATATTGATCCCTCTATAATAATATGCATACACACTTCAAACATACTACTTTACGGGAATTTAATATTTGTATGTCTTAATCTCTTGTAAATAACAACTGACCATCCCATAAATCGAATAATCTAATTTGATATTCACGATAAAGCAGACGACATGTAATTCTAAAAATAAAAAGTGTACGTTTCAAATTTCTGCAATAAAAACCTTACCTAGAAAAATACCATAAATTATTTATTTCCAATTAATTCGCATGCATATTTTAAATCATTCAATTTTAATTTCTATATATATACACATATATTTATTCAGACAATTACATACATTTTTTACAAACATTAATACTTAATATTAATTCACAATAAAATTATAAAATAAAAGTGTTTGTTTGTCCTGACTATCGACCTTTCTGTCCTAATTCTTATATTTTTATTCTTTTAATTTTATGTTTTGATGATATACATTTTGTAATAATAAATACAAAAAAAACATCAAATGAAATAAAATAAAACACAATATTGGCTGAAGGACCGATGGTCGATAGCCATTTTAGAAATATTAAAATATTTTACAATACAATTTTTTAATATATAAATACCTCAATAAAGATGTTTGTATATATAAAACGCAATAGTTTCAAATAGAACCGATGTGAAGTTACCCACGAATTTCCAGCCACGGATTTGTCCGGCTCCTCCGCCATGGCGGAGGCGCCGGGCATATCATTTATTTTAAAAGAAATTCACAGCTTATAAACGAATGAAATTAACCCAATTATACAAGAACCGTGTACAATTATCAATTATTAGCTTCGAATAAAGACTTAGACATATCAGATTCAATGTCCAAAACGAAGGTGTTTGTCACAATTCAGGAACTTGTTTTTTTTTTCTTATATTGTTGCTAAAGGTCTAAATCATCATTTAAAATAATAAAATCAGGGGTATGTATTTTGTAACATTTTTTATAAATTTTTAAACTTCAGCCACAGATTCGCCATAAAAAGACGAACTTTCTAAGTCCAAAACGAAGGTGTTTGTCACAATTCATAAATTTGTTTTTGTTCTTAGATTGTTGCTAAAGGTCTAAATAAACATTTAAAACAATAAAATCAGGGGTATGTATTTCGTAACTTTTTTATAAATTTTTAAACTTCAGCCACGGATTTTGTATAGAGAGACAAACTTTTCTAAGTCTAAAACGAAAGTGTTTGTCACAATGCAAAAATTTGTTTTTACTCATGGATTGGTGCTAAAGGTCTTAATAATCATTTAAAAGAATAAAATCAGGGGTATGTATTTTGTAACTTTTTTTATAAATTTTTAAAGCTCAGCCACGGATTCCCTGCTAAGAGACGAACTTTTCTAAGTCCAAAACAAAGGTGTTTGTCACAATTGAGGAACTTGTTTTCCTTCTTAGATTGTTGCTAAAGATCTAAATAATCATTTAAAATAATAAAATCAGGGGTATAAATATTGTTACTTTTTAAAAATAATGTAAACTCTTAGCCACGGATTTCGCCTAATGAGATTTAACATGAGATTTCTTTTGAAATCCGTGGCTTAGCGTTAAAAAAAGTTACGAAATATATACCCCAGATTTTATTGCTTTAAATGATTACTTACACTTTTAGCAACAATCCAAGAATAAAAACAAATTTCTGCATTGTGACAAACACCTTCGTTTCGGACTTAGAAAAGTTCGTCTCTTAGCAGGGAATCCGTGGCTGAGCTTTAAAAATTTATAAACAAGTTACAAAATACATACCCCTGTAAGTAAAAATTATTTAAAATTAAGTTGGACATATATTATCATGGTTCTTGCATAATTCGGTTAATTTCATTCGTTTATAAGCTGTGAATCTCTTTTAAAATAAATGATTTGCCCGGCGCCTCCGCCATGGTGGTGGAGCCGGACAAATCCGTGGCTGGAAATCCGTGGGTAACTTCACATCGGTTCAAATAGAAAAAAAAAATCGAAATAATTTTTAAATAAATGATATTTTTCATAATTAGAAGGATTTTTTTGTATTTTAAGCTATTGTGTTTTATGGTATTTATACATTATTAAGTACAATACAATTTATTTTATTATTTCTAAAATGGCTATCGACCGTCGTCTTTCAACCAATATTTTGTTTAATTTTATTTCATTTGGTGTTTTTTTTGCATTTGTTATTACAAAATGCGATTACTAATTAGAATGAGTGTGTAAAATGAACACGTTTATATAACAAAATAAAGTAAACAAACAAATCTAAGTGTGTATTATTAGAATGAGTAATTTATAATTTTCAATGAAATATAAATAAATGTTGCCTTACCTGTCATGTAATCTGCTCCTGGACTTCATCCACATCGGCAACGAAATTCCACCCCCCAATGATCTATCCTCTTCAGTAGCCATGGTAATCAATCAAAAAAATCCTCAATCTCGAAAACAAAAACGTCCCTTCGCAACCAAATCGGCAACACCCTCAAAGAAACACCTCCGTGAAAACAGCCTCACTGAAATGAACCTTTCTTTCGGCGGCGAGAACGTCCATAATCATCGTAATTGCACTGCAAACAGACGCAAAATACCTCTAATCACTAAAAGTCACACTAAACATCGAAAATTTTATTATGATTGCCCCCACCCGAGCTATACTTGGCAACAAAAACACGGAATATCACAAACGCCTAGTCTAGCGCGCGCTTACGATTATATTTTTCCTGATTACGCACAACACGTTTAGTTGAATTATAATATGGTATTCTATACGTTTCACTGACATCACATTTTGCGCTTATCAGTATTTTTTTTGAAACAATGCTCCTCGAACATTATCGGGAATTAATTGTATCGGGGAATATTATCTGAGCAAGAGGTGACTGTTTGGATTTGCTATTATCTCATTATTTTTTTTAGCCTTGAATCGCTCGAGTTGTGTTTATTTTCTTTGTGGAACTGTTAATTATATTACCTAAATGTTCTAATATCTTAAATATTGACATATTATGAGTAGGAATATCAGGACAACGCATCTTGCTACATTTCCCGGAAAATTTACTACCACTTTGCTAATTTAACTGACTTTTTATCTCAACCAATAAAGTTAGTAATTAATTTTGGACAACTCGTATATACAGGGTGTCGCGGGATTTTCACGGCAATTTCTCAGTTATTTGAAAATATACAAAAAAAAGTTACATAGTTTGTAGCTACTGTTAAACTTCACATTTTAAAATTAATTTTAGATACAGGGTGAGTTTTTTTTTCGATGTTCTCTATAGGGATCTCGAAAACTATAAAAGATAGAAAAACGGTTAAATGGGGAAAGACGTGTAGTTTTATAAGACGAATAAAATGACACTTTCAAAATATTTGAAAAAGTCAAGGATAACTAGATATTTTGATAAAAGTAAAATGTGTCAATTTTTTGAAATCAATATATCTCTATTATTATCATAAATAGAAAAAAAACTGTAAAAGACAAAGTTGTAGAAAATTTTACACAGATTAATAACAAAAAAAATTAAAAAAAAATTTCGCCCATATTTTAGGAGATATGACACAAACGTACCTTTTTTTAAATAGAAACAATAGTTGGCTATGACTTTAATAAAAGGGATATTTTTTTCCCTTTAATCCGATGTAACATATGCCATAGTTATTTTTAAAATAAAATAAGTTACAGTCGTTTTTAATTTTACCATACACCAAAAAATAGTTAGCCATGAAAAAGACAAAAGTAAAACAATTGCAGTTGTTTATTCTAAACACACATTAATTCATTTCCATATTTGGTTTGTTTCGATAAGTTTGTTTTGTATTTTTTTGGTTTTGTAAGTTTTTTAAAGTGATAATGAATTTTTCCAACGAAGAAAAGCGTGATATGCTTGTTTGTTACATTCATGCCCGTTTGCACCGCCTTGTTTAAGTACTCCTTAGTGCTAAGTAATCCTTAACATATGTCATTTGGTTTGCACCGCGCGCGCACGATGTCTAAGGTCTCCTTAAATTTAAGCCGCCGATGTTGGCGGCTTAACTTCACTAAGGCTTCCTTAGCGTTGACGTACAGCTGATTCTAACCTATAAATTTATAGATAACGAATGAAGTAGAGAAAGCGAGCGATAATGTTATAAAAAAATGGTGAAATGTATACATTCTTAAATAAAAATATTATTTAAAGTTTCTTTTGATTTCTATAATGTTTATAACGGTAATAATTATCCGAAATAGTTGTGATTTTCTAAAATTAATAATAATTTTCTATGATTTCAAGGTTAGGAAGCGAGAATAATAGACGACATGAAGTTAGGCACTAACTTTCCACTAGATTTTCCCCCAACTAAGGAGACCTTAACTAAGCGGAGATTTTATATGAGCGGTGCAATCCAATCTCTACTATTCTTTCCTTAACTTTTAAGGAATCCTTAACTAAGGAGGCCTTAAAGTAAAATCGGTGCAAACGGGCATCAGTGTAATAAAAACGCTGCGGATGCTGCAGAACAATATTATAATCAATATATTGATCGTCGGCAGCCATCTTTACCAACATTCAGAAGAATTTACCACAATTTGGGTGAGTACGGATCCTTTACAAAGCCGAAACTTGAAAAAAACGAAATTAATGATGTTTCGGAAATAAACGTATTAGCATTGGCGATGATAGATCCATCCACATCGACCAGACAAATTGCAATTGCAACAGAAGCAAGCATAACTCAACGGACTGTAGTACGAGTTTTGAAAAACATAAATATCACCCATATAAGGTATCAATTTCACAAAATTTACATGACGGTGATACCAATAAAAGAATGGTCTTCTGTATGTGGTAGAGAAACATGTGCCAAGAGGATAATACGTTCCCTACAAAAATAATTTGGACAGATGAAACGCGACCTATCCGTTTTAGACTTTTTTCTGTGGGGTTATGTGAAGAACAAAGTGTATCAACAATCATATCAATCCGTGGAGGATCTTAGACTAGCTGTACTTGAAACATTTTATTCTATTGACAGAAGAAAAGTCAAAAAAGCCACAAATTCGATTTTAAAAAGATGTACTTTATGCCATAATAATAATGGTGGACTTTTTGAGCATCTTATGTAATATTTAAAATTTTCTTCTATTATTATTTTGATAATTTCGGAATTATTTGCTTGACTTTTGACAAATCTAAAGAAAGATGATAAATTAAATATTGATTTGCTACGTTGCTATAAACAACCGCAATTGTTTTACTTTTATCTTTTTCATGGCTAACTATTTTTTGGTGTATGGTAAAATTAAAAACGACTGTAACTTATTTTATTTTAAAAATAACTATGGCATATGTTATATCGGATTAAAGGGAAAAAAATAGCCCTTTTAATAAAGCCATAGCCAACTATTGTTTCCATTTAAAAAAAGGTAAGTTTGTGTCATATCTCCCAAAATATGGGCGAAAATTTTTTTTGTTTTTTTTTATTAATCTGTGTAAAATTTTCTACAACTTTGTCCTTTACAGTTTTTTTTCTATCTATGATAATAATAGAGATATGTTGATTTCAAAAAATTGACACGTTTTACTTTTTTCAAAATATCTAGTTACCCTTGACTTTTTCAAACACTTTGAAAGTGTCATTTTATTCGTCTTATAAAACTACACTTCTTTCCCCATTTAACCGTTTTTCTATCTCTTATAGTTTCCGAGATCCCCATAGAGAACATCGAAAAAAAACTTACCCTGTATATATATATTTTTTATGTATATTGATATGTAGGGATTGCTTTAATAATATTAAACCAATTAATTGAATGACAGAGTTAAATTAAATTAAATCAAATTAAATTATGAATGAATATAAAAGAGTAAGAATTAACAATGAATGAATTCCTGAATGAGAAAGGAAAAAAGAAAACAATTGATACGCTCTTCCAACATGCATACACCAAGGGAAGATCAACCGACACTGACCTACATAATGTAGTGAGCAAGATTGAAAGATCATTGGATAAAAAAGAATTCATCCTAGGTGTTTTCGTGGATATTGAGGGTACGTTTGATAAAACGACCAATAATAAGATAAGGAACGCGGAGTACCATCTAAAATGTGTGACTGGATTGGCAATGCACTAGCCAATAGAACAGTCAAGGTTGACGCAGGTAATAAATCGATTATCTGTGTGGTAAATAGAGGCTGTCCACAGGGTGGAGTTTTATCTCCACTTCTATGTGATATGGTACTGGATAATCTCCTTCAACAACTGCTTAAAAGGAACCTTTTCGTAACGGCGTATGCTGACGATTTAGCCATCCTAGTAAGCGGTAAGCATGAAGGTGCAATATGCTATAGGATGCAAACTGCCCTTGATATATTATCCAGATGGTGCGAGGACCACTCCCTCTCGGTCAATCCGGCCAAAACGGAGATGGTTCTCTTTACCAGGAAGAGGAAGATGTATCCCAAAGCACCAACATTATTGAATTCAATGTTACAATTTAGCGAGGATGTGAAATGTCTGGGAGTCACCCTCTACCAGAAACTAAATTGGAAAAAACACATCGAACTCAAAGTAAATAAAGCATTGCTATGGGGAAGACGTGGGGTCTAAACCCACGTACGACGATGTGGCTATATACAGCTGTCATAAGGCCCATACTTACTTATGGCGAAGTGGTTTGGTGGCCTAGAACTAAAATAGGCTCCACCACTAAGCGGTTGTCACAATTGCATTGTCTTTGTGTGACAGGCACCATGCATACGACCCCTACAATGGCGATGGAAGTGATGCTGTGTCTTCCACCACCACGTAGAAAGGGAGGCCATAGCGGCTCTACTTCGCCTTAGCAGCAGTGGTTTCTGGAAGAGCAATAAAGTAGGGGAAATCAGAAGTCACCTTTGTGGCGTGCACACCCTACGATATTACCACCGAAACTACAGAACACATGAGGGAATCTGCTATAAGGATTTATACAGATGGATCCATCAAGAAAGAAGGTTCGGTCCTGGGAATTTACTCCAGAAGCCTAAACATTCAAAAGAAAATATCCATGGGTATAAGCACAACCATCGAGCAATAGGAATTGATGGGCATAACACACGCGGCGGAAATTATAATCCAGCGTGGTGTAAACAACAAAAGTCTGCTAATCCTCACGGACAGCAGACATGCTCTACAGTCTCTGAGAAGGTACTACACCTGCTCAAAGATAGTGAAAGAGTGCCATAATAAACTCAGACAGGCCTGAGTGAAAGGGCACAGTATTGATACTGGAAACAGGAGGGCTGATAAATTGGCTGGAGCAGCGGCTAGTATGATCATTCATACGCCCGGCACACTAATGCGTCCCCCTCTAAGTCCCTTATATGAATCTTTGCATCCCTATACTCTAAAGAAATTTAGGTGTAGATGGAATGATGTAACAGGCTACAGATTTTCTAAGGAAACCCTCCGGTATTAACACGAACACTACACCAGCGTGGCGAAGTTGATTAAAAATTCATTGTTGTACATTTTGTATATTTGGTGTTGCATTCATCAATACACATCGTTAAGTTAAATTATTTTGAATATAATTCAATGATCCTTCGAAAGTAAGCAAGTAGTAACACCTTTGAATAGGCATTAGAGGAAAATAGATGTACCGTCAGCGGTTTTATTTTGAAAAACTGTTTTTGTTATTCCGACGTCATCTTTAACTCATATCGCCATTCCAACAGTATTTTTACACCTCTCTGATTTAAGTCTCCTCCTTTATTACCTGAATACAACATTTTAATATCTCAATCATTAAAAAAATGTGATATATCCATGGAATATTTTTTCTCCGTGGTATGACATATTTTGTGCACGCAACACTTATTCTATGATAACTATTATAAACAAATGGATCTTAGTCATTAATGAAAACAATGCATAATAAATGTGATACGCAATAATTTACAACCGAAATTTTCCAGTTGCGTAACACGATCTAATAGTATGACCCAGACTCGAAAGGTAATTGGATTTTAATCACACTTGACCAACTTTTGAATGAAATCTGATAAACAAAAATCAACCAGGAATTGAAAATACCGATTATGTACATAAAATTGTAATTATTATATCTGAATATCGTTATTTTATCAACATAAAATATTCAAAAGTAATTAAATGTCAATCAAATCTTTTTTTTAAATAATATTAGAAAATGAGTTTTATAAAAGCAATCTGACATTTTAAAAATATTTTAAAAAAATAGCATAGCAATTCACTAAAGGTGGAGTGAGTTTGTTAGAGATACTTATATAAAATTGTAATGTATTTGACAATTAAATATATTGCTTAATTATAGGGAATTTTCGTGGCTACAAAAAACCCACCAGCATCGGTGCAGTTTTGCGAGCTACAAGCAGTGTTACATCAGCCTGCAGAAAATACAGTTTATTTTATTAACTAAAGTAGGACGTTTTTAAAAGTGACTCTTGTCCTTCTAAATATTAGTAGTGTACCTCTCGGCTCTCAAACACTACAAAAATATATAAAAAATCTGAAAATAATTAATCTTCATCACCTCGAATCCTTATAGCCTTTCAGGTGTCGGGTTAATTAAATTAATAAAAAAATAATTGTTTTTTTTAATTCAATTTATTTGAAATAATTGAGTCCAGTAAATAAAAATATATTATGTTTTGATAGTTAAATAGTTATTGGCAGTAATTAATTCTTGTTACAAATATGTTTAAGTTACATTTTAAATTTAATTAAAATCGTGGTAATTTAATACCCTGCAACTTAACTTATCGCATAAATAGTAATTACGCAACCTTTCCCGATATTGAATCAGCTGATTTCCATAACGGCAACAAACACAAAAGAGGTCTCTTCTGTATTTTTTTGTCTGCCGCTTTATCTGAAGCGGTTATCGGACGAACGTGTAATTAAAGTGCAATTCGCCGGGGTTTCGTAAATATTGTTGATATACATGCAAGAACAAACAGGCGCCTTATCGAATTTGGTTTACATTATTAGACGTAGATAAGTGAAAGATATGATCGACGCTCATTTTTTTATTATATGTGTTATGTGATATCGGCGAATGAAAAAAAAACACTGTTTGAAATGTTAAAAATGAAATGTGGTAACGCACTCGGCTAGAAATGGGGGGACACGGGTTCAAATCCCATTAGAGATATTTCTTTTCCACTTATATTTATATATATATAATCTAAAATCCCCATCTACCATAATGGTGGTGTAGGGGTTCCACTTATATTTAATTAATTTATTTTGCTTAAAATATTCTTTGGAATACAATTGAGCAATGACAAATAATGGGAAATTATTTGTCATTGCTCAATAAATAAACATTTAATACTTCTTTTTGCTTTATACAATATGTTATTGTTATGCAACAGCAAATGTCTATTATTAGACATTGTTATAGTACATAAGTCAAATTATCACAGTAGCTAAAGAGGAAATAATTTATTAATTATTTTCAAATTCTTTTTATTTAATTTATTTAATACTTCCTTAAAATTTAATTATAACTATTTGACCATAATTTTTGTTTGCTTAAAATATTCTTTAGAATATTTCAGGCAAACACAAATTATTTTTTTGTGTTTACCTTCTGCGATTGGCAGCACCATTTTGGCATTAGGTTTAATGCCAAAATGGTGCTTTTTGCAGGCTTTATTTAAAACAAAACAAAAAAAACTCTTAAGAGAGGGAAGGTACACATTTACAAAAAAATATATAATTCTTTATTTTTTTTAAAATTTTCCTTTTTTTACCTTTTTTACCTTCTCTCCCTTAACAGTATTTTTTGTTGCAAAAAGGACCATTTTAGCATTAGGTTTACATTTTTGCCAATGCGGAAGGAATTTGTTTATATGAATTATTCACATTTTATTTTTCATTCCAATGTTGTACTCATACCAAGTTGTCTAGAAACTTCTTTCATCTTAACGAAGCGATTTTGGAAAAAATGTATCAACGTGTAAAGGAGTACCAGATGGACAAACGTGTAAAGAAATACCTTCCCTTCCTTAACAGTACTTTTAAACGTCCCAGGAATTTTCTGTTTTAAATAAAGCCTGCAAAATGGACCATTTTGGCATGAGGTTTACATTGTTGCCAATGCGGAAGGTAAACCCACAATCACACAAAAAAATAATAACTTCATTACATTCAATTTAATTTCGGGTTTCTCTGTATAGTTATATTTTCTTTTTAATTTAAATCTATTTGCAAAAATGCCAAAGATAAGTTCACTTTAAAACTTATAAGCGGCTGCCAGCCCAAAATTCAATTAGATGATTCAAAAACTTATAACACCGTCATAAAAATCCTGAGTTCCATCACTACCAATGCAAGGAAGAACCTTCAACCTACATTACTCTACAGATATAGATGATCTAAAAATGAAACCAACTTCAACTCCCTTGGACACATCACCATAAATATCACTAATATTCGAGATCGAATCGTCTCTTCTGGAAATCAAGCAAAAGGAGAATAACAAAGAAATATACAACATTGAGTTCCTATCTAGCTCCATAATCAAGATAGAGCCTCCCCGCCGAAAGAGAGAGGTCCCCCAGTGTACGTGCTGTCAGAGGTATAATCATACCAAGTCATTCTGCAATAGAAGTCCGAGGTACGTGAAATGTGCGGGAAATCACCTTACCATAGATTATACTTAAAAAAAAGACAAAGACGTAAAATGTGCTCTGTGCTAAATAAGAAATATTCAACACTTCCTACCCAAACATGGGCGAGAGAAACCAACAGAGAAATTACTTACGCACAAGTAACAGCCAACCAACAACCACAACCTCAACCAGAAAAAAACTCAGTAACAAACTATCTTCAACCTACAACGGAAAATAACACAGCAACAAATGAGTACTATGCTCAACCTGCTCACAACCTTCATCACAAAAATGAACTAATGGCTAAACCTATGTTCCTTCGCGTAGTCCAGCGAAGGAACATAGGCTGGACTCCTACTGCACATTAAAATCATTTCTAATCAACCAAAACATTGACATCATGTTAATTGCTGAAACGTATTGCACTTCAAGAAGTTTTATAAAAATACCTAAGTATACGATTTATGACACCAACCATCCCAGTGACAACGCACATGGTGGAACAAAGCTCTATAAAACATCATGAACTAGAGATACACCAAAACAAATATATACAAGCAATCAATATTCAGGTACAGGAATTGAACAGGAATGTGACAATTTCAGCCGTCTATTGCCCACCAAACAAGAAAAACCACATTATCAAGAAAGATCAGTTCACATCGTTCTTCAAAACTCTATGGGATCGTTTCATCACCGGTGGCGATTTCAATGCCAAGCGGCTCAAGAATAACATTACCCCGTGGCACAGAATTACTAAAGGCAACAGACAGCCTAAACTACCAATACTTATCAATTAGGGAGTCCACGTACTGGCCCAGCGACATTAATAAAACACCTGATTGCATCGATATATTTGTTACTAAAGGCATCAGTACAAACTACCTAAAAGCCGAATCCTGTTATGACTCATCCTTTGATCACTCTCCTGTAACCTTAACCTACAGTACCCAAGTTCTAACTAAGAAGAATCCACCATCACTATCTAACAACAAAACTAACTGGGTCATCTTCCGAGAACTCTTTGAGGAAAGATTAGATTTCAAT
Source organism: Philonthus spinipes (assembly GCA_963082785.1). Taxonomy (NCBI): domain Eukaryota; kingdom Metazoa; phylum Arthropoda; class Insecta; order Coleoptera; family Staphylinidae; genus Philonthus; species Philonthus spinipes. Next base: position 22,074,915 of record OY720308.1, read on the forward strand.
ATTCCATTAAAATTGGAGTATGATTTAAATGAAGCTATAGAAAAATTCAACCTAGTAATTCAAACCTCAGCTTGGGACTCTACCCCAGACAACGCCAAACAAAAGACTATTGAAAACTGTCCCCGAGTAGTCAAACAAAAAATTTAAAAGAAAGAAGGCTTCGTAAAATATGACACCACACAAGACACCCGCAAGACAAAACTAAACTGAATCAGGCTACCAAAGAATTAAAAGAACTGTTAAAAGACTTTAAAAACCAATATACCCAAGACTATCTCCGACGTCTATCGCCCAATGCATCCAACTACAACTCACTCTGGAAAGCAACCAAGAAACTACAAGACTGGGCAAAAAGCCAAAAGAAAAAGGCTAACGCATTCGCCGAATGCAACGTATTCAAACCTTCCCTATCAACTAGCACTGCAAATGAAGACCACTCCATTAAAGAGCTCTTTAAAACTGTTGAATGCCCAACAAATGCATCGCCAATAAAATGCATAAAAATAGCAGAGACTAATTATGCAATTCAAAACCTAAACTCCAAAAAGTGCCCAGGTTACGAACTCATAACTGGAAAAATATTAAAAGAACTGCCACTAAGTGGTGTTCGAATACTGACAATCCTTTTCAACAGTGCTATAAGACTTGGAATCTATCCAGCTCAATGGAAAGTGGCGCAGATTTTAATGATCCATAAGCTCTGCAAAAAAATAACAACAGGTACAATCAGCTTACTTCCAATCATATCTAAAAACTCTTTGAAAAAAATCCTACTCGAAAGAATCAAGCCAATCCTGGTAGATAAAAACCTTATCCCGAATTACCAATTTTGATTCAGGCAGCAGCATGAAACCATTGAACAAATACATCGTGTAGTGCAAAAAATAAATCAAGGCTTCCAAACGAAACAATATTGCTCAGCTGCCTTCTTGGACATCAGCCAGGCGTTTGATAAGGTATGGCACCCAGGACTACTATTCAAATTAAAAAGAGATCTTCCACAAAACCTGTGCAACATCCTCAGATCACACTTAAGCGAACGCCTATTTCAAGTAATGTACCAGGATTAATACTCTACTCTACATCCCACTCATGTTGTCGTACCTCAAGGAAGTGTGCTCGATCCGGTACTCTACCTTATCTACACTGCAGATCTTCCAACAATGAGACAAACAACGGTCTGCACATTTGCTGATGATACAGCCATCATTGCAATCCACATAAAACCTTATATGGCTTCCAGTGTCCTCCAACAAAACCTAAACCAAAACTGGTTAAGAGTTTGGCGCATAAAAGCCAATGAGAATAAATCTACTCACATAACATTCACTCTCAGAAGACGAACGTGTCCCCCTGTAACAACTAACAACTTACTCAAGAAAAAGTCGTCAAATACCTTGGGATGCATCTGGACAGCATATTAACCTGGAATACACACATATGAAAAAAAAGATTACAACTCGGGGAGAAGCTTGAACAAATGTATTGGTTGTTAGGGCCCAAATCATACCTATCCACCACTAACAAATTAGTAACTAAGACCATCTCAAAACCCATATGGACGTATGGCATTGAACTCTGGGGTACAGCAAGTAACTCTAACATTGAGATCCTGGAAAGATATCAAAACAAAGTTTTACGAGTTATTATTAACCTGCCACAGTATGTACCAAACTGGATCTTACTACACGAATCAAATATTCTATCAGTCAAACAGGAAATAAAGCCCAGAAGCGACAAGTACAAGACCCGACTAAGACAACATCCAAACCACCTTGCAGTAGAACTACTGACCAACAATAATGTCAGACGAATAAAGCGTATAGACCCGTTGGACCTAATACACAGATTCTAACATCACCAAGTTGCCAAGAAATTAATATGGAAAAAGTAGAAGTAATTGTCAATGGGTGATCATCTTCGCACGACCACACTCCACCTACCAAACATTTTTGCTGAATATCTACAATTGTAGATACTGTTGTATTTACACTTTTACAATTGCAAAATAAATGGGAATTAAAAAATCTGTTTGCAAACAAGGTTTCTCGAATATTTTTAAGAAAAACTCAAATTCTCATGAAATTTTGTTTTATTTCATCCTCACACGCTATCGTAAGCATTTCCTATTGTCAATAAATAAACACATAATTCTTCATTTAAATTTCATTACAATTATTTTAATTCATCCAGTGGAATATCTATAACAATAATAATAATTTATTTATTTCCCAACAGATACATATCGATCTAATAAAAGAGAAAATGTATCAAACATACATACATTAAATAATAATAACATGAAGTAAAATAAAGTATATATAAAACATAATAACATAAAATAAAGTTGGCTTACATACAACGAAATAAGTGTGTAAAGTTAAGTGTGGGAGATTTTTAGTAGCTTAAGGGTTCTAAAACAGGTTTATTATAGTATTTGTGAAGTGGCGACTGGTGAAATTAAATATATCTATGGATTCCTGTATAATAGTTTGAATTCGAAGCATTTTAACCATAAACAAAGTCTTTATTCGCGGCTATTACGTACATAAAACGTAAAGTTTAACAGTTGCATTATTAATTAAATCCACGTTCTATGCTTGTATATCTGTTAAAAAACCTGTTTAGACTGCGAAGAATAAAAATAACATACACATTAAACTTAACATTTCCCTTACAGAATAGCCCCGATTATCAAGCGAATAAGTATTCATTTTATTTTCTGAAAAGCCATTAATGATATTGCAGGAGATAATGAAGTATTTGAAGGAAATGTTTTCAACAAAGACAATGATAATAAGTAGTGTGCAAATAAAAACGCGATTTGAAGTCTGCAATTTGCGCACCTTACCCCTCCGCCCTTATCTTTCTTTAGTGTAACCTTTCTTATAAATCTAAAAATATTGAAACAAGTCAGTACTGTACACGTATTGAGTACAAATAGATGTTCATACAAGAGCTGTATGAATAAAAATGTGTTTAACTAAATTTAAAGTGTTTTAACTAATACCCACAACGTGCTTCCCTAAAGAAGAGATCATAACAACGCATCTTCCTACAATTACGCTTAAACGTATTCACATTGTTAAAGCATTAATAAAATAAATAATTATGTATTACACAGAAAAAATAAATGATTCTGATTATTTTAGGTTTGCCGTAATTTATAGTGTAAACAATTACTGGAACAAAATGAAAGCATCATAAATAAAAAGTATTAATATAACATAAGTTTCCAGAAAAACTTTCACCACAACAAAATTTACATTAATAACGCTCAAGATTAGCTTAACTTTTTGTTCATAGAATTAATCTTGGAATTCAAAAATATAAAAATATATAGGGTGTTCGATTAGAAAACCGCAATTTTACCTAATTATTTAAGTAAATTGAACACTGAAAATTCAAAATTTATGTAATTGTTTATATTCAAGAAACTTTTATTTGAAACATTTTTTTAATTATTTTCATTTAATATGTGAGGATTGATAACATGTTCCGGTAATTTTGACTAACCCTGTATAAATAAGAGATTTTTGTTTTAAAAAAGATTACGCCGTATTAAGAATGCTTCATATTAACTATTAAAACAATAAAATCTATATTCCATTCAGGCAAATTGGAGTTATCAATTTCTGAAAATTTCTTGAGTGAACATTTTTGTTGATATAAAAACAAAATAGTTCCAAAAAGAGATTACTCCGTGGCTGTTGTTTATTATCGTTAACAATACTAAATATAAACAATTAAATAAAAAAATCCGTTCAGGCAAATTGAAGTTATAAATTTTTTAAAAAAATGGGCGCGTTCAGGGAATTTATAGACATGTAGCGCTACAGTGCAAAGCGCTTGATGTTCCCTGAACACGCTTTCCAGGTTAAGGACGCTTACGAAAATATGGTGGTTTTATTTACAGCTGCGCGGCTTGAAAAGCGATCAAGCGGAAAAAATATATGCTTTACCGCTTGATAAAGCGGTACAGCGCCAAATATAAAGTGGTAGCGTTTAGCGACACCGCTTTCGTAAAGCGCTAAAGCGCTACAGTTCCGTGAACTCTAAACATTTTCACTTAATAGTGGAAGCCGAAAAAATACTTTTTTATCTGTAATCTGAATCTTGCCGAGTTAATACTTTGTAATAAAAAGTAAGGGTTCTTTAGAGAAAGAAAGCTACAAAAGTTGGTGGACGTCCCGGACCACAATATCCATGGCTGGAAATCCGTAGCTAACTTCTCATCGGTACCATTCGGGCACACACTATTTTTCAAATATTAAAAAAATCATATCTCCCAAGGCGTATACTTTATTTTCAAAATTCGTTCATCAAATGTTTAAAGAATATAACTGGAATCATTATAAATAATCAGAAAGTTATGGTAAAAGGGATAAATGATTATAAGGGGTGATTTTTTTAATGTGTCCGAACTTTAAATACAAATTAATCAACAACTACATTACATATATTGAAATTAATTATTTTATTTGAAGGATTAACCGATGTGAAGATGGCCACGGATATTCCAGCCACGGATTTTCCCGGCGCATTCACCATGACCAAATGAATTTTAATTATTTAATATAATCCACTATCAACAACAAAGATTTAGTGATTTAACTTCCAACGTATTAGCATTTATATTTATGACATCGTTAAATATCCCCGTTTTATCAATCAGTATATGTGCACATTAAAGTGTAATGTTTCAAAGTTGAAAATCATAAAGTTGCCCGCACTTTAGATTCGTTCTTTTTGCATTATTATGTTGCTAATAGCTTACTAATGCTTAAACAATTAACAGTTTTGAGAGAACTCGTCAATTTATTTTTTTATGATTTTTTTCGTCAGCCACGGATTCTAAACGAAAACAGTTTTTTTTCAAAGTTGAATATCATAAAGTTGCCCGCACATTAGATTCGTTCTTTTTGCATTATTATGTTGCTAATAGCTTACTAATTCATAAACAATTAACAGTTTTGAGAGAACTCGTCAATTTATTTTTTTATGATTTTTTTCGTCAGCCACGGATTCTAAACGAAAACAGTTTTTTTTTCAAAGTTGAATATCATAAAGTTGCCCGCACATTAGATTCGTTCTTTTTGCATTATTATGTTGCTAATAGCTTACTAATTCATAAACAATTAACAGTTTTAAGAGAACTCGTCAATTTATTTTTTTATGATTTTTTTCGTCAGCCACGGATTCTAAACGAAAACAGTTTTTTTTCAAAGTTGAATATCATAAAGTTGCCCGCACATTAGATTCGTTCTTTTTGCATTATTATGTTGCTAATAGCTTACTAATTCATAAACAATTAACAGTTTTAAGAGAACTCGTCAATTTATTTTTTTATGATTTTTTTCGTCAGCCACGGATTCTAAACGAAAACAGTTTTTTTTCAAAGTTGAATATCATAAAGTTGCCCGCACATTAGATTCGTTCTTTTTGCATTATTATGTTGCTAATAGCTTACTAATTCATAAACAATTAACAGTTTTGAGAGAACTCGTCAATTTATTTTTTTATGATTTTTTTCTCCAGCCACGGATTCTAAACGAAAACAGTTTTTTTCAAAGTTGAAAATGACATAGTTGCCCGCACTTTAGATTCGTTCTTTTTGCATTATTATGTTGCTAATAGCTTACTAATGCTTAAACAATTAACAGTTTTGAGAGAACTCGTCAATTTATTTTTTTATGATTTTTTTCTCCAGCCACGGATTCTAAACGAAAACAGTTTTTTTCAAAGTTGAAAATGACATAGTTGCCCGCACTTTAGATTCGTTCTTTTTGCATTATTATGTTGCTAATAGCTTACTAATGCTTAAACAATTAACAGTTTTGAGAGAACTCGTCAATTTATTTTTTTATGATTTTTTTCGTCAGCCACGGATTCTAAACGAAAACAGTTTTTTTTCAAAGTTGAATATCATAAAGTTGCCCGCACATTAGATTCGTTCTTTTTGCATTATCATGTTGCTAATAGCTTACTAATTCATAAACAATTAACAGTTTTGAGAGAACTCGTCAATTTATTTTTTTATGATTTTTTTCGTCAGCCACGGATTCTAAACGAAAACAGTTTTTTTTCAAAGTTGAATATCATAAAGTTGCCCGCACATTAGATTCGTTCTTTTTGCATTATTACGTTGCTAATAGCTTACTAATTCATAAACAATTAACAGTTTTAAGAGAACTCGTCAATTTATTTTTTTATGATTTTTTTCGTCAGCCACGGATTCTAAACGAAAACAGTTTTTTTTCAAAGTTGAATATCATAAAGTTGCCCGCACATTAGATTCGTTCTTTTTGCATTATTATGTTGCTAATAGCTTACTAATTCATAAACAATTAACAGTTTTGAGAGAACTCGTCAATTTATTTTTTTATGATTTTTTTCGTCAGCCACGGATTCTAAACGAAAACAGTTTTTTTTCAAAGTTGAATATCATAAAGTTGCCCGCACATTAGATTCGTTCTTTTTGCATTATTATGTTGCTAATAGCTTACTAATTCATAAACAATTAACAGTTTTGAGAGAACTCGTCAATTTATTTTTTTATGATTTTTTTCGTCAGCCACGGATTCTAAACGAAAACAGTTTTTTTTTCAAAGTTGAATATCATAAAGTTGCCCGCACATTAGATTCGTTCTTTTTGCATTATTATGTTGCTAATAGCTTACTAATTCATAAACAATTAACAGTTTTGAGAGAACTCGTCAATTTATTTTTTTATGATTTTTTTCTCCAGCCACGGATTCTAAACGAAAACAGTTTTTTTCAAAGTTGAAAATGACATAGTTGCCCGCACTTTAGATTCGTTCTTTTTGCATTATTATGTTGCTAATAGCTTACTAATGCTTAAACAATTAACAGTTTTGAGAGAACTCGTCAATTTATTTTTTTATGATTTTTTTCGCCAGCCACGGATTCTAAACGAAAACAGTTTTTTTTCAAAGTTGAATATCATAAAGTTGCCCGCACTTTAGATTCGTTCTTTTTGCATTATTATGTTGATAATAGCTTACTAATTCATAAACAATTAACAGTTTTGAGAGAACTCGTCAATTTATGTTTTTATGATTTTTTTCGTCAGCCACGGATTCTAAACGAAAACAGTTTTTTTCAAAGTTGAAAATGATTATGAGAATCATAACCGTATTACAAGTAATGAATTCATTATGCCAATCTATGACAAATGCCACTGGATGATGATATATAAAAAAAATGATAATTTGTTCTTTTTTGACCCTGCTTCCACTAGAAGCCATAAAAAAATTATTATGACCATAAAATGAAAATTATTTGTTCAGAAAATATTAAATTAGTAGACAACAAAAATCCAACTCAGTCAGACAGTTGGAATTGTGGCATATATATCATTTATTACGCAGAATGTATTTTACGTAATATACCAATGTCTGATTTATTTGAGCCATCCTTATACCGAGATTATCTAAAAGACATAATCATTAAAAAGTCAACTATGGTAAAATATAATTGCCGAAAATGCTGCCGGAAAACTGAAGAAATAAAATGTACCCAATGCTTATATTTTTACCATAAAGAATGTGCATTCTTTAAAGAAAGCAATGAAATACAAGATTATATTTGTGGTATGTGTCTCAGTTGACTTGTCTTTCAAGAATCATGTTTAACTTTATATTTTCATATACTTATGACTTAAAAAATAATGTAATTTCAGGATATATTTATTAATTTTTTAGATAACAACAATATTTTGTTTACAAGTGTTTATTGCGCAGCCCACCGAATGACTTACAAACTTACTTACAAAATTATTACCCACAACTTTTAATGACCTATTTTATTAACAAATTTATTACTTAATGCCTATCGGCATTAATTGTTTCTAAAAAACAGGCGGCGACCTTTTCTATTTGGACACACGATAAGACCAATATCCATTTTCGATTAATAATGATATATATATATATATATATATATATATATATATATATATAATTCGTTTGTAAAGCATAAAACTTATTTTCTGAAAATGTTAACAATTAAAAAAGTTTACCAAAAAAATTACTATTAAAAATTCTATTAAAATGATAAAGTTTCCATCATGAAAAATATAGATTGTTGTCTTTTAAAGTTAAAGCCCAGTATTTAGAAGAATGTTACAATTTATTTTATAATGTTATTCAAGTATGATAGCATTTTGACATTTTATTTGACATTAAAATAATTGAATATTTCTAAGATAATTTATCAGGTAGGCGAAATTCTTCCGCTTATAACATAAAACTATAGGTCATACAATAAAAATGTATATAACAACAAGTATTTAGTTTTTCAAGACCTATAACTTTCGTTCAAAAATTTTCCTATTAAAAAAAAAACGACCAGTTCTATCAAAACTGTTAATTGTTTATGAATTAATAAGCTATTAGCAACATAATAATGCAAAAAGAACGAATCTAAAGTGCGGGCAAGTTTATGATATTCAACTTTGAAAAAAAACTGTTTTCGTTTAGAATCCGTGGCTGACGAAAAAAATCATAAAAAAATAAATTGACGAGTTCTCTTAAAACTGTTAATTGTTTATGAATTAGTAAGCTATTAGCAACATAATAATGCAAAAAGAACGAATCTAATGTGCGGGCAAGTTTATGATATTCAACTTTGAAAAAAAACTGTATTCGTTTAGAATCCGTGGCTGACGAAAAAAATCATAAAAAAATAAATTGACGAGTTCTCTCAAAACTGTTAATTGTTTATGAATTAGTAAGCTATTAGCAACATAATAATGCAAAAAGAACGAATCTAAAGTGCGGGCAACTTTGTCATTTTCAACTTTGAAAAAAAACTGTATTCGTTTAGAATCCGTGGCTGACGAAAAAAATCATAAAAAAATAAATTGACGAGTTCTCTTAAAACTGTTAATTGTTTATGAATTAGTAAGCTATTAGCAACATAATAATGCAAAAAGAACGAATCTAATGTGCGGGCAACTTTATGATATTCAACTTTGAAAAAAAAACTGTATTCGTTTAGAATCCGTGGCTGACGAAAAAAATCATAAAAAAATAAATTGACGAGTTCTCTCAAAACTGTTAATTGTTTATGAATTAGTAAGCTATTAGCAACATAATAATGCAAAAAGAACGAATCTAAAGTGCGGGCAACTTTGTCATTTTCAACTTGAAAAAAAAAAAACTGTTTTCGTTTAGAATCCGTGGCTGGAGAAAAAAATCATAAAAAAATAGATTGACGAGTTCTCTCAAAACTGTTAATTGTTTAAGCATTAGTAAGCTATTAGCAACATAATAATGCAAAAAGAACGAATCTAATGTGCGGGCAACTTTATGATATTCAACTTTGAAAAAAAAAACTGTATTCGTTTAGAATCCGTGGCTGACGAAAAAAATCATAAAAAAATAAATTGACGAGTTCTCTCAAAACTGTTAATTGTTTAAGCATTAGTAAGCTATTAGAAACATAATAATGCAAAAAGAACGAATCTAAAGTGCGGGCAACTTTGTCATTTTCAACTTTGAAAAAAACTGTATTCGTTTAGAATCCGTGGCTGACGAAAAAAATCATAAAAAAATAAATTGACGAGTTCTCTCAAAACTGTTAATTGTTTATGAATTAGTAAGCTATTAGCAACATAATAATGCATAAAGAACGAATCTAAAGTGCGGGCAACTTTATGATTTTCAACTTTGAAACATTACACTTTAATGTGCACATATACTGATTGATAAAACGGGGATATTTAACGATGTCATAAATATAAATGCTAATACGTTGCAAGTTAAATCACTAAATCTTTGTTGTTGATAGTGGATTATATTAAATAATTAAAATTCATTTGGTCATGGCGAATGCGCCGGGAAAATCCGTGGCTGGAATATCCGTGGCCATCTTCACATCGGTGAAGGATTATACAATGGCTTTAATATTTGAAAACAATTTCGGACAAATGTCCACCGCGGCTACTTTTGACGAATTACAATCAGTTCCTACCACTTTTTAAAGCATCTTATGTTCGCAATTGTCTGAGTTATGTTTGCTTCCAAGGCGTCAATAGTTGCTTGTTTAAGTCCCATGACCTTGGTAGCCCATTAACAGGCCCGTTCCTTGAAATTATTATCCCACCGAATTGTTCCCTCAATAAATATATCGATGCATTGGCTTTGTAACTTGTGACGCCCTTTTATTAGAACCATTTCTCTTCAATAGCAATACCATTCAAATTCGGGATTTGCAATTGATTTTGAACCCGTTCAGCGAAAGTATTCTTTTTCTTAGCAATTTCCTTAGTTTTTTGGTAGAGGTTAGAGACCTGTGTTCAACCCCTGGTGCCCAAAACAGAGTGTATATTGGGCTACATATAGCACAATCACGATTAACATAGACGTAGTATGTAAATAGATAAAGCTCGCGACTGTTTTCATCCTGCCAACATCTGAGGTACGGGGGGTGTTTACCTGTGTGTTTTGTTATCGTCAGCTGTTCTTTGCATTCTTAGTTTACATTGCTTGAAATCGGAGTAAATGCTGCTTTTGTATTTCATTATTTGATTTTATTTTAAATTTGCTAGGTTAATATTAAATAGACATTGGTGTTGTCACGGGCGTCCGTCTTGAGGAGAACGGAACGCGCTGGCCGCGATCAAAATTTGAATTAAAAAAATCAATAAGCAAAATTTAACCCGTAAAAACACGACAAGCTAGGTTTTCCCCGAGCAAAGGAAAATCCCGGTAAGATTGTTGGCCAGGTGATAGGCGACTAACTCAGTACCTGTTTTCACGGGTTAGAATTTTGCTTATTGATTTTTTTAATTCAAATTTTGATCGCGGCCAGCGCGTTCAATTTCTTTCGTTTTGAGTACCCCTTAAAACAAAGTATTGATATTTTAGAAAATATTTTGATCTAGTTTAATATTCTATTTTAATTTAATTTAGTATTTTAATTATTTTGCCTTATTTTAAACATATGATTTGAATTAAATTTCATTACCATAATTTTACTTAATTCACAAAAGCGATAAAGTGTTGGTATGTAATTATTATAACTCTGCGTCAGATAGTTACTTCTTTGATCGAGCCGCAATAATTAATTTTGTGTTAAATTTGTTTAAGCAATTAAGTAATTATTTCATTTTAATGTATTGCTGAAACATACGCTAATAACACGCGTATTTTATATTTATCAATACACAAAATTGAGACACATTACCTAACGCGACAGGTTTCTCAAGCAATCCACCTGCCTTTACCTGTATATATTTCCTTTTCTCTTTTACACAATTATCCGTAATCCAAATACCGGTGAGTACATGAAGACTCGCTCAGGAATGGATACCGAAACCGTCGGGAATAAGGAAAACAATTTGATCGACACACAGGACAGCCCGCTGGTGTCTTTTCACGAAGCCGCTCCCCAACAACGAACACCGTCGCAATTGGCCCGACAAATGGTGGAGGTACCACCAGTTTGCACGGTCCAGCTGATTCCGGCTGGTCAAACGAGTCTTTCAGGCTGCACTCTGCAGCCTGTGCAGAAATAATCTATGACGACGCGTACGATACCAGCAACAACGACTACGACGACCAGTTTCACGTATTCGCCTCCGCCAGCAACAACGGTGCTAACACAGGCTATGTCACCAACGACGATGTTGCTCACCACCCTATCCGAACCACCAACTCCGTTTGACATCATTGCCATCGACACTCAACAACTGATGTTAAACACCACGCCAGGGTACGTGCAAAAAGCTCCACCTCCTCCTATCCAAACTTATTTCGAAGATGAAATATCGCGAACTAGCGAGGAGCAAATGTCTCGCCAACAGTTCGACAGGTATCCTCCAGGTACTTACGCGGAGAGTAACTATACTGAGTTAGGCCTTTTTCCACCACGTTACACGACGGAGCGATCCGCACAGGAGCGTTACATGGAAGAACAAGCTCGATGTGCTACATATCAGGCACAGAAAGAGATGCTGGCCCTACTACGGGAAGTCAGATGCGCAGAACCGGAGCACCACGTCAAATTTACTGGGAAGGACCCGCGTAAATTCATAGCGTAATTGGAAATGGAGTTTGCGGGACTAGATATCTCCGATGAGAGGAATCGACGCACTCTGGCACGCATCAATAAGAGTATCTCCCATTATTACGCAGGATACTTTGCAGAGGATGTTCCCTGGCTCCAGGCGCGAGAACTCTTCTGTTCCAGCATCGACCCTGAAACTGTCGCCCATGATGAGATCATCGAGATGGTGACGAGCACACAAGATCACCAGCCACCAGGAGTTTACGCCCTGCGGAAGGAGCTCTTGTTTAGGCGTTATGCAAATTTCTGGACAGAGGAGCGTAAATTGAAAATTATGTGGAGGCTAGCTAGCAATAAACTTCGTCAGGCGTTAGTTTTCCTGCCGGAAACAGTCGACGAATTTGTGAGAAAAGCTGCGAAAATAACGACCACGCATGGAGCACCGTTGCCCGCTATTTTGAGGCAGAAACCCCAACAGACCAGCCAACCACGAACTCAGTAGAGGCAGAATTATGACCCGATAGCGAATCGTCAGAATTTTCATACACGACCATTAGAAGCATACGTGCCGCAAAAGACACAGGCAGAACCCCGGCCTTATGTCAACCAATAATCACAGCAGTATGCAGGTCGAAGTTCGCCTACGAAACAAAAATCATACCATCCAGGGCCGTCAGAACAACAGCAACAGTGGTACGAACCGAGACAGCGAGTGGAACAGAATCCGCCACAACAGCGACAGGCCCAGTCACCAAAACGCCCCCGATCGCCAAGGATGGAACAAACTAATCGCCCAGCCACCGAACGCCACGAGCCATCATTACTGAGGAGGAGGAATGAAGGACTAGAGGCATTCCGCTGCGGCGCTACCGTTCGAAACCGAAGTGTCAAATTTGCAACGAAGGCGGGCATTGGAATAGGCAATGTCCAAAAGTACAGCCGGGAAACGAGCAAGCGAGTGGTCAGCCGCAGCAGCGCAACTGAACCACTCGATACCTCTTACTGAAGAACAAAACCGACCACCTGCAAACGACCCTGGAAAACCGCCCATTGACAGTAGAAAGACAGAACTGGCTCAACTTGCCACAATAACCAGCCAAACGTTGATTAAATTGCCTCTCCGCCTTCCACATCTTACAATTGCTTGTTTGCTAGACCTGGGAGCAGGAGAAAATTATATCAAGCCACACCTCGCCGGAAACTTTTCTCCAATGAAAATCACGACCGACCTCGCTGGACAAAATGCTACAGCTGAAGTGACTGGGACCACCTCTGTAACTTTCTCAGTAGGCAACACCCGTTTCGAAGAAGAATTTCTCGTCATGCCAACGCTGAGGTATGATGCAATTCTTGGCCTAGGATTTTTCGTCAAGCACGATGCAGTTATCGACTGTGAGCGACAGTGCGTCCACCTGGGAAAAGGCTTACGGCAAACGGTGTACTGGGCAGAAGGCGAGAAGCGTCGAGAACTAAACGACGTTCCCGAACTCGACCACGGATTCACTGGAAGAATCACTGGCCAGTTTAACGAATTAGTCAGACGCTTTGCTAAAACTTTCACGCCGCCAGACCAATTCGCGCAAAAACATCGCACGACCGAACATACCATCCAGCTGAAGCACCAAAACCCAATCAGCATCAGGCCTTATCGCGTCAACCCCGCAAGAAAGCAGGAAATTGACAAACAAGTCGCAGAGCTATTAACACTGGGAATAATAGAGCCATTGGTCAGTCCATATTCCTCTCCGATTATACTGGTGAGCAAGAAAGACGGGGAAAAACGCTTCTGCGTAGATTATCGGAAGGTTAACGAAATCACCGTCAGCGAACCAACCCCCATGCCGGTGATCCAAGAAGCCTTACGTGACCTAGGAAACAGCAAAGTATTTTCCACGCTCGACTTAAAGTCAGGATATTTTGTTAAATCCCAATGAACAATGAGAGCAAGCCTTATACTGCCTTCAGTTCACCAGACGGCGGGCATTACCAGTTTCGTGTCATGCCGTTTGGCCTGAAGAATGCCCCAGCCAAATTTCAGAGGATGATGAGCCAAGAGGTCCTCGCCGGCATGCTGCACGATTTCGTTCTCGTTTACCTCGACGACATCATCGTGTTCTCACGTACTCCTGAAGAACATCTCCGACACCTGTCTCTAGTGCTCGAACGACTCGAACAGTTTGACCTTCGTTTAAGCAAGGATAAATGCTCCTTCGCCAGATCATCACTGGAGGACATGTGGTTGACATGGACATGACGAAACTTTTGACAAAACACCTGACTCAGATCGCTGAATTCCCTCTGCCACGAACGAGAAAGCAACTTCGGACGTATCTAGGACTTTGTAACTGGGTCAGGCAATACGTCAAAAATTTTGCCCTTATCGCTGCTCCTCTGAATGACTTAACTGCGACCAGCAAACCTTTTAAATGGACCAAGGAAGCCACAGAAGCCATGGACACGTTGAGAAAACTCACCGCCCAGCCCCTTAAACTTCATCGACTACTACCCGGCATTCCCTACACTGCAGACGGATGCGTCGAAACTAGGTATTTCGGCCGTCCTGTATCAGACCGGACGAAAATGGAGAACGTCGGATAATTAGTTTCGGCCTTAAAAAGTTACCGTCCGTCGCTAGGACAGCATTTCATCGCAATCACGGACTCCAAGGCGCTGACCTGGATCAGCAAATTTAAGGACACGAAATCAAAACTGACCCAATGGGCCCTTCTTCTCCAATCATTCGATTTCGATATCCAACATTGTCCAGGGAAGGAGAATCAGTTGCCAGATATCCTGAGCCGTGATCCGGAAGATGCTCCAGTGGGTGATATCCCGGAGCTAGAAACAATCCTACCACAGTCAATCTTTGTGATCACTATCCCGATCACTCATCTCTCATCTCAGATAATGATGGACCCTGACCACGAAGATTGGGAAGAACACCATCGCTTGCTTGAGCTAATTGACGGATATATTTATATACGAGCCCAAAACGGAAGAGACCGCACCCTCTACGTTCCACCAGAAGCCCGCCAACGCGTCCTCCACGCCCTCCATGATGAGGCAATACATCCTGGACGAGACGAGACGCAGCGCGCTATTCAGGCGAAATATTACTGGACCACGATCCCGTCTGATGTCCGGAAATATGTGAGCGAATGCCTTGTTTGCATTGCCACGAAAAGAGGAAAGCGACAGCAACCAACTCCACTACGTGCACGGATTCCTATCGCACCGTTCCACACTATAGCGGTGGACCTGATAGGACCGTTGCCAGAAACGCGAACCAAGAAACGTAACCTCTTGGTGGTGACCGACATTTTTACGAAATGGGTGGAAGCTTTCCCCGTCGGTCAAGCCCGTGACAATGTATAGTGATAATGTGATCGGTTTAGTTGCGCCTTCAGATTCACCGGATATTACATTAATTTTAAAAACTTTACATTTTAATTTTTAGAAACTTCTTTCATTCTTTATTAAAAACTTTCGTGGTTTTTAGCAATTACTATAATTTAAGGTTTTTTTTTTATATAAATGCCATTACTATAAAATATATGTGTATATATATATATATATCATTAAATAATGTGATATTAATATATGTTATTAAATTTCAATAAACCTCAGGAAATTTCACGTAAAAAAATGTTTACTGTTAATATAATTTTAAAATTCGCGATCAAATCGAACGATTTGTTTACAAACACTAAACACACGTGATATCCTAACATGAAGACACAAGCGGTATCCTAACCCCACCACATCATGCTTCATCTATTTATATACTAAATATATGACGATTAACGAAAATTGTAGCTTATTTTTTGCACGAACGCCAAACGGATAACATATCAATCAAAAAACGCAGATTAAAATAAAATAAACGCGGGAATAATACAAAGCTATAGTATATGATCATTTAATATCCAGGAAAGAATACATATTTAGAAGAAGTAAAAAATCTTGAGATCGCCGGAGCCAAGGAAAATTGAAGAAAGTAGATTAGTAAAACTGAAAGAAATAAGAAAAGACACTGAACTTTCGAATATCACAGTTAGTGAAACATCACAAGAAAATAAACCCGAAGGAAATCAAACAGAAGATCTTAAGAAAATGATAAGAGAATTATTACAAGAAATCAGAGAGCTAAAAGAAATGAAAAGTGAAATAAAAGACAAGGAACAAAAATCGGAACAAGAAAAGATCAAGCTAAGGGTACGATTTAGACGAAAGAGCTATATATAAATATGGACAATCACTAATTCGAGTTAGATTGCTGTGATCAATGAACAATATTGTGTTATACATTAAAGTAATCTTAAAATAAGCAGGAATTTCATCACATAAATTAAATGCTAGGGGAAGTTTCTTTCTATGTTCCGGGGGATGTGTTCCTAATTTTATTATTTAGTTTTGTTAATTGATGTATGCTCAATCCAGATCTGGCCTTCTATTTTTTTATAGAACACTTAGAAAGTTGTTAAAATTAATTTAAATAATGAATCGATTTTAGGGGCACTTTAAAAATGTAAGGGTTGAAAATTTGGTGTGAGATTATGCATTGTTATTAAAGGGATCCTTCCTTTACTGAATAGTATAAAATTCGGATTTTTTTCTGTAATACTTTGCCTAAAATATAAATTTGAAATCTATTGCTAACTTCACACCCGTGCGCGACAGTAATATATTGTTTAAAAATATAACAGATAAAAGTTAAAATATTCTGATCATTTATAATCGTTCTAGATATTTTATTTAAACAATTAGTGAAGAAATTTTGAAAATAAAATATGTGCCTTAGGAGATATGATTTTTTACTGACAGTTCTTAATTAGTGAGGTAGTGGAGGCGCAAAAATTCGTGGCTGGAAATCCGTGGCCAACTTCTCATCGGTGTGACATTTTAACTTACGTTATGTAAGTACTTTAAACAAATGCACATTAAAACAACTACTTCTCGGGTAAATACCCCGCCAGAAGTTGGAATGAATGGAGGTTCAAAAATATAATTTAAACATCATAGCCCTACAAGAGACACACTTAAAAAGGAACCAAGTATCAAAGATTGATGGGTACTTTTTGTTATATACACTTTTTATTGTGGAACCTTTAGTCTTAATGTTATAAGTGAAAGATTGTAGTCTGTCCCTTAAAATACACAATTATTTTTATGACAAAATAAAACGTCAAACTACTGTCATATTTTAATAACTCTTTTAGTAAATATTTTGCGAACGACTAAAACATTCGAGGAATAAAGCACTAATAACCTTTCTTCACACTTTTATTTGGATAACCAAATGTACATTTCGGTCACAAAGTGACCATTATCAATGGATTAACGACTAAAACATGTTCAAAAAAGAGTGCAGGATTTTTTTAAATCATTGTATGATAAAAAAATCTGCTATATACTTGTCTTTAATTTTTATCCTTATATATATAATTGTAACTCGCGTATAGATTAAAGGCGGCTGTGGAACGCAAGGAATAGTTTATAGAAATGCACATTTTTTGACTTTTTTACATTTTTCTTTCGCCGGAGCATACTAATAATTGTCGCATACGGCTTAGGCGTGTTTTCGCTGCGATCCAAGAATGCCATGTATTTCAAAAAAAATGTCGAAATTTGAAAATTTTTCGGGTCCCGGAATGTCAACTTTTACGCGGAAAATCGACCTCCGCCGTGGCCGAGTGGTGAGCGTCGATGGAACAATTTCTCAACAAAACCTGTAATTGCCGGTTCGCGTACACTCCAGGTACAATTTCATTTTATTTATATTTCATACGAAAAATATCCAAAAATACATTTATCCCATAAATTGGTTCAACATCAACGAACTACGCGATTTTTGTAAAGATTCAACGTCGTTTACCATCTTTAAACGAAATTTAAAAAAATTGGAGAATTTTCTACCCTGCTCGGTACCCCTCGCTGACAAAACCGGCAACACCGGTAACGAAAGTGAAATGACAGTGGCCGTCATGGCGGAAGACTCGGCCCGAGTGTCGACGAAATTCGATCAAAATTGTTTAAATATCATCTGCGGGGCGTCTGTGATGGTGAAAATCGCGTCCGCGAGAATTTTCCGCGTGTGAAAAGTGCCATTAATAGGTTATTTCGTGCTGTGATTTTATAGAAATAACGCTCGCCGGTCGACCGCCAGACGAACGGATTCTACAATGCGCCGATTTCATTTCCACAACGCGTTAAACACCACCAACCTCTCAGTTCTACCCCCGAGGAAGTATTTGCAAGTGCCTGTGCCCCAAAACGAATCCATCTATGTCCACATCGTGCGTAAATTTTGTTAAACGGGTTATCTAAAAAGTGAGGTTATGTTTGTAATCGCCAATTTATTTTCATTGATGAAATAATTGTAAAATGTTTTAATAAGTAATAAAACTTAATTAAAAAATAATCTGCTGTATGTTTTTATTACGTCTGCCTATTTTCAGGTGAATTTATGGTAATTAAGTTCATCAAATAAATAAAATATATCATCTTTAGTCAACCCCAAAAATTCAAGATGTTTTTTTTAATAAATAGAAATATTCAGTTTATTATGAAAATTACTTTCAATTATTATTAAACATTGTGTAATACATATGTCTATATATTTTGAAATTATTATTTAGTAATTAAGATGGTGAACTGATTTAAAATGTGTGCAGCGAGGTCCACCGATGATTAATCACAAGGTATTTCCCTCGATCAATAGAATTTTTAATTCAATCATGTAAATTGCTATTATATATCAACAAACACCATCATCTAACTGTGTTGGTAAAATTTTAGCTTAATATTTCAATATTTGTAGTCTCAAAAAAATTAAAATATGTTGTACCGTAACCGGTCTGGGAATAATCACAAGTTATTTCCCTCGCTCAAAACAATTCTTAATTAAATCATGTAAATTGCTACTGTATATCAACAGGCATCATTACCTGATCGTGTTGGTAAAATTTTAATTAAATATTTTAATATCTATTGTCTCAAAAAAATTAAAATAAGTTAGACTGTAACCACCAAGCGAATAATCACAAGGTTATTCCCTCACTCAAAAGAATTATTAATGTAATCAGGTAAATTGCCATTATACATCAACAGGTATTATGTACTGTATCTTTTATTAAAATTTGAAACTTATATATCAATTTTTGTGTTTAAAATATAAAATTATTTAAATCTTTTAAAATGTTAATTGTAAGGTTAGTGACTAACTTCTTTTCTAGAAGTAATAGATTAATCAAACTTTATATAGTCTTAGAGATTATTAATGTATGTCTCCCCTAAAAATTTCAACCCTCTGGCTCACTCCAGAGTCGAGATATTAATTTTTACTGAAATTGGACATTTTATCCGCTCAACCGGCCACCGTCTATTTCGCCGTAAGTGGGAGTGGGATGGAAGATCAATGTAAATGAGATTAGTGCGAGAGAGAGGGAACTACAATAAAATTCAATCGTAAGGGGTACCCCCTTTGGATTTTTCCAAAAAAAAATTTTTTTCTAAAAAAAATATTAAGATATTCTACGTTCAATACTGATTAAAAAAAACCGACCCCAAAATTTTTCTTACCCATACATCCCTTAAAAAAAAATCTTGAAAAATTGACGTTTTTTTTTCAATTTAAATAGAAAACATTAATTTGTATTCAAAATGGATCGAAACAAAATATTTTTTTAAATATGATTGAGTTTAAATTCAATGGGGAAGGGGTTGGTAATGAAATTCTTTACAATTGTCCTTCGTAAACCGAGTTATTTAAAATTCTTTCCTTTTACACTATAGGTTAACATACTAGCGAGCGAAGCGAGCCTATCACAGTTCCTGAACCAACTCGCTGTCAGCGGAGCTCTCTCGCGAAGCGAGTTATTTAAAGTCCTTGCCTTTCTTACACTAGGCTAACAAACTAGCGAGCGAAGCGAGCCTATTACAGTCCCTGAACCAACTCGCGGTCCGCGGAGCTTTCTCGCGAAGCGAGGTATTTAAAGTCCTTTGCCTTTTACACACTATGTTAACAAACTAGCGAGCGAAGCGAGCCTATCACAGTCCCTGAACCAACTTGCGGTCAGCGGAGCTCTCTCGCGAAGCGAGGTATTTAAAGTCCTTTACCTTTCACACACTAGGTTATCAAACTAGCGAGCGAAGCGAGCCTATCACAGTCCCTGAACCTTCCGAGGTCCGCGGAGCTCTCTCGCGAAGCGAGTTATTTAAAGTCCTTTGCCTTTTATATACTAGGTTAACAAACTAGCGAGCGAAGCGAGCCTATTACAGTCCCTGAACCAACTCGCGGTCCGCGGAGCTCTCTCGCGAAGCGAGTTATTTAAAGTCCTTTGCCTTTCACACACTAGGTTATCAAACTAGCGAGCGAAGCGAGCCTATCACAGTCCCTGAACCTTCCGAGGTCCGCGGAGCTTACTCGCGAAGCGAGTTATTTAAAGTCCTTTGCCTTTCACACACTAGGTTATCAAACTAGCGAGCGAAGCGAGCCTATCACAGTCGCTGAACCTTTCGAGGTCCGCGGAGCTCTCTCGCGAAGCGAGTTATTTAAAGTCCTTTGCCTTTCACACACTAGGTTATCAAACTAGCGAGCGAAGCGAGCCTATCACCGTCCCTGAATAACTGGCGGTCTGCGGAGCTTTCTCGCGAAGCGAGTTATTTAAAGTCCTTTGCCTTTTATATACTAGGTTAACAAACCAGCGAGCGAAGCGAGCCTATTACAGTGCCTGAACCAACTCGCGGTCCGCGGAGCTCTCTCGCGAAGCGAGTTATTTAAAGTCCTTTACCTTTTACACACTAGGTTAACAAACTAGCGAGCGAAGCGAGCCTATTACAGTCCCTGAATAACTCGCGGTCCGCGGAGCTTTCTCGCGAAGCGAGTTATTTAAAGTTCTTTGTCTTTCTTACACTAGGTTAACAAACTAGCGAGCGAAGCGAGCCTATTACAGTGTCTGAACTGACACGCCTTCTGCGGAGCTTTCTCGCGAAGCGAGTTATTTAAAGTCTTTTGCCTTTCATACACTAGGTTTACAAACTAGCGAGCGAAGCGAGCCTATCACAGTTCCTAAACCAACTCGCGATCCGCGGAGCTTTCTCGCGAAGCGAGATATTTAAAGTCCTTTGCCTTTTACTCTCTAGGCTAACAAACCTGCGAGCGAAGCGAGCTTATCACACTTCCTAAACCAACTCGCGGTTCGCGAAGCTTTCTCGCGAAGCGAGTTATTTAAAGTTTTTTACCTTTCACACTCTAGGTTAACAAACTAGCGAGCGAAGCGAGCTTATCACAGTCCCTGAACAAATTCGCGGTCCGTGGAGCTTTCTCGCGAAGCGAGGTATTTAAAGTCCTTTGCCTTTCACACACTAGATCAACAAACCAGCGAGCGAAGCGAGCCTATCACAGTCCCAGAACCATCTCGCGGTCTGCGGAGCTTTCTCGCGAAGCGAGGTTTTTAAAGTCCTTTGTCTTTCACACATTAGGTCAACAAACCAGCGAGCGAAGCGAGCCTATCACATTCCCTGAACTACCTCGCAGTCCGCGGAGCTCTCTCGCGAAGCGAGGAATTTAAAGTCCTTTGCTTTTCACACACTAGATCAACAAACCAGCGAGCGAAGCGAGCCTATCACAGTCCCTGAACCAACTCGCGGTCCGCGGAGCTCTCTCGCGAAGCGAGTTATTTAAAGTCTTTTGCCAGCGAGCGAAGCGAGCCTATCACAGTCCCTTAACCTCCTCGCGGTCCGCGGAGCTTTCTCGCGAAGCGAGCTTTCCCGAGTTCCTCCTGCTGTGACGCCGGTCATTCTTTTTCAACTGCAATGGCCCATTAAAATGGCCTAAAATTTTCTTTCTAGGCTTGCGTATCAAATAAAGTTTTCTTTATTCTCCGGAGGACCCGTTTGGAAAACGGGTACCGGCTGCTAGTTTACTATAAAATGTTCATTCAAAAACTGATTTCTCTGGAGTATGTACCATGATAGACACATCACCATTTTTTATTTAACAAAATTAAAGTAGACAGAAAATGATTAATTAGTTAGGATATTGTGATAGTGCATTATTTTGTTTATTTTTGTCACAATAGATAATGACATATTTCATTTGTTTTTATTCACATATGATTCTATGCTAATATGACATAAACATTTTATATAGTAAGGATTTTATTTTATTGAACATAACTCCAATTACTATTCATGGCACATCATATATGACACTAATGAAATTCCACTGATTATTTAATGCATTGTATTGAAATGGAATAACACAACTTGTTATATTCAGTTGATTAAAATCCTCATTATGTAGAAATTTATCCTTCATTTTTATTTTGATGTACATTTAAAGAAATTTGTCTATAACTTAAGTGAAGATATAAAAAACATAATAACATTTTCCACATAATTGATTTTTATTTTGGTGTACATTTATAAAAAAACAATTGTAAAGTGTTTTTATGTTTTTTTTAATCAAGTGTATCCACACTGATTACAATATTTACAACCTTATTTGTTTAAAAAAATTAATAAAAATGGTTAGGCGTTGTTTCAATTATTCAATAATTATAAAGTATATGATTTTCTACAAAATTTAATGCATGTTTTTTTTTATTTTATTTTTTATAGTAATGAATGAAAAAAAAAGAAACTGTGTTATTAGATAAATATATGTTTTAATTAGAATCTATGATTTTTTTTGTATTTAATTAACGTTTGTTTGTACTTCTGCACAATGTATATTTCTTGCTATATAATTATAAAAAAAATATGTCCAAAAATAAATATTACACACAACTTTGTGCACTATTTACAAACAAATTTATGACAGCTAAAACAAAAAGCGATTCTAACCTCACAATCGTAAATTAGAAAACAATCACGAAACTATCATTCGTTTTTGTTTTTTATTCCGCGAATAACAATTTATACGGTGTTGTGCAAAAGTGAGGGTGTTTGAACCCGCACAATGAAATCACGTGTGGCCAGGAAGAATGACAGAACAAAGCACACGCCCCCTAAACAGACCAAAACATAAACCTAATCGCTTACCTTCAGTAATAATAAACTCCAAGAATATAGCTCACTGGTTACCACACAGAAATAAAACGCACGACACCGTCCTTTAAACACAAAATAAACGGAAATGAATTTCACAGAAACGACATACGGTTTTATTATGTTATCTACCAACAGTGGCTGCCAACATTCCGCGAATACTTCTCAAAATAAAATTTAATTTTAGAATTATATGTTTTTTTATAATAATACATTTTGTTTCTGTTTGATATATTTTGTTGTAAATATGCGGACTTTCTTATTTTTGATATAATATTGATTCATGTTCGTGTTGTTTTGCAGCCGCTGGTTGGTACAAGCGCGCAAGCGCGGGGTTTTAAATGGATGATGCAATAAATTAGCGAGCGGAAAAGTCTCGTGAAAATTCTAGAAAGTTATTTTATTAAGGTTAATGTGTTTGAGCTTTTTATTAGATTTAATTTAAATGTGATTCTTCTGACGATATAAAATTTATTATTACAATTATTACTTTATCATGCTAATTTAAGTGTATGTACAAGGTTTCGTCCCATTGAGAACGCACTTTAGTAGAGAGTGAACGAAACCCGCGCCATTGAAATGGATTTTGATTTTTTTTTAATAAATTAATTCGGTTTTCGACTATACAATTTTTTCAATTATGTTATATCATAATAGGCAAGAAATGTGGTAATGGCAACGATTCAATATTACAATAATCCTCTAAATATTTTTTTAAGTTTGTCGGCGTTAACTTAGTGGTACATTTTCAATATCGGATGTAAAGAAAAACAATAAATATAAAAACGTTATTTTGTTTTTCTTTATATCCACTAAATAATTGTTTACAAATAAATGCATTACACTATTTTTTTAAATAGTTGTTTTATTTTTAAATGTGTATATTTTTGTATTGATTTGTTTAATTAAAAATTGTTGCTGAACAAAATATTTTAAGTGTATAAATTAGAAACAAATATTATGGTAAATAATTAAAATTTTATTTCCTGTGGTAAGTTGCAACCCCTGTGAAGATGGCCCTAAAACTTTTAATTAAATTTCGTAAAAATATTGGATCTCAGCTTGTCAAAGGAACCCCCCCTCATATAGTTTCAGCACTAAAATAATAGTAGTAACTACCCCGCAGACCTTTTTAAGTTTAAGTGCATTAAACACTATTGATATAAATAATATAGAAAAATATTACAAGAAAAAACCTGGAATATATCAAATAAATTGTTCTCGAGTTTGCAGAAAAATAAATATCAAAAAAATACACCCACATGTTATTTCAGGTTTAGGTTCATAATCGACAATGAAGTATTATTTCTGAAGAGTTATACTATGGAAAACATAGTTTATGTCATACAGAGTGTTCTAATGAATCCGCACAATAAAGGCATATGGACTTCCTATAAATGGATTATACTGAAATTTGCACTTGTATTTCCAAGATTCAACCACTTCCGGTTACAACGAAAGTCGATACTACCCAGAAGCACCGAGTCCTGTATAGAGGTACTGTTGTGGAATTATTTGCGATGTACAATATTATATCCATAGAAAACCTAAATTATATCCCTAGAATGTAACATAGAATTCACTTCGCGATATTAATCTCCCATTTTAGTCAACTGTGTAAAAGTGGGGGCTATTCTTTAAAAGAAATGTTAAGTTTAACTTGCAAGTTATTTTTATTGTCGTCAAGATTTCGAACGTGTAGGACGTATCGGCTAGTGTTTCTTAGTTTATTGAATGTTGTGCTATTTTAATCAACATCGTTTGAAGTGATTGTTACACCATTAGAAAGGGTAGTTTTCAAACTACTGTGGGTGCAAATTTTAAATAAGGTTGTGCTACTGAAAACAAGGTATTTGTAATTAAAAGTACACGGTGATTCCAATCCAGACAATTGTAGGTGAGTTTTTTTGGACTTTTCATACTTTTTGTGCTCCGATCGCAAAAAACGCAAGCGAACCATCGAGCATCGAATTTGAGGGCAACGGCCTTCGAATAAATAAACATTCATTTCGTCGGACTTCGTTCTATTATTTTCAAATCAGCTGCGCATCAAAATAAATATGAATTGCGGGAAATGCAAACTGGCCGTTCCAACAGACGGAGGGTACGTTAGTTGTAACGGGTGCAACTCAGTTTTCCATTATGGAAGCTGTTCTTTGAGACAATCATCTTACAAAGGAATGAGTGAGAATCGAAAACGCGACTGGAAGTGCCAACTATGTAGAGAAGAAGCAAGTTCCCAAACCTCACAGCCAGATATGATAAAAGATAAAGAAAACCCAAACTCGTTACACGATATGATAAAAGAAATTTATGATTTGAAAGCATTTATAATAAATCAACAAAAAGAAACCGAGGAATCAAACAAAGATAGATACACAGACATGATGAAAGGGCAAAAAACTTTGATGGAGGAAATGAAAAAATTAAATATAAAAATAGAAAATCTAATTAAAACAAATGAAGAGAAAGAGAGAAAAATCATAATATTAGAAAAAAGAATTCAAGTGATTGAGCATGAAACTTTTGCAAATGATATTGAAATTGTAGGTGTAGAAGAAATAGATTCTGAAAACCTAATTGATGTTACTTGCAAAATTGCTCAAAAAATAGGTGTTAAAATGGAGGAAGGAGAGATAAATGACGTATTTAGAGTAGAACATAGATCTTCTGATAAACCAAAACCAATTATAGTTAAAATGCGCACAAGGAACAACAAAATTGAAATAATGAAGAATAAAAACAAATTAATTTTAAATTCTGACATTGTGGGACCACAGTGCTCAGGAAAGATAAGAATATATGAGAGAATATCTAAAAACACCAAAAGAATATTATGGGAGGCGCGTAATGCAGCAAAAGATGCCGGATGGAAATTTGTTTGGACAAAAGAAGGACGAGTTTTGGCTCGCAAAGATGAGGGATCTAAAATTATTGAAATTATAAATGAAAATGACCTAGACAGGCTATGCTAAGGGCACCCTTGGACAGGACAGAGAGGACGAACAAGAGTACAATGATAAATATTTTGATTTACAAATTGAAGAAACAACAGACTGCGAGGTAGTTACACAAATTGGACCATGAATACGGGAGAAAAGACAAACACATGACTTTCTAGTGCTACATTTAAACATAAATTCTATAAACAAACATTTTGATAATTTTTTGTTAACGATGGGAAGTGAACTTTATTTTCTAGATATTATTGTGTTATCGGAGGTAAAAATCAAGAAAGGTAAAAACGTAGATGATTTTAATATTAAAGGGTACGAGCGACATGAACTACTAAGAGAATCTAATAGAGGAGGAGGACTAATAGTATTTATGAAAGAGAAACACCAATATAATATTATACAAAAACAAATAGCGACAGCTGAAACTCTGTGTATTCAAGTAACAATTGCTGGAAATAAGCAAATTAGCATAATTGTTATATATAGACCACCAAATACTAATATAAACTGTTTTATGGAAGAATTAAACAATCTATTAAGAGAAACGGGAAACAAAACAGTTATGATATTAGGTGATATAAATATAGATATTTTATCTCAGTCAAAAGAAAAGGAAAGAGAAAGACTGAAATATGAAGACATATTGTCCGGGCATGGATTTACCAGGCAAATAGATAAGTACACAAGAGAAGAAATACGGAATGAATCACTAGTAAAATCCTGCATTGACCACATATATACAAGAGGACCAGTAATACATGTAGAAACATCGGTATTTAATACCAAAATAAGCGACCACTATGTGATAAATGGAGCTGTTAGATGGAAACATCGAGACCAGAGCGATCAAGTTAGACCACCAAATAATACAGCTATAGGAATTAACCGGAAAAAAATGATTGAAAAAATCACAGAACACCTGAAAAACTCAAATTGGCATGATAAACGTGATGCGGATGAAATAATGAAGCACATTACAAAAATATTCACAGAAGCGAAAGATTCATCCGAAGAGCTTAAGAGGAAAGGACAGAAACATAGACGTAGACCCGATTGGATTACAAATAACCTGATTGAACTAATGGAGGACAGAGACCGACTCTTCCGTGCGTGGAAAAGAGCTACAGGATCTGACCAAGACAAGGACAGACTACGGGAAAGGTATAGAAAACAAAGAAATAATGTCACAGAAAAAATAAAACAAGCCAAACGAGAGTTCTATACAGTAATGTTCAGCAGCCTGAGACAAGACATGAAAAAAACATGGAAGACAATCAACGAGATACTAGGAAGAACCAAGGAACCCGACATAGGCGACGAAAAACTATTAAAAATATTCAAAACAGACGCCATAACCCTAATAGAAAATTTTACGGAAACATACGAGAACCAGTCTAAACAAACAAACAAATGTGGAATAAAACTACACCAAACGACGACTTTACGGCAAACGCAATCAATATTTTTACCTCGGACCACAGATAGAGATATCACCGATGTAATAAAAAATCTCCCGAAAAACAAACCTGCGGGACATGACGGAATTAGGCCAAAAGATTTAGTAGAGGTATTAGAGAATATAAGCGTACCAATATCAGACATGATAAACCTAACGTTGGAGAGTGGAAAAATACCGGTAGACTTAAATAAGGCAATAATCAGGCCAATTTACAAATCGGGAAAAAAAATCAATGCACAAACTATAGACCAATCTCTATCTTACCATCTATCTCCAAGATCATGGAAAAATATATGGTCCAAACTTTGACCAATTACCTAAAACGATACGACATAATTGATAAAAGACAATACGCCTATCAAGAGAAAAAGGGAACTATACAGTTGCTAGAGGATTTTACAAATTTAGTCAATGGCAAACTAGATAACAACATGCACGTTATGTGCTTATTTGTAGACTTCTCCAAAGCATTCGATAAAATTAACAGACTTAACCTCATTCAATCAATGGAAACGTATGGCATTCGAGGGAACATTTCAGATTGGTTCATGAATTACCTGCAAGATCGGACATTCAAAGTTAAAATTGGGGGACAGACTGGACGCGACGTATGCACAGAGGAAGGGGTTGCTCAGGGTAGCATTTTGGGTCCGAAATTATTTCTGCTGCATGTGAATGACGTAGAAAAATGCTGTCATAATACAGAATACTTTATATTCGCTGACGATATGCTGATTGTATCTATCCACAAAAACGCAGAGCGGGCGCTAAACAACTTGAAACAGGACTTTAGGACATTTCAGAAATGGGCACATGACAAAGACTTAACCATAAACAAAGACAAGACAAAACTATTGCATATAACAACACCAAAAACTAATAGGGGACCGACGCCGGGAGTAACATTCCATTCGCTAGACTGCCTTCATAAAGCCATGCAAACCATGCAGGACTGTTTGTGCAGGGACACAATAGAGGCAGTCAAAAAGTATAAATACTTAGGACTCTGGATTGACAAAAATATGACTTGGAAGAAGCAAATACGCCACGTACAGGACAAACTACGACATTTTGGAATGAGATTTTATTATTTAAAACAATTTTTACCGGACGAAGTAATGTTAAAAATATACCACGCACTTCCGGAATCAATACTTAACTACGCAATTACAGTGTACGGGTTGGCATCAGAATATTTACTAAAGGATTTGCAGAGAACTCAAAACTCTGTCACAAAACACTTATACCACAATAGACGAAGACATGACTCTAATTTTGATGTGTACAAAAATGGAAACATAATGACAATTGACAAACTGAAAAATTGGAGAAGCATTCTTAATAATTTTCTTCACAGAACCGACTGGAAAAAAATCCAACATACTAAACAAACAAGGCAACAAACAACTGGGTTATATGAAGTGGAAAGACATCACAACAAATATGGATTAAGACGGAAGGAGGTGCATCTACGACACTTATTTAATAAAATCCCGAGAAATATTATAGACGAACAAAGGATACGTATATTTAAAAACAAGATAAAAGAATGGTTATGGGAGTGATCTTTTAAAGTAGAATAAACTAAAAATCTAATAGGCAATTGCCACATATAAGTCTACGACTTTGTGGCATATTTGTTTTCACACATAAACCTTCACATAAATGAATATTGTTATTTTTTATTATTATTTTAAGTTCTATTCTAAATATTTTAAGTTCTATATTACATAAATAAATATAAATTGGACGTGTGGCCGAAAAAAAAAATTATTTCTTGTAATGTGTATTTATGTATTTTGTTAGAAATAAATAAAATAAATAATAAAACTAAGGAAGTATGACAATTTTGAGCGGCTACACGTAATGGTAATATTTACTTACCTTTGCGTGTGTTCTTAAACTTGTCATATAGAGGTGTGAAGGAGGTGATGGGGCAAAAAAAATCATCTCAGTCTAAGATGATTATATGATTATATGAGCATATAATAGATATGTATATAAATATCATACGATGATGATATGACATATCTATAAATTATCTTTCTATGTATATACAAAGAATGTGAATTTATTTAATAACATATACGATATATATCGTATGTTTTTTTTTATTTATAATAAAGAGATTAATTACATTTGATTTTCTTTTTTTATATCGATTTTTGTTTTCGAACAGTTGCCTATTCGCTGACGACGTCGTCACGATTGTGGTTTCGAATAGCTGTCGATTCGATAACGACGTCGAATTGCGATCGGACGGACATAATAATGCCATCGAATCGGCAACGACGTTCCGACACATCGGCATCCGATCGGCACACGATGGTTTGCTGGGATACTTAACATTTTCCGTGCGGAATAGCCCCGACTAGTGTGACACTGTTACATTTTAGGTATGAAACATAACTTTGATATGATATGAGGGAAAATGGGTGGTTAAAAGAGTTGGGAATGAAAGTTTAGTTACAATGGACGTTTCAACACCGTGCGTTCGCCGTCGAGACGTTTTATCCTAACACAGCGGAATTTTCGTTTACATTCCTTGTCGGGGGCGGATTCCATAAGAAACCCATTTCTGTTATAAGTTCGAAATTTTCGGAACCACAAAGAAAAGAGAAGAGTCTCCCAGAACGGTAAGGATCCCGCAAATATTGATCAGTCTAACAGAACGATTGCCGTTGAACTTGTCTTCTGTCGTTTGCTGGGATCCAGTGAGTGCCTGTAAAACGCATTTGCGTTTTTTCATAGATATTACTGTGGTTTCTGGAAAGACATATTTTAAATGGTTCGGTGTGCTCAAGAACTGCAGCCATGTGTCTTGTTGTACTTCCGCGTCTCCTGTGATTAATTAAAGAGCTTAGTTACTTTTGCGGTTAGATCCTAGATTCTGGCCTATACCTCTTTTTTTGTTGTTATCTATAAAGGAGTATTTTGCTTCATAAAAACACCCCTGATAGTCTTAGGAGTTGATTTTTTTGGGTTTAAACTTCAATTGTTTTCACAATTCAGCTCAAAAGTCGGGAGGATATCTCTTATTTTCTATATTTCTATCATAATAAAATACATGTTTTCCAACCTATTTACATTAATATTACACTTCAGCACACTTTTATTGTGCTAAAACAGTATTTAATAAGGAATTTTCGACGGTCAACTATAACGTTTTTAACAGAAGATATATCACCTATTTTTATGGAATAAACTCTTTTAATTTACGCTTTCTATCTTCAGAACCTTTCATTCATCTAACCTAGATCACCCTTTTTATGAAATAACCTGTTTTAATTACGCTTCCCATACAGCGCAGAATATTTCAGCAATATTGCACTACCATTGCAATGTTGCCGATTGCTTTGCACGATTCAAGCGTATAATTGGAGGGAGAGTGTGTTTAAAGGACGCGCGGAAAATCAAAGTTCAGTGACCTTCCGGCAATGGCAAATGTATTGCTATCGCAATTCGCCTTTCTGTACAGAGATAAAAACTTGCCTTTTATGACGGCTGAAATCCAAACAGCCCTGGACAATTCCGAGGAACGGGCTAACGAATGGCAATTCTATCATAATCCTATCAATTAAGTTCTGGCGGGATTATGGAATTATTATTATATGCTATGGTGCATTTTTTTATTTCCCCACTCCCCGAAAAAAAATCAAAGTTCAGTTCTATACGAACTTCACAGATGCTATACCACTGCGATGCAATTACTTTGATTAAATTGGTTCGTCTTCCTGCTTGGATGTGTTGGTTTTCTATGGTATTGACTAAGAGATGACTGTTTAAGACCTGATCTCCGCTATACATATCTTGCAGTAATCACACAATGCAATCTTGCAGCAATGACACAATGCAATATTACAAAGGCGGGCATTTTAACCTTGTAACAACATCGCATCCATCTTGCTGAATTATTGCAACGAAATTTGCAATCTTACAATGCAATTTTTATCCAAAATTTCTGCAATCTCTCTGTTCTGTATGGGTTTCCATCTTGAGAACCTTTTTTTTTACCTAACCTGGATCGATTTTTTTATAGAATAATCCTTTTTAATTTAAGCCCTATTTTTATGGAATAACCTTTGGATACATATACTGTAGTGTTAAATAAACAAATAAAATAACAAATTAAATAATGGATTTTGTACGTCGAAAATCTACGATAAATGATTGTTATATCTATCTCGTGGTTGCAATTAGTGTTATACTTACTGTACGTTCTTAATTTGAAGCAAAAAGTGTAGGACAGATTCTAGGATAGAGTCATTTTTTGCTAGTCATAGTTGCTCTCCTTTCCTTTAGACAGTGATGTCTTCCCTTTTGTTAATAAGTGCTGCATACTCGAAGATTACATTATATACAGTCTGCAAGTGGACGAGTATGGTAACCAGCTTCAGATTGTTTCTTCTGAGTAAAATTACTTCAGCAGCTAGTTCTTGACATTTAGTTGTTGTCATCTGTCTTGTTTTGTTATGCCTAAGACCGAGTAAGTTTTTCCAGCGTTCAGTATACTTCATAAAATCCGATTTACTGATGCATGGCCTGATAATCTTTCTGAGAATACTTATCATTAGCTCAGACACAATATATGGTTTACAAGATCCAGCTCTTGCTAAATCATCTACTTTATCATTGCCCTGCTCTCCTGTGTGACCTTGTGTCCAATGTAAACTAACAATGATTTTTTACAGGTTTTGAAGGCCAATTTAGATTAGATCTTATAGTCAAGATCTCTCAGAACTGTTTGACTAATAATTGTAAAGATATTTTACCTATTGTAACCTCTCAGTATTTTGTCCAGTACACACTGGTTATTGGAAAATTTTTCAACTTCCTGTGCGTTAGAACATTTTGGGGTCACGCAACGGAAGCCCGCTTTATTTTCGGAGTGAGCCGCCAGGGTTCCCTCTTCTCTATTTTCCTTTCCTAATTAATTACAAATTCACTTATCGCCTAAAGTAATGGTTTGGTTACCTTATGTTCATTTTGTGAATGCTTACCTAATGGTTTCCAAGTCCTAGATTTAAGCAATCGATATGCCCCAATCTAGCATCCCCTTGATTGCCAGATTAAGTGGTTTTAGATTTAGTAAGGTTTCTTTCAGTGTCAGTTGTCCATAACCCCGATAAATATGGAATTTTATAGGCGATCGCATAAAGGTAGTGCTGGGAACTACAGTTTCTACTTTATAAAAATTATTACATCTCTGGTGACTATTGAGAGCGAGGGAAAGAATGAGACTGTAAATCTCCTTATACCTCCCCTACGACTCACAGGAGCCTCCGCTATCCAAAGATCTTGAGAACCTGTCCAAACTACAGTATGCAGGTTGAACAACTTAAAACTTCTAGTTTGAGCGGCTGCATCAATAATTATGGGGAAACACCGATACCAATAAAAAGTCGCGTATCTTCTAGAATTTATTATTATTAACAATCTATACTCAACAGAGAGAAAGAAACCGCTTTTGTTAGTAAACAATGTACCTAAGTAATTGATATATCGATTGCAACGCGCGGTGCAAACAACCTACTGGAGAAGTGATATATATCGGAAGAACCATCATAATCTGACTACCGAATATATAGTTATGAAATTTACTTACAACTATATTTTTTAAATAATTTTAATTGTCATTTTGAGGCCCTTGTCTTTTCGATATATCGCTAAATGAAGTATGCGCAAAAAAGGTGCTTGATTGATAGCTCGGGTTGAGACTTTTAGCGGATAAGAGTTTTATTATTGTAATTGATTATTACTGATAATTTTATAATTATTCATAACATATATTTAGTGTAGATTATGATTTACATCCGCTTGTAATGATGCGCGTAAGAAATAAAAGATACACACTTGTTCAGATTCGTCTGCCCGAGTTATTTTCGTCTTATATTGTTTTTTTTTGTGATGAGTGAGTGTTGCTGTTGGTGCAAGGTGCACGATTGCTCTATTGTGTGATATTGTTATTGTAAATCATGCCCATATAGCAAAAATGCGTCCAATTGATATACATTGAATATCCCTTTTCGAATATTGGAAAATAGGCAGATGTCCATTGAGCATCCAATGGAGTTGCAATTTATATCCTATGTATGTGAAATGTCCGGTATTGCACATCCATTTCATATCCATGCAATATATAAACGGACATTCATCATATCCTGTGGATGTTCAGTGGAGATTCAATGTATATACACTGTATATGAAAATTCCATCCATGGTATATTTAATGAATATTCGCGGTACTTCCCATTAATATTCATTAGTATATACAGTGGATGTGAAATGTCCGTCCATGGCATATTATATAAATATCCACAAGATATCCAATGGATGTGAAATACTTATCCATATCATTTGAAATGGATATACACTTTATTGTTCGATAACAAGAGGATGGCCTGATATACAAATTTACTATTGTAGATCGCACAGTTCTACAATAGTGAATTAAATTCACTATTCTAACTGTGCGATCCACAACACTGAATTTAGACATTAGGTGGCAATCTTAAAACAATAAAATGGCCACATTTCAATCAAATATAGAAAAAAGAAAATTAACTAATATTTTAAATATTTACAATTTCACTATGATTTAAAAAAAAACTTTTATTGCGAATGTTGCAAATTACTAAAGGCGTTTCCTGATTTTGTACGCGAACTAATCATGCTAATCACGCGATTAGCGTTATTAACCTGGCAGAAATGGATTCAATACATGCTGCTGCCATCTGCTGGGAGATTGCACAAAACGAAATGGCACGTATTATGAAATATAACACGATTAAATATAAATATTTTAGATGGTTTAACAAAAATACACTATACTATTATAAACTTTTAGATGTATAATCTTCATCATAATAATGAAACATATTTTATAAAATGTATTTCTTGTAATATTTGTTGAATACTCGTTTTTATACAGGGTGTTCCATTTAACTTGAGACTGCTAACTATCTGGAGAATAAAGCATTATATCAAAAAATGTTTCAAATAAACCCACAATATTTTCGAGGGGCAAATTATCCAGTTATAATAATTTTTGTCCCCCGCCCCCCTGGGGGCTGGGTAACAGTCAACTTTAAAATTTTGAATAGAAAACCCTACCTTTTATTTTCTATTTCAATAAAACATTAGAAAATACATAACTTTTGTCCGAAAACTTTTTTCAAATCGTGGCAGATGGTGCTGTAATTAAAGATAATATTTTATTTCTATAATCTTGAAAAATAACTATTAAATTATTTTTAAATGATTATCAGCAATACAGACGTTACTCTGAGAATCTCAGAACGAACACATCACAATAAATTTATAGTAGATGCTCGGAATGATGACCAACTTCGATGTATTTATTAATTCGTATTTCAAATAACCTGCACACAACTTAAAAGTGTATTTCCATAAATTTGTGCACAAGAATTTCGAACACGATCCATCATGACTTCTCTGGTAGTTGGGAAATTTGCGTACACTTTATTTTTGAGAGAACCACACAAAAAGAAATCTGGTGACGTAAGGTCTGATGAGCAGGCCAATTAACCGGACCACCTCTGCCAATCGAACGATCATGGAAATTACAATCTAGTACTTTCCGTGAAATAGCTGAATAATGGGCTGCATAACCATTATGCTGAAACCACATGTTCTGCCCCAGTTCTAAATTTAGATCTTCCATCAATATCGGTAGTTCACCCTCTCAAAAAAAAACACGATTTTTTGTCCATTCAACATACCATCAATAAATGCGGGTCCAATTGTTTTGTTACCTATTATTCCACACCAAACATTGGCAGCCTATGTACGTTGATGATTAACTTCACGTAACCAGTGTGGATTTTCCATAGTCCAGTAGTGCATGTTGTGTCGATTTACTTCGCCGTGGTTGGTGAAAGTAGACTCATCCGAAAACATTACTCGTCGAAAGAAATGCGGGTTTATTTGTTTTTGTCTGAATGCCCAATTACAAAACACCACCCGATTGTTAAAATCATTTCCATGAAGTTCTTGGTGCATAGAGACATGATATGGATGAAACTTGTGATGTCTTAAGATCTTCCAAACACAAGAATGAGAAATGCCAGTATTGTGAGATATATCTCGAGTGCTTGCGTGAGGATTTTGAGCCACTGTAGCTAGCACAATAATTTCAATATTTTCATCAGAAATTTTTGATTTTCGCTTTTTGCATTTTATACTTCCCTCGATTGTAGATTGTTTTAAAACACGAAAAAAAGTGGCACGAGACTGTGGCTTATTGGGAAAATACTGACCATAAAGAGCGACGGCATCGTCGACATTCCTGCGAGCCTCGCCATAAATTAATATCATTTGAATCTTCTCTTGTTCAGATAAATATTCCATCATGAAGACTCTTATTGACAATAAAAATACTATTATCTGTACTAGTAGAGAAATATCTACTATTTTTGACTTGCAGTAAACAGTTGTCAATTCTGGCGAATGTAGCGCCATCTAGCGAGGTACGAAAACCATGCTTGGTTATTCTATTACGGTTGATAATGTAATTGATCTGAAATTCTCGGATTAACGTCTGTAACGCTGATAATCATTTAAAAATAATTCAATATCCACAACTTTATCTTTAATTACAGCACCATCTGCCACGACTCGGAAAAAGGTTTTCAGACAAAAGTTATTTATTTTCTGGGGGGACGGGGGGCAAAAATTATTATAACAGGATAATTTACCCCTCGAAAATATTGTGGGTTTATTTGAAACATTTTTTGATATAATGCTTTATTCTTCAGATATTTAGCAATCTCAAGTTAAATGAAACACCCTGTATACAATTACTGTATACAATTCACGAACATTAATAACGAGAATTTTGGAAATGTTAAAAAATGAGTTATATTCTAACTTATTGATAAGTAAAATCGTTGAATGACGTCATTCAATAATTAAATGTACATCCTATGAAAATTTTAAAATGTACAGAATAAATATTCTATGGATATCCATAGGATATAATAAAATAAATATCCATATTTAATTCATGAAATGATATCCATTGAATATATTTTGATATTTATTAGAGAATATACATTGAATATCCATTGTACGTTGCCGAACGTATTTGCACATTTGAGATATATGGTGGATATTGGATATTTTGTGCTATGTGGGAAGGTCTTCAAAAAAATGTATAACATACGTTTCTAATATATTAAGATAGCCTTGGCTGTTTAAGTAAGCCATCGTAAAGATGAGAACCCAAAAATTTACCCCTAAAAATCCCTATCCAAACATTAAAACCGAATCGTCCTTGTCGGTTCTGTTCAACTGCAACATGAGGGTTTTCAGTACTCCAATGATAGTTGTTATGTCTCGTAAATATTCCAGTATTCTGAACTCATCAGTCCACACAACATTCGAAGCGTTTTCCATACTTTTTTTTTCAAAATTGAATTATTCAGTCCCCCATTCTGAAGCTGATGAATTTTCCGTGTTCTGTAGGGTCCATATTGATGCTTCTTAAAAATTTCATGATTTTTTTTATATTATGGGTTGAATTTTCTAAGTTCCACAAGGAAGTGTTTGGACGCTCTAATAATTAAAGTCGTAATGTTTCTATTGAAACATTTTTATCAAGTTACCTCTCCTGTCAGGTTCAGCTTTTCAATTTCATTATTTTCTGAATTATATTTCCTTGGTCTTGGCTGCTTAAAAGTGCCGTATTCAATAAAAAAAATCTTCTAAAAATTCCCCAAAATATAAACTTTTGGCATGTCAAAGTGTTCAAAATTTTCAAACATTTTTTTTAAACGCCACAAACAGAAATGACAATAAACAAACTTGACAGAATATTTGTTCCTTTCTTGTCTAGCCAACTTAATTGTTTTTTTTTTAAACGCAACGTAATTTCAAACATAGTCATAATTATACATTGTTATAAATTGCGAAGAAAGAATATTTTGTTTAGACCATAGCCGACTTTGACGTCCATATAAAAATGTATAACTTCATGTTATTTCTAAAAAACCGGTTTTTAAAAATGACAGAAAATCGAGAAACGCCCTGTATCTAAGCAACCATTCAAGATTTTGCAACGCAGTTTTTACCAATAAATGTTTCTCAAAATTCGATCTCCTGACACCTTAGTCGGTTTTTCTCTATCTAGTCTAGAAATAGGTTTTCTCTGTTAAAACCATCCAAATTGCACCACCCTGTACATTGAAATTTTCTTCAATTCATAAATATAATTTAATTAATTCATATGAATTGAAAATAATGGCCTTGGCTACTAGGCCCTTTCGACCAGACATAGCTATTTTTAATATTAACCCACTCGGCTATCTTATCTCTACCCTTTAGAGAAACCATAAAATTCAACAATTAGGTTAAGTTGTTTTGTTCGACACTTCGCATTTTCTCCAATAAATATCACTGATCGAAATACATGCAAACACCTTAAGGAACTATTTAAATCAATAATAGTATCATAAAAAATAGCTCCCTTAATAAAAATGGTAAATAGATCTTGCCCATGATCTATTGAAAAAGATTGATTGCTCGATATTTTTGATCACTTCAAACTGCTTGATCAGCTTGATTTTTATGACAATTTGAACTTTCTAACAGCTCGACCCTATTGGAGTGCATAATTCATGTTGTGCAGCTCAGCTCGAGCAATAATCCTTTTGAGCGGATCAATTGACCTAGGTAGGTCTTTGATTTGTTCTGTTTTATGTAAAGTGAGACAGCCTTTAATAAATAATGTCAGAAATTTACTTGCTATTTGGCCATAAATGTGTGAGCAACGGTTAATCTTTCAAGATAATGATTTTAAATATTTGACTTATTTTTTTTTAAATTAAATAAAGGAATGTTTTCTAATCATCATATATCACCTCACCTTATTGGTCAGCAGGGTGGCCGTGAGATGAGAATTAAATTTTTCAAGCGCAGACTGTTTATTGATTCTGTAATTAATATTAATCATGATCCACACCCCAGATGTCGAGATAGAGGAAGAATATTTTGCAAACCTCCACAAAGGAAAAAAACACGGTTCCTGGTTTCGACAACATTCACAGACTTGTCCTAAAATTCCTTCCGAACAATATCCATAGTTATATTATTCGAATATTTAATCATATATATTCTACCCAAAAATTCCCAACAGAATTAAAAAAAAGGCATAATACCTGCATTTCCAAACATGGCAAAAATTCCTTAGATCTAAACAGCTTTCGACCTATCACCCTATTATTCCCTGTCTTAGGAAAGCTGTTCGAGTCCATAATTAAAAACAAACTCCTAAAACTCATTTCCAATGTTATCCCTCCTTATCTGTTCGGTTTCCTTGAACATCGATCCACTACCATACCTCTATGTTTTGAGGGCAAACGTTCCACCTTCTTATTTCTAGACATTAAAAAGGCATATTTAATGAAATGTTCAGCCACTATTCATCTAGCATATGGATTACTAAATGAATGGTGGCTGTACATTTCATTAAATGTGAATTTCGTTTCCTGTTCTCATAAACAGGACAAGTTCGCCTTCCTTTAGTGGACGAAACAATGATTCTCGGTCGTCTACCTTGTAGACCCAAATTGTTGACGATGCCACTTGAAATTAGACAAAAGATGGCTTTTGCGTCTCTCTCTGTTTTATTGAGGCTTACTATACAAGTGCAACTCACTGAATATCCCGCCACACTTGAATAATCTCCTTGATAACTCCCTAAACAACAAATCCCTTCAAGTTAAAATACGTCAGTCCTTCTCCAAAACCTTTATTCCCGAACAAAATCTACCCCACGGTTCCCCCATATCACCGCTCCACTATAATCCTAGTATATGACAGATACCACTCTGATCCTAAACACATCCATAAATCTGCGCCACCCTCTCCTTTATGCCGATGATACAGCATTAATATCACACGATTCTACACTTTCTGAAGCCCTCAGCACTCTCCAAGGGGCAAACATGGTTCACAAAATGCCGCATTTCAATCAATCCCAACAAATCTCAACTTCTAATTCCTTTTCACCGATCCCGCAATTCTCCTTCTTCGATCACAATAAAGTGACAATCTATTTATCCCTTATCCAACTGTAAATACCTAGGAATCCTACCCTAAACTTACCTTTAAAGATCATTTTTACATTATTTATAAATGACATTGTACGTAATATTCAGTCACGTATTCTTATATATGCTCATGATATAAACATTTTTTCTTTCTTAATCTTGTTCTCTTTTACCCGTATTGGGTGTCAAGGTTTATAAACATTTTTAATTAAGTAAAATCCTTAGACGACTGCCCGAGATTACAAAATGACTTAAAACGCATGTCATTTTACAAAACAGTGCATCATGTCACGTTCACATACGTACTGGACAATATTTCTCTTGAACGTGTTAGCATGGTAAATGATTTGGGAATTATCTTTGATAGAGAACTATTGTTTACACCCCATATTAACAGAGTTTGTTAACAGGCTTTGAGAATGTTGGGTTTCATCAGACACACAACCGAGCCATTTACTTCCATATTAGCCATCCGTAAATTATCCATATCATATGTTAGATAAAAATTGGAATATTGTGCTGCAGTGTGGTCGCTTACGTACAATACGCATATAAATATGATCGAACGAGTTCTGAAGTTATTTGTACAGTATGTTATTTCAAGCGCTATTCGTTATATTCAGACAATAAAAATGTTTACTTTTCAATCTTTAGCTGCTAAGAGAAATATACTATTGCCAAAAATGCTTTATAATCTATTACACAATGAAATAAATGACCCAAATTTGCTTGCATTAATAAATATCTATGTACATCGTTATAGTAATAGAAATGCTTTAAAGTTCTTTTATAGCCCTAGTCGTACAAATATTTGTTTCAATTCGCCTATAAATAAAATGATGCGCCTATACAACACTATTCGAAATAATGCAGATATTTTTGATAATAATAACTCCAAATTTATAAGAGATATCACTGTTTGTTTATAAAATACTTATTAATTTTAATATTTAGTTTAGGAAATAAATTATTATTATTATCATTCCACAACCAAACTTTACAAACAAGAGACCTAACTTACAAATACCAAGGCATTAGTATGAAAACAGCTGTATACATTTACAAAATGGTGTGTCGCCCTTAATTAAGATTAAGCAGCTGTCCGAGAGATGAGCCCTTAGTGCTAACTAAAAGCAGACACCCACAGAATCCTTTACATAATCCTTAAAATTTACTCCTATATGAGCTCACCAATATCACTCCTATCAAAGAAAGACTTTCCTTCTTATCTCAAAAGTTTGTCTTAAATCCTATAAACATAAAACTAATTCCCTATACATTCCTCGTAACAAAACTATAAGTCCCAAATGTAAATTCCCCAGTCTAACTCTCCATGAATTCATTACTTCATTTCACAAAATTTAAAACAGTTAAGTGATGTAAATATCAGACAGGGACTTTTGATATAAACTGTTAATGACCATCACATTTTACCCAAATATTTTGACAAAAACGAAAATATAAAATGCCATTTAATATTTTATGTTATATACAGGGTGATTCAGTTTGGTGTTCCACCCCCTTCTAACTTTTTTATTTTGACAGCAAACTATAAAAAAACCACAGATATTTGTAAACAGCAAGAAATTCTCTATTTAATGGTGTCACCAAATTGACAATTAGATGACAACTGTCAAAGTAGCGATAGTCAACTTTTTCAAATAACACCATATATATTTTTTGTTCAATTCAGATAGCAGGTACTTTCCTGCACCCGAATATCCATCACAATTATCGCTTAGCTAACAAACAAAAAATGAATAAAATATGAAACAATAAAAAAAAAAAAATAGGATTCGCATTGAATGTCGTAAATTAAATCGTGATGTTTCGAAATGTGTCTGTATTCAAGGAGTCTTGCATAGAGAAGAGTTATGTTTAGAAGTAGGTGGTGGGAATTTTGAACACTTTTAATGAAATAGTTTATTTTTTTTTATAATTTTCATTTTTTTATAACAAACCGAATTGGATATTTTCTTATTTTATTCATTTTTTTGTTAGGTAAGCGATAGTTGTGATGGATGTTCGGATGCAGGAAAGTGCCACTTATCTGAATTGAACAAAAGATAGATGTGTCATTTAAAAAAAAAGTTGAATATCGCTACTTTGACATCGTGTTATCAATTTGGTGATAAAATTAAAGGGGTGGAACACCAAACTGAATCACCCTGTATGAGTGTTATATTACATATGCCAATAAAGATTATATATTCATCATGTATCATAACAAAGAAATGTATTATTATAATATTCATTAAATACTTTTAGTAAAAATATTTCAATTTCTGTAAACATATTTAGAATAGGAATGTGGAATGTCAGTAAATGATGAATTGAGAATTGCTGATTCTGAAAATTGTAATTTAATCACCGAAGCACTTAATAAACTTAGCATTTGTTGGTCTACAGTTCAAATTAGATTATTGTAATGTCCCATATTTTGCTTATGGCTTGGTCGTCTCTTGTTCACATATATTCTTTTTGTATGGTTCATTGCAACGTAATGAATTGAACGGCGATTTGATTATCGATGCACCTAGTAAGTAATGATGGGCAAGATCAATTAAAAAAGCGGCTCGATCTTTTTAATCTGTTCAATTTTTCTGATCAGCTCGATACTTCAACTGATCAATCATTGATTAATTGATTGAGATGATTGATCTTGCCCAGCACTAGTAAATAAATATCTCCAATGTGGACATATGCCTTAACAAAATCCGATAGGCCTCAAATATTGTGGATCCGATTATACAAATGTACAAAAAAAAAACTTACCTGTAACTGTTAAAAATTTTCCACCTCCATCTTTCGAGTAAAACAAATAAATAAAACTCAAAGGATGATGTATGAATAAAAAGGATCGGATATAATATTAATCTACGTAAAAGGAAAACAATAATTGAGAGGGGATGAAAAGAGTGCCGATCGTGACAGAAGAAGTGCGCAAAAACTCGCAACGTAAAAAAAAACATTCAAACTGAAAGTCGAAATGTAAAAAAAATGGAAAGTGAAAACAAAAAAATTAAAAACGTGAGAAGTGAAGATGAAAAGATAGTGAAGTGTAACACACCTCAATTACTTCAATTATTTGTTCTTTGTTTTTCTTTTTTTAATTAAAACATGGTACGTATTTATTGGAATAATTAAAGTATATGGAATCAGTTGCCCGGCGCAACTTTGTCGAATAGGCAAACAAACATCACCTCGTTTGTTTATTTATAAGTGATTGCAAAAAAACATGACTTGTTTTTCCTCTTAAATACTATTCTACATTAATTTAATATTATTATAAATAACAATACTATTTATATAGTAAATTTTTATAGTCAGGATCATTCATTTTATGCACTTTTTTAAAAACACTTTGGCTTAATCCTCATTTTTTATTCTTATATTTTACTTTTTTTAATTTTTTTTTTTTAGAGACACCGTACTAGTAAAATGGCACTAGAATTACTCCAACAGCAGTCACTAAAGCTAAGCGCACACTTTTACACAAAAAATTCGTCTTTATCGTTATCGATTATTTTTTCCATCGCTTCCTTCTTCCATCCTTAATCTCCTTTAATCGTCGTTACAATATTTTAGCTCCTTTATTTTTGTTTTAGCTTACTTTTTTTTCCTTCTTTTAACCAACAGTAAAAATAGAATAACATCACATTTTTTATTCTTGGTTTCGCCTATAAACTGTAACTCACACATATCATCGCACAAGAAATACTTCTACACCAAGTTATATTCTCGCAGGTTAGACTGCAATATCGTATCTTTTACCGCTGCGAAGACAAACTTAATATTTTCGGTATCTGAAAAATTAAAAAAATATTAGTACATTGCATTAATCTTTATTTCATCAACACAAATATTTAAGTTATAATTAAAAATATATATATATTCAAATAAAGAATGATTTAAAAAAATGTAATTAGATTATACTAAGAGTATTAATAACACTACTATTAAATCATGTTAAAGGGGAGGAGTTTATTTTAAAAGTGTTGCATATTCAAATGTATTCATATGCGCCAATATAAATGTTTCTGATTACCCACCACTTTCAAAATATGAAATAACCGACATTTGTGTACTTTAAAAATAAATTGCAAAACCAGTTACATTTAGAAGCAATTTATGCTATGGCAATAACTGGTAATCAAACATACCAATTAAAATCAAGGAATAAAGCCACATCTCTCATACATGAGGCATAACAATATATGACTTTAAAAAAAATACCCTATCCATATTTTTTTTATGTGAATTGTAATACTAGCAAATGTTTGTATCAGAATTTTTGTGAGTGATTTCAAAGAAACCCCTTAAGCACTCATAAAACATTTAACTGACAATTTTTGTTTCTATGAATTAATAACTCTGTTCATATTAAATTCTCTCCTTAATAGGCGTATTTTTTTCTTCTTATATTGGCATAATGATTTGTTTCGTTTTTAACATAAAGTCTGTTTATTTTAACATGACATTTCAAGGATTTAGTGTATGCAATGGAGCCTCATGGTAGATTTCACAAAGGTAATAATAAATATATCACTAGTGTTATTTTAATATAAAACAGTTATATTTGTTTTAGATTTCATAAAATGATATCATGCCTTACACCACACAGTAGTAGAGAGGTCAATGATGGTGTGCATTTTGTAACCA
The DNA here is from genome assembly GCA_963082785.1 of Philonthus spinipes. Taxonomy (NCBI): domain Eukaryota; kingdom Metazoa; phylum Arthropoda; class Insecta; order Coleoptera; family Staphylinidae; genus Philonthus; species Philonthus spinipes. The sequence goes on from OY720308.1 coordinate 22,119,149, forward strand.
GGTATTAAATGAAATATTACTTTGGAAAACTTTTAGAATTTTTAATATAACCATTCAAAAGTTTTTTTCCTAAAGAGTTCAGTTAATTTTAACCAATATACAGTGTATCCCAAAAAAAATTAAATCCCAAAATAACTTAAAAAATATGCAGCAAAAAAAATCGCCTTTCTACTTTGTTGGGATTAAAATATGAACAGAGTACACACACTATAAAATGTGAAAGTCCACTCTAATTATTTTTTTAATCACTCTTTACTTTCTATCAAAAATAAGTAGTTTTTATTGGTCATATTCAGTAGACTCCACAGGTGCAATATACTTTATTTAGTAGCAAATAATTGTAAAATATAACACAGTTTATACGATCAGTTAAATCCCTAAAGTTTATATCGAACAATAACTGGCGACTACTGAACACAACCATTGTACCTTGATAGTGATAAAATCAATTTGGAAATGTAATTGGAATGAACAATACAAAAAATATTTGTTGTATATGCCTCAAATCACTTATAAGTGATTGAAAACACTCAAATATAACAGGATTAAAAAAAATACAAGTTCCTTAATTTATGCAATAATTAATATTTGATATTAATATAACTGGGGCTATTCCAAATGGGAAATGTTACGTTTAATGTGTACGTTATTAACTAAATTCACATTCTATGAATACATATCTATTACAAAAATTGCTTAGATTGTGATGATAAAAATAAGGTACACGTTAAATTTAACATTTTCCTTACAGAATGGCCCTCATTGGGTGTTCCATTTAGAATTTGTTTTGGAAAAGTAGACATTGAAACGAGAACAGTATTTGAAACAATACAGCCATACAATGATACAAAACTCAATATGCCATCCCTGCCTACTTGAGTTGACTGGTGAGTTGCTATTTTGATGCAACTGATCCTATAAGGTATTGAAATACATGAGCCATAACATTTGACATACTAAACAGTATGTCATATTTTGCACTATCTTGGCACTGTGTCGGATGTTGTGTATGTTAGAAGATTCAAAACCAGATTGATGATGACGTTACGTTCAAAAAGGGACTGCTTTGTAAGATTTAGAACTAAATACTGCAATTCTCGATTTGTTTACCATTTTCATATAAGTCATAAAAGTACTAGTTTGAATTCGAATAAAAAAAAAACTGATTTTTTCTGCTACCACTGGCACATGAGTATCGGTATATTTTTAACTATATAACCCAGAAACCTGTATAATTTGTAAATTCCAATTTGGGGTTAAATAACACCATTCACACCAAGGTTAATAAAGTATACGGTCAACACGTCTTTCCATTTGAGAGGCAGAGAAACAGATTTCGTGACGTCACTACAGCCCCTAAATGCAAGCTTCGCTTAGAGCCCGATTTTCACTATTTTTAAATTAATGTTGTTTATTAAGATTTAATTATTAGAATTGTGAATGTATTCTTTGCAATTGAAAAAGGTTTGGTAAATTCATTATTTATAGTATTGAAATTTTAAAATAATTTTACATTAAAATTATAGGTCATCAAAATGCCCAGAACTTGACGATATTGCTGTATGCTGTAACAGTCTTGTTGTGACTAAGAAGGCCAGGTTAAAAATTTCGTACCATCGATTTCCTAAGAACAATAAAGCTTTACTTAAAAAATGCATTTATGCTTGCCAAAGAAAAGATGATTTTAATCCTTCTACAAGTTATATATGAAGCAACCAATTATAGGTCTAATTAATGAATATGGTATTAAAGAATACATTAAACCCAATGGTGTATATGTGTTTTATTTTATGATGCCTTCCTCATTTGCATCCACTATTTTTAGTGATCGAGATGCTGTTCTCGAGAAACAAAAAAGACTATAGATGATATTATAGTGTGTTAGTTTTTCTTTAATAATTCTTATGTTATGCGTTCACATTCGCCCATACAATGCAAGTGTAGTTTCGAGTGGTATGGGCTGCAGTGACGTCACACCCCCTCTAAATATATTTTCACATTGACCGTATAGTCTGTTAACTGTACATTTATACCAGTCCAATCCTGGAATCAAACCAGGAATCATTGACGCTTAACCTGCACACCACCGAGGCGGACAAGGAATTTTTAAATAGGTACACTTTAAAACATAATGGATAGAAGAGTAGTAATATTAGGGACCATTTTAATCTGTTTAAACTGTATAAGCTTTTACAGCCGGTATGACTAATAGTATTATCAATCACCATGGAGTCACCAAGGAGTCTATTTGCCCTTCATACACAGAATCATTGAAGATGCGGACCACAGCTGTCAGTGTAAGTTTGCAATAAAATCCAACGAACCACAGCCTCATAGCTAGGAAGCCAATATGATGATATACAGGATATTTTTTTTATTATGTTTAATATACTTCTAATGTATTTTATGACATTAATACAATATAGTTGCATTCTATTTTAAAGTATTGTTTCAGATGATTATTCGAACTTTTTGAATCATTAAATTGAGTAATCTGTACCCTCTGAGGGGAGAGGTTATATAAAAAATACTTTTTTTGCAACTCATACATGGGTATCGATCTAACATATTGTAACCATTTCATCCAGTAATTTTTATGATTTAATATCAAATTAGGGGACATCACACCATTCATACAACGACCAGCCCAATCCTGGAATCGAACCAGGAACCTCTGGCTTACTAGCCTGACGCTGACACTGCGCGCCACCGAGGCGGACAAAAATACTTTTTATTCCAGATTTAAGTTCTTAGGATGAAATATATGAAATTGGTTGATTACCGATCCACTTAGTTTTTGGAAAATTACACATCTAGAAAATTTAGAATGAAATAAACAACTGACTTCCTACTGAACGAACACCTCGAATTTGAAACTCACTAATCCTCATATTAAAGAAGGCAATAAAACTGTGTGTAGAATGTAAATAATATCATTATTATTCTTTATCTAAAGAAATGATACTGTAACAAATCAATTATAGTGAAATACGATAAAAAGATGAAAATCAGAAACTGGGTTTAATTTTAAATTACATAAATTGTATGGTAAAATTTTTATTAGTTTTAGGATAAATGGCACTCGCAAATCAAAATAAACAAAGGACATTAAAATATGATTTTCCTGGCAATTACTCATCAATTAAAAAAATATCTGTACTATTGGATTCAAGCAACTTTCAAAATCTCTCATTTTTAGGCCCAGTTTTTCAATTGTGGTTTAAATTTAGTATAACTTTTATACATTTTGCTAACAAGTTATTTTAAAATAAAACAATACATTAAATCAATAACCAATAATTTTACCAAAAATATGACAATTTTACAACGAAATTAAACTAGGAAAATGATCGCGCTCGGTGAAGGACAATTTATCAGTTCCGTCACCGTGTGTGATCATGTTAATCTGAGATACCGGTGAAAACAGTACATAAAAATTGTTTAACAACTAAGGGCAGAGCTGTACTGATGAGGGATGAATCCCAAAACAGGTGTCTACAGTTAGCCTTGTAATTATTATTTATGGTTTCCTTTCATTAAGTATTTTCAACTCAAACCTTTGAAATTCACAGTAGTACTGCTATACAACAAACAAATATCTGTTATGTATCCAATGTCCGGCGGGGTAAATGCTCGGGAAGTAGTTGTTTCAATAGATGTTTGTAAAACTTACAGTGTAAGTAATTTTTGCATTTGGAAAAAGGGATTGATAGAATTTTATTAATCATCGCCAGAAATTTTCCTTGCTTAATTTCGTTGTAATTTAAATAACTGCAAATATGTGAATCATCTTTGTTTCATTTTATTTAATGACAATTTTAATTTGTCTACCATGAGATATATTCTTCTATAACATCACTTATTAAAAGTAAACCTTTAATACTGAAATAAAAGGAATGAGTAGATTAATTTAGTTCAACCACCATTCATCTAGCGTTTGGATAACTAGTGATGATTATTTCAGTCTTTTGGACCTCGACAGACCAATGTATTACATCAGCAATGCCTTGGCAAAGATAGTTGAAAAGATGCATTGTATTTATTATCATTTATATGTTTAATAAATTTAAGAAATCACATAAATTAATTATTTTCATAAATTAAGGCGTTCTTTCAGTTTACGAAGAGAAATTTATTGTGCCTATCTTGTAGAATCAATTTGTTGACGATTTCACTTGAAAATTAAGTAATAGATAGCGCTCTGAGCGATTTATTAAATTTATCATTCAAATATAATGAGTGTTTCAATCACTTCAAGTAACTTAATATTTTATTAGACATTTATTGAATAGAGACAAAATGATTTAAATATATATATTTACAAAAATTACCTTACAAACATTCCATTTAAGAAAGCAAGGCATTCGATTAGTATATAGAAAAAAGAACATGCATTAAAAATAGAACAAAAACATTTATAAACTTAAGCTAAGTTGAACTCTTTCAAAGCACTCTGCATAATGGTATCCTTGACGGCACAGAACACCAACTTAATATTCTCGGTGTCTGTGTGCGAAGTAATTAATATCCATTCAGCATGCAATAAACAAACGGAAAACAATGTAAACGAAAAATCATGAATTAAATTAAATTATCGAAATGGAAAGAAGCAATATGCAATGATGGAAGTAAATAAGCAGCACACATTCTTTGTTACTCTGTAAATGTACCTGTAGCGCATGTGAAGTGTGAGTATATAATCTTTTCACTGTCGGGGTTCAAGTCTACAAACATCCTTAGGATAAATTCTCTAGCAGCGATGGCATCTCTTTGCGGACCTAAATTGTTGTAAAAGTGGATTAAAGCACTAGCATTAACTACATAATACATATAATTATTAATTGATAATACAAATGAGGAATTTTTAGTTTATATGGGTGGTGAAGAATCTAAAATAGAGAATGAGTGGAAAATACAATATCATTTAAAAACTTTTCTCCTAAAGAAACCTTTTTTTATATCAGGTTATGCGAATAAAAAAAAATCTGTATGAGTCTGTTTTCTTTTTAATAACAATATCAAATTTTTGCAAGTTGGTGTAAAAACACCCAAACGTAATCATCATAATTGTAAAATATACGAAATAATAACTGAACATTTTATTCAAATGTACTTTATTGTCCTCAGTATTACTTAAAATTATGAATAAAGGGTAAAATAAACCTTTAACAATTAATAAATAAATAAATTTCTTTAAATAAATAGTTTTGAAAAAAGTATGTTTCAATGTGGGTTGGCTGGTTTTAGGTTTATTACTAGTTTCACAAATATTCTGTATAATAAAAAATAGAAGCCTTAACAATAAATTTACTGTCTATTGTGTGCCTATACTAGTTATTAGCAAAACTGTTGTTTTGTTGCTGTTTTTTTAATTTTTGTGATAGTAAATTATGACTCACAAAATATAAAAATCAATTTGATTCAATCTTTGGATATGAAACTAAGAGGTTAAACGCGATTTTTTATTTTATTCATTTCATATAGCATGAATAACTTTTTGTTAATATAAATAAAGAATCATGTGAGAACATTTTAATTGTTTACATTCTCTTTATGATTAATGCAATATTTGTAATAAGTAATGCCTGTTTGCACCAATTTTACTTTAAAGTCTCTTTATTTAAGGTTTTTTTAAAAAGAATAGTGAAGAAAAATAACATATTAAAAATTATTTTTCGAAAACCCGGTATACAAATATTTCATTCTTAAAATAATCATTGAATAGATTGGTATTATTTTAGTATGCATACACAAATTTTATATCTTCATCTCAAAAAATAAAAAAGTAATCATTTTTTTAGCAAACCACTGCAACTATCAAAATTTTTAGAAAATATTTTTTTCTGCAGTATTGACTAATCAAAACTACAAACTATGTTATATTGATGTAAAAATAATTTATAGAGGAATCGAATATATAAATAATATATAGGGTATTCCATTTAAAATAATAAAGTTAATATCATTTTGGGAAAATGGGAAACTATATATTAGGTCATCTAAAATGCATATTTCAATTTTTGCCAATAGATGGTATTAGTGGCCCAGTATTGGTAACCACTAATCTGGTGGTACCATTTTATGCGTGCTTGAAAGTTGACATGTTATGCATTGTTTGGGTTTAAAGTTACAAACAATCGAAAATGGTAAAATTTACAACGAAATCCATTATCTGAGGCTTTTTCACTATAGAAAAGGCTACAATGCATCAAACATACAGAGAAGTGTGTGCCATTTATGGTGAGAATGCTATAAATGATCGTACCCTGCGTAATTGGTTTGAATGTTTTCGTGAAAAAGCCAATCATCATGATCAAGGTAGTTCGTCATGCAAGCTGCCAGGATATTACTGACGGCTTGGTCATCAACCACGAAACAGTTTGGAATCATTTGAAAAGGTCTGGCTACTTAAAAAAACTCGATGTTTGGGTGCCACATGAATTAACTATGCGAAATTTGATCAACCATGTCGATATCTGAGAAACATTGGTAAATTGAAACAAAATGAACCTATATCTCAAAAAATTAATAATGGGGGATGAAAAATGGATAAAATAGGAGAACATAACACGCAAACGTGATCGAAGCGTGGTGAAACGTCACAAACAACGGCCAAGCCCGAATTGACGGCCAATAAGATTATGCTGTGTATATGGTGGGATTGGAAGGGAATCGTCTACTATGAAATTTTGAAACCTGTCTAAGAGGTCGATTCAGCTCTCTACTGCAAAATTCCCTTGATGGAAAAAAATTGGCCAACAAAAGTGCAGTCGAAAACCAAGTCGCCAAGTTTTTCATTGATAAACCACAGATTTTGTACAATGATGGAATTGTGAAGCTACCTGAAAAATGGCAAAAGATCATTGATAATAATGGACAATATGTACTTAAATAAAATTGATTTTCAATAAAGAAAAATTCAATTCAAAAATGATAAAAAAAATTTTTTTAGATGACCCAATAGATGAAAATAATTTTACATTATGCATCTCCTGAAGATTCAAGTTTTATTCAAATTCAGCATTAATTTATAATTAATATACTAGATTTCTAAGAACAAGGAAGATATCAAATACGGGCACAAATTTGAGCATTTTCTCTTTAATATACAATAAACAATTTAGAAAAAGTAAATAACTATACCTTATCTAAATTGTTTATAATTTATGGCTTAGAATCTGTTCTGTCTAGAATCCTTAGTGGAGTTAAGTTGCCAACATCCACCACTTAAATTTAAGGAGAACTAAAGGGACTGCAAACAGGCATAAATGTTATTACTTAAATATGCTCTTAATCCTTAGCATGCATTTTATTAAATTCAATGAAATATAATACTCACTGCATGTTTTTTTGCAAAAATACAATTACAAAACAAGTTAAATAAATAAATTCATTAATTCCTACATATATCGCAATGTAGACTTTAGAGAAAGTGAAACTGTAATTTTTTCATTATTATCAATTTTAAAGAATATTTCTAAAGGAGAAAAGTTTTCATATATAATATTAATTTATTTAGAGTAATATGGTGCTGAAAATTATTTTTCAACAAATTTTATTTAGATACATCCATTACTTTCACACATTACTCTAAATAAGTAATGTAATTTTAATTATATACTCTTTATTTTAGGTTACTTAAGCAAGTACCTTGTAGCTAATTATTTGAAGTTATTACTGTCAAAAATTATTTCAAGCCTACATTTATCCAAATGTTGAAAAACCTACAAAAAAGCATTGATATAATCATTTGTAATTCTATTAGTGATGGGACTATTCAAATGACAATTCGAATTATAGTCATTCTAATTACATGAATTATGATTCGAATGATTAATCAAATAAAATATGAAATATATACCGGGTGTAGAATTGATTCACGCGCCATAGAGATTTCTATGTTAAATTCTTATTGTTCAAATATTGGCTCCCCTAATTATTTTATAGAAAAAGTGGATATATGTTTCTTGTAGAGAAAAAAATACTGTATGAAACAATATCATTACTTGTTTTTTTATTCTCCATACAAAGGAGAAATCGTGGAAATGAAAACTACTATTTTAGCAAAAATGGGTGGTGCCTTGTAATTGTCTGTCAACAGTGTAATTTTGAAAAGCCACATTAGCATTTTGATGTTTTCATTCAACAAATACATAATAGTAACTTAGAATTACTTAAATAACTTCTATTCAAATGCTGACATGACAGCTAACAATAAACAGTTAATAATAAAAAAAGATTTATTCACTTGGTCACAGTTATTTAAATAAATTAAATAAAAAGAATTTGAAAATATATATAATTTATGAATTAATTATTTTCAAATTCTTTTTATTTAATTTATTCAACGGTTGTTTGTTTCAACAATTTCAAGGCACCACCCATTTTTGCTAAAATAGTGGTTTTTAATATCCCCGATTTATCCTTTGTATGGAAAGTAAGAAAATAAGTAACGATATGGTTTTATACAGAATTTTTTTCTCTACAAGAAATATATTTACACTTTTTCTCTAAAATAATTGGGGGAACCAATATTTAAACGTTATGAATTTAACATGGAAATTCCTATGGTGCGTGAATTAATTCTACACCCTATGTATGGATTAATCATTCAAATGGTGATACTGTTTAAGAGCACACACACATTGATTGTAGTTTAGCCGCAGGAGTGTATCACGTGCATCGGTACTAGCTCCTCAATTCTTGTACGATTCACATCGACTTATCGATATCAATGATTTTTTTTAAACTGAGAAAATATTCAATATCAAGATAAGGAGCTGAATTTCATTCTGTATGTAGAAGAAATCAATCACTAAATTTCGAATTTAACAGAAAAAAAGGAAAAGTAAACAAAAAGACTGCAGTTATATTTTTGATCCAAGAGAATAAATATAAATTTATAATAACAAATTTTACAAAAAAGGCAAATATATTTATGCATAAATAACTTCTGATTTTCTCTTTCCCAACCCTTTTTTTGTTGTTGTTTAAAGTGTGTAATAATAATCAATGAGAAAAGACTTAAGTGATGACATGTCAACTTGTAAATATTTGTGCATTTTTTAAATGCAATATACAACTTTGCCCACTTGCACCACGAGTATTTAATCATGATTAAAATAACCTAAAAACATCAAAATCTTAATAAGCCAATTTTGGTCAATTAACGCATTCATATACTTCTTCATGTCGATTGAGGATAATCATGAAGTTGTTTACAGTTGATAGAGATCATAGAAAGAGATAGTTAGATAGAGATTTGACGGAAATAACCAAGCGTTGATTTAGAATCGAAAAAATTGATAATTTAGAAGTAAATGATCCAATTAATTTTGATTTATCTTAGTTTATAAACGTGACAAACTAAGTTGGCTTAGGGGTGTGAAAATTACTAAAAATCCCCAAAAACAGAAATAAAAATCGCTAGAAAAATGCGAAAGATCTGTTTACTACTAGGAGGACTCCCACTAGTTTATCGACATATGGTGCAATCAAAATCCTTCTATTAAAGTTAATCAATATTAACTAAATGGAGAATTTAATCGGAGTCGGTGCAAGTGGGCATTAAACTTATATTCAACTTTATTATAAATAGTCCTTGGAGTAAAAGCAATCAATAACAAACATATTTTCATTTAATTAAATTAAATTTGATTCATTTTTTTCAAATTATTTTTATTTAATTTAATTAACTGTGACCAAGTGAATAAATACTCTTTTCTGTTCTTAATATTTAACTGGTTATTCATATCACCATTTCAATGATTATGAAAAAATCATTCATGTTAGTATTTAAATTCATTTGAATGATGATTTTAATGATCATCCAATTATCAATTGCTTTCAAATTCCAATAATTCTATTATTGATATCATTCATATTTGCCCATCACTATTTCCTCTTATTATTTTTGTTTACCTACTATTAGTAGTCATTTATTAATTTCCAAATATATGTGTGTATATATGCGAGTCACATAATAAATCAATGCCTTTGAGTAATTTGTGAATTAAAAAAAAATGCATTTATAATAATTTAAAACTCTAGCCATTACTATTTGTTCTCAATATAACCTGTGGCTGTAGTGAAATGAGAGTAACAACTTCTTTCTGGATCCGGGTTTTCCTTCAAGTAATTTTTGAGGATGTACTCCCGGGCCTGCACGTGATCTTGCTTCGGCCCTTTTTTTTAATAAAATATTGTAAAATCTAAAATTCTACTACTATTCTAATTCATTAATCAAGTTAGAATAAATTTTCAAACAACAAGAGTCTCCACAATTAAGAGGATACTCTATCATTGTTTATAATCAAGCTGCTCAATCTTCGTGTAAGAAAGAGCCTCTTGATTTTTGTATGTAGCTAATTTTTGTGTATCGAGTATAGCTGCAGAATTTAAAACTAGGAAACTTAAAAATAATTATTATTAACAGATTATTAAAGCAAAAAAAAAATACAAAATAAATAATAAAAATTACAAAATCAAATGTATAATTTATATCTGTTGATATCTGTTAATTGACTATCGACCAGTGATCATTCCACCAGGTTTTTCTTATTTATGTCCCTCGTACAGGAAACTTATTAAATCAGTTTTTCTGTTATTTTTATTATATGTAAAAAATGTTGGCATTCAAAATTATTGTAAAGCAGTGGTTCTCAAAGTGGGTGCTACGTAATTTGTAACACTTCACATTTTACTGCAGTTTTCTACATTATTAATGTATTCTGCTTACACAGAATTGGGGTGTATCAGTGCGCACTGTATTGCACTTCCCCAGTTTTCAAACACGGGATGCGATGGCACCAAGAAGTGAAATGCATAAGAATTGGCAGCCGATTTCAAAACATTACCCGTCTACAATTATAACAGGTGACATGAGAGAAATATATTATAAATACAACAAGAAGATGATTAAAGATGGATGACAATTTATATTGCTTCTTAATAAGTTAATAGATTTAATAAATATTCCAATTCAGCACAAATTATCACTTGATTCGTATTTTCCGCCATAGGGCATTGGAACTTATGAACTCACTCCCCGAGTCAGTCATTTTCTTGCACTTGGTTGGGTCAAGTTCATATTTTTATGTAAGCAGAAAACGATTTTGACACTGAAAAAGTGAAGTTGCAGAAAACGTAAAAACCTCTGTGAGTGCGCACTGGTATAATAAGCAGAAAAGACTATATATCTTTGTATAAAATAGATTCTTTACACCTTTAAATATTAAATAAAAGAAAAAAAGAGAAAAAAAGAATTGCAGACCTTTGAAAAAGAGTTGTGTCAGTATATCTTTCGAATAAACATACTTTAAAAAAATCTTTTCTTTTCTGACTAGGGTTACTGCGATTTTTGTTTAAGCGCCTCCACCACCACACGAATTATAATCTAACTCGATTGCCACTTAATTATAGCATTACTAACATACTATACATATTAATGCAATAACATAATTATTAATAAAAATAACAATTTTCATTATTTTATAACTTAACCGGCCCCCCTTCAGAGTATATTGGAAAATTCATAACTGCCTGTTTGGACCTCTCAAAATGCTAAATAACTACAGGATCGTAATTAGCAAATATTAAATAAATAATTTGATTATGGTGCCCTTTGATTTTTTCAAATATATTAATATTTAAAAATGATAGTCATAAGTGACTATTTTGACCTCTGAAAATCCAAAGCAATACAGAAAAGTAATTAGCAGTGTTTAATTAACAATAAAAAACAATTTGTTTATGGTACACTATTAATAATTATATGTAATTTCATATATCGAGCGTATAACAAAAATCGACAACAAAGTTGGCATTGGAAATCTAAAGTCATGTCTGAACTAAAATCACACGCGCACGCGTAAAATACTCATTGTCATGTTGACCGCAACCAGCATTTCATACGTGTGATCTTAGTACAGACATGACTCAAGACTTCCAACGCCAACTTCGTCGTCGATTTTTGTTATACACTCGATATATAGTGTGGTGGTGGAGTACCAAAAATCCGTGACTAACTTCTCGTCAGTTGTAAAGTGTCATGCTATTTAAACTAATTGTATGTATAACTGCACTTGAAATAAAACATATCAGCAGAAAGACCTCTGGTCGATAGTCAATTCTAGACCAAAATAATCATGTTTTATGTATAACAACAAAATCATATAATGTAAATAATTCTGTTTCTTGTATGGAATAAAGATAAATTATTTTCTTGAATTAATTTCTCATCTCGCACTTGATGAAAAATATTACACTATGTAAAGTAATTTAAAGGAAAGACTCTTGGCGTTATTTCACAAATTATTATTATTAAAATATATCATAAGTGTAGTTTTCTTGATATAATATATGCTTATTTTATTTAAAGAAAAAATTATAGAAGACTGATGATTGTGTACATTTATTAAAAGTATCATTCACACTGGTGAAATTATGGCGTTCCAAGTTTTAAATTCCTCGGCTGTACCTAATTCTTTGTATATAATAAAGTTCATTTATATATGTATCTAATAATTATTTAATATGATAAAGCAGCTTGATTTCAATACAATACTTACCATCATATTCTGGGAAGTAGTCGACGAGGTGGGAATACATGATTTTTTCTTCCAGTAAGTCTTTTTTATTCAAAAACAGGATGACAGACGAGTGTTGAAACCACGGGTACGTGATGATAGTCTTAAAAAGGGCTTTCGATTCTTCCATACGATTCTAAACAAACAATTTTATATATTAAACACAACATTTTTTATAAAATAATAAACACTTGTCGGCTTAATCTTGGCTATTCTGTAAAGAAAATGTTAATTTTTACGTGTACGTTATTAATAACTTCACATTCTATGAATATATATTTATTACAAAAGCTGCTTAGACTGTGATGATTTAAATATTGTACACGTTAAACATAACATTACAGAATAACCTGGAATGGCTTTAAGTATGGCAAGTAATTAAAATTAACAAGAATAATTTAATGAACATTTCAGATTAAAAGCATAAATTTTATACTATTAGTAGTCATTTATTAATTTCCAAATATAAGAATTCAGTATATTTAAGGGCGATTCATAATTATGATACTCTAATCATAACATTTTACAAATGTGGGGTAACAATAAATCAATGCCTTTTAGCAATTTTTAAAGTAAAAAAAAAATCCATTTGAATTAATCGAAACTCTAGCCATTACAATTTCTTCCCAAAATAAATAGGCACTCTAGTGTAAACAAATATTTGGTAGAAGCCTAGTATCGGTAACCCCCTTCTATATATTTCATTATTGAAAAACTCCTATAATAAACACCTACAATATAATAATAATCAGTTAACATAAAAAATTTCCCTTTTTTATGTTGACCGATTGATGCAAGAGTAGATTTTTAGTGATTTCATGGGGTTTACGCTAATATCTTTTTCACAATTTAGCTCGAAGAAAGTCAGGAGGTTATCTCACTGAATTTTCGTACATTCACCACAAAAAGATGCATTCCTTTGTTATTTACCGCACATGTTTACATTTTAAATACACTACATCATTCTTTAGTTGAGATAAAACAGCTTTTAATAAGGAAAATAGCAAAAATATTTTTAGGAAAGAGCATTCATAAAATAAAAAGAATTTGAAAATAATTAATAAATTATTTTGTCTTTTGCATCTGTGATGATTGATGTTAAGCCTCACAAGGTTGCTTTTACCGACCTTCTAAGAAGTTTCGAACAACCCCCATGGTGTTGACCGGATGCACCCCTATTTTGAAGTGATAAGAAATTGTGTCTATCGTGACCCGGCCGAGAGATTTTTTTTATTGTAAATATGTATTGCAGATTCTAGTTTTAAGTCATTCATTGTACAGATGTTGTAGAGAACAGATCTCTAATATATAATCAAAATACTCTGTTGAAATTTATTTTCATCCTGAAAGTGGTGCTTATAACAGTCCGCGGTGTATTTAATGGAAACAACCCAATGATTACCACAACAATTGATAGTGAGTTAATATAATTTGATAAATATTCCAACTCAGCACAAACTATCACTAGTCTCACATCTTCCACAATAGTGCACTCCATGGGTGTCATTTTCTTCCACTGGGTTGGGCCGAGTTCATATTTTTATGTAAGCAGAAAACGATTTTGACAGTGACACTAACTAAAATGGTGAAGTAGTAGAAAATGTAAAAACCTCTGCGAGAGTACTATATAGCACTATATAAAAAATATTTTTCCTCAAAAATATGCCATTCAAAAATTAATTATGTGAGCAATACATTAGTTCTCAATACAGACCATAGATGGAGAATGACTTCAATAGCATGCTACGTTTTCTTTTCTCTCTCTCATTTAATTTAAACTTTTGAGTCACAGTTAATAGATTATACAGTTAACGCGAAAATGTATTTAGGAGCGGGTGTGACGTAACTGCATCCCATACTGCGTGAAACTACACTTGTATAATAATGTGAACGCATGACGCACATTTGTCTTTAATAATCCTTTATTAAATACAAATCGATTCTTTTATGAATATGACATTGTAAATGCTTTCCCAAAATCCTCGGAACTTCAAATTTTTGTGTGAGATTTTTGTAAGAGCAAATTAATTTTTATTTTGCTGCACTAAATTTAAAATATTATTTAATTTCTCTGCTTTGACTTCAGAATGATGAGGGCTCTTAATTAATTCTAATATTTTATCAGTTAGTTTAGTCTTTTACATTTCCAACACTTTGCTGCATATTTTTAGTTCTTCGCATATAAATTATTATATTTGTCTTCGGAAGATTCTATACTCTCTGAACTAATTTAATAATTCTTTACATTAAAGTTCCATACAATGTAATATATATCATTGGGTTTAAGTGTCCTCTTTGTTATCAAATTCATTTCTCATAAATTCATTTCAAAATCAAATGATTGCTGCATATACAGGGTCCTGCAACAGTGCGTCGGGCTTTCCTAGCGCCTTTCCCGTGAAAAAAAACAAAAAAATGTTTCGTACAAAAAGTTATTGATTTAAAAATCTTTATGGCATAAAATTATTTTCAAACATACAAGGTGTCCCAATTTTGCGGTATAACAAAAATATTTTTTTTTTAATGGAACACCCTGTATTTATTCAACTTTTCTAATAAAAATTTTCAACCTCTACATTGTTGTCCATTTAGTTTTTTATTATGTTACAGTGTTGCAAATTTACAATTTTTTTCTCCAAGTATCATTCATAAGCAAGCTCAACTTTAAAAAATCGTAGCGACCTCGTTTTTTGAAGGTAAGAATAACTTTTATCAAATATCTCAGTGTAGTTAATAAGCAACGTTTTATTAATGAGCAATTTAAATTTAGTAATACAGGGTGATCAGAGAAACATGCCAAACTTTGCAAATTTTAAAGCGGTATAACCCATTTTTTTTTTTTTTTAATGGAATGCTCCCTATTTTACATCATTATTCGATAGGTCATTTTCTTCTCTTCAATTTGATGGGGCATATCTTATGTCTAAACCCCATAGTTGTTGAGATATTCAATATTTTTCACAAAAGTATCCATTTAATTACATTTCTATGCACTCTAGTAGGCCATGCTGAGACAAAACAACTGTCAATATTTTTGTTATACTGCAAAATTGGGACACCCTGTATGTTTGAAAATAATTTTAAACAATAAAGATTTTTAAATCAATATTTTTTTATACAAAACATTTTTTTTTTTGTTTTTTTTCACGGGAATGGCGCTAGGAAAGCCCGACACACTGTTGCAGGACCCTGTATAACTTGTGAAAGGATTAAAGTCATCTTTTCTTTGGCAAGCATACATCCAATTTTTAAGTAGGGCTTTATTGTTCTTAGAAAATTGATGGTACGAAATTTGTAACTCGACCTTTTTAGTCAAGAATTCTTGTTGCATACAGCAACAGGCCATTGAGTTCCGGGCATTTAAACCTATAATTTTAATGTAAATTTATTTAAAAATTTCGATACTATAAATAATGAATTTACCAAAACTTTTCAATGCAATGAATTCGTTCTTAATTCTCATAATTAAATCAGACGCTAAACGGAACTTGCATTCAGGGGCTGCAGTGACGTCACAAAACCGATTGCCGGTCGGGAATGGAAAGATACGTTGACCTTATACTCTATTAACCATGCTTTTGAGTAATTCCTTTCAATTGAGAAAATTTCCCCTTTCTTACATTTAATCTATGCAAAACTTAAACAATATATAACCTTGAAATAGTTTGTGAGTTTCGTGTAGAGTATATTCATAAATAATTAACACTGTTGTATCCTTTCTTCACAGAAGAAAAAAGAAAGAACACAACAGTGTCAATTATTCATGAATACATAACCTATTAGGTTATTTATATCATTTAATATATGGAAATCTATTTTTTAAGAGAATGCTTATTTTATCTCATATAATCTATGTTAAACTTCAACAGTGCATAAACTAGTAGCAGAATTGAATTGAATGTTTTTAAAACTTTGTGGTGGTTCTAAATAGAGGTACATTAGCCCTTTTTTTTTGATCGTATGGAATATTGCTAGTACTTCATATTATACATTCTACTGTGAAGTGTCAAATTTGAGGTGTCTAAAGTGGCTAACTTCATGTTGGAAAGTGGGAATTATACTAGGCTATAACCAAATATTTTGTTTTTGAATAAATTTGATTTATAATATCATGCACTCTCAAATGAATCTGGAACTTCTTTACAATGTTATACTTATTTTTAATGAACATTTGTCAAGGGTGTGTAAGTTTAAAACACTTCTTCTAAAAGTAGTATATTCAAAATAGCTAGGAAATCAAGAGAACACCGATTTAATACAAATTGAATGTGTTTTTCTGTAGTATCATACTCAAAACTATTTTCTCCACAGCAAGGGTGCCCCACCGAGAACGCATATGGATTTCTAATTTATGGATTAAATTGAAATGTTTACCAGTTATGTAAACCAGTATCAAAGACAAACATTCTTGTATATACATTAAATAAAAAAAATTGAAAATAATTAATTAATGAATTATTTTCCCTTTAACTACTGTGACATTATGACTTATGTTATATAAGTACTTTAATAAATGTCCATTAATATTCTTGTATCTATTTCGAGTGCCCACTTTTTAACATACGCCTGTATATTTTGTTTGTGCCAGTATGTTATTTAAAAAAAATATTTTTAAGATTATGCTACTTCCAGTTATACTGGAAATATACCAAATTTCTTATTTTAAATGGAAGCATATATTTTTTATAATAGACTGCTATACCTAAACCTTTTTAAGATATTTTAATATTTATAAAAAATATGGATTTTTAAGTGATTACTTTAAAACAAATATATCACAAGATATTAATTTGATATTTTATACATTTATTGTAATACCAAAAATATCATTTCATTTAGAATAGCATATTGGTTTACATAAATGCTAAATTAGAATCCATCAATAGAAAATTCATGTACTTTTTAATGTAGGTAAGACACCTATATAGTATGTAAAATGTGTTAAGAAACCCCTTTTATTAGCATTGCAAAAAATAATTAAATTATTTTTTTTAACTTAAACATTTTTGTTTTTAATTAAATTTAAGTATACGTTATGCACCAAAATGTTTACTTTAAAGACATATTTTTTGTTTTAATGTTACATTGTATACAGGGGTTTTAAAAAATAAATAAAAAAAGACATAAAATATATCATTTTATGATAAAAATAAATGTTCTAAAACATGATATAAAAATGATAAAAAGTAGTCCATGCGCCCTCTGACTTACTGTTCAATATCCTCAATACTTGATTTATTTCACATTATATTATTTGACTAGATAATGTCTATGCTTACCAATTGTCATATGTATAAAAAGACTCTTCAGCTATTATTTATAAGTTAATAACTGTGAAAGTAACTTAGTTTAATAATGAAAAATACTTTTTTTTATATATAACCAGCTGAATTTGTAGAGACTACAGTCACAAGTAGAATGTGTTATACAAAACAATGTGTAGACTTTTTTTCATTATTAAATTTAAACATGTATAACGAAGCCAGCACAATAGAAAATATTCTTAATTTTATAATGTTCACTCACCTCGTTTTCAGATTCGAATAAAATTTGGTCGTATTCACTTAAAGCCACGAGAAAAATAATGGATGTGACGTTTTCGAAGCAGTGGATCCATTTTCTTCTTTCTGATCTTTGGCCTCCAACATCTACCATTCTGCACAAATAAAGGACTTATTAACTATCTACATATATTTTTAATAATATATATATTAGTTTGCAATAATGATATTATTTTAAAAATGTAAAGGTTACTTGTCAATCGGCTATCGACCATTGGTCTTTCTGCCTGTCTTTTAAACTTTTTGTTATTGTCTTTTTTAAAAATTATTTTGTTTTGATCGTCAATGTTAAACTGTCTTTTGAAATCACCAATATCAATTTAACAGTCTTTGTCTTGGAAGGATGTAATGAATTGAAATATTGATGTGGGGGATGGGTATTGTGTTTGGGGTATGTCGAATAAATATAAAGAGAGGGAAAAAATTCACATATATGTTCAATATGATATGAAGTGGAAAATGCTGTTTTTTTGAGTACTTTGCGCACTAATGATAAAACAGTGTTCAAATAATAATATATGTTAGAACAGTTTGATTCGTTAAAATAGTTTAAAGTATTCGATCAACTTAATCCATTCAAACAGTTGGATTTTATCTACTATGAAAACAAAAAAAAATATGTAAATAATATTTAATTCATCACAAATTAATTGTTGTTATAAATTAAATGCACACCACTGATAACTTTGTTATTAGTCGACATGGAGAATCAGTTAATTTAGCAAAGTAGAAAAACTCTCCAGGGATTAGAAAGGTATAATCACAAAAACAAAAGAACATTGCATTTTCAAAATGTTAATAAACAATTTTTTGAATGGAACACCCTAAATATTCTATCGTAATTTGATAGAAAACAGAATTTTTAATAAAAAAGTTTTAATACCATTACAAAAAAATCACTAATAATGAAATTATAGGCATTTTAAAATTCTGTTTTCAATAAAATCAAGTTGCTATTAAAAAACAAAACACTAACAAATAATGATTAAAAAGTTTATTATAAGTTAATTTGCCACATATTTAATCAATTTAAATTATATTGAATCTAAACATAACATATTACACTTTTTATATTGAAAACCTCAATTTTTTGTTGTAATACTTCAATAAACAAGTTTTTATACATATATTAAGTAGAGTGTAAATTAACCGAGAGATTGAGAAAAAGAAATTTATTTTCATCATTTGTTGCTATTTTGTTAACTAGATTTTACTGAAAACAAAATATTAATATGTGAATTACTTTTTTTTGGATAGTGTAAAACTTTATTGTTAAACATTTTCTTCTTATGAAAAAAGTATAGGGTGTTACATTAAATTTAATTTATTTTTTATTTTATGGAAATCTCCTTTCTACAAAATGATAAGCATTTACATAAATCAACTTTATACCAAGTGGTTCGACAGTTCAAGATTAAGAATGGTACGACAATCTCAGTGGTATTTACAATAATAAAGCCATGCTAAATAAATATTGAATAAATAAACATAAAAAATAAAATATTTCTTTTCTTAACATTTTATTTAAATTACCAATAAAAAGGAATCAACCATTTTTTATTATTTTATGCAAAATTACACTTTGTGGAATTTTTTTGAAAATTCAGATGCCAACTTGATATGACTTAGATTGTTTTATTTTTAATAGTTCTCAATAGTTCAGATAGGGATGGTACAAACTGTAATTTTTGTGGAACAGATCGGAACAGTTCCAAGTTGCCTTCACTTGGAACCTTTTCAGAAACCTGTGACATGCAGGGGTGGGGAGCATGGTGGTAGTTAATTATGAATGTAGTTGATTTATGATTTATTGTTTTCCTTTTGCCACTGTTTAATCAACTTTTTCATAACACTAATAATTTAATAATTTTTCATTTACTATAAAATATTCATTCAAAAACGTATTTGACCAATTTCACTGGGGAAACCAGAAGTGATACTTTACCACCTATAAAATGTGAGCTTAACAAATAAAAAAAGATACTGAAAACAATATAAATTGCATTTATATAGTAAAATTAAATTTTGTATAACTCATAGAATTACATTTTTATTACTCTAAATAATATTCCTTTGTGATTTTTCTATTAAATCAATAGATGAGTTTAATAATTATATTTAATTTTACATTTAAAATTCCTATGTTCACTCCTCATCTCATACATACAGTATACTAATAATTTTATATTTTCAAATTGTCTCATTTTTTTTGCTACATCGACTACATTAGGTGCAACAATTCAGAGGAATGCGGCATCACAAAATGCTATGACATATAAAATCGTTGGGTTTGTTGGTACACCAAGCGTTTTAGCGGGGCGAAGGGTGAGAATACGTAGATACGCGACGATATACGATGGGTGACAGTGAATAAAATCAACCTCGTTTCGGTGTGCATACTTTTTATGATATTTTCAAGTGTTTTATAGATATAATTAATTGCATAAGTAATAGGGCTCATATTTATCATTAGGCAACCCAATCTCGATAAACCGAATTTAATTAAAGACTAACTACCTATTAGACATTTTTTGAACAAAATTCCGGATTCCGTGAAACGGGATATGTGAACAATACAGACTGTCTGTCTTTGGCTTGCGAAAGCTTATTTTCAAGAGCTTGTAACATTGTATATTAATAATGTAGAAGTTATTCTTTAGCTGCTGTGACATTTTTACTTACGTTGTGTAAGTACTTTAAAACAAATGTACACTTACATAATGGACAGCTAAAGAGGAAATAATTGATTAATTAAATAAAAAAAAATGTTTTTTTATTTAATATATTTATAATAACTGTGATCATGTGAGTGTATTCTTTTTTCAATTATTATAAATAAATATAATTTCTATCACAAGAAAACTTTCTATTTTTATTATCATTTAAAATTCGCTATAAATTTTGTGAAGAATTTAATTGTCAGGACATATTTATTTATTTATTTCTATATCCCAACACCCAAGAGGGAATTATGAGGATTTAAATGATTATACAAGGGACTAATCCATCTTTAAAACATTGACTGTCAAAATTTCAAACAGATTTATTGAGTTATTTTGTTTTTACAGCCATTAAAAGTCATCAAAGTGATTCAATTTATTATTATTTTTTTTTGATGGGATGATGTGTGAGGAATCAAAGTGAAGTTGCATGTCATTTATAAGGATCATTCACCTTCGATGTTTACCATTAGATATTGATTTAATGAATACCAGCGTGGCCAAACATCAATTTCTGATGAAGAATACCCAGGACGTCCATTTGAGGTGATTACGTTAGAAGATTTTTGGGTGAAGGTCATAAAGATTGCCGACATTGTACACATCTCAATTGAACGCATACTAAATATCCTACATGAAAAATTGGGCATGAGAAAGCTATTGATGTGATAAGTGCCGTGTTTGCTAACAGTGGAGTAAAAACGGAATTGCATGACAACTTGGGAACACTGTTTGGACATGTTTAAGTGCAATCTGAAAGAGTTTCTATGGCATTTCATGACTGTTGACGGAACATGGATATATCATGCCAGAAATAATAATATATACTTTATTCTTAATAGTGAGAGCATACAACAGCATTATTATAATAAAAATTATAACAATAAACCGCTCACTTACGCGCTAAATGAATACGTCAGACTAGTAACTAAAGTAAGAATACAACTTAATTAAGATATTCTGCGACAGTAATATTCCTTTTCTATTAAAAATGCTTTTAATTTGTTTTTGAATTTTGTTAGTGATGTTATTGCTTTCAGTTGTTCGGGTAAATTGTTAAAGAGCCTCAATGTCGCATACATGGGTGAGCTCTCATATGGATGTTTAGGATACGCATATTTATCAACGAAACGGATGTTATAACTATTGTTAAATTCAATGAATTCATCTTTGTTTTTGAAGTTAAAAACCAACGTTTCATAAATATATAAACTATAGATTGTAAGTAGACAAGTATTCTTGAATAGTCCTTTACGACTC
Organism: Philonthus spinipes; assembly: GCA_963082785.1. Classification (NCBI taxonomy): domain Eukaryota; kingdom Metazoa; phylum Arthropoda; class Insecta; order Coleoptera; family Staphylinidae; genus Philonthus; species Philonthus spinipes. The sequence continues at coordinate 22,141,277 of OY720308.1, forward strand.
TTTATATTTTAAATTAAAAATTACCACTTTTCTGTATGGTAAACAAATATTTATTGATTTTGAGTACTCATAGTGAATTATACCATATCTTATTACACTATCAAAATTTGCTTTATAAATTGTAATAAGGGTTTTTGTATCCAAAACATGTTTCAAGAATTCTTAATAAATAACATACAGAATTTAATCTCGAGGAAAGCTTCATACAGTGGTTCGTCCAATTCAAGTTTTTGTCAATTTCTATTCCTAAGAAGTTTGTGGATGTTTTAATGTTAAAAGTTTGACTGATTTAATGTGATGTTATGAGGAAGATCTTTGTTTTTTGTTGTAAATATGACTAAGTTTGTTTTCATAGTATTAATCTGTAGTTTGTTATTTGAGTCCAATTCTGTGTTAGACAGAATAGTTCAGGGCCTTTTGTGTTACTTCAGTTTCATTTTTACTACTTATGTATGATTTACTTATGATGACTAGTATCATCCGCATATGTTGTTATAATTTTTTTTATATTTACATTAATAAAAGCTAAGAGGAAACTACCCCATCCCCCTCCCCAACAGCACACTCTACGCCTGAACCTACTCTAGTAGAGACGGAAGAGGACAAAAGGATATTAACCAAAGTTATTATCACGGTGGTGGAGGAGATGGAGGTCGAGCAGACTCCCTCCACCTCAAAGAACTAACTCCACACCCAAATACCAACGTTTCCCCCTACAGACACATCACAAACCAGGGGAAACACAAAACAAGGTAAGCGTATACACATTTTAATATATACATATATATTACATATATGCTAATACCTACTAACAACCATTAGCATACTAACAAGATGGCCCGACAAAATCCTGTCATACTACAAGCAAACCTTCAGCACTGCAGACTGGCAGTAACTACAATCTGCAGACACTTTAAGGTAAACAAGAACACCATTGCTCTGCTACAGGAGCCGTGGGTGGTATCAACAAAAGTCGCCGGGTTCGGACAGCTACCTGGGAGTTTAATTTATGATATTTACTCGGATAGACCGAGAACCAGTATATACTTGCCTCCCCATATCAAAGGACATCCGGTAACGAACCTGACCAGTGGGGACTTAACAGTTGTTAGGCTGGAGGATGATATTTATATTGCTTCAGCTTATATGCCTTACGACTCGCAATACCCACCACCAACGATTGAGTTGGCAAGACTGGTGTCATATTGTGAATTGCATGAGAAAAAACTGATTATAGGATGCGATGCCAATGCACACAACACGGCATGGGGCAGCACCGACACAAACAAGAGAGGAGAGGCACTGCTAGAATTTCTGGTAGGGACCTCTCTTAATATACTAAACGCAGGCAATGAGCCAACGTTCATAAACGCAATAAGGTAGGAGGTGATAGACATAACACTAGCCTCCAACAACATAGTGCACTCTCTCAAGGACTGGAGAGTTCACAAAGAAGCAACAATGTCAGATCACAGATGGATAACGTTTAGAATGACGTTGGAAACAAACTTAACTCCTACCAAACACAGAAACCCCAGAAGAACTAACAAAGACCTATATAGAGAACTTCTGGGAGTTTCCTGTGAACGCATACTTAGTAAATATACCTACAAAGATGTAGCTGAAATTGAGGAAGCCACAGTGGAGCTTACTGGAGCAATCCTCAAGGCATACCACGAATCCTGTCCAACCAGCACTCCCAAAAGAGAGGGTCAGGCAACGTGGTGGAATAATAATCTAGAGAAAATGAAAAAAATAGCCAACAAACTATTCAACAAGGCAAATAACAGTAGGAGGAAAGAGGAGTGGGATGCCTACAAAGCACACCTTCGGAGTTATAAGGCGGAAGTAAGAAAAAAGCAAAGACAAGCCAGTATTGTGAAGACATAGAGTCTATCAGCGTTGCAGCCAGGCTGAAGAAAGTACTATCCAAGGACCCACACTTCCTTGGCAAGATAAGGAAGGAGGATGGCACATTCACCTCAAATGAGAATGAAACTCTCCAAGTAATGTTGGAGACACATTTCCCTGGTAGCAAAGCTATTATTGCACGCGGGGATAAATTGCCGGAATTCATCACCACAAGCAGGAACACAATAGCTAATGTGAACCTAGCAACAGGAATTACATCCGCAAAAATAATAGAATGGGCAATACATTCATTCAGTCAATATAAGTCCCCTGGACCTGATGGTATTTTCCCGGCACTCCTACAATGGGTGCCAAGGGAGTTGACACTAATACTACATAACATATATAAGGGATGTTTGATATATGGCTACACCCCAATAGCATGGAGGAAAACAAAGGTCATTTTTATACCCAAGCCCTGTAAAAATGACTACACGGCTGCAAAAGCCTTCAGACCAATCAGCCTCTCTTCGTTCTTACTAAAGACGCTCGAGAAGCTATGTGATAGGCATATCAGAGACCACTCGCTTAAATGCCGACCGTTGCACAAACAACAACATGCATACACAGCAGGCAAAGGGACGGAATCAGCCCTGCATGCTGCAGTATTTAAAATTGAACAAGCACTGTATAACAAAATGTCAACCCTAGGGACTTTTATAGACATTGAAGGTGCCTTTAACAAGGCCTCCTTCGAAAGCATATATAAGTCACTCAAGGCAGCTGGCATTGATGTAACAATATGCAGTTGGATAAAAAACCTACTAAACAGCAGACAGGTAATACTGTCGCTAGCTGATAAAGAAGTAGAAGCACAGGTCACTAGGGGTTGCCCCCAAGGAGGAGTACTGTCACCCCTCTTATGGACACTACTAGTAGACGAGCTACTAAGGAAACTAAATAATCGAGGCTATTACACTATAGGCTACGCAGATGATTTAGCCATACTACTCAATGGTAAATATGAAAACTTCTTGTGCAATAGAATGCAAGAAGCACTTAATATAGTGGAGGACTGGTGTAAACAAAACGCGCTAACAGTTAATCCAACGAAGACGGAGGTAGTACTATTCACAAAGAAGCACAAAACTGAAGGAATGATACTACCTCAACTGCTTGGCACTAGACTAACCCTAGGAAGAGAGGTAAAATACCTCGGAATTTTACTGGACTCTAAATTAAGCTGGGCCAGACACATAGAACACAAAACTGGCAAAGCAAGTCAAGCCTTTTGGCGGTGCAAAAGAGCCATCGGTACTAACATGGTCTAGATTAAATCTGCCAGAAGGACACATGAAAATTCTGAACTGGGGCCCAAGGGTGACCAGCGTACTAGATTTGAAAATTCTTTCATTTAACTTCGACAACAAATTTTTGATTAACAAATACAATTCATCAGTAGGTGATGATTGCACCATATACACTGATGGATCCAAATCACATATGGGCTGTGGGGCCGGGGTGTTCTCCAGGGCATTAAACTTGGAGTGCTCTACAACCCTGGAAGGACAAGAGCCCTAAACAATCTAATTAAAACATTCACCTTCAAGGAGCAGGAAGGAAGATGGCGTAAAATAACGACTTGTTGTCAAACCAAAAAATATCTCCCCAAACTAGACCCTAAGGAGACCAAAAAACTACTTAGTCACTCCAGACAACACACAAGAATTCTAACCGAAATTCTATCCGAAAGCCATAGTGACCAGTAATGTAACCATTACTGGTCACTATGGCTTTCGGAAGCACCTCCTAAAAATGGGAATTGAAGGGGAAGACCTATGTAGAGGATGCTACGAAGAAACAGAGACAGCAGAGCACATACTTCACGAATGCCCGGTGCTGTCTATCATAAGGGATCCCACGGGCAGGGAGAAGCCTCGTAACCGTGAAGAACCCAAGTGGGGTCTGACCCATGACCAGATGCTTACAATAGCAAGGCAGGCTGACTGGGTCTAGCCGCTTGGTTGGGAGGTACTACAATGGGCCAGAGGGTATGGCCTAAGTGGGCGCGGTGTTTGCTGCCCTCCCTTAATCCTTACATTAATAAATGAATGAATGAAAGAATAGTTAAAACAGAGGATTTCATCAGACGTAACTGCTCTGGTGAAAATGGTTCGATGGGACAAAAAAGTAATGGCCACCATTTTTTGGGAAATGCAAGGCATCCTTTTCTCCGACTATGGTGATTGATAGTGATAATCATGGGGCAGTACTGTGCTGATCTATTGGACCAATTCAATGCTGAATTCATCAAAAAAACGTCCTTATTATTATATATACATTATGAAATAGTTTTAGTGAAAACATGTTGATTGGTGATTGTATTTATATTAATAATTTGTAATAATGTAAAAGTATAGCTTTTATTACTTTTTGTTTTAATCATATTATATGTGGTAAACATTAAAATTTAGCAACCATTATTTCTATACTTATGTTTTTGGAATATAAATATTGTAATTTTTTCATTCGTACATTTTTTAACCAATCATACAGCTCCATTTATAACTTTAATTTTTCAATTGCTACAACTTAAGAGAGTGAAATGCCTATCTGAGAAATGTTTAAAAGGGATTTTTTCATGCTTCTTTAAAAATTGTGTGCTGTGCTGAACTAGTTTCTGTCAGTGGAAATACGGTCTTACATGCATATCAATGGAGTTACTAAGGCATATTATATTGCTCATAAAATTATATTCTGTGCGAGTTCCAAATTAGCAATAGTGATTAATTAAATATGTCAGGTGAGATAATTAAATGTATAAAACCACAAAATATTTTGCGGTGCGTATTCAAATTGAAATACAGTAAATTATTCAACTGAATTATGCTTATATTTTTTTCCCCCAAATTAGACCTTAGCAAGTTGTTCTTCTATAAGAAATATATTCTTAAGGGTCTGTCAATCATGAATGAAAAAAATATAGTTTAGAGTTACGCAAAGAGAAACGAAGCCATTAAAAAAAATGCTGCAAAATGGTTTCTTACTGATTTAAATAAATATTGGCTTGCCTGCACATGCAATAAAAATCGATTTGTATCCGCATATAAAAATTGGTTAAAAAACAGAAAATATTGCCAGTATTGCATAAGAAGAACCATTGTGCGACAAATTATATTTTTTGTATGGCTTGAAAAAGTTACAATATCACTGAACTAAATGTATCGAGCTAAAAAGAGAGTTTACTGTATATTTATTTCAATAACAACAATTAAGAATTAATAAAATGTTCAACCACCATTCACAACCACCAAATTAGGAAAAAGATTGCACTTGTGTAGTTTTCTATTTATTATGAATTAAGAATTAATTTTCACATTAAACAAAAATAATGTTGAAATTATTTTTCAATATTATTAGACATCTAAATTACATGAAAAAATCATTTATTATAATTAAAAAACAATAAAAAACATAATATCAACAAGCCTAATTTTGTAGTTTATTTAGTAATTGTGAGGTTGGCAAATTTCACAAATAACAGTTCTTGAGAGTGTGGTATTGATATAACATTCCCGCGGCAATTTACAATGAATCCTATTCTTACTCATCGTAATTAACAAAATTATGTAAGTGCATTGGAACAATACTCATTTTTGTTTATAGGAAACAACTTGATATTATTGTTCAATTAATCAGTAAACATTATATTTAGTGAATATAACAAACACCTTTTAATGGAAACAATAGCACGACACTTAAGAATTCCAAGAATGAAAGTTTCAATGATAAATGGGGGTTCCCACAATTAAATATGAAATACTATATTATTATCCAGTGTTTATAATTTAAAACACAATTTTATACAAACATTTGGTAATGCTGGCTAATTACAAAATTTTTCACACAGAAATGAATGGGTTTAAACTGTATTATTTTTCTAAAATTAATAAATTTTTTGCTAATTTTAATCAATAGCTACTACAAAATGCGATTGCACATGGTTCCAGTTGTAGCAATTTTTAAAAGGATGGTCTATAACTGTAGACTGCACAATTAATGGAGGGTTAAGAAAAGTAAGTGGTATAAAAAAGTTAAGTGTTTTCTTCTAGCTAAATGGAATTTGACCACCTTAGCTCTCTGCTGAAGATGTTAAAAGTCGATATTCATCTTATTATTTATTTGTGTTACGGCAAAAACAGAAAATAGTAACTTTGTACTTGTGACAAATTTCAAAAAGAGTAACTATTTTAAATTTATCACAAATAATAACAAGTAAAAGGTCGAGCTTCATGGCGGACACCGGTGCCCGATGACGGAACATCCCTATTGGCCATGGCGGTCACCAGTGTCCGCTCGAAATCTCAATTTGTATCAACCTGGCTGGGCCAAGCGTATTCAAACATATCGAATCTATAATGCTTGTCTCCACTATGGCCTCACACTATTGGACGCTGGCACGAGGCCACTGATAGCAGTAAAATACAAATTTTCTTTGGGCATTGATTCTTGTAAGTGAATTGAAACATAATTTTGCACACATTTTTAATTTTAACTCTTATAACTTTTCCTTCAATATTAACATAGTAATATTTCATTTGATTTAATATTGAAATTCTAATTCCGACTACAAATTGGAATTTTAACATAATTATCATTGAATGTAAAATGTATACCTTTTATACCATGAAGCAAATATAAAATAATATTTATGATTATTTCTTACCTAAATATGATAGCATCTAAATCAAAAGGATATTCTATGATGCCCGTCGTGGGTGCTCGGGCCCTAAGGATGTCCTGTTCTGTTGGTAGGTAGTCTGAGGCTCGTATTCTCTCCAAATCGGAAAGATAACTGAAAATCCACAAGTGTGATGAAACCGCCGATTTCAAAAGCGCGCAAGATTACACGATTCTAGATAAGTGTTGAAAAATTTAAATGAATGAACAGTTAAACATACTATCTGGCAGAGTCTGTCAGCTGATATTCTCTTCGTCTATCGTAGCATTCCTGTATGCCGGAATCGTTCCACAAGTCCTTGATAGCGTCTACGTAGGGGGTCTCGAATGTTGTGACTGTTTCGAAATCCACACTGCGGATCAGCTCCGCTTTTTCCTAAAGAAACATAAAATTACGAGTTATTACACATTTTTTAATGTAATTAATAGTTTTAATATTTAAACATAGGTAGTTCATATTGTATATAATAAATATAAATATACTATTAAAAATCCACCAATAAAATAAATAAAATAAAAATTAACTTAATTTTGAATTCTCTTGATAATGGGCTGATAACCGAAACTAGCCGAGATTTTAAAGTTATTCACAATTTAATCAGTGTTTTATTTATTTTATTGGTAGATTTTTAATAATATGTTCATATTTATTATATAGTTATTACAGAATTAGGAATTTTTACAAGAAAAAATCATTGAATAATAACATATAAACGGACATGTATCTACAGCAGATAATTAATGTATAAGTAGGGAACAAAAAACTTTTATTGAAATCACAGAATGGGTTTATAAAGGAGTACAAAGTATCAATTGAAAATGAAGAAAATTGTCACCTTTAGATAATTAAATTTAAAACTCGAATTAACAACTGTGGTTATGCAGGTAGGTATTTGAGAGAATATTGCAGTTTCCGTTTAATGTTGTTAGATCTTGTAGTGAGAAAGTCTAGGTTAGGTTAAGTTACAGTGGCAGCCGTAGGCTCACTTAGGCCATTCAAGGCCCATTGTGTAAGATGAAAGTGTTGCTTCCTTTTGTGTAAACTTCTAGAACCAGTTAGAATTCTTAAAGTAGTTGACCAAGCCCCTCATATTGAGGGGTACAAGGCATATTAATTTTTCGATCTTTTTTTTTTCTATATTGTTTATTCATGTTTGAAGAACATTTGAGATTTTTTTTGTATAAAAATAAGCTATGTAGACTGAGTAGCAGCTGTGATTGCGTCATGGCGAACACCGTGCATGTCATCGGATGAGACGCTGAGGGGCTCCACAGTAATTTAAAACCAAATTTGAAAATAATGCTTAAAAATTATGAAATTATCTAGAACTTGTACTAGTTATATGGCAAAATGTTGATTATTAACAAAATGGTGGCTATATACAAATAAGTAATTTTTTTGCCTACTATTTATGCTCTTTTGCGTGCTTTGAAATATACTAATTTTTTACACAAATGTTTGATTCTAGTACAAACTCCTGTAAATTTTGTCTACTTTAAATTGCCAAAGAATAAACAAGATCGGTTGGGTGCTTTTTGCGGAATCTTCTCTTCCAGTTCGAAAAATATGATTTCAAGTAAAACGCGTTTAAAGTTGTATGAAAGTATAACTTCAAAAAATCGAAAGATAATGTGAACTAAGTGGGACCTAGGTGGCCTAAGAGTCTTGCCGATAACACAAGATACAATAGGAGGAAGATTGTCGAACTAAAACTATAAAATATTTTAAGCGCGCAGCTCCGAAATGGTGATAAATGACCAGCGGTCACGCTGCACTAAATTACAAAAAAACTACCTAAGGACTTCGATTGCCAAAAAATCCTTGTAAGGGCATATTATACAGACTATAAAGAATCAATTTAGACAAAGAAAAAAATAGTAAATAAAGGTTATTATAGTGCCTTAGTCCCAATGATAGTACTCCACACCAAACTTGAAAAAAAAAAATTTTCCACCCCAATATTAACTTTCTCGAAAAGCAGCAAACAGCAAAAAATTTCAAATTAATTAGACACTTTATCAAGTATCACCATCGCCACTGTTGGAGTCGTCCTCATTGCCCCAGTAATACACAAACATGCCAGTCTCTGAATCCTGTTTAGGATTAGGATGATTAGTAATCATATTAGTAATTGTTGAAGGCTCTTATATCCAGGAATACTGCTAACATAAAACTCTATTTGGTGCAGTGTGATGTCTGATTTTCCCTACAATGGGCAAATCAGTCACTGGCTCTTCAGAATCTGACAAAGAACTCGAACCTGGTTCTGGAGTGCCATAACTCTCTCATACAACTGGCATGAGGGAATAGAGGGCAATGAAATGAGAGATGCCTTTGCGAAAAAAGTGGCTGAGCAAGTTCCAATAGGTCCTGAACCGATCTGTCCCCTTGCCAAACAATTCCTAAAGGCAAAAATAAGGGACACAGGCTAGAGAGAAAGAACGCTGCTGGGAAGAGTACAGAGGAGCTGATACAGCAAATACCTCACAGGTATTTGTCATACTCCACTACCAATAGGGTTTTCTGGCTACTCAACAGGAAAGACCTCAAACTACTAACAGGACATGTCCCAGTTAGGGGCCACTTGAAAAACATGGCATTAATCACTGATGAAACGTGTAGATTCTGTTTTGTGGAAAGGGAGACAGTTATCCATCTCCTAACAGAATGCGAGTCTTTAGCTCGTGTAAGACAAAGGTTCTTGGGAAACTACTTCCCCACTTACAATAAAAATAAATAAAAAATATTTCAAGATTAAAAACTTTTTAGGATACTTCAAAAGGATAGGTATATCCTGTGAGGTAACAAATTAAATTATTTTGAGTAAGGGGAGGCACAAAAAATCTTTAGATCACCACAGCCCCACAAATAAAATAATAATAATCATGGGAAAAAGAGGAAATAATTTATTAATTATTTTTAAATTCCTTTTATTTAAATAACTGTGATCAAGTGGATAAATACTCTTTTCTATTTATATTAAGGTTGCGGTTTATTGGAAAGAGATAGCTATATAATAAAATGGAAATAATCGTTTGAAAATAGAGCTATTCTTTTGGATTTCATAATATGAATGTGTATTTACATTTTTTATCTACCAAGTATAAAGTATCAGTCTAAATAAAAAAAATTGTTAATTTTCGTGTATTACGTCAATTTACTAGTTTAAGTTAGAAAAGAAAATTGTAAAATATAATGAAATTAATAGGTCATGTCTGCTAAGTTATTTGAATGCAGAATTTAGTGAAATCCTTTAAATTTTCATTGCACAAGTTTTTATTAGCAAAAATTTAATTTAAATTTTGCTATAAATTTGATCAATTTTTATTGTTTTTCATAATTTCACAGAAACTAAACATTAAAATAATTTTTAATTTATCTGATGAAATTCCTGCTTATTTTAAGATTATTTTAATGTATAATACAATATTTTTCATTGATCACAACAACAATCTAACTCAAATTAGTGATTGCCCATATTTGTATAGCTATCTCTTTCTTCTAAACCACATCCTTAACAACCGCTATGAAGGCATTAGAAATACTGCTAAACCTGACCCCTATAGAGTTGTAGTACAGACAGGACAGACAGCAGCCAGCATGGCAGTAAGAATAAACACTACGAGACAAGAATTCTTCAAGAGTTTGGTACTAAGACGAACAGATGTGCACAGAAGTACACTTGTTACCGGCATTTTACCAGAAATGCTGCGACATTAAATATTTTGACAATCTTTCTATTTTCATTTATATCTCGTGATAATAACGGACCCCTCATTGCATTTATTCATATTTTAGCCTCATAATCAATTATTATAAAATGAACTAAGTTCGTCTACACATATTGATATTTCGTGTTTTGTAAATATAGGATTAGTTTATTTTTGTTCATTTTTTAAGATATAGGTTTAAGTTTTATTGTCTTACGTGATAAATCTAGTTAGCATCATAAAACTCAAAAATTCCAAGCAGCTGCCTTAACCAGGAAAAATTTCAGCATTATAGCCTTTTGTGACCAAAACAATAGCACAACAGCTTTGATCTCGAAATGCATACCGTCAGGTACCGCCCTATGGATTATGGGAGTTGTTTATCGTCCGACTTCTTGGAATTTACATTAGGGAAAAACACGCCCATTAGTATTATGATTTAATTACAATTATATTGATCGCTTGCGTCGAGATGCGCACATCAACACCAATCTGTGGACCAATCAGAGGCAGGAGCCTTAACCACCTTAAACTCTGACATCCCTCCGGACGAGGGGAATGGGAAGGGATGGAGCTGGTAAACAAAACTGATGGTTCAGGTAGTTGACGATCAATTTGGGTCTAAGTGAACCAAGCATGTAAAATCAATTTTATCAGTGTTGTTATGTCGTCATGGAGTCGCATCGCGTAAGGTGATAGTTAAGTTCTTTTTATATATAGCTATATATTTCTTGATGTTTCAAGTTATAATATTCTTTTTATTAAATGATTGAGTTTTATTTAACAAACCATTCGGTCATTACTAATAAATATATACATATATAAGGCAAGTGAGCTGTGCCCGAGCTGCTATTTAGAACTAGATGTATTCTGTGGGGTAAGTTTAACCTATCTTTATTATTTTTTTTAATTACTGTGATATCTACGAGCTATTAGGTAAACAAGGGTGATCCGATTGTGAAGAGTAGGCCAATATTTCCATTTAATATTTTACTTCAAATTGGAGTGCTTGTCCCCTAAATTCAACATCGTAAATTCTCCTTTTGATACACTTCGGAAATGTTTTCTCCGCACATATTACCTTGGACTCAAGGTAGGATAGTATATAAAGATTCAGTATCGGGGACTAGAGGGTATGAATGTATAGAGAGAGAGCAGATGTGTTTTCTGAAGCACATGTAGGGGGTGGAAAGATCCACGCCCAGTTACATAGTGCTTCAGAAGACGAATAGAGAGAGGTTAGAGTGCGAGGCAATGGTGAGAGTGGTGAGGTACGAGAGGAGACTGTGGAAATTGGGGGAAGAGAGATTGGTGAAGCAGGTATGGATGGTGAGCGTGTGTGGGTGTGAGGGTAGATGGAGGGGTGAGAGGAGGAAAATGTATGAGAGGGTAAGTTTGTCAGAGGCGAAGGTAATGGAATGGCTAGGGCAAGGGGTGAAGGTGGATGAGTGGGTGAGAGTGAAAGGGCAGGAAAGGCAAGGATGTATAGAGAGAAGCGAGTACAATGATATGTATGGGAGATGGCAGGTGTATGGAAGACTGCTGGATTATTTGAGAGAGAGGGAATGGAGTAGAGAGGAGAGGGTGATTGTGGCAAGGGCAAGGTGTGGATCGGAGGAGAGGGGAAGGAAGGTATGGATGGTGGAAGAATATGGAAGGTGTGTGTTGTGTGAGCATGGGAAGGATACGTGGAACCACTTGGCGGAAGAATGCGGGGGGGTGAAGGAGGAATGGATGGGAGCGAAAGGGAGTAGAAGGGTTATGGAGTGAATGAGAGAGGATGGGGCAGGGGTAAGGATTTTGGAGAAGTTGGGGAGGGAGAAAGAAAAGAGAAGAGGGGAGAGAAGAGGGGAGGTTATTGTTGTAAATAGTTTATAGAAGAGTTTATATTGATTTATTGATTATGGTATGCCAATAAAGGTCTTTTTTTCTGGGTTTTCACATATGTATTATTTGTAAAATTGGAATTGGTGCACTAAAATCAGCTTGGCTATCTCAACAGAGGTTTTATTTTTTAAATGTTAAAACTGCCATATCGTACAGTGTTCGTGTTTCTTTCGTAAAATTATGGCATTTTGACACAGTACTGTTGTCGTCCAGACATGAGTTTCTGTAGTTCCAGCAACAATTGTTACGATTTTTGGTGCTACACAAACACAATTGACTTGGATGCAATAATGGAACCAATGCAGAAAAATCTGGTATTTCTAATTAAGAAAACTTGATGCTTAAATTGACCTTCATCTAATATGATTCTTGCTTCCAAAGCATTGCCATTTCCTCCAACAAAATTTGCTTTAAATTCACTCAGATCCAAATATCCATTCTCATCACAACTATTTTTATGGGTTTGAAGAATGGGTGGGAGAGATAAGAATGGCAATTAAGTTTAAGAGAATGAAATTGAAGCCCAGACTTTAAAGATGGGGGACGGGATTCTTATCTTATGTTTATTTTAATAACGTAATTGCATCATACTTTAGGCGAATTGACGAGTTCTCTCAAAACTGTTAATTGTTTATGAATTAGTAAGCTATTAGCAACATAATAATGTAAAAAGAACGAATCTAATGTGCAGGCAACTTTGTCATTTTCAACTTTGAAAAAAAAACTGTATACTGTATATCCATGGCTGGGGAAAAAAAAATCATAAAAAAATAAATTGACGAGTTCTCTCAAAACTGTTAATTGTTTTTGAATTAGTAAGCTATTAGCAACATAATAATGCAAAAAGAACGAATCTAAAGTGCGGGCAACTTTATGATTTTCAACAATGAAACATTACACTTTAATGTGTACATATACTGATTGGTAAAGTGGGAATATTTAACGATGTCATAAATATAAATGCTAATACGTTGCAAGTTAAATCACTAAATCTTTGCTGTTGATCGTGGATTATATTAAATAAGTAAAATTTTTATTTTAATACAAAAATTTAAAATATTCTAGAGGAGAAAAGTTCTCGATCATATGGTGTAGGTTATAAAAGTTCAAATAATTTCATTGGCAAAGCATTTTGTTCATTCAATAAACAATAAGTATTACTTACACTATTTGATGGTTCCTCATATTTAATCTTAAGAAGGTCCATGGCTCTGATCATACTCTGCATTGCCATGAATATATTTTGGTACACGAGCTTAATGAAGCCACGTTTGTCATCATCGGAGTAGCCAGCCCCGTGGATGATGCGCATCTGCTTGATGAATGTCGACTTGCCCGACTCACCCGTGCCTAAAATAATTAAGAAGAAACATCATTTATTTGATTTAATATATTACATTTTTGATAATGTTCAGTAGTAAACATTTTATTCGATACTTTCTTTATTCATTTGAGGAAAATAAAAAAAATAAGAGTGTATAATCTTTTAATGCAAAGATTGTGTTAAGCACGCTGGAATGAATGTGAGAAAAAATGGTATTTATTAGTAATAAAAATCTGAATAATCTGAAAATTGGTATATAAGCATTTTTTTTAGTTGCTTATTAAATTCGTGATGTGACGAATTCAAAAAATTCAAAATGTCTGACCAGTGTGAGGAATAAATATTTTCCCTGCACAGGTAATCAAAATATGACATTTTTTGAGGTTGTATGTGCATTAAAAATTTAAAATATTTCTGAAGATCTTTTGGTTGAAATATACAACAATGTATACATGCATTATTAGCTATATTTTAAAAGTAAAAGTAAAGCCCTAAAATTTCAAGATGACATATAAATATGACCCAAAAATACTCCTTTTACGGAACAAACAACTGCCCCGAATTGCCCGCATTTAAACCTTAGGTAATAAAAATAAATATTTTTGTGAGGTTAAACACATTTATTTTTTTGTATTTTTTTCTCAAACTATTATTACAAATATCCTATACACAAAAATGATTTCTTTCACAAGCCAACTACACAAAAAAGTATTTATTTCTTACTTTTTTATATATGATATTAAAATTTATATTTACATATAAAAATATAAATTTTTGATCTTTAGCTTTGAAATAAAGAGATATTATTATTATTATTATTATCATCCTTTATTTTCCCAACAGATATACAAGGTGTACAGAAAATGAGTGAAAAGCTTTAGGTAGTGTGACTCTTTGAGTAATTTTTAGTAGAGATGGGCAAAGTCGATCTTTTCGATCTTTTTTGTCATTGCAAAATGAAGTTTATGACAATTTTCTTAATGTTATTTATAATAATAATATAGGAAAGTTTTACCTATTGATTAGTAAACTCTATTTTATTGTTATTTAATAACTTTATCTACTTAAAATTGCTTATTCAGAAATACTCGATTACTAAATTCACTCAATTTTGCCCAACACTAATTTTTAGATAAAAACATTAACGAAAATAAGTCACACGGTCCTTCCTTAAGCCTCACGGGCCACTTAAAAGAACTATACATTTGGCAACGCTGGATCAAACAAGTGTGCATTTATCCTGTTTATAACTGCTACATCATCCGCTGGAGGTGTTGCATACACCTTTTCTTTTACAAACGAGCGTGCGTCGTTGCCAGATCTATTTTCATTAAAAGAATGCTTGCTTCTGATGAAGTTATAAAATTGTAAAAATATCCGATTTATTAATCATTTAATTTACATCAATGGAATTATACATGTGTCTAATTGATTGTTAATGCTATTGATTTTTTACAAAATATTTAAAAAACAATACTAATTTATAGTAACATATTTAAAATTCCGAAGACCTCGTGAGCCTCAATGAAGAACCATACAACATTTTTTTATTTGGATTTTCTATTAAAAATTAATTAATCAATTGAGTTACCTGAAGGTTTTCACTCATTTTCTGTACACCTTGTATAAATACTTGTCCAATTACAGAGAAATTAGTATTATACAATGCTATGCTAAATAAACAATTAAATTAATAAAAATATTTTTTTTTTCTTAAGTCTTGTTGAAGTTCATTTATCTTATATGTTTATATTAATTAAAAACTGAAATGAAACTCTGAATTTAAATTTTTTGTCTGCCATATTTGGTCGGCCATTTTGAATATTGAATTTTTTGAACCAGTAACCTTGGGAATTTAACAAGAAGCTCAAAATATACTTATTTTACAAATTTCAGAAAATTTGGGATCTTCCTACTAATAAATATCAGTTTTTCTTATATTCAGTCCACTGTGTGGACTCTTATATGAAGTTTTGTCTTTCATGTGCAAATTCTGTGTTTCTTCTAATGTAATTTTCCAAATATAAAATTGTTTCATAGTATTACCGATATTTTAGTGCATGTTGATGGAATAGGCAAACAAATAAAAATCGAAAATAATATTACAATTGAATTAAATAAAATATAATTTCCATTTCATAATTAAATATTTGTTATTAATTAGTTTAAAATAGAAATTAATATTTTTTGTGATGGTAACAAACAGAGGCAGTGCAATATGTTTTTGTGACAGTTTGTCTTCAAACATAATAAACTTAATCAGTAGTAATAACATGTTTATATCACATTTCTTATTGTAATGAAACATAATATATTTTGTCATGTGCAAGGGGAATTACTGGAAAACATTTATACTTTTAATTAGAAATTAAATATCCCTAAATAAGAATCAATGTATAATATTTTAATTTGACATCACTTAAATTATTGTTAAAATTATTAAGTATTTTGATTTTTCTACCACTATATCACATAAGTTATTCTTGGTAAGTCATTCTTTTAATGTGAACGAAATTGTATATTTTTGAAATAATATACATAAATAAAAAAAAAATATATGAACAAATTCAATAATAGTTATTGTATTGGTAATATTTTTTTCTCCAATTCTAAAAATGTATTTTAGATTTTTTCTACGAGCCCATTTGAAATTATTGTGAGAATTTGTATTTAACATAGATTTTATTTTGTTCACGTTATGAAACATGATATTATGTATTTATTGTCGCAATTACAAAACAATGTAGAATGGAAATCCATGTGAAGTTACCCATGTATTTCCATCCTCTAAAATGGCGGAGGGGCCGGGTAAATTATTTATTTTAAAAAGTGATTCACAGTTTATAAACAAATGAAAATAACCCATTTATACAAGAATTTCAAACATAAATAATCATAATTATATATTGTTGGTAACATGGAAAAAAGAATATTTTGTTTAGACCATAGCCGACTTTGATGTCCTTATAAAAAGTATAACTTTATGTTATTTCTCAAAAACCGTGATATGTAGAAAAATCTGAGTATACCATTGGATTTTGTTTAAAAAGTGCCTTAAGAATGTTTTTACAGAAATAGATTATTTTGATAAATAAAGAAATTACAGCGGTTTTTAAAAATGACAGAAAATCGAGAAACACCCTGTATCTCGGCAACCATTCAAGATTTTGCAATACAGTTTTTACAAATAAACGTTTCTCAAAAATTGATCTTCTGACACCTTGCTCGATTTTTCTCTATCTAGTCTGGAAATAAGTTTTCTATGTTAAAACTATTCAAATAGCACCACATTGTACATTGAAATTTCTACAATTCGTAGATATACAGGGTCGCTACAAAGTATGGAAACACGGCTCTCATGTGAAAACGGCTAAAAACATAACCATCAAAATTGGGATTTCTAAATGGGATATTTTCTTGAACAATTTGCCGTGAAAAAATCAAAAATGATTCTCAGAATTTTCACATACGGACGCTATCTTGATTTTTTTTAAATGGAATTCGATTTTTTTTATTTTACAACTTTTATAGGCCTTATAATTCTGATTACAAATATATACCTTTTTTTAAAAATACTTGTCTTTTCATCGATAAACCGGACTTTGAAAAGTATAGAAACAGGCAAACGAGTACTTTTTCTAAATGCTGCAATACCACAAATGCATGTTCTATTGTTGATCAAAACTTAAAAAAATATTAAACAGTCAAATGAAAAAATAAAATATTAAACAATAATGATTTTTTATTTTACAAAATATGTTCAAAGTGCTCTCCATTAACTTCTTGGCAGTAATGAATACGCTGGACAAAGTGTTGTATAAACTAGTTAAAATATTAGGACGAATATTTGCAATTTCGGTTCTTATGCGCTCTTCTAATTCTTGTATATTGTGTGGTCTGTTGTTATAAACTCGATTTTTCAAATGTCCCCATAAGAAAAAATCAAGTGGAGTTAAATTGGGCGACCTAGCAAGCCATTCAATTGTTCCTCTCATGCCTATCCATTTGCCGGGAAAAGTTACGTCTAAATATTCACGTACTATTAGTCCGAAATGAGCTGGTGCTCTGTCTTACTGAAACCATATGTTTTCAGCTGGATTAGCTTAAGTTTCATAATTTGAGAATATTTGTCTATGTCTGGGAACAACCTGTTCTTGCAAAAGCTGTAAATATGTTTCAGATGTCAAATTGCCATTAATAACAAAAGGGCCGATAATATGCTGCCCAATTATACCACACCAAACATTAATTTTTTGTGGACGCTGCGTATGAATCTGCTCCATCCAATGTGGATTATTGTTTGACCAGTATCTACAGTTATGGCGGTTAACTTGTCCATTTAAGCAGAAAGTTGATTCATCGGAAAAGAGCACACGGTTAAAAAAATTGACATCCTGGTTTATCCTATTCATCATTGTTTCGCAAAATTCAATTCTGCGATCAAAGTCATCTTCATTCAATTCTAGTAGCAGCTGAATTTTGTAGGGATGATACTTTTCAATTTTCATTATTTTTTGAACTGATCTCCTGCTCATGTTGTTATTGAAAGCCAATTGCTGCACCAAAGTTTTTGGATTTTCAACTACATCTATCATAAGATTAAATGAATTTTCTTCATTTGTAACAGTTTTTGGTCGTCCAACTTTTGGACGATTTTTAACAGTTCCAGTTTCATTAAACCTATTCCATGTTTTAAATGCAACTGACCTGGAAATAGGTGCTCGATCTGGATGATTTACGTTAAAAAAATTAGCAGCTTCGGCAAAGCTTCGCTTTCTATCCCCACACCCAATCATCATGAGAATCTCTATGCGATCCGTTTCACTCAAATGTGGCATTTTTGCAACAACCAGTTACTTACTAATGTTTTTTACACGTTTGACAGGCTAATGAAAACTGTTTTCAAAGGCAACTATTTTAAGTTGACATTGTTAATTTTTAAGTTTAAGTTTCGACCAAAAATAGAATATTTACAAAACAAATGAATATGAAAAAATAAAAAATGCAAGTTGAAGGCCTTAACGTACTCTAAACCTTTGCAAAATATCAGGACATTCCGATAAACCGTTCTCAAAATATTTCGCTGTTTCCATACTTTTCAAAGTCCGGTTTATCGATGAAAAGACAAGTATTTTTAAAAAAAGTCAGATGGTTGTAATCAGAATTATAAGGTCTATAAAAGTTGTAAAATAAAAAAAATCGAATTCCATTTAAAAAAATTCAAGATGGCGTCCGTATGTGAAAATTCTGAGAATAATTTTTGATTTTTTTCACGCCAAATTGTTCAAGAAAATATCCCATTTAGAAATCCCAATTTTGGTGGTTATGTTTTTAGCCGTTTTCACGTGAGAGCCGTGTTTCCATACTTTGTAGCGACCCTGTATAAATATACAAACATCTTTATTTAGACAGCAGAATTACAATTCTTTACAAATATTTATATTTACAATACATATTGATGGGTTAGTAGTCAGTCATGGGCTATCGACTGGAGGTCTTTCTGCCTTGTCATGAATTTATGGTGATTTGCAAATAAGAACTTTGCTAGCTAGCTGAACTGTCATGTAAATGAGTGATGAATTGTAATAGAAGGGTGTTGGGAGGAATATTAAGGTTGTGAGGGATGCAGAATTTAGTAAGAAGGGAATGATTGTGTGGGTTATTGGCAAATTTTGTGGTAAGACAATTCGTAGATATAAATATAATTTAAAAAAGGAATATCAATTTATTTTATTTAATTAAAATATTTTATAAAAAAAAACTTTTATTCTGTTTTTAAAATAATAAATGCCTATAAAAAAAATTATTCAACCTATTAACGCCCATGGCATTTTTTTTTAATTAAGAAAAACTGTTCAAATATTAATTAAAGTTAATATATAATATAATAAAGGGAAGTCCGTAGTGGTTCAGGTAAAAAGAGACAAAAGTGGAAACAATCAACCTGATTGGGACAACAAACAAAATGAGAATATCTTTCGGGACAGGAGTAAAAAAAATTAACTAAAGTATCCCTTAGATTCTAAAAAACTCCTCAGATTTACCATATATAAAACACTACTATGTTTTTTATAAATATCATAAATATGACTTTTGTTCATAATTTTATTGTTTACAATAATTTATATCCAGTGATCTATGTATATGTTACTAGGTGTTCGTGGGTTAAGTATGGTTGAGGCGGTTACTTTGTGATACATTTTAACTACTTTATTTTTATTTAAGTGTATTCACAAGAGAAGGTATAACAATTTTATACTACACCTTCCACCAAAATTAATTATCTAGTATAAATTCAGAATATTTGCACAAAATGTAAATTGCCTTCTCAATAATGTTTATATTAATTCATTTATCAACAAAAATTCGGTATAAATATTGGGTTTTTTTTTTTCGTCCACTGGAGGCTTGTTTGTGGTGTTGTGGTCACTCCTAAGGCCTTCCTAGATTCCTGTTGAAATTAGGTGAAGGTCGCCTTTGTTTATCAACACGTGCTGCTCTCAAGTTCGAGTGCCCCTTATTTTTAGTTCATCCGTAGACATGTGTCTGTCAAAAGCGGTCCATTAAAATTCTCCATTTGTGATGGAAACGCAAATACAAAAGGAACCCTGCGTGTGTGAAATATCAATATAATCAATTTTAAAATGCAGAATGTAAGATAAATTGTTTTTAAAATGTGTCGAGAATGGTTTATTGATCGAGTTTCAAAGTGATATTAATTGAAATCTGCTTTGCTCTGTAAAAAAAAAAAAAAAAAAATAGTTGAACTAGAAATTGAACCTTCTGTTTTTTTCCAAAAAAGAAATTTTGATTATTTAAATAAAAATTAATGTCCTTTCTTCTACTGTTTTTATTAAACTATGTTGGAGCCACGCCTACCCTTAATGAGCGTTGAGCACACCCAGGCCATAAATCCCCGGGTGGGGGGTTAGATTTAGTTGTAGTAGTAAATAGTAGTAGTAGTTTGTATGAATCATGTAAGTCAAGCAATAGACGTCAATGAGTAAACATTTCATTGTGTTATTATTGGAAAAAATCACCATAAGTTTACATTTTATAAACTAAATAAATGTTTCCAAAACCAAATAAATAATTATTTATGTTTATAAAACCCAACATCCAAAAGGGTACAATGGGAATATTGATTACATATGTATATAAATATTTTTAAAAACCTCAATCTACACTAATGAACATGGAAACATAGTTTCTGAAATATATATAGATGAGGGATGAAATCCCGAAACATGTGTCTACAGCCTTGTAACTATTATTTGTTGTTTCCTTTCATTAAATAATTTCGACTCAAACCGTTGCAATTCGCAGTAGTACTGCTATGCAACAACAAATATCTATTGTGTAATCGAATGTCCGGCGGGGTAAATGCTTGGAAAGTAGTTGTTTCAATAGATGTTTGTAAAACTTACAGTGTAAGTATTTTTTTTTTCATTTGGGAAAAAGGGATTGATCGAATTTGATTGATCATTGCCAGAAATTTTCCTTGTTTAATTTCATTGTAATATATATTTATTATTGATAATAATAATAATATTCTGTAAGAGTGGGTAGTCAGCCGCTCTATAGTGAGCAGATAGTCTATTGTGGCTAATATGTGAGACCTTACATCTTGTTTTTCAGGTTCATGGTTTCTAAGTATCCCATGATCTTACTCAGATATATTTAATTTAATAAAAAGAGTAGCTTGGACAGAAATACCTATGGTCAATAACCCATGACAGACTAACACAATTGTACATATTGTTATAATAAATTTTGTCATAGTGTCTGACTAAAGATGTTTGTATATATATAAAACGAGTAGGAAAAAGGACAATAATTTTAATTTAAATAATAAAGTTTCTACAATCAACTTACAGAATATTAGAAAAAAAATTGACTTATCTGTAACTGTTGAAAAAACTAGTGCTTACCACGAGTGTGTGGTTTATTGTAAATGCAAACCAAATTTTCTGCGTGCTTTGATAATTTTAATAAGATTTGTGTGAACACACTTATCTCGCAAACATGATAATATTAAATCATTATATTAATTAATTTCAAACAATGAATCATCTCACTCGGTTTTCAACTTTCAGTGTCGGAATTTATCTCTTATTTTAGTTTTAATCAGGGAAAATACTGATAATGATAAATATTAAAGGATTATGGATTGATAAAATATTTTTTTCTTTTGATAAGATAATAATAAGATATTTTGAAAATAGGATATATCTGAATTTATATTCTTGATTCTTTTATTGATGCGGTTAATTACATAATATATACATATATATATATTATTACAAAAAGGGTATTAAGAATGTCGGGTTTAATTACATAATTATACTGTAACTAGCCTCAGCAATAAAATAATCAAGAATATAAATCCAGAAATATTTAATTTTCAAAGTACTCAATTTCCCCTGGATGTGGTTTCAGTTTTTAAAGGAGAAGAGTTTCTTGAAAACTCTTGAATTAATTTCTCACTTAACACTTCGTGAAATATATTTAAACACATTTCAATTCAAGAGTTTTCAAGAAACTCTTCTCATTTAATAACTGGAACCACATTCAGGGGAAATCAAGTACTTTGAAAATAAAATATTTCAGAATTTATATTGTTTATTATTTTATTGATGAGGCTTGTTACAGTATAATTATGTAATTAAACCAGACACTCTTAAGGGTATTTTTTAAAGTATGTATACATTACCTAAGAGTTTCTTGAATCTATATTCGACAAAAGATTGGTTATTGTTTTTTTTTTTTTTTCGATCAAGTTAATACTCAATATCAAGCTGTGAAGGCTTTTATGAGCAGTGTGATTAGAAATGTTGATTTTTGGGCTATTAAGCTGTGATCACCAGTTCATCCACAGAGCCACTGAAGATGTCGACTGCAGTTGTCAGCGAAACATTTGGAACAACAAACCACAGCCTAATAGCCCTGAAATTAACATTTTTAATATTCGATATTCAGAATTAGAGTAAGAGCCATGACGTATTGCACTACTCCGGTTTTCAAACACTGGGCGAAATTTAGCACTGACAGAGGAAAAGTAAAATGCGCGAAATATGAATTTGCAGCTGAATTCAAAATATAACCAGCATAGAAAATTAATAGACAATGATTACCCACTGGTGCAGTAAGCAGAAAATGCTATTGATTTTTTTTGATTTTATATTCATGCTACATGTTCCCCTACCAACATCAGACTGATAAAAACGAAGAAAGTAAATAAAACATCTGATTACTGAGACTGGTCGACAGGGCTTCGAAGCCAGGGCCATTAATTTCGCAGAAGAAGGAAATAAAATTCCTTACTTCACTTACTAAAATAAGGTTGTCATTGCTAAGTAGCCCTTAACGATGCTAAGTCATCATCGTCCATCATCTATATTTTAGTAGACCTTAGTATCACGTACGTGCGATACAAAGCAAATATCGCAATTTACTGATTACTAAACATTAAAAAGAACTTAAGAAATGCTGATGTGTCCATCATGCTACTTTCCATCCCCCAAGGAAAGTAGCATGATGGACATGATTTTTTAAATGAACATCATCGAAATTTTGTCACTATCAATAACTTTCATATGGACTAAATTATCAGTATGAAAGAGGCGGGTCTTTCATTCTGAGGTTGTATGAAATGAAATACCCCAGGACGACATTAACCACTTAAAAGAGAGCATAAGTAGAAGAGTGAGTTAATGCATGCATAGCTGCGCATGGGGATGCAACCCACTACTAGCTTTTTCTTGAAAAAAATTGTTTATTGTTTTTTTCAACTAAACTTTCATCGTTTCTTAGATGATAATAGAGCATTATTTTAGTGAAGCTTCAAAATTATAATCTAACTCTTAATGGGTGGTGTATTACATATGAAAAAAAAAAACTATTTTTTTTCCCAGTTGACAATTTTTTATATTAATAAACTTACTTAGAACAAATATAAAAATGGTCATGAGTATTTTTTGATTCCCAGCAACTTTTATACAATGTGGCCAGAAAAGGTGTGATAATCTTCAGGTAGCGCGATTTGTTGATTAATTTTGGATAAGAAATGTAAATAAAAAAATATTGTATTCTTCCTCGTAACATCTCACGAGGCCGTTAAAATATTAAATATGTCTCTGGAAATTGGTACTAAATATTTTTGACAAAATCAATAGAACTTACAATCAATTACACATTTGTAAAATTTAAATAACATAGGTGATTAATAAATTGGAAACTTTAACAAATTAATAACTTCTTCAGAAGCATTTTTACTTTCCCCAGGAAAGTATTGTGATCGTAAAAATTTTCGAATCGTACAAATATGTACGTTTTGAGGTCCCCCGAGTTCATTCCATCAAGTTTTGAAAATTGTCTGTGCGTTTCCGCGATAGAGCATAAACGGCTAAATGGATTAAGCCCAAACTTTATATCTATGCTTTTTATAACAGTGGAATGATCTGAAACGCTTTTGGTTAGAATCAAAACTCATTAAGTGCAACTTTACTCTTAGCGATTTTTCATTTTTAATTCGGATAGAAAAATGTTTTAAATAAAAGTTGTAGATCTTGAAAAATAAATGATTTCTGTTATAAAACTTTTATTGTAGGACCTTCGGTTTTCATTTTATAAATGGAAGAATTTCGTTTACCTGATAAATTCTCTTAGAAATAAGCAATTATGTTGGCTGTGGAGACTTTAATTATTGAAGTAATTATTTTAATAACGAATAAAACGTCAAAGTGCCGTCAAACCCCTCCAGTTTAAAAATATTCAAAAAGAATGTGGAAAAATTTTATCAATTCATTGTAAGGTAAGAAATAACACAATAAATTATAAAATCCTTCCAAGTACTTGGCTTTAACTTTAAAAAACAACAATCCATTTTTTTCAATCAATCATTTTTCCTTTTCTATTAAATTTTCAATTAGAAACTTATTTGACCGAATTCACCAGGGAAAGTACCATGAAGGACACATCACCATTTTTTGAATAAAAATAGATCTGACAACTATGTATTTTCATATGTAGCCTTATTAAATTTCACTTCACTATGACATATACTTGTCATAATTTTTATGTAAGGATTTATTCACACAGTCACAGTTATTTAAATAAATCAAAATAAATGATTTATTATTCCTTTTTGAGTTCTTTTTATTTAATTTATCCTTATATAAAAGATTTTGTGATACGATCAATCTTTAATGAAAGAGGAATCTTAGACTTAATGAATTCTGTTTTTAGCCAAAAACTAATCAGCACCAAAAATGTTCTAAAACTTGGTCTGACTTCTACGCGAAACAAACATTTTTCAAAAATCGACTTAGGGGACGGATGTTTGCGCTGAAATTGGGAGTTCAAAAATGTTCACTATCACAATACTTTCCCTTACTTACGGTATGGTGAAAGTAAAAAAAAACACCTAAGAGTATAACTCAAAAACTAAGGGTGCTATGATAAAAAGTCTTATGACCAAAATAATTATTTTTTTTATTTTTTATTTGACATGTTTTGCGCTACAATTAACATTTAAGGAAAAATTTAGAAAAATGGAAAACCTCTAAGAATATAACTAAAAAACTAAGAGGTCTACAAGAAAAAGTCAAGATATTCATACAAAATTAATTAATATTATATTTATTACTTCTATGATTATTATTAAACACTTGTTTGATCCACTGTTGTAAAATTTTCTTTAAAATTCCTCTTGCAGAGTTATAAGCAACAATACAAAATATTTTTCCTTAAATTTTCTACCGGAAATTAATCTACCTGAAAATTATCACACCTTTTCTGGCTGCTTTGTATTTGGTATACGCATTTGTGTAAACATATTTATTTTGTAAGGAAAGCAGATAAGAGTTTTTAGGGAAACCCCAGACTGATATTTATGTTAGAAAATATGTTATTTCGAATATGCCTGTATTCTAACTTGAAATAACATAAATATTTAAAAATTTTGCTAGATAACTATAAATTCATTGAGACACTGTTTTCACATTGAGGAATGTAGCTTCCAAAATAAATTACATACAGGAAATAAAAGTGTCAACCACTTTCATTTCTTAGAACTAATTTATCCCCAATCTGAAACCAGCTCGTGAATCATACAAAGAATCTTAAGTTTTCAAAATGTAAACATCTCATATTTTTGTAGAGTAGAGATTGTGACCTTCAAGAAATAAACAAAGTTTATTTTAAACACAACATAATATATATATACACACACTAGCACTACGAGCCTAGCTGGCCCATGGCTTCCTTGATAATTTTCTTCTGTCTTCTTATTCTGTGCCTTTTGTTTCCATCCGGTAAAAACATAATATATATATGTATATATATACAGAGTTTTATGTAACACCGAACATGCTACAATGTATTCAATGTAAATTTTCCTATGTTCGATTTGTTCAGGAACACATCTAAGCATTGAGTGTGATGTGATTGGCTACTATTTCTAAAAATAATATACTCAACCCAAACTACACCCTTCCAGTCAAAAATTAATTATCGCAAGCTAGTGACATTTACCATTCTGGTGCTTAAAGCAGACACATATGAAGAGTTGGACATCTTTACGTATCAATAATGTATACAAAGGAGAAGATTTTTTTGTTTTTTGTTATGCATTGTGGTTAAGTAAAATATCCATAATTATACATGTTGCATTTGACATAATAGTTGACAAATATAATTTATTTTTGACGGAAAGAGTGTAAATTGGGTTGACTATGTACCATTAGAAATTGTAGCCAAATGCTTTGGTGCGTTCCTGAACAAATCGAACATAGGAAAATTTACATTGAGTACATTCTAGCGTGTTCGGTGTTACATAAAACTCTCTGTATATATATATACTAGCACTATGAGATTAACTGGCCCATGGCTTTTTTTTTCACAACAAAATTATATTTAAACAATTCAAACAATTCATTGAATAGTCGAGAGTACAGCAACGGTAATAATTGTGAGATGATTCTTGGGCAATGTGAAATCGTAAGTTCCATTATGCAAAACCGTCTCCTTTAGTCCATGCATGTACGTGCAATTATTATTGCAAATTAACGATGTAATTGTACCTCTAAATGGAATCAAGGATGAAAGCAATGATTGAATTATGGCATAACTTAGAAAGCATAATTATTTCATAAAAACAGGAAATTTACTTATAGCTCAATAACAATGCATTGATGATAATTACATCGGTGTTCGGATACAATGCCATGAATTTGTTTTTCTTTTTCAGAGAAAAAAATGCTCTGTTAAATTATGACACATGTGATGTTTTATTCAGATACAATTCTTGTTAATTCTTGAGGCTTCTATTTTATTATACATTGTAATTCAGTTTTAATAGACTTGGATTGTTTATTATTTACTAAATAATAGTTTTGTTTTGATAATGACACGCAAAAGTTGTCGAAATTATAGTTAAGAGCGCGCTGTATCAGCTGATCAACTCAGATGTAAACATTCTTTCCCCTTACGTCTGTATCTAACCCGCGAACGCCTTGGAAGAGTACATATGAGGACTCAACGTTGTCAGACGAAGACAGTCGCGCAATGGGCGCGTTCAGTCTCCCCTCCAAGATTTTTTTATTTTCTAAACAAATACACACGTTTATTTCGTATTTTCTGGTTATAGACCGCGCTTTTCACTCAATCTGCATGCGTGGCTTGTGTGCTAGTGATGGATCAGCTCGATTGAGAAAAATCAAAAATCATTTAGTGATCTATTATTACCATTCGAATGATCATTCGAATTATGATTTGAATGATTATTCAAATGGTTATATGAAATATATATCTAACGATCATTCAAATATTTCTATAAAATTTATTTGTAATCAAACAATTGTTGTGAAAAATAAATACACTTTTTTGAAAATTAATATTTAAAAGTAAAATTGAACATTATATCAAGTTGAGAATATTTATAAATAATACATATTACAAGTAATATCGATTTATTACATAAAAATAATTTTCAGAGATATTTATTTCAAGGGTGTCAGTTTTTTAATGTATTAAAATTGAAACAATTGTTTTAGATTTGATTAAAAAAATCCAAAACGAGGTGGGAAAGGGTTTTCAAACAGGTGCTGTGAATAGATTTATGTATAAAGAGTTGGACCTAATCCTTAAAAAATAAACCCAAATCACTTAGAATTGAATTATGAATTCATGAATGAAGGATTTACAAGAGATATATATGATTCGATTTTTTTTGTATAATTATTACAAAAGATTTAACTTTTTAAATATTTAATAATAATTGTAAGTATAGAAAAAAATAAGAAAATAGTATTTTTTATTGTATTTAGACACTTCATTAAATATAATAGTAACAAATAATCATTCAGGTAAACAATGGATAATGTCAGAAAAATAGTATTTTAGTGAAGAGGCCATATTGCCATATACATTTTGATATTTGACTTATATTAAAAACTGTAACACATGTTATTTTAAATTTAAAATGGAAATTAAAATAAAGGATTATAATCCTTATAAAATGATTCAATTAATAAATTATCATAAATTTTAATGCAAGGTTCGGACTTTTTAAAATTATTTATATCCTCTTCAGCTCTGATGAATTTATTAGTCATTTGGGGCTTCTACTTTAAAGTTTTATAAAACACTGATTTAATTTGTAAACAAATTGAATCGGTTAGTTTAATTTTTTTTGTTTGTTTTCAAATTCATTTTTTTTATAATTGGTTGTTTCGTAGAATTATATTAAAAAATACTAATCAGTGAAACAGTTAACTTAAAATCATTGTAATTTATTGATTAAATCAATTTTGATATAAAGAAAACACTTAACTTTTTTATACCACTTTTATAATAAAAGTGGTATAAAAAAAATTGAAAATGTACCACGAAGTGAAAGCCTCCAAGATCCAAGAATGATTAAATCAAATTAGTGTTTAGTTAAAGACTTAACAACAACAGCTAACTAACCAGACAAAGAATTCAAATTTATATTTTAAGTGATATCTTTAACCTAAAATATTTTAAAGATGATCACATTTGCGGATATATCGAAAGTAGATAGCTTATTTCAGTTAGGATAATATGGAGAGTATATTATTATACTTAATAATATACCCATATCTAAGACCAATATTTTTTGTCATAATTTTTTTGATAAAAAATACGCAGATTCTAAAAATAAAGTAATATATAGTCTGTCCTGTTTTAAATAATCAAATTCATATTTATTTTCAGCATAACTGCAAATGTGACTCTTTGTATTATATTATTACAAATGGTGAGGATTAAATCAATACTAATTGAAAGAAACAAAAAACATGAATGATTCTCCCCTATCAACTGAAAATTATATCGTTTTAATAGGAATAATAAAATTCAATTAATAGAATTGAATTGTATTATTCGTAAGTCAAATAATTATTCATGGTTCATCATACAAGTACCAAATCCTCCGAATTGTATAATTAATACAGGTTGTTCTAAATTACGAGCGCACCATTGCTAATTTTCGTATTAGTTGATCTAGGGAGTCGATTAATTTAGCAATGTAGAGTCTTCAGTAAAATCCAGTTATTATAAATAACAAAATAGAATCAAATCATCGAAAGAATATTTGTTTATCTGACAGTTTTACCTTCTACTTAAATCAATATAAATTTTGTTTTTTGATGCATTACAACAACAAAAAATATAATCAAACAATATAAAATGTGTAATATGTAAGTGACGTATGTAAGTGATGTACATTTTAAGTGCATTGCTTTGAGTTCGATCTAGAATTTCGTTATTTGTGATTTTTTATAATAGCCTATTATAACTTATTTGTTAAAATTACCTTGATGTGATGTGTTCAAATAGATACGGGTTTCCATTAAAAATTTGTTTGTTTTGTTAATATCTTGAAAATGCGATTTTCTGATTTTACCGTTGTAATTCCCGGAAAATTTACTACTATTTTACTAATTTAACCAACTCTCTAGCTCAACTAATAACGAAGTTAGCAATGGTTTAGAAAAAACTATATATATAATAGAATAAAATCAATAAGTAATAATATTTAAATCGTGTTTGTACAAATGTAATAAAGGTGTTATTAGAATAACGAATGAATAAACAGTCGGCTCTGCTAAAACAACAATTTCATTACAAGACCGTCGCCGCGCGCTTAGTTGCAACGCGCTTGGCCTCGCGAGTCTGTGTTCGCTCGAAAAATTGTTCTAGGAACGGATCGTATTTAATTAATTTCAGAAATATACACTTACTCAAATAATATTGTTTGAAAGAAGTGGGATCGAATACTTAACACAACTCCGCCCATAAAGAGTGTTTCACATTAATCCCGCTTCATGGCAGCATTTTACGGGTCTATTTTTTTACTAGCTAAAAAAGTGTTTTTTGCATTTAAAAATATTTTTTATAAAAAAATGTTATTAGGATTAAATTTCGTACAAAATATTTATGATGGTATAGCGTTGGCTTTTTATTTATTTTTTAAAATTTTTATTTTTATTTTTTATATTTTGCAAAAAATTAAAAAAAAACTCGACGCTATGCCCCCCGCAACTAATAAATAGAAATTTCAGCGAAAACAGATTTTAAATATCAACAATAATAACGAAAAAAACAACTTTATTAGAAAAGTAGGAGGTATAGCGCGCTCTTAACAATAAACAATTCGACTTATACAAACAAGGTTTAACTGTTTTTTAATATAATTAATATTTTTTTAAAATTTAAACATTGGTAGTTTATATTGTAATAGTAAATATCATGGTACTTTCTCCGATGAATTTGGTAAAATACGTTTTTGAATGAACATTTAATGGAAAAGAAAAAAATAATAATTAAAAAAATGGATTATTATCTTTTAAAGTTTTCACAAAATTTCTTCACACTTCTCGAGTATTCTGGAGGTCTGTGCGAAATGTGATGGCATTTTGATGTTTCATGTGACATAAAATAATTATTTAAATAAGTTAAGTCTCCACAGCCAACATAAAGAAAATTATAAAAATAATTGTATATTTCTAAGGGAATTTATCAGGTAGACGAAATTCTTTTTCCCTTGGACAGGGGTCTGGGAAAAGTAAAAAAAAAACAGATTAAAATGTGTTTTTAATAATCAATTCATATTTATAATTAAAAAGGGTTTCATTTATTAAGATATAATTCTGATTAATGGTGGATATTTAACTGGAAAACTTCTATGTTCATAAAGACTAGAGATGGACAAAGTCGATCTACATTTTAAATTTAAAGTAAGCCTAGACAAAAGGATCAATTATATAAACAATATTTCATTTTTTTAACAAATTATATTTTATTGAAATTACTGATCACTGAGGCTTTTACTTCGTTATACATTGTGTAATATTATAATAAAACACTTTTTTAACTTTGTTTGTATAACAGAATTTTATATTTAGTGACTATAGTTTCAATAATTTACACTTGTCATTATCAAAAGTATAATTTATTGGTGAAAATATTTAAATTTAAGTTAAAACTATTGTTTTAATGACATATATACAAGATATTACAGTGTTATCTTGTATATATGAGTTGTAAAGTATATTTTTTGAAATTATATCGGTAAATTTTTAGGCATATTTTTCTGTTTTTTTCCAACAGTTCCAATTACGTTTGTAGCATTTTTTAGATATCAAAAAGTTCTGGTGATGAATAAGATATCCGAAAAAATATTGTATTGGAGTTGGCCCAGCAGAATTTAGGCAAAGGCTATACATTATTCTTAGATAATTGGTATTCATTATCTAAGAATAATGTATAGCCTTTGCCTAAAATCTGCTGGGCCAACTCCAATACAATATTTTTTCGGATATCTTATCTTTGCCTGTATATATTTTGAATTGCGAATAGTAGATTCACAGAGTTTGTAAAATTTTATCTTAAATCATACTCGTTTGCTTGCAATGTATTTCATAAGGGATTTGTCAATGACAACGTTTTTATTTGGTGTGTACAATTGTTCAAACTTATTATTTAGGTAGTCAACTATTTTTCTTATTTTACATATTTTATCACCTTTGTCTATTGCATTATTATTCTCCAAATGAAGAAAATTGGAAATAGCTAGAAAACGTTTCAGGGCATAGTTTTTGAATATATTGGCACCTCTATAATGGCTCTTTTTGACCAGTACATGTCAATCATGGATTTATTTACATGTATGTCACATGTAAATAAATGTAAAATATACTTGTAATTCGTCACGCTCACTTTAGAATATTTCTGATTTGTAGTGTGTGTTGCATATCTGTTGGTTTCCCTAACTATCATTTCAAAGAAATAATAACCAAGTATTTGTCTTGGTAAATATTTTTGTATTTGGTATATCTGTATCCTTGCTGCAAGATATCGGCCTCGAGTGTTTATGAACATTTCCTAGTATTGAATTTCTGCTTGAATCATGAAAATGGGGAAAGTTTTCATTTTCACTCAAATAATCTTCATTTTCCACATCACTTTCGGTCAATATATTATATACACCCATAGGCATGGATAACTAGGATAGGCACAAATCAACTAATTAATAATTATAGTAATTAAATTACATCTAATAACTAACCTGAAAACTTGTTTAAACCTGACGCAATTTTGTGGACGTCTGTAACACGTCAAAATTAATTTTGATGCTAAGAACAAATGACGTGTCACAGATGTCTTGGTATGTCAAAGGGTTAATAATATTAATATTGGGAAATGTCACTTACTTATTAATAATCTCCAATTTGTTATTATTTATTAACTTTAGCTACTTAAAATTGGTTATTCAGAAATACTCGATTATTAAATTCACTCGATTTTGCCCAACATTAATAATGACATTGAAACCCTAAATCGGATTAAAGACAATTGGATTGCACATGCCAAAGTAAATATAAATCAAGAATTAAAGTCTCAACACTGGCTAATACCGGTAAATCGGCCCTCTTCCCTATCGAAAACGCTAAACATAATGTTTGACAGTTACGTTGGGATAGCAGTTTATGATAGCGTGTGCGACAACGTTTCTAGATAATTCCGTATTCCGTATGGAGTGACATGTATTTCTGCAGTGTTAAAAAAGAATATAGTTTTGATGTGTCGGTAGAAAGAGAGAGGTTATTATATGCCGAATTAGTAAGACGAGGTCGATATATTTCAACGTTACGCTCATTGAATGGCTGTTGAATGGTTGAATTCTAACCTAGCAAAATGTGTGTGTGTAAACTATGCAATCGAAGAAAACCAAAGTGCATCAAACATCCATAAACAGTGCGATTTTTTCCTTTATTAAAAAACGTACTCAAAGCATTTGTAAAATGCAAATTACTTGTGTTTCCATGTGGAGTTGAAATGTTCATAAGGCGATCATAAAAAAAATCAATTTGTGCTTTGGTTTTCTCTGATTTAAAGTTTATAAACTGTTATATGATTGTATTAAATTGCAGTAATGTTTTATTGCACTGTTGAGCCATTTTGATATGTAAATTTCGGTATTCACATCATTAGTAAAGGGGTTTGACGTTTTCTACCTAAAACAACAATCACTATGCTTTCTGAACCCCCACAGTACCCTCATTTAAAAAAATACATTAAAAATTACATCTTTAATATAAAACTCCCTGTTTCGAATTATGGGAAAATTTATAAAAAGGCACACTCGCTCCTCAATTAATGCACATTCTATGGATTCCTGAAGGTGTGAAGTATAAAAATGTTCTTTTTTGATAGTTTAAATTCAATTTTACAAGAGAATAAGCCAAAAATACAATAATATTTATTAAACTACCGCTAAAAAACAATTTGAATTGAAAATAACCTCGAAAAGCGGCTAAACGCTATGATAACTGGACCTATTTCGGTGCCTGCTATTTTCAACGATTTTAGCGGCTGTCATGGTGCTGAGCGTTGACTGAGATAAGAGTTTAGCGCGATACGGAATACGAAACAGCCATATAAAGTGACCTTGAAGAATAGCGTGCTGTCAAACATAGCGTTTTCGATAGGGAATAGGGCCGAATGAGTGTCGATTATGAATGAATGAATTAAAGTTGCAGTCATGTAAATTTAGTTTATTTAATACTTAATCTATTCAAAACTGTGGTTTAGGATTAAAAAATATAGATTCAATTATGAAATGGAAGTTCTAATTTGTATGTGGTTTTGGCAAAAAAATTATAAAGATGAAAACTGGCTCAATTATTTACTTTTCATAATTGACACTCATTCGGTCCATTAGTGCCACTTATGGGAAACTTGTTTATTTCAAGGGATAACAAAAATAGTTTTCGTGACCCTAGGTTAATTTTCAAAAGCTGGAACAAACATGACCTATTTTTTGCCAGTTTCAAGTTATAACACGATGTTGACGGTGTGTTGTTCTTATGTCGGTGAGAATAATCAACGGGCGTGCCTGACATCTATACCACGGCAGAAGCGAGACAAGAATAGTCGTTTTCATTTTAGCTATTGTGAAATTTTGACTTACATTATATAAGTGCTTTAAAACAAATGTATAGTCAACGCAACCCAAACATGAAAGACAAAATTTAATGTGTGTAAGTTAGACCTTCAAACGACACTGAAAGGTATAAGGTATTTGGAATAAAAAAATAGACATGTCATAGTCGTTCTTCACATTTGAAGTTGACAGCTCTAAAAAAATTATTGAGTCAAATCATTTTTCCACAATGCCTCAGCATTTAAATGAAGCTCAAAAGTCGAAGGCTTTAGCCAAAATTAGAAGAAAATTGGTCTTTAAGTGAAGTGGCTACTGAATTAAATATAAGTAAAATATTGTACAGGACTGATCGATCCCTATTCGTACGTTTTATTATACCAGTGTGCATGCATGTCATTTTATGACGTAGCATCGAGGAAAAATGGACGCTATCACCAACTCCACAGAAAATTAATAGATAAATTCACCATGTGATCGGCATTGTTACTGTTGTATTTAAGAGAGTAGTTTGTTGCGTTCCCTAAATTTAAGTAAATAATTTTCAAATTGTAAAAAGCTTAAATATGTAATTGTATTTTTTTTTAGCATAAATTATCGGAAAAAATTATTGAAATTATGTAATTTTCTATTATTACAATATTGGATTTCATGTGTAATGAATCAAAAATTATATGTAAATGTAATTAATTATAAATTATTAATAAACTCGTTAAATTGTTTATGAGTATTTTTTATTTTACCTTTCATTATAAGTAAATTTAATTTGAATATACCCACCCTTCCACTAAAAATTTGACTATTAGAAAGCCAAAGGGCCCATTTGGAGTTGCAAAATAACAAATATTTGTTTGTTTTTCTTTAAGTACGACTATTGAAATTTCTTTACTACCTATGTACTCATGTAGGCGCAACTCATTCACGTAAACTTAAAGCAGTAATCAACAGAGAGCGCTTTGGGGCCTTAATAATTATTTTTTGGGGGCAAATGAAAAGTAATTATACCTCTGATTTTTACTTACAAAAATCAAAGTGCGTTGACTGTACATTAAAACATTTATTTGGCCTATACCCCTCCAGACATTGAATTGCATAATGGATGTTTGTTGCATTGCAATAACATATTATCACTGAGGTCCTATTGTTAATTAATTGTATATTGAAGTTTATAACTTACTATATATTTGTTACAGGGGTTTTAATGAAAACAGCCCACGGCTTAGGGGGATTTTTGCATTTACAACCCAGATAAATCTTAACGCATAGATCTTGAATTCGTGATGTAATTTAATAAGTAAATAAATTAAATCATGCACGCGAAAATTTATTGTATATATGTTTTCAGAGATATATTTGTTTTATTACAATAGTGTAAGTATGGCCCCACGCAAATAGGATTTAGACATGGTAAGAGACCACTCAATGATAATTTCTATTAGTTTTTTTTTTTTTTGCACTAGTCTTTTCATTTCGTCTTATATTAATATTACACACTACTTTCCATATTTCATAATGTAATTCAAAGAAGACTGAATTTGGAAATTAAATCATAAATGATTTATGGTTTTAATATTTAGACATTGGTAGTTCATATTGTATGAAATAAATATGAATAAATTATTAAAAATCAACCAATAAAACACAGATTAGATTGAATAACTTTAAATTTAAAGTTTCATATTTATTTCATAAATGATTTAATTATGTGCGGAATAGATCGCACATAGTCTCCAACAACCTTCTCAAATAAATTAAGAGAACAAATATTGTTCTAAAGCAACCCGCATAATATTATATAACATTAATTTTGTAACATTTATTTAATTTAATGTTTATATTTATAAACATGTTGGTGTTAGCAGGTTGGCGTCCGGCGCAAACTACCACCTTGGAGTAGTTGGAAGTTGCATCAACACGCCTTCACAACCCCCTGACTCGTAGCAACGCACCAATCAGAGGACAGGTGCTTAACCACCACTAACCCCAAATGGAAGGGGGTTGCGGTGGTTAATAAAATTAATAAAACCAATGAGGGTTCGAGGAGACAACAGTTAATTTTATTTTTTCGAACGTGAATTGTGAGCTAGATAAAGTGTTAAAGTGAAAGTAGTGCGTGCAAAAGTCAGTAATGCGAAGAATGAATAAGTTTTTTTGCTATCTTTTGACTGTCTTGTACATATATATATATATTTCTGTATTTTTTTTGTTGTTAATGTTTTTTTTATATATAATTGTATTGTTATTGTTTTACGAAATCAAAGTTTCATTCAATTCATTCAGCCCCAAAAGAAATATATATTTAAGACAAGAAAGTGCAAACTGGAAAATCCAGGTAAGTACCCTTTTATTCCGTCTTCCGATGAACCAGCAGGCCAAACTATAATTTTATCAATAAATTCAGAATCGGGGCAGTTAATTTTTTGATTAAATTAACGCTTTAATTTCAGCTGTTGATACATTGACGAATTTTGCTTTACTTTTCATTGTTTTACATTTGAAACTAATGTAATATCTTTCTTCACTCTTATACCAATCTTTACAACTTGTTAATTTTAAAGTCCTGTAGAAGTTTGTCACTATTTTCGTTTTTAATTTGTTGATGATTATTAAATTTTATAATAAAATTTGTTTTTTTACAGGATCAACATCTCAGTTAGCCATAAAGAATACAGACCTATTATTACAAGTAGTGATGGGCAAAATCAATTATTTTCGATAATCGAATGATAATTTTATCATTTCTGTGAAATCTATGATTAAAATTTAATACAATTATTATGTTTGAGTTTTATTATTTCTATTTGAAGTATTTTGAAATTAAATTTTCATTACTTTTTCAAATGCTGTTATTTCCAAGTTAAATGCCCCAATGATAATACAAAATTGTATACAATTATATGGTTATATTTTTTACCAGAATAATAATTGTAAATAAAAAGTAAGGCTGGCAAAATTAATCGATTAAGTCGATTAAAAAAAAATCGATTAAATTGTTTGTTGGAAAAATTTTCTATCCATTTTCAATTAACCGATTAGTTTCGATTAGTAGGTTATTTTAGCCGACCAATTACTTTCGATTAGTCAGATATTTTAATCGTTTCGATTAGTCGACTATATTAACAGTTTTCGATTAGTCGGTTATATTAGCCGACCTATTAGTTTCGATTAATGGGATATTCTAATCGCTTCAATTAGTCGAATATTTTAACTGTTTTCGATTAGATGGTTATTTTAGCCGACCGATTACTTTCGACTAATTGGATATTCTAATCGTTTCAATTAGTTGATTATTTGAACCGTTTCGGTTAGACGGTATATTTATCAATGTAACATAGTTATCCATAATTTTTAATATTTATCATAAATAATGTTTAATAATATCGTGCATTATATCAACAATGTATGAAAAAATAAGCAACATAATTTTTTTATTTGTTTTACATTTATTTAATCTTTGCTAATATTCTCTAAATTTAAATGTTATTTGAAAATATTTGTATAAGAAGAATATAATTACAACTCATAACTATTTTTTTTTTTGAATAATATAATTTTGCTTGCTAAAAGTCAAAATAACAAAATGCAATTGTGTCCTTAAAGTTTGTTTTATTTTCATTTTTTTGTTGTTTTAGTCGACTATTTTATCCGTTTTCGATTAGTCGGTTATTTCAGCTGACCGATTATTTTCGATTAATCAATTAGTTTCGATTAATCGCTTAGTTTCGATTAGTCGGTTATTTTCAATTAAATGTCGGATAAGTCGATTAATTGAATATTTTGAACTTCGATTAATCGATTACCGCCGAAGTCAAAATTGCCAGCCTTAAAAAAGGATGAATAATTCATAAAGTACAACAATCGCTAACCAGTCAATAAACATAACTAGAAATTACCAAATAAAACGTAGACAATTAAAATGTAGTGAAAAAACACTAACACAAGCTAATAATTGAATAAAGCAATAATGAGTTTAAGGTTGCGGTTTAGTGGAAAGAGATAGCTATATAGTAAAATGGAAATAATCGTTTGAAAATAGAGCTATTCTTTTGGATTTCATAATATGAATGTGTATTTACATTTTTTATCTACCAAGTATAAAGTATCAGTCTAAATAAAAAATAAATCGTTAATTTTCGTGTATTACGTCAATTTACTAGTTTAAGTTAGAAAAGAAAATTGTAAGATATAATGAAATTAAAGGTCATGTCTGCTAAGTCATTTGAATGCGGAATTTAGTGAAATCCTTTAAATTTTCATTGCACAAGTTTTTATTGGCAAAAATTTAATTTAAAATTTGCTATAAATTTGATCAATTTTCATTGTTTTTCATAATTATTTTTCACAGAAACTAAACATTAAAATAATTTTTAATTTATCTGATGAAATTCCTGCTTATTTTAAGATTATTTTAATGTATAATACAATATTGTTCATTGATCACAACAACAATCTAACTCAAATTAGTGATTGCCCATATTTGTATAGCTATCTCTTTCTTCTAAACCGCACCCTTAAGTATTGGTAGGCGTCAAAATCAGCTGAGGTGTGTATGTATGTTGGATGTCAACAAACAGCTTCCTCTAGTCATTCTATGGCTTATTCTGATTTTTTTAAATAAATTTTGAAATTAACTATACAAATATTAGTTTGTAAATTAAATTCACTTGGTTTTGTTTCACTTATTTGTATTTTATTTTCTACTAGTTTCGGCTTGATGCCATTATCAAGAATCATTCTTGATAATGGCATTAAGAATCAAAATACAAATAAATAATACATTATCAAGAATTATTCTTGATAATGGCATCAAGCCGAAACTAGTAAAAAATAAAATACAAATAAGTGAAATAAAACGAAGTGAATTTAATTTACAAACTAATATTTTTAAAAAATGTTTTACCAAGTGATTAATGAGATGTCTGATATATTAACTATACGATTCTAAATATGAATAGATTTTTAAAAATATACCAATAAAATAAATAAAACAGATTAAAATGAATTACTTTAAATTCTCGAATAGTTTTGGGTTATTAGCCCATTATCAAGAGAATTTATTTTGAATTTTGTTAATTTTAAAGTCCTATAGAACTTTGTTTCTATTTTCGTTTTTAATTTGTTAATAAATATGATTTCTC
Source organism: Philonthus spinipes (assembly GCA_963082785.1). NCBI lineage: Eukaryota > Metazoa > Arthropoda > Insecta > Coleoptera > Staphylinidae > Philonthus > Philonthus spinipes. Next base: position 22,180,395 of record OY720308.1, read on the forward strand.
TTGATAATGGGCTAACAACCAGAAACTAATTAAGAATTTAAAGTTATTCAGTTTAATCTGAAACTATAAATGTTTGTGTTACTGATTTTGTTTCATTGCCGTTCATGTGAGACAGAGTGAAATAATACAAAACAATTGTAAAATGAAAATGTCCTTTGTCAAAGGTTTCAATTATGGTGTATTAAGGTGTACTTTAACAACGCTTTAACTAATAACTATAAAAACGACCCTGAAATAAACAATGCCTGATATATAATTTTTGATCGCTAACAGATGTATACAGGAAAACGTACTCCCTCCTCTCTTTAAATGTTGTTGAATTGTTCAAATAAGTCTTTTATTTTAACAATTTTATTTTTTTAGTCTTATATAACATCGTTATATGTTCCTCTCTACTTCTTAGTGTGAGGTGATTTTAACAATGATTGTATTCAAATAATTCATGTATAAAAAACGGGTACTTATTTTATATGGAAATATACGTTTTAAGCAAATATCCATTTCCTCATTATACAGGACGCAGAAGAGAATATTATATTTTTGAAAGGTTAATAAAAAAAGAATCTATTGCAGATATAGGTATAACTTTTTTTCGCCTTACAAATCACCCCATCAAAATTTTTTCATGTAATTATAAAAATTACAGCTATCAATTGGCAGCCACCATTGTTTATACATTGATTGAGTCGATTTCTGAAGTTTCGAACCACTCTCTAAAGCATGTCCACCAGTATTTCATCTATAGAGTTCTGAATGTTTATCTTCAGGTGAGCTAGGGTCCGTGGTCGATCATTGTAAACGATAGACTTTAATTAACCCCGTAGCAAGAAGTTACATGGAGCCCCAAATCTGGAAACCCGACCAAGGGAGATCGCCTCTGACAGAGATGAGGCGGCTAGAGAAGTGTTCCCTCAACAATTCATCCATTTGTTCCATATGTGGAATGACAAATTCTTCGATCATCCCCTTATATCGAGCTGCATTCACCGTGACAGCACGCTCATTTTCCTCAAAAAAATAGGGATCAATAATTTTGAAAGGGTGTAATGAGAGTACTTCTTGATACTGTTTATTTTATTTTATTTTCTGGACTAGTTTCGATATAAAATCATCCTCAGCAGAAAAACGTCATTATAAGCATATACAAGATCGTATAAATGAGATCATGTTCAATTGTAGGATTATTCATCGGTTTTATTGAAATATTTAATATTTTTAACAATTTTATGGTTATATAGTTTTATTATTTCTTCTTTGATTTAATTTAAATTTATTGTTTGAAAATAGCGTGTTGGGTATTTATTATTAATTTGAGGTTAAACAAAGATAGTTTAACCTCAAATTAATAATATTTGAGGTTAAACAAAGATAGTTTAACCTCAAATTAATAATATTTGAGGTTAAACAAAGATAGTTTAACCTCAAATTAATAATAAATACCCAACACGCTATTTTCAAACAATAAATTTAAATTAAATCAAAGAAGAAATAATAAAACTATATAACCATAAAATTGTTAAAAATATTAAATATTTCAATAAAACCGATGAATAATCCTACAATTGAACATGATCTCATTTATACGATCTTGTATATGCTTGTAATGACGTTTTTCTGCTGAGGATGATTTTATATCGAAACTAGTCCAGAAAATAAAATAAAATAAACAGTATCAAGAAGTACTCTCATTACACCCTTTAAGAATACTTGATATAATGGACAACAACCCATTGATCAATAATTTTGACCGACAAATTTGCTCACCAAACAGTTACACAGTTAGAATGGAGAGGAAAAAAAATGATTAGATCCTAGTATACGTACTACACCTCTTTGGTTATTTTCAAAAGAAAGCCCTATAAACGGGTATTTTTATGATGAATGATGATCTTAGGAGTTGATTTTTGGTGGTTTTCAGGTGTTTAGACTTGTATTTTGTTCACAATTCAACTCAAAAGTCGGGAGGTTATATCACTGATTTTCCGTATTTCCATCACAATAAAAACCATTCTTTAGTTATTTTCCGCACCTATTTACACTAGTGTTACACTTCAGCACGCTTTTATCGTGTTAAAACGGCATTTATTAAGGAAATTATTGAATTTAATTTTCATAAAACTACATCATCCGCACATCATTCATTAAGCGTAAGTTCGACTTGCGTTTTCATTTGTACATAAGTTCTCAACACAGACCATAGATGGCCATCCAACAGAATGGTGCTGTACATTTTTCTCTCTCATTTAGTTTAAACTGTTAAATATCCTCCCCTTTTTTTCGTTTAATCTATGCAATAATAGATTAATAACCCTTTTTAATGTTCGCTTTCTATCTTCAAAACATTATATTTTCCTAACCTATGGATCGCCTTTTTTATGGAATAATCCATAATATTATTTATTAATTATGATAAATAATATTTAATCTAAGGTGACTCGTAGCGCTGTAACGCGGCCAACTTCACGGTGAAGTGTAGCACGTATACTAGGATTGAGCCAAAAAAATTGAGGACCAAAACTCTCAGGCACACCCCCTCCCAGCTCCATACTCTCCCCTCTTGCCGTTTGATTGACTATTGAGAGAAATGTTACATAAGGCTTCAGTAATAGAAGTAAGGCGGAGATTGGATAAGTGTTTAGAAGTAGGTGGGTGGTAATATTGAAAACTTGTTATAGTAATTGCTTATATACCTTGTTTCTTTCTATGGTAGTATCAATAACATATTTGGTATTGTTTTATCTTTAATTAATAATTAATAATATTTAATTATAGAAAGATGCAACTTTGCCATTGACAATTGTACATTTTTTAAAATAATTTTTTAACTAAGTTTCATTATATTTTTTTTAATGGAAGATTTTTTTTTCTTTACAAAAATGAGCTCTTTTAAAATATAGCTACGTTTCACAGACAAAAAATTCAATGATGTCATTACTTCAGCTTCCAAATTCAGAATTATATAATAATAATACATTTATTTACGGTATCTCCTTTTTACAAAACATATGCAACAAAAATCAATATTACAACTAAATAGATAAATGTATGTAAATGATAATCAAACTGAAATATAATTATAAACTGACAGTGAATAATACTAATATTTTAAATTGGTCATAACAAAAGTATTAATTCCGTTGATACCTACTTACATAAACACATCATTTATGACAACTGATAGTTGATTATTTTTTACAATTAAATTTTGTCATTTTGGCTAAAATCTTCTCAATCCCATTTATGATATGAACCTCTTTTCAAATTGTGTATATCGTTTTTCCTTTTCTTGTAATATATAGCTGAGACATCGAGTTTCACTCACCCTGTACGGGGTTATTACACAGTAAAGTTCAAAGTATTGCGGTTGACACCCATAATACGTTGAACTTTAGCACTAGATTTTAAAATTTGTAAATAATTCATTTTTAAAGGTTTTATCAAATGTTTACTCTAAAATGCTTATAATTTACTCAATTATGGGTATATCTGCCTAAAACCACAGTTTTCAACCCCTATTTTTCACCACCTCTTCACCCCCCCACCCCCCAAAAAAAATTAAAAATCCATTGTTCCCAAGGTTCCATAACTAAAATTAGCATACCTTTGGAAAGCACAGATCATATAATATCGTTTGAAGTAATAAAACCAGGGTCATTACCCTTAAAAGTAAAAAAAAATGTATATTTTAAGTCAACATACTCTTTTTCAAATTGAAATAAATCAATGTTCCTAAAGTCTCATAAGTAAAAAAATAGTGATTTAAAATTGAGGTTTGGGGTAGATCATAGAGATAATGTATGAGAGGGCCAGATCCATGTATTTAGCGGGAAACGCCCGCAACGCCATCCAGTGCTCAAGTGGACAACTATTTCCCAAGTTTCAAACCTTTATAAGGTTTTTGAGGTTAGGTTCATATACACACTATAATATAACTAATGGTGGGACTATTGAACATTTTTCTATTTATAATTTTTTGTTCACTATTTTACTTCAAATTATTGATATAAAAGTTTTTTTTTTATATAAATGTGCTATTTTACAGAAAAAAATACCAGATCATGCAAATAAGAAATTGCAATTAATAAAATTATCTGAAAAAATACATATAAAAACAACAATATTTTTAAGTAAAATATATTAAACTTATAAAAGTATCATTTAACCTGTTATTACGTTCATATATTAATTAAAACATATTAACAACAGTTATAATTTGAATTAATTGATATTTCTCAGCTGGATAATTTTATGAACTTCTTTCCTTAAAGAATCTAAAAAAATATGGATATAAATATTACTTCGAAAACGTCTATGTTAAATACATTTTTTTTCTGATAGAAAATATTGTACAACGCATGAACTATATAATAAAAAATGAAGATTTATAGACCGAAAACATATTTTGAGAATATGGGAAATAAATTATATTTATTAATAATTAATTATTGCTCGATTGGTTCATAATTTTAAGTTATGTATATTCTTTCAAAAATATACAATTCATAGAAATTAAAAAGCAAACTGAAGAAACTTCTGACGAATAAAAAAAAAATTGTCAAAAACAATTCATGTGATTTACATCAATCAAATTGAAATATGGCAAACTGATCCTTATTTAGAACACCTTTAATGTTTAATTAAAAATATAAATGTTTAAGAAATATACCCTTAAGGGCGACAAAAGTCACCAATTATAAATAAATCATTGTAAAAACCCAAAAATAAAGTATTTCAAATTTTCCACTTGAGACTTCCACGCCTCCAGTACTCAAGTGGACAACTATAGTCGTGTTTCCCAATTTCATATTATTATTATCCGACCCTCCCCCTCCCCTGGGGTAGAATATACACATAATTGAGTAAATTGTTAGTATTTTAGAGAAAACAGTTTGATAAAACCTTTAAAAATTATTTTTTTTACAAATTTTTAAAATCTATTGCTAACTTCACCTCCGTCATTGTAGTTTGTTCTCTACTAAGCCATTATTTCTAATAATACCATCAGAACTAGCAGCTAAGAAAGGAAATGTTCATTAACATAAATAACGTTGTATGTGTGAACAATCTTCTTCATATAATGTGACTGTTGCTGCAGCAGCCATAACCATATTTATTGTGCTAAAACATTATACAATGTTTAATTAATTTCTCACTTAACCCGTGGTGAAACATTTTTGAATTAATTCAGGATGATTTAATTGAAATTAAATTTTATATATAAATAAGTGAAACAAACGTGTTTTAATTTCAATTAAATCATTCTGAATTAACTATACAATATGTACACTTGCCATGACAAATAACTTACATTTAATATATTGGGAAAGAACATATTAAAATGTTTAAAATATTAAATATATAAATATAAAAAACAGTAATATTAAAAACAACACTAATTTAAAATAAAGAACAATACAATATAAATAAAATATATAACAACTACCGAAACCAAACATATTCTTAAAAGTATGTATAAACAATTTAAGATAGTACATTAAAATCATGATCTACAAAGTCTTGTATTGAATAAAATGCATTCTTCGATAAATAAGAATGCATGTTAGTTTTAAAAGTCTTTATCAGAATATGTTTCAAAATTATCTGATATTTTGTTAAAAAGTTTAATAGCATAATAATAATGGACGAGCCTCCTCCCGAATAAATCAAAAGAAAGGTATGAGAAGGCAAACAAAAATTTCAAGCAGTGGTGCAAATCTAAAATAATAACTAATTTGACAAAGAGCTTATTTTGGTGAAAGGCGAGAATTTTCAAACCTTCCATGCTGTGGAGTATGTATTTGATGTTTAAGTCAACTTTAATAGCGAAAGAAGATTTAAATATTAGTAAATTTTTCAAATTAATTTCTATTCTGAAAAAGAAAAATAACGGATTTGAACAAAAAAAATAATCAAAAACTGTTTCAAACAATAGTCGACATGTTTTGTTTTGTTTTAAATTTATTATTTTGAAAATGTTATTAGATGTATCGAACAATGAATTTTTTATGATATACTCAGAATTAAAACGGATTTGGGGCTGCGGTGGCCTAGTGGTCAAGGCACTGGTCTTGATTGTTGGGTCGCCGTAGAAGTGCGGGTTAGAGTCCTGCCCGGGGCGAGAGACTTTTCTAACGAAGAGCTCTCGTTACAAAATTTACAAAGGTTACTGGGTTGCATGGTTAAAGATAAACCAATGCCCATGTGTGAGTGAGGAAAAAAAAAACTGATTTTTTTGAAGTTTTACTTTCAGGACTAGGATTATAATGGGAGTCAGGAAAAGATTTCGCGGTACTAGTCACGAAAAGGACAAATTTCAAGATTCAGTATAGCTTTGAAATTTTGACTTTCTTAACAATTCAGGAAAAAGATATTTACTTGGTTACATACTTTATCCCAACCCTGGATATTGTAACCATATAACCCAGTAACCTTTATAATTTAGATTTTGGGAGACAATTATACCGTTCATACTACGATCAGCCCAATCTTGAAATAGAAACAGCGACCCCTGGTTTAGTAGCATGATGCTTAATCTGTGTGCCATCGGGACAGACAAAAAATAACCCATCAGCTCAGTTGGAATCTTGGGTCTATATTTTTTTCCAAGATAAATTGGGAAAATATTTGTTAACAGTGCACGATACGTGAACATGTTGCAAATGTTTTATGTGTGTGAAGCTAGCAATGAATCTAGCAATGAACCTAGTATAATTATGAATAAAAGATTAAATAATTATTGTTTTATTTTGAATAAAAAAAGGCTTGGTGTAGAAGCACCGGGTTCATTTCTAGCTTTACACATAATGTTTTTAGTGAATCAATAATAATACAAGAGTTTTTTCCTTACTTCACCTTTTAATGACCACTTTGTGTGTCGAAATGTACATATAACGTGTTAAATAAAAAATGAAGTAAGGAAAAAACTCTTGTGTTATTATTGTTACTAACACTTCAGGTGAACTTAAAACCCATTTATTTTATTTTTTTTAGTGAATGCCATCGGTCAACTCCAGTTACCAGGGCCTGGCCTCATGTATCAAATTTATCTATAGAAATCCTGTGAGATGTTTCCAGGTCGTCTGCTATCTAAGAGTAGAGATCAGCTATGGCCTGAGCGCTCTTCTAATTTCTCGCCTCCGGATTACTTTTTGTAAAATGAAAAGTGTACCAGAAACAACCTCGGAAAGACTTAAAAATATAACATAAGACTAGGTATTGCTGAGATTCGGGCTGAAATATGTCAGCGTGTAATGGGATCAAGGTTGCACCGCACACAAATATGCATAGATAGAAATTAAGGTCACCTGGTCGATGTAATTTTTAAGTATTGAAGTTCGGGACTATTCTCTTCAGGAAATGTTACGCTTAACATGTGTTTTTTATTAAATTCACATGTTATCTCTATCTTTGCATAATCATTTTATACATAAAAAATCATTACCAACAACTTTACCTTATAAATATCGTTGATAAAATAATTACGAATTATATTTTGATGAAAAAATATAATTACTAAAGTTTTTTACGTATTATTTTTAACTTGTATTTTGACAATCAATACTGTTTTCAAAATGGCCGCTAGCAGTAGTAAACGAACTTGTTATGCTCGTAATATTTTATCAAATGAAGTTGAAATGGAACAATTGGCCACATGATCAATTGTGCGGGTGTTCATGTAAATCGATCTCATCAGAAAGCACCCCTTTGTAATAAATTTTTCTCATTAATTTTAGTTTATAGTTCTCAGATTCGAATTTGTGAAAGGTGTTAGTGTTGACATCTCTATTACTTGAAATATGTCCTTTTATTACTTTGATCCGTGACCAATTGGGTTTTAGTAACGGAGTGCGTCAACATTCAAAATAAAATTTCGATACATGTGAGAGTATCACCTTGGCACTGTGTCCAGGTCATAAACTATAAAATTTATTTATATTTTATCCAAAATATAAGGCGAGTTATTTTCACCTCATTGGTCCTTCTATTAAAGGCGGGTCTTAGGGTAACAAAACGATTTTCATCAATCATTAGAAACAATTTTGAGTTAGACATCACTCCCTTTCAAAAACTAAAATGTCAACTTATTGTAAAAATATCAAAGACTTTATTTTCTATTTTCGCTTGGTACACGACAAGATTTACAAAATTCCTTTCATTCATTTAGTCTTGCCAAGCGACATAAGCCTGGCATTCCAGGGCTTATGTCGCTTGGCAGAACTAAATCCTACACCGTACGACATTATGCAACATAAAAGCATCCAACAAAACCTGATGACAAGTGGTTTAATGTAATAAAAGCATTTTTTGTGATCTGTATACTCCAAAGTCAGGTGAAGAAGAATACATTGAGGTCATATTGGAGTGAAAAAAAAAAATCGATGGAAACACCTTTTTTTTTAGAACAATGCCATTTAAGCGATTTGAAAATATTGTTTTAAATTTGCATTTTACAGACAAAGCTCTGTTAGATAAAAGTGATAAATTATTTAAAAAAAAAAATTGCTTAATGCAATGCTATTGCTATGCAGCAGCAGGTGTATATTATGTAATTCAATGTCTAAAATGTCTGGCGAGGTATTTGCCCAAGTAGTTGTTTTAATGTACATTTGTTTAATGTACATACTTACATAATGTAAGTCAAAATGTCACAGAGTTAAAAGTGGAAATAGTTTACTAATTATTTTCAAATAATTTTTATTTAATTTATTTAAAATTCATCCGAATAATAAATTATTCGAAAAATAAATTCACAACATATAGACCCAATAAGGAGTTGTCTATCGACGAATCATTGATGTAGTTTCGCAGACACCTCAGTTATGTCCAATTCAACAAATCAAAAAGGGCAAGATTTGACATAAAAATTTACAAAACCTGTGATTCTTAAAAAAATGAAAATTAATAAATGTAAAATAAATAATGCTTGTAAAACTTGTCATTAAATAGGAGAATGATTCTAATTTGGTTTCGATAATTTAAATCCAATTGGAGAGATTAGAACTAATATTGAAATTTTTACATGGGATTTCCCTATCTATGATGTGTCTTTTCTTTAAATTAAAATAGAGATTTTTTATTATTTTATAAATGCTAAGAGTTTTATAACTCGAAATTATATTTCTTTTTATATATTTTTATTAATTATATACCATCATGTATTTTCTCAATAAGTTGATGTAGATTTATGGATAGTAGGTATTATTTACACAACACATTTGTTTTAAGAGCCAATTTCATGGAAAATATTAGTTTATTACTAAAAACTTAATTGAATATTAGAAGCCAAAAATTGTATAACTGTGTAAATGCAATGCATCTGTGGCAAGATTTAAAAATGATTTATATAGACACGGCCTGTCTATGTACAGCTCAAATCAGGTATAACAATTTCATCGCTGGACGTGACCATACACATAATACGAATGCTAATGAAACTGAAAAAATAAATTAATTTGTGAGCTTTCAAGAAAGAGTGAAGAAAATCTTCTTCCATACTGATTCAAACGCAAGTCCATTATCCTGGAGGTTTTATTATTTTCATTGTTATTCTTACAATTCCGTTAACAATTTTCTAATTAATTACTTAATAGTGTTTTATATTATTTCATTGGTAAACCTATATTGCGCATTCATTTGTTTTTATTATAAACAGAAGAGAATATTGATAAATGAAAATTGTGCAAATGTAAATGTGAAATATCTATATAATACTCAGGAAAAGAGAGTGAAAGAGTTTGGGAAGTATTTTTTATCACTAATTTTCGCTTGAAAACTTTGAAGAAAATCGAACAAAAATATCTAACTTCGAAACAAAAAATATGTTTTATTAGAACATTTAATTTTATAAGTAGAATAAACACTCACGTTGAATCTTTGTTATTTTTACTAACAACTACTATTTAGAGGTTTTAATTTTACATTCTCGTTTAATTTCCTTCATAGTTTTTAAGTGATAATTCGATTATTCTAAAATGTTGTCATTAAATAGGAGAGTAATTTTTGTTTTGATAATGCAAGTTACCTAACAAGTGCTCTTTTGGTTGTGATGGTTTACCTGCGTTTTTATTGAAAGACTGCGCTTCTGTACTCTGTCGTCCACTTTCAATTATTTTTAATATGTCTATCAGCCAGTGTGTTTTCTTGTAAACTAAAAATTACGTGAATATGTCCTATTCTGAAAATGTCTTTGAATCAAGGAAATATTGAAAATTATAGACCAATAGCGTTACTTTCGCATGTAGCTAAATTTTTTGAAAAAGTCTTGTATGACCAAATTTCTTCACATGTGTGCCATATTTATCGCAAAATCAGCATGGTTTTATCCATAGGCGTTCTACAGTTACTAATTTAGCTATTATTACCCACAACATTGAGAATTCGTTATATTCATTTGGGCAAATTGATATAATATATACTGACATGTCTAAAGCATTTGACAGAGTTGATCATATGCTTCTTTTATTTATTTATTTAGTCTTATATAACATCATTATATGTTCCTCTCTACTTCTCAGTGTGAGGTGTGCTTCTTTTAAATAAACTTAATAATTTTGGTTTTTGTTCAAGTTCAGGACAATTAACGGTGTCATACCTTTCTCGCCCTGAGTCATTTATTTCAGTAAACTATTTTAAGTCTGAGTCGTATTATCCTAGCTTAGGGGTTCCACAAGGATCTATTTTAGGCCCACTTCTTTTTAATCTTTTTATTAATTCTTCCATTGGAAAATAAAATTATTATTATTATTAACGATTTATCAAATGTATTAAATTGTAAACACTTATTATACGCAGATTATTTTGAAAATGTACTCAGCCATTGCTACTGTTGATGATTGTATAGATTAACAAAGCCAACTAGATATCATTTCGAACTGGTGTAATATTAACAGGCTTAATATCAATCCTAATAAAAGTAAATTTATGTCATTCACAAAAAAAAACTATATCACATCTAATTACACAATCGGCAATAATAGCATTGAATGGGTAAATTCTTTTAAAGATTTAGGTGAGTGGTTTGACGACAAACTTACTTTTAATTGTCATGTTGAAGCAATTGTAAACAATTCATTTAGGGCATTAGAATTTATTCATCTCAATCCCGTAAATATTCATAATCCTAATGCTCTAAAATCTCTGTTTAATGTTTATGTGCGGTGAAAGTTGGAGTATGCATCAATGATCTGGTATCCTCAAACCCAACAACAAATTAATTTAATTGAACGTGTTCAGAGTAAATTTGCCAAATTTTTGTATTTAAAAATTCTGGTAATTATCCAGTATGTGGTTATGACCATGATTTATTGCTTAGTCAATTTAATATTGAATCACTTCAACAAAGACGAAATAAATCATGTGCTTCATTTTTATATAAGTTAATTCAAAACCATATTGATTGTTCTGATATTTTGAAAAAGATTAATTTTCATACTCCTTTCAATAGCAGAATTAAATCAACATTTTATGTCAATTTCAATAGAACATTGTCGGGTTTAAAATCACCTGTAAATGTTATGTGTAACGTATTCAATGGAATAAATTCAACCTGCGATTTATTTAATGATAACTTTTCGTCAATTGTCGCTTTATGTTAATTTCATTTGTAATTTAATTTGTATATTTTATTTCAACCCGATACTATATGGTAAAAGGGGATACTGATTATATATATATATTTTATTTCTTATTACTATTGTTTATTTATGTTTTATATTTATATTGTCCTGTAGTTGGGTCTTTTGTTTCCTGTTGGAGAATAAAATTTATTTGTTTATTTATTTAAAAAATAGGAGACGACTTTACCCATCTCTAATTTAAACCTTCATCAGTAATAGTTCAAAATGTTTCATAATCAATCAAAACGATAACAATTAATTTTTACATGAGGTTTCATTTTATTTTATTACTGGGTGAATGTAAATGAAAAATATTTATTTAATATTCAGGTGGAATGAAAGAATTTCAAGTGCATTTTTCGCCCTCGAGGTATACCAGCTGTTATCCGTGTGCCAGAAGGAGTTATGACCTGTTTATGTTTTTTTACCGCAAAATTAGTATTCGATTTCATGCCGGTTATTCGGAGGTGCGCCTTTGCTGAGCCAACTTGTGGACGTGAAGAGTTACGTCGCAATCACGATGGGAATGTGAGAAATGCTTGATGGTTTTCCAAATGTCAGAATGTTTCAAAAATTACCATACCCTTCCAAAAGTGCATGGAAATGAAGATTACACAAATATCCAAATAACAAAAAATTACAGTTCAGTGCTGTACAGTTTTAATTTTATGTGAAGTTTCATGTTAAGGTTAAGGTTTTTGAAATAAAAGTTGTAATAATTATACAAGGTGTTCAGAAAAGGTGTGATAATCTTCAGGTAAAGATTAAATTCAAGTAGAAAATTTAAGTAAAAAATATTGTACGGTTCTTCGTTAACATACACGAAGCCATTGATATAATAAATATATGACTAGAAATCAATAATATTTTTGAAATATTTTGATTAAAATTAGTTCTATTAACATCCAGATAAACATTGCAAATGTTTATTTAATGATAAGTCGATTATTAATAGAAATAATTATACATAAAATGTTAAAAACAAATTCTAGTCACATGTTTAGGATATTAATGATCTAACGAAGCTTATTGAATAATTAGCCAATATTTTTTTTGTGTTTTATTTTATTTGCTTTTTTATTTTAGTTTTTTCTACTTAAAATTGATTAAAGAACCACTTTACCTGAAGATTATCACACCTTTTTTGTTTTTAATTAACAAATTATATCATATTATTAGTGGTGGAATGGGTTAAGAATAAAATTTGGAGCGTCCACCTTTAATTGAAAAAGAAGAAAACAATTTTGTTGCATAATAGTAGTGCCTGTAAAGGGGTCACTTATAATTTGACACCCTTTATATTACTTATGAAGGTTTAAATTAAATTACACTTATAATTTTTCATTATTTACTCGACATTATCCTGATAATACCTTAGAAATTTATAAACTAGTTGAGTAAATAGAGAAAAATTTCGAAACAATCTAAGTGTAATATTAATAATCGAGTGTTTCTAAATGAGAGATTTTAAATAAATAAAGTCAATAATAATAAATTGATGTTTTTCAATAAATAAGAGTTACAGATATTAATAGAATATTAAATAAATTAAAAAAACAGAGTCTCCGAGTTTCATTAAAACCCAAAAGAAAATTGTCTACATTACTGTTTAGTTCTTAAGACAAAATTAATCCATATAAAAATCAGATGTGTATAAAATGTGTTGTCCTGAATGTAATATTGTGTATGTTGGCCAAACAGGCCGCAGTCTAGAATCACAATACGCCGAACATTTCCATGCCTTTAGATTAAACCATAACAAATGCACACTTGCAATTATTTATTAGAATGCAAACATAAATTCCCTGAAATCAAAAATGTAAAATTTCTGCATAGTTGTACTAAAGACATGAAATTAAACCTCCTAAAAGCTGCCGAAATTTACAAACATTAAAAAAAAAGAGACGTTAATCTCCTTAACGAACAAACCGATATTTTGATTTCTTTCTTTCTTAATCGTATCCTCTTTTACCTGAATTGGGTGTCGAGGTTTATTTTGATTTCACCGCTCTTTAATACCCTCAATTTGTAACCGTAATTTAGTAATTTCTGTGAATAAAAAATAAATAACCCTTTATCCCTGACCCTCATTGACATGTATTTTGTAAGATTGTTAATTGATAAATGACAAACTAATGAAACTAGTTGTAAAAAAGTATTTATGTATACAGGGTAATTCAGTTTGGTGTTCCACCCCTTGCTGACTTTTTTATTTTGATAGTAAACTATAACAAACCATATATATTTGTAAACAGCAGGAAATTCTCTAATTAATGATATCACCAAATTGATAATACAATGACAACTGTCAAAGTAGCAATAGTCAATTTTTTTTCCCAAATGACCCCATATCTATTTTTTGTTCAATTCAGATAGGGGACCCTTTGCTGCACCCGAATATCCATCACAACTATACGCTAACAAAAAAATGAATAAAATAAGAAAATATCCAAATCAGTTTATATATTAAAAAAAACGAAAATTATAAAAAAATTAATAAACCATTTCATTAAGTGTTCAAACCATCTATTTCTAATAACATAATTTCAAAACATCACGATTTAATTTACGTACTCCTCGCTTCCACAAGTCGGCTCAGCAAAGGCGCACCCCCCAAAGAGCCGGCATGAAATCGAGCACTGGTTTTGCGGTAAACAAACATAAACAGGTCATAAATCCTTCCGTCGCACCGATCACATCTGGCACTTCAATTATTTCAGTCTCTATCTGAATATTATATAGATATTTTACATTCACCCAGCAATGAAATAAAAAATATTTTCAAATTAATATTTTTAATGCCTTTTTCCCGTTTTAAGATTATAGTGGAATAACTTGTCAAAATTTCAATGTTAATTTTAATCTCTTCTATTGGACTTAAATTATCAAAAACAAAATTACGCTCTCCTAATCAATGATAAAATTTTATAATTATCGCTTAAAATCTATGACGGAATTGAAGAAGAATGTAAAATTAAAACCTCTAAATTATGAAAAGTAACTCTACTAAAAACAACAAAGATTCAACATGAGTGTTTATTCTACTTATAAAATTAAATATTCTTATGAAATGCATCTTTTCTTGAACATTATTTCAACAAGTGAAAATTAGTATTAAAAAAACTATCAAAACTCATTCATTAACTTTTTCAGAGTTTTTTTTTTTTATATATATCTCACATTTACTTTCACACGATTATCATTTACCAAAATTCTCTTTTGCTTTTTATGTCTATAAAAAATGTATGCGGAATATAGGATCAGCATAGGTTTACCAATAAAACTAACATCTGATAATATTAAATTAAAAAAATTTTGTTGACAGAATTGTAAGAATAACAATGAAAAAATTGAGGGATAATAATTATTATTAGGTATTATTAGGAAAATTCACTTTTTTATATTGCTCAAGTCCAGCAATTAGTGATTTATAATAGATGTAACTTTGAAATCGTGTTTGGAACGTCATTTTAAGAAAAAATGTTATATGAAGATCGGTCGTATTTGGTTTATTTATAGAACTACTGGATAACAGGAAAAATAAATTACTATGAAAGAAAAATATTTTGTAAAATAGTTTTCAAAAATGATAACAATTATTAATTTTGTTATTAGTTTTGCTGAAAAGTCGATTAAATTAGCAAAGTAGTAGTAAATTTCCAGGGGATTACAACAGTGAAATCAGAAAAACAAAAGAACATCGCGTTTTCAAATTATTAATACGCATTTTTCAAATGGAGCACCTTATGTATTTTATCAGTATTTGATAGAAAAAGGTATTTGTAATAAAAATGTTATAATAGACCATTACGAAAAAATCGTAAATAAGGAAGTTTTTGGCATTTTAATATACTATTTTCCAAAAACCGAATATTTCAACTTCCTATTATCTATAAATTTAAATCTACTTCTTGAGAAAATATGTGCTGTATAATTAATAAAAAATATAAAAATAAATATATTTTTAATTTCGCTACGAATACAATAGTTTTAGGAGTTAAAATATAAAAGTTTGATAACCTCTTAGATTGTAACTGCATTTATAAAGTAATAAAAAATCTCTATAGTAATTTAAAGAAAATATGTTAAATAAATTAACACACCCAATAGGAAGTAAAAAAAGGAGATTATAAAAAAATCTATCAATAAAATAAATAAAATACAGATTTAGTTGAATAACTTTTAATTCTTGACTAGTTTCAAGTTATTGGCTCATTTGCAAGAGAATTAAAAATTGAATATATTTAAATTTCTAAGGTTGGTCTCTCATCGAGAAATCACATTACGAATATAGGTTTCCTATTGTTGGATTGTAAAAGAACATACTTTTTTACATCAACTGTAAAAAGTTGATATAAGAAAGTATGTTCTTTTTAATCAAAATATTTTCAAAATTCTGCTACTTCCGGTCATACCAGATTCAAAACTTTGCTATTTTAAATGAAACCCTATACTTTTTACTTCAAATTTGGATTTGTTTATGAATGAGATCTTTCAATATTTATATATCTAACTAATTTTTTAGACATCATTTTAAAATATATCACAAAGTAGAATGAAATCATAGAAATGAAAATTCGAATATTTGTAGTACTATTCCTGGAAAGGTATTCCGCTTGAAAAAATAATCAAGATATGGCCATTTGAAATTCACAATTAGTTTGAAATACACTGTGTAATATTTTTCATTATTTTTGGTAGAAATAACAAAAAAAAAAAGAAAATAAATGTAGAAAAAACAAAACAATGGGATGATATTTAGTCACATTTTTTATAAATATCCAGATATCTCAAAAATAGATAATTTTAGGTATAGTAAGAGCTAATAGTTTTTATTATAAAATTATGTTGAATTCAAATCAAGAATTAAAAATTTAGTGTTCCATTTATAATAAGGAAGTTTATATCGACTTCCATTATAATAGAAAGCGTTAGAATTTTGAAAATATTTTCATTAAAAAGAATATACTGATTTAAATAAATGGTAAAAGTTTCAATACAATCTATTAATTGGAAGTTAATATACTTTTAATTGGCGTTTTCGGTGGAACAGTTTGAATGTACAATTATTTTTTTTATAGAAAATTGTATACATTTAATAATTTTCGCTTGAAAATAACAAGTATTAAACATAGACAAAATTTTTTATAAGGAAACTTAAATTCATTATCGGATTGAACACTTTCATTAGACCTACCTTTCCTATTTAATGACAAGAGGAGAGTAATTTTATTTCGTTTTGATAATTTAAGTCCAATAGGCAGAGAGTGAAAGAATTAAAAATTGGTGTGCATTTTTTTGCCCTCGAGGTGCCAGATGTGATCGGTGCGACGGAAGGATTTATGACCTGTTTATGTTTTTTTACCACAAAACTAGTGTACGATTTCATGCCGACTCTTCATGGGTGCGCCTTTGCTGAGCCGACTTGTGGACGCGAGGAGTAGGTCCTCATTCAATGCAAATCGTATTTTTTTGATACTTTCTTATTTTATTAATTTTATTGTTGTTAGCTAAGCGATTACTGTGATGGATATTCGGATGCAGGAAAGTACCCGATATCCAAATTGAAGAAAAAATAGATATGTCAAAAAAAAAAATGACTATCGCTACTTTGACAGTTGTAATCTTATTGTCAATTTGATGAGACCGTTAAATAAAGATTTTCTTGCCATTTACAAATATATGTGTTATAATTTACTATCAAAATAAAAAGGTTAGAAAGGGGTGGAACACCAAACTGAATCACCCTGTATATATTTATGTAAAATCTGTAATTAATTAATAAAAAATGGTAAAAAAAAACATAGTAAATTTTTCATTGAATTTGATATGGATTACCACGAAGCAACGGTCGAAACCATCGTGATATTAATAGAATATGTTGCATTAATAAGATTGTGATATACTTAATTTTGCAGTAACAAATAAGATCGACTTTACCCATCTCTAATTTAAACAATCATTTCTTCGCCTGAAGAAGCCACAGTGTGGTGAAACAATTGTAGCGATATTACAATAGACTGAAAGACTAAATAGTGTTATCTAATTTAAACCTTCATCGGTAGTAGTTCAAAATGTTTCACGAAGTGATAAAAATTCTACACACATTTCAACTCTTGTGCTTTTTCCTCTAAATCAATCAATCAAAGGCCGCTTGATATTAAAAATATATTAAAAATAAAATACCGAAACAATAAGCCACAGTAAACCATTTTGTCGCACTGTACCCACTCATATAGAATATTATAAAATATAGAATTTCTATTTTTGGGTTGTAATGTAAACAATGTACGGCAATTGTAGCTTAAAAACAATTAATCATACGTCTGAAAATAATAATCTTTGAAATGACAATTGAGTTCACTCACTCACACAGGAACGGCTTCATACACATAATAAAATGATTTATAAAGGACGGCGTTTATGAATGACTTAAACTTTTAAACTCACACAGACTCTACAAATGAACTGATTGAACTACTTTACACGGTGTGCGTGTGTGTGTGTGAGTGAGTGTGTGGATGGGTATTTGCAAGCGGTTGAACGTTTATGACGGCAATTTATGGGTGTGTGACTTTGACAAGGGATAAGCAGGCGAGGTGAATTTCAATGTTTTGACAGTTAATGTGTGTGCGTGCGGGGTTTTGTTTATGTTTACGGGGTGGTCGTGTGGTACTAACCGAGCAAGAGGAGCTTGAGCTCTCTCCGGGCATCTCGCTTGTCCCTCTTGAGCTGCTTCTCGATCTCCTGGTTGATACGCTTCTGTTCTCGAACTTCATCTGACTGACAACAGGACATGGTCATAATATGTGAATGGAAAATTCGTTCCCGACGTCGCTATCATCCACGCGGAGTTGCGGAGATGGGGGTGGGATGAAGAGTAGAATCGTGCTAATATTGGCGGACGACGGTGTTTGTAGTATTGGTAGTAGCAGTCGTGGTTGTCACTTGGGTGTGGTGCAGCTCAGTTTTGAAAAGTAACATTCTCTTTATAGCCGCGCCGTCCGCACTGCACTTAATCCCATTACGCTAAGTAGATTGCGAGAAGCCAACGGCGTGCACACCAAACAGGATTAGAAAACGAACGAACGAACGGGAAACGTAAATAATAAAACCCGAGAGAGGTTGCGGAGAGGAGAACGGAACGTTGCCGTGCGTGCGAATTCGGATATCGGAATTGAATTCGGTAGCGCGTTTCAGAGGTGCACGGTTTTTGCGGCGATGCGATTTGTAATAGAATAAGGTTCCTGGGGTCGGTCGGTTTCACGGGTTTTCGTCGTTTCGGCGTTACCGAATCGATTGACGGGGGGCTGCCGGCCCTACTTACGCTGTCGTGTCCGTTTAGGGGGGCCGCACCAGACCCTCTGGGTGTCCGGTTCCGTGCGAAAACACCGTTCGGACGATCCGCAAAAACGCAAACTGGCCACACTACACACTAACTTATTATAGAGCACGGCAACCGCCTATTTGTCAATATGGCGCTGCTGTGCTGCCCATAGTGCTATGGCTATGGTGCTGCCACTGCCGCTGCCTACTGCCACTGCGCACGAGTCGAGACCGCCCCCCGCGCACCCCACACTGCGCACCGGAGGAAATCGCCCGCACCGAACGCCCGCCCGCCCTTTCACGCACGCTTTCAAATTCATCTTCCTTCCTCCTGTTCCATTCCATTCCATTCCATCTATTTATTCTCACACACTGTTTATGTATTCGGTATTCCTCTTTTTCGCCCACACTCGTTGCTCTGCTCCTCCCTACATTCATTCTATTTACACTAAAATACTATTGCTATTAAAACACACCGTACCACTCCACTCTACTCCACCATTTATATTTAAACAAATACAAATACTATTTCTCATTCACAATCACTTATTACTAATTCATAATGAGCGCGCACTTAAACATAATAAATATCGTAATTTATTTCATTCAATAAATATAAACCAAATTGAAAGTGTATTACCAGATAAGGGGGACAAGTTTCACGAACCTCTGATGAAAAACAAGTCGCAATTTGTATTTTTTTCTTTTTCTAAACTAATGTGTTTGAGAGAAAAGACATGATTTTTAGTTTTTTTATATTTTTTTATTTCTCAATTTCTGACCGAATAACTTCTGTCAAAAAAAAAAACAAACAAACAAAAGCTACTTGTCACGATTTTTTTAAATGTTATCTCCAAGTATTATATACAGAGTCCTGCATTACAGCTCCCGTCTTCGATAGCTCACTTACTAATTAAGTTATGATTTTGAAATTTTGGAAACTACATATTTCAGGAAAATATTTTTAATTATACGGGGTGTCCCAAAAAATAATTACGGGATGATATATTTTTTTAATGCTTGGTATTCATTTTATTCATTATTTAGGAGCCTTTTATGATTATCTACATACCCCTAAAATTTTATTGAAATCGGATCAATACTACCAACCAAAAAAAAAAAGTAAAAAAAAAAATCGGTTGAAAAAATTAATAAAAAATAAATTAGGATCTTGTGAATAAAATTATACAGGGTACTTGTTAAATAAGGTCAAACAATCCTAACACTAAAATTTTATTGATCTGAATTATACAGGGTGTCCAAAATTTACAGTCAAACGTGAATGTATTTTATTTTACTTATTTTAAATTGGAACCCCTGCATATTTTTATATCATTCCATACAGAATTAAAAAACAAACATTTTTCTTCCTTACGATCCTACCTAAATTCCTAACAGATTAAGAGTTATTGACAAAAAACTGTTTTTCGACCATTTCAATAGGCATTTTGATGAATAAAAATGGTGATGTGTCCATCATGATACTTTCCCCGGTGAATACGGTCAAATAAGTTTCTGATTGAAAATTTAATAGGAAAGCAAAATGATTAATAGAAAAAATTGATTGTTGTTTTTCAAAGTTAAAACCAAGTATTTAGAAGAATATTATAATTAAGTGTGTTATTTCTTACCCTACAATGTGTTGAAATCTTTTATCCACACTCTTCTTCATTTTTTAAAACTTTGCGAATGTGCTGAATATGACGGCACTTTGACGTTTTATTTGTCATTAAAATAATTATTTCAATAATTAAAATCTCTAAGAGAATTTATCAGGTAAACGCTTATAAAATGAAAACCGAAGGTCCCCTATAATAAAAGTTTTATAACAGAAATTATTTATTTTCCAAGATCTAAAACTTTTATTTGAAACATTTTTCTATCCGAATTAAAAAATGAAAAATTGCTAAGAGTAAAGTTGCACTTAATGAGTTTTGATTCTAACCAAAAGCTTTTCAGATCATTCCACTGCTATGAAAAGCTTAGATGTAAAGTTTGGGCTTAATCCATTTAGCCGTTTAGGCGCTATCGCGGAAACACACAGACATATTTTCAAAACTCGATGGAATGGACTCCGGGGACCTCAAAACGTGCATATTTATTGAAATTGGCGGCCAGACAGGGGTCTGGGGAAAGTAAAAAGTAGAAAAAAATCGGTTGAAAAAAATAATAGAAAATAAATTAGGATCTTGTGAATAAAATTAAGTAAAATTTTATTTTTATGAATTATACAGGGTATCCAAAATTTAGACTCATACTTGAATGTATTTTATTTTACTTATTTTAAATTGGAACCCCTGCATATTTTTATATCATTCCATGCAAAATTAAAAAACAAACATTATTTCTTCCTTACAACCTTACCTAAATTCCTAACAGATCATGAGTTATTGACAAAAAACTGTTTTTTCGACCATTTCAGTAGGCATTTTGATGAATAAAAATCGAAGGTTGCTTTGAAAAAACATTCTATTGACAGACATGTAATCTAATTAAAATTATTATAACGACAGTTTTTCGCATATATTTGTCTAAATCACACGTTATGAAAGTATTAAGCTTTGTATAAAACATAGTTTTAGTTATAACATTAAAAGGTTAGATGAAAAATATTTCTAAAATAAATTACATACAACTTCCCACTGAATAAAATGTTCACAAATAACGTTGCATCAACATTAAAAACAACATTAATGTAACATTAGTGCAACATTATTATGTCCGTTTTGCTCAGTGGGTTATATTTGACATGTCTTCAATTGTTTTGGAAGCACAAATGAAGACGAACATGAAATCATCTTGCCAGTCTTTGTAATAGGTCGGGTGTAATATTTTGAAATACGTTTTTGATTGTTTGCTGCATGTTTCCTTGCGTAGTTGGAGGTGAAAACGAATTCTTTTCATATTCTAGAAATTCGAGAATTATTCCTATAATATCATCTCGATTGAATCGTTGTTAAAAAATATTGTTTATGAAAAGCTTAAGCAAACAATTATTTATAATTTTAATATTACTAAAGCTAACGTACACTCATATTACTTTGACAGTTGAAGTTTATAATGTCAAAATAATGTTTTTCGATTTTTATTTATCAAAATGGCTATTGAAATAATCTAGAAAACCAGTTTTTTGCTGGGTTGATAGGAAGAAAAATGTTTGATTTTAATTCTGCATAGAATGATGTAAAAATATACAGGGGTTCCAAATTAAAATAAGAAAACATGAAGTACATTCAACTTTGATAAGTATGACACTAAATTTCGTATATCCTCTACAATTCTTCATCTGCTATCTCTTGTTGCCCCTTAGGGCGTCAGGTCTGTATAATTCGTATCAATAAAATTTTACTGTTAGGATTGTTAGACCTTATTTAGCAAGTACCCTGTATAATTTTATTCATAAGATCCTATTTTATTTTTTATTATTTTTTTTTTTGACAAATGGCGCAAAACCAACCTTTTATACTTTTTAATTTTTTGGTTAGTATTACTAAACCGATTTCAATAAAATTGTAGTGGTGTGTAGGTAATAATAAAAAGCACCTAAGTAATGAATAAAATGTATATCAACCAATTTAAAAAATATATAACTCGTTTTTGGGACACCCTGTATAATAAAAATATTTTCCTAAAGTACGTCTTAAGGCCCAAATAAAGTTTCCAAAATTTTAAAGTCCTAACTTAATTTGTAACTGAACTAACAAAGACGGGAGCTGTGATGCAGGACCCTGTATAACAAAAAATTGTGATGTATCCACCATGGTACCTTTTCTTGTGAATTTAGTCAAAGAAGTTTTTAAATGAACATTTGATAGTAAATAAAAAATATTAAATGAAAAGATAGGTTATTGTCTTTTAAAGTTAAATTCATGTATTTAGAAGATTTATTTTGTTCTCTCTTACCTTACAATGGTTTTACAAACATTTCCAACATTTTTATTAATTTCTTGAACATTTTTAGTCGTTCGAAAAAGATTTATTTATTTATTCATTTCCCAACAGAAAATATTCAATTACAGGGAAAGTTACATATTGATAATAATAATAATAATCTTTATTTCCAACGGTACAACCAATTACAGGAAAATAATATAAATAAGTATATATATATAAAACGAGTATCACAAATGATTACAAATAAAACAATTTACTAATTTTTCTATTGTTACTCCAAAAATTTAGTGTAGAACAAATTCCATAAAAACATCCTCTAACAGTTTTTCGGCGTGGATACACATTGTCGTGACGGGGCCCGCTGCATTATATTTGTTCTGGATGTTCGCACTTGGAATGTACGGCAATGTCTTGATGAGGTCCTTGGAACGTGAAAATTTAATTTAGCTAATAAGTAAGAGCAATCGATTTCATTATGCACTAGTTTCCACAGAAATTTAGCGCTTAAAATATCTCGTCTAGAAGATAGCGAAGATGTGTTGTGGCGTATTAATAATTCAATATGGTCAAAGCCCCTAATAGGATACACACCATCCAGTTTGTAACTAAGAAATTTAAGAAATTTTCGTTGAACTTTGTCGGTTATTATCTGATGACAAGCATAGATCGGAGACCATATAATAGAGGCATAGTCAAGTTGGCTAATTACAAAAGCGTAGAATAAAGATTTTAATGTTTCGATGTTAAAAATATGCTAAAATATTTTGAAGTTCTCATTAAAAATCCAAGAGAACAATAGGAAGTAACAGTAATTAAATCTATATGACTATTAAAAATCATATGCGAGTCAAACGTTACACCAAGATCCTTAATATATGTTCTCTGTGACAGTTGTTGTTCATTAATTTTATATATAGATAACAATGGGGATTTTCCTTGATGAAATACCATTGAATAACACTTTTCAACATTTAGCCTTATTCCGTTTGCGTCACACCAACTTGCAACAGTATTTAAATTATTTTATTAATAATAATACAAAAAAATAAGAAATACAAACAATAAAAAATAAACATATTCTAAAAAATAACGTTTAAAGTATTATTTAAATCGGATGAAAATGTAGACAAATTTGATGAAAAACTATCAACACAATATTGCACACTGTGATAAATATTTAACATATTATTTAAAGGATAGATCCCGAAACAGGTGTCTGCAGATGGCTTTATATTACGTAACGTTCTTTTTATTGTTTTTACATTAAATTTTTCTCGGATCAAAAATTTGTGGCATTATGCAATGTTTTATTGATATGCAACAGCAGGTGTACATTATGTAATTCAATGTCCGGCGTGGACATTTGCCCGGGAAGTAGTTGTTTTAATGTGCATTTGTTTAACGTAACGTAAGTCAAAAGTCACAGAGCTAAATATGAGAATAATTTATTAATTATTTTCAAATAATTTAATTTAATTTATTTAAATAACTGTGACTAAGTGAATGAATAATCTTTTCTATTTAATTTAAAGGAGAGTTTAAATATTTAATTCATGAAATGATATTCATTGAACATACTTTGATGAACATTCATTAGGGAATTTACATTGAATATCCATTGTAAGTTGCCGAACGTATTTGCACATTTCGGATATATGGTGGATATCCATTGGATAATTTGTGCTATGTGGGTATTTAGTTCAGTAATTTTCTGTATTGCTATGTTGGATCGAAAGAAAAAGTTCGTGAAATGTAAAAAATACAATATTGTATTAAATTAAATTTCTCAATAATTATATAATGTTAAACATGCAACATTATTATTTTTAATATTGATGCAATATAAATAATACAATATTGTTTTAATTTTACATATTCAACATTTATATAATGTTAAACATACAATGTTATTATTTTTAATATTTATGCAATATAAATAATGCAACGTTACATCTATATTTTATTTGTAACATTAATCTAATATGAATGCATCAAAATTATAGAAAGAAACATTCATACAATATTAGTAACATTACTACAATATTTCCGTAATGAATTTAATGCAATATTTTATTTTAGTATCCATGGACAATAATTATATAACATTTGAAATGTTTCCTTGCTCAGTGGGATGTTAAGCAGGCTAAAAAAAAGATTGTCAATGTGGTAATGATTATGTTCGTATAAAGTTAAAGTTATAATATATTTGTGACGTTGAAGCATTGGGGCATTGAAAATTTATTAAGCAAAATATCGTAACTAATATACTAAGTGAAATAGAAATGTAAACACCAAGGATTTAGTTAATAATTGATTAAAATTTAAAAGTGATCGGTTCATCAGAACGAGTACAAATGTTAATAATGTGTAGGTCCTCCACGATGTGTTACACATTCACAAGTATACGTAGGCATTCTCCTAATGAGGTGATCGGTATCATCCTGTGGTATCTCATCTCAAGCAACTTGTACTTCACGACAAAGGGCCGTCAAGGTCTCTGATGGACTAGTTAAATGGGTTAGTCTCTTACCGATAATATCCCACACATGTTCTATTGAAGAAAGATCTGGAGATCTTGGTGACTAGGGTAAAAGCTTGAATTGGTATCGTTCATAGTAGTCCAATGTAGCTCTAGCAATATGTGGCCGGGCATTATCTTGTCGAAAGAGTGGACTTCGTAGTGTTGCAGGGTAGGGTATCAACAATCAAACAGGATTTTTTTTAAAGATAACTATAAATGTATGACAAAAATGGAACCCATATGTTTATTCTGCCGTTTTTCAGCTACAAAAATTAATTTTTTGGTTTGCATTGGGCAACTCCTTCGGCCGCTACATCAGGTGCAGCGGGGCACCTCCGACAGCAACCTGCTGATCGGCGGACATAATTCAGGCCGCACCGTTGGAGCTGAAACAAAATCGATATTTTTCCCTTAATCTCCAATAAATTTCCTGTCATCGTACGTAGGATTTTTTGATTATGTTGAAAAATGAAAAATGAATAACGTTTTAAAACAAAAATCGGGTTTTCAGACGCAAAAATGGACATAGAAGCTTGCACTAAAGAGCCATTTTTAAGATAAAAAACGGCTACGTACGATGACAGCAAAATTATCGCAGAATTCAAAAATTCAAACCGCGTTCAAATTGGACAAACCGTTTTTGAGTTATGATGTCCGCCAATTTTGAAAACATGGTTTTGAGATAAACACGTTTTAAGTTTTGAGTCCAGTTTTTCATCAAAATCGTCCACATGCCTTCAGTCTGCTATATCGGGACCATAAGAAATCCTTTCGACAACTCGTTCCTCGAGTTCTTACCGCTTCCTGGTCGCCAATATGTTCCTTCTGACCTCCTTCGCGCCTTCCGACAAACGCGCTTCAGCGCCATCGATGTCGGCCTTCGCGCAAAATAAATGGCAGGACGTTCCGATATCCGGCTGCAGCATTCTCAAAACTTGGAAAATTTCAACAACTTCCTTGCCGCTGTGATTGGTTTTTGGAGCCAAGACAACGTTCAAGCAGTACGTCGCGACTCAGATCTTGATAGACAGGAAGCTGTGTAAATTTTCTTTTTCATAGCTGGCTTGTATTTGTAGTTGCTGAACTCGCCGTTGAATTTTGCCTTCATATCCGCTGTCGATGCCGAGTTCCTCTTAATAGCAAGTCCATAATAGATGGTGAGCTCATCTATTAATTTTCCGGTCAATTTTCCTTTGCCGCTGAGTCCTTCGGTGAAGGAAAACCATCAAAACTGAGTTGATACGATACCACAGCCATCTGGTAATACGCGGTAATAGTTGGAACTAAAAAGATCGCCCGTTCCGTTGATGAGGTCGAGCTTTCCGGACGCTCGCCCGAGCGCGCTCGGAACGCTTCGCTTTTCGGCCTGTAATTTTGGAACCGAGTGTCTTCGTAAACTTCGGATAAAGTTTACGATAAAATAGACACTCCAAAGAATTTTTTAAAGCCAAAAAATAAAAATCGATTTTTTGAAACTTGCAGGGTGTAAGTACTACCCCTTTAAGAATTATTCAAAATAAAAACATATTCCCTGCAAGAACGAATTAATATGGTTCTATTAATTGGTGAGTACCACGAAAATTGCTTTTTGGCGTATAGAGTGTATGCCCAAAGATATCCAGAACTTAGTCATCCAAATAGCTCTGTATTTGAAAGATTACTGCGAGAATTTCGTAGAACTGGAAGTGTATGCTTTTCAAATGTAGCTAACACCAGACCATTGTTGAAAACGAAGAAAATGAGCATGGGGTGATTGAATCAGTCATAGAACACCCCCATATAAGTCAACGGAGAATTAAAACAGAAACAGGTATTATCAGACGGAGCATATCCAGAAAATTAAAAAATATAAATTTCACCCATACCATATGCATACCTCCTAAGAACTTAATCAACTGGATTTCCATCGCAGAGTTGAATTCTATTCATGGATTTTGGATAGATATGGAGAAAATGATCAAATCCTTGATATATTTTTATATTCTGATGAATCTATACCTTCCATAGTTTTGTAAACAGAAACAATTTTCATTACTAAAGAAATGTAAATCCTCGTTGTTTTCGCACAGTCGATCACCAACGTGGATGGTCTGTTAACGGACAGGATGTATTATAATAGGCCCCTATTTTTGATGGAAATTTAAATGGACGAATATTTCTTGGATTTTTACAAAATAACCTACCTGATCTTCTCGAAAATGTGCCTTTGAATATCAGACAACAGATGTGGCTGCAGTTAGATCGTGCTCCAGCACATTTTCAAAGGAAACACGAAATTTCTAAATAGATGATAGGAAGAGGCGGTACAGAAAATTGGCCACCAAGGTCTCCCGATTTGACCTGTTTTGATTTTTCTTATGGGGATACATTAAAAATATTGTCTACGATATCCCACCAACAGCGGAAAACATGAAAGGTAAAATAAAGGCAACTTTCCTAAACGTTAAAAATTACTATATGCGGCAGAGACGAAAAGCATGACAAAGAGACAAGAAGAAGACCTTAGAATAATAGAAAGAAAGATCATAAGAGCTATAACAGGACCAATTAGTGTAGAAGACGGTATATACAGAAAGAGAACAAACCAATAAATACAAAACATACTCGAAGAAGACATCATAAGAAAAATAAAACAGAGAAGTGCCAGCTGGTTAGGACATGTATGGAAAGCAGGACCAGGAGCACCCACATACGAAGTCTTATAATGGGAGTCAAAGAGGAGGAAAAATCTGATTGAAAATTTAATATAAAAGTTAAAGTTAAAGCTGAGTACTTTGAAGGATTTTATAATTAATTGTGTTATTTCTTGACTTGATAAAATTTCTCCACATCCTTTTTAAATATTTTTAAACTGGAGGCATTTGACGGCACTTTGATGTTTTATTTGTCATTAAAATAATTATTTCATTAATTAAAGTCCCACAGCCAACATAAAAATAATTGCTTATTTCTAAGGGAATTTATTAGGCAAACGAAATTCGTTCGCTTATAAAATGAAAACCGAAACAATAAAAGTAATAAACAGTTTCCAAGATCTACAACTTTTATTTGAAACATTTTTCTATCCGAATTAAAAAATCGCTTAGAGTAAAGTTGCACTTAATATTTATGCGCTATCGCGGAAACACACAGACACATACACAGACATTTTTCAAAACTCGATGGAATGGACTCAGGGGATCTCAAAACGTGCATATTTGTTGAAATTGGCGGTTCAAAAATTTTCACGATCACAATACTTTCTCTTAGACAGGGCTCCGGGAAAAGTAAAAATCAAGTTTGAGCAACTCAACGCTCTTATTTGGTAAGTTTTTTTGGTAACACCCTGTAAAAATTCAAAGGTTTTTGTAATTCAAATATGAAATATGATCCATTACTAAATATGCCAGAAATTTTCAAACACATAACCTAAATAATAATCAAATGGTCGATATTTGAAAATTAGGTTAGATTTTAACAAAATTCAAATTATTTCAAAAACAATTTGGTTTAGGTACAATAGTTATTTTGAATGTAGAATCTAAAAAAATAGTAATATATAGGGTGTTCCATTTAAAAAATATAACTTTCGTGTGGATCTTTTTCTTATGAGATACCCTGTATAACTCGTAATAATTTTAAATTGTACATACAATGATCCTACATCTATCAATTTTAAAAGAATTGATAGAAATTGCATGGTTTTCTATATGTGGTGCCCCACATATTTAAAACATTTTTGTAGTCGTTCACAAAAGATTTATTCACTTACTGAAATATGACGGCATTTTGACTTTCTTATAAAAAGAAAACTGAACGTCCTATAATAAAAGTTTGGTAACAAAAATTACTTATTTTTTCAAGATCTACAACTTTTATTTGAAACATTTTTTATCCGAATAAAAAAAAGGTGTCCATCATGGCACTTTCCACGATGAATTCGGTCAAACACGTTTTTGAATATACATTTAATAGCAAATGAAGAATTATAATTGAAAAAAATGAATTGTTGTGTTTGTTATGTCTTACCTTACAATGGCTCGATAAAATTTCCATACGCTGTATATTTGTTTATCCGTTTTGATTCGTTGGCACAACAATCATTTTGACGTTTTGTCTGTCATTAAATTAATTAAATGCTCTACAGCTAACATAAATATAATTGTTTATTTCTAAGGGAATTTATCAGTTAGACGAAATTCTTATAAAATAAAAACTAAAGGTCATTCAATAAAACTTTTCTAACAAAAAATATTCATTTTTTTAAGATCTGCAACTTTTATTTAAAACATTTTTCTATCCGAATTAAAAAATGAAAAATCGCTAAGAGTAAATGTATCCAGATTCCTCCTTCATGTCTTTCTACTATTCAAAGAGCACTTGAGCGGTTTAGGGCGACCGGTAGACCGGGATCTGACAAGAAAAGAAAAACGACTGATTTATCGTCCGTACTACTCTACGGAATCATGTGACTTCAGTGGAGACCAGAATCCAAATTCGTGAGGTTTGTGATACAGCTGTGAGTATATTGACAGTTCGTCGAAGGTTGCAAGAAGCTGACTAAAGTAGACCAGCAGCTGGATCATAATTACACCCACGTCACTGAGTAGCCAGACTTCAGTTTTCTCGCGAACATTTGAATTGTTCAATGTAGAGATGGTACAAATTAACGGGAACTATGGTTTCGGAACAACAGTGACAGCTCCGATCTGTTCCAGGCGGATCAGCGACAGTCGGACACGCTTGGTTCGAATTGTCTGAATAAATATGTTTGTATATATGGAGATTCGTATCAATATTTTATTAAAAATTAACTGTATAAAATGCGGAAGCACTCTACTTAAACATTTGTCTTGTTAAATAAAATGAAACAAAAATGTTTCACACATTTGCAGTTATTTAAATTACAATTAAATTAAACAAGGGAGATTTCTGGCAATGATCAATAAAATTCGATCAATCCAATGTTCGGCGGGGTAAATGCTCGGGAAGTAGTTGTTTCAATAGATGTTTGTAAACGTTACAGTGTGAGTAATTTTTATAGTTTGAAAATGGGATTGATCGAATTTTATTGATCATTGCCAGAAATTTCCCTTGTTTAATTTCATTGTAATTTGTCTTGTTATTACTATAATGTCAAATTATTTTGTATTATTCTGCAATTGGGCTACTGTTTCCCGTTGGGTAATAAAATTATTATTATTTGTTGCTATTTTTTAATCTTCTTTACATTTTACATTTTTGGAAAGGATAGGAAATTATGGAAGAAAATATGCGAGAAACTATAAAAAATGTATCAGGGACTGATCCACCCTAAGTGTTTACAATATCTAGAAAACTAAGAGTAAAGTTGCACTTAATGATTTTTGATTCTAACCAAAAGCTTTTCAGATCATTCCACTGTTATAGAAAGCTTATAAATAAAGATTAGGTTTAATCCATTTAGCCGTTTATCTGCTATCGCGGAAACACACAGACGCACACAGATATTTTTCAAAACTCGATGGAATGGACTCCAGGGACCTCAAAACGTGTATATTTCTTTAAATTGGCGGTTCGAAATTTTTTTCGTGATACTTTCCCTGTCCAAGGGAAAGTATCACTATACTTTCCCTTGGACAGGGGTCCGGGGAAAGTAAAAATGAAAAATCGCTTAGAGTAAAATTGCACTTAATGAGTTTTGATTCCAACCAAAAGCATTTCAGATCATCCTACTGTTATAAAAAGCGTAGATATAACGTTTGGGTTTAATCCATTTAGCCATTTATGTGCTATCGCGGAAACACACACATTCAGACATTTTTCAAAACTTGATGGAATGGACTCAGGGGACCTCAAAACGTGCATATTCGTTGAAATTGGCGATTCGAAAATTTTTACGATCACAATACTTCCCTTGGACAGGGTTCCGGGGAAAGTTAAAACATGCATGACTTTACTTCACACCCAATATTTTGTTTGCATTTTTTTTAATAAAAATTTACCCCAAAATAAAATATATTTAATATATTTACAGTTGTAATAGGCAGTGTTATTATGTGATTGAATTATGTACTTTATATAATATTATAATGTAGTTTTCATCGATTAGTAAAATTAGACAGCCTGCTTTTATGTAATCTTATTAGATCCGCAGGGTCTTCTGATTTTATTTAAATTAAAACACGCATCGAGTTAAAATTGGATTTCAATCACCATAAAATCAATATTGTAATCAATTTAACGAAATTATATAAACGGAATGCATAACTTTATTAGCACCGCGGTATGAAGCAAGTGATATAAAAAGGAATTTAATAGCGAAAAAAAAACCTTTATTGGCATAACTATACACACAAAAAAATTAAATTAAATTAAATAGCAAAATTTATTGATTGTGGCAATATTAATCTTTATTTAGCATTGCAATAGAGAATTTTTCAATTACATTTACCTATTGAAAAAAAAAAATTGATTCATTATAATTGAAAGACTTCCTACTTCACTTTTTATTTTTAAATACCAGAAGCACATTTCGAGTACCATGTACTCATTATCAATAGCAAATGGTTTTAATTTAGAGTGCGTTAGGGATAAATACAAAAATCATTTAGAGGAAATCCAAAAATTTTGCAATAACTGATTACTTTTCGGATTTCCCCCAATATAATTTTTGTATATGTATACCTAACGCACCCTAAATTGAAACCATTCGCTATTGATAATTAGTACATGGTACTCGAAATGTGCATCTAGTATTTGAAAATAAAAAGTGAAGTAAGAAACGAATCTTTCAATGATCTCATATTACATTTCACATAACTCATTAATAAAACTCAGTTTAGATTCATTATATCTCAAATACAAATTTTACATTTAGAAATAAATGTCTATGGGAAATTTATTTGAGATAAAGGAAAATTTATTTGATATAACGAGAAATGCAATTGAAAAACTCTATAATATATAAACAATGTCTTCCCTAATGTAATTATTATAATAAATAGAGAAATATACAATATAATGTGGTGGGGTTGGAAATTAGACGGACTGCATTTGTTTAAACTTTAATAATCGCTTACAACAAATTCACATAACGTAACCTTAATCTTCTAATCATTTTCTATGATTTTTTCAACCTGAACATAGCTCTCCTAAAATCTCATAAGTCTAGCCAACATAAAATACATTTCTTTCCGCGGCGTTAGATGGCGCGCACAGGCGGGTAATTAAAAAATAGCCTCTACATGACATGTAAAACAAAGATTTAATAACCTGTATTGGCCAATAAATCATATTACAACTTAAACTTTATTCTTTTCTCTTTCTTTTCCCACTCCAGTTTCTTCTTCTCTTCTTTACGCGAGCTCACTCTTCTCTCATCTATTCATCTATTTCATTTTTTTCCCAACAACCATTATATACGTCCTCATTCACATTCCTTGTTCAAATGCCCCCACGTATCTCTACCACCTTTACAAAACACATCTAGCATACCTTTCCCCAATCCTCTCTCGCCGGATCCACACCTAGTTTTTACCAAGGTTTACCAGGGGTGTTAGTTGAAGTTTGCCGGTTTTACTAGTAGATGTCGCTAGCAATATGTATAAATTTCTATGATTTGGCATGTATGTCATTTTTTCTATTGACATTAACCTACAAAAATACGCAAGTCACATTCCGCCAAAATAATAGCATTATATTTGTTTACCTCAGTGAATATGTCGAGTTTCGTTCCAAGTAAAACGCATTTGCGGCATTCGTTGCTTTTCTTATTTCATCAAAAGAAAAAAGCAGCTGAAGCTCACCGGTTGTTGGTAGAAACTTATGGTGAACATGCTCCATTGATTAGAGCATGTGAGACATGGTTTCGTCAATTTAAAAGTGGAGATTTCGATTTGACAGACAATGAACATCCTGGTGCAGCGAAAAAGTTCGAAGACGAGGAATTGCAGGCGTTATTGGATGTTGATCCAACCCAATCGCAACAAAAATTGGCAGAAACACTAAATGTGACTCGAGGAGCAATTTGCCAACGTTTAAAAGCCATGGGAAAGATCCAGAAGTATGGAAAATGGGTGCCATACCAGCTGAACGATAGACAAATGGAAAATCAAAAAACCGTTTGTGAAATGTTGCTTCAACGATTCGAAAGGAAATCTTTTCTGCATCGAATTGTCACGGGGGACGAAAAATGGATTTATTTTGAGAACCCGAAGCGAAAAAAATCATGGCTTTCACCTGGTGAAGCCGGCCCATCGACTGCAAGGCCAAATCGCTTTGGCCGTAAGACAATGCTCTGTGTTTGGTGGGACCAGTGTGGTGTGGTGTACTACGAGTTGTTAAAACCTGGTGAAACGGTGAACACGGATCGCTACCGACAACAAATGATCAATTTGAATCATGCGTTGATCGAAAAACGGCCGGAATGGGCCCGAAGACATGGCACAGTTATCTTGCAACATGACAACGCGCCGTCTCATACCGCTAAACTGGTGAAAGACACATTAAAAACACTTAATTGGGAATTATTATCGCACCCGCCGTACTCTCCAGACCTCGCCCCGTCCGTATATCACCTTTTCGCATCGATGGGACACTCCCTTGTAGAGCAGTGCTTCGCTAATTTTGAAGAAGTCGAAAAATGACCTTTTCCTCCACCGATAGATTCCTTGACATTGGGCGGGTTCAGGGAACTGTAGCGCCGCAGCGCTTTACGAAAGCGGTGTCGCTGAACGGTACCGCTTTATGTGTGGCGCTGCAACGCTTAATCAAGCGGTAAAGTATATATTTTTTCCACTTGATCGCTTTTCAAGCCGTGCTGCTGTAAACAAAACCGCCATATTTTCAGTACAGACAACTACAATTTATTAGGGAACATCAAGCGCTTTGCGCTGCAGCGCTACATGTCTAAAATTTCCATTGTAAAACACATTAAACAGAAATTAAAAGACTTTAAAATTATAAAAACGACATACCACTCAATCTATATTAAAGATTCAACAGACGGTTCAGTATTAACGGACGATTTTTTAATTACAAAAACGTTGTGAGGACATTTAGAAAATATATTTAAACCGACTGAAGATAACAATTACGAACAAAAACTTTTATAATTAAAAAAAAAAAACGGATTCCATTTATTTGACAAAACATCCATTTGATGATAAAATAGACGAAACAGACTACTGCTCTGATAAAAATTCCTTTCCAGGTTACGATAAAATCCCCCAGATCCATCATTAAAAAACTACCCAACAAAATGTATACAATAATTATTAATTTTAATAAAAATCTAGCGTAAGAATGACCATTTCGGTCTTTCGGACCACGTCAGATCAGTGTATTCCACGCGCTTGCACTATCTTTAAAATTATATGAATAATTATTAAAATCTTCAATATTTGTTTCTGTATTGCTGAGAGTAACAGTAATTGAAGATTTTAATAATCAATCATAAAATTTCTCTCCAATGAAAAAAAGCATAATAGTATCTTTAAATTTGAAAATGATCATACCCTAGTTTCCAATTTACGCTCCATTACAGCTCTTCCTGTAATTGGGAAAAAAATAATCCCTAATTAAACAACACTCTTTAAGCATTCAATTCATCCCAGCTAGTATTCATAAAAAAAATAATCAACCACCGTTACTCTTTCATTTTGACCTCCAACTTGCAAACCAATCACAAATAAGGTAAAAAAAACCGTCTTATTTTTAGTTATAGGCAAGATCGATCATCTCAAAGATTGATCATATTAAAGATCGATCAGTTGAAGTATCGAGCCGATCAAACAGATCGAGTCGCTCAATCTGATCAGAAAGATATTTGTTGATGAGAACGTGAAGTTTCTTGATATAATGTAGTAATATTTTATTGACAAATTTTGTCAATTTTACATAAAACTATTGAAAAAGAGCTCGTTGTGCTTGAAATGTACATATAGTGATAAAATAAAAAAAGTGAAGAAAGGAATAAAATATTACTATATCTGATCAGAAAGATCGAACCGATCAAACAAATCGAGCCGATGGTGCTGATCATTTCAAAAATCACGACTATAAAATTATTCTTTGAAAATCAAATTCCTCCCCCTAACCCCCCAAACACTCTGCGTAAAAAGCACGATCTAAAAAAATATTATTACCAATCGATCCACTCAATCATTGCTCGAACCGAGCCGCATAATATGATCAATCCACTCGGGAATGCAGTTCGAATAGATCGAGCCGGTAGGCTCGATTACTGATCAAAAAGATCGAGCGCTCGAATAGATCAAAAAGATGGGAGTCGCTCATAGAGATCGAGCGGCTCGATTACCTGCAAGGATCAAGCTGTCGATCTTTTTTCATCTATCTTGTCCATTACTACTTATTTCTGGAAATAAGCCTTTGATTTGGTTTGGTATAGAAATACTATCTATTGTAAATCCCACCCACACGAAAAGCCGTAGAAAGTCTTTCGGATTGCGTTTAAACATGTCCAAATAGTACTTCGAAGTTGTCATGCAATTCCGTTTTTGCTCCACTGTTAGCAAACACGGCACCCATCTCAATTTTCACATAAATTTGAAATACTACTTTTTCGGTTACCTTTATTTTCTTATGTATAAAGAAAACTTGAAACACTTGCCTACTAATCTTCGGGCTTGAAAAGGATGAGGGTGTAACTGCACTTGCCGCAGTAATGGCATTCTTCCATGACAGCCATGAAGATCCTGGCACCGTACTGTTCAGAGGAGCACTCTCTCCTTAATCTGTGGATTTGTCAACTTTGTAAAATTTAAGAACAGCGAGCTTGACCTCCTTCTTTTTGTGCTGGATCTTCTTGGCGGTGGAGTAATTCTACTTCTTGGCACCACCCCTGAGTCGGAGGAGGAGGTCTTTCTGGATATTGTAGTCAGACCACCCTCTTTGACATCCAGAAAAACATCCACTAACTTCTTGCCGGTGAAGATTAGCCTCTGCTGATCTGGGAAAGTCTTCCTTGTCTTTGATCTTCGCTTTCACATTCTCGGTAGTATTGGAGGGCTCGACCCCAAGGGCGGTGGTTTTAATCGTTAAGGTTTTCACAAAATTCATGATGCATAATCTTTATAAACGGCATGTAATTTCACTTTTTACGTTTTCCCACAGAAAAAAAAGGAAATCAAATCACTGATCTATATTGATCTTTCTCCATGATTGCAAATACACGCGAACTTGATGACTTTCAACAGCTGTCAAAACAGAACTACTGGATAAATCTGTCTAAAATTTTGACACTCATCGTTTTAAAGATGGCGTCATTGGTGCCATCAGTCGGTGTACACGTGCATTTATCATACAGCCCTCCTACATACAGGATGGCGTAAGATTTCAATATCTCAATAATTTGAAAAGATACAAAAATGTCACTTCTATAATGTATAGCTACTATTAAACTTCATATTTTAAAATTAGTTTCATATATAAAGGGTGTTCAATAATCCAATAATAAAATTAGAATAATTAACACTGCTGTAATCCTTTCTTCGCACTTTAAAGTGCATACAACAGTGTCAATTATTTTAATTATATTCTTCACGTAACTCAAAACCAATCATCGAGAATAATATTAGACAGTTTGTCTAAATGTTACCGTCAATAAACAACATTGCCATAACTTGACCCTTCAAAATCCGCATTGAACGATTGAAGCTAACACACAATATGCTCAAAAGTTTAATGTGTGGTGGATTCTAGAATTATTGGACCATATTTTTTCGACGGAACACTGAATGGTGAACATTTCCTGAACTTTTCCCGAAATTAACTACTACCTACTTTGGTTGTACTTTGGTGATATTGTTTCCCAACGCAGACGATCCTGATAGACATTATAGTGTTGAAAAATGAAATGTTTCATGTATAGGAGTGGCTGTGAAAAGACAGTAAAAAATAATAATGTCAGTGATTTGAGTTCAGTCAAAAACAAGTAAATGTAATTTAATGTTATAAGATATTATATGTGTGTTCTATTATAACTGTGTATTCACAACAGGTTATGGGCCCAGCACGCTTCCACTGCGCGCTGAAATTGTAATAGAACACATTTAATAATCGGTAAATAGTGAATCGCGACATATAACCAATTATAAACTTTTGTTGTGAGTTCGTGGTATATAAGTAATAACTTATACGGAGAAAAATGGGTGACAAATTGAACTTGCCCGTTTTTGAGAAGCTGGATGGTTCAAACTGGACACTGTGGAAGAAGTGTATGATTCAGTACTTCAAGGTAACTGGCCTGACCAAGTATGTGATGGGCACTTTGCAGCGACCAGTTGAGAATGAGCTAGAAAATTCAGTGACCGTGGAGAACTGGGACAAAGGAGATGGTTATGCGACACTGGCAATTTTATCGACAATTCAGAATAATCACTCTCAGTTTGTTCAAGAGTTGGATAGTTCTGCAGAGATGTGGAATAAGTTGACATCCATTTATGAACGAAAAGATGGTGCTTCAAAATTGGAGGCAAATCGGGAATATCACCAATATCGTTACAGAGGTGGGCCTATGGCACTTCATATCTCTGAGATCGAGACACTGGTGGCAAAATGCAGACGTTGCGGGGATGTAAAATCACCAGAAGATATTATTATCAAACTTCTAGATGGTTTACCTTCGGACTATTCTATGGTAAATATGGTGTTGACATTGACTACTGCTGATAAGCGAATGCCGGATGAGGTAAAACGTCTTCTGCTTGACGAAGAAAGGAGGTTGAATCCTGAGATGACTACAGAAGCAATGTTTGCCGTGAAATCACCAATGGAGCTATCAGCTAATGTCAATCAGAGTAAGTCAAGAAAAAAATCAACTGAAAAGCCATCGACCTACAAGGTGAGGAAGGGACCCCAGTGCTATGCTTGTAAGATGTTTGGACACATCAAACGCGATTGTCCGAATAAGAAAAATTCTATCAAGGAGGTTGCAGATAAGTGTTTTAATGCAATTGAGTATGCTTTGACAAGCGACCGCAGTGATCAAGTTATTAGTGATACTGGTGCCACCTGTCACATGTTCAATGATGAAAAATGGTTTTTAACATTAAAAAAAAAAAGGAAAAATTAGAATTGGCCGGTAAATATCATTTGGAGGTTGTGGGTAGAGGGAAAGTGGCTACTACAATTCACGTCAATGGTTGTGAAGAACATGTGTATTTCAAAAATGCATTGCTGGTGCCTACATTGCGGAAAAATCTGGTCAGCGTTGGAAAATGTGAGAAAGCTGGTGCAGAAATATGTATTAAGCAAGGGAGGATGAGCTTCAGAGTTGGAGGTAAACTAATTATGGAAGGTCATCGACTACCCAATGATCTTTACGAATTACCACTACATTCTTTAGTTACCGAAAATGTATATACAGCAGATGCAGAACTTATGCGACATCATGAGCGGCTGGGTTACCCAAGTTTGACGCGAATGCGAGAAATGGCAAAAATTGGTCAAATCCATTTACGCATTCCACATGACGCTGAATTATTTTGTGAGCCATGTGTATTTGCAAAGTCAGCAAAGAAGCCCTTCAAACGAGCGAGTGAACGAGTTTACAAACCTGGCGAATTCCTGCACAGTGACGTCAATACGAATAGGATGATACCAAGCTATGGTGGTCATAATTACTACGTGACTTTCATAGATGACGCAACTGGCATGATGTTTGTAAAGTTTTTGATTACTAAGAACCAAGTGTTTGAAAAGTTTAAGGAACTGCTTCCCCTTGTTAAACGTCAAACTGGAAATTCGTTGAAAGTTCTACATAGTGACTGTGGTCGTGAATATGTCAATTGGACAATGAAGACATTTTTAAAAGCTAATGGCATTGACCACCAGACATCAGCACCTTACACTCCGGAGCAGAATGGAGTTGCTGAACGAGCTAAGAGAACTTTGACCGAGTCAGCGATGTCAATGTTGTTTGCAAAGAACCTGCCGAAGGAACTGTGGGCAGAAGCGATTTTGACAGCAGTTTATCTAATCAATCGACGACCTTCAGCAAGAGCAAACGGGAACACACCTTATGAGCTGTATTTTGGAAGACAGCCAAATATAGCCCATCTACGTGTTTTTGGTAGTTTGGCTTATGCATTTTTAAACTGATTCAACTTTGTTGCCAGTCCAGCAGATCGGTGTGTTTATAGAGGCGTACTAAATGGCAAACAAGTACTTTTGTTACTCTACGTGGATGATGGATTGTTAATGTCAGCATCATCTGATGCTATTGCATCTGTGTTAGACAACTTAAAAAACGAATTTGAGATAACATTGGATGATGGCCATAATTATGTTGGTATCGAAATCAATCGAAATCGTGATAAGAAACAAATTTATATTGGTCAGTCGAAGTATATTTATTCAATAGCAGAAAAATTTAATCTGATTGATTCTAAACCTTTAGCAGTACCAGCAGATCCACAAACTCATCTCAATAAAGGAATAACAGGAAAAACAATCGGACAAGAGACACCTTACCGCGAGGCAGTTGGATCATTAATGTTTGCAGCTTGTGTAACACGTCCTGATCTTATGTATGCTGTATCCATTGTCAGCAGATACTTGACGAATCCAGGATATGTGCATTGGAAAGCTGTCAAACGTATAATCTCATATGCTAAAGATACGGCAAATCTTGTGATTGTATTTGGTGAAGGCGGAGGTAATGAAGAACTGGTTGCGTTTGCAGATAGTGATAATGCAGGAGACCCAGATACACGTCGTTCTACTAGTGGATACATGATCAGGTATAATGGGGGGCCAGTATCATGGACATCACAGAGGCAACGCATCGTAGCAATGTCGACAACCGAAGCTGAGTATATAGCAGCCAGCGATTGTACAAAAGAAATAATTTGGTTACGTCGGTTATTGGAGTCGGCGGGAGTTAATGTAAAAAGGGCTACTCCACTGAACGTAGACAATCAGGGAGCAATTAAGCTGATTAAGAACCCTGAATTTCACAAACGAACCAAACACATTGAGGTACGTTATCATTTTATTAGAGAGAAATATGAGGATGGTACAGTAGAAATTCGGTATATACCAACAAACGAGCAGTTGGCAGATATTTTGACAAAGGCTGAGAATGGTTAACATGACTGCAAAAATTCAAACATCGGATAGACATCTTCCAGCCACAGAAATACACTCAACTGGTGGGAGTGTTGAAAAATGAAATGTTTCATGTATAGGAGTGGCTGTGAAATTAATGTTATAAGATATTATATGTGTGTTCTATTATAACTGTGTATTCACAACATATAGTAATATATATATATATATATATAATCTAAAATCCCCATCTACCATAATGGTGGTGTAGGGGAGACATTATAGTAATGCTTCTACATTATCCGCGACCAGTTCGAGAATACCTCGATCAAGTATTTCCTAATCGGTGGATTGGTAGACGAGGACATATTGAATGGACAGCAAGATTACCAGATTTAACCCCCATAGATTATTTCCTCTGAGAAAAAAAAAACGAAAGTTTATTTGAATATACATGGAAATATTGAGGCGTTAAAAGAAACGATTCGTGCAGAATTTCACTTAATCATTCCAGAAATGTTAGACAATATTCAACAAGCTTTTATGGATAGATTAAGCCATTGTCTCGTCATTAACGGACAGCATTTTGAACATTTAATTAAGGATTAATTAGTTAAATTTTGTTATTCTCTCAACTTCGTATATAAAATGCATTTATTTATCAACCGAGTTTGATATTTTTTGTTGTTGTATTCAGAGTATTAAGTTATCGCAAGGGTTAAATTTGGGATTACCACTCATTTTGGACGAAAGGGTTGGGGCTAAAAAATGTATATCAAGATAGTAATTTAAAAATAAAAATCCACGTGTGTGCATTTTTCTTAAATATCTTTATTTACGATTTTATATAATTGCTTCTGGGCACTGTATATACAATATATTTTATTTACGCTATATATAACTTAGAAATTAAAAAAATGTATGTACACTTCTTCTGTACTTAATAAATTAAGTACAAGTCCTATACAAAAATATTTTTTCGCAATATTTTATATGTATAACTAGGGTCGTCTAAATTGTCTGTCAATTACTAAAAAATATATTGTAAGAATAACACAATATTCTCATAATCATGTCAGCCTTATATTATAACAAACTTGTGTGTTTAATATCATTGCTTGAAGTATACAAC
Organism: Philonthus spinipes; assembly: GCA_963082785.1. Lineage (NCBI taxonomy): Eukaryota > Metazoa > Arthropoda > Insecta > Coleoptera > Staphylinidae > Philonthus > Philonthus spinipes. Next base: position 22,221,913 of record OY720308.1, read on the forward strand.
TGTACAAAACGTATATTTCTTAAAAATAACTAGAATTATTATTAAATATACAACCTTACATTATATTAAATTAAAGATAAGGTGGAAAAGATTAAGCACTCGAATCAGAGATTATTTTATATTTCTGTGTAAACATGATTATAGATAATTACTAAAAATGTTAGTTTGTCAATTATTTTAAATCATTTCGAAATACTTTTAAAAAGTTTATATTTGCTTATACAGGGTGGCGCAAGATTCCGACGAAGTCCAATATCTCAGTTATAAAGAAATATACAAAAAAGGTTACTTACATTATTAGTAGCTACTGTCAAAATTCACATTTTAAAATTAGTTTCATAAGTACAGGGTGTTCAATAATCACGTGACGTATCAAACATATGTTTTTTTTAAATGGAATAATATATTTTTATGAAGATTTTCGATTCTACGTTTAAAAATAATCATTTTTTATATAAGATTTAATAGGTCAATTTTTCATAGTTTAAAAGTTTTAAACAAATGAATGTTGAAATCGATAGATATTTACAGCCTAATATTTCAATAATGAAAAATGAAATAAACATTCTCTTTTTTTTCTCTTAAAACAACTTTTTATATACAAGGTGAAGCAATACGCAAAACGATTTTTTTCTCTTTTTACTTAAATGGGACACCCTATATTTTTTATGCTATTTTAATAGAAAATTGATCACTCTTCATTTTTTATATAACATATTAAATAGCTACCGTTTTTGAGATATTTAGTCTCAAATACAAATTTGGTATTGAATTTTTAACCAAAGTAGGCCGCGCCAGAACAACTAATTTATTTAGTTGTGAAAGTTACGCTTAATATCATATTTAATAAATTTTACGTTATATTTTGTAACACTGGGGCAGTTAAACATACTTCTTCAATAAATGATTAATTTAATTTTAAAAAATTAACAACAACTATATTTTTTGGTTATTATTCGAAAAATATTTAAAATATTCCTATATGCTTGTAAAATTGATTTATTTAAAAATTCATGTTGACTGAAAAACCGAAAATATTATAGATACTAAGTGAAATAATAAAATACTTATATCATTATATTTTGTTAGTATAAACATTTTTATGTATTTATTTCACGCACTCACATCATTTTTTTAATTCAAACATTTTACAAGTTTTTTCTTAAAAAATGTGTCCCAATAACCATTATAACTCGCTAAATAATAGCCGAGCAACTATTTTCTTTATATTTTGCATGCGCCTTTAAATATGGATTGTCATTTGAATATCCTTTTTGGTTAGGAAGTAAGTATGTTATTAAATGTCAGAAAACGATTATGAATTGCATTTGTTTTAATTATGGCCTACTTAAATTATATATTATAAGCGAAACTTATTATTTTGTACTTTGAATTGAAATTGTTAAAAATGGTAACAGATAGGGGTATAGTTTATTATACAAAAATTAAAGAACAATCAATTTTCTATCGAAATAGTGTAATAAATATAGGGTGTTCCATTTAAGTGAAAAAAGAAAAAAATCATTTCGCGTATTTTTTCACCCTATACACAACATTAGCTTTATGGTAACAAACGATTATTCCTTATATTATTAAGCATTTTTTCAATTAAATTGCGTTAACAGAAAGTTTACATCATTTTCAATTTTGAAAAATAAAGCTCTAAAGTTCTATTGATTTCAACATTAAATTGTTTATAACTTTTAAAATATTAAAAATTGACCTAATATACCTTATGTCAGAAATGATTAATTTTAAGCGTAGAATCTAAAATCGACCTAAAAAATATAGCATTCCATTTAAAAAATCATACGTTTGATACGTCACGTGATTATTGGACACCCTGTATATATGAAACTAATTTTAAAATGTGAAGTTTTACAGTAGCTACAAATTATATCAGTAATATTTTTTTGTACATTTCTAAATAACTGAGATATTGGACTTCATCGGAATCTTGCGCCACCCTGTATATGTATATATTTCCGATTTCTAACAGGTAATTTGTAGACAGCTAAAGTTTATAGATTGGTTGCATCTAAAATATCACTTCTTCCTCGTTTTTATTAAAATAAAAAAATATACTGGAGCACAGAAGAAATACAACACCCCTTATATGTGGTTTAATTCAGCAACAGATACGCACATTTTATTCGCCTTAGAAAGAAAAAAATGCAATAACGTAATTTTTTTGTGTACAATTTTTACATTTATCTGAAAAAATATAGCAATTTTAATAATGTTAATAACCAGACACCTATTCTACTCTGATCCTTTTTGAGCTCTTCAGTTTATTGAACATGTTTTGCCAAAATGCCTAGAATTCGTGCACCCCGTCGATTTTTTCAATTAAGTGAATTTCAAACAGGTCTTATTGTTAGTATAAAAGAGGAAAATAGTTCGAATACTCGGAATTACACCCTCAACTGTAATGCGAGTATAGAGAAGTCCGAAGAAAATGACTATCAACGATAGAGACGTTCTGGTGGGCCTAGGATTATACAGGGTGGCCAAGAACCGTACCTAAGACTGCTTGTGATACGTAATCGTTACAACACTTTGTGGCAAGTTCCAGTGCCTTTGTTGCAGCAATAGTACGTGTGGTTTCTAAGCAAAGAGTAAACAGTTTATTGAAGAGTTTTTGCCATGGGCCTTTATGCGTTCCATTCGTTTTGGGTGCTACCGATGACTCCGCTGCACGTCGCTTGGAATGATGTCGATCCAGATTCAACTGGGATATAAAATAGAACTTTTCAGTAAGACAATGCCAGGTCGCATACAAAATTCTGATGTAGATGTATAGTATTGCAATAGGTTGTTGATTTTCAGCGATGTACCGTTGTGCTATTAGACTATCCCTAATAAATACCATGGATGATCTACTTTCAAGATATTAGCGCCCCATACCATGATACCAGGGGTATTGGCTGTGTGAAGATCTAAGGCAAACTCTACATTTTGTCTTTCATCGCGAATTCGACAGACACGTTTACGTTCATCATGGGTTCCTAAGCATTATTTGGACTCATCACTAAAGCTGCTTGGTATCATGGTATGGGGCGCTTATATCTTGAAAGTAGATCATCTCTGGTATTTATTAGGGATAGTCTAATAGCACAACGGTACATCGCTGAAAATCAACAACCTATTGCAATACTATACATCTACATCAGAATTTTGTATGCGACCTGGCATTGTCTTACTGAAAAATGACGTTTGGGATAGTAAATGTCATTTTTCAGTAAGACAATACCAGGTCGCATACAAAATTATGACGTAGAGGTTTTAAATTGGCCTGCAAAATTCCCTCCCCTGATTTATTGCCAATATAACATGTATGGGATAGCTTTAGAACAACACTCCAGCGATTGCCACAGCCACCAAGGACTGTGGACCAATTGCGCATCTATGTTCAACAGGCCTGGGACCGCTTGCCCCAAGAAGACATCGACCACTTAATTCGCCCTATGCCTCGCCGAGTTAGAGAGTGTTACAACAACCGCGGCGAACCAACACAGTATTGAATTTTTGTCAGTATTGTTTGTTCAACCTGTACCAAATTGTAATCGATTGTTCTGACATGAAAAACTGAACATAGATTTAATACAAAAACCTTTCAAACATTTTTCTTTCTGGGTGTAGCATTATTTTTGAGCTTCAGTTAATATTATTGATATTATTTCATAAAGTTATTATGATTATTATTACTAATACTAATTGATCAGCTCGAACCGCAAAATAGACTGAAAGTGAAATTGACGGCCACGTTGGAGCTCCCGATTTTGCAGCTCGGGCTGGTCAAGGGTGGCTTGAAATTCGTTTATGTCAATCACGTGGTCGAGGGCAACGAGAAGCAGTCGAAACAGATATGCTTTAAGAATTCACGAAAATGAGAATTGGCCGTCAATTTGCTGTGTGGCGATGAACCGATAACCATTGAAAAAATTGAAACGGTTTTCTTAGGGTGGAACGATTATTGTTGGTCCGAACGAATCAGTCGATTCTGTCCAGTCGCTTTTAAATTAGAAGCCACGGGTGATTTGTTTACAAACCCGTCCTCGCGGTGTTGGATTCGTTGAGACAAACAGGATCTTCGTTCGTTAATACATTTTAAGTCGAAGTCGTTATTTAAAAAATATTTTGCAAGATATTATAATTAAAAAGCTTTTCAAGAGAGTGGAAGAGAGGTTTTATAAATTGTATTAATATACGCATAAACGATGTAAGAGACGTAAATAACTATCGTCCCCTAACCCTACTTTTTTTGGAAAGCTTTTCGAATCATTAAAAACAAAATCATACATTTCTGAAATAATCCCTGCAATACCAATTCGGCTTCTTGGAACACCGCTCCACAACCATTGCTTTAACTATTCTTACCTCAAACATCCAAAGAGTACATCTTGAAGGTGAAAAGACCGCCATCGCCATATTTTTACTTTCCCTGGACCCCGGTCCAAAGGAAAGTATTGTGATCGTGAAAATTTTCGAACCGCCAATTTCAACAAATATGCACGTTTTGAGGTCCCCTGAGTCCATTCCATCGAGTTTTGAAAAATGTCTGTGTTTGTGTCTGTGTGTTTCCGTGATAGCGCATAAAAGGCTAAATGAATTAAGCTCAAATGTTATATCTAAGCTTTTTATAACAGTGGAATGATCTGAAAAGCGTTTGGTTAGAATCAAAACTCATTAAGTGCAACTTTACTCTTAGCAATTTTTCATTTTTTAATTCTGATAGAAAAATGTTTTATATAAGAGTTTTAGATCTTGGAAACTAAATAATTTCTGTTATAAAACTTTTATTGTAGGACCTCCGGTTTTCATTTTATATGCGGAAGAATTTCGTTTACCTGATAAATAATTATTTTAATGACAAATAAAACATCAAAGTGCCGTCATATTCATTCGCAAACGCCCCCAGTTTGAAAAAATGAAGAAGAGTGTGGAGAAATGATTTTAGCTCATTGTAAGGTAAGAAATAACAAACTTAATTATAATATTTTTCGAAATACTCGGGTTTAAGTTTAAAAGACAACAATTAATATTTTCAATTTAATCAGTTTGCTTTCCTATTAAATTTTCAATCAGAAACTTATTTGACCGTATTCACCGGGGAAAGTACCATGATGAACACATCACCATTTTTTGGATATCGAAAAAAGCTTTTAATTCGGTGTGGCACCAAGGCCTATCGTTAAAATACAAATTCCTAGATATCCGTGTTCCCGGATATCTAGCAACATCCTAGACAGTTTCATCCTGAATCGATCTCTCCAAATTAAAATCCTAACATCCATATTCAATCCATTCAGTCTACAACTCGGTCTTCCACATTACCTCCTCTCATATATAAACTTTATAATCCAGATCCAAACTTTTTAAGTAAATTCCTATACTCACTGTTATATGCAATTGTCATCATCAGCACTCATTGCTCAAGTTCCAACCCTTTTCAAAGTCGTAAGCACCCTCTATGGTGTAATCATTTTCAAGAGGCAGTGGAGATAAACAAATCCGGCTGCGTGATAACCACGTGAGTACTTCAATAGACGCTTGTGATTGGTCGTTCGGTGGTGCGTATTCCTGGTCGGTTTGGTTTGGAAATTGGGCCCGTTGCCGATTGGCGTGCGTTCGAAAAGAATATTTGGAAAGTGCTTTAAAATGTTTTCTACTGAGTCAGGCAACGAAGTGCCAGCAAACTAATTCGCCCCCAGGGACATTTAAATGTTGAGATGAACAACACTATTTTAAAACATATTTGGGCGCCCGACCCTGAATATTCTCACCGTTCACATGATTGTGTTTACACGCGCTGCCTTGAACATGACCATATAGTGTAGGGTCGGATAGACACCATCCATATCATCCAGGCTTGGTTTGCAAAGTGGCGTATTCTGATTAATCTTAATAAATCCCAACTTGTTATTCCATATCACAATCCAAACACATCTCCTTTTACAGTTTAACTAAGTAATCATAGGGGAGAGTTGCATATATCGTTCTGGTCACCAAAATCGTACCTCATGCATATTTCCTTAAATATAGTACAATAATGCTATCTAACGGTGTATTTTAATACTAAGTTTGACGTATGTACTACAAAACCTAAAAGTTATAGGTTTACGTGCCGGGTGTGTGAATAAAAGACGAGCTAAGCATTATGCTTATGAAAATAACATAAATACTTCTAACTTTTATGTTTAGTGCCAGCTTTTATATCTAAATTATATATTTACTACTTCACATTGCAGGTGAAATATCTTATTTTTGCAATAACCGCCTATTTAAAAAATAATGCATAGTTGCCTAAATCGTACTCCTGTGCAGTTTCTAAAATCGTACTGGTACAATTTACGCAACTGGCGTTATATCATATGCAACCACTGCAACTTCCTAATATTTTCAAATATTTTGTACGAATTTATGGTCAATGGACGGAAGAGAATATAAAAAAATGCAATAGAGGCATACCGTTAAAAAAAAATACGGATTCAATGAGTGCTGCAGGCATTTCAATATACCAAAACCTAATTTCAAACGACATCTTGAGGGTGCAGTAAAAAGATCGTTATCATCAAAGAAAAGGAATGGAAATATCACAACATTACCAAAGGTGTGGAAGATCAACTTGTTGAACATATTATTCGTTTAGAATCATCATTTTTTGGTTTAAGCATTAGAGATATCAGGAGTTTGGCATATCAAATAGCGGAAAAAAATAATTTGTCACACAAATTTAACCGAACAGTCCAGCTTGCTGGAAAAAAAATGGTTTTATTCTTTTTTAAAAAGACATCCAAATATTTCAGTAAGACAAGCTGAAAATACTTCCATGAGTCGGGCTAGGGGTTTTAATAGAGATGCTGTGAATCATTTTTTAAATTTATTAGAAACTACTGTCAAATCTAATGGTATTGATGCTTCTAGAATCTTTAATATGGATGAGTCCGAATTCTCTACAGTTAAAAAACAATGTGCGAAAATAATTGCTGAGAAAGGAAAAAAGAGGATTGGTAAGGTGGTTAGCAGAGAAAGAGGAGCCAATACTACAATTGTGGTTTGCACAAACCCGTTCGGCTTTTTTATTCCACCAATGTTTATTTTTTAAAGAAAACGATTAAATCCAGCATTATGTAAAGGAACTCCTCTTAGAAATTTAATAGAAGTTGCTGATCATGGGTTTATAACAACCGATCTTTTTGTCAAGTGGTTGCAACATTTTATTTATAATGTGAAACCAACACTAGAAAAAAAGGTCATTTTATTACTTGACGGGCACACATCTCACACTAAAAACTTGCATGCTCTGGAACTAGCACAAGCTAACGGCATTATTTTATTGTAATTGCCAGGCCATACAACACACAGGCTACAACTATTGGACATTGGAGTTTTTGGACCAATGCAAAGTTATTATAATCAAGCTTTAGACCAGTGGACGACAAACCACGCTGGTCAATGTATTACGCAATATGATGTTGCAGCTTTAATAACTACAGCTTATTATAAAGTTTGTAATGCAGTCAAATAATATTGTGGCCAATAATATTATAGCTGAATTCCAAACACCAGAAGGAAACACCGAAACAGAAGTTTTAGACAAAGAAGTTGTAACTCTGGAAGATAATAGCAAAACCGATAATATGGCTAATTCTCTGATAGTTCCAATATCAGAGCTATCTCCCATTCCTAAAGCAACCATTAAAAAAGAAGTGCTCAAACAGCCACTGAGCTGACAAGTACAAGCTATATAAACAGTCTGAGAGAGAAGAAATCCACTTCCCAAGTAAAGAATAAGAATAAAGAAGAAAAAACAAAAAAGTAAAAAAAGTTAGCATGAATAATGCAACAATCAGTTCTTCCTCAGATATTCTAGTAAACATAAATGAAGAAGATTGGTATTGCATTTTATGTGATGCAATGAGATTAGAAAACATGATTCAGTGCATAGGATCCATAACGTGGGTACATGAGGCTTATGTAGGAGTGTCAAAAGAAGAAAGAATTTATTTATGTTGTAAATGTAATTTTAAATGAGTTCTTTATGTTTTTTAGAATATGTTTGTTTTTTAATATGTTTGTTTCTTAATAGATATACCTAGGGAGCCAAACCATATTGTTTTATTATAGATGCATGATATTATTATGAAGATACGATTTAGGGGACTATGGAGTACGATTTGGGATACCGGTTTCCAAAATCGTACTTTTTCAGTATCTTTAATAAGTATATTTTTCACAAATAATAAACTTTTTTATCTATTTGATATGTTTTAAAATAATTAAATAAAGTACCATTCTAACATTTGCGTTAGTTACTTTTATATATAACGTTTCCAGTTTGGCAATTTTAAGCGATTCCCTTAAGTAGTACGATTATGGCAACTCTCCCCTACTATCCAATCCACTCACAGACGCAAGTACTTAGGAATAATTATAGATATAAAACATATTATTAATTATTTTCAAATTCTTTTTTATTTAATTTATATAAAACTTTCATTTAAAATCCATCCGCAAAACATAAAAACCATAATAAAACAACGGGCGGCTCATTTCCGAAGTTTAACATGCAAGTAATGCCATATTGCACTAAAACTGCAGCCACATTATATGAAATGAAATGTCACCCCGTGTTAGATTACGCAGCCATCCTTTTCCACAATCACAACCACTGTACCTTGAGAAATATATAAGTAGCAGAACGATCAGCCCTGAGAGCTTAAAAAAATTAAGGCATCCCACAAATCCCCGTTGGGGCTTATAAACCCCCTCCTATATGAAATATCCCAAATCATTTATATCCGGCTACACACCCTATCCGCTACAAAAAATCGCTACAAATCCAGTTGTATACATATTATCACTCCATGATGGACAATTAGATATTAGCGATCATGATCCCAGTTGATAGACAAAGATATCTACGTATTGTACTAGAGATAATAAGAGCATTTCCCAAACGCAGGCAGAAAAATTTCAGGTCAGCCATTTGGCGAATTATTTTCAAATAAGGATATTTCTTGTAATATGTTCATTTATATATTATTAATTTGATATATCTGTCAATAAAGAGGTGTATTATATATCAATTATAAGACATTTGACTAATTTATGTTAATGATTTGTTAAGTGGGATCGGACTGACCTTTAGGCCTTTCGAAATTACTTCGACCTAAAATATCTTTGGTAAATGTACCTGAATTATTTGAGACCCTCTTGCATAGTCTACAATAACTTGAGGGTTAATGCGTACCAGTTTATCGGGCTTTAAAGTGGCCCGGGATAGGGCAGAGCATTCACAAAGTATATGGTCTGCTGTTTCTTGTATCTTGTTGCAAAGTTGGTATTTTAGAAGAATGTCCAGTTAGAAGGCCAGTTATGAGCCGCAGGTTGTTCTTGCTTAACTCGAGAAACTATTTGGCCCTTGGCAACAAAATTAAAATATTGAATTTTAATTTTATTTCTTGTATAAAATGAGCTTTTGGTCACCTGCAGCCGCCGCAGATTAACCTTCGGGTCAGCATTTACCTGACCCGAGGTTAGAAAATTACCGCCCGGCCCTTTAGATTATCGTGCGGCAATTAGGGTCCGAGAAGAGGATTAACGCGCCCAGGGAAAGGACACGGACCACCGTTGCAATTTTAAAGAATTATAATAATCCATAATCTTATGGATTAGTACAATTCTTTCAAATTGCAACTTAATGGTTGTTGGGATCCCTACCCCGGTCAATTTTCGGGGTATAAAAGGGAGAAATCCACTCAGGTCTTCAGTACACTCTCGTGCTGTAGATGGTACAGTCAGTGGACTCAAGGGTAACCAATCCCTAAAAATCTACGGTTCTTTTTTTAACCTCGCAGAGCCAACGCCAGGAAACTCTTCTCGACACCGACACTACCAGTGTAGTGTCCATTTCTGCTGCCGGATCCAGTCCAGAAACCCACCGACTCCAGGAAATAATTCTGCTTCCCTTTTCACGTGCAGATGGTGTAAACCCCATCTTCTGCCAAATAGTTTACGGCAAGACTATGTTGCTCTTACTGCTTTGGCGGCTATGTGGTCTACATGAGTTTTCCTCTGGTCAAAATCGAGGCCGAGATATTTAACTTTATTGGAAAACCCAATGATTGTCCCTATCATGGTTAGTGCCTTGAAGTTTATTTTCCTACACTCTGTAAATGGGACAATTATAATCTTGTATAATTTACTATAAATCAACTTACAGTTTTTGGATTGTAGTCCCATGATTTGGCCTCTTTTGGTCCAGTGCTCTTGAATGAGCCCTATGTCTAACTGCTCCTTGATAAACCTCCTTGAAAGTACGCCTGAAGCCGCTTTAGCATGGTGGAAAAATTATCTGGATGCAGATAAGTTTGGTAGGTAAAGGGATCACTGTGACTGTGACCGGGAACATGACTCGATGTTCCATTTCCCTGGGGCCAGGTTGACTAATTTAAAATGTGACTCTTGTTTGTTTTATTATAATTTTACTGTTGCACATATGTTTACTTATATTTTTTTACGGGTTAGATGGAAGACCGCATTATCTTTTATGCTAAACCTAGATTAAGAATATAAATATATTACTTACTTTATGGCTAAACTGAATCTCGCCTTGCGGTTTGTGGTTATTTAAGTGTGCAGTCTTGTTTTATTATTATTTTTTTTATATTTGTATTTTATTTTTATGCACTTTGAGAATTACACATAAAGATTATTATATTCGACCCTAAGAATTCAGCTGGTTCAGTATTGCGCAGCAATTCAAAAGCTCGTGTTGATAAAATTTATTTTCACTCTGAAAAAAAAAATAAACTGCAATTGAAATGCTATAACAAGTGAAATCTGAACTGAAGTCCAAAAAAGGGTAATGGTGAACACAACTACAAACTTTCACATCGGAATGATATACTTTATTTAAATGACACATCGCAGGACTGAAACTCAGCGCCCTTAGGAAATTTGATAGCGTATTACCAGAATGTGAGAGGACTCAACACTAAACAAGTCGATTTTTTGAATAATGCTCTTAGCCACAATTATGACCTAATTTGCATTACAGAATCTTACTTACTACCAGCGTCAGTGATAATGAAATTCTTGATACCAGATATAAAGTTTTTCGCACTAATTGTGATTGAGATCTAACTTTTGGGGAAAAAGTTCGTAGGCTAACAGATTTTCTTTTGATAAAATTTGATTATTCAATATAGTTGCCTTCGAAGGCGATACAACGATTATAGCGGTCATACAATTTTTGATGCCATTTTTATAGTACGATTTATCTTTAGCCTCAAAATGGACCTCGGTTTCGGCGTTCAATTTCTTTTCAGTGAGCATTCTCTTGAGGTCTGAGAACAGGAAAAAATTGCTGGGGGTCAGATCTGGAGAATACGGTGGAATTCGAAGCCCAATTCATGCAATTTTGCCATCGTTTTCTTTGATTTGTGACATGATGCATTGTCTTGATGAAACAGCACTTTCTTCCTCTCCAAATGGGGCCGTTTTTTGCGATTTCGTTCTAGAAATGCTCTAATAACGCTATGTAATAGTCGCTGTTGATTATTTTTTCCCTTTTAAGGTAGTCGATGAATATTATACCATGCGCGTCTCATTTTTGGTCGATTGTGAGCTCACGCGGCACTCACTCCAACACGTTCCTTTGATATATTTAGAGTCTCAGCTATCTCGATCAACTTCACTACTTCAAAATTATTTGTGTAGACTCTTTTGAGTTTTCGTCGGTAACAGCCTCTTTGAGGCGTCCACTGCGTGCATCGCGCTCGGTGCTCATTTAACCTCGTTTTAACTTAACAAACCACTTGTAAACGATTGATTTTCCTGGTGTCCGAATAATGTTTATCTAGCCAAGCGTTGGCTTCAACAGTATTTTGTTTTTTCACCAAAAAGCAATGTTTTATTAACGCGAAATTCCGTTTTATCCATTTTTTAAACTAACAAAAGTTGCTTCTCTAAAAATATTATATCTCATAAACAAATGATCCGATAGCTGTCAAATTTATACACGTCTCTTTTGAAGGCTAGGGTTAACTACAAATCATATGGATTTAATATTAATAGCGTCATCTATGTGTCATCCTATGAACTTTTCAGCCCAACTATTAAGTCTCAATGTAAAGGCTAATACTACAAGGATTATTTACACATTTTTAGAACACATTGAGGTGTTCTACATGCCCCTAAAAATTTCTTTTTCAACGAATAATTCTCTGCAAGAGTCTGTGGACTTTAAGTGGTATATTAATCGAATGGCTCTTATTTGTAAAATGAAAGGTCTAATTGTGTCTTTACTCTGACCTCACACGATTAAAATTGAGACCGTTAATTATTTTTTTATTACTAAATGGAATTTCTACTCTCACCGCTTATTTATTATTGTTTTATATATTCCCTAATACTGCTGCTACGGACATACATTGCATATCTTATGCAAGTGAATTTTAAGAATAGGCCAATTATATGTCTCGGAGATTATGATTGTCGATCCCTGACTAAATAAATTATGTCAGAAATTGCGTGTAATATTGCTATTGCATGTTCTGTCTTTGGGCTTCACCAGTTAAATAATATCTCTAATCATGCCGGTAATATTCTTGATCCAGTTTATTCAAACATCGATTATATTATATATATATATATATATAGAGAGATTCTGATCCGTTACTACCTGAAAAGACGCGTTTTCACACTGGCTTTTCAAATTAACACTTTGCTGTTGATTCTGCACTTAAAGAGCTTTATAATATAATTTATGTTGGTATGGATCACCACATTCCTAAATATCCGCTTAAACCTGCTCGCGTTAAAAATATCCTCCACGGTTTACTAAAGAAATTGTTGAACTCATTTCTGTCAAGAATTATTACTGGAGGAACATGGATTCCAGCAAATATGAGTATCTAAATTAAAAAAAAACTCATTACTCAAATTTAAAATTAGAACAGCTCATAGAAGTTACATTACCAATATTTAAAATCAACTTACTGATAATCCTAAACAATTTTGGGCGTACATAAAATCGAACAAATCTTATCCTCCTGGATTTCCTACTCAAGTTTCACTAAACGATGAAATATTTGAATCGCCTCTTAATATTGCTGCAGGATTTAAAGAATATTTTCAATCTGTGTATCTCCTATATTCACAATCTTCTCTAATCAATAATTTGTCATCCTACACTAACATTCCTAATTTCAGTTTCCCTGTAATCTCTCCTGAAACAGTTTATGCTCATTTAAAGAATCTCCCTAACAAAACGTCCTACGGGATCTGCATTATTACTTATACATTGTATGTCAACCGCTTTCAACTATCTTTATATATATATATATAATCGATGTCCCTTTTTACCAATTGGTGTCGGGGTTTTATCTTCATTGTCTATTTCTTAATGACTCTCCTCTTCAACTATCTTTAACATATCAATTAATACGGGAATATTTCCCATTAAATTAAAGATCACCTCTATTTGCCCTATACCTAAAACATCACTCAATCGTAGCAATATTAAGAATTATCATCCAAACCTTTATTCTATTACAAGTTATAAATAAAAGAAAATTTCAAACGTCATTGGAAAACTTTTTGAGGTTAATGAAATTTATAATAAAAACAACAAAACTGAATTAGATTGTCACCACCAGGAGGCATTTTTAATTCTAAAAATTCGTTTAATTATAATAATTTAGATATAGACTTCCGGTTTTTACAAAATTTCTTACTTTTTAATCCTCTTTCTACTAACGCCAATTTTTTAAGAAAAATGGGAAAATTATCTATTCTTTAAGTTGGCGCCACCTAGCGGCGATAAAGTTAGTTATTTTTCTGATTGTTGCCAATAATTTTAATCGTATGATATTAAAATCATTAAGATCGGTTAATAAAACAAAAAAGTTATTTGATATTTGCTCGTTGCAAATTCCGACCCACCCCACCCTTTATTACAAGAGTAAGACAAAAAAAGTCTATAACATTTTTGTTTCATGAACTTAACATGATTTCAAAAGGCTTTTATGATGTATTTATTAAACCTTTTTTGAGATAATCACAATATTACTTTTTGACTGTTCATTGCGCCTCCTACCGGAAGAGTTACGAACTTGAAATTTATTTCCAGCATTTTCTCATGACCACTTTTATTAACATTTTTTTATTTGATAGCTCTAGCACTAATAGTTACTGATATATAGCTGATGACCTTTCTTATTTGGACACCCGGTACAAACACCAGTGTTCTGCGGACTTGCGAAATCCTATAGCTTTGAAATCTATATTTAACGCATACGTCCGATCTAAACTGAAGTATGGTTCTTTGATTTGGGTTCCTTACACTCAACAAGAAATTTTACTGGTAGCAAGTGTTACGAAATTTCTATATTTTAAACTAGCATCTTCTACAAGAGTTTGATCGCATTTCGCTTCTTAAAATTGTAAATGTTGAGGCCCTTGAACACAGACGTCATGTAGCTAGCATTTCATGTTTATATAAGATTTTACAAAACAATATCGACAGCAGTGATATATTAATCCAGATCAACTTTTTTAGTATTTAACGGGCGACATAAACCAACATTCTATGTATACTTTAATTGAACTATGTCTAATTTACGTTCTTCTACTAGTACAATGTGTCGAATTTTTAACAAAATGTTTTATGATAGTGATATTTTCTGTAATACGCTAGCATCAATATTTTACACTATTATTTTTTTTTACGAATTTGTATTTTTTTGTATATGTTATTGATTTCGTGTATATATACAGGGTGGCGCAAGATTCCGATGAAGTCTAATATCTCAGTTATTTAGAAATTTATAAAAAAAATATTACTGATATAATTTGTAGCTACTGTAAAACTTCACATTTTAAAATTAGTTTCATATATACAGGGTGTCCAATAATCACGTGACGTATCAAACATATGATTTTTTAAATGGAATGCTATATTTTCTATGTCGATTTTAAATTCTACCCTTGAAATGAATCATTTTTGATATACGGTTTATTAGGTCAATTTTTAATATTTTAAAAGTTATAAACAAATTAATGTTGAAATCAATAGAAGTTTAGAGCCTTATTTTTTAAAAATTGAAAAACGATGTAAATTTTCTGTTAACGCAATTTATTTAAAAAAATGCTTAATAATATTAGCAATAATCGTTTGTTACCATAAATCAAATGTTGTGTACAGGGTGAGACAATACGCAAAATGATTTTTTTTTCTTTTTTCACTTAAATGGAATACAATATATTTTTTACACTATTTCGATAAAAAATTGGTTGATCTTTAATTTTTGTATAATATGCCTATCTATTACAGTTTTTTTTTAACAATTTCAATTCAAAGTACAAAATTATAAGTTTCGCTTATAATCTATAATTTAAGTAGGCTATAATTAAAACAAATGCAATTCATAATCATTTTCTGACATTTAATAACATACTTACTTCCTAACCTAAAAGGATATTCAAATGACAATCGATATTTAAAGGCTCATACAAAATATAAAGAAAATAGTTGTTCGACGATTATTTGGCGAGTTATAATGATTATTGTGACACATTTTTTAAGAAAAAAAATTGTAGAATGTTTGAATGTTATTGAATTAAAAAAAGTGATGTGAATGCGTGAAATAAATAATAAAAATGTTAATACTAACAAAATATTATGATATAAGTATTTTATTATATCATTTACTATCTATTTTCGTTTTTTTTATGTCAACATAAATTGTTTAAATAAATCAATTTAATAAGCATATAGGAATATTTTAAATATTTTTCGAATAATAACCAAAAATATAGTTGTTGTTAGTTTTTAGCAATTAAATTAATCGTTTATTGAAGAAGTATGTTTAACTGCACCAGTGTTACAAAATTTAACGTAAAATGTACTTTACTTACTAAATTTGATATTAAGTGTAACTTTCACAAATAAATAAATTAGTTGTTCTGGCGTGGCCTACTTTGGTTAAAAATTCTATACTAAATTTGTATTTGAGACTAAATATCTCAAAAACGGTAGCTATTTAATATGTTCTATAAAAAAATGAAGAGTGATCAATTTTCTATTAAAATAGCATAAAAATATAGCGTGTCCTATTTAAGTAAAAAGAGGAAAAAAAAAATAATTTTGCGTATTGCTTCACCTTATATATAAAAATTTATTTTAAGAGAAAAAAAATGCATTTCTTTCATTATTAAGTATTTTTACATTTGTATGGTGATGACAAAATGTTTATATCATTTTTCATTATTGAAATATTAGGCTCTAAACATCTATCGATTTCAACATTCATTAGTTTATAACTTTTAAAATATGAAAAATGACCTATTAAATCTTAAAATATAAAAAATGATTATTTTTAAAAGTAGAATCGAAAATCTTCATAAAAATATATCATTCCATTAAAAAAACATATGTTTGATACGTCACGTGATTATTGAACACCCTGTACATATGATAATAATTTTAGAATGTGAAATTTGACAGTAGCTACTAAAAATGTAAGTAACATTTTTTTTATATTTCTGAATAACTGAGATATTGGACTTCATCAGAATCTTGCGCCACCCTATATATATTTACTTTTATTGTCTTATTGTAATTATGTATTATTATTCTGCATTATCCTGCAGAAACAGGCATTAAACATTTATTTTTAATATACAAAACTGTTTAAATTATTTCTTTTATATGAATTTCATGAATGGCTTCACAAAATTATTCTATAAAAGAAGTATAAATTTAAAACAATACAAATAAAGCTGAAAAAACATGTATGCATTTAATTTATATGAAATATTTATATATTTATTCCAATAATGGTAATTCGTTCGATTCACAAAATAAAATGTAACTCTAAAATGTACTAAATTACTAAAATATACAATACAATAATATATTTTTATAATTCACATGTAGATATTTTACAGATGTATTTGTAAACAACAAGAAATCGACATAATAATATTAGGGCGTGTAATCGACGAAACCGTAAACCGTAGTAAAACGTAAATATTAATCAATAATTTCACTCATGAATCAAGCGAACGCCATGAATGAAAACGGGAGGCAACCAACAATCGAATTTCGCTGGTATGCGCTTACTCATGTTTCCTTCATGTAAAGTCGATTTTTATTTAATTTTATGTGGGTGTAATTCTTTACGTATTTTTACACCAATGAATTTGAGTGATTTTTTAGTTCATAACCCCTAAATACGGTTAAAAATATATTAATAATGATAAATTACATATGGTTTTCTTTACGGGACATAATAAAAAAATATAATAATGATAGATCTTTTATTTGGTTCCCATTAAGTAGACAAAATAATATTTTTTAAATGCTTGTAGGCGTGTGAGAAATTTTTGAATCGGTAATGATTGTAGAAATTGTAAATATTTTTTATTTGATTTCTTGTTTAAAAAAAAAAACACCCAAGGGGAGAGTCTTCCTACTAGACTCCCTCTTGTTTGCACTCATAACATTCAAATGATCTATCCATCCCACTTCCACCAACTGTACTAAAAGTTGAATTCAATTCAGAAGAACAATCCTTACTAGAAAAAATTAAATATAACCCACATATTGTGAAAAAAACAGATGTAGAGTCATTAGGTATAAATGCTGAAATTATTTTTTTATTCATTAAAAAACGTAAATTAAAGGTCAATAACGAAACATAAAATATCAAAATTAATTTCTGAGTATAATTATTCAAATACAAATCACATCACACAAAATACAGAACATTAAACTGTAACTAATATCGAGAATAAGATTAAAGCTAGTAGTGACTAAAACCGATAAATGTAATACAGTAATAGTAAAAAATAAACAGAATATACCGAAAAAGTGGAAAATTTACTAAAAACAGAAAATTTTATAAAAATCAAAAATAATCCCACTGCTAAATTTCAAGATGTTAAAAAAAAACACTTTAAAACAATGTAAATGTAAAGATTTCATTACCGAATTGGATAAATTTAAGTTAGTGAAAATGAATCCTAGAACACCTACATTACTACCGAAATTATACAAAGAGGATATTCCAATGAGACCAGTAGTATCGTATATATATGTACCGACCTATAATTTATGTAAACATATTAAAAATATTTTACCGTCATTTATAAATTTTAATCCCACATATTCAATAAAAAATGCATTAGATTTAATAAATAAGTTAAAATGTCTAGAGGTTCCGACAAATGCTAAATTTATATCTTTCGATGTAATCTCAGTTAATGAAATAATAAAAATACTTTAAATTAGAAATAGATAAATTATATCAATCAGACATATTAAAACAAGAATTAAAAATACTAATATATATTTGTCTACAGCAAAGCTATTTTGAATTTGATAATATTTTTTTATAATCTGAGAGATGGTTGGCTCTGTCGCCGTTAGGTTAAGTTTCAATGGCAACAGCCCTAAGACTATTCACTTAGACCCTTAGGACCCATTATGATACCACAGAGATATGGATACTTACCCCTATACTACCCGATTCGAGCATCTAATGAACCTAATCAGGTCATTTATTTTTATAGGTGAGAGTCTGCCTTCAAACTTGGCTTGGACGACCAGAAGTCATTTCCTTGGACAATCTTACCCTCTACTCATTCTGTCTTGTCCGGGATAGAGATGGAGAACTTATTTCCAAGGACTAGTTCTGGGATACAACTATCTGTTTTCAGCAGGATATTGGCCTCATTCAGGATCCTTCCGTGACCCTGTTTACTAGTATTCCATTTACCGACTGAGTTGATTCTGATCGCTGCAGTAGCTGCAGCATACCTGCAGTAAAGGTCAACATGAGCTAGATTTAAGATTACATTTAGCGATTTGGAGTAGATCTGAACACGAACGTTATGAGCAGTTCTGCTGATTTCTGTACCTTGCCTAGTGCTGTCTGGTGAATTTTCTTGTCAAGAGCGGTCCACCATACTCCGTAAAACAGAATGGGTCTTACCACAGTGTACATCCAGTGGACCGTGGTTTCAGTTCCCAGTTCTTGTTCAATGTCCATTTACACGAGTACAGCGCGACTAGCACTTTCCGTACTCGCTCCTGAATATTGGGCTTCCAGGTTAACGTTTTTATCAATTAAGATGCCCAGCTTGCTCTTTTACCACCAATCTCGTACCGTATAGAAAGAGAGCCTTGAAGCTTGGTATCCTGTATTTCCTGGTGAAGAGTACAAGTTTTGTTTTGAGGGGATTCACCCCCAGTTCACATTTCTCACAAAAGCAGGTTACTTTGCGGAGTGTCCGTTCCATGAGTTCAGATAGGATGTTTAAGTGCTTGCCAGAGACCGTGAGGGTCACATCATCGGCATAGGCAATTGTTTTACACCCCGTAGACTCTAGTCCTTTCAGTAGTTCGTTCATGACTATATTCTATAACAATATTCCTCCTTGGTGTGTGCGTCTACTGACCATTCTTTTTGAGTATGAGCCACCTAGCTCAAATACGATGTTCCTATATGAAGAGACATATCAACTTATCCAAGTGTAGATTTCCCAGGCCCCTGGTCGCACAAAGTTGAAGACTCCTTCAATATTCAGGAATACCGCTAACTTGAACTCTGTCCTACACATGGAGTTTTCAACCAGACTAAAAAAGAGCGTGCAGCGCTGTCTACTGATCTGCCCTTAGTGTAATCGTTTTGGCTGGTCGACCAGAGATCTGGGTTTATACGTTCCTTTATATACGCTTCCACTAATCTCTATAGCGTCTTGAGTGGGAAGAAGAATAAGCTAATCGGCCTGTAGTCCTTCGGTATTGAGTGGGTTATTTTTCCCGCTTTGGGTATACGGACCACATTTGTCTCTTTCCACCTTCATGGGATATACAAAAGCAGGCTTCAAATATTATTTCCAACCAGGGATTGATAATATCCGAATCCATCTGTAACTTCGCAGGAATGATCCCGACCGGACCCGCGGTTTTGAAGGGCTTGAAGCTTTTAACACTCCAAGTTAATTTATCCTTGGTCAGGATATCCCTCGTCGGGCAGTTCCTCCTAGGTGTCAGGCAAACCCCTCTCCCGCCAGAGAGAGGATTATTCTAGAACAAGCTGCATCCATTGCGCAATCGCATGCAATTATGAGGGTAGTTATCAAGCTCTTTATCTCCTCAGTGAAAGGTTTACGTGGCATTCTGATTTGTAAGACATTAGTGAGGACAGTTCTATAGGTGTATGTTAAGTTTTCGTTGGTAATTATAGGGTTCTCCGGGATTGGTAAATCCATCTGAAACTCTATATACCTATGATCGGAGAAGGAGTGTTCACCACTGACCTTCCAGTTATTAATTGTACTGTGTGCTTGATGAGACTAATGTTATGTCTAGAACCTCGTGCCTGTTCACACCCAATATTACATATGGAAAGATGGCAGCGCATGGCCAGATCTCTCCTACTTTCCCTACGGCTACCTTAAACAGAGCGTATCTCTGATCTGCACAAGCCACCAGTTTGACATGGCCCTGGTACCAAATTGCGTGTCGATACCTGGGGGGACGTACCTGGGTTTGATGCTAGAACCTTCTTATAGACTTTGAGGAGGGTTATCTCTACCAGCTGTCAGTTCGCTGGCGAGATTGATCTCTCATTGTGGCTCCTGTTGATTAGTGCGGCTTACCGGATTCGGTAGGCCGCTCTTCTATTTCTGAAAGCCCTTGCAGAGGGTTTCAGGTCCCTGTTATAAACTTGCCGCTTCTTGCCAGCCTTAAGGCCCAACATGGATGGACAGTTGCTCCTTCAGATCCAATAGGGCAGCCCGCTAACGCGGGGTGGGATTTTTGTGTACCTACCTGGAGACTAAAATTCTCGTTTTTAATTTTCATGTTTGTTGATTGTTGTAAGGAAGGAAAGAGATAGTAAAAGATCAAAAATATGGTTTGAATTTCCCTTTGAGTCCTGATCAGTCCGGATAACTGAGGGGGAATCCAGGAAAATTGAAGAGTTCTTCCAAAAAAGGCAGTATAGAGGTGATGTGATTCTACAAAGGAGACTAAACAGCAAGGAGGTAGTATCAGCCTCGGAACGACTTGGCGGAAAGGTATTACCTCCCAGCAGCACAGGGATCCGGATCCCCATAAGGAGACCTCAGCGTCCCTCTCATTGGCTTATACCTTTCCTTGTCTATACACCACGACAAGGTTCTCAGTTCTGTCGCCTTTGCTATCAGAAATTTGCATATCACATTTTTGAAAAAATATTGTTTAAATATATTTTCCAAATGTTTTTTTTTTTATTTTTATAAACAAAATCAACACGGAAATTCAATTTACCATGAAGTTATAATCGAGTAATAGTTTAAATTTTAGACCTCACAATTATTAAAACAAATAATAACGGACTAAAATACATAACTTATAAGAACGAAACATTCACCCATTTAATTATACCGAATTCGTCAAATGAAAATAAAACATTCATCTTTTAATGCATTTATAAACAGACTCAGAAATGTACCATTAGAAAAATCAGATTATGAATAAAAATAAAGATAACTAAAGAAATAGCAATTAATAATGGATACGATAGTAAATTAACAGATTCACTAATAAAAAGAAAAAAGCAGAAAGAATTTATGAAATATATACAGGGTGAGTCATCGAAGTGCCCGTCTTCGATATCTCACTTGTCGTTATAAATTCCGAATAAATTTATTAATTAAACTTGTTTACCATAATGCCGTAACTCTTTTTTGGGACATCCTGTATAATCCAGAAGTACGTCCTAGGATCCAAGTAAAGTCTTCAAAATTTCAAAATCCTAACTTAATTAGTAACTGAGCTATCGAAGACGAGAGCTAGAATTCATCACCCTGTATATAAAATAATCTTTATTAACAGATGTATACAGGAAAACATACAAAATCAAATATATAATTTATATCTGTTAATTGACTATCGATCAGTAGTCTTTACGCCTAGCTATTATAATATTAATAAAAGATATTTCTTTCCTAGGACAAAAATTATAAATATGTTTTTAATGTAATCTAAGCTAAAATTATTCTACAGTTATTAATTACGTTGATAAAGTCGAGTGATAAATGAAATAATGATTAGTTAAAATTTTTGTACATTAATCTTTTTTATTTAAAAAAATATATTGTTGCACCATTATTTAATATGATAATAGAAACATTAATAACTACGTTGTGATATTTTTAACTAGTAGTTACTAAATAAAAATACCAGACTCAATTAACGAAATTGAAGTCATTGCCACGGCGGCGTTTTATCCGCATGTCCCATTCTTAAAATCAAGGGTCGCGTGTCGACGGTTTTGGGCGTGTATGAAATGTACGCGAAACGGAATGAAAATCCTGGAAGTGTGTGTGTGTGTGTATGTGTGTGGGTGATTCAGATGATCAATTCGGGTGGCGCGCCCGTCGAACCGTCGCGACGACTGGCGTCGTTTTTGAATCATAATAATAAGAAAAATCATTCAAAAATACCCTACGTAAAATATACGATTGTTTTGATTTTATTTTTTATTAATATTTCTTAGAATCAATCGGATAAAGAAAAGAACCTTAGCAAACATCGCTGATAGTTCATTTCAAGCAAATTATTATGTAAATGAATTAAATAAAAATAATTTGAAAATAATTAATAAATTATATCAGCATTTAGCTTTGTGGCACTTGATTTGGGTTTCGCAAGCGCTTTAAATAATTAATAATTTTCAAATAATTTTTATTTAAATTATTAACTGTGACCAAGTGAATGAAGTCTTTTCAATTTTTGTAAATAAATTAATAGTGACATTTTGTATGTACTCCTCAAAATTAAACAGATTTATTGGACAATTAACAATTTTTACAATAAACTAAATAATTTGCATAATTATAAAAAAATAGTTTATGATTCATTTTTAGTAAGTAAAACAATACTAAAGGTAAATTCATTAATGTACTAAATTATTATTAAAGGAAATTAATATATGATTCGATTAGATATTTTGAAATTAAATGTAAGTTAAATAAAAATAATCCCCTCCACCAATTTGGTTTCATTGAACATCGGCCAATTTCCCTACCCCTAGCTATATTTACATCAAACTGCCGCACGACACATCTCGAAGGCAGAAAATCAGCAGTTTTGTTTCTCGATATATAAAAGGCCTATGATTCGGTATGCCATCGAGGTGTATTGTATAAATGTAATTCCTTAGGTATTTAATAATAATCTTAGGCAATTTCTTCTCGAATCGATCCATACGTGTCAAAATCCGATATTCATAATCCCAATCATTCACCCTACAGCAAGGTCTTCCTCAAGGTTCCCCACATTCCCCTATGTTGTATAATTTATTTATTCACGACCGTTATAACTCAGAACCTGCTTCATATCCTCTTCTATATGCCGACGATACCGCCCTTGTTTTCCATGCTCCCACGATCCCAAAAGCACTAAGCACCCTTCAAGCTTTAATCGACGACGCACAGATATGCTATTCCTTAGCTATTCGCCATACTACTTCGTTGATACTAGTGAGTACGAAAAATAAAGAAAAGGGTGCCTCCTCAAGTTCTCCCAAACAAACCGAAGGCCCAACTAAAAAAGCAAAAACACCTGTGGAAGTGGGACTAACGGAACAAAAGGATAAAGTACTTCTAATGAGCTGCGACTGAGAGCTGTTCGCGAAACTTGAGGGTCTTGGTACAAAAGACCCAAAGAAACGTATGAGCGGAGCCGCTAGAAAAAGGATGAAATTCCTTATGAAGGCAGGCATATCCGAGGAAGAGGCTAGGGAAAAGACATTGGTGCTCTACAAGCACAAACCCAACACAGCCCATAAAAAGGAACGCGCGAGTAAGCTCTCGATATCCGATGGGAGCACCCCGGATAAAGTCTATCCCAAAAGAGACAAAAAGGGAGAAAGGGCGTAAGCCCCAACGGCCTAGTGAAAGGAAGGAAGGTCGGAGGAGATCGAAGGGCGTTAGAAGCCTACGGCCAAAACGAGGGCCAAAACGATCTCAACACTTCTATCTGGTTTATCCTTAGGAAGAATCCGGTGGGACCAACACTAGAGATGACCATTTCCATGGATACGATATCTACGGATAGACTGAAGGAAGCTAGGTCTAAAATCAATTATGGTTTTGAATATGTCAGGGAAAGAAAAGAGGGGGTAAGGGCTAGAACAAAAGGCCAGCACTTCCGCCGCCAGGGACGATAACGCCCATAGTAAGAGTGGTGAAGAGGCAGCAGGCGGCAGCATAAAGGCTGGATTAGAGGCGACTGAAGGTGTGAAACACCCTGAGAAATCCGAAATATCGGATATCGTTCAAAGGCGTCCAGTGGCCCGTACTGGTCCTTCAAAAAGGAAAAGGTTAGTATTGGGATCCTATAAGAGCCCTTAGTTAACCAGGGTAAAATCAAGGATTTGCCCATGGATATATGTAATCTCATTTATAACACCAATTGTCCAAAACCAAGAGTAGTGCTAATACTCAGAAAATACATTAGGTTTGAAAGGAGGCAAGAGGCGTATTACGATAGCCTCGATCTACTTTCCCGGTGATGTAGACAGTCATCCGTTAGAGAAAATAAGGAACATCGTTGTGCTGTAAGAGGGACAGTGAGCACTATATTGGCTACAATGCCAATGCGTATCTCACGTTATGGGGCAGCACGGACATTAACAATAGAGGTAAGCAACCTCTTTAATATTTATGTACATAAGTCCACGATTGCAAATGCAATGAGATTGGAGGTTCTAACTTAACTCTATCTGATACATTTGCGGTGGGTTTAATAAAGAATTGGTGAAGAGCCACCATTTTCAAACCACTAAAAGATTGACTTTCATTTAGAGTATGATAGCATAGTGGTCATAGAGGGAAGGCAGACCAACTGGGACATGTCCAGGGACCATCTCAGGAGTGAAACCTCAACATTAACACTACGGGCGAACTGAAGGCAGCGGCGTCCCATCTCAAAGGCATATCAATAACTGCCTACTCTAAAAAAAAAAAAAAACAACTGACAAGAAATGTTTCTTGGAGGAAAAAGGAATTTCGAAAGATGAAGAATGTGGCTAGAAAGGCTTTCAACGCTGCGAAAATAACAGGAAATTGGGTTGCCTATAGAGTAGCACTGTCAAAAGGGGCTCGACCAGTTCGACCTGGCAGCAACGATAGAAAAAGTTCGTTCCAAAGACCACTCCAATGGAATTGGACTACTGAAGTGTCTGAATGGTACGTATCCATGGAATGGATAGAGACTAAGATGATATTTTTTATTAATTTCTCACTTAACCCGTGGTGAAACATTTTTGAATTAATTCAGGATGATTTAATTGAAATTACACTTGGTTTGAAAGAATGTACATTCCTCCCTGAAGATGACCAATGGTCGAAACTAGTTCGTGAAAATATAAATAAGTGAAACAAACCAAGGCTAAGATGATATTCAGGACGCAGGCCGCAGGACGTAGGGAAGTCTACAAGCCCGTCAGCCTCACTTCTTTTCTCCTGATTACAATGGAAAAGCTTGTGGACAATCACATACGGTACGGCCATTTAAAAAGCTAGATCCAATGGCAACAGTATGCCTATTAATTCGGCAAGTCTACAGTGGATACTCTACACGAGCTGACGCCCACGATAGAAGCAGCCTTGTAAAACAAGGAAACTGCACTGGGAATCTTCATATACATCGAAGGGGCGTTTGATAGCATCACCCAATCGATAAATAATTAAGCCACCAGGAAGGGGATTGACGCCCCGACAACAGAGTGGCTGTAAGATATGTTAACCGGATGGATTAGCCCCCCGTAACGCTGGGGGGATTGTCCCAAACAGTAACTACTGATAGAGGCTGCCTGGTAGTTTATGATCTCGAAAGCTAACAGAGAGCAGGGTCATAAGGTTGGATATGGAGATAATATGGCGATAATTATAAGGAGAAAGTTCGAAAGTACGATCATGAACCTTGTATAGCGTTCACTTAACATCACTAGTAGCTGGTATAGAAAAGAGGGGCTGAGTGTAAATCTAAAGAAAAGGTCCTGGTTCCTTTTACAAGGATTCCTTTTCCTGGAAAAAGAAACTACGCTGACCATTGCGTAGCGTTGGTGCTACAACGCTAAATGACTAGGTGCTTGAGTTATCCGAAGAGGTCAAGTACCTAAGATTTATGCTGGACAAAAGCTCACTTAAGTAGACCCAATATAAAGAGGAAGCCAAGAATTCAATATACCCCATTCCATAAAACAGAAAGTAATTTTTTCACTGTGTAATTTTGACGCAGTGAAATATTCAACAATATAAAATAGAATTGTAATAAAATTAGTGTCAATAGTTGTGGTAAGCATAATAATGTTAAATACTTTGAAATCAAAACACTTGGTATTGTTTCACAGATTTCACAAATTTAATTGTGAAACAATACTAAGTGTTTTGATTTCAAACACAAAATATTTCAAAATGTTTCATCACGAGTTAAGTGAGCAATTAATTGAATTTTCTAGAATCATCAATCTTATGAACAATTTAATAATGTAGAGACAGCGCTGTTTCAAAAGGGATTGGAATATAATCCATACATTTATAATAAATCAATTGCGAAATATCAAATTGAAGCATTATCAAGTTAATCTTTAATTAGTTTTTGTATTTTTCAAATAAATTTATTCTTTGAATAAGCAATTTTACCCACCAGTGACCACATAACACAATTAATAACGATATATAAGAAAATCTCAGTTATCTATAATTAAAATATCATTTACGGGAGAAGTTAGTTTATAAACAAATAAAAAATACACAATAAGTGAATGAATTTATTATAAAACAAAAAACGAACACAGATTTAAGCCCATATCGTCCGATTTACCGCGTTAAATATAATTGAATTTCAATGTTAGTGTGTGCAGCTAATTTTAGACCGTGAAAATAATAACAAAAGTCCCACCAGAAATTCCCGATCTTTCTATGCATCGCTACAGTACAGTCGGTTTACAAGATTTAAAACTGCAATTTCCTGTTTAACGTATGCACGGACTAATTGTTTAGTAACATCCAGATAAAATATTTATAACCGGCGCATAAACAAAAAAGAGAGATTCTACAAATATCACAAGCGCAACAACAAATAAATAGTTGTGATTTCCGTGAATTTTAGTTCTAATTATAGTATGCATTTAAAGAGCATTGGTGATGTGCCATTCATGCTATTTTAATTATGAATAATGTATGTAGACAAATGGATTTTTAAGAGGGTTCCGTTTTGCTGTTTATATTTTAGGAAATGTGTCGATCAATGTTCTAATTCTTGAAATATTTATATGCAGGGTTAGTTAAAATAACCGGAACACCTAAATAATTATCCAAACCTAAATATATTCAAAAAAAGTTTCAAATAAAAGCTTCTTAGATTTCTTGGAGTATTTAGTTACAATGAAAAACTGTTTATTATAATTTTTCATTGTAAATTGAACACTCTATAGATACAATTTTGAAGTACTCTAGATGAGTTCCTTTTATTTTTCGAAAAATACATTAATTTGTTCTCAAAAGCATTTTACAACACATTTTTGCGAAAACTAGGTTCAATATTTATATCTTAAAATTAATTATATTAATTTTATATTTATTTTATAGCTTAAGAATTACTAAATGGCGTTAGAAAAATGAACCGTAACCGTAGGTTTTGTGGGAGGTGCACATGTTCCGCAGGCACACATAGGGCTCGTTAGGCCCCTAATGCTTCCTACCTTTAGGGAGTCTTAGATCATGTATCAGCATAGACAGCCTATCTCATCAAGATAAGCTGGACTTTAGCGCTGGACAATATCTAAGGAGATGTTAAGCGGATCGTCCTCCAAACGACACCCTCTACAGTCTATTGATTCTACAATACCCAATCTGTGGAGATGTACTCTAAGTCTGCAGTGTCTAATTTGAACATCCCTAATATGTTTTAAGTTATCCATGGACAGCCGCAGTCTTAGAAAGCCTAAGCCTGTTACCGGCGATTAATTTTTATTCGTTGCTAACAAAATTAAAATTTCGGATTTTAATTTTTCTTGCATAAAATGAGTTTTTGGCCAGCACTTTACCTGCCAGCCGCCGCGGATTAACCTTCGGGTCAACATTTATCTGACCCGAGCAGTAGATTAAGGCGCCCAGGGAGAAGACACAGGTCGCTATTGCAATTTGAAAGAAGATAGATTATTCATTAGTGTAATTCTTTCAAATTGCAGCTTAACGATTATTGGAATTTAAGAATAGAATTCTCTGGAAATGATTATCTTGTTTATGATAATTACTTTCCAGTTAATTTTTTGCCAACGGTCACGTAGTCCTCGAAAAACATCCCTACTCCAGACGATTTTCGGCGATTAAATACGGGATGCATCCACCCAGATCTTCAGTCCACTCTGGTGCTGTACAGGGGCAGCATGTGGATTCAAGAGGAACTTTTGTTCCTCGAAATTTAATCTTCTCTCTGAGACAGGAAACTCTGACCGCCGCAAACGCCAAATGTTCCAGACGTTGTTCCTGCCAGAAGAAGTCGACTCCAGGACCAGTGCTTCCTGAAGTCCACCAACGCCGAGCTTCACGGTTACCGGCGTAACCGTCTCTACGCCACATCGACGCTACCGGTGTGTAGTGTCCTTTGCTGTTGCCGGATCCAGTCCAGTTCAGAAATCTGCCGACTCTAGGAAACTCAGCCCGACGCCTACGTTAGTCGTTCCGCCGTCGTTCCTGCAGTTAACACCGATACCGAGCACCTAGGTTGCCAGTACAACTGCTTCGACGTTAGCACTACTAGCGTAGTGTTTTTTTTCTGCCCCTGGATCCAACCCCGATGCAACAACCCACGGATACCGATGCAGAATCCCGACGCCGATCATAGGACGCCAAGTTGTCACCTGAACGCCGTCTCCATACAGACGCCGACGCCACCTCAGGTCTACCCGTTACCTAACATGTACACTGTGTGACCGCTCTCTCTGTTCCCTGTATTTATATATATATATATATATATAAAGGTACCTCACGCTGATTATCAACTAGCTCAGGTTGATTTAATGAGCAAAGAGACAATGCAACTAACCTTTGAAACAGTTTTTTTATTTAAAAATAAAACTATATATATATATAGTTTTATTATAAAATAAATTATTTAAAAGCCAGGGGTTTTAAAGGTTAGTTGCATCGTCTCTTTGCTCATTAAATCAACCTGAGCTAGTTGATAATCAGCGTGAGGTACCTTCCCTCGCGTTGACAGCCTACAGCCTGTTACATCATCCCACCTACACCTAAATTTCTTATGGCAGATTCCCTCATGTGTTTTGTGGTTTCGATGGTAATATTGTAGGGAATGCTCGCCACATAGGTGGGTGCATTGGAATCAGTGCTAGCCTCTATTTGAGGTGTACCTTTGCAGACGTTCGTACAGAGGTGACTTCTGATTTCCCATACTCTGTTGCTCTCCCAGAAACCACTGCTACTTCCATCGCCATTATTGGGGTTGTATATATGGCACCTGTGACACAAAGACAGATTCCTCTGACGTTAGTGGTGACTCCATGGAAACGTCTACAACTGCAACTGCTGGTGTTCTCCTTGGAGGTGTTGCTGTTTGCTGTGGTTCCAAAGCCTCTTGCTCCCTGAGAAGTGGAGAGTTGGAAGCCACAGGGTTGTCCGAAATCTTGGCAGCCCTGGGTTTGCTCTATACACTTTTTTTGCTGGGGTTCTTGAATCTTTTTGCGTAGATGGAAAACTTGTAATGGATTCGATTTTCTTTCTCTCTTTTCATGCCAAAAATGAAGAGTTGTCCAGGTGAACTGCCTCTAGTGGCATGATAGTAGACAGGCCAGTCCTTAATGTTAAGTTCATGATTTTGTACTCTGAGCCTTTTCATAACCTCTTCCTCCCCTTCAAGGATGTCAAATTCCTTTCATGGAATCCACAGGATGGCATTCGACTACCTTGGGAGGCAGCCTTTACTAGTTGTGAATAACCTAGAATTAGCCAGGAGGTTATTCCTCTGACTGTATTCTCCAGCCTTAGTATGGATTCCCGATCCTTGCAGTGAACCTTGAGCATTTCACCCTTGTAGGACCAGGTAATGAACCTTGACGGAGGGTTAGTAGAGGTGGTAGAACAGAACACAACCCTTTCAAGCTCATCAGAGAGGGCGCGTCTAATTAGTACTCTTATGACTGATCTTTCCCAGGGGGTTCGATCCAACCCAAATGGCCTTCGGTAGTTTCTTTACATGTCAAGACAGGTTCCGATGTCGCCTATGGGGCCCGCACCCTTTGCTTTGCGGGGAGTTTGGGTGTAGGCTCCGAGGAGTCCACAGAACGCAACTTCTTAGCACTGTCTTTGACCTCAGCTATGTCTTCCTTCGCCTTGATGGGCGATGTGATCTCCTTATAGGTAGAACCTAAGGTTGTTTTGGCCTGCACCTTCAGGGCTTTCCTTCTCCTCCTTCTCTCTAAAATAATTCTGGTTTGATTGAGGTGGTTCCAGAAAAGGTTGTTTAACTTGGTAATTAGTATATGGGCTTACCTTATATATATATATTGCTCTGTTCCGACGCTGCCCTGGTCAGTCGCCGTCCTGATCCGACGCTATCTTGGTCAAACGCTGCCACTTACCACGTCAATCATTGGCCTCACCGACGTCGCCACAATCGATGCAATTTTTATGAAGTGCAGATTAATTACAGGTAGGCGGTTGTATATTTTCACATAATTTAAAGTAGAATTTGTCTATTTTTTTTATTTTCAAGATATTAATACATTTTTTAAAAGAGACTCCGTTGAATTTTTGGTGGGAAATTTGAATTTGTAATTGAATAAAAAAATATAGTTGTAATTTAATATTTTGAACCAGACAAATGGATATATTTTTACCAAATGTCTTTTAAATGAATGAAATAGAAAATTTACTCAAAGAGAGATTATGATTATCATATTTTCTTGCTTTTGTTTTCATATGCTTAAACCTAATAATTTTTGAAATATTTAAATATTTTTGGAAAGATTGACGTTTCGAAAAAAGAATCATAACTTTCAAATGGGCGAATGAAAACAAATAAAATTTTGTATCAGTATATTTGACTAATGGGTAAATATTTTAGACTATTAAGAGGAATTTAAAATCTTAAGATGTTTTTATAATTCAACGTATCTCCAGAAACACATTCAAGGTCAAATTTCGTGCTTATTTAAAATGGCACACCCCATATCTAATAGGCTTATCATGTAGGAAATTTTATTGTTTTTCAGAAAGTATAAAGGTTAATTTTCGTCATAATCATTATTATTTTAATATGACAAGGTAACATAAAGCGCCATTTATTACCTAATTTAATTATTATTGACAGTTATTCCAATAGGCTTTTGTTTATAAACAAAATTTAATTGACAAATTCGTATTATTAGTAACAATTGCAAAAATATTTTTTTTTCTTAAATAAAAAAAAAGAACATGATTCTAATAATAATGGAACGTTATGAAAATGGTTATTTAGTGTACAAAACGTTCTCTGATGCAAGACATCCTAATAATAAGACTGTAGAGGAAGTTTTAAATACATTCAATACTGTAGGCAGTGTGAAGTATCTCAAAAAAATAATGACTAATAATGAGGAGACACAATTACAAGTTTAATTCCATTGAATATTCGTCAAGTTTTTATCAAAAAATGTACACATGTGTAAATAAATAATGCAAATAATGTATTCATAATCAATAACATTAGTGTATTAATTTAGGAAATATCTCGAAAATCATTTCTCGGGTCAACTGACTTTATTTATAAACAAAAGCTAAACACTTAAATAATGAATATTATATTGAACAATAGATGGCGCTTTGTATCACCTTTCCATATTATGAATATTATGTGAAAAGTTAACGAAAATGGATATATCTTGAAAACTATTAGGTTTTCGTGTAAAATTCCTTTATATTTTTTAAAAGACAATAACATTTCCTACAAGACAGGGCTATTAGATATAGGGTGTGCCATTTAAAATAAGCACGAAATTCGACCTTGAATATGTTTCTGGAGTTACGTTGAATTATCAAAACATCTTAAGATTTTAAATTCCTGTAAATAGGCTAAAATATTTACCCATTAGTCTAATATACTGACACAAAATTTTATTTGTTTTCATTTACCCATTTGAAAGTTATGATTTTTTTTTTTTTCGAAATATTAATTTTTCCATAAATATTTAAATATTTCAAAAATATTAGCTTCAGGTATGAACATGTTATGAAAGTTAACTTAATTTTTGATGTAGAATCTGAAAAAAATATAAAATATGGGGTATTCCATTAGAAAAAATATAACTATGATACGCCATGCTTTTATCATAAAGATACTCGGCGCTCACACTGAGACACCCTGTATATATAATATAATATAATATAATATAATATAATATAATATAATATAATATAATATAATATAATATAATATAATATAATATAATATAATATAATATAATATAATATAATATAATATAATATATATATATAATTTATCATCATGCCGTAACTCTTCGGGACACCCTGTATAATCAAAAATATTTTCCTGAAGTATGTCTTACGACCTAAGTAAAGTTTCCAAAATTTCAAAGTCCTAACATAATTAGTAACTGAGCCATCGAAGACAGGAGCTGTGAAGATGACGGGAGCTGTGTAGATAACATTGCAAAAAATGAACCTGTTTTGACAGATAAAATATAATCTCACTTCGACTAGCAAATAACCACCCGACAAGTATATAATTTACCGGTTCGATCCACAATATCAAATTTGTTAAACTTTACTGACTACGTGCAAAACACTCTAAGCAGATGTTATATACAGTGCGTTCATAAATAAAGGAACAAATACATTTAAACTGCTTGTGATTAATGCAATTAATAGTTTTAATATTTAAACATTGGCAGTTCATATTGAATATAATAAATATGAATAGATTATTAAAAATCTGCCAATAAAATAAATAAAACACAGATTAAATTGAATAACTTTAAATTCATTTTAATCTACGCTAACGTAGGCGTCGGGCTGAGTTTCCTAGAGTCGGCAGATTTCTGAACTGGACTGAATCCGGCAACAGCAAAGGACACTACACACCGGTAGCGTCGAGACGGTTACACCGGTAACCGTGAAGCTCGGCGTTGGTGGACTTCAGGAAGCACTGGTCCTGGAGTCGACTTCTTCTGGCAGGAACAACGTTTTTTTATTTTATTGGTAGATTTTTAATAATCTATTCATATTTGTTATTGTTGGTAATTATTTTAGAGAAAAACGCTCGGACAAGCCAATATGTGTTTTCAACAGCTCGTCTTTTCCACTAAAAATTGTATATTCATGGTATCTAATAAACAATTGCCGATGCAAAGTCATCTTTTTTAAAACACCCTATAATTATTAAATATTTGGATTCTTCAGAAGTTTCTAAATAACTTTCTTATATACTATCACAGACAAATTATATTTTATAATTAACATACATTTTCGATTGCTTTAAATTCTAGGTCTTGCTGATTTTGTGAGTAATGACAAAAATTATGTTTCCACCATATATGGATTAGTTTCAGATTTCTTATATTTATTCACACATCTTTATTGTAAAATTTACATTAGTTAAAATACAATACATTTTAAATAATATTCTTCTTAATTGACTGTCGACCATCGGTCTTTCAGCCAGGAGTCCTTGTCTTAATGTCATGTCAGTCATTGATGAGTGATGTGATGAATGACTGAATAGTAGTTTCATGATAGCGGAATTTGGAACAGATGTTTAGGTTATGTTTTAGGTATAGTCGGTTTAATAGGTCTTGGGTTACGGGATTTATGGCAAATTTATGATAAATGTGGGTGAGTCTTAGGGATATTGAGGCTATACCTGTCGGAAGGGTTATGAAGAGGATTATTTAGGTGACGGATTTTAGTTAAGATAGCTACATCTATGTTATTAAGAGTTGGGGGGTCATTGATTGTGGAGCTGATTGCACCATAGTCCAGAAGGGGACGACAGATCATTATATATATCCGTCGCAGTTTTGGTGGAAAAGCCTTTATTTGCATATGTGAGCGATATGAAATGACGTGCCCTGTTCTGAACCCGGATTTTAATTAGAAGGGAATGGAGTTTAAAGTGTTCAAATGTAATACCGATGTATTTACATGTCAAGGATGGGGAGATTGGCGTGTTATGTATAATGGGGAAGTGAGTGTATTGTGGCAGGGAATAAATCCCATTAGGGTTGATGGAAATTCTCCATTTGGCGAACCACATGGATAAGAAGTCGATGAGTTCTTGTAACGTAGAAGGAGCTTTGCGGAGAGTAGGTTGATGGACAATTCATCGCCCGAGAATTGAAAAAAATAGACGAATGGGTTCATGTACTGGTGGTCGAGGTTATATATGTCGTGTACACAAATATTGTAGAGGAGTGAAGAGAGGGAGGAACCTTGCGGGACGATTTGTTGGGGTGTGAAGGGTTAAGATAAGGTATTTTGGATGCGCACTTTTAGGGATCTTTTTTGAGGAAATTATCTATAAAATGTAGAAGGTGATGAGGAATGTTAAGGGAGTGACATTTGTATAAGGGACCTTTATGCCAAATGGGTTTTTCTTTTCGATATGCGCGGTTTGGCAGTTCGGTGTTAGGAGAGTTGTGGATATTTTTTCTAGTAACCCGAATTGATTGTGTAGGGAAACATGGGCTAGGATTTTGTGTTTTATAATTGTTTCAAAAGTTTTTCCAAGTACTGGCAGCATGGTTATCGGGCGATAGCTTGATGCGTCACCAGCATCGTTGTCTTTTTTTAATGCATGTAATTAGGCGCTGCTTCTATTCCTGGCGAAAGGATTGGGATTAGTAGAGGAAGTTAAAAAATTGAATAATATAATCGTGTATTACATTGGGTAGGGATTTTAGAATGGATCGGGGTACGTTATCATGACCGGGGGATGATTTTTTTTCCTTTGTACAGCACTGATCATTGAGAGGATAGGGATTAAGCTGGTTTGAGAAGAAAGAGTTCCAGGAGTTGACAGAATTGTAGAATGAAATTCCATATGTTGTCAATGTCTTTTCTGTGAAGGTATTTTTAAAATAATCTGCACCATTATTAGCGATTTCTGTAGTGTCGTCTGTCATCGTGTTCCAAATAGGATTTCTTAAATTTCCTGTAAAGTCTGTCTTTTTGTATTTTGTCATTTTTTTTATTTCTGTCCAATAGTATTTTCCTTGTCATTTCATTATTTCTTTACATATTTGTCCATCCATCTAAAAATGTGGAACGCTTTACAGTTTTGGATTACGTTTTTTTTATTTTATATTAAAAAATATATATTTAAAAAGCTTACTTTATGGGATAGTAATAATAATTATTAAATACAAAATTGAGTAAATTTATACTATATAACAAAATAATAATTTATACACATATTTTGCTCTAAATAATTTAAAAAAAATGGTGATGTGTCCATCATGGTACTTTCCCCGGTGAATACGGTCAAATAAGTTTCTGATTGAAAATTTAATAGGAAAGCAAAATGATTAATAGAAAAAATTGATTGTTGTTCTTCAAAACCGAAGTATTTAGAAAAATATTATAATTAAGTGTGTTATTTCTTACCTTACAATGTGTTGAAATCTTTTATCCACACTCTTCTTCATTTTTTACTTTCCCCGGACCCCTGTCCAAGGGAAAGTATTGTGATCGTGAAAATTTTCGAACCGCCAATTTCAACAAATATGCACGTTTTGAGGTCCCCTGAGTCCATTCCATCGAGTTTTGAAAAATGTCTGTGTGTGTGGCTGTGTGGCTGTGTGTCTGTGTGTCTGTGTGTTTGTGTGTCTGTGTGTCTGTGTGTTTCCGCGATAGCGCCTAAACGGCTAAATGGATTAAGCCCAAACTTTATATCTAAGCTTTATATAACAGTGGAATGATCTGAAAAGCTTTTGGTTAGAATCAAAACTCATTAAGTGCAACTTTACTCTTAGCAATTTTTCATTTTTTAATTCGGATAGAAAAATGTTTCAAATAAAAATTTTAGATCTTGGAAAATAAATAATTTCTGTTATAAAACTTTTATTGTAGGACCTCCGGTTTTCATTTTATAAGCATTTATCTGATTAATTCCCTTAGAGATTTTAATTATTGAAATAATTATTTTAATGACAAATAAAACGTCAAAGTGCCGTCAAATTCAACTTATCATTCGCAAACGCCTCCAGTTTGAAAAAATGAAGAAGAGTGTGGAGGAATGATTTTAACCTATTGTAAGGTAAGAAATAACACACATAATTACAATATTCTTCTAAATACTCGGGTTTAACTTTAAAAGATAACAATCACTTTTTTCTATTAATCATTTTGCTTCCCTATTAAATTTTCTATCAGAAACTTATTTGACCGTATTCACCGGGGAAAGTGCCATGATGGACACATCACCATTTTTAAAACTTTGCGAATGTGCTGAATACGACGGCACTTTGACGTTTTATTTGTCATTAAAATAATTATTTCAATAATTAAAATATCTAAGGGAATTTATCAGGTAAACGCTTATAAAATGAAAACCGGAGGTCCTACAATAAAAGTTTTATAACAGAAATTATTTATTTTCCAAGATCTAAAACTTTTATTTGAAACATGTTTCTATCCGAATTAAAAAATAAAAAATTGCTAAGAGTAAAGTTGCACTTAATAAGTTTTGATTCTAACCAAAAGCTTTTCAGATTATTCCACTGTTATATAAAGCTTAGATATAAAGTTTGGTCTTAATCCATTTAGCCGTTTAGGCGCTATCGCGGAAACACACAGACACACAGGCACACAGCCACACACACAGACATTTTTCAAAACTCGATGGAATGGACTCAGGGGACCTCAAAACGTGCATATTTGTTGAAATTGGCGGTTCGAAAATTTTCACGATCACAATACTTTCCCTTGGACAGGGGTCCGGGGAAAGTAAAAAATGACAAAATATGTCTTTAACTAAATAACAAAAGTTACTGACACGAAACAAGCCTTCTGACTTGAACATTTTTGTAGTTAATTTTTTAAAACTAGAAGTGGTATTAAAAATGGTGATATGTCCATCGTGGTACTTTCTCCAGTGAATTCGGTCAAATTGCATATTAAATAATAAATGAAAAGTTATTAAATGAACATTTAAACACAAATGGCTACAATTTTTCCCGCTCTATATAAAATTGTTACAAGTTTTTTTTGAAATATGACAGCATTTTGACGTTTTATTTCACATAACAATGATTATTTTAATAATTAAAGTCTCCACAGCCAACATAAAGAAGATTATAGAAATAATTGTTTATTTGTAAAGGAATTATTTATTTTTTCATGATTTAAAACTTTTATTTTAAACATTTCTCTATCATAATTAAAAAATTAAAAAAATCGCTAAGAGTAATGAGTTTTTATTCTAACCAAAGTTTTCCACTGTAATAAAAAGCTTAGATATAAAGTTTGGCTTTAATTCATTCCGCCGTTTAGGTGCTATCACGAAAACAGACAAACACAGACAGTCTCTGGGGACCTCAAAACGTGCATATTCATTGAAATTGGCGATTCGAAAATGTTTACAGTCACGATACTTTCCCTTGAACAGAGGTCCGGAGAAAGTAATAATGATATGAAATTAAAACACTTGGTCTTTTATGTTTCACAGAATTTACTTCATTCTCCGACTAGTTTCAGTCAGTGACGATTGAGCATCGGATTAACTAATTACAGCCAACAAGATCGGTCACGATAGAGGAATGCCAAATTTCTTCCATATTGCTAAGCGTGGTTTTTCCGATATTAATTAATCTGCATGTTTCCACGCTTTCTCTGAACTTTAATTCCTGGCCCTTGTTATCTGTATACATTTTTTTACATCGTTTTTATTGATTTTTCTCAATTCAATGTTGGATAAGTCCTGTCGAACTAGTTTTATTATTTAATATTACCTTTCTATGTTCTTCAAGACGTATGTTCAAGTATCTCCCTGTTGGACAAAACATAATAACTTTCACAATCACTACACTTTATTTGATACACGCCACATCTGTATAATTTGTCCGTTTTGATTTACTATTACATAGCATTGTTTGTAAATTGATAGGATTCGTCATTGTAATACTCAATTCTAAGCCTTTGAAAGATTTTTTTTATATTCAATGAAAGATCACTAACATATTCTAATTTACACCAGTTTTGTGTTTTCGCTACTTTATTGCATAAAAATATTTGTCATATTGTTTTAATTTCTTTTTCCTAATGAGTGTGTATGATTTGTGGGTTATAACCATTATTTATTGCTATTGTTTTAATGCTATTTTCTTTTTCTTCTCTAAAATTGTCTTCATTAAGTGGGGTATGTATTAATCTATCGATAAGGGCATGGAATGTTTATATTTAATATTGTAGTATGTGTTAGAATTATTTGGGTAGAGTAGTAGTAAATATCTTTATTTTCATACATTTGTACAATAGTTTAAAATAATACAATAAGTATAACATTTTTATTTTTATTTTTATTTTGATAAATGGCTATCGGCCAGTAGCCTTTCTGTCAATTTGGGTAGATAATGTCGTTGAATCTGTCATTCATATAAATTTTAAATGTTAAACGTTAAATTTTGTTAATTGCAAATATTTAATTCTACCATACTTCTCTATGTTCACTCCTCATCTCACACACAGAATACTAATAATTTTATATTTTCAAATGGTCTCATTTTTGCGGAAAATATTTTTCGCATGTTCCAATCTACTACAATTCAAAATTTTGGCGCGACGATTCAGTAATACGGCACTACAAATTATTACGAGATATAAAATCGTTGGGTGTGTTCAGTGGCGTAGATAGGGGGGGGGTTGATTTAGGGGGTTGGTTGTTATAATAATAATAATGACTGATTTAGCAACGCTGTAAAAACATTAAACGTTATTTTCATATTGGTGAAACATACCTAAAATGCGTGTAAGAAATCATAAATCAACGCCCCCCGAAAATTATTTCCTATACACACCTGGGTGTGTTGGATTACCAAGCATTTTAGGAAGTTGTTGGATTTGTTGATAACTAAATCGTTTCAAACCTTAAATGTAATTTTTCATAGTTATAAAAATCAAGTTGGCGCTGTATCTTGAAAAGTTTGTCATAGATTTTAATTAGTCAAATACATGTTTTTTTTTTTCAAATAATAATTAATTTGTGTTATGTCAAATGAATTATAAGAGGGTATTATCATTTGGAGAGCCGATAAATGCGTAAACTTTTTTTATTGGGAGTAAAGTAAAACTCGCGGTTTGGATATTCCGAAAATATGTTTATTTTTCACTAGAAAAACTTTTTTTTGTTTTCACCGCAAATACTTCTGACCTTCTTGTTGTCATCTGAAGCACAATCTAGTAAGGGTTTTTTTAAACTAGATAAATTCTCTGCAGGATGGACTACGTTCAATTAAATTGGTCGAAATTTAAAAAAATGGCGACCATTTAAATACTCTCATTTTCACCCTATTTTTCTGTGTTTAACTCGACATTTAAAATTGTGAAAATAACATTTTTTGCTTTGGAGTTTAGTTTAAGATCACAGAAATGTTATCTAGTTTGTCGTCGTTTAGGTCCTATTTGAATTGGTTGATCTATTCGACTGAAATCGTACACGCTAAAAGTGGTTTAGAAAAAAAAAACATGTTAAAAGTTTTCGCAATTTAGAAAATCGTTTTCTTGTCCATGTTCGTGAAACTTAGGTTTTTAAGGTTTTCACACATGCTAAACACGATTCTGATATTAGATTTGCAAAATTAACCTTCACGGATCAAATATGGCGGACTGAAACAATTTCGATTTTCAGTAAATTCGATGTATAAAGTTTTCGCGATTACTTTAGTCTGAATTTGAGTTTTTTTATTATTAACTATAATTTTAACAGTTATGACTGTAATTTTAATAGACTGGCCGTAATTTTTAGTCTTGACTGTACTTTTTACAGTCTGACTGTAGTTTTTGCGGTCCATTTTTTAGGTATACAAATTAGCACCTTTATAAGCCTTTGAAAAGATTCTACTTACATTTAATCAGCGATTCCCGGACCATACAGGCATTCTTCTATTTTAATAAGTTTATCGTCGCTGACGGGATGATTTTGTTGCGCCATGGTCATTTGCCTTGTATTCAGCATGCATTATACGCGAATTGTTTACAATAGACTGTATGTGCACTTATTCTACACATATATAGTTTTCATTTCATATAAAAAAAAACTATTTTTTGATAATTTTGAATGAGAACCCAGTGGTATATAAATAGATCACTGGATAAAAATTACAGTAAATAATATAAACACGTTAGTATTTACAATAATTTATTTTTATTTATATCACTGTGTATATCGTAAACCTGAATAGTTAGTTTCTTTTAATATTTTTTCCAGATCGTACCTTGCACTTTAATTGCAATTTAATAGTTTTTTCTTTGTTTTTAAAAAATGCCATCGTCGTTAACGGGTTAATGTTATTTTATTTGTTATAATATAAATAATTTTAGGGAAAAATGTCAGGAGTGTTTC
The DNA here is from genome assembly GCA_963082785.1 of Philonthus spinipes. Taxonomy (NCBI): domain Eukaryota; kingdom Metazoa; phylum Arthropoda; class Insecta; order Coleoptera; family Staphylinidae; genus Philonthus; species Philonthus spinipes. The sequence goes on from OY720308.1 coordinate 22,262,561, forward strand.
TCTCTCGTTAAAGATTAAATTACTTCATTCAAATTATCTTCTCAAATAATACTCATTTAAAAGTTCTTTTGCAAACATGAGAGTTGATATTTTTACCCCCTTGTAATAATAATTTAGGATAATACAATTATGCCACTTTATTAAAAACAATTATCTCCTAAATTTCATTCTTCTAAATTCCCCCATAGTGGACATATTAAATAAATCAACTTTTTTACTTTAACTTTAGAGGGCTATCACTTGTTTTCGAACAAAAAGTTATATGAAAACTTTCGTATCAATTTATAAACATCATGTATACATGGTGATAGCGATGAAATATAACAGTGGAATATCTTATTTAAGTTCTAGGCATCCTACCAAAACAAAGTTAGATCCCAATACAATTTCTATTTATTACTGTTTGTTTGTCACCTTGATGGGGTTTAGGGTAACTTTAAAATTACAAATAGAAACCCTCAATGTTTATATTTTTTTCGGATTTTACATTAAAAAATGATTTGGATTTGAATATTTCGAAATAAATTGTGGACGATTTCGACATTTTTTTTCATTTCATCCTTTTTTACATTAAATTATTACAAATTGTATACTTACTGAAAATAATAAATAGTGGCAAGCATTCGCCTAACTGGTTACACCCTGTATTGTAATAATTATTGTTATTATAAATGATGGACCCATTTAAAAAAAATCATAATTATTAAAATACAAATACAAATTTAACAAGCTATGAAAAGAACGAAAAGAGGAAGTTTCAAAGTTTTTTTCAATGTGTCCACCGTTTGATGAACGACAAACATCTACGCGGTAGCCGAACTTGTTCCACCTACGAGAAAGCGTACAGCAGATACGCAGATACTGAGTGTATGACAGCATTGGTACGATTCTACAAATCGTTTAAACTTGTTGGCAGAGACGCTGATGAAAGAAGTTATTCAAAAAGCCTCGTACAACGAGGTGCCAATGAGACGGAGCTCTATTCTGTTGGTAAATGAAGTCCTGCGAATCTTCCACAACTTGAGGGAACAGCCATAGTTCCAACATATCAATGTATTGTATTCCAGTTAGAGCTGTTTCCCCAAAGAAAAAAGGTTACAAACTTGTAAACGGGATGAGGAATAAAACACGTTTATCTTCGGTGAGTTTCTTTCTGGTTGCAATGTTGAATTTGTAATCCCCATATGCGAACATTGTGTATGCTGACTTTTCGACTAAGGTGGATAGTTGCTTTGTCGATAAAAAATATTGTTTATCGAGCATCAAACGATTAACCCATTGACAATTTATAATGTTGTTTGAAACGTCCTCTTTTCATGGCTACAAAGATTGTTAATGTTGGACTTGTACTTTAATAAATACGAACCTTTAGATTTGTAATAACCCTGTATTTTTTTTCCTATTTTTGATTTATCATTGTAACTTTTTCTGGGATTACAAATTTCTACTTACAATTTATCCTATAATAGCATGGGGATTATGGCTGGGAATGAGGAATGAATATGCTTTGATTTTCCACTGTTACAATTTATAGTTAACACCTTGTATATACAGAGTGTTTCAAATTCGAGTCTCACCATGGGAATCTTACTATAAATTAGGCAGTTTTGCAGAATTTCATGCTGATTAATATCACGTTGAGAAAACTAGGCTAAGTTTCTTTGTTTTCAAGAAAAATAAAAAAACTGAAAATGAGATTTTCTTTTATCATAATGATGGTTGTGACCGTAACTACGTGGTAATTCATGATCACTGAATAAAACACTTACTATGTTTTTACCTAGTTAATCTGTTAAACGAACAAACCGATTTAGTGTACACGCCGCTCTTCGAAATCCTTTAATGTGTAAAAAAAAATTGTATACTTGCTTAACCTAATCTGTTTGCTACCCTCACTCAAAATTGTTTTACCTGTATAAATGTAACCCCCTTTTGTAATTTGTTTCACTTGATAATGACCGTCAAACGTCGAAACTTAAGTAGTGAATTTATGTATATATTTGTGTAATATAATATATATACATACAATAAATATTTTGTGGTAAAAACATAGTAAGTGTTTTATTCAGTGATTTTCTTTTATATTTATAACTTCGTTATTTGAAGCAATATTTCAATAGAATGAAGACATTCTTATAGCACATTTTTATGATCTAATCGATGGTGTACTCGTTTTAATAATCTAATGTTTCGTTTCTTCTGGACCATCATCAACTTTCTTATTTCTTAGTAAAATGAGTAAGCTATCGATTAGATCATAAAAAAAATGCTATAAGAATGTCTTCATTGTATTGAAATATTGCTTCAAATAACGAAGATATAAATATTAAAAAAATGCATTTTTCAGTTTTTTTTTTTTCATTTTTCTTGAAAACCAACAAACAGCCCAGTTTTCTCAACGGGATATTAATCAGCATGAAATTCTGCAAAAGAGCCTCAATCGCTTATAATAAACAAGATCCCCATGGTGAGACTCGAATTTGAAAAACCCTGTATATATAGTGCTACCAAAATATACGGTATCTATATTAAGAAGTGGAGAACTTTTTAAATCTAATTATCATTCAAAAATGGTTTTGAAAAAAAATATTTGTTTTAATAATCTTGTGTGTTTCCAGTATATCTAAATCCTTCCCCTTACTTTTGATGTGCAGAATCTGGAAATTTTCAACTGATAGTTCTCTCCTATGAGGTGGTTGGTGTGTGCAGAGTTTGTCTATGTTGATTCCATATTTCTTAATATTTTCTTCAAACGATCTTCCCGTTTGCCTCACGAATGCTTTAGGGCAGTCATAGCAGTTTCGCAAATAAACACTATATTGTGTTTTTATAACTATTTATTTATTGTCTTCTAATTGGTTTTTAAAGCTGTTTGTAAATTAAGTTTTTCAAAACTGTTTCCTATTTGTTAACTAGTGATTCTGATAAATGTAGTAGTTTTTGTCTTTATGATAGGTTAAATAAAAAAATAACCATATTTTTTATGTAATATATGGTCTATTGTAGATTTATTACAGTTGTATTTCACTATTTGATTTATGGATTTTATTTCTTTTTTATAATTCATATGGTTATTGGTAATTTATCTGAAGATTCTGCCAAGTTGACCGATCAGAAAACAGTATTCTTAGGTCGTTCTGTCATTGCGGGAAAAGGTGTTTGTTGGGAATTTATCAGATGAAGTGATTGGAAAACAGAGATTTTAAGTTATTCTATCAATTCGGTATAATGTGTTTAGGGTAGGTAAGTTCAAAATAAATATTTTCAATACTTACCTCACAATAATAACAATGAGGATACTTTTAATATTAATTTAATCATTTATTTACACAATAATTTAAATCAAAGTGAAGGTAATGAATGAATAGGGTACGCACCAAATAAAACAAAATTGTACAACATTTAATCACTTGGGAAAATACAAACCACTCTCATCAATTAATTCACAGGGGATGAAGCGTTGTTTTCAAAATTAAATATATTTTTTAGAATAAAAATCACGTAAATAAAAAGAAAAGGTCAACAGATATGTATTTAATACTTATAATGAACTAACACTTACAATACAAAATGACCCAAAAAATTAGATGCTGCTTCATGACAATTTTTATTGGGGGACCTGGGGAGTGTTATATTCACAAGAACTTTTCAGCTAACACTTTTTTACAAAACCAAAACAATTATTTCTCAATGTACTTTTTCATCTACTTCACTTTTAATGAAATACCGAAATTTTTATGATTGATAAATTGGGGTGAGCTTTTTTTCTTCTGTTACTGCATACGTCTATTACTCATTCACACTCACTATTTTTATTACAAACAAATGCTAACTAAATGGGTCGAAAAATGAAAAGAAATCATCGTAAGAATAAACACTGAAATAAAAATGTAGAACATTGACCTTAGCTTATTCAGAGAGATCATTATTAGTAATTATTACAATAAGCTAAACTTAAAATATAGTAGAGGATGTATAGTCCCTCGATAGGAACAAGCTGTGGTCGTTTATATCACATTCTGTTATCTTTTTTCTTTGTTGAGTGGGCGAATTTGTTTTTTTTTTTTTCTTTTTTTTCTATGTATTTGTTTTAATGTAAGATGTGTGTGCATGTTGTTAACTCGTCCTTCCTTTCTTCTTTCCTATCAAATCGTTCGTTCTTCCCTTCTTTCGTTCACTCTCCCAACAAACAAATTATAAGGATTTTGTTATTACATAACGAAAATTAACGTAACCACAAGGAGTTAAGAATCACTTTGTCGAGCGTCTATGAACACATGTATATGTTATATTTATATATTTAATATTGTATATTTAAGCAGTCTCTGGCACTAGGTTTGCGGGGTTCAGCTCTGTTTCACACGTTTCCGTGGCGGGCCTATGGGGGGTATCTGTTGTGTGGCGAGGGCGCGAAATGCTTCAGCTATTAGGTGCGGGTGTGTCTGTATCATCGACTTCCATCCGGGCGTGTCCATCACATCTGTCGCATGCCTAAATAAAAAATAAATAGTAAATTAGTTTTGTCACATATAAACTTTTATTAAATATAACAGATATTACAAAAAATAATTATCTAAATATTCCTTTTTATAGTTTTGTGTTCAAATGAAACTCTTGTTTTAAGAAAACTGTGACCAAGACAATAAATCCTTTTTTTCCATTATTATAATAATGGATGTCCTGATACTATATCAGTTAAATAAAATGTCATTTAACATATTAAAAAAAGTAATAAAAAATAACAGAAATAATACAAATAAAATGTTAAACAAACACAATTATAAAATGTTATCAAATTCTTTTTATAGACTTTAATTTCTAAAAACACAATACATTTTTTATTATAACAATTTCCAATAATAATTAAAAAAATGACCTTAAAAAAACTCAATATATTTTTTTTTTATTATTATAGTTTATGTAGCGAAATGGTGGCTATAATTATTCAGTAATATATAAAAAAATGTAACGTTCCAGATAATCTGGGCTATAAAATATGTGAATATGAAAAACCTCACTAAGTGTACATATCAATTATAAAATTTGTTTACTTTGTAAGAATAAAAATAATATGTACATTAAATTTAACATTATCGTATGGAACAGCCCAGAAATGTCTTTTTATGTGATTTTTCATTAATTGGGAACATTACCGTTTACAGAGACTAATAACAAAAATGTGTTTCTAAGCATAGCCACCAATTTAAAAGTGTGTATTTACGTCTTAATATGATAATGAAATTTAATTGATATACTAGGTTATAAAAATATCTGAGTAACCAATTTTTTATTAAGAAAATAGAATTTTAAGCTTTTGACTGTTATAGTATCAAGTTTCAACTGCAGTTTTTCAAAGATATTTAAATATTTGTTATAATAATACTTTGTGTATGAGCAACATTTTTATAACATAAAAATATAATTGAGTTTTTGAATTCTCTCAAAAATTGGCTAAAATAATCTTAATAAAAATTCTTTGAGTAATATTCTCTTTTTTTAATAAATTTAATTGCTTAAATTGTTGGTAAGTCAACAAGACGTCTGTGACACATCATTTATTTCCAGCGTCAAAATTAATTTTGACGAGTTATATACGTCCGCAAAATCGCGTCAGGTTTAAACGAATTTTGAGATTAGTTATTGGCAATGTAAAAAATGTATAATTGCACTACATTTACCTGAGTGCTTGGAAAAATATCATACCTTAGAACATTACTAATTGTTTATTACAGTGTTATCTTGTATATATGTCATTAAAACAACTTAAATTTAATTAATTTTTCACCAATAACATATAATTTGTTAAAAACGAAATATGGTTTAAATATTTGATCCTTTTGTTGAGGCTTACTTTAAATTTAAGGGTTGAGGAAACATTATTTATTTCTAGAAATGAAATGCATTTTATTTTGATAATATTTTTACACATGTTGCTTTGTCCCTGAAAACAAAACATTTTCTTATACAATTTAAAAAAAATCTTAGAGAATTAGTTCATGGCAAATTATACTTCGAATTACTTATGAATAAAATTGTATTAAGATCACCTATTTTTCATTTTTTTTAAACAAATACTGAAAGTGGAAATTAATTTAACCAAATTGAAAAGAAATTATTGCATAAAATATATTTTGGCGGAAAGACCATTATACATTTGATTTTGTAATTGTTATTATATATTTTGAATTTTTTGCTGTATATATCTGCTAATAAAGATTATTTCTTTCTTTCTGTTTGGATTAATGTTAATCTAATATTGTTTGTTTTACTTTTATTCTAAAGTCTATTTTTTCAATATGAACAAATTTATAGTGTGTTTGCTATGAAGAATTGTAGGCGCATTTCAAGAGCAATTTATCAAAACACTAGTGCCTGGTGTTCTGAGTGTTTCACTAGTCTCTAGAGTTTGGATAAATAGTGACGGCCATTTCAGTCTTTCAGGCCTTGTCAGACAAGGACAAAACAACGACTTTCGATCGTCTACCTTGTAGACCTAAATTATTGATGATGCCGCTTATATATTAAATTAGGCAAAAGATGGTGTTTTGTGATATCTTTCCAATATTTTATTATTGTCATGTTTTCCTTCACATAATCAACAAATTAAAAGCTTGGATTACAAGATACCATAATGTTACCCTAACTACACAAAAATTTTTAAATATCATATTTAAAAGTGGTCAGATTAAAAAAAAACAGACTTTAGAATGAAACTAAAATAATAATATTGGATGATCAATAGGACACATATATTTATTGCACATCACCATCAATTCAAGACAGGGCAGAAAGACCTTCAGTCTATAGCCCAGAACAGAAACCTTTATTTTAATATATATACTTAATGTTTGTAAAAATGTAATTGTCTGAATAGAGATATTTGTATATATAATATTGGATTAATGTTATCACATTTTGATTATTATTTTTATAAAAAATATCCATGTGAAAATATCAAAATTTATGTATACTTACGTATTGATGAAGTCGATAGCTTGCGCTTTCAACTGATCAGCACTATGCAGGTCGGCGAGTATGAGTATTTCGGCAGCATTCTCTATCGATAAATTTGTACATAAAGCTTCCTCACACATCACTTTTAATCTTTCTAATGCGTACTGAAAAAGAAATAAAACATAAAGTGAGCAATTTTATTTTAACATCTGTGGGTGTAATATGGTTTTTTTTTTCAATCGGAGCTATTCGTTAAGGGAAGTGTTAAGCTTAACATGTACATTATTTTTTATCATCACAGTCTAAGCAGCTTTTTTTGTACATATATCGAGCGTATAACAAAAATCGACGATGAAATTGGCACTGTTTTCAAAGGTACATAAAACGTTTATGATTGAATCTTATTTTCGTAATGGGCGAAAAGTTGGTGGAGAGTGACAGTATTCTGTTCCCGATTTTTTTCGAGGAATTTCGAAATCAATTTCCCAATCTTGACGTTGATGATAACTGTTTTCGAAGTACTCTTCGGCGTGCTGTACAAGTCTTTCGTGACACTGGAAGTGTTGGTATGAAGGAAGGCACTGGATTGGCAACAAAACATACTCCAGAGTTAATTGAAAATGTACGACAAATAATAGAAGATTCACCTAAAATTTCACTTCGTGTGCTTTCACAATTAACTGAAGTATCAATTGGTACCTGCCAGTAAACTTTGAAGAAGGATATGCATTTGTTCCCTTATTGATTAACTTGCGTACAAGAATTACATAGAATTGATTATCCTAGAAGAGTTACATTTTGCCAATAGTTCCTTCAAAACTTTAATGATGATCTCCTTGACAAAACCTTTTTCACAGATGAGGCATGGTTTTATTTAAGCGGGTATGTTAATTCGCAAAATATGAGGATGTGGAGTGCTGCAAAGCTCGAGGATACCAATTTTTTGGGGAAGTAGAGGTTCTTACATCCCCAAAAAATTTGTGTTTGGTGCGCCATAAGTCGCAGACGCGTTATAGGACCCATTTTTTTTAACGGTACCCTAACAGATGAACAGTATAGAGAAGAAATTCTGACCCCCTTTATCGAACAACTTGATGATGAAGAATTGAGATATGGATATTTCCATCAAGACGGAGCAAGAGCACACACTGCTGCAGACACTATTGAAATGTTACATGAATTTTTTGACTATTGTAATTTAAATAAATTTAGTTTGGCTACCTATTTAAAAAATTAATATCTGACATGTCTCTGTTTAACCTCAACCAACATTTCAAGTGTATAATCTTAGTACAGATATGACTCGAGAATTCCAACGTCAACTTCATCATCGATTTTTCTTATATGCTCGATATACAGAGAGTTTTATGTAACACTGAACATGCTAGAATGTATTCTATGTAAATTTTCCTATGTTCGATGTGTACTGGAACGCATCAAAGCATTGGGTGCGATGTGATTGGCTACGATTTCTAATGGTAATATAGTCAACCCAATTTACACTCTTTTCATCAAAAATAAATTATATTTGTCAACTATTATGTCAAATGAAACATGTTTTATTATGGATATTTTACTTAACCGCAATGCATTTGAACATGTTTACCATACAAATCTTCTCCTCCTTTGTATACTTTATTGATATGTAAAGATGTCCAACTCTTCGTCTACGTCTGCTTTAAGTGCCAGAACAGTAAATATCACTTGCTTGCGATAATTGACAAGTGTAATTCATTTTTGACGGGTAATTATTTTTAGAAATAGTAGCCAATCACATCGCACTCAATGCTTTGATGCATTCCTGAACAAATCGAACATAGGAAAAATTTACATTGAGTACATTCTAGCATGTTCGATGTTACATAAAACACTCTATATACATAGAATGTGAATTAAATTAATAATGTAAATGTTAAACTTAACATTTCTCGTACAGAATAGCCCCAAATAATTCTTTATTCCTGATATTTTACTTTTTTGTTAATGGGAGGTTCTCATCAAGTTTATTAAAAAAATGCTTTGGAAGAAGAAAATCCATTTACAGACAGATTATTGAACTCCTATTAGATTTTAACTAGGATACTACCGTTTAAAAACAACTTCCACTTTACCAAAGTTGACAGTTCCAGGTCAATTAGCCAGTTTTAGATATATATTATATGATCGAGAACTTTTCTCCTCTAGTGTTTTGAATTTTTTTAATTAAAAAAATGATGTTGGCAATAAAAGTAATCACACGCTATAGGTTATGTTATTCTAAAAAAAATGAAGAATTTGATTTGATAAATAATTATGTTTTAAATGGGACATTTTATTTGTTTTAAGAAAATCTAAAATCAAAAGCACTTTAGAGGAGAAAAGGTATCGATTATCTGTCATTAAATACCACATTAGACATTGCCTTAGTAAACGTAAACCTGCTATAAAATGTAAATGTAACATTTTTTTTTATTATTGCACCACCGGTCAATATCTAATTAACAGATAAAATTATATGTTTGCTTGTGTAATTTTCATTATTTATTTTGCATATTTTCCTGTATATATATTTCAAAATCCTTATTTATTATTGCATATTTTAAAGCAGCTAGTCTATGAGTGACTAATTTTTGGCAACACAAATTAGTCATTTTAAGATCTGAAAGATATTGGCAACGTTAAAGCATTTTGCATTCACATAATGTCTTAAATCTATTGGTCAGCAAATAAATATCTAAAATTTCTATCCCTCTACCTCAATTCATGAGCTTATTACATCTTTCCATAAGGTCAGCAATCACGACAATTGAATTATACTTTCATTCTGACTTATAGGACGACATTAGCAGTCACAACCCGTTTATACACATAATAAGACAAATACAGTTCATTTAAAATTCAAGTAGGAAGACCTATGGTCGATAGCCATTTAACAGTGATGAGAAAGATCGATTAAAAAGATTGTGCTACTCGATCTTTGCTTGTGATCTATCGGATCGATGTCACTGAAAGATCGAATCGATTACAACTCGTATTGGAAAAGATTGTTAAAAAAAATCAAGCTGTTCGATATTTGTTTATAATCAGTTGAAATGATTTTACTGAATGATCTTTCATGATTGATCCTTTCAGTTCGATATGATCTTCAATTACCTCGCAGCTGAGGTTCGATCTTTCCATTTAATTTTATAGTAAGAAATATTCTTGTATAAATAATTATAGGTTATTTGCATTTAATTTAAATATTTCAAGCTGAATCATGATAATGCCGAAATAAACGATCCGATAAAAATGAGCTCTTTAAAAAAATTTCAGCTCGATTTTATGATCGTATCTTTTCGGCTTAATCTTTTCTATCCGATCTTTAAGGATCGATATCTTCAATCCAACCCTTGCAGATCGATCTGATTGACCTTTCAAGTGATTGAACATTCTTAAAAAAAAGATTTTTCCCGTCTCTACAATTAACAATCAATTAAATGTTGTGTGATATACTTAATAAATTATTAATTTGTTCTTGTGAACTTCATTGTTAATAAAGATTGTTATATATATATATATATATATATATATATAGAGAGGGTGATTCAGTTTGGTGTTTCACCCCTTTATTTTGACAGTAAACTATAACAAACCATATATATTTGTAAACGGCAGGAAATTCTCTATTTAATGGTGTCACCAAATTGATAATATGATGACAACTGTCAAGGTAATGATAGTGAACTTTTTTTTCTAAATGACGCCTATCTATTTTTTGTTCAATTCAAATAGGGGTCACTTTTGCACCGAATATATCCATTACAACTATACGCTTAGCTAACAAAAAAAAATGAATAAAATAAGAAGCTATCGAAAAAAATTGTATTCACACTGAATGCCGTAAATTAAATTGGGATGTTTCGAAACGTATCTGCATTCAAGGAGTCTTGCATAGAGGAGAGTTATGTTTAGAAGATGGTGGGCATTTTCAACACTTAATGAAATAGTTTATTTATTTTTTATAATTTTCGTAGCCATATATGTTTTATTTTTTATGAAATAAACCGATTTGGATATTTTCTTTTTTTTTTGTTAGCTAAGAGTATAGTTGTGATGGATATTCGGGTATGGTGTCATTGAAAAAAAAGTAGACTATGCTACGTTGACTGTTATCATCTTATTGTTAATTTGGTGATACCATTAAATAGCCGTTTACAAATATATATGGTTTGTTATAGTTTACTGTCAAAATAAAAAAGTTAGAAGGGGGTGGAACACCAAACTGAATCATCCTGTATATTTTTCTACACAATAAGAATTTATTTATCTGATGCAACTATAACTGGTTGTTGTATTAAATCGTGAAACAATGTTTCAGATTTATTATTCATTTATATAGGTATATTTCCAATTGTAAAAATAACTCTGAATCAGCCTTTCCATAATTTTATTTTTATTCATGAAATGAAACAAATTTAAAGAGAAAACTACATTTATTGCTTAATGTAGCCTGATGTCAAGATTCATAGATATGTAAAGAAGTAAGTGTTAAACTATCTATGTATTAATTTTAACAGTAGTTATTTTATGTCACATTTGTTAATTTGCTGGCATATGAGCCATTGTTTTGACCCAAACCATCCCCTTGAGCGCACTACAGACAATAAATAGCACGAGTGCAGATTATTTTTTTATTTTAACGTTTTTTTTTATGTGACGCATATACCATTAGACAGTTTTAGATATATACAAGTTCCAACTTTCTTCCATCTGTCATGAAGTATTAATTGCTGCATTGGCATTGTCATAATAAACTTAAAACTCAAATATAAATGTAAAATGTTTACAAATTATTATTTTTTAAATATACTGTGATTTTAAAATAACTGAATTAAATTTGTAAGGCTTTTTTAAAGTATGTCAATGTTACATTATAAAATATAATGTTACATGTACCTTTTCATGATCTAGGTATTTGATTTTTACGCCGGAAAAAGTTCATAACTTTCGCGTTTTAATAAATATGGAAGCGCGGATCTTACTTTGTCGGCGGCCGCCAGGAGGTCGTCAGCCATCTTTTCCAGATTGGACGCCTTCCCCGTGTATATAAACCGCAGCATCTCCCTAAGCACCTCGTGGTCCACGTCCGTTATATCCACCCTGTTATGTTTCCTCTCTTCCATTTCGTGCTCGAACATTGCTTGGAAAACAGGACTTCTCGCTAAACAATAATAATAAAATAATTAAACTTTATGTTACATGTAAGATAGAAGATCTCGATCATATGAAATATATGAAAGGAATTAAACTATTGGAGGGATTAAAGACTTAATAATTTACTGGATAACAAGCTAAATATCTTGAATATTGCAGAAATTAGATCTATTTGTTTTTTTTTTCTGGGAGAAGTTGAATTGCTGTCCATTTGTGCTCTTTATATATTTAAAATGACGGTTTTTTTTAATTCCAATCATAAATTTCTACAAAATACATAAAGTAATAATACACGTATTTTGTAGATATTTATTAATGGAATTTAAAATTAAATAATCGATGGTTGAAGCTTCTACTTGATGAAACTCCATAACACACTATTTGTAAATAAATCAACATTTTAGTTTCATAAACTTTCGAGGCTATTCCGTTTAGAAAATGTTAAGTTATTATTTAACTTCACATTCTATGTTAGTGGGCAAAATCGAGTGAATTTGGTAATCGAGTATTTCTGAATAACCAATTTTAAATAGCTAAACAAACAATAAATTGGAGTTTATTAATAAAGAGGTGACACTACCCAATATTAATATTATAAATAACATTAAGAAAATTGTCATATACTTCATTTTGCAGTGACAAAAAAGATCGAAAAGATCGACTTTATCCATTTCTAATATGTATATCTAATTCAGGATGATTTAATTGAAATTAAAACACTTGGTTTGTTTCACTTATTTATATAGAAAATATAAATTACAAAAGTTGCTTAGACTGTGATGATAAAAAACGTACGCGTTAAACTTAACATTTAACATAGTGGCAATAAATTTTCGTGAAACTTAAAAAATATCGTATGATTTTTAAGTTTCACGAAAATTCAAAAAAGGAACACAAAAATAATGTCACTTCTTCTTAAACTGGAAGTATGAGAAAATTGGGAAAACAGCATAATTTTGGAGGTTTATAATTATGATAAAGCCGGTTAAAATAAAAATCAAAAATATTTAAGAACAAAAAATATATAGTTGGAATTTAAAGTATTACAAAAATGTTACATTGCCATAATACGATAAATGGCATAATTCACAATATTAATCGTGAATAATAAATGTATTGAATCTAGATTTTAAATTTATTTTGGTTTTTGTTTAACTACGGCTTAAATTAAATAAAATTTAAAGTATTTTATTTTTGTTTGTTTCAGTTAAAGATTAGATATAGTTAAATTGAAAATAATTTATATTCAAATCTTTTTTTTTATTTGGCTAGTGCCTTGAAAAAATAAAACATTTATCATACCTGCTAATATTGACTTATGCGCTTGGAATTCTCTACCAGATACTGATAACGTAACATCACTAAATTTTTGGTTTTCGAAAAGGAGACCCAGGTCGTCTGACAGTCGACACTCGGGCACTTTGAACTGTACTGTATTCGACTGGCCTGAAATATTCACACTATCCGCCACAACGCTAACCTGAAAAAAAAAAACATCGATATAAATCATGACATAATAAATGCAAATTTGTAATAGATTTATTGATGTTCTTTATCTATAAAATATTGCTTTTTTAGACATAGGCACAAAGGAAAAAAATATATTGTTTAATCAATGACATATGATTTTCTCGAATCAGCCACTAACGAAAACTTATAAATAAAAAATATTGCAATAAATCAACAATAAACATTTAATTTTACCTCCTGTAAACACATTGCTTTTTTATATAATTTAATAAAGTAATAATTCTAGGAGAGACAAAATTCAATCTGCTTTTGTCTTCAGTGTTAATTCACAAGAGCATATAATCAGAAAAACGAAAGTTTCTTATTTATGAGACATTTCAAATTTGACATTTCAAATATTTACTGCATAATTCAAGCTATGTTTTAGGTTAGGATAAGATTATTTTCGTGTTATCTTGTAATTCAAGCTTTTAATTTGTTGGTTAATAATATACCAGTAATACAACAATTCAATTAACTCATTTTTATATAAAAGTCTGTAATTGTAAGTTAAACAAATAACTTAACGAGTTTTTCCATAAACGAAAACAGGAAAAAAATGCACTCAGCTGGACGTGTTATTTAAGCTAAGCTATCATCGAGATAAGTAAACAGAGAAATGTATGACTTTCGGATATATACCTTTAAAATCGAGACAGTTATGAAATAATAATTTATAACAATAATATGTTTTATGGAATAATCTATTTTTAAACACTTTATATCCCGAGATATATTTTAAGATTTATTATTCTGTTCACATTTTCAAACCAACAAACAACTGCTATTGCTGCTGGAATCTTTTTCTTTATAAAATACTGTGTGGATAAACAGGCAGATTCTGCCAAACAAGTAGGTTTAATTTAATAAATAAGAATGGAATTTTGTGGTAATTTTATAATTAAATGATTTGAAACAGGCAAACATGGATGTAGAAATTATTTTAAATTTTGCGCCTAAATTCTTTGAACTACAAGTTATTTGGAGTAATTGCCTATTTCACTAATATCTATTTAAAACAACTAATCAAAATTAAATAAAAAGAAATTTTGAAAATAATTAATTTATGAAATAAATAATTAATTACTTTCAAATTTATTTTTATTCAACTTTTACGAACATAAATTCGTATTTATGCAAAATTGATTAAGAATTTATTTGTCGGTACGGCAGAACCTTGACTTTACTCGACAACAACAAAAACACATTCACGCCATTTGATAACGATATTTGCCCAGAGTTTCAGAAACTTTATCGACGGGTATTTATTCGCGGGCGCTCGCGAGCATAATTTATGCTGATTATATTCGCTTATTGTTTGCTATTATAAATTAAATTATATACAACCTCTAAATTACAAATACTGCCCTGGCGGCCTTGTAACCCGTCCGACATGTGTACTTGGCTTGTAATTTGATCTAATGCTTTTGTCCGTCCATTGTGTGCAGTATATTTTTTTATGTTTGTGTTAAAATTACAAGAATGTTTTACACTTGTGTTACGATGACACGCAGCTGATACACTAAAATATTAAATTGTCTGTGTGAAAGTTTAAAAAATAGCGCAATAATTTGTGCTATTTTTCAAATATATGAATCAAGTCAATGTTTTTAAATACAGCACAATATTCAACTACGTCCATCAAGGTACATGGAACACACTGGTCTGACAAGGTCCGAAAAGCCGAATAACTGATATTATTCAAACGCTAGATGATGGTGGTTGTGCAATTTATTATATTATTAAAAATCTGGTTTGTTTCACTATTTATTATTAATTTAACTAGTTTCGCTTTTTACAGCATTATCAAGAGTGCTGTAAAAAGCAAAATATTAAATAGTAAATATTTTTATGTAAGGGTTATTTTAAAGGTGTAAATTTTATGACAAGTTTATTAAAATGGGATGTAAGTAGGTTTTTATAAGCTAATCAAGTGGCATAACAAGTTTTTCCACAAACGGAAAAACGGTGTTTTCTCAAACACTCAGATGGACGAGATATTTAAGCTAAGCTGTCATCGGTATAATAAAGTTTTACCAAACTTTTCTAACCAAGAATCTACAAGCGCTTGATTCTAAAAGGTCTACTTCGTCGGTCTCTAACAACCCTAACATAACCAAAATTGTAAACATTTCTTTTTTAATAGCGAAGAGTATCTAATCTGTGCAAATGTCGCGATTTGGAGAGTCTTCGAGTGGAGAAATTGAAAAAGTCATAAAAAGTAATATGCCTTCGTAATATTGTGAATTCAGTTAACATCATTTATGTGACAATTTACGCTGTTTTGTGTGAAAAGAAAATATAAACTTCTTGAAAAAACATTGAAGAGCTAGCTTCCATTTTAGGTGAATGAACATTTAAAATGAAGAAGTAGAAAAAAGATAGAGAGAGAAAGAGAAAGTATCTTACCGAATTATACTGGTTATAAATGAAAACTGTATAAACAAAAAACACGTAACTATTCTAGTATCAATTAAATAAAAATGATTTGAAAATAATTAATAAATTATTTCCACATTTAGATCTGTGACATTTTGACTTACATTACGTAAGTACTTTAGACAAATGCACATTTACAAAAACTACTTCTCGGGCAAATACCACGCCAGACATTGAATAATGTATTAATTATTTTAAAATACCTTATTTAAATAACTGTGACAAAGTGAATAAATACTCTTTTTTATTGATATTTTCGGGTGTTGGGTGAAATTATATTATGACATAAAATAATTATGAATAATTTTTCAAATATTGTGTGTTTAAATTAAATGAAGAAACTTATTTGTCTTGCTGTCTGATCAACCTTCATTATCCAAAATTACGCAACGCGCATTACTAAAATGGCCGCTCAAATTAATTCATCCAATTATCTGGTGCGTGATTCAGCAGACGGCCGAATTTGTAATAAAAGTGGCATTGATTCCAATTGATGTACGCGGGGCGAAGTTGACATCCATTGAAGCTCACAGGAAACGGCTCCTAAAATCAACACATCTGTCGCTTTTTATGTAACACCGACGAAAAAAAAAAAAAAACGTTCACGCAATAAAAGTAACAGAAGGTTACAGCGAGAAGTAGAAAAACCATTAGCGGTTTTTAGAAAACTCAATACGTCATTTAAGAAAAACACTTTTCTGATATAAAAAAACGTATGTATACCGTGTGTTTTATTTAAATTGTGTTTCATTTATATCCTAAAAACTTCATCCTGTGTTAGGGGCGGATAGACCATATGGGAAACCGGGAAATTTCCTGGTGGGCTGGTGACTAATTTGTCTTATGGACCAATACGTAGCTAAACTTTTTGTTGGGATGACGCTACTATTCTTCCCATCTGACCCTGTCTTGTGTTAAAGTTTTTTTTTACTGGTAATGTTTTTATAAAATTTAGAACACAATTATAGCTCACCGATTTATTGTAATATTTTAAGGCTAAATTAAAAGCGATGTGTATTTTATATGTCATTTCTAAAGTTAAAATACTAACTTTTCAATTGTAATTTAAAATTTCCTCAAGTGAATAATTCTATTTCTTTCGAGGCTATCCTGTCATCAACCCATTTTTATATGATGTCATTAAGGCGAAGCGCTTTCCATTAAGTGCCGACTTCATCAACCGGAACAAATGATGATCTGAAGGGGAAATGTATGATGAACACAGCAGGTGGGTAATGATCTCAAATTTCACCCCTTCTGGGTATGTTCGAAAGTGTTGACCAATGTGACATAGCGTTAGCGTGCTGCAAAATCAGCTTTTTGATGTATATCACGCCATCACGGCCGTTTTTTTCTTGAACAGCATGTTTAAAGCGCATTAGCTGAAGTCCGTAACGTTGAGAATTGATAAATTTGGACAACTTCAAGAGCTCATTACAGTGCAGAATATTTCAGCAATATTGCACTAGCATTACAATATTGCAGATTGCTTTTGATGATGATACATTGGAATGTTGCTATGCCACTGCGAAGCAATATTGTAGCAACATTGCATTAGTGTCGCAAATGCAGGGTGCGGCAAAACAGACAGTGCATGGCTATTAAAACAACAGCACAATTTAAAGAAATGGGGTTTATTTTTATCTTAATCGGTATATCATGCCGTTTTATGCATTAAGTCCTGACGGCACGATCGCCCAGACACAATGAGATATCTTCCAGGTAGGTACTCCCACCACACGGGATATACTGGGCGTACCAAACTGCACTGTAACACGCTTCCGTATGTTTTCATATCATTTTCATTATCATGTTGGACCGTGTCTTTGATGTTAGCCCTCAAGCGCGCGATCAGAGTTTCATTCTCTTGAGCATCCCCTGGAAACTCAAAATAAAGTTTGGATGTCAAAGAAAATGAGCTTTTTTTTTATTGTACTCGAACATCCTGGATTCATCTCCGGTTACAATAGCATTAATAAAGTCCACTTATTTTGAATGAAATCAGTGCCTACTAAAGATACAGGTCGGAATGTCGGAGCGAGGAGGACTCAATTGGGAGTACTCCTGTCCTTGGAGAGCCTGCTCGTCTCACGCACTGCTCTAATAATAAATTGTAACAATTATTTTCAGATGGAGTTGTAATCATAAATATTTATTTTATGCAAAATTATATTCTTAAAATGAATAACTAAAAATCGATATATTAAAAAATGAAATTATATTAACTATAAAATAATGTATAACTCCAAATAAGGCATATAATTGAATTCGAGCGAGAGATGTTTCCGTCTCGACGGTCTGCGGGCGGCTGAATTCACGTGTCTTAGGAGTCCCTAGACTCCGAGACTTCGAATATTCCCACTCCGACATTCCGGTCTGTGTCTTTAGTAGGTACTGATGAAATCGAACAATTCTTGCTAGCGCAAGATGTTCGACGTTCTTTCGTCAACACTTTCAGTGCAAGCTTTGTGTCGACCTTGCGTATTTGCAAACGAGCGACCGGCTGGGTTGGAAGAGCATGGATCGAAAAGGTTGTATATTTAGATTAGATTATGATCCCAAGATGTGATGGAAGTGGGGTGCGAGCATCTATGTTTTGATTGATTTGATACGACACGGCTGATTTATAAAAAGCACATAATCATTGAACAATAATGACATAAATATAAAAATCGTTATTATTTGTTTACTTGTCATCATTTATATCGCACTATTTGTATTTAGTTGACATACATCATGCTTAGTCTATATATACTAGTCTAGTCTATGGCATGGATAGACACGTCATTATAATATCATACGTACTAGTTTTATAGTGGACCATGTACACTTCTGTGAATAAATTATAGAAGGTCGGGGTAGCTCCAATGGAAATCTGTCCGCTAAAATCTGTCTCTCTCTAACCTCAGAGTTTCCGTGGCACAGGTGGCGCTAGTCTAAAACGTTGACGCAATGATTACACATTTGCTTCTGGTGAATGTGTTTGAGATTCTATCAAATTTATTTTTTAAAATAATTTAAATATTTTTATTACTACGTGATTCGTCGGCGTATTTACGGCTATCAATTAGGTAAATAATTGTATATCAGTAAAATTTAATCTTATTTCATTTAAAATTTCTCCATTATGATAATATATATTTCAATCTATTTATTATACACTCTTTTATTTAATGGCACTGTATATTAATAGTGTGTGGGATTTATGCTATAACTATCACAAACAGTAAATAATTGTAAACATTTTCTATGAAAATAATTCATTTTTAACAGAATTATTAGCTTTATGGGATATTTTGTTATTATTGATTATTGTATTATTTGCCAAAGTATTAAATGAATGCAGAAATTTTTAGAATGTAGATGTATCAATCACAATTTAAAAAAAAAACGCAGTTTTTTAACCAGAGAGGTGTTTTTAGCTCATAATACGACAATTAAAAAAAGATTTTGAAATCTTGTTATCAGTTTTGTTTCAAATCTGCATTGACCATTTTGGGATTCAATGCACCAATATATAATATATATATAATCGATGTCCCCTTTTACCAATTGGTGTCGGGGTTTTTCTTCATTGTCTATTTCTTAATGACTCTCCTCCAGTTGTTTCTGTCCTTAGCCATTTTTTCTGCTTCTCTTATGTTTATTCCTCTTTCTTAGTTTTTTTGTAAATAAAATGTATATTGTAAAATGGAGAATCCGTATATAAATAAATAAATTCCCTACTTGAGTTAACTTTGTTCACAAATCATAATTCATTGTGTTTCTTAAAGGAAATTTAATGAAAATTATTATTTTCTCTCTCTCTCTCTCTCAAAAAAAAAAAAAACAGTATCAGAATATGTTTTGTTCATAATTATTTCTTTTTCTCGTAATGGAAAGAGAATTAATCCTAACAGATTACGTGCATCGTCTTAAAATGGATATTTAAAAATGTTTAAGTATGAAAAATGTATTCATTGAAATTTGTGAACGGACAAATATTTTTTATAAGTGTAATAATTATAATGTTTTATAATATATCTCATTAACTTAAAGGCATAGGTCATTGTTTGAAGTAAGAAGCAAATAAAGTAATAAATAACCATTAATTTAAAGTAATCGCAAATTGCCGTAACGTATCATCAACATTTCACGCTCGCAGCGCACTAAAAAAGGCACGGGTGCAATCAATTACATCGGCAAGCCGAGAGTCATTAACATGATTAATTTAATGACGAATTATTGCTAAACTTCAGAACCGGAGGATTATCATTATTGTTATTAGGTGTAATTTAGGTGATGCTCTCGAAACACCGACGGTGGCTTAATGAGGTGTGCCAATAAGCGCACACGTAGAGAAGGCATCGCATCACAACATCATCGCTGAAACGTGGTGGTGCCATAGTCTACGCTGAGAGATGCAAAACCAGTTTGAAAAGTGTACCATGGGAAAACGGCAGCTCAATTGGACCATTTAAATTACGTCAGGCAGTCGGTTGGTTGGCCAAAAAGTGGCGTTCCACAAACGGACGATCGATCTAATTTTTGACCTAAATGCTGATTAGCCTTAATCCGCTAATGTCACCGTCGAAATGGGTAATTCAAAAATTATCATCGTTGATTTATAAAGTGGGTGGGCGTTGGAGGAAATGTTAAAATGATGATTGTTAAGATTTTATTATATTACACAATCATTTTTAATAATAAATATCAAAAAATATTTAAAAAATTATTCAACTAACATCATCTATCGTTTGGATAACTGTGACCTTCACCAAATTCGGTCTTTCGGACCAGTGTATTTTAGGTTCCAAATGTATTTATAAACAATCATACGAATCATATGATTAAAAATTTAATTATTGATAATCTTTATAATGATTACACATTAATCATTAAAATTACTAAGGCTAGTGATTTCTTTATTTATTTGACAACATGGTGTTCGCAAATATTATTAAAAGCTTCAAAAATTCTTTATAATATAATCCATGATTATGTCAATTATGTTGTACATTTTGATTCGATTCGAGAATTTTAATTTATTTTAAATTGTTTTTTGAGATTACTGCGCCAAATAAAAATAATGTTTTAATAAAATCTTATGTATTTTTATCTCTAGATTCCAATATTTGAATAAAAAAATGGGGGTTTCAATTTAAAATTCTCCCCGCCCCACTCACTGAGGGGGCTGAATTTAGAAAAGGAAACATTAATTTTTGGTCTTGTAACATTTTTTTCGTACGATGCGTATTTTTCGAGTTGTTTTGATTTGATAGGTTAATTAGTACATCCGCTATATTTAATATTAATCTAATTCAAATAGCGGAATTGAATATTGTATTTATACAATATTTATTATAGACATTTCTGAGTGAAGCTTTTATTAAAGCCAAAAAAAATCATCGTTAAACTTCTATTGAATATTAACAAGCCCATAAACTTTTAAAGTAATCTACAATCTGAAAAAATCAAACCAAGAAACAAACCACGGATATATACATTACACACATAATTCCAATCATAATTGCTAGTTGTCTCCGCATATATGGGCGTATTGAGTAACAAACAATGTAATACATGTGAACGTTTTGGGGGCCTACGCCTTTATGCCACAATTACGGCCCGATTTATCATGGTCTCTCTCTACGTACGAGTGCGCGAGGGTGTTCCGCGCCAGTAATTATACAGAGCAGCCTCGGGGCCGTGTTCAAATTTCGGCCTTCCACCGAAAAAAGGACCGTCGTTAATTAATGCCGCAGACAGTGAATTTAGAAATCCTGTGTGTAATTACAGGAATGAAAAAGGTTATCTGATTGTTTTTTGTAAACGATGTGTGAAATAAAATGAAGGGGGATTTTGAGATGGTTGAAGATATTGTTCAGAAATTCCGCAACCAGGTCAGAAAAATTGTAGCGATATTTTGAAGATATGGTCAAATTCCGTTTAGGTAGGCTAAATAAACAAACAGAATTTAAATTGTGTATATTGATATGCTTGAAAAAGTACAAAAGAGGTTCCTACGATATTTATATTTTCGTTAATATGGTTCATATCCTATACGATGTTCGATATAATGAGCTATTAATTAAATTCAATATGCCTCGCATATATGATCGGCATGGGCTTATTTTAATTAAAGAATTGTTTCAAATTATTCATCATCAAACCGATAATGCCAATTTCATTAGTCAAATTAATTTTACCGTGCCATGATTGTTTTCGAGAAGCTGTATTATAGGCCAAGAACCACTTATTATTCACGATCTCCTTTATATAAATTGCTAACAAAATATCACAAAGTGGCATAAAGACCTATGGTCGATAGCCCATGACAGACTACTAACACAACTGTACATATTGTTGTTATAAATTTTGTATCATAATGTCTGAATAAAGATGTTTGTATGTTTGTATTGTATCACAACGTACAATATGCGGTCGACTTTTTTTTACCAAACCAGAATGAGTGTATTAATATTTTTCAGACGTCTTTATTTTAATTGTATTTTATACCAATTAGTATGTAGATAATTATATAATTCATATCTACCTTATGAGTGAACTTGTATTTTACTTTTGTAATTAGACTTAGGTCTGCGGAGGAAATAAATAAATAAAAAATAAATAAAAAAGAAGATTTTATTCACATGCGCACAGTTATTTAAAATAAATTAAATAAAAAGAATTTGAAAATAATTAAAAATTATTCCCTCTTTAGTTACTGTGACATTTTAACTTAAAGAGGAAATAATTTATTAATTATTTATTCTTTTTATTTAATTTATTTTAAATAACTGTAACCATGTGAATAAATTCTTCTTTTTTTCTATTATCTAACCAAATACTTTAACCAATCTTAAAACGAAATAAAGTTAGACTTAATATTTATATAATGAATTTATGGCATTATTGTGAATTTGAGACAGAGATGATCAAAATATATAGTGTGTTGGGCAAAATCTAGTGAATTTTATAATCGATTATTTCTGAATAACTAATTTTTAGCAACTAAAGTTAATAGATAATAATAAAATTTATAAGTAGGGGACATTTTCCAATATTATTTTTATAAATAACATTCAGAAAATTTTCATCTACTGTATTTTGCAGTGGCAAAAAAAGATCGAAAAGTTAGAGTTTTCCCATCTATATTTGATGTATTATTATATATTTTTATAAAATGGTTAATATTTATTTAATAGTTGTCTGTCAAGTCTAATAAAATAGAAAATAAATAGGTTTTCTGATGTTTTGCATCCGCAGATCAAGCAAATAGTTTTAAATTATATTGAATATTACTTCAAAAACAAAAAGAGAATAAGGATTTTTGTAAAGAATGTAAAAGAAGTAATTATGTTTTAAAAATTTGGCACCTAATTCTTTCAATAGTAGATAGTTTTATGTAATTGGTTGCTTCATTGGCTTCTAATCAATACAGAATAATAATAATAATAATAGTTCAGCACTACAGGCTTTACAGGCCCTTGGCTAATCAATACAGGATATTTAACTAAAATTAAAACAAACTTAGTTTGTTTCAGTAAATAAATTATTTTTAATTAAATATCCTGAAATAGATCAAAAATGTTTCACCACGGGTTAATTGATTAATTAATAGTTAATACTAGAAATATAAAAAAAATAAAGGATAAGTAATATATTTGAGTAAGATATAAACAAATAATGGTGGTTTTTGTTTATTAAAAAATCTATTTCTAACTACAGATTATCTCAATAAATAATAATTTTACGAGAAAGTTTTAAATTAACTCCCCATATTTTCGAGAAGAACATTGATTGAAGTTCATACGAGGAATTTTATTAACTAAAATTTTGGACACCACTTCTATTTTAGTAAATTTCATACTTTAAGAGATGTTTTAGAATTTTTAAAAATAAATGTGTACGCAAAATATGAATTATTATTCTGTACACCATAATGCACCAATCTAATTGTCTAGATTATAATAATGCATTAAAAACAAGGTGTTTCTATTAAAATTATATACAGAGAGTTTTATGTAATACCGAACATACTAGAATGTACTCAATGTAAATTTTCCTATGTTCGATTTGTTCAGGAACGCACCAAAGCATTGAGTGCGATGTGATTGGCTACTTTTTCTAAAAGTAATATAGTCAACCCAAACTACACCCTCCCCGTCGAAAATGAATTACACTTGTCAATTATCGCAATGAAGTGAAATTTGTTGTTCTGGCGCTTAAAGCAGACGTAGACGAAGAGTTGGACTTCTTTACGTATCAAAAATGTATACAAAGGAGAAGATTTTTATGGCAAATCCATACATTGGAGGAAACAGTTTGATTTGCCGTGATTTATTTTTCTTTAAATTTCCCGATAGAACAATACCATTTATAATTGGTTCATTTAAATTACGCTTTATCTCTGCTTACCTTCTTTAACAAATATTTTACTGGTTAAAATTATCACAGATGTTGAGATGCATTGCGGTTAAGTAAAATATCCATAATAAAACATGTTGCACTTGACATTATAGTTCACAAATATAATTTATTTCTGATAGAAAGAGTGTAAATTGGGTTGACTATATTACCATTAGAAATCGTAGCCAATCACATCGCACCCAATGCTTTGATGCGTTCCTAAACAAATCGAACATAGGGAAATTTACATTGAGTACATTCTAGCATGTTCGGTGTTACATAAAACTCTCTGTATATATGTATTTAAAAGTAACGTTAACCGCACTTAAAAATGATGATCGTGGTACTTTCCCCGGTGAATTAGGTGGTCAAATGAGTTTTTGAATGAACATTTAATAGTAATGAAAAGTTATAAATGAAAATTTGAATTGTATTTTAAAGTTAAAGCTAAATATTTAGAAGTTATTTTGTTATTTCTTACCTTACAATGACTTTAAAAATGTTCATACACTATATGAAATTTTTACAACATTTTTGTAGTCGTTTACAAAAGATTATTATTATTATTATTCACTTACTGAAATATAAATACGAAGGTTATAGGACCTTCATTCAGGGATTCGGGTAGAGTAAAAGTAATATACATCGATTTTGTCTTCTTCCTTAATTTAATTAACTAGAGCTTATTTAGCTATGCTTGATTGGCATGGAGCGGATTCGGTGAGTTAAGGTTGAACCGGATTTAATTCATTTATCCGCGAGGGTAGGAATTTGAAGATCGTACAAATTCTCTTAAGCCGATTTCGACGATGTCTTCGTCTTGGTGCATAGAATATATTTTTATAAAGTAGATCATATTTTTATAATTACAGTGCCATATATCGCGAATAGAAAAAATGTTTCCAGTAAAATCCAGTTATTTTTGCATATTATACACGATTCCGTAATATAAAATGGGAGATCCTATTAAAAATTAAGGAAGTCCGACGTGGTTCAGGTATAAATCCCAGTGTCATAGCAATTAATTAGCGGTTGATTTATCCCACGCCGTGAAACTGTCAATGGACAGAATACAAAATCCACTTGTTTACCGATTTGAATTCTTGCAAATTCTCTATTAAAATTATGAGTTTAAACATTTTATTATGGGGGCTAAGTAATATATTTTTTTTAAAAACATCAATTTACCCCTTGAAAACATAGGGAATTTATTTGATGTTACTGATTGTGAAGGCATTATTTGAACTTCATAACTTCAATAATAGTTGAAAATTTTGTGCATCTCAAAATAAATAACTTAAGCCAAAATGTCACAGAGCTAAATGTGAAAATCATTTATTAATTATTTTCAAATCATTTTTGTTTAATTTATTTAAATGTGACTAAATGAACTATTTTCTATTTATAAATGACTCACTCTAAATAACTAGTAATTAAAAAATGTTTATTAATTGGTTTTGATCGTATGAGGTTTGTAATCCATACAAACATAATTAGCCAATGAAATCAAAGAATTAAACCATAAAATGATCTTTAAACTGTTTATTGCTTTTCATTTTGAGGTTTCTTTGAGGGAACATTTTGTATATATATTTTTTTAATTACTCTAAAAGAAGTTGTTACCAAATATGAATAAATATTTTCTTCATTGAATAATCTACACAGCGATTATTCGAAGAAAGAATCACGCTAATCGTTAAAACAATTATATAATCCTGGGGCGAAAAGTCAAATATTTTTTTACATATATTCGTCGATCTCATATTTATACTTGTCGTCACGTTTCTAGAAAAAAAATACTGTCCTTGGCATAGGCCGCAACAGCTGACCAAAACTATAATCCCTGGAAACACTTCTATTTGCTAATATAATTTCAATTTGGAATTTAGTCACAGAGCTAAATGTGGAAATAATTTATTTATTATTTTCAAATCATTTTTATTTAATATATTGGAATTTATATTGAGAACTATTATAAAAATTAAACACTATTTTTTTTTCAAAAATAATAATTTTGAAATAATATAATAATAAACAAACCGTTTTTAGTAGACAACGTTTACAGCAGTTGAAAAGTGTGTAATGAGAAAATATTTTCTTACATTTTTGCAATATTCGGAGCTATTCTGTAAGGTAAATGTTGAGTTTAACGTTATTTTGTATCCTCACAGTTTAAGAGCTTTTGTACTATATGTATCTATAGAATATGATTTTAATTAATAACGTACACGTTAAGGTTAACGTTTACCGTATGGAATAGCCACAATAGTATAATCACTAGTTACAAGTAAATAATAGGGCTCACAGTAAAGAAGATATAATTTCAATTCTTTTTTTTATATATAGGTAGGTACATTTGTTGTACCTTGCCTTTTATTCTGCCCAAAACATTGAAGGAGTGCTAAATCCGGCATATGGCTTGTTTCCAATAAAAGGGTGCCACGATTATTAGCCATAACTAATGACATTGAAACATTGAAAGAGAGTTGTTCAACAAACCATGGGACAGATTTAGCCCATGGTTTGTTGAGTAAAACGATAATACAATTAGAATCATTTATTCGCAGAATTCAACTTAAAAAAATAGATATAAGAGATGTGTATTTCCAATATGATAGAGCCACAACTCGTTAGGCCCAAATTTCAATCACTCTTCGCAAATATTTCGCGAAGCTCTTATCTCTTTGAGGGGTGATCCACATTGGCTACCACACATCGAATTTAGCAATCTGTTATTTTCTATTGAAATATCTTAAATCTTTGCGGTATACGAATCATCCAAAGAATCTTGGTATGCTGAACAATGTATTGGTAACATAGACAGAAATGCTGGACAAAGGTATCCGAAATTTTCGAACTCAACTCTCTAATTGTTTTCGTTATTCAAGATATGCTTATCAAGATGCAATTAGTAAAAATTAATTATCAAAAATTAATGGTCAGTTTCTTCAATATGACTTGAAAGGTAGGTTTATCAAGCGCGACTCAAGCCCAAGTACAGACGAAAGTAGTTGTGTCAATAGATGATTTTAAAAAACTTACAGTGTAAGTAATTTTTGCAATTGGAAAAAGATATTCATCGAATTTTACCGATCATTGCCAGACATTTTTCCTGATTAATTTTATTGTAATTTAAATAACTGCAAATGTGTGAATCATCACTGTTTTATTTTATATTAAACATATCCGTTTTATCGAGAAAAAAAAATGCAAATAGAAGTTGTAGATATTGTAAAAAACTTTTTTGTAAAAAAATGTTCTAAATCCATTTTCTTTGAAAAAATAACTCATTAATTCCATACACGGATTATGGAATTAATGAGTTATGATGGATATATCGCCATTATTATTTTATATCGGAGAATGTGATTAAATAACGGAAACTATTCAATATTCAGGGTTATTCAGTACAAAAAATATTAAATACACATTAATTAGAAAACTTGCTTATATTGTGACGATACACAATTTAACGTGCACGTTTAAATTTATCATTTTACGTATGGAATAACCCCGATAAAGCATTCAAATTTATAAATATATTCCACATTTTACGATTATATGCACTAATTCCTACAAGATACTAAGGTTGCGTGCGGTAATTGGACTTACTTCACAGAATATTGTCAGTTTGTCATCCGGAAGCAGCCCGTTCGCTTCGTCCAGCAGGAAGTCTCGCCTGATGAATTTCTTGAATCCCCAGTCCTTTCCCTGCACAAATCTGTACGCTCTCTGGCTTTCCATCGCCTTGGTCTCTTCGCGTTTCGCGTTTAATATACTAAATTTGAACTTTGCACGAACTTCACTTTTATTACAGGACACGAGTAGGAGGTATAGGGATAAATAGTCTTTGCTCTCTTCGTCCAGGCCTTTCGGGTTCACTCGCAGACACCTGAAAATTAACAAACAAAAATTTAATTTAAAATAACCAATATTTCTAATTAATATTGTTATAAATAGAAAAAATAATCTCTTTTCTTGCATTGTATAGTTAAATTCCATTTAACTAAGCCAATTATAAATTAATCAAAGACAAAGAAAGTCATTTTTATTAAAATGAAATTAAATTATTTTTTCTGTGTCGGACTCCTACCAGATTTTGTCTGGGAGACTACCAACTAAAAAACCCTCCCACTTTTCGACTACTATGGTCATTAGACGGTCCAATCTGGATAAATGCACTGATTTTTTAGGATTTAGCATTGTCAGGCATTGCCCAAATCAATTTAAAATTAATATCACAGCTAAGCTAAACCTAGAATAAAAAATTAAACGTAACTCTAAACAAATTTAAAACCTAGTAATAATATCACAAAACGACGACATGGAGGTTGTAAACAGACCTCGATGCCGGAATCTAAAAACTTCTAACCTAAATTATTATTATAATTATTTTTAATAAATATTTTTTATATGAAGCCTCAATAAAATAATTGTTCATTTTCATTTTTGCAATTACTGCTTGTGTTGCTTGGATTCACACATTATTTAATAGCTAGTTAAATGAAATCCAAATTTATTTTGGTATAAAAAGTGTATGATCTTTTTTATTAAATGTGTTAAACATGTATCACAAAATAACGTCTTCAACCACCAATCTCATAAATAGTATATGAAAACGTGTTTTTATAAAAATAAAAGTATGTTAATGCTTTTATGTAGAAAGATTTTTTTTCGGTATCTTCAACAGATACAAATAGTGTTGATTCATTGAATCACCTGTGTGTTATTATTAACTTTTTCGGACGTCACCATCTTCTGAATTGATGACGATCCGCCCATACCGATTATCTAATCGCGGATCTGTGTCCTTTGTGACAGATTGGCGCGATAAAAACGGTTTGGTGACCTTGATTACAGTTGAAGGCTGATTGCTTGCCGTTGGTTCGCTGGCGCAATTAAGTGCTCAATGGATTCGCAAACATGCACGTAATCGCCACATTTTTTGCAATAGTGAAAAAGGTGTCCATGAACCAGACACATTTCAGTAGCCGAAATTTCGGTGTGATCGTAGCTTTTTTCGCAAAAAATGTTTCAAATCGTGGGCGATTTATGTAATTCAATTGTTACCAAATGATATTTTTTGTAATTATTATTCAAAAACAATTGGATTTTTTGATTTGTTATTTCATAGCATTCTTTTTTATGAAGAAATGTTCTTTCTTCTTAAATTACTATAATTTATGTATTTTACGGAACTAAAAAACTCCATAGCCAATTTAATATAGTTTAGAATAATCTAAAAAAAGCTTTTATCTTGTTTAAGGACTGATGACAACTGGCACTAATGGAGGTTCTTTTATCTACATACTTGAAGCCGAAGGCTACCACGATTCTAAATGTTAATAAATTTGAAAATACAAATAAAAAAATGTTGTTTAACTCTTAAAACAATTTGTTATTTTTTATTTGTGCCCCAAAAATGACCAATAAATTTGAAAGTACTAATAAAAAATGCCAAATTGTTTTTTTAATAGTTAAACAACAATTTGACATTTTTTAAATGATTTAAATTAGTGATTCGAATTTTGTGGATCTTAGTAAAATAAACATTTTTCGTACAACCCTTACTTTACACAGATTTTTTTAAATAGCATTCGTTTATTATTTTAAAGTAAGCATGCGAACTTAATTGTAATTTACATCACAATTTTTTCAACAGAAGTTGTGAATGGTTACGGTTGTCTAATTAATTATGAAATACCTTTTTGTATCCTTCACGAGCGCCAACCAAATCTGAATCATCACAATAATAGAACATATTTCATAATTTTTACAAAATTAAAACCGTGACTAATTGGCTGAAGATTAATGAATTCGAATACAAAAGTGTGTATTTTATTATTTTGAGGCCTATAAATAATTATAAATGGATAACAATAAATAAAAAACGAACGTGGAGGAGAAGATACAACATTTTCGGTGATCGGTGCGCACTTTGACAACATTTGAGAATTGTTTTACCTTGAATATTTACATATGGTCGTCTGGCGGTGATTTACGTTCGATGATTTGAATACACACCCGAAGAATTTCATACACATTGTCTACGAATCGCAATGCAATAATTTTTTTTATTGAGATAGTTCAAACCAGATTTTATTGACATGTTTATTAATCTTTTTGTTGTTTTATGCCTGAAATTACGACATAAGTCTATCATAGCTGCAGATATCTAATCTATCGACTAAAAAATGATGAATAGCGATCTCTAAAATCGAGTAAGCCATTATCCACATTTAGAAAGAGGAAATTCTAACGCCTAATTAAATAACCTAATATTTTAATTAACTTTAAAACCAAAGAAAAAATATGAATTTTTTCATCTATGATTAATCCATTTGGCTGCTGATCATAATACAGCTGCCCTGGTCTGAGGAAATAATTTCGTTAGGGCAGTAAACATTTTGTATTGTAACCTTTGTTAGTGCTTTTTGCGTAAATTATGTTCCGTTTTTTATTTTTATTATTTGTAATTTAGATTCAAAATAACTAGCCGTAAGATGAATATGAGATTTATATAGTTGTAATTAGATAAATAAATAAACAATACATGAAAAATCATAACATTTATAGTATCCTATTGCAGGTTTTAATTAAAAGAATTTTTATAATTAAAAATTATTAATGTATTTTTTTAAGAATTTTATGTGTTAATTCAAAATAAATTAAATTATAACTAAGTTGTATTTTCTTGGCCTTTTTTAATTGCATTTTGTAAGCCGCCACTAATAAATGATTCCTATCGAGTCTCAATCCAAAACAATTAAATTGATGGATTATGGAGACGGGCATCTGTTTGATCGCACGTTTGATGTGCGTGCAGCTGAAGCGGCAATTTAAAAATTCGAAACCGAACACAATATAAGCGGGCAGGTAAATGGGGTATAGTGTGGGTATTTAAGGGAGAAAGAGATAGAGAGGCCCATTTGCAGCCTAGGGCATTGTGCGCTTGGTTTGTTGCACAAATGAAATTATTCATACAATACGTAATCAATACGTGTCCGCGGGCGACGTTGATATGCAGCAATTTCCACAGATCCGAACGATAACTGAACGAACCGAAAATACAAACACCGAATAAATCGCTGTGTGTGGATTGCATTGGCTTTTATTGTCTTTATAATAAAAAGAGTAAATCTAATTTCATGAAAAAGAAAACGGCCGTTTAGAAAATTTTGATTATTTCATTGTGGATACTTATTTATTTGAACCTTTATTTCAATTTCAGCAAACATTTTTTTTATACTGGGTATTCCAATGAGAATGTATGATAAAATTATATGAACTAATTCAGTATATTTAATTCGAATTAAAACACTTGTTTTGTTTCATTTATTATATTTTCTCTAAAATTACGAACCGATGTTACGGTTTCCAGTCCACGGTTGTGCCCGGCAACTCCACCATGGCGGATGAGCCGGGATACATCCATTAATATTTTCTATATTTCTGACAATAAATTAAAAATTCAAACTAAATCACCCATTCATATATTCAATCATACATCATACATTCAAGATTCCATACTCGATTTTAAAAATAAACATTAAAATTTATGTTTCCTTGCAGTTGAATTTACAATGTTATATAACTCTCTTTGTCATTATTTAGATTTTTTTATTTTGATGTTAATTTGTTGTTAGGGACCCTATTAACATATTTTGAGTATATAAGAGTAACATATTTCAATATAAACTTTTTATGATTTTTTTATGCCTCCGTCCACGGATCTCTCGGAAATGTTCAAAGTCCTGTAAAACATTGGTTGTCATTTTTTAGATTTTGTATTTTGACGTTAGTTTGTTGCTAAGAACCTTATTAACATAATGTTGAGAGTATGATGTTTCAAAACATACTTTTTATGATTTTTTTTTTGTCTCAGCCCACGGATCTCTCCAACATTTTTAAAGTCCTGTAAAACATTGTTTGTAATTCTTTAGATTTTTATTTTGACACCATGATGGAGGCGCCGGGCATAAACTGTGAAGTAACTTCACATTAGTTAGTTTCAACCATTGGTCATCTTCATCCCACTGGTCAAAACTAATAGGAGAAAAATATAAATAAGTGAAACAAACGAAATGCTTTAACTTTAATTAAATATCCTGAAATTAAATAAAATAAAACAAAGATGATTCACACATTTGCAGTTAGCTTATAATGAAATTAAATAAGGGAAATGTTTGGCAATCATCAATAAAATTCGATCAATTCCTTTTTCCAACTGCAAAAATTACTTACAGTGTAAGTTTTTGACAAATGTATATTGATATAACTACTACCCGAGCAAATACCCCGCTGGATTACAATAGATATTTGTTTTTGTATAGCAGTACTACTGTGAATTGCAACGGTTTGAGCCGAAAATATTTAATGTAAGGAAACCGTAAATAAAGCCTCGCAATTAGACAAAAATGTTTCACCACATTTAAGAGAGAAATTCATTAAGCAAATTATATGAACTTACAATTAAAGGATTCATCATATTGGCATACCGACCGTGAAAGCATATACAGTTTAATAATTATAGAAATATAAATAGAGGGTGTTCCATTAAAAAAATGCTATCTAGGAACACCAAATTATGAAAAAATTATACTATATTATATTTCTCAAACAATCTGTGGAATTGAGTGCATTTTAAATAGTCAAATAAAATTTACTCAATTCCACAGATACACGCTGCTGCATAATATTTTCTATTATTTTCGGCTCGAGTTTTTACTGTATGGACAGTATCGACTTACTGGATGTAATAGTATCTTAAAAATTGTATCAAAATAATTTAATAAATGTATTATGAATACTAGCATCTGGTGTCCGTTCTTCAAACGGAAACTTCGGAGAGTAAAGAAAAAAATTCAAAATTCGATTTTTTTTAAATACTTATCGTCGTCAAATCGCGAACAGAATAGACGCGTGTCTAGTCCTCAAAAGAAAATAAAAAAAATGCAACCCGTGGATGTCTATAAAAACACATAGAATTTTCCAGCTTATTTTGATTTTTTGCGAGTTACGATCATGTATATATAAGAATAAGGTGTGTTCTGTGGCTGTGGGAGGGATACATGAAGACATTTGGGTGAGGAATGCGAAGAAATTTGTAAAGTAGAAAATTGTAAGTAAAGAGAAGGGAAAATAAAACCTTGAGTGATGCTTAAGTTATTCTTTTGCTTTATTTTGTATTCGGATTATGTGTTTAGTTATTTTTTTATTATGTAAGGGTGAAATGTTTTTTGTTATGCTAATAAAGATTCTATTTTTTAAATAATGTTGGGGACATTAAAAGAAATTATTTTTACGTCAACTTCAAGACTCTAAATGGAAGACGACGGAAGCGTCATCTTTTGCTTAATTTCAAGTGGCAGCGTCATATTTCAAGACTCTATTTCATATTAATAGAAAAAGGATTTATTCACATGGTCACAGTTATACAGGGTGGGCCACGAATAACGGCCATTAAAAGTTTTCAGGGTTTCTGATTGTGATAAAATTTGAAAAAAAAAAATCTAAATTACATGGTTAAATGCGACCACCTCATGGTAAATATTTTGACTTTCTTTCTCTTCCGGTTGTACCGGAAATGGCTACCAACTTTGTTATTTTAAATATGTTATATTATTTTTTTTTTCGGATTACCCGTTTAGTTGCCTAACTACTCACTCATAACTCTTACAGTTTTTGAGATAAAAAAATATTTTTCAAATGTTAACCTCAAATTGACGTTTTAAAAAATGCCTATAACTTCCTAACATTATCCTGATGTAACACGACACCTCTTTTTTGCCAATTCTGACAATTTCTGTTCAATAGCTTGCTTCAAACGATCCATTTGTTGACAGTAGAGATCTGAATATTGTCGTAATAATTGTACCATCTTTTGTCGAATTTAGTGTTTGGCCATATGGAAACTCATAATAAATTATTCCTTTCCAGTCCAAGTGCAAAGCAAAACCTTCCTGGCTTGGCCACCGTTTGAACTGCTTCACTGCACTTTGACCATGATTGTTTTCGCACAATGTTGTCGTATGTGACCCATTTCTCATACCCAGTCACCCACCATCCGTTTATAAATGGGTCGATTCCATTTCGTTTGGCCAAGCATCAAGTGATCCATTTTTTTGTATTGATTGGTGTGGCACCTAAATACCAAACTTTTTTTGAACCCAGCTTTTGTGCAAATGGTTTAAAAGTGTTTTATAGTCGAAATTTGCTCCTGGGCAATACTACGACTTCTAACATAAAAATATATATGCTTTTATAACATGATTTAAATATAATCGGGACTATTCTGTACAGAAATTTTGAAGTTTAACGTTTATGTTAATAATTATCTTCACATCCTATCTATATACATCTATTACAAAAGTTGCTTAGACTGTGATGACAAACTATAACGTACACGTTAAATGTAACATTTTCCTTAAAGAATAGCTCCGAATATCGCAATTATGTTGTATTAATAGGCATCGTCTCAATGTCAGTAAATGTAGTATTGTATCTTATACTCGCAAGGAACAATTTACAAATATTAATTGTAATATTGATCACAATAAATAGAAGACGATGCAAACGCCATATTTTGCCTATTTTCATGTGGTATCGTCAACAATTCGAGAATCATCGAAATTCATTTAATGAAGTGTTCTAGTGTATGGATAAATAGTGATGGCTATTTCGGTTTTTCGAACCTCATCAGACTAGAAATTAGGCAAAAGATGGCGCTTGCGTAGTCTTTCATTTATTATGAATCATATCAGGTATTTAACCGCAACAAAAGATCCGTTCAACCGCCACAATAGTCTGATGAGGTTGGAAAACCCGAAATGAATTGAAAAAATGTTCAATGTACAACATTGAGATACAATTTAAACTAATTAAATATAAGTGGAAAAGAAAACATCTCCGATGAGATTTGAACCCATGTCCATCGATTTTAGCCGAGTGCATTATCAACTACAACATAGAGACATGTGATATCAAATCTCTATTGAGTGCTTCAAGTTCACTTATATTCAATTTATACAGACATTCGTGATGGGCCCGAGGACGATACACAGCACTAACCTGTTCTCAACTTAAGTCACGTATGTGTGTATAAATTGAATATAACTGAACTTGAAGCACTCAATGGAGATTTTATATCACATGTATTTGTGCTGCAGTTGCTAACACATGGGTTCAAATCCCATCAGATATGTTTTTTTTTTTCACTTATATTTAATTAATATAAATTGACATTGAAATTTCTTCAATTTTCCGTTTTTAGTGTGAAATGTCACCTTGACAAGGAGCATAAATCTGAAATTGTTTGATCGATATTTTACGAGATATCGACCACTACAGCCATCAACCGAAAACATAATGGATTTCTTTTCCCCAACCTAATATAATAAACTTTAAACGTTAATATTACAAACAATTTTCCTTTTTAATATAATTATTACATTTCGAACAACCAAATAAATATTTTTTTATATTTTTATATCTGAAATTATTTAAGTGTTTTTTTATTATTTCAAAATCAAAAACTTAATAGTTTCATTTAAAGTTATCATGAATTTGCAAACAATTAATGCCTTCACAATGAACTAGATGAAATAATTTAAAGCAAATGAGAGGATCACATTTTTTTAAATAATAATAATATTATAATAATAATAATTTTATTATCAAAGAGATTAACTCCATATTAAGGATAATATATACATTCAATTAATACAATATAGTAATTAAATAAATAAACACATTAGAATTGATGAAACATCGACCACAAGGTCATCAATCCTTGATAATTTGCGCAGTTGTTTTATTGTTAATTTTTTACAGGAATAGAAAAAGTAATTTATTATAATGTTAAATTTTAATTCGGGAAATTAATCATAATTTATCATTCAATTTCAATTAGTTTTATGATTTGAAATGGTTAATTTTAAATTTGCCTCGTTCGCCATAGGGGATTTGTCCACAAGAAAACGTTGCGGCTTTTTAATAATTACTTTTATATTACAAGAGATTCTAACTCTTTCATTTCCCTAAAAACATCCAGACCGCGCTATCGGCCGTGTCTCCAATTAGCGGATTTCTATCGGCAAGCGAACAGAGCAAGAACAAAACACTTTCGGTTTCACCTACGAGAGCCAACCTTCTTTCACTTTTACGTAACTTAGAAATCCACAATTTAGCAGAGATCGCCTCGGAAAAAAAATATAGTCGGTTCGAATGCTTGGGAATATAAGTAACACAAATTCCTACGAATTTCACCACATTGGCCAGCGTAGAGAACAGTTTTGTTATCTGTCGATTTATATGTGCGTTACTAGTCGTCGGCATTTGTGCAATAATTTGGTCGCGGTTCGTAATTCGGGTCAGCACTGTAGGGATTTTGATATTAATTAAATTATCGGGGCGTATGAGCGAGGGAATGAATGAAATGTGTTGGAAATTGTTTGATCATACTCTTGGGAGGTAAATGTTGCGCGTTAACTTAATTAAAATTGGGGTAACGATTTGCCTTCGGTATTACTCAGTTGGTAGTTGATTTCATTTTAAGGATTTATGACTTGTATAAAATATAGTTTACACTTTTTTAAAGAAATTAATACAATTTTTAAAGTCGTTAAAATATCTTTAATTTTAAATAGAAAAGAGTATTTATTCACTTAGTCACAGTTATTTAAATCAACTAAATAAAAAAAAAGAATTTGAAAATAATTAATAAATTATTCAATGTCTGGCGAGATATTTTCCCGAGAATTAGTTTTTTTAATGTGCATTTGTCTAAAGTTCTTTCATAACGTAAGTCAAAATGTCACAGAGCTAAATGTGGAAATAATTTATTAATTACTTTCAAATCATTTTTATTTAATTTATCCTTAATTTTGTTCTCATTATCGCTTAGTGAAACATTTTCAATAATAATTTAAAAATTAAAAAAAAAACCTTCATTGTTTTGAATTATTATAGTTAAATATTTCATTGCAACAAAAAAACATGGTATTGTTCAGTAATAGGCTATATGAAACATTATTATTATTATATTTATACTGTTCGAGCTATCACTTATTCGGACGGCGTGGTTTGTTCGATTGGCTTGAATTGATCGAAATGTGTGGTCTTTTTGAACAGTTCTTTAAAAATAATATTTCTGTTAACAATTATTTTATTATAATCTTACTTAATGTGTAACGAAGTAGAAAACTCATATATCAATAATTTTAACATAATTTGACATTTACAAATTTTATATTTTTCAATAATAAATATGTTGAATAATGATTTTTCCATGAGTGCCAGCTCATGTTAAATTCTAAAAAGATATACGAGGCTATTATGCAAGAGAAAACGTAAAATTTAACGTATCTGTTATGTAATCACAGTCTAAGCAGATTTGGATTTATTATAATTTATAGAAAATCCACTTAAACTATGATACTTGACGGATAACAATCATGTTATGTTGAACGTTATCATTACAGAACAGCCCCGATAATTGTTAAATTTAATCGATTTTGAAATTTATAAACTTTTATTAAAATCATGTTTAAAATTATGTATAATGTAAAATGCGATTGAAATGCCCATTATGTGCATTTCACTTAGAAGAATGTGTAACAAAGAAGAATAAAAAATACAATTGACTAGATTTCTTCTGTATGAAAGGAGTATGCGATTTTTTAGATAATGCTATCAATGTGTTAGCATGGATTTTAATAAATTGAAAAATGAAATAATATCATCACTGTATAAAAAAAGTGGTACATGGCAATATTTTTTAATGAACACAATTTATTTTATGTTAATAAAAATTTTAATTTTTTGCCACCAGACTATTCATATTTATTTATGTGTTTCTGTCCGTAGAAGTATTTTATAAAATTAAAACACAGTTGGCTGTTCTTTAGTTAAACAAGGGTCAAATGAATGTTTTTGCTGAAATCAAAGCGTAATTTTAGAAAATTCCATGGAAGTGAAATTGAAAAATAATACAGCACATGAATGTGTATTTATGTGCATTTGAACATGTGTGTGTGTCGAGCCCGTCATCAACCTTGCCACAAGCGGTTACATAACGAACACTTGATAATATTTTTGCGAGGTTATAACGCGAATTTCTAAGGGAATATAAATACATCCAAGGCTGTCGTTTTATTCAATAATTAAAAGACATACGTTTGCCAAAAAAATGGGAAAAGCGATTATATAGTGTTATTTAATAAAAAAAAGTGGCCACAATTGTGGCATTCACTTAAGCTTTTATTAGATACTTTTTATATATAAATAAGTAAAATATTTATTATTATTAGATTAATACAGGGTAAAAAGTTATTTAAATAAATTCGTCAAGTATGGACACATATGAATTACATCTTATTCCTTCTATCTAGATATGAATACATACAGTGCGTTCACAATGACAAAAAGAAATCCATTTAAACTGCTGGTGATTATTTTTTATAAAAACGTTCGGATAGGATAGGACAGGACAGCTATTTTTCACCAAAAAATTAATATACAGAGTGCCCCATAAATAAATATTGATACAAAGTTATATTTCATTAAATGAATTAACATTATTGTACGAAATACTTTAATATTGGAGAAATTATTACTATTGATTTATTTACCAGTTTACACTATGTAAGAATTAACAGTATTACTACAGGTTAATCTTAATTATTATAAAAAATGTCTGGCTGTAGGTAGTGTGAGAAAACTTTTATTTTGATAATGACACGTTAAGGTTGCCGAAACTATAATCAACAATAAAACAATCAGAGTTATACAAACGAAGAAAAAAAGTGTTTCATTTATTAAAATTGAATTGCAATGTATAATAAAGTAGAAGCCTCAACAATTAACAAATTAATTTATTCACAAAATTAGATTCTTGTGTAGTTTAGAGCGAAGTTTACACATCATAGTCATGGATTGCTGTATTAAGTATATTTTCAATTGGTTTAAGTACAACACAATTTTAAATGGTAAAACTTCTGGTCTTTCGTTCATTTGAAAATAATCAACAAACGAAAAGTATGACAGTAAAGATTAATTAAACAACACATAAGCCACGAGTGAAAATTCTGGTTACATTATTTGGAATTATCGTAGATTACTTACCACTTTAATTTATCGTTGGCACCGGCGGAAAATGTTGAGGATTTCAGTACTTCTCCCATTTCTTCTCGACAGAAACTGAAGTTGTTTATGGTCCACATATAACTGAACTTAACTACTTTAACCTATAATGAAAAAAGAGTTTTAGTAAAAATACATTTCATAATAACATGTAACATAATTGTTACATACAATTTAAAATTGTATCAAGTTACAAAAATAAATAAATGTAGAAAAATAGTATAAATAGAAAAGAATATTCATTCATTTGGTTACACTTATTATATGAGATAAGTATAAAACTAACAAAATCAATGAAATTTATGGCCTGAAGGCAAACAAAATTGAAAACCAGCTTTTTCTGAGTAATTCGTGTCCGAGAAAAACGATATGGTGGTATTAAAACTTACCGTTTTAACGCAAATTCAATTTAAAGTAACAATTTTAAGGTTAAGTTATACCGCAATACTAGTGACTTTTTTACATTTATTTCAATGTATTTGAAAATATTGTTATGTTCAAAATATCAATTTTAGAAGCAATTAATATTTTTTCCGTCACATGTCATATTTAATTTAAATTAGTTCTAAAAAAAGAAAGGCGATTTAGGTTAGAATCTCCTCTTTTTGTGATATATTTATTTGTATAAAGTTTTGTATTTTTTTTTCATGGCTTACCGTTAATAAAGTTATTATTATTATTATAATGCGTATTTCAATTGTATTCCTAATTAATCGGGGCTAATACATCATATTTAACGTGCACGATATTCTCTTTATATATCACAATCTAAGCGAGTTTTCTAATAATATATATATTTTTTTTTATTGCAATTTTAAAAAATAACTTTTGCGTTAAATTTAACAATTTTTCCAATGGAATAGCCCTGAATATCGATAAATTTATATTGCTTACAGGTAAAGATGTAGAGGTTTCAAATTTCAAACGGCGTCGATTATATCCGGCGGGCGAAAAAACATCGGTCAGTGCGAAATAGAAAAACATCTTGACACATTAAACGCCACTTCTTCAAATCAACTGACGTTTTGTTTACAAATAAAAAACTTAACAACCAGATAACAAGTTCCGCATGATCGAGAAAACGATTGCCCTCCAGAGTGCTTCGATTATTTTTATTGTAAATTATATTGATATCAGTGAACGAAAAGGAAACAATCGTCATTGTGCTATTGTTTATTGGTTAGAATAACATTTTTCATTTATTTTCTTGAAAAACAATTTTTAATTTGTAGGTTATGTGAGAGGAACGTCTCACACTCATTGCAGTTATTAAAGTCTGTTCAGGATAAGCGTCACTTAAAGTATTTTTTTGTTGCCAGCTTCACAATAAATGTTCTAGAATGAAAATACAAATTATTTAAATTGTTTTTTTTTAATTCTAAGTTGGTGGTAATTTCTGGAGATAGGCAAAGTCAATCTTTTCGATCTTTTTTATTACTGCAAAATTAAGTATATGACAATTTTATTAATGCAGCATATTCCATTACTATCAGTAAGTTTTTCCTACTAATTGAAAAATATTAATTTATTGTTACTTATTTACTTTATTTATTGAAAATGTTTGAGAATTAATTGAAGTTTATGTCAAACTTTTCATACTCGATAAATTTTGGATCTAAAATGCGTAGAAATATAAAAAAAAACACTTTGTGTTTAATACAATGTTCAACCACCACTCATCTAGCGTATATATAACTAGTGATGGCCATTTCGGTCTTTCGAACATCGTCAGACTTTTTGCTTTGTAAAAAAAACTTGTATACAAGTGACCAAAGAAATACAAAGTGTTTTTTATATTTCCTCTCTCTTTGCATAACTCACAAAAATACATCTGAAATGCGTAAAATATTACGAATTTACTGTGATCATTGTGTGATGTTCCGAGGAGAAACGGAAAAACGAAGGCCCGACCATTTTCACTGTTACTATTACTTACGTCTCTCATGGAAATGAGAAACGTAAGTACTAACGAATAACAAAATACAATAATGTTTATAACATTAAATAAAAAGAAATTTGAAAGTAATTAATTTATACAATTTCATAATTAATTTGTTAATGTAAGAAGAGATATGTTTAATTAAACACTTTGCTTGTATCACACACTTGACATAAACTTCAATAAATTAATTTTTAAAAACAACGCAAATTTTTTCCCAATCGAAAAGGCCATCACTGGTTAACCATGTGCTAGATGAATAGTAGTTAATTTTAAAGCTATCTCTTTTTACAATAGTTAAACATGTATCACAAAGTAATAGCCTCAACCATCAGATCTATTTTAATAATTTTTCCTTTAGCTACTTCACCTTTTTTTGACTTACGTTACATAATTACTTTAAAATAGAATATCGATTCAAACAACCACTTCTCGGGCAAATACTCCTCTAGACATTGAATTACATAATGGATATTTGTTGTTGCAATATGTAATTTTTTGTTCATGAAATATTCTTTTTTGCATGAAATATTCTCGAAGGAAAAATTATTGTATTATCGCAATCATTTGTATTTAATTCAAATTTGGGCGGGGTATTTTTCCGAGCAGTAATTGTTTTAATTGATATTTTTCAAAATATGTACATAACGTAAATCAAAAAGTTGTAGTAGCTAAATATAAATTAATTAATTGATTATTCAATTGTGTAAATTAATTAAATAAAATGAATTTGAAAATAATTAATAAATTATTCCCTCTTTAGTTACTGTGACATTTTAACTTATGTAACTGTGACCAAGAGAATAAATCCTTTTTTTCTATTATTATGCGTAAATCAATTATTTTCAAAATATTTAAATAACTGACCAAATCAATAAATACTTTTTTTATTATTATCACGTAACATACTTTTTAGAGAATTAATGCTGCTTTAAAGATAATATTTTATCAACATTTATGGTTGATATGCACTGCAAACACAGGAGATCCTTTTAAAGGCTCCAAGGAAAAACGTAAAAAAGTCTCTGATTAATATTAATTAAATGTATTGCCTCTAGTCAAAAGCACAGTAATTATGGTTTCAATTCTCCCTTTGATATAATTATAAGAAATACTAATAAACTAAATTTATCTAGAGAGTTTGACGTATTTAATGTTTCTTTAACCTCATTGAAGAGAGTCACTACTTCGCAATACGTTTAATTATTTCAATCTGGATATAATTTGTTTCAACAATGATTTTTCCTGTCATTTAGCTAAATTTAAATTTAATTCTCGCGATCATTATTAATTTATTAACGTGTAAAACGATATAACACTGTACTCTTCTAGTAAATATATTTTTCGTATTATATACTTGTATCTTTAATTTGTAATACTGTTTGTAATAATTTTGTAAAAAAAGGAGATTCTGTTAATAAACTTAATAATAATAAACTTTGTAAACATTGCACCAATATTTAATACATAATAAATTCTTATTCAACGAATTAAATAAAAAAATAATATGAAAATAATTAATAAATTTTCCTCTTTATCTACTGTGGCATTCTGACTTATGTTACATAAGTACTTTACAACAAATGTTCAACAATTGACATTTTGGAAATTATTTATGAATAATTTTTATATTCTTTTTATAAATATTATCAAAATCCCATTTACCCTTTCGGGTGTCGGGTATATACTTTTTATATAATTTATTTAAATAACTGTGACCAACCAAGTGAGTAAATCCTTTTTTCTATTATTCTCATTCAAAGTATGATGTCATTTTAAAGTTAATTTTATATAATTCAATAATAATAATAATACATTTATTTACGAAATCACATTTTTACAAAAAATATGCTACAAAAAATATTACTTATTATTCGGTGAGAGAATTGCGGGCGACAAATGCGAATGTGCCAACTTTAACAGACGTTGCTCACCGTCGATCGCATGCGTGTCCCTACTCGCATCTCTAGTCATAACAGAAGTTACCAAGTTAGTACGATACAATTAAATATTGATAGTAACCAATATTGGGCAGATCAAAGCCATACAAACATCTTTTAAAATGAAAAAATGAAGGCTGAAATAACATATTAGTTCCGTTGTTACCTAAAACATTGCATAAACGCATCATTCGTGACAACGGATTATGCAAACCATAATTAGTAGAATGAAAATTTACTTTAAAAATATTTTTGTAAACGATCACTTTCCTTACATTTTTTATTATTTAAATTTCGAATTAATGATTTGTTTTTCTCTCATCTCTCATATTGAAAGAATAATTATTCCAATAACATAAGAGTTTTATAACAGAAATGAGAAAATCTTCCGACTTCCTGAACATTACTTTTTTTCAGCTCAACTTTCCAACGCAGGCGAATTTCTAAATTTCTCCTCCTACAAATAGTTCACACGCGTCTAATCCGATTACACAATATTTCTCTCCGTAAATTTCTCTCTCTGCCCCACGCACCGGTAAATTAAAAAGAGATACTGTTTGAAATAAGATGAATACTTCAAATTATTTTTTTGTAATTACTACCTTTGATTTATCATTGTTTTCATAATATGGACGCTTTAATTAATTTGTTTGTGAAAATATTTTTAAATAAAATTCCTATTGCACAAACTAACGATAAATAAAAGTTTTTAATAATTTTGACAAAAAAATCTGTTTGTAAATTGAACAAAAACAAAAAACTGAATATCCCACCAATTTCTTACATATCAATATTTAATAAAAATAAAGTTCACTTCTTAACCATGGCTTAACAGGAAAAATGTTATCTTCAGGTAGCGTGCTAAGTTGATTCTTTTTTATATTAATCTAAATACAAAAATAAACCATGGCTATTTTTTTAAAATAATTAAAATAATTATTTCTTTCAATATTTCAATTATAATACTTTTTTATATAAACAGAATTGCTTTTTACAATTATTTATTTCGATCAATTATTATGCATATTGTGAGAAGTCTCACAATATATTTGCGTCGAAGATCTTAAGATATGTGTAAAGAAAATACAAAGGTTTTAAATTT
This sequence comes from Philonthus spinipes, assembly GCA_963082785.1. Taxonomy (NCBI): domain Eukaryota; kingdom Metazoa; phylum Arthropoda; class Insecta; order Coleoptera; family Staphylinidae; genus Philonthus; species Philonthus spinipes. The sequence goes on from OY720308.1 coordinate 22,307,151, forward strand.
GCGGTGCCCATGGTGTGAAGAGAAATGTCATTCAAACAATTGTTATTTTGTAGCATACGACTTTCTGGACATTACTCTAAAAATAAGAATTTAAAATAATCCGTCAGTAAGACATGGATTTCATTTAAAACAAAAAAGATGTGAATTTTTTTTTACGCCATTTGCAAGCTAGCCTTCATGTTATTAATTTAGCAGTGCGTGCAGCAGCTACCTTTCATATTGCTAGTAGAAGCAATATGAAAGCTAGTCGATAGGAGCTTTCATAATGCCTAAAAAATATCACACTTTTTAAAATGATATTCATGTCTTACTGCCTGAATATCTGAAGAAAATTTGCTGTCTTATTTTTAGATAAATAAAATATTACTATATTTATTAATTCAATTAACACATCTTTAGACATAAATTGTAACAATAAAGCTAAGCGCCATCTGTTGCCTAATTGGACAATCTCATTTAACATCTTTATGTACATATACTATTACTTATCATTTGCCCATTGGAGTTTGTCAAGTTGTCACACTTGTGAATAGTAACAATAGTTCTGAACAGTCGCATATAGAAGGGAGATGTTAGGGGGGTTATAATCACCCCCTCCCCCCCGAAATTTTAATGACAGATTAAAGAAAAAGACAAATAACGAAATAACGTTTTAGCAACGCTGTAACAACATTAAACGTTATTTTCATGATGATGAAAGATTACTAAAATGTGTGCTCAGTGGGTTGTTTATTTTTTAAAATTTTATTACATGTGTATTACATTTTTAACAGAAAGAAGTCTCCCCCCACCAAAAATTATTTCTATTTACGCGCCTGGTTCTGAATAACGTTGTGAACTAACTTTAAGGTAACAAAGTTTTATCAAGTTTTTATAAATAATTCTGCAAACTTTAAAAATTCGGGTATGAACTTGACGTGATTCTTTTATTTTTCATACTTCGTATGGTTCTGATGTATGGCTGTTCTAAAGAACACACGAATTACAAAATTAAAATTTATAGCGCTATCTATAAGTCACATTTATTTGGATAAAACTAAATTAAATTTAATTTTGAATCAAGCGTTTCATGAACTTGTTTTTATAAGGATTAGTTGTATAAATCTGTTAAGGGTGCGGTTTAGAAGAAAGAGATAGCTATACAAATATAGGCAATCACTAATTTGAGTTAGATTGTTGTTGTGATCAATGAACAATATTGTATTATACATTAAAATAATCTTAAAATAAGCAGGAATTTCATTAGGTAAATTAAAAATTATTTTAATGTTTAGTTTCTGTGAAAAATAATTATGAAAAACAATGAAAATTGATCAAATTTATAGCAAATTTTAGATTAAATTTTTGCTAATAAAAACTTGTGCAATGAAAATTTAAAGGATTTCACTAAATTCTGTATTCAAATAACTTAGCAGACATGACCTATTAATTTCATTATATCTTACAATTTTCTTTTCTAACTTAAACTAGTAAATTGACGTAATACACGAAAATTAACGATTTATTTTTTATTTAGACAGATATTTTATACTTGGTAGATAAAAAATGTAAATACACATTCATATTATGAAATCCAAAAGAATAGCTCTATTTTTAAACGATTATTTCCATTTTACTATATAGCCATCTCTTTCCACTAAACCGCAACCTTGTAGTAAGTCGAACTTAGAACTGTAAAATATTGTATTTATTTATATATTTTTAATCTGACTTTTTCTTTTTGTTATTATTGTTTCATAGTTAATTTTTGAATATAAATAGAAAAGAGTATTCATTCACTTCGTCACAGTTATTTAAATAAATTAAATAAAAATGATTTGAAAATTAATTAATACATTATTTCCATATTTAGCTCTGTGACATTTTGACTTACATTACACAAGTACTTTAAACAAATGCACATTAAAATAACTACTTCTCAGGTAAATACCTGTCAATAATATATTGCATCATGCAACATTTTTTGACTTATTTTAAATATATATATATATTTTTTCAAATTATCTGATTATTTATAGTGAGTTCAGAAATCTATTCAAAAGTATTCATAAGAGTGCAAACTTGGCAATCCATCCATTCATGTATTCAATTTTTTAAAAATGTTAAATTTGTCTCATTGATTATCAACAATGTATCAAAATTTGAAAAATATAATATCCTTCTGTCAAAGCGGAGATGTAACTGTTTGCAGTGCCCAAATTTTAGTTTCATACATAAAAAGCTTCGTAAGGTCGCTTTCACCGACCTTCCGAAATGTATCGAACGCCCCCAAGGTCGCTGACCGGATGCGTACCTATTTTGAAGGGATAATACATTGCGTCCATTGCCACCAGGGCGAGAGATCGGTTTTATTGTAAATATGTATTTTAATTTCTAGTTTTAAGTCATTCGTTGTACAGACGTTATAGGGAACATATCTCGAATATATAATCGAAATCCATTTTCATCCCGAAAGTGCTAAATTAGACTGCTTACAAAAATCCGCAGTGTCTTTATTGTAAACAACCCCATGATTACCCCAACATAATTCGACAAGAACGTATTCATTAATTAATAAAAAAAAATATCGCTGTTGAGACTTAAATAATCTTAAATAAGAATCAGTTACGTATTTAAAAAAATGTTATAGAATAATAATATAGAGTCAATTACCTGAGTGTAACACCAATTTTCAGCGACTGGGGTATTTACTTCTTGAGGTGGTGGGCTCGGAACACGGCTTACAGCCATGCTGCTCGTTGAGTGCAGGTTCGAACTGGCCCGGGCCGTCTGAGCGGTCGAGCAGTCACTCACCACCGGCAGCCTGAAACAAATACAATGACATTTTGAAAAATGAAAAACTCAACAGAATTGACGTTAAAATCTAAAACTGAGTTTAAATAAAAATTATTGTAATTACGGTCGTATTTTTTTAATGTTTTTGCAAAGAGTAAAATTTACAAATCAAAGGTTTTTTTTAGAATATAGGGTGTCAAAATTTTAAAATGCAGTAAGAAGTAATAATCCGTAATTTTTACAGTTATTTAACAATTACTACATTATGTAATTCAATGTCTGGCGGGGTATTTGTCCGAGAAGTAATTCTTTTAATGTGCATTTGTTTAAAGTACTTACGTTACGTTAAATATGGATATAATTTATTAATTACTTTCAAATCATTTTATTTAATTTAACTTTCTTAATATCAATATTATTAAACATTAACTTTAATTCGATTAATAAAAATACTTTTTAACTTTGACGCGTTAATGACGTCGAAAATATAATCAAGAAATAAAATTTCAGTTATACAAACAAAGTTAAAAAGTAATAGCTATAGAGAAAATAATCAATAAATTATTTTCAAATTCTTTTTAAGTGTTTTCATTAATCGAACAACGATGTATAACAATAATAACACAAAAGTTTTTTTCTTACTTTACTTTTTATTTAACAGGTTAGATGTATATTTCGACACATAAAGTGGTTATTATCAATAACAAACAAACACATTTGATGTATAACAAAGTATAAACCTTACAAATTAGTAAATTAAATTGAAATTGTTTGTATGAATTAATATACGCCCTATAATAAAATATCTGAGGCTACTTTAATTATATTCTTTAACAACTCTTTATTGAATTAAATAATAAAGTTATAAGAAAATGAGTATTTACAATTTTATTTCATATTTTTGAAACATTTTAAAAATCAAAATTTGGGAAATATTTATTCGATTATTATTTATATTTTGTTCAGTTTGGTTCTCAACAACCACTTGATAAAAACTAAATTTTAATAATTAATGGTGGTTTGAATCACATTTTTTTTATTTTCTCCAATTAGTTTCGACATATTGCCATTCTATAAGAAAAAAATAAACAAATGTGCTGAATATTCAGTTAGAATGACGATAAGTCGAAACTAATCCGAATACAATAAACAATAACCATTTATAATTGAGACTTATTATTAAAAACTGATTCTAGAGCATTGAAAAGTGCAAGTCTTAACACAGTTAATAGGAGCTATTCCGAACAGAAAATGTTTAATTTAACGTATACGTTATTAAATAACCTCATATTCTATTATTACATTACTTAGACTGTGATGATAAAATATAACGTACACGTTAAATTTAACAGTTTACTTAGAGAATAGCCCTAATAGCCCTGAATGTTACTCTTTAAAAGTGTATGTATAGTATCGTTGTTTTGCCAATAAAGAAAATCTTCTTCGAATTCGTGTTAAGTTGATGAAAAGCCCCTCACAATCAAGTCAAGGGAATTAAAAGAAACAATTACGTTTCGAAACCAAAGAGAAATTGGTGAATCTAAAAGTCACGTTACAAAATTAGATACATTTTTACAAACATTAAGTATTCACAATAAGATGAAAGTGTTTGTCTATCCTAGAGTCTTATTGCTGAAATTTATCGCATATTTTGACCGTACGCAACTGTCAAATTCGCATATAAATTCCTATATAATTGACAGATTTTCGTACGATCAAAACGTACGACCTATTTCAAGAATACGGGCCCTGGGCTATGGACTAAAGGTCTTTCTGTCCTGATTTATATAATTTCTTAATATTATTAGTACATATTGGCATATGCTAATCCGTTTAGATTATCATATGCCAATGTGTAATAATAATATTTATGATAAAAAGAAAGAATCGGGTTAAAAAAACGACAATTCGTAACATTTGTAGATTGAAGTTGACGGAAGTAGTCCTTCGAGGCTGATGCACCGCGGTGCCGATGACCGAAATAAACGCCGTGCGCCAAAAAGTTAATCATGATCGTGGAACTGCATTTGGAATACGTCCAACCGAGCAACCAATTTCTTTCGTTGCAATTAATAAAACTAGGAAACGATACACACGCGGCATTTCCTAGTGGGTATCTGGTACGCAAAATCACGGCATAACTTTCTTCCCATTTCGACACTTTTGACGCGGCCTTTCACATTTCTTTCTCCAGCGTTTTCTCATAATTAATCGTGCCGCACGCTTCAGGAACGAGGGAGAAAGTACACACACATACTTACTGAATGAGTAAAATTACTTACTACCCACTATTACGAACAAGAAAGGGTGATTTATAAAAAAAATCCATCTAACAACAATTCATTTTCAAAATATGAAATAAATAACGAAATGTTCGCAATTTCTTTGGTTGCGTTGTCTGTCACTATCATCTATTTAGGAATATGAATATGTTATATCCTGATATTCAAATTTCTAAGTAAATGATAGTGACAGATAACGCAACCACGGTAGTTAGGAGGGATAATCTGTAATCTCCTCTACACGTTACTTGACGTTACTATTAAATTGATACTATATAAATTATTTGCTAATATATTATGTATCACAAGTTAACCAGATAGCAAGGTTAATATAAATTTTTCTCTTTTCCATTTGTATATTATTATATATATTTAATAATTTACTACTTTGGTTTTGAGTACTCGAAATGTACACCTGACATTTAAAAATAAAACTGTGAAGAAAGGAATAAACAAGTGTTTTAATTACTGCAAATAATTGTTAATATACGTCTTATTTAATAGCATATTATATTAAGTTTGTACTTATTGGTCTGTACTTGGGTTTTTTACCTGTTGGGTAATAAAGATTATTATTAGTAGTAGTATACCTCGCAACACTAATATCTCCCCAAAATATAAATTACGATTTTTACCTCATTTCATCAAACAATGCGGACTTCGACGATAACGTTAGCGATCATACTAGACAAGACAAGAACAAGACAAAGATAGGCGGAAAGACCTCTGCTCGATAGCCATTTCGTAATAATGTGCTATAACGGCGGTTCCCAACCTGTGTGTGCCCTTCTCTGGAGCTCCGCAGCCGTTCCAGGATATAAAAGAAATAAAAGTCAGAATGAAAATCAAAATAAGAAATCAGGAAATTTCATTGTGAACTAAAATTTGCCAAATAAAAAATGATTCGTTTCTTACTTTACTTTTTTAACGAATCATTTTTTCATTTTATCAAATACACTTCACATAACATATAAAGCAAACTTGACATAAAATTTGCCATTTTGAATGATTTCCGAGTGCTTTCTTCGAACTAAACATATACGAGCATTTCAGCAGAAACCAGTTGAAATCTATGAAATGCATGCACTGATATCGCGTTAAACGTTTTAAGATTGTTTTATGTTATGTTATCTACCCTCTTTTTCCGTAACATTAATTCCAAATACAATTTATTTATAACATATGGTAGGTATAAGGGTCTTTGCCACAGAAACTGATTCTAAAAAAGGCTCCGATAGTCGAAAAGGTTGGGAACTGCTGCTGTTATGTAGATTTACACGAATGATCAGTAAACGTATCTCATAATGTCAATCCCACCCACACATGTATTCTTTTACCCGCCGCATTTGGCGGTTCGTCCTAATATTGCGACACCCATTCATTATTTATTGTTTTGATAGATAGAAAGCAATTATTTAGTGGATGTTTGATCCATACTCACTTTTATGCAAGTCATGTTGTAGTAGGAAAAAGAAAATTATGTTTATGAATCGTTTCAACAGATATTTACTATATGAATTGAAAAAAAATAAATAATTAAATATAAGTGGAGATTTGATATTACACGTTTCTGTGGTGCAGTTGGTAACACTCGGTTAGAAATCGGGGGACGTGGGTACAAATCCCATTAGAGATGTTTCTTTTCCACTTATATTTAATTAATTTAAATTATACCTCAATGTTGTACATTGAAATTTCTTCAATTCATAGATATAACTTGTTCAGAGATTCTTTCTAAAATTTTTTCCGCTACCTTTTAATATACGCCATAACAGATTTTTTCAACTTTCTATTCCACGTACCAATATATTGTCTAAACGCCCTATTTTTCAATGTGCTCCCTGTTAGAACTGGTCTGTAGTGTGGATATCTTCTTTATTAAAAATATGAAGATCTCTTTATAATGTTGCTTTAAGTTTGTTAGCTCATTTTTGAAGTAATTATATGTATGTGTAACTAAATTAAGTAAAAAAGATAAGTAATTACATTGTTACTTATCTTTTTTATTTAATTTAGTTACTTGAGCTACGTGAAGGTTTATGTCACTAATTAAAAACAGTTACATTCCTTTCTTCACTTTTTTTACTATATGTACATTTCGGATACTATGTACCCATTATAGTTAGCTATTGATAATGGGTACATAGTATCCGAAATGAACATACAGCAAGAAAAAATAAAAAGTGAAGAAAGGAATATAGCTGTGTTTTCAATTAGTATCTTTTTTTATTATATATGTTTTTTTGTAATATTCATTCCTACTTTATAGGAATGTTTACACTCATTCGGGATCTGTATGTAAATGAATAAATATAATTTAAAAGGAATATCAAGGAATAATCATTTAAATGGACAATGATAATGACCACTCGACGAACCTAGTCGGAACTTAAATAAAATAATAGTGAAATTAATAACCAAATGTCTTAATTAAAATACATCCCAATTATTGTATTTCTCTTGTTGTAACGTTTGTTGTAACATATTTATTAATTACATGCAAGCCTTTGATTTATTAAAGAAAAACAAATCACAACAGTTTTGTAATAGTAACGACTATTAATTAATTGATTGCTGTGTTTAAATAACATTCCGCGTGTGTTTATTTCTGTTCAAGAGTATACCCATCTAGTATAATCCGTGGGCCTGCATTGTTGTATAAAAGGTGGCAAGGACGCTAAGCTGGGCATATCAAGGTGGAATTGATTCTGTTGCAAATTGCTCATTGTTTGCGATGGCTTGAACGCGAAAATGGCAGTGATATGAGTAGGAACAAAATAAATAATAATATAATGATTGTTGAAATGTTTCAAATTGCAGTTTTAATTAAATTAAAAATTAATTGATGAATTAATTATTCGATTTCAATTGCATTTTATTGACTTTCGAAGTAAGTAAAACAAATATCTATTGACATCTATTGAAACAACTACTTCCCTGACATTACTGACATTGAATTAGACAATAGATATTTATCGTTGCATCTCAGCAATGCCCGGCATATACATATTTAAAAACACACAGAAAAAAATCCTACCAACAACCGAACCGAGACAATAACGGACAAAATGCATAGGAAACTAAAGATCCGCCGTCGACAGAAGCACAAACGGCTCACTTAATTTTTCCAAGGCATTATGTGTTTTTCCGAGAAATTCCTGAAAATATAATGTATGGTCGGTCTGACAACCAAGTCACCACTATAATTTTTAGTTCCCCTCGTAATTTTTCATCGAATAAAGTCACCTCCGTTTTCCGGTTTCAAATTTATTTCAACCAAACGACTAAAAAATAAACAAAACCAAAAATAAACAAATAAATAAACAGAATCAAAATAAATGATAAAACAAATGTAAACTTATGCGTTTATGAATTGCTTATAACTTAAAAACAATGCACTTTATAGAAAAATGATTCCTACAAAACGTTCTCAGATTTAATCTTAGAATTCAAAAATGTAAAAATATATATAAATAAATATATAGCTTGTTCATGTCCAAGAAAAAAAACTTTTTGAAAATCCTTACGTTTGGAAAATTATTTGCGCATTCCGGTAATTCTAACTAACTCTTTATAAAGGGTGTCCGTTTTTCGACTTAATGAGTGGGGATCTCCATTATTTGTAGATATAAAGTTAGTTAAATTGGGGCAAAGTTGCGTATTTCAATGCTTATTATTAATTTTCTTTCAAATTTGAAATATCTTCAACTGTTTCGTAAATATTTGCAGAAAAGTGAAAACTACGATTTTAAAAAGTCGCCCCTAACTCCTTTATTTTTTTAATTGGAATGAAATTCGATGATTACTTTCTTAAGGTAACTTTATAAAAAATATGGAATGGACATTTTATAAAATTTAGAAACAATTCCTTACTGTTTCTTGGTGCTCAACTTGTGTTCTTCTTATAGAAACATATGTTCAGCATTGAATTGCACTTTTTACACTGATTACAACGATATGTATGCATCTGCTAATTTTATGCTGTGTTGACGTTTCCATGGCAACCAAACAATGCCCATGTTATACACCGGTTGGCGTTTTGTTTAAAAAGAAGACTACTATCGGTAGGACATATATATATATTTTGTTTCATAAATAAATAGTTTTCATGGACATTATGCAATTGTTGTCATAGCTACATACGATCAAAATATTTTTTTACAAAAGTATACATGTGGCACATAATGCATATAATGTGGCATATGCATATCCATATATCGATATGCGCCCATAAGAAAAACAAAAGATTTTTTTTGTAATATTCATTCTTACCATATAAAAATGTTAACATTAATTCTGTGTCTGTATGTAAATAAATAAATAGAATTTAAAAGGAATATCAATTTAATTAAGATACATACATAAACATCTTTATTTCTGAGATTGGAATATACAGTTACAATACAATATTTAACAATACACTAACGTTCACAGCATAATTCCAACTCTGAAACTGGCTATCGACCAGTGGTCTTTCAGCCATAATATAATTAAGATATTTACTCATTTAAATAGATAATGAAAATTACCACTCGTCGAACCTAGTCGGAACTTAAATAAAATAGTGGTGAAATTAATAACCAAGTGTCTTAATTAAAATACATCCTAATTATTGCATTTTTCTTGTTGTATCGTTTGTGTGCTGATTGAAAATTACTTCATTTGTTGAGTTGTAAAAAGTTGCTTTAAAAATGTTTTTACAGATTTAAAAAAAATGAAATCTTAATACCGGCTATTTTTATTAATTTAATGCACATATTTTCATTTCATTAATTTTTAAATCATTTTGTTCAGATCGCTTTACTAACTGTAAACCAAACTAAATCAGATATGACACAAATTTATTCCGATTGTATTGGATCTGAAAAAAAAAACGGTTAGTGGCACGTGTAGGATGTTAAATGTATGAAGCAACGAGATTGCCTGCCAAGTCGTGCAATTGAAATAAGTTATGGGCGCGTAACTTTTGTTATGCACTCTCGAACTGGAATGACTCATGAATTTTGTAATCGCCTAGCATTTCCTACAAGCGTTTCCTAATTTACTACCTTTCCAGTGCCAAATTACCATCGGTCGATAGCATCTTATCGATTGCAAGTACGGTAAAACACACTTGATCGCGTTTTGAAAGTTTAATAAAACTTCAAAAGAAATGCATGAATTAAAATTTATGGATGTAGAGGACATGAATTGAACTACATTTTCAGATAAATAACGTAATTCACTTATGTCTGTACTAATAGTCATGGATTGATCCAGAATTGAGTATTATGAGTCAAAGGGCCAGTTTTTCAATATTGGCTTAAACCGAAGATTTCGTAAACTGCAGTTTTAGATAAACAGGGCTTTACTCCGTAATGTGTTTCTGTTGGTAGTAAATGTACGGATTTTGGTTTTCATATGTTGGTACTACACGGTCTGTTACAAGATATGTGAGCTAATAACTCATGTGCCCTGTAAACAATATAAATATTTATATACATATTCGTGTAATGTTTATATTTAGATGTTAGAAAAAAACCTCTAAAATTATAAATTAAACGCATCTAATATTGTACAGCACCAAGCGCCCCTCTTTTTTATAAACTTGTGTACCGTGTTGAAACAACTCTATTATTCTGACAACTATTTTGACGGAATCAGATTGACTTTGAGAGATATTCGCATGTTGTTCGCACTATATTATAATAGGAAAATAAAACCCCCAAGGGGAAGATTGCTTCATACTTATTTAAAAAAGAAATGAAGCAGAACATCGGATATGATACATATTTAAAAATGACAACTATTGAGTTTATGAATTAACGCGCTTAAGCGATGATGGTCGGTTGCTTACGGAAACTAGAGTTTAAGCCGTAGTTTAGTTATAAGCCGTGAAAAACACCAAAGCGTATTTAAGCTTAGTTTTACTTTAAACTCAATTTAAGCCACTATTGAAAAACCAGCCTAAAATGTATAAAATAGTCGACATAATCCTGGATTATATTGAAAAAAATCCATGGATCCATCAATAACATTTGCGAATCCGTGATTCATGAATCCTAGATTGATTCCAGGATTAAACTGCGACTATTGGCACGGCCATTAGTGAAATATATTGTCCACATAAGTATGCAACATATGGGAAACTTTTTTAGTATTGATTTTTTAGATGTTATTCTTTATAAAAGTTGGTGCTTGCTCTAAAAAAGACAAAATAAATGACATTCGACTTTATATTAGCGAGATAATGAACAATTATTATAACTTTTGCACTTATTACGCGAATTTTATCAAGTAATCACAGTATTGACGTATCTATCATTAATATTAATTATTAACAAATAATTAATTAGTCAATTATTAAGAGTTGTTTTCTCCTAAATTATGGCAGAGCGATTAACTTTACAAGACAGAGCAGAGTTGGTGCTAATATATGGCGATAACTATAAAACCTGCCTGCATGTTCCACCACCATTCATTTAGCGTTTGGATAACTAGTGATGGCCATTTCGGTTTTTCGAACCTCATCAGACTAGTGTGTTCCATGTGCAATGCCTTGATGAAAGCGGTTGAACGGATCTTGTGTTGCCGTTAAATACCTGATGTAATAATAATAATAAACTTTATTAATACATATGAATCATAATAAATAGAAGACGACGAAAGTACCATGTTGATGCCACATGAAATTAGGCAAAAGATGGCGCTTGCGTCGTCTTCCATTTATTATGTATAAAATTTATTAAAAGTCACTAATTAACGATAACTATGAGAGTTTTAACTTTCAAAACGCGATAAATATTATTAATGATTAGAACAATTAGATTTGGTGAGTTATGTGAAGGTTGGTATAATATAATAATAACCACTAAAAAATTGAACATTTTCTTCACTTTTTTCTTATTTATTTATTTTTCATTGAGCTATTTATAATGACTGTTTAGCACCCGAAATGTACTTCTGGTAAAATTTAAATTAAAAAGGAAGGAAGTGTTTAATTTTTAGTGGTTATTATTATTTTATCAATGATGTAAAATCCAAAACTTGAATATGGTTAAAATTGAAGCAATTTCACGGTTGAACGAAGACGAGATTTTTGCGCGACTTAAAACGAGAGGATGCTAACAAGTGACCAATAACATTTTCCGCGGCTGGAATCGCTTGATACGATCATTACGACCGACAAATGTTGGCGCCCGTAAAAGGCCGTATCGGTCACGCCATCTATCGACCGTTAGACGGGAATTCCGCGACTGTGGGTGGTCCTTCTCGGAAACTTAATCCACACTATGATTAATTAAAACGTTATTTGTGGGCATGCTTAATCCGTATAAACAGCAACAACAGGTTGTTCCGCAAATTAGTAATCCGATAGCTCGAAAAAGAGAGAGTACTCCCGTTCTGAATAATTAAATTATGAGGATTATTCAAGTTGAAAATTCTGATACGTATGTGATAATCTTAATGATTTTATGTTTCTGATTAGGTAATTTGTAATAGAAAAAAGGAAATAATTCGAAAAATAGCTGATAATTAAGAATTATTAATAATAAGTTAAATCTAGATACAGAAAAATATTTGTTTCATTGAAAATAAATATTTAGGATATACAAGCTTTTACAAGCGCTTTTCTGTATCTAAATCAATTCAATCTTCACTCAGCTCACAACTATTTATATTATTAAATTAAATAAAAATTATTTGAAAATAATTAATAAATTATTTCCACATTTAGCTCTCTGACATTTTGACTTACTTTACGCACGTTAAACAAATGCACATTAAAACAACTACTTCTCGGGCAAATACCCCGCCAGGCATTGAATTACATAATGTACACCTGCTATTGCATATCAAGAAAATATTGCATCATGCAACAATTTTTAATCCTAGAAAAATTCAATGTAAATAACAAAAAAGAACGTTACTTAATATAAGGCCACCTGCAGACACATGTTTCGGGATCAAATCATTTTTATTTAATGTATTTAAATAACTGTCACCAAGTGAACAAATACTCTTTTCTATTTATATTTATATTATTAAATTAAATATTGTACTATCTGAAAATGTAATAGTCTAGCTATATTTTATTACCCTAGCTCTAATTAATAATAACAATTTTTCAAATTTATTAAAATTGGTATGTCATGACAAATATAATATACAGGGTGAGTTTTTTTCGATGTTCTCTATGGGGATCTCGGAAATTATAAGAGATAGAAAAACGGTTAAATGGGGAAAGAAGTGTAGTTTTATAAGACGAATAAAATGACACTTTCAAAATATTTGAAAAAGTCAAGGGTAACTAGATATTTTGAAAAAAGTAAAATGTGTCAATTTTTGAAATCAATATATCTCTATTATTATCATAGATAGAAAAAAACTGTAAAGGACAAAGTTGTAGAAAATTTTACACAGATTAATAAAAAAAAATCAAAAAAATTGTTTGCCCATATTTTGGGAGATATGACATAGACTTACCTTCTTTAAAATGGAAACAATAGTTGGCTATGACTTTATTAAAAGGGCTATTTTTCCCTTTAATCCGATATAACATATGCCATAGTTATTTTTAAAATAAAATAAGTTACAGTCGTTTTAATTTTACCACACACCAAAAAATAGTTAGCCATGAAAAAGACAAAAGTAAAACAATTGCAGTTGTTTATAGCAACGAAATCAATATTTAATTTATTATCTTTCTTTAGATTTGTCAAAAGCAACATAAAGTAAAATAATTCCGAAATTATCAAAATAATAATAGAAGAAAATTTTAAATATTACATAAGATGCTCAAAAAGTCCACAATTTCTACATTTTGAAAGTGTCATTTTATTCGTCTTATAAAACTACACTTCTTTCCTCATTTAACCGTTTTTCTATCTCTTATAGTTTCCGAGATCCCCATAGAGAACATCGAAAAAAACTCACCCTGTATAATCAATTACCAGCAGAATTAAAGATAGCAAAATTTCAGGTAGTTATGAAAAAACTGACTGTTCGATAAACTTGTAGAAATTGAACGATATATAGATCCAAGCAAATATACTTTATGTTTCTTTACCTATTTTCGTATAATTGCTGTATAAAATCTGTACTGTCTGTATCTGTCCATTGAAAATAAATGTATTATTATTATTATTCGACACCCGAATGGGTACAAGAAGAAAGTTTATAATAATAGTTATTATTATTATATAAGAATTCTAATGTTAATTTACTTTATATAGGATTGTCTGCAGAAATAAAGATATTATACATATATATATATATATATATATATATATCTTCGTTGATATACTATCGAGTTCAATAGGTGACCTAGGCAAGTTTCGGCCACAGTTGCGCCGTCTGCTTATTACCAATTCATTATGTCATTAGAAGAAATTGAAATTCAAATTAGAAAGCAACAACCAAAATCCGAACTGTGCAGTTACTTTCCATTCGGCGGACTCATTGATCCAATTCGGAAAAAAGTTTGTTTATATATAAAACGAATTCCCCCTGATTGCCACACATTTTGGCGTTCTATTTTTAAAGAAACACGCGCACTTTATAACTAAACAAAATTATGAAAGACGCAAGGAAATGAGGTTATGCCTCACTCACCGTTTTTATCCGACGGACGCGGAAACGGGCAAGTGGGTTAAGCCGGCCCGAAACCGCGAACACTACAATAAATTTCGCCACCCAGTGTAAACAGTTCGGCCCCAGTGAAAACAAAAGAATGGCGAAGATTTGGGACGAATACCGTAAATATTTGGATAGATAAAAAAATATTTGTTTGTACGCTTTTGAAATTATTTGGCTGGACTAAATTATCATTTTGACCATGAGGTTAATGATAATAAAAGTAATCTATTGAGGAGAGGAGGGCTCGTTTATTATTTTCATTGAACAACACGGTTTATTAAATGTAAACCTTTGCCTAAATAACAATAAAAATATTAGCCGTATATTACGTATTTTTTTAATTAATTTTTTTTCGATTGAAATATTGTTGCATTATACAATATGTTATATTGTTATAAAAAAGCAATTGTCCACTATTGTACATTTGTTTAAAATACTTATGTAACATAAGTCAGAATGTCACAGTAGCTAATGAGGAAATAATTTATTAATTATTTTTGAATTTTTCTTATTTAATTTATCAAAATGTTTATCAAAATGTGTATTTATGTATTAGACTATTTTTATCGCTCAGTTCATCAAAACTTTTTTTAAAAAATTGCATTATACTCTCACTTAAATTAAAATAGTACTTCAAATGAAATAATTGGTTGATAACCATTATCAGCTAATAGCCATATGAGTGTTATGAATATACAATTAATAACACTCGTATCATGGCTGCTTTTATGCATTTATGAAAATTAGGATCGTATCTCTCCTCAGAAAAAAATATATCGCTCGAAACCCAAACATCACTCCCTAAATACAAACATCCTACTCTCACTATTCACCACTTTATAAGTATGAAAACAGACAATTTAGATGGATAGCACAAACAATTTTATCGTACATCACCATAAATTACAGGCAGGATATAAAGAGGGATCGTTATGGTTCTAATATTTTTTACCTACACAGACTTTTGTTGTGAATAATTGGATCGAGTGAACCAATCGAAAAGTACCCGGTGATTGTCAATAGAAAATGTGTTATTCTGCAACACCACAGTGCAAAAACGCACTATGCAAGACGAAAACAGGAAAACATTAATGAACTGATATCATTAAAAATGTATTAGATATTACTTTCCGATTCCTCTAATAACACGGGTCTCTCGGTAGATTTTCCAACTTTTCATACTTCAAGTCTTCTACCTTGAGAACTTTATAAAAGATATGGTTCTTTAAATTATGCTACATTTAAAGATATAGATTTTTACCTCTGTAGCAATAGGTGTTGCACGGGTAAAGATTTCTTGAAATGAAAAAAAAAGTTCAGTTATAGCAATTTGTATACCAATGGACTGGTGAATAAGAGCAACAATATTGGTAAGTAAAACTTTACTTTGAATCATTTATGATTTATTTACCCTGTATTGGCCAAGCTTGATTGATTTTTGAGTTTAAAGATATTTTGTGTTGAGAATTTTTTGTTTAAAAAGTAAACCCTTTGTAATTGTATATCTGTCAATCAAAAAATCATATACCAAAATTTTTGTAACATATTCCCGTGATATTGCATATTTGGCGACTGAAAATAGTGTTAGAAAAGAATAAAAATAACAGAAGACAAAACCTATAAATCCTTTTATACGTTGAAACATTTTATTACTACAATAATATGTATGGGTTGTTGCGCACCATTGCTAACTTTGTTAATAGTTGATTTTCATGAAATGGAAAAGTAATTAAATGAAAATGAATAATTATTGAATATAAATTGTGAACAAAAAGTAAAAAGGTACAGAAACTTAAAATATATAAAAAATGCTGGTAGTACTGTTGCACTATAAACGAAAGTGGAAATTCAAATGGATCCACAGTGATTGATGGATGGTATGCTTTTTAAATAATCTCCTTTCTAACATACTACACACATTTTATGATTCATTTGGTCGGTGTAAAAAAAATAAATACAAAGATCTAAAACCATTCAAATTCATAAAAGAACTAATATATACAGAACTAAGAACTGTAAGTACATTTCAATTCAGTTCACAATACCAACAATTCTAGACAAATTAATGCCTGATTAATTGCAACAATATTGTATACGACGAACAGTGGCTTTCATGATAGTACATCCACTTTATCTAACCTATTCTGCTGAGTATTCTGTGTTGGCTTTGGAATATGTTTCAAGACTATCAAAGCTTTTGACAATCCAATGTTTCTGGATCTCGCGACCGAAATGGAATACCATTTGCGGATTTCCAATGACGAATTCTACTTTTAGATCACCATTACTTCTTTGTTCTAAATAAACTGGAAAGAATAAAACGCCATTTTTGTCGAAATTACAAAAAAAAAACATCGTCAACACTAAAGGAAGGCGAATTTGTCCGGTTTATGACCAGGAAACGTAATTCAACCACCATTTATCTATCATTTGTGCAGACACATTTTCAATGTTTTATAATACAAGAAATATAAAAATGTACAAGTGTTTCCTATTAATTATATTACAAATAAAATTAAAATTCTTTTAATTTGATTTAATTATATTATTATTGTAAAAGGTGAATTCTCATTAAATAAATCAACGTTTAATATTTCTTGAATAAGAAAGTTTTCTCATCACTTGATGAAACATTTTGAAAAATAAATTAAAAATACTTGGTTTGTTTCACTATTTGTTATTATTTACTCAACTTCTTTCGCTTTTTTACAGCATTATCAAGAGTGGATTACAGAAGAACCGACTAGCTTATATATAAGCCTCGTTATCATTAACCAGATTTTTATTGCTTTATTTATTTCTAAGCGCTCCCTGGGTTTTAGATTTAGTCCCTTATTAAAATCTTAAAATTATTGCTATCTACATAATGGTTATTATTTATACAATGTTTGGAAATTCTTGTGTTGGGTTTATTATTTATAATTGACTTTTTATGTTCATCTAGGCGTGTGTGAAATGATCATCATGTTTTTCCTATATAAATTGCGTCACATTCATTGCACTTAATTTCACACCCTCCACACTTAGTTTTTTTTTGTCCACGGGGATTTGTTGTTAATTACTAAGTTGATTTGATTTGTGCATGTGATATTGAATTCGTTACCCTTTATTGTATTAATTATATTATTAGACAAATCTTTTAGGTAATTTAGATTCTATATATTCTTGGATATAAAAATATTTCATTAGTAGGTTTTTTATTTTTCAAAATTCTCTCTACTACCCTGTTTTGTATACGCTCGTTCGGGCTATTGTTTTTAAAATATTTAATTCGTTGTTATAAACTTCATTCTTTAATGAGATGTTAATTAAGCTGTTGATGTAGGAATTAAATGTGCTATATTTAATTTGATTTGGATGATGTTTTATAAACATTTTGTAGTGTCTTAACATAAAATACTTAAACATCAAAATTTAGTTGTCGATTTGTACCTGTCCAGACGCACAAAAATACAAAAACATACGTGGGATTTTAATAAACATGCATGTGATTATAAAAATAATAACTTTATTAACGGTTACACCTTTTACAAAATATAACAAAAAAATGAAAACTTAAACAAAAATCTAAATAACAATAAATATAGCGCAATAATAATACATACTTATATAAATATATATAATCTTCCAATAGTATTTTTTGAGATACATTCTCAAAATTTACTCGGATCAAATTTCTTTTAAATATGTTGAAAGATGTGCCAATTGAGGCGATGTACATAAAATATTCACAAATGTGACCATGCGACATAATGGTTTATTTTAATCGTAATTAGTTCTGTGAAATGTTTCTTTGAATACAGATCTTGTTATTATTATTAAACATTTTTATTACTATTTTGATACAATATTTATACAGTAATATATAACATTTCAAATTAATCGATTTGAAATTAAATAAAACAGCAACCGGCTTACAGCCAGAAGCCTCTCTGTCATGTACATGTGATTTTTAGAAATAAGACAGTAAGCTATCTAAAAGAATAACAAATGGGCCGCCGTAAAATATACAAGTCTGTAGGATTCCCCCGCCATCAACTAATAATCCCTGAACGGAACTAGACTTGACAGAAAGCTCCCGTCAGAAGCAGAGGCATGTTGCCAAAAATGCACGGAGGGAAAAGGATGCCACGCGGCTGCGGGGATCCTCATGAAGTGACATCTTTATCTAAATAACCCGCCGTCACCGCCTCGGAAACAGTGATATATGCGACGTGACTTGCAGAAGTAATGTTGTTTTTATTGTGACCAAATTCAACATGGTTGGATAGTAAACTTCAATACGTTTTTATTTTTTCAGAATTGATATTTAATCGTAGGCAAAATAGATTTTTAAAGAATCGATTTATTTGAAACATACATAAGATAATAAAAGTTTAATTTCAAAGTACCTTAAATAATTAAAGACACAGTAGTAATAATAATTCTGTTTGGGTTTTGAATCATATATTTCACAGAGATGAAACAATTATTATTCGTTTGATAAAAATAATCGATTCTTTAAAATCGCCAGAAATACGACTCAGCAATGAATTTGTTTATAGACAAACTATGAACGGGCACGCCTTTTTTATTGTTTATATTACTTCTAGAAACATTGTTTAAACTATTTCTAAAATAAATTTTGTAAAAAAGTGCGCAGTTTGGGAAATATTATTTATAAATAATTCGCAAATTTCCGATTTTTTAAAGCATATGTAGTATGAAGATTTATGAATTAATAACAGTAATTTTTATCCTTTTGAATTTAATTGTTCTTAGTATTACTTACAGTTATAAATAAAAGGTTAAATAAGTCTTGTTTTCCTTTAAATAAATATTTTTGAAAAAAAAGTCTCAATGATTCATGGCGTTCGATTCATTGCCAGCTTCACATACATTAATTTGTAGAGGACAGCTAAAACCTTATTAACTTTTATGACATGTCTATGAAGTCATAAATTTGAAATTAAAGCATGGAGAACTCTTTTATTCACACTCTCACAATACATGACAAATTAATAATTTGGTCTGCCGATTACTACGTAGTAACAGTCAAAACCATCATGTATTTACATAGAGATTTCAATTATGTTTTTAGTATTATTGTTACGATAATTCATTACTATATACACACACACACACACATATATATATATATATATATACAGAGAGGTTTTTTTAACAGTATACATATCCCCTATGTATACATGTAAAATATCCAAGTCAAACGTATTGATGTATGTGTTTAGTTGCCTATAATACGCAACCCGAATGATCGATTCCTTCAACTAGGATAATTCAAAAAACAATTAAACAATTTTCTATTTCTGTTTATGACAATATCGAAATGCACAATGTGGAAGAATTTTCGCGATCGTTTGAGTTACTGTCTTTAGTCATGATTTATTTTGTTGCTTTTTTCAACAGAATAAAGAGAATGAAACATACAACCTTCCAAAGAAAATATTTTAGTTATTTTTATAATCATCTTAACCGAGGTATTCGGCCACTTTGTATTAATTGAAAACATGTCTTATTCTCCTCAAGTACTGTTGGAATTGTAATACACACTTAAAATTCGACTTTTTTTTCATTTGTATACATTTTCGATCAAATATTTCACACAATTTGATGTTTAGCGTTTGACGTTTAGTTATGTGTTATAGGCAACCAAACATACTCACATTAATCGGTTCAATGCGTTTGACTTGTTTTTTTTTTTTTTGCAGGTATACAGTTTGCCTAATGTATACTGATAAAAAAACCTCTCTGTATATAAATTAAGAAATAAAGAATTATTATTATTATATAGTATTACTTAAAATAAAAGAAGGCCAATTAGAAAGGTATAGCACACGCATTAAAATCCGTGTCAACCGACAATTTTCTCAAATATTGTAGGTTACGTGTTTATTAGGACACGGCGAAACAGGAAAGTGGCGATTTGATGATGCGTCGATTTCAAAATCGATTACGAAAGCGCGGGCGAGTCGTCACCCACCCGCTAATCCCATTACGGACTCCAGACGATTGCGAACAGATTAAACAAAACCTCGTTAGAGAGGTCACGTACGTACACATTTTTTTATATTCCGTTGTTGAGGAAACGGCTAATTAATACCGGATTTTAAATATTAATTTACGGATGAATCATCGCGACACGGCGATGGTCCGTTCGAGAGGATTTTGGAACATGTGTGCTGATGATTGAGAGCGCACGGGCGTATTTTTGTATTTTCAATTAATGAATACCAATTAAAAGCCATAAATCAACCGAGTGACATGGTCGAGGAATTTTGAATTGATGTTTGGTTATTGGAAGGCTTTGTTTTTAGGTTGAATGCGGTGATGGATAGGACGGGGGTGTTTGTCGCGGCTCTGCTGGATGTTTTGAGTTGATTACAGATGTTGAACCATGTAAATGCGCTTAGAATAAGCCATTAGTAAATTGTGTTGTTATTATGGCTAGATTCAATGATCATGTTTGTGATAACAATTCGCAATGTGTCATCATCAAATTAACATAATTTGATTATTATTTTAAGTGGGAATTTATTTTATTTTTCAGAGTTTTTTATATGATATGTATGAGATATATTTAATTAATACATTGGCTGCCAACTAGTTTTTTTTTTGTGAAATATCAAATCAAATTTCAATTGTTTTTAAGATTTATTTTATAAAATAAGTAAAAATATGCTTATTTAATTCATACTATACTATTCACTTGTAACTCATCTAACATTTGGTGTAACATGGTTATCACTGTATATAGGTTTTTCTTTAAATAAACACTTGGTTATTGTTTCACATTTTGTTTAAGTAGTTTCGGTCAGACGACCATTGTCAATAGAAATACACAAACTCCAAGAATTAATTCTCAATTCTAAATCAATTCATGACTATTAGTACGAGCATAAGTGTTTTATTTAAGTGATACCTCGTAATCCCGACGTAAAAACTATCAAGCGTTTTATTTATATAATTAATAATAATTTAACTTCCATACTCTTGTCAATTAAAATCATATCAAGATGGCACTGTTCTTGAGGTCTATCGAAAGGCCATCAAACGAAATTTGATTATGTTACAGGATGAAATATTTACATTAGCTGAATACCTAAGTGCTGTACGAAATTGAAAAGGATTTTCGCACGTCTGAAGGATTTGTTAGCTTAACCTTGATGACGGAACGTATAAACATTCTCCGCGAGGAATTATAATAAACATTTGCACGTGTTCCTAATATTAGATCATTCCGGATGGAATCGCGTTTCGTGTCGCAAGAACGCCAACAATTTGGCGCATCTCCAGAGTTCCTACACAAATTGATTTTCATTATTGCATACCCCAATTATTGTCAAAATACTTATTACGAAATAGTGACGGCTCTCACTGGCTAATGATCCCCTCAGTCCAAGTTTGCTTATACTTATATTAAAAATTACATATGTTGAAAATAATTTTGTTGAGCGACAAACAAAATATTTTAGACTAGTTACTCTGTAATTTGGAAATTAGATAAATAATGCCACACGTGACGTTTTATTTCTTTATATTCACTAATATCAACAAAACGTAAAATTAAAAAAAAATCAAAGCACTCTAGAGGAGAAAAGGAGATCATGTGGTATTAGTAACAGTATAACTAATTTATGGTGACGATCTCAATTTCTTGTAATAGTTGATTTTTGTCTGTAGTCGCTTTGAATCTGTATTTGTCAATCGTATCACTCCAAATGAGTATGTAAGGGTTCTCAGTAAATGTCTAATTCTTGTGATAAGCTTTTGTTTCATCTCTTTCGCGTAATGCCTCATATATGTTCAAATCCCAGGTATTATATATCTCCATGTCATGTAGCGCCTGAATGTCATTGTCCTCTCTCTCTGCCATTCTGTTTGGTTATTTTTCCTCGTACGACACTTGCTTAACCTAAAATTCCTGTGTATATCTTGTGAGAAAGTAAGTGTAGTATAAAATAAACTTTACAATTATTATTATTATTATATTTATTTTTATTTTCCCCGGACCCCTGTCCAAAGGAAAATATTATGATCGTAAAAATGTTCGAATCGCCAATTTCAACAAATATGCACGTTTTGAGGTCCCCTGAATCCATTCCATCAAGTTTTGAAAATTGTCTGTGTGTTTCCGCGATAGCGAATAAACGGCTAAATGGATTAAACCTAAACTTTATATCTAAGCTTTTTATAACAGTGATATGAACTGAAAAGCTTTTGGTTAGAATCAAAACTCATTAAGCGCAACTTTACTCTTAGCGATTATTCATTTTTTAATTTGGATAGAAAAATGTTTCAAATAAAAATTGTAGATCTTGCAAAAATAAATATTTTTTTTATAAAACTTTTATTGTAGAACCTTCAGTTTTCATTTTATTAGCGGAAGAATTTCGTTTACCTGAAAAATTCGCTTAAAAATAATTTATAATCTTTTTTTATGTTGGCTGTGGAACCTTTATTTTAATGACAAATAAAACGTCAAAATGATTTTACATTTCAACAACACTGAATATGTGGCGCCAACGAAGAAAAATGGTAAAGAAATTTTATACAGTGTATGGAAATTTTATCAAGCCATTGTAAGGTGAGAAATAACAAACCAAACAATCCATTTTTTCAATTAATAATTTTTCATTTACTATTAAATGTTCATTCAAAAACGTATTTGAGCGAATTCGCCGGGAAAAGTACAATGATGGACACATCATCATTTTATTATTGTTATGGATTGCATTTTATAAGAGTATTGCTTTTTTGCAAGGACGCTTGAGTATATGTATAAAGGATAGATGGAATAGAAAATTTGAGAGTGGGAGGAATTTAATGGGAGATCTCATGACGTCACAGTAATTTACTGCGCACGCGTTAAATATGATTAAAATAGCTATCGAATTATAAATTAAACGATATCGAAACGGAGTTTTCTCTCTATCAACCGTTGTTTGGAATCGCTCCATCTTCGTTTTGAGTTGCTATCGACTAAACCAAAATACGGCCTTAGGTTATATTAATATAATTAATTTTCGTTTTATTTTATTAAATTTATTACTAAAATTAAAATACTAATATTAATTAAATTGTTTAATATTTGTATCGTAATAAAATTATAATAAACAATAACCTCAAAAGTCGATATTTAAGTTGTATTTATTGCGTACAAATAAAAGTGTACTAGTAAATTAAAGATTGAGTCTTCTTCCTTTATAAAATTTATTGATTGCAAATGTATATGTCAGTCACGATGTGACCATTCGAATGCTTAAAAAATGGATTAGTTTTTTTTATAATAATACAGTGTAGTAATGAATTAAGTTATTAGCATTTTTACTCAGTTACAATAGTATGGATTACCTCTTCGAACAAGTGCATTTGTTTGTGTAAAAACCTAAAGAGTGCAACATTTTAAAAGAGTGTGAATCAACGTAATAGAATAATACAAAAATATGTATTGTCCCGCAGACAAACAAATTAATGTATTACGCCCGGTGATAACAATTTTCAAATTTACTTTTCGCATGGTCGCTGAAAGACCAAAGTATAACTAAATAATGAAATTATGAATGGGCATAAACAAAGAAGGAGAAAGCACGCAATGTGATAATAGGTTATGTTTGTTTTCACCGGTGTACGCGCGAAAATATTCGAATTCGTCTACGTCACGAGGTCTTAATGACCGAAAGGGAGGTGAGAAACAAGGGGGGCGTTGAAACTATGTGTATGTGAGGCGCTAGTTCAGCATACCTTTACTCGATCTACCTTGGCTTTTTTGTAGGTATTAATTATTTTTATTATTAATACCGGAAGTGCATTTGAAAGGTCTTCGGGTTAGATTATTTTTTTCTTTAAGTTGTGCAAATGCGGATACCATAAAAAATATTATTATTATAAAATGTATTAGATATACCTTAAGAAAAATATTTATTTTTACATAATAAAGTATAAAAGATTTATATTTTATTATATACAGTAATTCCAAATTACACCATTAATGACGTATTAAAACTTCCAAATGGATGTATACATATATTTTCTTAATTAAAATCATTTAACGTCGATGGTTTATTTAACAGAGAATTAACTGGTTCTCCACTACAATCAATGCTGCTTCCAAACTCCAGCACTTGACAATAATGAAAGGGAAACAAAGGGCCCGCTGCAAGAAGTGGTTGCTGGTGACCCTAGGGGAAGATTCCCGATTAAAGGGGGAGGGAGCTGTTGGAAAATCAATAAGAAAACAATGTTGGCGGAGTGTTTTAAGATTGCTTCTGCGATAAAAAAAACACTAAGGAGAAGAGCATCGGAAACGGTGAATTTAAATTATTTTATTTCGGATATGGAATTAATGAAAAAAAACCTATCATACCTATCATCGGTAGCCAGTGTATTAATTAATTAAACACAAAACATGCGCAATAAAAATTTCAACCATTTCTACATCCAAATAACTTCATAATCATTATCTATTAATTTCATTATATCTTAAATTTACTTTTCTAACACAAATTGTTGATAATAGAAAAAGGATTTATTCACTTGGTCACAGTTATTTAAACAAATTAAATAAAAGGATAATAAATTAAAGACGACGCAAGCGCCACCTTTTTCCTAATTTCAAGTGGCATCGTCAACGATTTGGGTCTACAAGGTAGACGACCGAAAATCATTGTTTCGTGCACTAAAGGAAGGCGATCTTGTCCTGTTTAAGCAAACAAGGAAAACGAAATTAATTAATTAATTATTTTCAAATTCCTTTTAATTAATTTACAAATTGTTGAATTGATGTAATACGCAAAAAATAATTATATTATTCAAATTTATACTTATATTTCTCTTTTTGACAGATATAAAATTAAAGTATATTGAATATTGAATCCTAGGGATTGTCTTTATTTTTAAAATATTTTTTTCTATTTTATTGTATAGAAATCTCTTTCTGCATATGAATTTCCTTTGGTTCGTCTTCAAACGGTACATACGGTATACAAAAATGGTGATGTGTATTTTGCTATAATTTTACATAAAAGACTCGTTTTCGGTCACATGTTTCGCCCCGCGGAAAATGAAATAAGCGCTGATATTATTTTAAAAAGCAGCAGGAACAAACAAAGGTAGACAGACAAATGTTCTCAATAAATTCAGGGGATCGGACCTAAAAAATGTTAAAAATCTGCTGTAATTTGATTTCATTTATTTTCTCCCTAAATAAGAGCGCTATTTTTCAAACTCCCATTACTTTTTGAGATGTAAGATATTTAATATAGATAAGAATTGCTTTTTTTAAACATGGTAATTCATTATAACCTCCCAATGATAAGTAGAGAGGCACATATAACGATGTTATATAATACTAAATAAATAAATTCCTTATAATGCATCTTCAAATGGAACGTTATACGTTATACAGAATCAATTTATATTTATCGCCATGATGCCCAATATTGGTCAGATTCTAATCTACAACGAATGGAAAGGGATCAAACGAAACGTCTATGAAGAAATAACACTTTGTTAGACATAACAGACTAGAGTACCACAAGTCCAATTTCTATTGAAAACCAGAGTGTAGATTTATTTATAAGAATGCTTAAAGAAATAAAATGATCGATATTAATTGCAATGTTCTCCAATTAATAAGAAATTAAACGATTTGATTTCAGCAATGTATATCAACAAATACAACAACTGACCAAAAGAAAAAGAACAAAAAATAACGAATTTTCACCGGGAATATTGAAAATTTTGCACTAAGTTTATATTTAGTTATTTATATGAAAAAAAATGCAAAATATAAAAAAAATATTTTTATATTCAATGTTAAGTTGCTTAGAATACTATATATCTAGTTCAATAAAAAAGAATAAGTAGGAGAAAGGACATCCATTTTTATTTAAATAATTAAAGTCTCCACAACCAAAACAAAACAACATTTTTAATATATTGTGTCAAATAAAAAAAGTTTTTTTTATGATTTTATTCAAAGTATGAATTAAATAAATCTATTATATAGTAAAAGTTGTAGACTATTTTTAGGGCAATATTTTAATACAACTAATTACACTGTCAAATATCTATCGATCCCACAAATAGTTCCGAAGATATTCATACTGTTCAATACCATGTATATGAACACTGAAAATACTTTCTTGCCATCCCAATATTTTATGAAGAGAGTATTGGAAAGGTTGTTTAAAAATATATGGCAATAGACTCAATCATTAATGTAAAAATAATAATAATAACGTTTATATGTAAGTCATATTTATATTATTGACAATTTATATAAATAATAGAGAATTACAATAGTACGCGACTTAACCTAAAGAAGATAAAAATTTAACTTATAATTAGACAAATTAACAATACACTATTAAGGATGATAAAGGATCTGCAAAAATATCACATGTTAAAGGTATTCTATTGTAAATATCATATGATATACTAATAGGTGATTTTAAGTCATACAATGTTCGATTGGAAATAACATAAAATAAGGTTTTGTTTCGACTGTTAAAAGTTGGAATTCGTATATTATGCAGAGAAACGGACTAGATTGAGCTATATTTTTAATATTAAAACATTTTTTATGCTCACTCGTCTTTCTGAGATTAAAAACTTTCATGGGAAAAGAATAAAAAATCTTAAGTCATCAATTTTATTAATGATGAATTAAACATATTTTCTATCAACAACATTTACACATCACATCCTCATGAATATTCCTTTCTGCATCCTCGATTCGATCGTATCCTCCGCGCTAGGTTTTATTTTTAAAACTTCTTGAAATTGCTTTTATTTGCTCCCGATGTCCGGGTAATCGCGCTTAGTAACATCGGCCGGATTTATGACCGCGTCCACGTAGTAAGGTCCCAAGTGCCCTAATCAGATTAAAAGTAATTTACGACGTCCATAAATTCTCCACTTGGATGTATGATGTCGATGCGATACTCTCATTGCACCAAACTTTTGGATTTTCAGGCATTCTAGCATTTTTGCATAAACGCATATACTTTACAGTGCAAACACTGTAAAATTCTATTAGTGTTTTCTACTCACACAGAATCGGAGCGCACTAGTGCGCACTGAATGAGAGCTGTGGCGTATTGCACTGCCCCGGTTTTCAAACACTGCGTGCAATTCAGCACTGACAGCTAGAAGTAAAATACGCGAAATATGAATTGGCAGCCGATTTCAAAACATAATTAGCATAGAAAATTCATTTACATTGAAAATCCAGTAGGCCCGCGTATGGCCTAAGAGATTCTTTATTAATTTTAGTAATAAGGTATTTGATTTTTCAGATATACTAAAACTCTGTACTGTGTGTAATACTTTACCAAAGAAAACTAAACTTCGATATCCTTCAAACCAATTTCTCTACGACGCTACCTTTGTAATTCCCATAGAATGCCTTCAATTCCTCTCCAAAAAAATCAAGAATCCTTTTAATTACAAAATACTATCCCTATTTTGTTTGCACAGAAATCCCGAAATTCCTCGCAAATACAAAATCCCACCAAGTACAATTTTGGAATACATTTTATAATTTCATCCATTAATGACTAACGCTCGACAAAAATTACGAACTTTGTCAGTTACAGTTATATTAAAGATTTAATAGTAGTAGTATTTACATATTTAAAAAAAAAATCAGAATATAAAAATATATTTTCATATTCCATATTAAAGTCGCTTAGAATTTCATATATCTAGTTCAATAACAATAAGTAGAAGAAAGGTCATCCATTTTTATTTAAATAATTAAAGTCTCAACAACCAACATAAAAAAATTACATACAATACCAATAAGTTGATTTACTTACATAAAGATAAAGATCTGATATGGTTCTTTGTTTAAAATTATCATAATCGCTCGATTATGGAATTTTCAGCAAGAAATGTAAACCGTGACTAACTAAATAAGTAAAATTGCTTCTTTAAAGAGGGTCGATTAATATTAGAAAATATGCCGACAAATAAATTATTGTTGATTTTTCCCCATGTTTCTAACCTTTAATGATTCCGTTCAGTCGACTGACTTTCGAAGCAGAACTAACGGTTATGCAAATTAGACTGGCGATTTTTCAGTACACCGGAGAATGAAAGTCGGCGGCGCGCTCGCAAGCATGATCAAAAATAAATCTGGCAATGTCCACACAAACACATGTACATTTAACACAGGTACACATTGGTAGATTTCACTTTCCGTATTGAGTTTCTCCGCCCGCTGGCGTAATCGGACCAATTAGTCGAAGCTGGAGGAGAGGAGAGATGGTGAAAACGCGGAAAAGTCCGTTCCCTTTAGAAAAGTTGCGAAAGTGTGTCAAGGGTTGAGGTTTTTTTAGAAGGCGGCAAACGCCCGGGGCATTGTTCACGTTTGCCCTCCGTTTGTGTTGCGATCTTGCTTTTGTGCGCCGCGTCGGATTCGAAGGACGGGGAGTTAATAATATAGTAAAGGTGAATTTAAAGGTGGAATTGGATTAATATTTATGAGTGGATACGATAATTTTATTACTAGATGCGATGTCGGCGCTAAAAGGTGATGATACAAGGTTAATGATTACTGACTTTTTTTGTATTTATAGAAATAGTGTTTGATTCAATTAAAATTGATTGAAAAAATATATGCTACACATAAAATGTAAACTAAAGTCTAACTTTATTTCTGGAAGTACCCATCTGTTCATCCGCATGTACAAGCAAAATAACATATCGGCTATATATAGTAAATGAATTGATTCTTCGTTGCAATTGGTAGAATATTACCTCTTCACACCAAATACACAACTTCTGTGCACTTGCAAAAGCTAGACTTTCGCTCATTTGGGATATCTTCAGTGCAAAAAGCCCGTAAATGCTATTTTTTAACATCATCAACCATAATAAACCAACCACGTATATTTTAGCATAACTGGCTATGAAACAAATGTTTTAAGCAAAAAATACGAGTAACTTTGTTACATATTTTAAAAACCTACAATTGATCTTTATAGTTCATTTGGTCATTGTAAGGAATTTTTCACCTCGAACGTTTTCAGTATTTGCAACTTTCACGTTCAAGAAGCTAGTTTTTAGGCTAGATTATTTTCCAGCAAAGTTTCTTGTCCTGATCAGGAAACATTTTTTTGTCAAAGACAACTACAAAAAATACACTCAAAAAATGAACATATGATCTAGATATGTGAATTTAACGTGAAGAAATGTTCTCCACAGATTGCATTGAGAATTTCTTATTAATTTATAAGGTATAATCCGTAGTATTAATATGACAAAAAAACTATCTAAACTATCAAAACTTGTTATGTACTGACCGAGTGGTACATAACAAATAATACTTAAAATAAAACACTTAATGATTTTCAACTATTTTTTGTGTATTTCACGACAATTGTTTCGCAACGTTGTTGCTTTTTCAGGTGAAGAACTTAGATAAGTTCTTCACCTTCAGGTGACTTATATAAGTTCTTCACCTGAAGAAGCAACAACGTTGCGAAACAATTGTCGTGAAATACACAAAAAATAGTTGAAAATCATTAAGTGTTTTATTTTAAGTGATCATGGATTTTCAAAAATTAAGTGCCTCCACTATCTACGATATGTAACAAATAATAGTTATGCTTTTATACAGGAGTCGCTGGTTAAATTAAAAACATTAAATCTTGCTCAGATAAATTAACGTTTATTCTTATTAGGCTGAGACGATACTATTCAACAGCATGTACAAGCAAAATAACACAGGCATCCGCTCTTTTGTTAGCACACAAAAAAAACATATAACTGAATATAAAAACCATTCAAGAAACCCAAAAAGAATTTAATTATTTAATGTGATCATAATTCGTATGAACAAAAATTTTTGAATTATTAAACATAACCCCAAATTATATGGTAACAGTTATATTAAGCAAATAACTACCTTTAGACATTGTATGGCATCGTTGACCAATTAAATAATTTAAGTTGCCCATTAATATCTCCATTATCTTCACTTCCATGTGAATTAATTATTAAAAACAACGATTATATACAAAAGAATGAAATTCATATAATTAGCTCAGGTAACAGCTGCTTGTCTATTGACTGGAAAATCTAGATATCTCTGACAGTTGGGAATTTGCATGCAATTATATATAGTCGTTCAATCGACCGAAATGTTTGGATCATGCGATTCCCATTAGTGCCACAATTCATTATTAATTCTAGGTAATATATCGGGTTTATAACTTAATAACAGTTGCTTGAAAAGTACGTTTAGTAAAATAACTAAAAACAAATCAAATTAATACAATATTCAAAACATTGGACATCAATGATCCCCAATTTTTCTGGAAATTTATGGATTTTATCGCGAAAAAAGTGTTGATCATTTGAATTCAAGAAAGAATTAAGCCCATTTTAAATATTCAGGGCTATTCCATACGAGAAATGTTAAGTTTAACGTGTACGTTAAATTCATATTCTATGAATCTGTTAAAAGGCTGTTTAGACTGTGATGATAAAAAATAACGTAGACGTTAAATTTAACATGTCCCTTACAGAATAACCCCGATTATGTTCTGGTTAAATTAAATAAAAAGAATTTGAAAATAATTAATTTACTTAATCGAATAATTAATTGTTGTGTATTATTTTTAATTTGAATTTAATTCGCGCTCTTTTGTATATAGTTTTTATCCTATTGTTTCTTATCGCTCTGAGCGCCAGGTCTTTGCGCTCTCGATAGTAGAATTTGTATTTTGAACGAATAAAGTTATGTTTAATTGATCAGTGCTAATAATTATATTTTCCCCAAATAATAATAATTAATTCATTAAATTAAGTAATGCCTAGTAGCATACTTAACATTAATAATTGTTTTCCCTTTAGCTACTGCGATATTTTTAACATACCTTACGTGAGTACTTTAAAGAACCTCGACATCCAATATGGGTAAAATAGGACAAGATTAAGAAGGAAAGAAAGTACTTCAAAGAGAAGGTTTCATGTTGGGAACAATAAGAACG
The DNA here is from genome assembly GCA_963082785.1 of Philonthus spinipes. Classification (NCBI taxonomy): domain Eukaryota; kingdom Metazoa; phylum Arthropoda; class Insecta; order Coleoptera; family Staphylinidae; genus Philonthus; species Philonthus spinipes. The sequence continues at coordinate 22,338,829 of OY720308.1, forward strand.
CACGCATTGTTGACGTCCGTCGACGCACTTGAGATCGCAATAGGGACTGTACATTTAATTAATTTAATTTAAAAAATTAAAAAAAGCAAAGATGTACTGACGAAACACGTGTCAGATCGCATCACGAAGCAGTGACCTTTTATGACGTAACGATTTTTGTTTATTGTTCTTTGCATTAAATATTCTCGAACAAAAAAATGTTGCATTATACAATATGTTATTGCTATGCAGCAGCAAATGTCTATTATGCAATTCAATGTCTGGAGGGGCATTTCCCAAGAAGTAGTTGTTTTAATGGATATTTGTGTTTTAAGTACTTTGTTACGTACGTTTAATTTAAATCACTGTGACTAAATGAATAAATACTCTTTTCTATCATTATGTTTTGAAATAAAACGTGTTCCAATTAGAGAGTTCTGCATCATTCGGTATATCCAAAAGCAAGGAAATGCAATCAATCAACTGGAGTTGTCATTTTTCGTAATGATTCGACGAACAAAATATTTCTTACATACAAAAAAATCTCCCATAATAGTTTGGTCAGACTTTTCTGTTCATAGTGGATCACACCTTTCTGATTCTACCAAATACAAAGAATTGCCTTGGCACCATTAATATTCCGTTTATTGATTTATGTTCCTGGTTGATCAAATTTTATTTATATTTTTTGAGTTTTAGGTTGTTATATTGAAGCCATTTTTTTGTAATGATTCGACGCAGAAAATATTTCTTTCTGTTAGAAAACGAAGTAAAAACAATGTTTTATTTGATTGGAATTATTTTTTACCTGTAGAAGTCTCCCGTGATGGTTTGGCCATACCTTTCTGATCCCACCAAAAATAATCAATATGGCGACGCCGGTCGATATAGCAGTAAATGAAAATGGTGATGTGTCCATCATGGTACTTTCGCCGGTGAATTCGGTCAAATAAGTTTTTGAACATTTAATAGTAAATGAAAAGTTATTAAATGAAAGTTTGATTCGTTGTCTTTTAAAGTTAAAGCCAAATATTTAGAAGTTATTTTGTTATTCCTATTTAATGGAATAGTGACATAAAATGAAGCGATATTGTAACAAAATCTTGTGGATAATCCACAAGAGAAACAAAAATTATTTGGTTATGTTCAACATGCCAGTCACATCTAGAAGATCAGAATCTTCTAAATATTTTACTCATCATTAATAATTAATCAATTCATTGAACAAAATCACATGGAAATAATACAATTAACAAAGGTCATTAATAGGGGAAGGGGTTGTGGTGGGCAGCGCCACCTATAGTGAGATAGTCAAAATGACAGAGTGACACAACCAATCTACTCAACTAACGCCAAAATAATGGCTCCTGCAAATGCACCAACTGAAATAACTAACATGCCGTCTAATGAAACACAGCAATATCAACCACGAAATAAATGCGCAAACGGATATATCAGTCAAGGTCGGCAAGAATGATTTCGTGACCGTCAAGCCATGTAACCGGAAAACAAACAATCGGGGTTATTTTACAAAGGAAATGTTAAATTTAACGTGAACGTTATTTTTTATCATACACAGCCTAAATAGTTTTTTATTAGATATATATCCATAGAATGTGAGTTTAATTAATAGCGAACACGTTAAATTTAACATTTCCCGTACGGAATATCCCCGATTAACCTTCCCGCTCTTTATTGAAAAAGGGAAACTGAAGGGAACGCGAAATTTAATGCAGTAGAAAGAAACGCATGGTTACATGTTGCCCGTTAACCTATGGAGATGCAAGCTGATTATCTGCAAGGTATTTTAAAACATAGATTGAACACAACTGACATAGGAATATTAGGAGTATATTTTTAGATATATCGATAACACAGTTCTCGTTTCCTTTTACCTGCTTTAACAAATGTAAGGTAAAAGGTCTGTAATTTACTAACGTGTAGCGATATAACATATGCAATGTATAACATTGTTAAAAAAGCCAATATACCTCCCGGTTAATTATTGATTAAAAATAATAATTAAATGAAACGCATTTAAAAAAAATGGTGATGTGTCCATCATGGTACTTTCCCTGGTGAATACGGTCAAATAAGTTTCTGATTGAAATTTAATAGGAAAGCAAAATGATTAATAGAAAAAAATGATTGTTGTCTTTCAAAGTTAAAACCGAGTATTTAGAAGAATATTATAATTGAGTGTGTTATTTCTTACCTTACAATGTGTTAAAATGATTTCTCCACACTCTTCTTCATTTTTTCAAACTTTGCGAATGAACTGACGTGCTGACACTTTGACGTTTTATTTGTCATTAAAATAATTATTAAAATCTCTAAGGGAATTTATCAGATAAATGCTTATAAAATGAAAACCGGAGGTCCTACAATAAAAGTTTTATAACAGAAATTATTTATTTTCCAAGATCTAAAACTTTTATTTGAAACATTTTTCTATCCGAATTAAAAAATGAAAAATTGCTAAGAGTAAAGTTGCACTTAATGAGTTTTGATTCCAACAAAAAGCTTTTCAGATCATTCCACTGATATATAAAGCTTAGATATAAAGTTTGGGCTTAATCTATTCAGCCGTTTATGCGCTATTGCTGAAACACACAGACACACACACAGACATTTTTCAAAACTCGATGGAATGGACTCAGGGGACCTCAAAACGTGCATATTTGTTGAAATTGGCGGTTCGAAAATTTTCACGATCACAATACTTTCCCTTGGACACATATATCCTGATGAAATTTGGTACACTCGGTATAATATCAAAATAATTTAAAAAATAACCATAAAATAATGCTCTGAAGTCAAAACTATAAAAAGTTGGTTATTGTGTCCTTAATGTTACATTTCATACAAGATAAATTACATTGTATAAAACGTTTAATTTGAATTCAGTTTTTGTGAACACTAAAAACTTAAAAAAAACTAAGTTATATTAATTAATTCTTGAATCTTTGAGGCGTTTACTTCGTGGTACATTTTCAATATTAGGATAAAGAAAACAGTAACTTTTTTATATCACTTAACAATTTATTTCACTGTGACTAGTTTTGACTACACGGTAATCATTCTCAAACTTAGTTCATTAATCTAGGGCCGATTATCCCTTATTTGGGAATTTATTATGAAAGTATTCATTTATTATATTATGTTGTGATTATATACAATGTATTATTTTTCTCAGATAATAAAGATTGAATAGTAGTATTCATTAATCTCGGGATTTGAGTAAGTTGTGAAGTATTTAGTAGTATTAGACAAAATCGAATAATAATAGTAATAGAGTATTTCTAAAAATGCAATTTTCAATAAATAAAGTCAATAAGTAAGAACAAATTTATGTTTAAATAAATAGGGAATAGTTACTGATATTAATACAATATTTTGAATTAATAAAATTATCATATGCTTAATTTTGTAGTAATAAAAAGATCGTCTTTGACCATCTCTAGTATTTAATATAAATGATCAAATAATTATGTAAATGAGTAATCTAGAAAACCCTCTTTTTAAAACTATTTGTATGGTTAATTTAGCAATTTCCGTAAAGAATACCATTACCCTTGAAAGCTACAAAGATGGCCGTAAAAATAAATCACCGACCATTAAAGCAATTTTATTGGTTAAGGTCTTTAAAGTCCGGAAGAGTAGGGATGTCAAGGTCGGATAATCGCATCACATCCACGCGACACAAAATACCTTTTCCAAATCTAAATCGTCCGAGATAAACAAATAGAAGACAACGAGGGGGATTCGGAATAAAAGTGAAACTGGACAGCGGCTCGGCGCACGCACATACGCGATCGGAATAGATAAAAATAGTAATAGAATAAATAACCCAGGCGATGCTCATGGCTCATGGCCTGTGTCAACAATCTCTCGGAATGACTTTGAACCCGCGCACACATCTATTACTAGACGCATACATACACATATACCCAAGCCTGTCATATAGTAGGTTGTTGAGCCGCGTTTGTGAAGAGATCACTAAACAGAACGTGAACTTCACTCAGATAATACAATTAGAAGGCTGGCGCTGGGTTTATTTCCGTTCGTGCATCGGAGACCGACTACGAAAAACGAATAAAATGCTGTACAGATTGCCGGTCATCAGACAACTAAAAATGCCAGGCGAAGCCGGTTTAATAAACTTATGATTTTTTGTTATGATTTGGGAATTATGGAGATATTTTGAAAATCCTAAACGCAAAAAATCGGGGCCTTTATTACATCTATTGTGCTGCTAAATCGCTCTAGAAAGCAGACAAATGCCTTTAAAATTCAAGAATTTATGAAAGACGTCACAAACGCATATAGATTAACTTAGCGCAAAATAAACCTATTCTGATCTATTCCGTACGGAAAATGTTAAGTTTGACGTGTACGTTATTAATTAATTTCACATTCTATGAATATATATCTATTACGAATGCTGCTTAGGCAATGATGATAAAAAATAATGTATAACGTATACGTTATTATGTTATGTTCCATAATTTTTTCATTGCTGTCAGAAGAAAGTGCAAAAAGTGCTGTACTGTATGTTTGAGAATAGTAGAGAGATATAGAATGCGAAGTAGCCTAAATATCTATTGATGTGAGTGATTTGACTATCTTGAAGGTGTCTGTGATTCTTAAATTGAATAGCTCGTTTATTAGTAATTATTTTCAAATTATTTTTATTTAATTTATGGCCAAAAAGATGTGATAAAAATGTAATGAGCGAGGAACCATATTTTTTTAATTTTCCACTGATCATAAAATCTTGACACTTAATTGTGTACCTAGTAATTGTAAATTAAAACTATTAATTATCATTTGAACTAATATTAATGGTTCTCATAATATAAAGCAACCAGAAATGTTTGCGCATGTATGCAACATAATAATAATTACAAATATAATCAATAATAATATTTAACTGTAGTGTAATTATGCAGTTTTTTTGAAGATTATATGTTATGAACAAAATAAATAATAACAAAGAAACGAATGTGTTTTAATTAAATTGAATTTCGTCTGGGCCTTCGAACCGGATCTTTACCGGTCATCGGACTGTTCTGTGCCTACTGGAGGCAAACTCTGTACGAGGCAGGGGTCCATGCCCGTGACTACACTCCGGCTAGAATCCGTTGTTTCGATATCATAGCGCGGCGCTGTTTCATTCGCTCCGGTCGTTCCATTCATCGCGAAAAAACTACGGCCGGAACGCGGAAAGCTGTTGAACTTGATGTCGTAAAAACCCACGTTTTTCGTTCGATCCGCAGGAAAAGAGAGAAATGCACTCGCTGAATTCCGGTTTACGGCGCTAATTCCCTCATTAAGTATTCACGAGCGATCCGCACCGCCATAAAATTTGTTAATTGAGCAATGGTTTTCAGTTATTTACAGATTGATTGTGTCAGAATTAATTTAATATTATGAAATTTACATTTTGTTAATTCGCATCATTTTGTATCTTAATAGTCTACATTTGGTTTTATATTAATACCTCATTATAAACGGATTTTATTAAACATTTATTTATAATTAACTGTTACTAAAAAAAATCCTATACTTTTCGATGATAACAAATTTAATTATAGCTATACTAATAGCCATAGCTTAAATCAAAAATTAAAAAAAATAATCAAGTATTCGTAATAAAACTCTTTCCTCTTATTATTGTTTTATTTATATGAGAAAGGAAGACAGTTTTATAAAGAATCAGTAACATTCTCCACAACCCACATATAAACAATTTATAATCTAGGATTGATCAATCCCGATTTCACAAATACTATTGATGAAACCAAAGATTATTTACAATAATAATAATCTTTATTAACATATATACAGAAAATTTTACAAAATAAATAATAAAAATTATAAAATCAAATGTAAAATGTATCGCATTCAATTAAAAAAAAAATCTTAGGAGGTGCCATGATTTATTACATAAAAAATAAAATAAATATGAATTGATTATTAAAAATCAACCAATTAAACACAGATTAGATTGAATAACTTTAAATTCTCGACTATTAACCTGAAACTAGTCGAGGAAGGAAAAGCGAGCATAGACAATTTTGTCCACGATATCCAGTGCTTTCAAAGTACTTACATTATTTGACGAATAAAGCACTAATAACCTTTCTTCACACTTTTATTTCAATTACCAAGTATTAATCCATTGATAAAGGCCAGTCTGTGTCCGAAATGTAAATTAATTCAAATAAAATCGTGAAGGAAGGTAAATTAGTCATAATAAATGAAAAACGACGCAAGTGCCATTTTTCGCCTAATTTCATGTGGTATCGTTAACGATTTGAGTCTAGTAAGTAGACAACCAAGAATCGTTGTTTTGTCCACTAAAGGAAGGCGCTAGATGAATGGTGGCTGAACATTTTATTAAAAGGTTATTAGTGCTTTATTCGTCAAATTAATTTGATCTTCACGTAATCGATGGTTTCGACAGATACTACATGGTAATCGGTATCGAATGGTCCATACAATCTATGTTTTGTTATGTCACTTGAGAGAGAAAATATATATATTGCGCTTTATATGTATATTTAACATTTAAACCGTTGTCTACTTTGTTTGTGATGACTTAGTCATCCTGAAAGACACCTGGGTGTGAAGAAAAGTATCCTTGTCTATCCTAAAATTTTAGTTAGTTTAGAAGTTAAGTTAATTTAAATAATATGCATAATATTAATAATAAAAAAGCAGATGACTGTATGGTCTCGGCCAAGGTAAAAAAAAAATACATGGTAATCCATATCCAATTCAATGAAAATAATTACTATGTTTTTTTACCACTTTTATTTTTAATTATATATATACAAATTTTAACAAATATATATACATAAATTCTTTTTTTGACTTAAGTGATAATGACCTATATACTTTCAAAACTTAAGTAGTAAAAAGTATCCGTGTATACATATTTATGTTAAAATTTGTATATATATATATAATTAATAAAAAAAGTGATAAAAAAACATAGTAATTATTTTCATTGAATTCAATCAATTTACTTACATTATGCAAGTCAAAAACTTTCAGTATTCAATTAATTATTCAATTATGTAAATTATTTAAATTTTCTTATAATTTAATTTAATTACGTCAACTATTTGATAAATTTTGACGAGATCTGAAAATTAATATTCGGTCCTGAAAAAAATCTTAGTACGGACATTAGCCTTCAGTTGGTCAAGATTAGCAGGCTATACAATTGCATTAAATATTCTCGAATCAAAAATTGTTGCTTTATACAATTATTTGTTATACAACAGCAATGTGAAGGTCCATGTCTGGCGTGCTATTAGCCCGAAAAGTAGTTGTTTCAATGATTTTTTTCTTGTTTAAGTACTTACGTAACATAAGTAAAAAGTTACAGTAGTTAACAAAGGAAATAATTGAAGTTGAATGAAAGCGTACTATGTTTTATATCACCTTTTATTTAAATATATTTATACAATATATATAAATTATCACGACTCAAGTTTCAACAGTATTAGTGTCATTTCCAAGTGACGTTTTATAATTACAAATTGTTTGTTCCATAATGGTGGGGGAGTTGCATATTAATGTGATGATCAATCAGTTTGTAATTATAAAACGTCACTTGAAAATGACACTAATACTGTCGAAACTTGAGTTTTGATAATTTATATATATTGTATAAATATATTTAAATAAAAGTGGTATAAAACATAGTACGCTTTCAATCAACTTCAAAAATAAATACCACATAGTAATGGATGAAACCATCATATATTTGAGAATATAATGAATTATTTATTTAATTTAATTCAATTTATACATATGGTTGTTAATATTTAAAAATACTAAACTATATAACCGAATTATTTAATGTGATTTTAAATACAATTTATAAATTACGTATCATAAAGTAGATCAATATAATACTCAAATATCTTGTAAAAAACATTATTAATCTAGTCGTTTGCAGCAAATGTCCATTAAAAATGATCGAAAAATCTGTTGTAACCCAGCTACATAATGAGTTTCCTTCACGTATGGTTTCATTGTAATCCAGTTCGGAAAACTGATTTACATCATGCCCCAAAAATCCGTCGAGTTCTTGGTACTCGAGAAAGTCAGCCCATTTTATCTCCCGCGGAGTGACTTACATCTAGATAACGACTTCTTGTTAAATTCTCAGTCGTTAAGTCAATTTTAGTGACTGTTCCCACAATACCGGGTTGTTGCGTTACTGAAACTTTATCGATTTTCCGCTCAATGTCATTTTCCTTTGATCATCAATATGTGATGCTCGAGGAATTGCCCCACTTTATAAATTAATTTAATAATTACACACGGATATTGTGAGTCTCTTTTTTGGAAAGTTAATTATGTAGATTTGTCTTCTAAATATTTCTGTAAGCATAACATCCTGTTATATTGAATAACATAAGAACCGAATTAACTGAAGTGTCATTTCCTTTCTAGGTGTACAACATATGCGCCTATTGAAATAAATCCGGGGCCATTACTAGGGGACACAGAAAACGAACAAAATATAATTTCCGGTGATTAATCATTCTAGTCTGGAGCAACCAGCGCGGAATTATTTATATTACATAAAATAAGACAAATAAATAAAAAAATAATACTAATTACAAATCTTGGGTTAAAAGTAAAATGATAAAAACGGTTTTTAAATTTAAAAATAATTGTCATTTTCCGAAATATTGAAATAGTATATTTCATTAGGAGTTCAGAAAAAAGGATTTTTCCGTGCGCGCTGACACGGGAAGTCATGCAAGCACGGAAAAATCCATTTCTGGACGTGTAATGAACGCTATTTTTTATTATACTTATCTGAAAACAACAATATAAAATTAAATATTTAAATTATTTGATTTATTTTCAAACCAGTAACATCTATGGCAGTAATTACACTAATTCTAAAGAAATTTAAATGCAATACCTGTTTTTCGGAATTTGATCTGGTAAGCACTTTATTTCAAAATACAATATCAGTATATTCTAAGTCTGTGTACATTTGAACAAATTTACGAATTTCACAGACGGAAAATAAAACGTCAGTGAAACACAGAAGTGAAAAATACATCGTTGCTATGGAAATCGGTTAGTGCACGGAATGATCGCACAAACAAACTTTTTCTGTGCGGTCGCCTGAAAAAGTGACGATTCCATCATTCTAGAGGCATATGGAATCAACGTGTTTTCAGATAAGTATAATAAAAATACATTTTATAATCAGATATTCACATAAATGATTTATGAATATCATTTATTTGAATATGCGGGAATTAAGAAAAAAATATTTAATTGAATATCACTGTAGAATCAAATGAGATTCACTATACCCGGATGTATCATTTAACCTGACAAATCAAGAAAAAATGTAGACGGTTGTATTCACTTTACTTCACAGTTTTATTATACACTAAATGTATGTCATATTGTAAGTTTCTTACCAATATTAAAGAAAAGTGATTTGAAAATAATTAATAAATTATTTCCACATTTAGCTCTGTGCCTTTTGACTTACGCTTAATGCGTTTTTTTTTCTTACCAATGTCTTTTAGCTCTTAGATTTTTCCTCTTCAATCTCCCATCTTTACAAGAAGATATTATTTATACCGATGTTTGTAAGTTTAAGAATTCAGTTGTACTATTGATAATGAATACTTAGTATCCGAAATGTACATTTAGTATATAAAAATAATACTGTGAAGTAAAGTAAACACAACCGTCTACATTTTTTCCATATTGAAAAACTTCACGTAACCCCATCTCATTTATAAGTGACAAATCAAAGTAACTCGGGGGCGGGGGTTATCTTTGAAATTTCAAATCGTTACCCCTTTTTAATTGAAGAATCGAATTCTATGAATAAAAATACATAAGATTTTATTATAACATTATTTTTATTCGTTGCAAATAGCGCTCGCAAAAATTAAATTTAAAATAAATAAAAGGTTAGTGGCTTTTACGCATTATTTTCTTTGGTTGTACACTTCCGTCAGTAAAAAACTGATTAACAACGAAAGAAGGGCATCATCTTACTTTTTCAAGAAAACGCTCAACATTGTCGAAATTTCTCCTGCATTCGCCATAAATAAAAATGATTTCAATTTTTTCTTACACAAATACATCATCCACGATGAAAAGTTAGAATTATACTCACAATATGTGACGTACAATAATTGTACTAAGCTAGCTTGCTATCCACAATTATAAAATTGAAATTTAAAAAAAAATGTATGTAATTTTGAAATTTCAATTTGTATATTAGCTTAGTACAATTATTTGTCACAGTCATTCTCTTCTAACTTTTCATCATGAATTGCACTTACTACAAGACAACATTGAAATGATTTTTATTTATGGCAAATGTAGGAGACATTTTTACGACGCTGTCAGTTTGTATGCTGAGCGTTTTCCTGAAACAGTAAGATCACGTTCTTCTATCGTTGGAGTTATTAATCAGTTTTCTACTGACGGAAGTGTACAACCGAATAAAATAAAAGGTTGCTGGCTTTTTACCACTAACCATTTATTTTTTAAAAAAATAATTTTTGCGATTACTGCACAATATTAATAATATTAAATATAAAGTAGTTTTATTCACATGTATTTATATTGATTTCGTTATTTTTATCATACCCGTGCTACGGCAAAGTTTTCCCTTTGTGTAAAATTTATCATCTTGCATTTTGTTTGCATACTCCTATAACATCTGGCGCCGATCCCTTTGTTTGCAAAGCCAGAATTAAGGGGGCGAGAGAAGATAACCCCAGCGTTATCATTCACCCTTCATATTTTATTATGTAAAAGCAAACGAGGAATTAATTTCGCTCGTTCTGAGAGGATTACAAATAAAAGCTGAGTATAGTGTAGTCTACCAGTAAATGTTTACTACACATATTTGTTTTGTCTAATAATTATACGTAGTATATAATTAATACTTTTAATTGGGGCTATTCTGTAAGAGAAAACGTAAGATTTAAGGTATCTATTATGTTCATTATCACAGTCTTAGCAGGTTTTGATTTATTATAATTTATAGAAAATCCACTTGAAATATGATACTTCTCGGATAACGATCATGTTATGTTGAAGGTTATCAATACAGAATAGCTTCGAATATTTAAAATAATATAGAGATGATTCGCACTTTTGCAGTTATTTAAATTACAATGAAATTAAACAAGAAAAATCATCGATCGCGACCACTTTCATCTGAGATCTCCGTAAAAATGTTTAACAACCAAGGGCTTAAAGGGCAGAGCTCTACTGATGAAGGATGAATCCCGAACACGTTTCTATAGATAGCCTTGTAATTATGATTTTAGGATGCCTTTCATTAAATATTTAAACCGTTGTACAGTAGTACTGGTATGCAACAAGCAAATATCTGTTATGTAAGGATATTTGTCAAAAACTTACAGTGTAAGTATTTTTGTTGTTTTTAGTCGAAAAAGGAAATGATCAAATTTTATATTTTACTTGCTATGTTGTAAGTGGGTTAAGTGGAAGAACAGTAACAGGTAATGTTGACTCAACTTCGTCCACTCTCGCTTATTATAAGAGATCGAGGGTAGGTTTAAATTCGGCACTTTTGCAGAATTTCATGCGGATTAATATTCCGTTGAGAAAACTGGGCTAAGTTTCTTTGTTTTCAAGAAAAATGAAAAAAAAAACAAACTGAAAAATGCAATTTTCGTTTTTATTTATATCTATAATTCTTATAGCACTTTTTATGATCTAATCGATGGCGTACTAATTTTACTAATAGCATGTTTCGTTTCTTCTGGTCCATGATCAACTTTCTTATTTCTTATGGGCACCAGCATCAGCATGAAATTCTGCAAACCCTCTATCTCTTATAATAAGCGAGATTCCCATGGTGAGACTATAATTTGAAACACCCTGTATAGATTGTATCATACCCCTTTTTAATAAAGGCATTTATTATTATTTTTGTGATTTTCCTTGTTTAATTCTATTGTAATTTTAATATTTAAACAATCCGACACGTGACAGGATTTAAGAATTCGAGAAGATGAATATTTAAATATTGGTGGTTCATAATGTAATTGTTTTTATTTATTTTATTGGTAGATTTTTAATAATCAATTCATATTTATTATTACAATTACACATAGTTTGTCACATTACAACTTATGAAACGTATTTAAAACCAATGAACATAATTTTCAATCAAAGGTTTGTTTCAACATCGTGCTAATACCGAAAGAATAATTACTTTATGCTGTGTTGACCTTAACAATTTCTAGTTGTCATAATTGATATTTTCAAAATAAGTTAACCTTGCTCCTCGAGAAAATAAAACGGTAATTACGGATATGATCGGCGGGCCGGATAATTGATTTTATTTTTACGGACGTCGAAGGTGAAACAATCGGTCGCAATGTTTCGTTTCGAAAACCCGCACGTGCGCGTTTAGCGAATCATCGGGCGCACGTGTAGCGACGACCTTTCCGGCGAGGAAAAATCTCAAGTCGGTCCTTAATTGAGTTATGAACGATTGCAAAAAATAGACAGCAGTACGCACGCACGTGTTTTACTGGGGAATTACTGTTACTTCGAAACAAATAACTAAAATTCTATTGTCGTTTCATGAAATGGCGTTTATGATGTTTATTACCTGATGTCCATTTTTAGATGTGAATTTAATTGGCAGCTGAACTTACCTGAAATAAGAAAGAAAAGATAAATTAGTATTTACAAAAAAAAACAATAAAAATGTAAAGTTGTGTTTTGATTATAACATTAGACACTATATTAGACCAGTATTTATCCAGCGTATGATGGATAACTAGTGATGGCCATTTCGGTTTTTCGAACCTCATCAGGCTAGTGTGTTCCATGTGCAATGCCTTGATAAAGGCAGCTGATCAGACGATGCCACATGAAATTAGGCGAAAGATGGCGCTTGCGTCGTTTTCCATTTATTATGATTAACTACTACATTTGCTCAACTGTTGCCCAGAATTACGAACAATGGCCAATTTTATTACTAGCTGACTGTAGGTCAAGAGTTAACTGACACTTAAATCGTAACATAGCGTGTATTAAGACCAATAGCCTACTGGCTTAATTATATAGATTATAAATTTCACGATTTTTTTAATAAAACCACCATTCATCTAAAGCATGGTGATGGCCATTTCGGTCTTTCGGATCTTATCAGACCAGTGTGTTTCAAGTGCAATAACTTGATAAGATAGTTGAACTTTTTTTTTACTTCTGTGTAAAATGTTTCAGCTGTCAGGCTCGAAGGGCTGACGAGCGCTGGTGATTACTTTTCAGACCCATAGCAGCCGTCGCCGGTCTCCTGAAGTAAGGCACCCGCAGTTGAACGGTTTTTTTCTTCCTGCACCATAAAACAATTCTCCTGAAAGGCATGATTAATTTCGCCACACACTTTAACCCCCAGCGGGCGATGCTTAAATATTTTTGGATCATACTATAGTCTGTTTTCTTTTAAGATTACAAACAGGGAAGGATAGGTAAAATTTGACGTTGTTTAGCGTTTGGTTGAAATTGCGGAAAAACTCAAACTGGAGACATTCAATTCTCCGTCTTTATTTTATCTAGTGGTCTTCCTAGACTAAATTAGATTGATGATTCCTAGGAGTCTCCACGTTCCGTGAGTTTAGTTCGCCGAACCATTCAACGAGGGGGCGCTGCTATCGAATATTACGTGACAGGCTGCGGGGAGAGGGGTTCTCGCAGAGCAGGACATGCGGTGTGGGGGGGGGGGGGGTCCTACGTCCCGTAATATGTAGCGGAGAACGGGACGATGCAATTTCGTCCAAGCGCGGATACCTAAGGGATACCCCCCGGCGAGAAACATTCGATTGTTATCAATAAAATATTTTTTTATTAATTTTTGTATTCATATTTTGGTCTCAGCAACCTAAGGTTAAGCCATTTCCAAAAATTAGCAGGACATTCTTTATATAATTGTTTTGTTTCACCAAAATATGATTATTTTCTCCGACAAGTTTCAACTTTCGTCGAAATTATCCTTGATATTGATGACAAAATTAATAAAATATCTCTGTTTTACACAATATTGGTGTTAAACACTTAAGGGATGATTTCTTTGAAAAGCCGTTTGGACGAAATTGTAAGGTCCTCGGAGAACACCGCGCGGTATTTGAATAACCGCGTATACAATTAAATATTTACAACGCAATTTAAAAAAAAATCATTTTTACAATTAGATTTCACAAAACATTGTCTACATTCTACTAACCTAAATGTTTATTGTCGTCAATTTATTTAGCGCAATGGGATCTTCGCGGGTCCGTTTTAGAACATTCGGACCGTTTGGGGAATGTATTTTAATCTCGACTGTCACTTACTTGCGTTTTTTGATAATTTATCTAGTCTTCTAAGGGGCATCAGTTATGCGTATGTTAAGCACTTCCAATGCATGGAAAGACGACACAATTGCACTTTTCACGGACACAATTATTGTGAGTTATACAAACAGAGTACAGTTCATACTATTAAGACATTTAGAGATTATGTAGTGGCTATCATTAATTAATTGTTTTACACGGATATTATGAAAATATTGATCCTCATGTGTATTATATAAAATTAAGGGTTTTCAAATATTTAAAAATATAAATTCACGGCAGTGTGTGGTTCTGAAATGGTTCAGTTTCAGAATTTTCTTATTAGATTTGTCAACAACCACTGTGGAATGTTTTAATTGTTTTGATGCATATATATAGAGATTGTGTCATAAACACATAAGATTTTCTCTGAGATAATACAATAGGAAGTTCATTAATGAAGATCAGAAAAGCGGCCCGAGGATAGATCCCTGAGGCACACTATGTAATTTCTTTACTTTTGAGGATAATATTTCGTTGTAAAGTATACACTGCTGACAATTTATCAGATAAACATTGATAATTAGATAGGTGAAAGTTGTAGAAATAAAATTTTTGAAAAACAAAGAAACAAATCAATAAATAGGGAATTGTTACTTAAAGTAATAGAATATGTTGTTTTAATAAAATTGTTATAACATCACAGTTAGTGCGCGTATTATCACA
The DNA here is from genome assembly GCA_963082785.1 of Philonthus spinipes. NCBI lineage: Eukaryota > Metazoa > Arthropoda > Insecta > Coleoptera > Staphylinidae > Philonthus > Philonthus spinipes. The sequence goes on from OY720308.1 coordinate 22,353,906, forward strand.
AATCAAAGTGCGGCCTTAACGAAACAGTGGTCATCGCGTAAGGCTAATAACTCCAAAGCGGAAGATTCCGATTGGGCGACCCTTATAATTGTGCCGAAATCAATCACGTGGTTTAAGTTTTTAAATCAGTGTAAGTTTAGTCTTAGAGAAATGCACTTGTAATAGTCAAAATAATATAGTTAAAATTACTTGCTCCAAGACACTTCCTCAGCTCTAATAAAAATTAGAGTCATAACAAAATTGTCATATACTAAATTTTGCAGTAATAAAAAGATCTCTATTTAATACGTATGAGGACTGGTGACTTTTTTTAATAAATAAGCAAAACAATTAAGCAAAAACGTTTGTTATCCGTCATTGAATTAGAATGCAAACACGTGGATATAGAATAACGTGCCACCTTTTCCGCCCGACATTGATTTCCCGCGAACGGCAGCCTTGGGCCTAATAGACTTTCCTATCTCGGCGTGCTGGCTTTTCCTCGTCGACTCGATCATATTATTGCTTGTCGGTGATTAATTGGATTCGATGTGTGCGAGCATGTATGTTCGCTGCGGTGATCACATGTTCTATCTATGTACGCAAAATTGATTATGTACGTTACGCAGTGTGTGCAGAGTCATGTATGCCACGTGTGTTCATCGGAAAAAAAGCGTGATTTATTGATCGAGTTTTCTTCTTTTGTCTTTACTTAACATTCATTTCAAAACATACTTAACGTAATGTTAATAACTGAGGCTTTAACTTTGTTTTACATTGTTTATCAATTGAATAAAACACTTTATACTTTGTTTGTATAATACGAAATTTTATTTATTGTTAATATAGTTTCAACAATTTACACTTGTCAAAAGTTAGTTTGATAATGACTATTGTTGAAATTATAGTCACAATAAATAAAATTTTGTGTTATACAAACAAAGTTTAAAGTGTTTTATTCAATTAACATAATGTTGTTGTTTAATACTATTTAACGGTTAAAATGCAGTGAGGACTTTTCTAAAGAAAAAATCATTAAGAATAATTGTATTTCAAATATTATTGTGTGTGTGTAAATATTTTGGAAATTTGAAATTTTTGAAAAAACAATAAAGTTATTAAAACTTATTGTTTTTTCACGCACAATTAGTTAATTAGTTCAGTGGCATAAATAGTTAGAATAAGTTGAGTAAAAATCAGTGTTGTATTGAGTATACACAACAATAAGACAACACAGTATCAAGAAAAAGATAGTGTATTAAAGAGTGATATATGACAGAGGGTAATTGTTAAGTTTAACGCGTACGTTATTAAACTCTATGAATATATACATCTATTACAAAAGCTGCTTAGACTGTGATGATAAAATTAACGTACACGTTAAACTCAACGTTTCTTTTACAGAATAGCTTCGATAAAGGTTATATAATTATCGTTGATTATGAAATTTAAAAAAAGTAACAGCAGGTATAAACATTAATATAAGCAGTTAGAAATTAACGATAATTAGTGTTAGACAAGTGTAAAAAGTTTATGTGTAATTGTTTTTTTTTTTTTAATATACGAAGTTAATTTTGTGTTGATTTTTGGGGCTATTCTGTAAGGGAAATGTTGAATTAACGTGTACGTTATTTTTTATCCTCCCATCTAAGCAACTTTTGTAATAGATATTTATTCATAGAATGTGAATTCATTAATTAACGTACACGTTAAACTTAACATTTCCCATAAGGAATAGCTCCTATTATTGGAGCAAGTCTAGGTAGAAAAAAAAAAACAAATACCCGCAAATTATTGAATACATCTCTACACGTTAGAGTGACAGTATGTGTGTCTAAATCTTTTTATTGATATAATTATAAATGCTTACTTTTACAATTTTATGTTATATTCTTTAATTTGATTGCATTTACTCGCTTCTGTTCGACCTATTTAAAACTGGCGTTTATAGCACCAATAAACTTTATTAAACTTGCTATTATTATTAATAACAATTACTGACAATTATAAAAAGATAAAACAAAGAAAAAAGTTCTATGCTATTGCCACATTTCATTGCATAAGATGTAGACATTTCTACATTGTATGCATGTAGAAACGATGAATTTTCATCAAGTTGTAAAACCTTAAAATGCTATTTTTTGAGAATAATCTAAGTTTTCAGGAAATTTTGACTAGTACTGTATATATATAATTTTATTAAAGATTTTTCATTTTAACAGAGGAATAAAGTTTTTTTTTAATCAAAAATTTGTTGCATGATGCAATATTTTAGGTGTACATTATGTAATTCAATGTTCGACAGGGTATTTGCCCGGGAAGTTGTTGTTTTAATGTGCATTTGTTTAAAGTACTTACGTAACGTAAGTCAAAATGTCACAGAGCCTAATATGGAAATAATTTATTTATTATTTTTAAATCATTTTTTATTTAATGTAAACTAATTTCATAATTTAACTAATGGATAAACGTGTACTTTAGACGGTTCATAAGTGTGGATAAATCTTTAATTAAAAGGAAATTGAATAAAATTTTTTTTTTAACGGAAGTAAATAATCAGAATGCTTATATTTCAAAGAAGTGGATGTTCTTTTTCAATATAATATCTGGAGTAGGTTCAACATACTATGACAAAGTCTTTGGCATTGAAAAAGTTCGATTTCAAACAAAAAAAGGTTTTAAGTCAATGACCCGTTTAAAATTACATTTTGATTATTTGGTTGTTAACCTGTTGCGAATCCCGTTGGATCCAATTAGTTTACGCACGTGGAGGAGGGAGGAGGAGGGCTAACCGCATCGCGGCATTTACAACCGTCGCTAATTGGGACGAATCGCGAAATCACTTGCGCAACAATTCGCAGACGACGACGTCCGATATACATTTCACTCGGGATTGCACAATAAACCGACGGCCGGTCGGGGTTTTCTAAACACGGAAAAGAAAGCGCCGAAATTTGAAATTTGGCGCATGCAGCTCTCGGCACTCGTGGCACACGGCCCCGGTCCGATCAATAGAGTGAAAAGCCCCAATTTCTTCTCACGAAATCGATTCGGTGTTCGTATACGAGTATACGTGGTAATATAGACTAGCCAAGCAGAGCCAGGCGCGTTCTCACGAATTCCGCAATGTTCTAATTCTAGCGTTTTCATACTTATCGCTGGAAATGGTGTAGTCAACCTGGCGCTAGATCGATGACCCTTGCCGCCGTGCCAGAGCATTGCACTAGGTCTGACCTTCAAACTTGGTCATCTTCCATCCATTCCAACCGACGAACACATTCTACGTTCTTCTTTTACGGTTCATACTTAAATATTAACATGATACAGAATTGGATGATTCACATTTATTCCATTAATTTATATTACAACTATTTCTTATCGTTGATTAGTGAAGAACTTAATTTTTGAAAATCCATGATTACTTTAATATATATATATACATCGATGTCCCCTTTTACCAATTGGTGTCGGGGGATTACTTTAATAAATGGATAAATAAATTTTCAACAATTTTGTATTTAATTTTACTATAATTGTTTCGCTACGCTGTAGCTTCTTCAGGTGAAGAAAGTGAAGAATGTTCTTCATCTGAAGAAGCTACAGCGTAGCGAAACAATTGTAGTGAAATTAAATACAAAATTGTTGAAAATCAAAAATATTTTATTTATTCATTTATTAAAACAATTATTTCTATTAAATACCACACAAGTTTTAAATAACAATCTTTAATACGTATCAGTTACCAAAGGGATATCTCCTTGAAGATGACTAAAGTCGGAACTAATATAAAAACAGTGAAACAAACCAAGTATTTTAATTAAATATACCATAATTAGTTAAAAACTGTTTCACAGTATATTGATATATAAATACACCCTCTACTATAAGGGATTTAAATGTGTTTGTGACGCGAATGGACCAAAATCTCAAAGTGCCCTAAAAATATCATAATAATTCATTTATTAAGGTATTTTATGCACTACGTATATTTATAGCTAGTTTCTCCCGATATAGCGAAATGGCAGAACGGAGAGCAACTAATTGTGAGGGCAACAATATTGTCGTATCAGTTTGCCCATATTGAATTAAGAAAATACTCCTTGTACTTTTTTTCTATTTTTGTATTGTTAGCTAAAAGTATTTTTTATGTACTGCTACTTGTTTAAATCACTCTATTGGGGTTCTGATGAACCTTGTCGTATTGGAAAATGAACGTTTTTTTATTATGATTGAATTATAGATTTTTAAATAATAATAATAATCTTTATTAACAGATATACACAGAAACAAAATATAGAAAATAAATAATAAATATTACAAAATCAAATATATAATTTATATCTGTTAATTGGGTGTCGTATTTCCGCCTATTGTTTTTGATATTAATCACGATTTTGATTTTTACATAATCAATCTATTGTCAATTAAATTAAACGAGGAAATTTTCTGGCAATGATCAATAAAACCAAAGGTAAGCTTTGTATCAACTTGAATCCGCCGAAATTTTCAAACGGATGAATAATCCCTTCGTTAATCTGTTGAACGAGCAAACCGATTGTGTACATGCCACTTTTCGAAATTCTTTAAGGTATAAATATATTTACTTCTTCGCCCTAATCTACCTTGCTACCCTCACTCTAAATGTTTTATGTTTTTACCTGTATAAATGTAACCTTTTTTTGTAATTTGTTTCACTTGATAATGACTGTCAAATGTTGAAACTTAAGTCGTGAAATTTTGTATTGTGTAATATACAGGGTGTCCCACGAGGTAGTGGAAAGAAGACAGCTAGTAGTACAAAAATGAAATTTGGTGGCTTTAAATGGTTGGAAATGATGCCTCTTTTTGAATATATAGATTTAATTTCCGTGAAAATCATATCAACTTCGGAATTTCAAATGGGACACCCTGTATATTTATAGATTTTTGGAAAGGTGATTGAAAGACAAATACAGCAATACCATATTATTAGGGAGTTTTATTGTAAAATGTGCTGAAAATGAGTTTCTACCATCCAATGCGGAGATAGATGTCGACATACTCGTCATACGTAAAACTGGGAGACATTACTTACACGTAAGCATAATGTATTGTCAACTTGACATCGCAGATTTGACATGAAGCGTTTTCAATTGTTTTAACGCTTTTTTTGTTAATCCATGCCACCGCGATTATCTATTTCGATTATTACTACAACAATAATCCTTCATTTTACAATAAAACTCCCTAATAATATGGTATTGCTGTATTTGTCTTTCAATCAACTTTCCAAAAATCTATAAATATACAGGGTGTATATTTTCTGAAATTGATGTAATTTTCTAGGAAATCGAGATATGGAAATTAAATCTATGTATCATTTCAAACCATTTAAAGCCAGCAAATTTTATGTTCGTACTACTAACCGTTTTCGAGATATCTGCTGTCCATTACCTCATGGGACACCCTGTATATACAATAAATAAGTTGTGGTAAAAAAAACATAGTAAATGTTTTATTCAGTGATTATAATATGGATTACCACGTAGTAGCGGTCGCAACAATCATCATGATTAAAATTCATTAGAGTGTAAGTAATTTTTGCAATTGGAAGTAGGGATAGAATTTTATTGATCATTGCCAGAAATGTTCCTCGTTTAATTTCATTGTAATTTAAATAACTGCAAATGTGTGCATCATCTTTATTTTATTTAATTAAATCTATTATCGTTATAATAACTGAAATTATTTGTTATTCATGTAATAAAGGATTAAAAACTATTTTAAGTGCCAATAAATGGCACTAATACACTCTACATATTTTGTTGAATAGCAATAAAACTTATCGTGTACAGTTGAACAATATCCAAAAGAGAAATCGATAAACCAAAGCGCGGGTGTTTAATAAGGAATAGAGCTGCCGAACGCTGGCGTCGACATGAAACTCGACATGGACAAACCGATAGGATAATATTGAATGCGTGCGAAGGGAAAGTCCTTTCGCTATATCGGGTGAAACTAGCTAGGAAGCAGAAAACGAACATTTCACCGGCACGATTCGAAATCCGCGCGTTTCTCCACTGAAATTCTAATTAACTGGGTCTTTCTCTGAATTTCGTCACTCGCTTATTCCGATGTGGGAAGAAATTAATCGTCCTAGTATTATTACTCATTGCATCAGAAACGATATTTAAAAAAAAACGTCGTCAGCGAGATTCAGATTGTAAAACGCAAATCTTAAAACAAGACTAGTTTTAATGTTAATTAATTTATTAATATTAACCCTTACAGGTCGGATTTTATTTATATATATACAGGGTGCGCGAATTTAGTAGACATGCATGGGAATCTTGGTTATTTGAAGAGGTTTTTTTATTATTAAAAGGATGGGAGATGAAAGGAAATACAATTAGAATAAATGATCTTTTGGTTGCTAGACCCTTTTGACCAGCCTCATCTATTTTAATATCAATTTAGGACGTCACAATACATCCGACCCCGAATGAAATTTGTCTTTTTTTAAAACAAATTCCATCCGTAACGGGACTCGAATCCACAGTCTTCTGCCTCGCAAGCAAGGTCTTTGCTCATTCGGCTATCCCAAGCCCTAATATTTGAAGAGTTAGAGAGTTGGTTGTGAAATCTGGATCCCAACAATAACCCGAAAACAAATTTGAATATCATTTTTTTGATGTCGAGATATTGCCAAAAAACTGTATATTTTTTTCAAATTTATTGTTTATTTATTTAAAAACTATTTGATGTGGAATTTGCAATTTTTACATTATACAGGCACTTTTTTTTCTGAATTCAGCCTATAATTCACATTTATAATACTTGATAAATTCCCTTAGAAATAAACAATTATCTTTATAATCTTTTTTTATGTTGGCTGTGGAACCTTTAATTATTTAAATAATTATTTTAATGGCAATTAAAACATTAAAATGATTTCATATTTTAATAGCACTGAATATTTTGCGTGAACGAATAAAAATTATAAAGAAGTGTATGGTAATTGTATAAATCCATTGTACAGTAAGAAATAACCAACACAGCAAATCCATTTTTTTCACTTAATAATTTTTCAATTACTAATTCATCGGGAAAAGTATCATGACGGACGCATTACCATTTTTTATATTCTTTTTATTAAATTTATTTTAAATATCATCATATATAAATGAAATTAATTACTTTTTCGCACAAGAGGTCATAGCATATAGTAAAAACTAGCTATGGGCAAAATCGATTATTTAAGTAATCAAATACGAAATAATCGATTTTTTTTGGTAATCAAATGACAATTAAATCAATTCTATGATATACGTAATTAAATACTTAAGTGAAGTTGTTATAATTAATATTTCCGTAATCAAACTATTTTTTTTTTCTTTATTCTTTGTAGTTTTGAAATAAATCGAGTATTTAAAAAATCCATTTTGCCCATCACCAGTAAAAACTTTACAAATTGAAAAACATTTATTTATTTGTTTATTTAAAGTATGTTTTATTTTAATATGACCTTTCTAATATTGACATTTTAAGAATTTGGTGTGTGTAATACAAGCTCTGAATTTTAGGTTAGGGCAAAATTATTCCTGTTATATTGCAATTCAATCTTTTAATTTATCGGTTATGTGAAAAACAAATGTAGAAATGTATTTGGCTTTTCTATGTATAATTGTAAAATCAACAAGTTTTATATTCTACTTCACACAATATGGACTTCACACAATATGGAGCACATAATATGAAATTTGTAAAGACATATATATCAGAAGAAAAAAAACGAGAAGACCCCGCGTACTTATTTGAAAAAAATAAATTTCGGAACGATGTTCACTCCCTTAATATTAGATTTAAAGGTTCTTTATCGCCTCCTAAACATAAAATTGCTCTATTCGAACGATCATTCTCTTTCTAAATATATAAAGTCTACAATTCTTAATCAGCAGATTTGAAACGTTTAAAATATTCAGCATTTGTAAAATGCATTAAAAATACTTAATCAGATTTGTTTATTATCTTGTCTTATAGATTACTTCAAACTGCATAACTACTAGTTACTTATTACTTCTACATATATAAATGTATCAGTTTTTTGTAAGGTTTAGATGGTACACCAGTGTAACGTGACTTCTGGTTTCATCAATTTGTCTTTTGATGACAGAAGTTCGTTGATTTTTTATTATTCCCTTGACCGGTTGTTGTAGAACTTAAAGTCAACTTATAGGACGAAATACGTTTAATAAATCAATTGGTTTTGAATATGTGTTTACAATCACAAGGCTTGAGTGAGTGAGCTTGAAAAGGTGGAATTGTTCTCCTCAACACCAGAATAACCCCACCCTTTTTGGGTGATAATAATATATTAAAAAATAATTAGGCACGCATAACATTGGAAAGTAAAATATAAATAAGAAAATGAAAAATATTTATATAATGAAACTGATTTCGCGGACGGACGTTAATAGTATTTATTTATGATTTGATTTAAAATGAAAAATATTTGAAATATATTTATGACTTATTTGTCGTTCCAATGTTATCTGTGCGAGATAATACCTAATTATATTTACATGATAAAATATGTTAATTGATTTTTGTTGCAGCAATAAGAAAAATAAAAAAATAATGATAACAATAAGAGAAATAATAATATATATGTACAGGGGTACATTACACCAGTCTAACTGTTAGTTAAACTGAATCTTGCCTTATGCTTTGTAATATTAATATTAGTTTAGTTTTTACTATTATTGTAGAATTATAAAATGCATTACAAATAAATTAAATTATGATTTGATATATATTTGTCTTAGCAAATTCCATATTCGGGGCTATTCCGTACTGAAAATGTGAAGTTTAACGTGCAATATGTCTTCATAGAATGTTAAAGTAATTAATAACCTATACGTTAAACTTTTCCGTACGGAATAGACTCGATTATGTGCTTCTTATGAAGAATTGCCGTAATATATCGATAATTTCATTGCGATGTTATTAATTTTTCACCAAAAATGCCTGTGTATACTTAAAGGTGATTTAACTTTAAATATTCGTTGTTTACATAACGCTTACACATATACAATTATGTGCAATTAACCCTTTAACATAATCGCTTGCAGTTAAAGATCAAACAACATTACTTACAATTCCATATTGTTAATCCAATAATCTCGAAATATAGCAACACACGCGACCGTTAATAACACATAAACTAGACGGACAAATTCGCGTGGAAAGAAACAAACTACCACGGCGGCGTAAAGAGAGGGTGGTTAGGCCCTCACATGCCTAGGCCTAATCCTAACTATTTCTCCTTCCCTCGCTCAGTGTGGCACGGTGTGGCCCTTCGTTTCATTTGAATTCCCACCCCGATGAAGGGAGGAGGGTCGTCGCACCCTCCCCGTCCGCCTTCGGGGGAAGAAATGAAAGAAGCCACCCCAGAACCCAGACTGGAGGGCAGACAGCTTTGGAGTACAGCCAACAACATAAAACCTATTTACGAGGGAAACTCCTATTTTCGCGGACGGAATGCATTTCTCGGATTATTATGGGACGCGGGTAGGGGTGTGGGGTTTGAGTGAGGGTGGATGGTGAGGTTCTTAGTAATTAAAATTGACATTTCAGATTAATAATACCTAAAAGTTAATTACTTATATATTTAACAAATCAATAATTACTGAGTCGGCTTTTATAATGTTGCTATGTATATACAAATTGTACCAACAACTTAGTCACAGTTATTTAAATAAATTAAAAGAATTTAAAAAATAATTAATAGAATTATTTCTTTTTTTGCATATGTGACATTTTGACTTAAACAACTTTAAACAAACTACTTATCGTCTCCATTATGTAATTCAATATCTGGCGGGGTACTTGCCCCAGAAGTAGTTGTTTTAATATACATTTTCAAAGTACTTACGTAATATAAATCAAATTGTCACATATGCAAAAGAGGAAATAATTTTATTATTATTATTTTTAATAATGTAATTAAATGAATAGTGATTGAACAAACTCCTTTGCTATATATAGTTATTTTTCTATCAAACATACTTATTGGTATATAAAGTTTTCTTGATTAGTAACGTTTTATATTATTCCCTTCTGCATTTCTTTATAAGTGAAAATATTAATAATCTGATTTTTTATAATATCTATTTTATAAAACAAATTTTTAATTCATAATATTTTATCATTAGTTGGGTTCAGCAGAAACCGCCGGTGGAATTAACCAGTCATAAAAACTCAATTATTGTTCGATATAAACTTCATGAATGTTATTGAACTTATAAATTGTGTTATATTCTACAATTATTTGCTATTAACTAAAAAAATATTGCAATAAAAATAAAACAAGGAAAAATTACTGGCAATGATCAATAAAATTCGATCATTCCCCTTTTCCAACTGCAACTAACAAATATCTAAATGTTATATTTCTAATTATTATATATTGAAAATCTTTATTTCTGAGTATTACATTATATAATTTTATAATACATATACATACAATCATTTACATATTGTTAGACCTCAGAATCTATCGACTCTAATTATTATATTTGTAAATTAAATAAAAATGATATGACGTTTATCTATTGTAATCATTTTTAATATTGTCTTGTAATTAGGGTAAATCCTTTTGGACAATAAAGTGTTATTATTATTATTATTGCTGTATAAAAATCTGTTAATTACTATTATTATAAAAATATCTGATGTTCTTCAATAACCATTATTGTTTAAATGAGGAATTTAACAACATCGAATAAAAAAAGATTGCAGACGAAGGCGTGTAAAATGGAACATATCATTTAACCATTGTTTGCCTGTTGGCTCCCACCGAGCTATTGGCGGGCATTCAACTGAATAACTTCTATAAAGTTAAAAACTGGTCATTCGATGAATTAGAATGCATGTTAATGTTGATGAAAGGGGGCCGTTACTCACAAATGTGGGCACTTATCCTTTCACAAAGCCGATGGTCACCACCGGACATAATTAATAGAAGTAACCCTTTTTTCTCGAAACAGTCTGCATAATAGAAATTAAAGAACCGTTAAAATATTTGTTACAAGAATCTTAATAGATTGTTTCACATCGAAATTAAATAAATAAAAAAATAATATTTTCTGTTAACTCCCTTCTACTCGACAAGAAATTAAATCGTCAGGTTCTTCTTGCTGTTTATTTTCACCCAAAAAATCACGTCTCATCACATACTCGCTCTTCTGTTACCCTCTCGCTAGTAGTACTAAATGGGTTCTCACATCATCATAAAAGTTCATATTTAAGACACACAAGTTACATCAAGTATGAACCTATAATTTTTTAATAATAATATATCTTTATTCCATGCAAAATCATATAATGTAAATACTTCTGTATTGTGAAGGCTTCTCCTTCGTTATACAGGGTGAGTCACCGAAGTGCCCGTATTCGATATCTCCGTTGTCGTTAGAAATTCAGCATTAAGTTATTAATAAAACTTGCTTGACTTCTGAAGACGCATAAAATTATTTTCATATATATACAGGGTGATCAAATTTCACGGAATTGATATCAACTTTATTAGTTTAAATGGAACACCCTATATATTATATTTTTATTCGATTCCCCTTCAAATTGTCTTCAGCAGTTGCAGAGGTGTGCTAAAAAAAGCATTACTTTTTTGTATTTAGAGACAGAGAAATTAAATTTATCAGGTGAAATCTAATTTATCAGGTGATCTTCGATAATTGTTGAACACCAGTAGAAGAATAAAATAATTATTTCATTCTTTGTCAAAATTATTTTTCTTTTGGAGGGAGTGACAACCTTCCGACATTTTTTTACGTTAATCGCGAAGCCACATCCACAACTTACGCAATCAACTTCCGGTTAACTGTGTTTTCGCTGGAAGAATGGTCCAAAACCTCGGAGCCGAAATATCCGTAGATGGTGCGGGTATGGGTATGCCCGTCACGGTCGCGGATCGCGACTCGACCGATTCGCAAAGTCGGCATAATGAAAAATGCGTTGATTATCGGGCCGATGACCGGGTCTCAACGACCTCCTGGGTCCGATGGCCCCTTCAAGGGAAACAAGTATAACTATGTAGATACATATTAATGCCAAAAGGAGAAAACAAGGAGGAGGCTAACTGAACGTCCACATGTATGTGTATACGAGTGTTGTGTGTGGCAGCTGCTCATCCGCTCATCTGTTCTGATGTGGGCATAAAAGTTAATTAATCAAAGTACTTCGATTATAATATTTTGTGTAACTCTTTAATTTTAGTCTTCTGGTGGTTATCGATTTCATGCTTAATTAACTACATTATAAAATTAGAATAATTACAAAATTAATAATTAAAAAAAAATACAAAATTTATCAAAATGAAATAAAAAACACTAACAATGCGCAATAACTCAAAACAATGTTTAATTAAAATATAAACAAATATGATTTTCATTCTATTATAAAATAAAAATAAAGTTTAAAATAGTTATTAAATTTTTCTTTGACACACGGAACTAGATGTCAAATTTATTAATAAAAATTAAATAATAATTTTCTCTTATTAAATATTCTTGAATAAAAATTGCTGTATTATGCAATTGCGTAATACAATGTCTCTCGAAATATTTGAATAAATGAAATAGAAAGGAAATTGAAAATAATTTATTAATAAAAATTAAATTATATATATATATATATATATATATATATATATATATATATATATATATATGTATATATATATATATATATATACATATATACATATATATATATATACATATATACATATATATACATATATACATATAAATACCTTTATTCAGACAATTACATTAAATTTTATATACAGCTATATATTACAATTAAAATATGCATGAAGGTGTCCTGCGTTTTCAACCTGAGGTCTTTCTGTCCAATTAAATAGTAATTTTTATTAATCAATTCTTTTCAATACTAATATTTATATTTTATTCTTTTCTTCATACTAATACTATATTTCGGGCACAAAGAGCACAATAGTTTTTTTTTTAAATATAAAATTAAAAAATAAATAAACGTGTAATTTAAAACACAAATTTTCAATTTTTAATTGCATGATTTTTTTATGAATAAATTTATCAATTAGAGACCGTAACAGAAATTCAAAAATTAAATTATTTTATGTTGTAATTTTGTTTAAATTATGTTCCAATAATAAAAAAAATAAAAAAGAAAACAATTAATTATTCGTACCAGTAAATTAAAAAAAAAACAATGAATTAAATGCAAATAAACATTTTTAAAGTTATTCATGAGCCTAAATTAATTTATAGATTAATTAAATTATTAAAAAATAACCTAATACCAGAATTTTATTCTAAAAATATTTTTTTATTACATTTAATTTTAGGAAAGAAAGTGGAATTTATTTATCACAATGCTGTAATTGTAAAAAAATGTACAATGAACAAACAAAAAGAAACTTTTGCTTTATAATACATACTTGAATTATTAAAACAAGCGGTCAATTATAATGACATATATATTACATATATATGTCACTATAGGTACATAACCTGTGAGTAATATTTTGACTTATCATTGCTTACCTATTGCTTAATAACAAATCGCAACAAAATCGATTTATCTTCTATTAATTATTTTTGATTAAAAAATAAAATTTTGATTAATTAATAAAAAAACGTTATTCACAAATTGACTATAAAAAAAATTCCCAAGTTATAAAAAATATATTTAAATGGTTGGTTCACATTATGTGCAATAGATGTCAAAAACGATTGTAGAATTAGATTAACAAAATTAACTTTAAAACTAATCTACAAAAGTATTATTTTCAAATATTGATGTAATGTTATGCTTTAATGGATTTCTGTTTTACAGATGTTGCCTTTTTTGACATATGACTATCTTTTAAAGTTTTTTTTGTGAATGACCATGCCAAATCACAACTTACGTAATCAACTTCCGACTAACTCTGTTATCGTTATTTGGGGTGTACTGATGGCTCAGTTTTTAATTCCTTCATTGTCATAAATACAAGGCGTGATGCGGAAACCTCGAACCCACACGAAACAATCCTTAGAATTTGTTTATATAGGAATTAAGATAAAAATGGGAAGCGAGCTTAGTAATTATGAAAAGAATTATATAGCTATACTTTTTATATGACCGAACAAATTCAGAGGGCATTTGCTGTAGAGAGTTATCGGCCTGATTCAATAGCAAGGGATTTTTATTATTAAATAGTTCGCAATCAATTACCAATGTGACGTATAATTTATAACTTGTCAAACAAACTTACAACAAACAATTTCTTGATTCATTTGTTAATGAAAGGTTAAGAATATTATTTATAATTATTAAATGTGGCGGAGAGACCACTGGTCGATAGACAAATATAAATTATACATTTGATTTTGTAATTGTTGTTATTATTTTGTTTCTGTATATATTTGTTAATAAATATTATTGTCATTATTATTCGTTATTTTGTCTCGTTTTTTTGCGGTGAGTTAAATACCTTGCGGGATTTTATCTAATGTACAGATAAGTATCTATTTACATTTAGTCGCTATTTAAAAATCGTCTTATATTATAGGTGCTTAGAATGACAGATTTTTGTAATTATAGGTAAATGTTTTCCCTGATGTCCATTCTTTTTATGCTTTCGTTGAGGCTTTTGGGAATTATTCCAATTGCAGATATGATTATTGACAACATTGATATGGATTCAAACTGCCACATCCCAGCACTTCTTATTTTTTTTCAGCAATGGTGGACTCTAGATTTGTGGTGGATGGTTGGTAACGCCTAGTCAGTAATTATACTTTGATCCCATTACATTCATGCCGCGCTATTCTCCAGAATATCTAAATATATTTATATATATTTTATATTTAGGGTATACGTGCTACAAACAATTGTAGACCTGTTTCAACAACAGGGAATTTTTATCATCGAATTTTTGAGACGTTGGCAATCGATTGTAAATGTGACATATAAATAGTAACGTGCCAAATAAATTTAGAACTATCTTAAAATGAACCGCAGAATGAATAGATATTGAAGAATATTATACGAATGTAAATATTTTGATTTCTTCTTGTTGTGAAATATGTAGGGTTGTACATTATAAAATTAAATAACTTTGCTTCCTGTACTATCGTAATTACAACGCAAGTCTTTATTATTTAATCAGTGAATATTATACAAAATTGATTAAATTAATTATACACCTGTCACATTTCTCTTGACATTGCCAAGAAATTAAAAGCTTGGATTACAAGTTAACACTTGAATAATCTTGATTTAAGGTAAAGCATATCTTCTGTTGCATGCACTAAAATTCAGAAATGTCAAATTTAAATATGGGTGGTAGCTTTCTATTTGGCACGTTTGTAGAATTTCATAGTGATTATTATTTCGTTGATTGAGAAAAGTGGGCTACGTTTCTTTATGTTCATGAAAAATTAAAAAAATGATAAATGCAATTTTCTTTTTTATTTATATTATTGATGTGTTGCTAGAAATTCCACAAAAATGCCAATATCACTGTATTAAACGAGATTCCAATGGCGAGAATCGAATTTGAAATAAATTGCATTTCGCAAATATATCTAGCTATTAAATAAAATAGTGAGAACGGAATACAAGTTGCTTAATTTTATAAATTAAATATTTATTATTTAATCCGTACGATCCAATCGGTCACCTCAATATTACACCTGTATAAACAAACTCGAGAAAGTTCAGAAAAACAAATCTTTAAAATGCTGTATTACAAATTATTCCGTCAATATCCATCTTTTTCTGTTACTTACGAAACACTTCTTTTAGTTCTTGTCGCTAGTTTCTTATATACAAACATATTTATTTAGTCAATATGATAAGAAAAATTTACAAAATTTATAATAACAATACGTACAGTTGTGTTAGTAGTCTTATTTTCATTGTTCTTGTAATTTGAAAATATTTATATTTATATTTTGTTTTGTATGTTGAGTATTAGATTATCTACGCATTCATGCATTATTGTAATTTTGTTTGTTAAATTTTCCTGTAATTGGATACATGTTTGTTGAGAAATAAATATTATTATTATTATTACTATAACACAAATATTATTTAATTCAATTGTTATGATATTTTTACATTTCTCCTCGCATAACCAACAAATTACAAGAAAACAATTGAATAATACAGTTTGGATTACATGTACCAATTTCTTGAAATGTGAAATTGAAAAGGTAAACATACTTTAGTTATCAAAATCTTACTTAGCTTACGTAAAATAATGCTACCTGTGGGAAAAAATGTCGGACGTCGTTGTCGTGTACGTTCACTTTACCTCAACGAATTTCGGGCAATTATCTCACGCAATTCGGCGGAACGGAAATGTTTCAACGTTTTCTATTGGGGTTTCTAAAGACAGACCTCCAATTCCAATACTATCTGCGGGCCGGAACACCTTCGTCTCGCGTTTTGTGACATTGATAGGAGGACGTCAGTGGCAGTCTTGACATTTTCGCACGCACACCGATCATGCCCATGAGCTCTATTAACCAAATTAGTGTTTTTTTTAAGTAAATTCAAATTAAATTGTAATTTCGGCGAAGTACAAAATATTCTTCTCTCAAAACTGTATTCTAGATAAAAAAATCTATATGTAAAAATTATTTTGTTATTTAATAATTATTTTAATATTTATAAAAATATGACACCTATTATGCTATGTGAATGAGTAATTAATTTTTTTCATGGACATACGAATATCATGATGAACTGATGAATGTGGGATAGCGAGAAAAAAAGCGGGGCACAAATTATGCGACACGCGTGTTTTTTCAAGCGGTGGCATTTAGAAATTGAGTAGACGAACTATTTATGTATGTAATCGTCGTAATAAGACCTTCAGAATCTGGCTCATCGCCTTTGGTGGACTACCCCTGAACATCACAGGGTACTAATCACCACTTATCGGTATCAAATTTAAAGACTATATAAACAAGAAATTTATGATTAAATAGTATTTATTTAATATTTTGCAATCAACCACTTATTTGACTCATTAACGAAAATAAAATTTATTTAAATGTACTAACATATAACAATTAACATTTTTAGTGCACTTTTATTTTTAATTCAAAAATACCGTTAACTGTTAGAGATATAAAAAAATACTTTTTTAATTTTGTGTCTAAATCTTCAATCATACCTTTTTTTTCAATCGATAAAAACTATTTATTTTATCAAAATAAAACAAATTAAAAAAAAATAATATCATTTCGATAGACCATGACAGACTACTAACACAATTGTACATTTTGTTATAATATATTTTGTAAATTTTTGTTGTCATATTTGTCTGAATAAATATGTTTGTATATATATAATATCATTTTAATTTTTTAATATATCATGTACCTTATTCTTTTCTAAAAATTGTTTTTTTCAATAAAACATGATCGCTTTAAAACTTTTCGAGATAATTTGAGTAGATGTAAGGAATAGGTCGAATTCCAAAATAATTCAACCCGCTGAGTATTTTGGTAAATATAGATGCATAACAAAGTACCGTTTTACGAAATTTGTGTGATGAATCAATTTCTGTAGGTCTCGACAGTGTCGGGTTAACGGTCCATTTTTTAGAGGATTAAAAATTGAGTTTATTTAAAGTTCTATGGTTATATAGCTATAGAACAATTTAAAATTATTCAATTTAATCTGTGTTTTATTTATTTTATTGGTAGATTTTTAATTATCTATTCATATTTATTATTTCAATATGCACTATCAATGTTTAAATATTAAATTATTATTGCATTTTTTGTAATAGGTGTTTAAAACAATTTTCTATGGCAAGAATACACAGAGTTTTTTATTAAGCGGTAAATATTGATAATATTAAAAAAGTTAATATACGCTCTAAAAATTCATATAAAAGAATTTGAAATCACATTTGTAACACTTTTACATAATCTATCAAGTATTTCAATCGCAATTTCTAACGCATTGTTTCCGCTAATGTGGATAATGCGTTTTTAATTCAACTCTCCAAGAGAAAAAGAGAACGGAGCTCTAACCTGAATTGAAAGGTCGAAAAAAGAAAAGTATCATAGGCCACTAACGGTTTCAAATTTTCAGAACTAGGTTTCCGTGCGTGCGTAGAAAGTGAAAACCCCTGGAATTACTCGACGAGAATCGATGGACCCCCAAAACTGAAAGTGGTTCAAGGTGACAACGTGAAAATCCGGGGCTCCCTCACTCACCAACCCCCTCCCACCCCCTTCATTCCGGAGAGATAACGGAGAGAGTATGCCAGAAACCTTGACCTTTGGCCCGAACGGAACGGAATTCGGGTCGCGGGGTGACTTCATTGTTTCGAATCTCCATTCGTTGATTTGTTCGGGCGGATAAGGGTCACTTTCACTCATAAAAAAAGCCCACTCGTTTTGTAACAATGAGTCGCTGTGGCAATTGGAAAGCATGCCGAACCGAAGCGAACCGAACGTGTGCCCCTTAATGAATCGCTTTACGGCCCTAAATGATTTATGTCCTCTATTACAAGCGAGATCGTTTCGGATTGCATCAAGCTTGAGCAACACCGGCAATTATCCAATAATAAATATTTACAGCGGGATCTTATTCAATAGTGCACACAAGCGTAAAACGGGCCGGGACAAACGAATAGCACTTTCTCCTTCGGTGCGGCGCGGTGTGGTGCGAAATTTGCGTTCTCGTGAAATTCGGATTGCGTGCGTGCGGGACGAGCCGATCTAATTGAACTCGAAAAATGGGTATTGCAACTGTTTTAGATGGCCTCAAAACTGAAATTATGACAAGGCTATCTATCATAGGTTACCATTAATGTTCACGTTTCTTTTTGTTGATGGTCTTTACGAACCTTCAAATATTTTTTTAATAACCATTAAGGTAATAATAAATGCTTTTACATTGATTAGTCTTACCTACTGAAATCCATACCACTTAATGGAAGCTTCTAAACATACCATGTCCGTTATTATTATCAATTAAAAAAACTAATTAACTCAATTTTGTATAGAAACTCAAACCTAAGGCATGTTCTGTTATTCAATTTATACAGGGTAATTCTTTTAATTAAGCCTCATAGGGATTTACACGGGAAAATATACAGCGTGATAATAGTTATTAATAATGTTGTTTAGAATTAAATCACTTGAAGCAAGTTTAGCGTTAATGAAACGTTGGATTTCCACAAGCCGCTAGTTTTATGAAATAGGGTCACTCTTTACTAACATAATTACTTTTAGGTTTTTCCTTTAATCCATCAAAACCATTGTAAAATATTTTTATCAACTATTGATAATGGATGGATACAGTGTCCGAAATGTACGTCTAGTGCTTAAATAAAAACAGTGAAGAAACGAATTTAACCGTGCACATAAGGAATATACCAGAATTATGATCAATGACCAAATCTTATTACTAACTGTCTGTAGACCAAGAGTTCGTTGCCACTTAAGGCTCGATTTTAAAAACCTCAAGTAACGTGATTGATTTTTTCATTCGGTTTTATTGATAATTAAGTGGAGTGAATTATAGACATAAACTTTTATTCCGCAAATACGTTAAGCCTTAAATGCGGATTGTAAAATTGGGCCTAAATCGTAATACCTATTGCGATCAGTAGCAAAGTGGATCAATCATAGATAAAAAATGTTATGATTTTTCTTCAAATTAACATTTTAAGTTATTCAATTAGCTGGTAGATTTTCATCGCGACTAATTGGAGACTAACCAAATTTATTATCTTAGAAAGCATTGGAAAATTATTTAGTAGTAATTTATTAAGAGACCAGTGTGTATCTTTAGGTATATGGAGAAATAATGTAAAATGTTAAGCGCTCTAAAAAGTAAAAATGTTTACATTTTGCTTTCACAAAATTATTTTCTTTATTACTTACTATGTCGTGTACTACTTTATTTAATATTTATATAAAAAACAACAAAATCTGGCTAATGAAAAACTATAAATATCTCCGTAAATGTCACTGCCCTAATTTCATATCGATAACATTGCAAATAAATGCACAATCAAATTTGCTTTTCTTTTCGTCACTGTTTAGCTCTTTTAGAATGCCTAAAAAATGTTTTTTTTATATCACTTATTTCTGACGTGTAAGAGTCAAATATTATTATGTGATAGACGAAGATATTTCACGTCATATCTTCGCCTTTTCGTCACGTGACTGATGAATTATGTTATGAACCTCTCACAATTTATTTCAGTTAAATACACACAGAATTCTTATTTATAATTGATTGAAAACGGAACGATTTTAAAATTTCAATGTAAAAATTCAGAACTCTAAACATTTAAAAATAATGGGGAATGTGACGATTTATTTTTTTCATCAAAGCGGGACTCCTAATGAATTTTGTAAAGGCCACTAGATGGTGTTATCCGGGATAACGTTAAGTAACAGAATAACTTATCATGTTACTCATCGCCGCCAATAGATGAGACGTTGTCAATCCAACAAGATTACAACCACGAACATGTGGAAAGAAATAAGGGTTTTTTTCTTAAAGAAATTGTTTTTATAAAATGTGTATCACACGTAAGGCGACGTTGATTTTTTAATAGACAAATAACCGTAATAGTCAAAAAATACTACTAATGAGGGATTAAATCCCTAAACACGTGCCTATAGATAGCCTTGTAATTATTATTTGTTGTTTCCTTTCATTAAATATTTTCTACTAAAA
This sequence comes from Philonthus spinipes, assembly GCA_963082785.1. Lineage (NCBI taxonomy): Eukaryota > Metazoa > Arthropoda > Insecta > Coleoptera > Staphylinidae > Philonthus > Philonthus spinipes. The sequence goes on from OY720308.1 coordinate 22,374,633, forward strand.
CCTTTGCAATGCGCAGTAGTACCGCTATGCAACAAACAAATATCTATTGTGTAATCCGGCGGGGTATATGCTCGGGAAGTAGTTGTTTCAATAGATGTTTGTCAAAATCTTACAGGATTAGTAATTTTTGCAGTTGGAAAAAGGGATTGATCAATTTTTTTATCATTGCCAGAATTTTTCCTTGTTTAATTTAATTGTTATTTAAATTATTTAAATCATTGTTTGATCTGTTTGTGAAAGCGGGACAGACTGTTTCGGCCAAAACGGGTCGTGTGGTCACATTAGTCATGGGTCTCCTTGAAACACAAACCAGGGGTTGGACAGTCTATTATAATTCTTAAAACAGTATTATATTTCAGAGCGTGACTCAAAAAATAATGCAGATATGCGAAATTAATTTCACAATGTATTATTAGACGGCAATAGTAAGAAGATTTTGAGATGAAGATAAAAACTATCTAAGTCAGTATTTTATATTCGTCACACCAAATTTCACTTACGAGTTTATAAAAAGAAATTCTATCAAGTGTCCTATAAAGTAAATTATTCGTTTTTTAATGTACTTCACGTCTGACCATCGGATGTCCTTAAAGAGATAGAAATTGAATTTTTCTCGGACAAAAAATTGTTTTATGGTGTACATTACGTAATTCAACGTCTGGCGAGGTATTTTCCCGAGAAGTGGTTGTTTTAATGTGCATTTGTTTACGTAACGTAAGTCAAAATGCCACAGAGCTAAATGTGGAATAATTTATTAATTATTTTAATTCAATGCAAAAAAATATGAATACTCTTTTCTATTTAACTTTTATAAGACCTACATTTTAGTTTATGGATACAAATCCATAATTCAGTCAGAAAATCTGACTGTTATCTTCGTTTATAATCGCAATAGTTTTTTTTGGAATTTCGCTGCAGATTAAAGAGGATGTTGTAAGTATAAATGTTTTTATTTTATGATTTTTTTTCAGTCATTTTTTATTCAATACTTTATTTTGGAGTTTATATTTCTCCCCAAAATGAAGCATTTTTAAATAAATGAAATAATCCATTATCCTCACCGCATCTAACAAATAATCTAGAAAATGAAAATAAAAGTGTGTGTGTTTTTAAAAATTGAATTTTGTTTTTTATTGGTTGTGTATTTTTCGAAGTATTTGATGTCTTTCCATACATCTAACTACTTATTATAAGTGAGCGGACTACTAGTGTTGGTCAAAATCGAGTGAATGTAATTGAGTATTTCTGTATTATAAGTAGCTAAACTTAATAAATAACAATAAATTGGAGTTTGTTAATAAATAGATGATACAATATTAATATTAGAAATAACATTAAGGAAATTGTTATATACTTTATTTTTCAATGACAAAAAGATGGACTTTCCTCATCTCTAATATATACTTCACCCAATTGTATTCAAAGCAGATCTAAAGAATATAATTGATGCCACAAAAATAATTAAAGATTAAAATCATTGTATTTAAAAATGCGTGGATTTAATTGAAGTTGAAATCCTATATGAGAGGGAAATCCAATCTGATTTTTTATTGAGGTCGAGGAATCTGAACAAAAATATCGAAACTGATGCGTCCTTTTTCATGGGAGACTGAATAAAATTTGTATAAATTAATACAAACAGGAAATTTAACAGTAAATCACGAGTGTTTTGAGCGCTGAAGGCTGCCGGTGTTTTGTAGAAAGCCGACGGAAGAGGAGGAGGAGAAAAAGTAAAAGTGCGCAATGTGATAACTATGAAAGTTTTCATTGGATTTTTTTGAAATGCGAAATTTTTATTTGATGCGAATTTAATGATATTCATTGTTGCGTTATCGCAAGTCCAATCTAATTATTTATTAATTGTTATCGATTAAAATTCGAGCCCGATTAAATTAAATGCGCGCTGTATGACTTTCTATAAATATGAGTACACAAATACGTAGATGCGGTAAAAGTTTCCTCCGATATGAGGCGACCCAAATTTCTAACCCTAATTCGACACAATCGACCGCGTTCGCATCGAGTGAGTATGAGAATGTTCATCATTTTTATTTTTATATTGCACGGTTTCATAGAATTTGTAAGGATGTTGTATGATGTATAAATTATATTGTAATCAATATAATTGTTAATAAATAATTATGCTCGAAAATTATTTAAATAGACAATTAAATGTATTAAAAACTAGTTTTTAGTTAATTCATGTATTTAATTAAAAACTAGTTTTAAACAAAATCAAATGATTTTAATCTTCGAGTATTTTCAAACCAGCCAATATATGTAGGAAACTTTTTTGACAAATAAGAATTTATTGTTATTTATCAACAAACATGGAATAATCTTCTAAACAAAAATAATAGTGATAATTCATGAAAATATATTTTCAAACGAAATATTTTGTTTTTGATTATTTTTCGAAAACAATTATTCTTTAAAGTGTGTAAAACAAATATGAATAGATTATTAAACATCAAACAATAAAGCAAATAAAACACAGGATTAGATTGAATAACTTTAAATTCTCGACTATTTTCATCTTAATAGCCCATTTTAAAGAGAATTCTTTTCTTTGCTTTATTTATTGGTTTTTATTAATCTATTCATATTTATTTTATACAATATGAACTACCTGTCAACGCGAGGGAAGGTACCTCACGCTGATTATCAACTAGCTCAGGTTGATTTAAAGACGAAGCAACTAACCTTTAAAACACAATTGGTTTTAAATAATTTATTTACAAAAAAAATAGCAAAAAAAAACAGAGAGAGCCGTCACACAGTGTACATGTAGGTAGACCTGATGTAGCGTCGGCGTCTGGATGGAGGAGGCGTTCAGGCGGCAGTTCGGCGTCCTGTGATCGGCGTCGGAGTCCGTGGGTTATTGCGTCGGGGTTGGATCCAGGGGCAGGAACAAACACTACCCTTGTAGTGTTGACGTCGAAGCGGTTGTACTGGCAACTTAGATGCTTGGCGTCGGTGTTGACTGCAGGAACGACGGCGGAACGGCTAACGTCGGCGTCGGGCTGAGTTTCCTGGAGTCGGTAGGTTCCTGGATTGGACTGGATCCGGCAACAGCATAAGACACTACACTAGTAGCGTCGGTGTGGCGTCGAGACGGTTACACCATTAACCGTGAAGCTCGGCGTTGGTGGACTTCAGGAAGTATTGGTCCTGGAGTCGACTTCTTCTGGCAGGAACGACGTCTGGAACATCTGGCGTCTGCGTCGGTCAGAGTTTCCTGTCTCAGAGAGAAGGTTAAAATTCGAGGAACAAAAGTTCCTCTTGAATCCACATGCTGCCCCCTGTACAGCACCAGAGTGGACTGAAGATCTGGGTGGATGCATCCCGTATTTAATCGCCGAAAATCGTCTGGAGTAGGGATGATTTTCGAGGACCACGTGGCCGTTGGCAAAGAATTCACTGGAAAATAACTATCGTAAACAAGATAATTATTTCCAACGAATTCCTAAATCCAACCGTTAAAATGCAATTTGAAAGAATTACGTTAATCTGTAATCTCTCTTCTTTCAAATTGCAACGGCGGCCTGTGTCCTCTCCCTGGGCGTCTTAATCTGCTGCTCGGGCCCTAATTGCTGCACGATAATCCGGAGGGCCGGGCGGTGATCTTCTAACCTCGGGTCAGGTAAATGTTGACCCGTAGGTTAATCCGCGGCGGTCGGCAGGTAAAGTGCTGGCCAAAAACTCATTTCATAAAAGAAAAAATTAAAATTAAAAATTTTCATTTTGTTGACGCCGATTAAAATTAATCGCCGGTAACATACCAATGTTTAAATATTATATCTATTAATTAAATTATTCTTTAATTCATTAATCACAAATATAAAGCTTGAATATTTGAGGCCTTCACTTCGTGGTATATTTTCAATATTAAAATAAAAAAAAAAGACTTACAGGGCTATTCTGTAAGGAAAATGTTAAATTTAACGTGTACCTTATTTTTATCATCACAATCTAAGCAATTTTTGTAATTGATATGTATTCATAGAATGTGAATTTAATTAATAACGTACACGTTAAACGTAACATTTCCCATAGGGAATAGCCCCGTTAATAACATTTATGTCACTTAAGGATTTATTTCACTGTGACTGGTTTAAGTACGATTAATAAATCAAATAAAAAGAATTTGAAAATAATTAATTAATAACTGATTAATTAATTATTTTCAAATTCCTTTTTTTTCATCTGTGACATTTTTGACTTACGTTACATAAGTACTTTAAAACAACTACTTCTCGGGTAAATACCCCGCCAAACATTGAATTACATAATGGACACTTGCCGTTGCATATCAATAACATAATACGGGGTATTTGCCCGAGAAGTAGTTGTTTTAATGTACATTTGTTTTAAAGTGCTTACGAAACGTAAGTCAGAAATGACACACATGCAAAAGAGGAAATATATTGTATACTTTTTTCTCATTTATCACTTGGTAAAACATATTTAATAACCGTTTGTTATAATGAAATCACTTGGTTTTGTTTTACTAAAACAAAACCAAGTGATTTCATTATAACAAACAGTTAAAAGAGGAAATAATTATTTTCAAATTCTTTTTATTTAATTTATTTAAATAACTGTAACCATGTGAATGAATACTCATTTATATTGTTATTAAGTATGATTACCGTGTAGTCGAAATTAGTCATAGTGAAATAAATCGTCAATTGTCATAAAAAAAAGTTATTAAGTTTTTTCTTTATCCCAAAAATAAAACTTAATTTTGATTTTTTTAAAGAAAACAATTACTATTTTTTTTGTAAATTAAATTAAAAACTGTACAGAATACCCCTTATTATGTCGCTAATACAACTGTAATAAATATTTTAGATAATTGAAATAGTTTGAAGACCTTCAGACTCACTTAACCTGAAATAACAATTAATGGACATCAATGTTCGTTGTTCGCTGATAATTATGTTCGTATTTTCTACGACTAATAGCTAATTGGGTCACAACAAGTGGCTTCACTTACTGCCGATTCCTCTGTTTCTATTCGAAATGAAAAAAAAAAACGGCGAAATATTTGGCACGAGCGCTTCCCGATGCCGGAACGGACAATAAAATCTCGATCCGGGCCACGGTCATGTGCCACTCTTCAAATACAATTTTGTTTTCTAGTACATAAGATAACAAGTAGATATAAAGAAAGATAAAAATAATCGAATTAAAGTAGTTTTTTGAGATTTTAGCGTGGGTCGTGTATTAATTCATATGAAGGATAATCGCGAATGGAATAAATCACGTAACATAACATCATCGAAACGGCGATTCTCGGTCGTCTACCTTGTAGACCCAAATCGTTGACCACATGAAATTAGGCAATAGATGGCGCTTACGTTATCTCCCAATTATTATGATTCATAGAATCGAATTAATAGTAGCAAATTAAGAAAATACCGCATTTTTACAAAAAAATATCTTTATGTCATTCGATATTTTTTTGTAATAATGCGGTATTTTCTTAATTTGCTACTATTAATTCGATCCTATGAATCAAAATAATTGGGAGATAACGTAAGCGCCATCTATTGCCTCGCCCCACTTTTTGTGGGTGAGCAGAAGGGCAACTTTAATATTTTAATATTTTAAATAAAAACCCCAATATTTGATTCTTGGGCCTCAACTACGGGGCATTTATTTGAACATTTTTTTTTGTATTCGTGATAGATGGCGCTGTAAAAATAAATTATATTTAAATTCTGAAACAACAACATTGCAACTTGATCTATAGAGAGATAACCAACACATTTAAAAACAAAACAGATGTGACTTACAAAATTACCTATTTCTTCTGTTGATTCTTAAGTTATTATTATTATTAATCCTTTATTTACGATAAACACCTTTATACAAAAAATATCTACATAACAAAGAAATATACAAAAAATGTAAGATTAATTTCTATTGACTATTATTTACATCATGTCATATGCTAGATAGAAATTAATGAATAATAATAATAACAAAAATCAAAATAAAATATTTAGGAGTGTTTGTTTCTCAATATGATGTATATCTCTGGAAAAAAACATGTTACCATTCATTTCATTTTTTTTTTAATTTAGAATGAACTTTCGATTATAGCGTCATCTATCACGAATACAAACACACATTTGAAATAAAAACTGTGTTGTTTCTGGCACAGAATTAGAATCTGCAATGAAAGATGGGGGTTCCCATTTCAGATTCCAAAGTTGTCCTCCTCACCAAGTAGAAGTGGCGATGGAACCACGTGTCAAATTATTCGATACATTTTTCAAAAATATTGAATAGGTATTTTTCCGGGACTTTCTTTTATAATTATACAGGGTGTATGTACAAGTTATCACTGTTATTCCATTAAATTAAAAAACAGTTGAATAAGATACAGTATTATCAACTCAAACTTTTTAATTTTCGACTAAACATTGTGATTAGTTGTAATTATTCTGGTCCTCTAGTATAAACTCTTTAAATATTTCATATTATATGGGGAGTCTGAAATTTCGAGTTGTTCGCCTGTTGGATATTGTTTTTATTTTACATATTTCTAAATGTTTGAGGAAGTTGAGTTTTCTCGACTTGATCTTCGTTCAAGCGCTCTGCATATTAAGAATTTTATTTCTTATAATAAATAATTTAAATAAATGAAATATTTAAACTAATTAATAATTTGTTTTCAATTAAATTAAATAAAATGAAACAAAGATGATTCACATTCAAACAAGGAAAATTTCTGGCCATGATCAATAAAATTCGATCGATCCCTTTTTCCAACTACAAATAATTATTACATTGTAAGTTTTACAAACATCTATTGAAACAACTACTTTCAGAGCATTTACCCCGCCGATTAGACATTTTAATGAAAGGAAACAACAAATAATAGTTACAAGGCTATCTGCAGACACGTGTTTTGGGATTTCATCCCTCATCAATACAGCCCTTAGTGTTAAACAACTTTTAATTAAATATTTATTTTTATTTTATTTATATCAACTTTTTAACTACATTTTGGTAATAAAATTATATCATCATTATATCTTACAATTTTCTTTTCAATGTACAACAAAGTAGAAGCTTCAATAATTAAAAAGTTTATTAAGAAAGACTTATTCTTATTCGTGTTAAGTTTAACCTGTATGTTATTAAATAATCTCACATTCTAGGTTTATATATATCTATGACATAAGCTGCTTAGACCGTGATGATATAAAAATAACGTACATTTTAAATTTAACATTTCCTATACGGAATAGAGCCGAATATTTTTAATCTGGCAAGTAAAAAAGTATCATATTATAAGGAAAACACACGTTTTTGAGTTTCAAAAACTTTAATATAGACACTGTTACAATTGTTTCGCTGTATCTATAATAAAGTTTGTAAAACTCAGAAACGTCTGTTTTTCCTTACAATAAGTTATGGAGTTTCATCAAGTAACAGCCTTAGAATATTTAAAAACGTATAGACTGATACTTTTTCATTGACTGCTATCACTGCCACTGTAGTTAGAGGAACTTCAGATTGCGATCCTAACTGGTCAAGATGTTTTTCATCAGGAGCTAATAAGTTTAAAACTTCTATGTTACATTTTTGCATAGGTTTTCTTGAAATCCTGCTTCACGGATCCGATGTAATCAGAAGCAAATTCAGTAAGTCTGTGTTTTCGGGAACTTTTCCTGGTGTAGTTTCTTCGGAATGACTTTAAGTCCATATTCCTACATTTTTGTGCCTCCTCAGACAGTTGACCAATAGGAAACACAGCATTTGAAATAATCGTTGCTCAATGGATTAAAATTATGTACGCTGGCCGGTATGTAATAGCATGGATATTTGTTGATATATAACTTGGCCTTACTTTAAAGCCTGATGAAAGTGATTCTAATATTGTTGCACATCTATTAATTAATTTTTTGTCCACGCCTGTTATCCCGTATACTTCAGGGTCTTTAAAAAATCGTTGGAAGTACCACTTTCTCTGGGTCTTACCTGATCCACAACCAATCCCAATTCTTTTTTATTTTTTTTGCATTCCTGCTTTTTTTAACTTTAATGTTCTACCTTTACTTTAAAGCCTGATGAAAGTGATTCTAATATTGTTGCACATCTACTAATTAATTCTTTGTCCACGCCTGTTACACGAGATGATACTTCAGGGTCTTTAAAAAATCGTTGGAAGTACCACTTTCTCTAGGTCTTCCTGATCCACAGCCAATCCCAATTCTTCTTTATTTTTTGCATTCCTGCATTTTTTAACTTTAGTGTTTCACGCTCATCTTCACGAGCTTGCCATTTCTTGAAATCAAGTCGATATATGGAGGAAACATTAAAAAAATCTAATCCAAGCATGGAGAGTTGAGAGTCCAAAACGGCTCATCCTTTCTAATATTATCGATTTTATTCATTTGTATCGGCGTTGCTCCACCGACGTAACATTTTTGAGCGGAGGAAGTTTGTGGAATACCGTTACACACTTTCCAAAGATTTATGGGGCCAGTTTATGCATCGGTCTAACCACTGATCATTCATCTCAGAACACTTTTTCTATCCTACAAAATGTTTTCCATTGTGCAAAAATGTTAGTGCAATTTCTATACACTGCTTTTTTGGCTTGTAGATTATCTGTTATATTATTTGTAAAGCATGCTGGCATTTTGCAGACGAATTACCATTTATCTGTTCTCACCAAATTATGTATAAATCCCTCCACGTATCAGAAGTATATTTATTTTTCAAGTGCAAAGGGTAGGTACTTAAAAATTGTAGTATAGGGTCCAACACAAATTATATTGACTTTTTAATTAGCGCCTACTAGTACCCAATATTTTTCACCTTGTAATATATAAGTTTCAAGCTTTTTACTAACACATTTTTTTTGCGGGTGCTCGAAGGGCCATATTACTTTGACTCCAATTTATAATTTTTAAAGTGTAAATAACCTCAATACTAAAATAACTTTATTTTGGATTTAATATTATTGTTATTACATTAAATAAATAGGTATGGTAGGTACTTGATCCATCATTCAGATTAAAAAATACACATTGTCTTTGACCAAGAAATAATTCTTTAAGTATCACTTAAAATCGCTCTTGAAGTTGCATGTTAAAATTAAAAACTTTAACTGACCATATCTTGAAAATGCTGCATTCAATCTACAATTAATTTCTAATCTGATAATTCCTAGATATGTCACTTGAAATCTATGGTAAGTAGATACAAAATTATAATCGCAAATATTTTGAGTTTCTGTTCTACTGTGCGCTCCCTTAAAAATATTTTAAATAAAAACTCACATTGTTTGTTTTCTGTCCGTGTTATAAATGTTGGATACATACCTGAAACAAACAAAAATAATCATTAAAATGTATACTGTTTAAAAAATATTTGGATATAAAGAAAACAATATTTTTATATAAGATATCGAAAATGCACTACCATATTAATATAATATACAAAGTTAACGCTAACAAAATTGAAAAAAAAAACATGTTTGTTAAATACGCTTATTTATCACTGAAAACATCATATTTGCACGATTTATGATTCACATGAATGTTAATAGATATAATACAGTTGTTTCAACTACCACGTTCATCACCAGTTAATTTTATTATATTTTAACAGGTTTATTTTTTAACAACAACTAGAGAATATTTTCCTGAAAAATAAATTCAATGACGAAATTAATTTGCTCTAAATGTTATCACTGCATCAAATCCCCTAGAATTAGATTTTTACGTGAGCAATGATTGTATTAAACTAGCGATAAGATTATTCAAAATTTACGGCTAATTTTTACCGATCAATATAAAGCAGTTGGGCGATATTTGAGAAAAAAGTCAACTAGCCGAACACGTTTTGGTTGTTTTTATTTATTTACTGAAACGATGATAATTGTGTAATGACTCGTTGGACCTGACCTTCATTATAAACGGTATATTTAATCTTCATTGTAATGTAAATTTGTTAATATAAGAGCGTTTTTTTTTGTTTGTTTCGTATTTGATAAGATTGAAATATTCGTATTATAATTTAAATAATTAATATATTTTTATAAGAAACTTTAAAACTTTACTTTAAAACGTATTATTAGGCTAAAATAATAATAATATATTGGCTGAAAGACATTTGATCGAAAGCCAATTTTTAAATTGTACCGGGTGTCCGAATAAGAAAGGTCACAGGCTATATCTCAGGAACTATGAGTGCTAGACCTTTCAATTAAAAAAATTGCTAACAAAAGTGATCATGAGAAAATGCTGGAAATAAATTTCAAGTTCGTAACTCTTCCGGTAGGGGGTGCAATTAACAGTCGAAAAGTAATATTGCGATTATATTAAAAAAATGTTTAATAAATACTTCATAAAACTACAGTTTTTGAAATCATGATAAGTTCGTGAAACAAAAATGTTACAGAATTTTTTTTCCTACTCTTGAAATAAAGGGTGGGGGAAGATCAGAATTTATAAAGAGCAAATGTCAAATAACTCTTTTGATTTTTAACCGATTTTAATGATTTTAATGTCATGCGAAAGAACTTATCATGCTAATTAAATTTATTGGCAACAATCAGAAAAATAACTAACTTTATCGCCGCTAGGTGGCGCCAACTTAAAATTTAGATTATTTTCCTATTTTTCTCAAAAATTTCAAATGGGATAACATATTTTTCTTAATGTTAGTAGAAAGAGGATTAAAAAATAAGAAATTTAGTGAAAACCGGAAGTCTATATCTAAATCCTATCAGAAGTTATAATTAAAATAATTTTTATAATTAAAAATTATTAATGTAAATTTTAAGAATTTATGTGTTAATTTAAAATAAATGAAATTATAACTAAAATAAAAAAATTACATTATTTTGTCACCGGTAAGGGTCGCTTTTAAATTTTAATAATAATTTTCTAATTTTTTTAAATAAATAAATATTTCTTATAATGCAGGTGCAAAGAGTATCAAAACCAAATGGAAAAACATTTTTAATGCCAAATTTATATCAAAATTTTGTCTTTCAAATTGTCATATATAATACAATCACATAATTTTATACAATTAAATAAGCAGCGACATCCACTCTAGCAATAGCAGTATATCTATTGCTCAAGTTTTTGCATTTCAGATCCAAAAAATTATGCCTTTCCTCGTTCTGGGCCTGAATTGATAAAAAATATTTTTTAATTTGCCCAAAAATAAAAATCTGAACATTCGGCAAATCGTGATGACCAAAAAATAAGCATCCCTATCTATTCACCTGTCAAGAAAGAGTATATCCAAATAATTTAGCACGCTTTAGAAAATGCCCCCTGGTGTTGATAAACTAATTCAGTTTTGTTGTTTTTGTTATAAATTTTATTAACCTCAAAAAGTTTTCCAACGACATTTGAAATTTTTAATTTGAAATTTTCTTTTATATATAACTTGTGATAGAATAAAGGTATTGAGATGTGGTTTTCACCAAATTTCTTACAAATTCACACACTTTCTATTGATACTAAGAAAAATATATCATTCCATTTGAAATTTGTAAGAAAAATAGCAAAATTATATTCTTTTAACTTGGCGCCACCTAGTGGCGACTGAATTACTTATTTTTATAATTGTTCTCAATTGTTTTAATCAGTATAATACGTTCTTTCGTATGAAATTAAAATCATTAAGATCGGTTAAAAAACAAAAGAGTTATTTGACATTTGCTCTTTATAAATTCGGACCTTCCCCCACCCTTTATTTCAAGAGTAAGACGAAAAAGTCTGTAACATTTTTGTTTCACGAACTTATCATGATTTCAAAAAGTGTAGTTTTATGATGCCTTTATTTGAACTTTTTTTGAGATAATCGCAGAATTATTTTTCGCCCGTTCATTGCGCCCCCTAGAGATACGAACTTGAAATATATTTCCAACATTTTCTCATGGTCACTTTTATTAACATTTTTTTTTATTTGAAAGCTCCAGCACTCATAGTTCCTGAGATATAGCCTGTGACCTTTCTTATTCGGACACCCGGTACATTAATTATGTATTATCGTTGATTGAAAAATTATATAGATGCGAAACGCATATAGAATGAGTGACCCATACCACCTTTCACCCGCGCAGTTATTTCTCTTAATAGTCAAAAATATTTACCCATTAGTCTAATATACTGATACAAAATTGCATTTGTTTTCATTTATCCATTTGAAAGTTATGATTTTTTTTCGAAACGTCAATTTTTCCAAAAATATTAAAATATTTCAAAAAATATTAGGTTTAACCCTATAAACATATTATGAAAGTTAACCTTAATTTTGATGTAGAATCTGAACAAATATAAAATATGGGGTATTCCATTAGAAAAATATAAGTATGATACGTCATGCTTTTATGGGACACCCTGTATATTTTAAACTAATTTTAAAATGTGATCCTAATAGACCTACATACGCCTGCGAAAGCCGATTTTGAAAAAAAAAACATTTAGCCGTAAAGCTACTAGGCGCACACGCTGAGACACCCTGTATATATATTCACTCTAAATCCTCTAATAAAATAGAACTACCAATTAAAAAAAAACATCAGCGTTTTCGGTATTATCAAAAAAATGTAGTAAGCTTTGACTTTTTCAAATGTTCATTAGAATTTTTAACATTCAATATGATTGGACTTTTATGATACGTTTGTTGATATTTGATGAATGAGATTTCTGCCATTTTAATTACGTTTACTTGTATATTATCTATTTAATTCTCCATTGCTTAAGGTAACACTTACCAAGCTGATATTTTATGTTTTTAATTTAATTAACTTTCGTAATAAAATAATTTGTACTTAATCCATGAAACCAATTAGTATTGGTTTATTTTTAATAAAATATTCAACCGGAATTGTTGTCGATGCCATTTATAAATTGCGAAAAAGATGACACTTTATGCTATATTTCCAATTATATGATAATTTAACTGTACTTACATCTTTTTCTGAAATTCGTGATTTTTTCATACGTTCGGTGATTTTAAACTGAATATTATTAAAAACTTGTTTCGGTCCTCCACTTTAACCTTACAAAAGAAACTATTCATTAAACTGCATAATTTTCCCCAAAATTTTTAGAGATTGCTAATAATAATAATGTATTTGTCAAACAGGAACTATTTCCTAGTTATAACACAACACAAAAAATCTTCCTGTATGTACAGGGTGGTGCCACATATGGAAAACTTGTTAATTTTAAGAGATACCGATAAACCGTTTTCGGGCAATTTTTAATGATAAAAACAATGGCGAAGAAAAAAATAATCTATCTTTAAACGTTTTCAGGTTATAACCGGAAAATGATGACGAGTCATTTCGATGGTGCCTGCAACTCCGTTATTATTAAAAATACAATAAATATAATAATAAACACTTTCTCAAAGCAACATTTTATGTTGACATCGAAAATATTATCACATTTTATCATTTTTATTTTTTGAGTTCTAACCTCAAACTTCGATTTTTTTTAATTGTGACTAGTCGAAAATGACAGTACTGGGTAGTTTATTATTATTATAGATGTAAACTTAGTTTAAAATTTCCTTGCAGTTATAAAAATCGATGATCCGATTAATAAATAATAATAATAGTTTTTTCGTAGATTCCTAACATATATAATTTTTTAGGTTTCTTTTGCGTTTTAAACAAATTTTATGAAACCATTTTAGATTCCCATGGAAACAAATGAAAAAGATATGAAAACAAGCATTAAGAACTATAATAACTAAACATTTTATTCATTTAATTCAAATGTGTATATGTACAATAATATATAAAAATAAGAATTAAGAAATTACGAATTTAATTTAATAAGTAATAAACTATATACACAATAAAAGGTAAACAATGAATTATTGTAAAGCGTCATGCTTGTGTTTGTTAATTATATACATTTCAAATAGAATGTATCGACATGTCAATGGAAATGTACGAGAGAGAAATGTACAAGCGATGAAAGACCCGAACACTGGCGAAATGGCGGTGTTCCGTTTTTAAATTCCATATATGCTTGTAAACGTTTTTTTTATTAGTAACAGAATATTTTAGTTGGTGATGGACAAAGTTTATCTTTTCGATATTTTTGCTACTGCAAAATTTAGTATATGACAAATTGATTGAGTGAGTTACGAAAAGATCAAATGTATTTTGTCATTGTGTCCGAAATATACATATGGAATAAAAATAAAAGTGCGAAGAAAGGATATTTTCATTTTATAAGCGGAAGCTTTTTATCAATTAGTATATGACAATTTTATTAATGCAACAAATTCTATCATTGTCTCTAACTGTTCACTATTTATTGAAAAACATCAAATTACTGTTACTTATGCACTTTATTTATTTAAAATTGCTCATTTAAAAAATACTCGATTGCTAATATTACTCGATTTTGCCCAAAACTAATTTTAGTTGAAACTGAGAACTTTTTTAATAAGAATGTTTGACAAAATAAATATTTCTAAAAAAAGATAATTTCACTTACATTTATTATTCGTTCGATCACAACAAGTGAAAGCACTCATTTTTATTGTGCCCTGTATTTATTTACGATGATAATCAATTCAAATTTGTTGCGAGCCCGCCCTTAATTAACACCCTTGAACCCAATTGTTCGACGGCCTCGTTCGATTTTTCCGAGTCACTGGGGGCGTCGAGAAGTGGAGGGAACGCAAATAATCCGCCCTCCGATGACGATTATCCCTTAATTGACCCAAATTTCATTTTCCATAATGCTAGAAGCCGAACTAAGGTTTTTGGGTTAATTAACTTGTCACGTTTTAATACTGACAAGAATCATTTAAGCCGCTTCGTTTTGTAATTAATTATGTTCAAATCGTATATGTGTTAAAATAATAATTGTGATTGTTCATTTATACCGGGTTAATCATATACATGTTCCAAAAATCATATAGATCCAATTAATAGTTCCGAAGATAATCGGGGCTATTGCGTACGAGAAATGTAAAGTTTAACGTATCTGTTATTAACTACTTTCACATCCTATGTATATTTATCTATTACAAAAGCTGCTTAGACTGTGATGATATTAAATATAACGTATACGTTATTTAATATCAACTTAACATTTAACTTACAGAATGATCTCGATTTAACCGGATCCATACTTTTTGAACATCCTGTATTCTTGTTTCCATTATAATTATTATTGTAATTATTTTTAATATAATTTTTATGGGTATAAATCTACATAGATTCATCCACCATGTACACCGAGAAGTTTCAGCTTTATAATATCTGTCCCTGGCGCTGTTATCGATTCACAAGCGGCGTAAGCGAAACGTGTTAATTATTTTTATTCATACGAACTGAATAAAAACACGACTGTCGTCGAGTATAATTTCAAAAGTTGTATTTATTTATTTTTGTGTTCATTAGTACTTTTTTGGGCATAATTAAAACCGTTTTTATTAGATCATTTGGAAACGAATAGCGAAAAAAAAAGAAGAAAATTTCGCGCGAGCTGTCAAGCAGCGCCTTTCTAAATTGCGTGGTTCCGATAATAATTAGAAAGAGAGTAAACGGCTTCACTTTCCATCCAGATTTTTATGGACGAGCCGAAACGGCAATTTCTACAGAAAATGACCGGCGATTGTTTCACCGAAGATATATTGACAAAGTTTCACTTCGCACGTATTAATTAAAACCTTTGTACGTGTGTGTTGGTGTGTTAATGCCCATTTGTACGCGTTCGCGCTTTCCATTAACGGAATATGCGGCCCTCTGAATTAAATACGGTTAATGAAAGGTGATTTATTTGTGATTGTGGTAAATGACATGGTTATTGATAATAACGTAACATCTTTACAAGCAAATATAGCTATGTAATAATAATATATAGAAAGTAATAGAAAAAAAGGATTTATTTACTTGGCCACAGTGATTTAAATATAATAAATAAAAAGATTTTGAAAATAATTAATAAATTATTTTCAAATTATTTTTATTTAATTTAGATAGAAAGTATTATTCGGATCATGCAGGTAAATAATTTTCAATGTCTTTTCTTACATTTGTAAAATAGGTGAATTCCGTAAATAAAGATAATAATAATAATATTAAATTCTTTATATTGGAAAATAATGTCCAAATTATTGTAGAGTAAACATTTAAATTAACTTTTTTTATAGTGTAAAAATACCCGAATACATTCATGATTTTATGTATAAATGTAAACATCTTTGTTTATGAATTAAAGTAAATATATTTACATATTAGCATTACACTGAATGGTAGACAAGGAAATCGATTATATATATATATATATATATATATATATATATATATATACATATACATATATACATATTAATCAATTGTATATGTTGATATTAACTGGATCAAAAAGTAGTCTGCAAATAAATTGAATCATCCACCCATAAAATCACAGGCACACGCTCATTACTCACAATTAAGCCCGCCACAAAACAATTCCCGCGAGAACAAACATAAAAAGGCTAAACCCTTCTCTCCCTCGGACAAACAACCATCATCTAATCTCTCTTTCCTTATACATCCTTTTAAGCACACAAAAAATATTAATAACTGAACCCCTTCCTTATCCATTCCAGAGGAAACTGTAACCCAAATCGATCAGGTATTTATTGACCTCATTCTGATGATAACCGCCGGGATGGTTATTTTCCCGATGGTTTGCCGTCGAGACTTGTTATTAAAAAAAGGGATAAAGAGGAAAAGGGGACGCGAATGTAGGTTGTAACCGATGTGATCGATAAAAGAGTGTCCTTGATGGAACAAAAATTGTTATTTCCTTTATGTTTGATTATGTTCGTCATAATTTAGTAAGGCATTATAGAACTGACCTCGATAATGTTTGAATGAGATTATTAAAAGATATAGTAAAGAATAGAGGGTGGCCTCAATGTATTTAATTGAAAATAAAATAATTGTTATATATTGCGAATGGTAAGGAGGTTAAATAAAATATACAAAAATGATGTATGTATCCGTCATAATACGTCACTCATTAATTTCAAATGCGAATACAAATTTTCAAAATTATGAAAAAAAAAAGTTTAGAATTTTGGGACAAAATTATATTTTATAATTTTTTTTCTTTCATTTCTTCCATCTGATTTTATTTTGGAGAATATACTTTCTAACCCAACATGTAAATAATTGGAAAGGTAACTCAAATGTCATCTTTCGCCTATCACACTATCAAAGGTCGTCTATCTTGCAGACCCGAGAATCGTTGTTTCGTCCGCTAAAGTAAGGCGAACTTATTGAATATATTATTATATTTTAGGCAATAGATGGCGCTTGCGTTATCTTTCCAATTATTATGATTCATATCAGGTTATTTAATCAGAACACAATATCCATTCAACCAGGGGATCCTGAATAGGATCACCCTGAAGAAGACATTGCCGCATTAAGGGCGATGATGCGCCTTCATAAAGGCATTGCACATGGAACACACTGGCCTGATGAGGTTTTTGTCGTAGAATTTGAGAGAGAAAAAAGTTGAGAGAATAATTATAATTATTTTTCGTGATTTTTATTTTTGGAATCCTGTGGTCATTGTCGAGAAAAATCACATGGCGCCCTAATTAGATAAATTCATTAACCCACTCCCACTTCACTGAGTTAGTTGGCCGGCGATTACCCAAACGACGTCAGGACTGGTAAGGAAAAAGCGGCGTTACAAAATTGGCCATCACTAGTTATCCATAGATGAATGCTGGTTATTAAATGTAAACCTCCATTATTTTTGTTGGAAATAATAAAAATACCTTTTTGATGAAAGCGTCTTTTATTAATAACTTCTGGTCGGTTTGAAAATTTGCTCCTAACATATTTGTTGTTGAGTACATGAAGTTTTTTCGAGTAGTAATATTTACATTATATTGCTTCACTTCTTTGGAGATGAAAACAGGAATATATTATAAATATTGCTTCAATTAAAATACAATTAATAGAAAATATTCAGTATTTTCTATTAATTGTGTTTTTTTCCCGGACCCCTTTCCATGGGAAAGTATTGTGATCGTGAAAATTTCCGAACCGTGAATTTCAACAAATATGCACGGTCCCCTGAGTCCATTCCATAGAGTTTTGAAAAGTGTGTGTGTGTGTTTCCGCGATAGTGCATAAACGGCTAAATGGATTAAACCCAAACTTTATATCTAGGCTTTTTATAACTGTTGAATGATCTGAAAAGCTTTTAGTTTGAATCAAAACTCATTAAGTGCAACTTTATTCTTAGCGATTATTCATTTTTTATTTCGGATAAAAAATTATTTCAAATAAAAGTTGTAGGTCATGAAAAAGTAAATAGCTTTTTTTTTAATTTTTATTGTAGGACCTTTAGTTTTCATTTTATAAACGGAAGTATTTCGTCTACCTTATAAATTCCCTTGGAAATAAACAATTATTTTTATGTTTGTAGTAGAGACTTCAATTATTGAAATAATTATTTTAATTGAGGTTGAATGAAGTTGTACTATGTTTTTTATAATTTTTTATTACGTATATATTTTATAATATATATTAATTGGTACGACTTAAGTTTCAACAGTTTTCATGTCATTTCCAATTATTTTAATGACAAATAAAACGTCAAAATGACTTCAATTTGCAATAACACAGAAAATGTTGCCCGAACGAATAAAAATATATTTATGGAAATATGTATGGAAATTTTGTCAAGCTATTGTAAGGTAAGAAATAACAAACAAAATTATAATATTCTTACAAATACTCGACTTTAACTTTAAAGGACAACAATCCATTTTTTCATTATTTTTTTTATTTACTGTTAAATGTTCATTCAAAAACGTATTTTACAAAATTCATCGGGGAAAGTACCATGATGGACACATCATATTTTTTTTATTTCTCATTAATAAAAATGATTATCTAAAATTATGCCTGTCATCCCGAGAGTAAAGAATTTAATTTCAAAATGTAAATAGTACATTTACTACTCTCGTCGTCAAAAACATCTTAGACATTCATTGTGTATTTTCTTTATTTTTGTTTCTGTTTCTCGTTGGGAAGTTAACGTAACATTTTACTCTTGTAAATAAATTTATTCATCATATATTTAAAGAATTTATTCTCTCTCTATACAGTAAATTTTATTCTATTCCATTACTTCTTATGCATAGTTTCGAAATAATTTGCATAACTTTAATTTTTCTAATATAAAATTAAAATCTAAGTGCACACATCCACCTTTTATTTATATTTTTTAAATGTATTGAAGACATTCAATACATATCAATATATAATCTTCTCTAATATTTATACAAAATTAATTTATACTGATCATTATCTATACACCTTTTAAGTGTCTTAATGTTATGTCAGCCAGTTTTGAATTAGTTCTATTATATGATAGTGATATAAATGCTGTTATATATACTGTCTTTAAAAAAATGTAACTTCATTAAAATCGTCCAATAAATGCTTGGTGTTCTGATTTTTTTGATAGCCAATATAGTTTTCGACATTCTTGCCTCCGGGTCCATTTCTAACCTATTTTTAACAACAGCGGTTTACTTGCAATTTATGATAGCTACAATTTATTTTAGACTATCATAAACATTTCGAGTTAATTTATAATAAATTGTAAATTCTTTTTTGTTCTTCTAAACCTGCAACTTTAATGTAATTAATATTTTTAATATTTAATCATTATTATTATCATAATTATTTATTAAATATCTATCAATTTTATCTGTGTTTTTATTTTATTTTATCTTATTGGTAGATTTTGAATAGTATATTCATATTAATTATTATAATATCAGCTATCAATGTTTAAATATTAAAAATATTAATTATAATAGATTTATATTTTATAAATATGATTTTTACGTAATGTAGACTATTGGAGATCAGCTACACGTATTCGATGTATTTTTGACAGCAATGACTTATTTTTAGAACATTTTTTTATGGTTTCCAGCCCAGTTGCGATTTACCCGTAACAAAATTATGACTTCAATGCATTTCCCGACAGCTGCGATTCATTTCAAATCACTTTTAACAGTTGCACTTTATTTTCGGCTCATTCCAAATCTATTTTTAATAATTGTGACATACGCCGATATTTAATTCTAGTTCGGACTTAATTGTTTGGAAGTAATTTTGTTTTTTTTTAAGAGAGGACTTAATTGTATTTTTTATAATCATATGTTTTTTGACAGCTGATATCCCAAGGATTGGTTGTGAGAAAATCGATTAATTGTACACAGTATTTTTTGCACGATACGAAATTACTTTCCAAGCAACCCAATAATTCATTTAAAGACGCACTAGTGTGAAGATATATATTTTTCAAACCTTCCTATCAGGTGGCAATCAACTTCCTAAATACATTTGAGGTAATAAGATGCCTTATTTACTTACTTAATAAGATTTTATGGTGAAATACATCATGGTATATTTTAATAGCAATTTCTTTTATTTATTTATGATCGAGAACATTTCTCGTCTAGAGTGCTTTTATTTTTCTTCTATATTTTACATTTTGTTGGCACCAGTGAATAAAAACAAATAAAACGTCACTTGTCCCAAATCAAATACTTCAATTTATTAGAATAACATAACCTATAGCGCATGGTTACTTTTATTGCCAACATTACTTTTTTTAATATAGCACTCTACAGAAGAAAACGTCGCGATCATATAGTTAGGTTTAAAAAGAATTGCTGTCTTTTTACTTTCCCCGGATCCCTGTCCAAAGGGAAGTATTATAATCGTAACATATTTCGAATTGCCAATTTCAACGGATGTACACGTTTTGAGTGTGTCATTACTGTCAGTTTGATAAATGATGCGTTAATGACGTCGAAACTATAAATAACAAAATAAAATTCAGTGATAAAAATAACGTTAAAAAGTGTTTTCGTTAATCGAACAACGATGTATAACAAAATAGAAGCCTTAACAATTAGTAAATGTGTTTATTCATTTTATTCGAATAGAAAAATATATCAAATAAAAGATAGATCTTGAAAAACTAAATATTTTTTGTTATATATTTTTACTTTCCCCGGACCCCTGTCCAAGGGAAAGTATTGTGATCGTGAAATTTTTCGAACCGCCAATTTCAACAAATATGCACGTTTTGAGGTCCCCTGAGTCCATTTCATTGAGTTTTGAAAAATGTCTGTGTGTGTGTCTATGTGTTTCCGCGATAGCGCATAAACGACAGAATGGATTAAACTTTATATCTAAGTTTTTTATAACAGTGGAATGATCTGAAAAGCTTTTTAATCAATTATCGTTATGTTCCTATAAAAATCATTTAAAAAGCAGACATTTTGAAATTGAGTAATTATTCGTAAATTAATTTAAAAAAAATGTGGATTCTTCTCAGTAATTAAAGGTTTTGCATTTCTTTAAATTGTCTCGTGAGGGGTTATAAGCAACAATACAAAATGTTTTCCTTAAAATATCTACTAGAAATTATTCAATAAATTAAATAAAAATGATTTGAAAATAATTAATATATTATTTCCACATTTAGCTCTGTAATATTTTGAGTTACGTTACGTAAGTACTTTAAACAAATGCACATTAAAACAACTACTTCCCGGGCAAATTGAATTACATAATGTACACCTGCTGTTGCATATCAATAAAATATTGCATCATGCAACATTTTTTTTTTTTTTATTTAATTCTCCAAAGTACTTGAAATTTGTCATACCTTTTCTAGCAAACTTGTGTTTAGTAAATTTGAGTATTTTTATTTACGCTGTATTACTAATTTTGCTTTTCCTTAATAATACATTAATAATGAATAAAGCAAGAATGAGTAATTGAGGGTAAGGATACTACGAACGCGATCTCGTGGCGTACGTTCGGCCTTAACTAGTTTCTTAAGTTAATTTCTGTTTTAATTACAATCATCAGTTTTTGCAATTAAGTATTAATTAGAATGAAAAAGGCATTTGCGTACACACAGGAAACGCGCGACCACTGCGTGCAAACTAATTGTGGATAATCTCTGATCGATGAAACGGCCTGCCAGCCAAGGCGAGGTGGGGCCCTTGAGGAAAAGCCCGCCCTTGGAAAGAAAGGGTGCGGCGGTTCAGGTACTATTTTCAGAAAATTAATCCTTGAAATCCACCCTCCCTTGTATTAAGCGCAAGAATACAAAATGCTCAGGATTTATTGCACCCTCGTGTAAATATATTGCGCGGGTATAAATAATCAATTCTTGTGGAATGAGGGAAGCATTCTCGAAGGGGACTTTTTGTCAATTTTGCGTGTTTCAGTTGTCTATACCATTGGTTGGGTTAACTCAGTGTGGTTTTCGAACACGGTGAAATCCGTGGCATTTGAACGCTTGCCGTTTCATGGCGATATTAGCCGCCGTCGTTGGCCGGTATTTTGGGGTCATTGAAAATCTCTAGATTGAGGCAACGAGCCGTGCTCTACATAAACTGACACACATATGAAACCGACGAGTGGGTGACGTTACCGGTGAAATAAAAAAATCACGGAAACAAAACAATGGGGTGAAAGTAAACAAAACAATTATCGGTGATTAATTGTACTCAATTAGGCAAAATCCTCTTCAAAACTCAAAATTATATAATATTCATATTTATTTTTTTATTTATTTAATGTAGCACGTCTCTCGAGCGCCTTAGCTGCGGGTATTCCACGCGCAATCTCTTTCAATAATATAACTGTTTATTATTAAAAATACTAATGATACGGTAAAAAATCTCCTTCTGAGTTTGTGTTACTAGACGATTGCCTTGTGTGATTTATTCCATATCAGGTTTTAATCTATGAAACGAAAATCATGACGTGTAAATATGTTTTATACGTGATAATTTCAATTACAGATATTATTATTTTATATTATTACATTATTAAAAAAATACATTATTCTTTTTAAGCTCCATGAAGAAGCCTCCAGACACTGGCGAAATATTGCAAAATAAACAATTTAATTTAAGCTTATCGCCGTTTGCACCAGACAATAATAAAGCAAAAGTTATGTTTTTACTAATTGTTAAAGCTTCTACTTAATTACACATCGTTGTTCGATTAATGAAAACACTTTTAAACTTTGTTTGTATAACTGAAACGTATTTAGTGACTATAGTATCGACGTCATTATTAAAGTAACACTATTAGTTAAAAAGTGTTTTCAGTTATGTTTTTTATTATAATGGTAAGTATAAAACAGTCAACAAGAGTGACAATGTTTTATTGTACGAACAACTGAAATAATAAATTACGGAATTATAAATTGTATCAAATGCACAAAGCGCCATCTGTTGCCTGATTTCTATTAGGCGACAAATGGCGCTTATAGCTATTGTTACAATTTGTGTTTCGTATTGATGTCTATAAGACACAGTAAAACATTCGTTCAACCACCTTCCACCATAATGAAAACGCAGATTTTGTTCCCACAGAGAATTACAAATTTTTCCACTTGAGTATCAAGTATACTTATAACTCCAATAGTTTTCACGTTATTAACATTGTCAGTTTTACAATGGCGGATTATTGACGTCGGAATTATAGTCACTAAATAAATTTCAGTTATACAGTATTTTCATAATTGAATCATGTATAATGTAACATTAACAATTAGTACGTTTTATTAACGTTTTATCTAATGATTATAAAAACGTGCATTAAAGTTCTTGCGATAATAAATATCACCTAAATTAATGCAAATGAATTCAAAGCCATTATGTGGGAGAATCATTTACTGTCATCACCTACACAACCAGGCATAATTTATTTAATATCGATACACCCTTCATTACATCTCCTCAATCACCCACTCAGGAAAACCGTAAGGTATCTTCATGATTAATTACCAACCATATGGTTACAAAACGCTTTCAATGGGCGATAACCATCGACGTTTTCCGTTCTTTTCATCAAATTGATTTCACGCAAATGCCAATCACGATTGCATTTCCTAAAACACATTATATTCAAACACAATCATTGCGGATTAGATTTATTATTTGTATAATCTAACTAAATCTAGTCCACGATGATTGTCCAACAAGATGCCCTTAGATCGCCCCATTCTCTTTTATCATTAAAAACAATCGGTGGTGTTGTAACGAAAACTCCGATGGTTTGTCTCGGGTTTTAAAAGTATCGCACAATGTTCCGATTTAATTGGATAGGGCAAGGAAAAAAAAACGAACGTTGCGCAATGTTATAGAGAATAATGGATTACTCAAAACAGTTTCTAGAGTTGATCTAGTTTTGCTCTTAAAAAGTTCAAAAGTGAAAAGCAAACGTGCAACTAGTAATGGACATTATTTCTAGTGTAATAATATGGTCATTAAAGATATAAACGTTGAAACGTACTTTTCCCAAAAATAAATAGAGGATCGCAGAATATATCACAGTTTGCAGGCATTTTATTAAATATGCAACAGATCATGCTTACGGAGGACTTAGATTGTATTGTTGTGCGTAATACGAAAAGTTACTTTATTTCTACCATTAAAGGTTGGAACATGGACGTTTAGAAATTTTAAGATATCCGGACAATCAATAAAGGTATTCGTTAGAAATGTATTTATTATTGAAATCATAAACAGTAACAATTTTATCATTTTTTTTAAATTATTTCCACTAACACAGAATATACCACAGAATATAACATCTTAAACAACCACATTAGTAAACCATATCCAATATATACATTATTAATAAAAAAAGGAAAAAACATAGTAATTATTTTCATTAAACCACATTATAATTATCACACAAATCTGTGTAAACAAAAAGTAATGACACGAACACAAAGATATTTTTTGTTTTCGTACATTATTTATCATTTCGCCCTAATATTACCGACTCATTTTAGCGTGTAACATACATTCTGCAAGCGTTATTCGTCATGTTTTGGCGATGCCATAAAATCGGAGACCAAACAGTAATGAAATACTTGCGGGTTTCCAGGTAAGTTTCTTTAACCTAAGGGTGCCCTTGTCTGACCCCGAAGAAAAAAAGAGAAACTCACAATAGAGGAGACGAACAGCGACCTTCGGACACACTCCCTCCAAGTGGAATTTATATACCTGCATAGAAGGTAAATTCCCGGACTGAACATCAAGGGTAGGAACGTCGAAAAAAAAAAAATTGACATAAAATTCACTAAAACTAAGGAGGCTCGAAACAAAAAATCTTGCCGACTCATTTAATTTAATTAACAATATTTTTGTAGAAAAAAACACTTCGTTTATTTACTATAAAAGTTGTTTCAATTTTGTTTATTGTTTTATTTTTATAAATAATCCATGTTTATGTAAACAAAGTAAAAATTGTTTCATTTATTGAAATATAATATTATTGTAATATTAATTTAGTTTTTACTATTGTAAAATTATATTATGCATTATAAATTAAAAAATAAATAAATAAAAACGTCAATAATTTATTGTTTTGCCATTTCAAACAATATTTTCAAAAATGCTTTCATAAACTTAACTGAAATATAGTCTTAGAGCATAAATATATATTAATTAGTCAAATAAGTGTTGATATTGATCGGACAAATAATTCCGAAGACACTTACTTTTCCATTTTTTGTACACCCTGTATATGAAGTTATTATAAAGGGTTCTTTCAACTAGAAGTTTGTTTTTCGAAACTTTTTGAACACTATGTATATACAATTAACTAAAAAATGCTTCATTTAAAATTAAATAATGATAAATAATAATTTATATTTTCCAATAGTAAAATCCAATATAGGGGAAATATAAAATCATTTACATACATAGTTATATAAGAAAAATAAAAGTTAAATTTAAACGGAATATAACAAAGAATAAATGGATACAACTAAAACAAACGACATTCATAATTATTTACAAAAATATAAATAATATAAATGATTAATAAAAATCTATCGTTTGCTTTTTAAAGCTGCAAAAATTGCATACACTGTAAGTTTTCTTTTTGTAAATAATATTTGCAGCGATTAAAAAAAGAATTTTCAATATTTTTCCTTGCTTAATTTTAATTTTGAATAACTGTACAATTTTTAATTATCTCCGTCTTTATTAAAAAAAATACTTTAACAGTCGAATTCTAACATTAAAAATAAATATTTTCGAACCTAAATAAAATCTAATAGCATTATGGTTGCGGTTTAGTAAAGAAAGACAGGTAAAATTCTATTTTACCTGTCTTTACCTTTTATCTTAGAAAGAATTCGTCTCTAGGATTTAACAATAATTTTTAATAAAAACACTGTTTCACTTTGTTTGTATAACTTTTATTTTATTTTAGTCACTATAGTTTCAACAAATTTTAACTTGTCATTATCAAACTAAGAGACTACAGAAATTATAGTCACTAACATAAAATTAAAGTTAAAATAATTAATACATGGCTGAAAGACCGATGGTCGATAGCCATTTAGTAAAAATATTATATAAAATGTATTGTATTGTACTTAATGTAAATTATACAATAAATATGATATATATATATATATATATATATAATTAATACTGTTGTATCCTTTCCTCACACTTTAATTTCTAATAATTATTATTTTGATTATACTCTTCATGTAACTCAAAACCAATCATCGATTAAAATTATAGAAAGTGAATCAATGTTTTCATTAAAAGTTAAAACAATGTATAACGAAGTAGAAGGCTATTATCAATAATAAGAATAATTGATTACGAAAGAGTTTATCTCTAGGATTGAATAATACTTAAATTAATCTGGTAAGTACAAAAAGTATGAGTCTTCATTTAAAAAAAAAATGCTAATTTTTTACATATTGCGCCAATTAACTAGTTCTTGTTAGACAAGAACATTATAAGACATAATAAAATTAATAAGGAAAGAAGGTGAAACCAGTTGAATGTAGAATTCAGTAAAATCATTGGGCGCGTTCAGGGAAATTTTAGACATGTAGCGCTGAAGCGCTTGATGTTCCCTGAGCGGACAAATTGCAGTTGTCTGTACCGAAAATATAGCGGTTTTGTTTACAGCTACACGGCTTGAAAAGCAATCCAGCGGAAAAAATGCTTTACCGCTTGATAAAGCGTTGCAACTATGCAAAGCGGTACCATTCAGCGACACCACTTCCTGAAGCGTTGCAGCACTACACAGTTCCTTGAACTGGGCGCGTTCAAGGAAGTTGAAGTTTTCATTACTAACGTTTTTCTTACCAAAAATTTAGATCGAAAACTGAGATAAATATGATCAATTTTCATAATTTTCATTGAAATTAATTATTAAATTTATTTTTAATTCATCTGATGAAATTTCTGCGTGTTTTAAGATAATTTCAATGTGCAATATGATATGGTTTATTTACTAGGACATTAATGTAACGTGAATTAGTGATTGATACTAACTATATAGCTATATATGTAGATGAGTTACTTCGAAGATATAATAATTATAATAATTCACTGATTTGACTTTCATCAAAAATAAAAAAATACTAAATAGTTTTTTGAAGAAAGTCAAAACAGTGAATTAATATTAATTGTATAGCTATCTCTTTCTATTAAACCGCTCCCTTAAAAAAGTGTTAAAACTCACATTGTTTGTTTTCTGTCCGTTTTATAAATGTTGGATACATACCTGAAACAAACAAAAATAATCATTAAAATGTGTACTCTTTACAAAAAAAATTAGATATAAAGAAACAAGATAACTTTTTATACCATAAGATATTGAAAATGCACCACCAACGCCGACAAAAATTAAAGAAAAAAATGTTTGTTAAATTCGCTTTTAAAGGTTAATACTTTGATAAACGTATCATATTTATGCGATTTATTAAATTTATGATTCACATGAATGTTAATAGGTACAATACTCTTGTTCAATTGCGTTCATCAAATAATTGCACCTGGAACACACTAATCTGTGGCGGGATTTCAAATGAGTCTATTGCGACTAAAATTGAAGTTAAAGCGATACTGAACTATGGTTGATAGAGAGAGAATTCCGAGTCGCAGTTGGAAAACCGTTTCATTCGAAATCCCCTAGAAGATGAGGTCTAAAAAAACAAAATGGCCATCATCAGTTATTCAAACGTCAACGACTATCACAAAATAAAATATTTTTTTAATACTCATACTAAAAACTAAGACTTACTCTTACTAAGAACGATTTTTAATTATTTAATGAATGAAATAAAGATGGCGTTTTGCGCTATT
Organism: Philonthus spinipes; assembly: GCA_963082785.1. Taxonomy (NCBI): domain Eukaryota; kingdom Metazoa; phylum Arthropoda; class Insecta; order Coleoptera; family Staphylinidae; genus Philonthus; species Philonthus spinipes. The sequence goes on from OY720308.1 coordinate 22,402,848, forward strand.
TTTTCAAATATATTATTAAAATCAATGTTTTCTAAATATAATTTTAATATTCAGCACAGACTATTATAAATCAAAAACATAATAGTTTCAAAAATGTTTCCCCAAGTGCGAAATTAATCAAATATAATAGTTTTATTTAAAGTTATCATGAATTAAAAAAAAAAAGATTAAAATCAACTAGATTAAAATAAAGCCCTTTACTAATGAAAGTCTCTCTAATGAGATAAATTATAAAAGAGGAATAAATTTGTGTAAATTATTTTACTTTGTACAGCGTGAAAGGGAAATTGTTTTATTAGAGGAAGAAACAGCTACTTTTAAGTTAAAAAAATATTTTGAACGTAAAAAGTAGCTTATTTCTCTCCGATAAAACTATTTCCCTTTCACGCTGTACAAAGTAAAATAATTTACAGAAATCTATTTCTCCTACCCCGTAAAACAGTCCTAGAATTAATAATGGACAGTAAAAGACAAAACACCGCATCATCTGATTCACAAGTTTAATAATTAAGCAAAATGTTTAGTAATTGTTAATATAAGATGTTTTGTTATAATGTAATACGTTGTAATTTATGTAACAATAATAGTTAAAATGCAATATATGAAGTATGATTGTATTATAAAACGGTTGAAAGACCTCGTTCGATGGCCTTTTGTAACTCTTTTAGGTCCAATAAATGGTTTTACATAAACAGAAAAAAGTATTTATTCACTTGGTCACAGTTATTTACGTGGAAATAATTTATTAATTATTTACAAGTCATTTTTAATTCATTTAAATGGAGTTACTACTACTCTATTGCTATTTCTTAATTTATCTCGTTAAAGAAATACATTCATTAGTATGAGGATTCATTTTATTGTAACAAAATATCACTCAGAGCTAATAATTCTGAATAATTCCGTTGAAAAGAAATTATTTGCATACGAAACATTTACAATTATCGGACAGATTTCATGTGGAGTGAGCACGGCCTTTTCAGAATTGACGCTATACAAAACAAATAATTATATACAAACATCTTTATTCAGACAATACAATTACAATTCTTTACAAATATTTATATTTACAATATTTATACTTAGTAGTCTGTCATGGGCTATCGACCGGAGGTCTTTCTGCCCTCAAATAATTATTTTAAAACATTTTTTGTTATTGTGCATTGAAATAAAATTCATTAAAACAAAAACTATTTCTAAATTAAATAAAAATGATTTGAAAATAATAAATTATTTCCACTGTTTCTTATTTTTGTTTTTGTATTTGTTATTGTTTGAATGGTTTTGACACAGAAAACCAATTTCCAAACTAGACATAAAATTAAGTATACAAACTAAATGTCTAGTATTTCAGCACAAATCAAGATTTTGCGATATAGTTTTTACCAATAAACGTTTTTAAAAAAATCGATCGTTTGACACGTAGGTTTTCTCTATCTAGTCTGAAAATGGAGTTTCTCTGTTAAAACTATCCAAATAGAATAAATGATTTAAAAACTATTCCGTTTTTTGTTTGTTTTCGAAATATTCGTTGTATTTCAAGCTAGCACTCATTCAACAACAATTTTTTTTTAAAGATATAGTAGTCTTTATACGTTTTATTATAATAAATAAAGCTTTAAATAACCATCAAATTTACTCGAATAAAAACTAAAATCTCCACATTACATCGCGTAATATCAAACAATTCCAACAATCCAAATGTGTAACAATGAACGCGGTATTTATTTCACAGGGACGAGAAAGCTGCGGTTATCGAATTCACCCCGCGGGGTTTCCCCGATTCGCCCCCAGTGAGAGCACAATGCACCCACGCGAACAAAGCTGCCCCCGGGATTGGGGGAAGATTGCTTCATGAGGGCGGCGAGATCGACCCTCTGCTCCGCTCCGCACGGCCGATGATTCTAAGGGGGCAGGATCCATCTGAAGTTGACGTTATTAATACGTCGACGTAAATATCGCTCAAATAATACAGCCATCAAAGGAAGGAATCTCTGACGGGATTAAGTTTTCGTAGATAAGCCTCAAAGGACGCGGGAATTCTTAAAGTTGCGAAGGCGAAACAGAAAAGTGAAATGAGATTTTGCTTAAAATTTCATGTTGCAATTCATCAGCGCGGGGGAAATAATAATGGCGGAAGGACTTCAATAACAATATCATTATCTAATCTTGCATTTGCTTATCATTAATCACTCGATGAATCATAATCACAATTAATTGCAATTTCACTAAATGAATTTTCAAGTATTAATGAAAATGCATGTAGTGCAATTTTTTAATGAAGTATGTGTATATTTAAAATATATTGAAATATTGTAGAAATGAATAGAAGAGATTATTCATTCACTTGGTCACAGTTATTTAATACATTAAATAAAAATGATTTAAAAATAATTAATATTAATAATATTTTACTGATATGGAACAGCGGGTGTATGTTATGTAGTTCAATGTCCGGCGGGTATTTGCCCAGAAAGTAGGTGTTTTATTGTGCATTTGTTTAAAGTACTTACGTAACGTAAGTCAAAATGTCACTGAGCTAAATGTGGAAATAATTTATTAATTAATTTCAAATCATTATTATTTAATTTATTGTAGAAATGTATTGACATTAATCAGATTCGTTATTCATAATTTGATTGATAATAATACATTTAATAATAATTCTTTAACAATTAAAAAAAGTGTTCTCATTAGCCACAGTAACAGTAATGTACATAATGTAAGCATTTAAACAAACATCCATTGAAACAACTTCCTCCCGGGCCAAATACCCCTCCAGACATATATAATGGACATTTGGCGATGAAGTATTTGCCTGGGAAGCAATAATTTCAATGAATATCTATTCAACTACCAAGCTTGTGTCTTTTTCTAGAAAATATTAAATTTCCAATTATTAATTTTATTATAATTATAAATTATTAATATATCATTTCCAAATCAAAGTTGTATTTCACTATTCATCAAATAAGTTTCAGTATATCTCATATATGTTTCCCGTTATCAAATATACCTTAATTGATTTCCCTATTTATCAAATCAATATTCTTCCTTTCAATACTTTCGTACAGCTTAAAAAATGGAGAATCTACAATTACAATCAATAAACACTATAAACCTTACACCCGAAAAGGTAGAAAGGTACAATGAATAAATAAATAATGCAGTCATTTCAATTTAAATGATACCGAGCAATATACTGACTTTATAAAAGAATTTAATCTCGATTCTGTTTATAACAGGTATATACCATATATATATTTGCATACTGAATTTACATAAATTGGTTAATGGATATTAATGGATAACTCTAGTTTTGTTGATAATATTCACTTGCAAAGAATGGCATAACGTTATATAAATACGTTTTCTTTCAAAACACATCGCACCAATAATTATATTAATTCACCCTTAAATAAAATGATCAGATGCTATCATAATTTTCAGTATTGCGAAGTTATATTTTTTCCAAACCCTTGATAACTTTCTGTTTAGAAGTTATTGTAAAACTCATGTCCGTTTTGCATGAAACTGGGAAAAACATTCACAGAAACTTCTAATTTTTTGGAAAAACGTTTAGAGATTATAATCTAGGTCGTATACAATATCACAAACGGTTTTCACTATATAAAAGTCGGTCGATTCAAGATAATTTTCGAGCAGGAAGGCTGTTGACTACCTCGTTCAGAAAATCAAGTATCTGGCAAATAAGGGATTATATCATATGGTCGAGAACTTTTCTTCTCTGGACTGCTTTGATTTTTTATACCATTTGGGAAGTAGCTTTTGACAAGGAAAACTTTATGTTCGGTAGTAAACATTTTTACTTATTTGATAAATAATGACACATGTGACGTAATATTGTTTTTTTTTCACTGGTGCGTGCCAACAAAAAACAAAATTAAAAAAAAAATTCAAGCACTCTTGAGGAGAAAAGTTCTCGATCATATTGTATATTTAGAAATATATAGAAGTATATTTTAGGTATCCTAAATCAAGCCCCTCATTTAATGGGCTTTCCCAGGGATAATATAGATGCCATCTACATATTTGAAGGAAATGGTTACAAGGTCATGATGCCTGAAAGGTCTGACTTATCCGGATGCAATGTCCCCCCGTAAGGGGATCTCTGGTATGGTATACAGACGGGTTCTTAAGGAATCGAATGGCGGATTCGGCAGAAGTGGCCCAAGGACTGAAATCCACATGGCTCTGGGATCTGGCTGTTCCATCTTCCAAGCAGAAGTCATGGCAATTCTACTATGTTCCATACATATCCTGTCGAAGGGACATTGTTGCAGCTATACCTGATATGCAGCCGTAGCCCAACCCTCATTAACATGTTTGCGCGTTTGCAATGTGCCTGGCAACAGTCGGGCGGATTGCGGCGAAACGGGAGAGATCGTGGGAAGCGTGGCCGGCCGTATTGAGCCATACCACGCATGCGCTTTGAATATACAAACGGAGATTCGAGTGACACACCCGTGGGAGAGATGAACACGAGACTTCACACAGTCAACATCGCGACGATTATTGTACATTGTAAATGATATAATTTAATATACAGTTTGAGTTAAATCAAGTAATAATTTCATTTAAACAGTCCTACAACCAAACAGTAACAGACATAAAGAAGCAAATATTAGAATAGCTACAACTCGAGCCTAGTTCTGGAGTGCCATAACCTGATGCAACAGATTAATCCTAATATGGGTGCCAGGGTATGAAGGAATGGAGGGCAATGATATGGTTCCAATAGAACCTAAACCGATCTGTCCCTTTGCCAAACAATTCCTAAAGGCAAAAATAAGGACAGAAAAAAAGAACGCCACTGGGAAGAGTATAGATATACTCCACTGCCAATAAAGATTTCTGGCTACTCAATAGGAAAGACTTCAAACTACTAACAGCACACGTCCCAGTAAAGGGCCACCTGAAAGATATGGGAATAGTCGCTCGTGAAACATGCAAATTCTGTTTTGTGGAAAGAGAGACGGTAATCCATATCATAACAGAATGCGACTCTTGAGCTCGTGTAAGACAAGGATTCTTGGGGAACTACTTCCCCACTCTTGACGAACTAAAATATTTTAAGATTAAGAACATTTTAGGGTACTTCAAAAGGATAAGCATATTCTATGAGGTAACAAATTAAATTATTTAGCGTGGGGGATCAATAAAAGATCTTTAGGTCGAAATGCCACTACAGCCCCATAAATCAAATAATAATAAATATTTAGAAAAGATGGTCCACTCCCTATGCCTCAATATCTCCCTTTTAATACGCATGTTAGTAACAAGGACGTACACAATATTTATGTAATCGTTGTAATATGTTTGTATACTTCTATTCAACCTATTTATTCGCTGCTCTTTTAAAACTGTATGTATTGAAATTATATGTATGATAAAAAATCGAAATCACATTTTTTTTAATTACACTTAAATTCCGACCAAGAATTCGAAACAATGAACGAAATAAAAAAAATCGTACGTGAAATAAAACAAATTTTTGATCTTTTTAATCAATCGCCTTTCGCAACCTATTAATTTTTTGAGTGAAGCAGAATCCAGCGAAAGTATAAAAGTGGCCGATTTGAACCACAAACGAGGATCGGCTTTCGTCCTTCGTTGATCGAGATACTCGTTTCCTCATCGAGAGCTGTTATTGCTGTGCGAAGTAAAAGTATTGTTTATCGCTAAAATAGAACCGTGAGTTTGAAAGGTCTTCAGGGAAAACGACTCAGAAGGACGAACTGAGAAGTTGTTGGACAGCTTTATGTTGATATTAAAAAAATGCTGATAACAAATATTTATATGAAAGATTCAGTAAAAAAAAAATAGAAACCTTTACAAATTTTAACTATTTCCCTTAAGAAGTGCTGAAATTTATATTTTGTTTATGCAATCTTTCAGCTTCCGTGTATTTTTTTATATAAATATTAATGTACTGAATACAATAGAATATTTTATTTGATGGAATATGTTTTTGCGTTGGACAAAAATCCATTGTAAACATATAAATATAATGAAATATTCATTTTAAATTGCATAAATTTATAATTTGCATTGTGTGGTGTACTTTAATTAATTTTGTAATCAAGGGGTCGCTTAAAAACATTGAAATTAGTGAACTCGTAATTCGATTAAATAAAGATGGTGTACTGCAGCACCAAATTTCTAACCCATTACGAATCCAACAATAAATTCTATTCCAATTCCGAATTATTCAACGATATCGAACTATAGGAGCTACAAAAGCACTTAAAATTTCTACTAGGTTACAAAAAAAAATCAAATAATGTAAACCGAATTATTTGGCTATATTTACTTCTAATTGAAAATGTATAATTACATTGATATTCCTTTTGGTAGATATCAAATCTCCATTCAGAGCTTCAATTTATACAGACATTCGTGATGGGCCGGAGGATGATACTAGCGTTGTGTATACCTGATCCAATCTGAAGTGGAATTGTGGAATGGAAATGCAAATATCTCATTTTCAATTACTTAATTAAATTGATATTCTTTTAAATTATAACTATATTTATGAATTGAAGAATGTCTGTATAAATTGAATATAAGTGAACTTAAAGCAGTGGTGGTGAAGTTGGTAACGCACTAGGCTAGAAATCGAGGGACATGGGTTCAAATCCCATCAGAGATGTTTATTTTATACTTATATATTTAATTAATCTAAATTATATCTCAATGTTGTACATTGAAAATTTCTGATATATATAATCACTAATCCCTTTTACCATACGGCGACTTCAATTCATGAAAATGTATATTTTGGAATAATTTTTATTATCTCTTTTAACTATTTTATGGATTTCATTAGACCATTAATCTAATTTTTCCCTCTTCGTCGGTCTTTTATAAGTTTCATAGTATATCTTTGGCCATTATCTTACTGAAATGCATACTTTACCACAATTTTCAGGCTTAAACCCCCGTTAAAAACTTGTCTCTTATAAGTTTTCAATTATTATTGATTGAAAAATTAGATGTAATACATCCATAAAAGTTGAAGATCTCTTCAAGAGGAAAAACTGGCATGGATTGAATAAAATCCATCTAAATTCAGTAAATATTAGTTTTAAATAATAATGGTATCATTTATGAATAAATAAAATTTAAATATAAATTGTAACAAGACATAAAGCGCCACCTTTTGCCAATTCACCTTCATCAAGGTATATAGAACACACTGGTCTGATGAAGTCCGACAGACCGAAATGACCATCTTCAAACATCTTTCAAGGGAAACAACTTAATTTCGAATCAGTTTATTTCTGACGTCTGATATTACTTAATTGGATGATTGCTAATTTTGTTTTGATAATGACACGTTAAGGTTGTTGAAACTATATTCAACAATAAAACAATCCGAGTTATACAAAGTAAAAAAATGTTTCATTTACTAAAATTGAATTGCAATGTAGAAGCCTCAACAATTAGCGATTATTTTATTTTTCTTATTAAAGTGAAGTTTACAGACATGATTTAAAAAACACACAATAAACATATTTATGTTTCTGAAATAGCGATTTTCAATCAGCTCTGTAAAATATGCAATAGCCATCGCAATCTGTCAACGCCAAAGAAAGAAGTCATGACATGTTAATCGGTTTTTTGTTGTTCTTTTAATTAGCATGTGCACTATAAAAATATCCCATTTTGAGTCACCATATACATTTGAAATACTAATTTCTGCAATTTTCCTAGTTTATTATGTTTTTCTTTCTTTTCTGAAATAACACCCGACGTCTTAGGCTCGCTTCTACAATTGATAGTTACACTTTTGGTAATTTAACGCAAGATTAAACATTAGGCGATGATTCTACAATTGTGAGGTAAAGCATTATTGAGCCGAACGGAGTGGTACCACTCTGGTATTTTCACCCGTGCTCGGAGCATGAGATAAACCTGAAGTGAGACCGAACAAACGAGCGCACAGCCGCGCATCGTCCAGTAAGAGTATCGTCCTTCGTTATTTATGTTTTGGTTTTTTATGTCGTGCTCGTATTATTATTTTTTGCTTTGTTTTATTGTATTGTTAGTGATTTTAGCATTTTGTTAAATTTTATATTGTTAGTGTACATCGTATTTAGAGCTTTTTTAGCACAGGTTTAATTATTTGTGTTTCATAAAATATGCTATGTTAGATTGCTAAAGATTAGCTTTTATTCGGGGCTATTCCGTACGGAAAATATTAATTTTAACGTGTACGTTATCATCACAGTCTAAGCAGCTTTTCTAATAGATATGGATTAATAAAATGTGAAATTAATTAATAACGTATACGTTAAACTTATTAAAAATGATTTCCTTTTATAGGGGTTACTGAAGGGTGAATGCATAAAGTGAAAATATATTTATGATTTTAGATTGTTTTTAACTATTGTTAGAAACATGCATTATATTAGATAATTTGTTAACGCCAGTTTCAGTCTTTTTATTGGAACTTTAAAATTGGAAATAAATGTATAACCAACCAAATTTAAATAATTATATATTTTTGTATTGTTTTGAAGTCAAAATTATTAATTATTCACTGTTGTTACATTAGAAATAGTTGGTTGATATATTTATCTATTTTATAAATTAAATTATCTAGTTATTTTTATCTATGGTATTCTTCAATTCTTTTATTTTAAATAGCTCTGACCAAGTGAATAAATTTTGTTTTCTATTGTATTTGAAAAGTGTTTTGAAATCTAAATTAGATTTTTAATACCGTTTTATATAATTTTGAAATTAAATTTATGTTCTTTATGGAATTTATCAAATTTAACCCCTAAAGAAAACTGTTTTCTTTTTAAGAATTTTAGTAGTTGAGCTTCCGACCGCAGTTGGCGCGATTATTTGCAGAGTTGTCAACTTTCACCATCTCGACTAGGTTTTCCATGGTTTTGACGCCAGCTGACCAGCTTGTCGCGCATGCGCATTTATGCCAACTCAGTGGTAAATTTGAAAGATTGTAGAATCGGAACGCTGTTTACCAATCAGTTAAACTAGAATACTCAATACCAAAAGTCTACGCTTCCAAAGCTATTACTATCAATTGTAGAAGTGGCCCTTAATGGGCAACAAGGAATAGCAGATGAAAAAATAACAATCTAAATAATGTCTGTAAAATAAACTTTAATAAGAAAAATAATCAATCATCGAATGAAGTAATATCAGACGTCAGAAATAAACTGCTTCGAAATTAAGTTGTTTCCCTTGAAAGATGTTTCAGATTAATAAATACAAACCCTTAAGTTATTCCACGCAAAACGAGCCGAGCGGAGTGTTTCCATTTTAATAACGGAGCGCCGTTTGTCCTTGGCCTTTCTGCCCTTATCGTGTATTTCATTAAAACATAAATACAGCGAGCGCAGACCTTATCAGATGTTTCAATATTTAATTCTTATATGTAAACGGTTAACACGACTACAAATCATTCAAGGAGAAACTGGTGAGTTTTATTTTAGGAGTAAAAAGGCACGTTTTAGTAAAAGAGTGACAAGTGTTAAATATAAAAATATTTGATCGATAGCCGTTTTCTGAAGATATAATAATATAAATATCTAGTTAAAAAGTATTGTAAATTTTATTATACCATATGATCGCAAAATTTTCTCTTCTACAGTGTTTTTTTTTTTATTTATTTTACATTTTGTTGGTACCAGTGAATAATAACAAATAAAACGTCACATGTGTCGTTATTTAACAAATCATTTTTTTTTAATTTATTAGAATAAAATAACCTATAGCATGTGGTTATTGTTATTGCTGACAACATTTTTTTTTATAAAAAAATCAAACCACTTTAGTTCTTAATCATTTGCCTAAAGAAATAGATATTGTACATATACACGATTATTTTATAAGTTATATTAGATTCGTTTTAGAAAGTTATTAATAAGAAAAATGCGTCCGGTAAATTTTATAAATGTTTTTATTAAAACAATTAATGGTTATTATATTTAAACATTGGTAGTCCATATTGTATAAAATGAATATGAATATATTATTAAAAATCAACCAAATGGTTGATTTTTAATAATTAAAGTGGTTTTTAACACCTTACTCATGAAGTGAGTTCATATAAATATCAATAAACCATAACTAATTTCAATTACTCCAAAGCTGATAAAAGATTGCTTTGAATAAAGCTGAGATTCGGAAGATGACGATATCAGTTCTACTAAAATAATGTGTTATTAAAAAAATGTATAAATTCATACGAACAAAATTTCAGTCCGTATGTAAGAAGCAGTAAGATAAATGTGAAAAGTAAATTGGAACAAGTTAATTACACAAATCCCAGGTCCTCCTCCCTCTCATCTTCATCAATTAATAACATGATGAACTTTGATTTTGCAACGGAATTAATTGCTTTTGTGGGATAATGTATGCAGTTAATTGCAAGATAAACATGAGTCCGAGAATGACCTACAATCGTAATTATTACCAAACACCCGCGCGCGCTCGTTTACGAAGTGTAAGCAAGCAACGCAGCGCACCCGATTTCCGGTGGAAATTCGAACTCTTAATCATAAAAAAAGTGGTCCAAAGGTAGACAATGGGTGGAAGTAGGTGAAACGCGATCCCCAAAACCGTCTCTTTGTTATACGTAACAACTCACCGTGGGTGGGAGGAGAACGTACGAGCGCCCGAATGAATGTTTTACGGAGCATGAAGTAACTAGCGTCTTTTCATCATCGCGGAGATATATTGTTGGAATGGTAAAAGTTTGTTGTAGCCTAGATCGAGTCCTATAACCGGGTTTTAGCGCCTAGTTATCTTGACGTTTCGCGATTCGCGATCGCCCAGAAAAATAACTCGCGCTCGTCCCAAATAAATAATCGGGATTCATTGAGAGCGTTTATTCATAGCTGGCTTTATAGATAATGAAGCACCGCTCGCTCTCGCTCGCTTGGGCGCTCGAAATTCGGGCCAGCCGGCTCGTTCAGATCAATAACGATCGATCGAGGAGAAAAAGGAGAACTCCGACCGACCCGCATACCGTCCGACGAAAGTAGCGCTCATCAAAGACCTTCGTTCATTCGAAAAAGTGATTTGCACTAGATTCTAATCTTTCATAACTTTTGTATTTAAACACCTCATTTTTATTCCTACTTTTCAATTTATACTGACTCAATTTTTATATACAAATATCGAAATATGACCGCAACCCCAATATCACCCCAAAATATAAAGTCCCCACCGTACGATTTTTCATTTCAATTAATCAAATAACAAGACAAAGACGGGCGGAAACACCTCTGGTCGATAGTTATTTAGTAAAATTGTAATAATATGATATATGTATTGTAAATAATTATATAATCATTTTCAAAGTTATTACAACAAACAAGAATTCTTGTAATAACTTATAAAATGGTCGTCTGGCCGAAACACTTCGAGTAAGCGAGACAGCAACTGGATTTTAAATGTGACGCCAATAAGTTGGCATACAAAAATGGCGGACCCACGCCGCACTTCGTTATTTTGAAAAGAAATGAAATTTGAAATTTAATAAACAATTGCATATAATTATTATTGTGTTAGAATGATTCACGTAACCGGCCTAATATTTTTGTAAAATAATTATCAAAACATCGCGTTACTGTTTCATCGTGTTCAATATACTATTAACAATATATTTATTTAGAACAAGTACGCCTTTTTGCATTTTAAATTTGATCCCTGATCTTATTAGATGGATGATGATTGGGTCCCGAAAATTTAAGGAGGAGGCGGAGATTCGTTATCACTATCAACACACTTTTTTGGTAGACCTTCAAGCGGCCTCCTCCGTTATCGCCATGTTTTCGAAATTAATTATAATATCATTTGCTGCAATTACATAATCATTTTGCGTAATTAAAACAATGAAAACATTCACTCGTGTCAATATTAATTTTATGATCTTAATGAAAATCTTACCATAAATTAAATAATATTTGAAAATAATTAATAAATTAATCCCTCTATAGATAGCAACTATGACATTTTGACTTACGTTACGTAAGTGCTTTAAAACAAATGTTCATTAAAGCAACTAGTTCTCCTGTACCCCGCCAGATATTGAATTACAAAATGGACACAAATAATAACATATTCTCTGAATAAAATGTTAAGTTTAAATGTACGTTATATTTTATCATCACAGTCTAAGCAACTTTTGTAATCGATAAATATACATAGAAAATTAAACTAAACATTTTCTGTATGGAATAGCCTCGAATGTAACAATTTTTGATTCGAGAATATTTAATGCAAAGAACACAAAATACGTAATACAAGGTTATCTACAGACACGTGTTTCGGGATTCATCCCTCGCCACTGCAGCTCTGCCTTATATAATGACAAAGTTGTTTTATTAAATTAATCAAAACGTAAGGTATTAATTATTTTCGAAATCTTTTTATTTAATTTATTGAGACTTAAGGTATCAATTGTAACCTTACTTTCCGTAACTATAATAAAAAACATAAAATTTTTATATTATTTTCCTCTAACTAAAATGTTTCACCAAAAAAAACTTTTATTCTTAATTTTTTTAATGGGCGCTGGTGAGTTAAGGTAGCATTAATTATATTGAACCATATGTACAGTCCTCTAATTGCGATTAACAAATTGCTACTAAATACGTTTCTTATGCTATTTCATGCTAACAAATTTAATTAGTCTCCAGTTAGTTGCAATTAGCAGACTAAGCATATGACTGTGTGGGCTTATGTTAAATCAATAATTAATCTAAATTAATTACAATAACAAAACACTTTTACTTTATTTATATTTATATATATGATGAGAGTCACTACAATAGTCGACGACACTAACGAGTCATTATCAAACTAGCAGTCGTTGAAACTATAGTCACTAAAAAAATCAATTATACAAAATAAAAATGGTTTATTATAGTGAATTATGATGTTACAGAAATTAAGTAATAGATAGCCCTTGCATTGTTTTTCCAACTATTATGATTCATATAAGGTTATTTAATCACAACACAAGATACGTTCAACCGCCTTAATCAAGGCATTGAACATGGAATACACTGGTCTGATGAGGTACTAAAAACCAAAATGATCATCACCAATTATCAGTTGAACATTTTAATATAATATTTGTGTTTGCGTCAACTGTAAATAACGTGAAAACGCAGATGTTGGTCCCGAAGAAGGTACCAAATTTTGCCACAAGGAGTATCGCTTGCGACACACTATAGGTGCGGCTTAAGTGCAAGATAAGAGGTAGGACAAAGAAAGCAGAAACGAAATCTGTAATATCATCGCACCTCTCTTTCCCACTTATATATTTGATATATTACGTATGTTAGAATTTTGAAGTTATGTGTCGTTGTTATTGTGTCAGTTCATTGAGATGTCCATCGTTTGATTCATTTGATTTTCTTAATACTTGCGCGCGCCCCACACCGCCCTCGCACTTGTATGGACCGGGGGTCAGTCGTACCCTCGGACCGATAAGAAAAATCAGATCTAATGTATAGTTTCACTTGGTATAGTGTATCCATCGCTTTTTTTGCTGAGCAATAAAGATCGAACTTAAATACCCTCAATAAAATTATAATCATTATACAACCTTGCGGCTACCGGCACTGTGGGTGACCAGTGCGGGAGTAGTTGGAGCGGGCCAACAACTAGGAGTAGATGCTCCTTTGGATTTCCAATGGGAAAACCCTGTATGCATTTCCAATCATTTTTGGAACGTATTTCTGTGAATTGATAATTAGCTTTTAATGTTTCTTTTACCCCCCATTTTAATTAGAACAGGTCGTTTTGCTTGGTTTAAAATATACCGTCTTCAGTTTTCTCATTGTTTCTACTTTACTGAGGAGTTTATATTCTAACATATTTTGTTTATTTTTTGTTTTTGACGACTACCTCTTTTTGAAAAAAAAAAAATATGTGGCGAGCCTGAGATAATTGTCTCATCACGAACAAAAAAAACTATTGATGTCAAGAGAATATGATATTAGAATTATATAATTATAAAATCATTATGGAGTGCGTAAAAATATATTTTAGAGATTGTTTAATCTTGTAAATACTAAAATAAAAAATTAAATTATATCAAAATTACAGTTGAGTTTTAGATAAATGTGTAAAGAGAGAATTAAAAAAAATGGTCATAAGGTGAAGCTATAATGCGGTCTTTAAGAAAGTCTCATTATAGCTAGAGAATACGCAAAGCAAATTCTGATTTTTAATACATAGAATTTATTACAGCTTAATATTTATAGCAACGAAAGAACTTCAATAAATGTATGCCAATCACGAAATATGTGATATTTTGGCACTAAAAATTTTTTGCTTCTTTGCGCTTATTTATAATTTTTATGACCATTTTTAGCTTACAATGCCTATTTAAAGCATTTTTTAAGTTTTAAGAAATAATAGGCAAAATGCTAAAATAAAAAATATATTTAGTAGCGGGATTGTTAAATAAAAGTTTTTTTTTTTTTCATTTTAATTAGAACAATCAGTTTTTTTACAAAATATCTTTTTTTGTCTTCATTGGAACACCGATTAAAACTTTAAAATGATGTTGGTTTTTCACACATAAAATAGTTGCAACAATTGATTAAAAATATCTTGATAACCGAGAATATTTTGAATTTCACGATAACAAAAAATAACATTTTTGTCCGGCTTGGTGGCGCACAGCTTAAACGCCAGGCTAGTAAACCTAGTTCGATTCCAGGATTGGGCTGGTCGTTATATGGATGTGTGATTGTCAATTGGAAATATATAAAGATTACTGGGTTATGTGTGCGTTTGAGTGGAAGCAAAAAAAACATTTGTTATGAATTAAATATTAAATTCAATAATAAGTTACAAGAACATTAAGGTAAGTACATTATTAAAAAATAATTAAATTGTGTCTAAATCAGATAAAAATAATTTAATAATAAAATACAGGCTGAAAGACCTCCGGTCGATAGCTGTTTCCCTGAAGTACATTGTATGTATATATAAATTGCTGGTTTTAAATATTCCATATAAAAATATAAATTTGTATTAATTTAAAAATAAAGATGTTTATATATATATATATATATATATATATATATAATAAAATAGTGAATCTACTTTTATAACAGTAGTTCTAGGAATATTGGATTAAATGGAAACCTGTGTTGTTATAAAATCATAGAATACAAATCCTTAGATGGGCCTACCTTATAAATAAAAATATATCTACCAATCTTGGTTTTAACAAACAAAATAAGTAAAGCAAATATTATTTTTGTGCTAATAGGGATAATGTGTTTTAAATATTAGCCGCCTAGTAGTTTGCGAGAAAATTGTGTCCAATACCAATGAAATATTATGCAAGAAATATGTTAAGCAAAAACAATGGGTAACAAGCTACATAATTATCATGAATATTTATTAATATTAATAAGATACGCAAACGAAACTTTCAATAAGCATTTATATAAATAGCAAATTAATACAATATGATTAAACACGTTTATTCTCTGGAGTGCTTTAATGTTCGTGAATATGAAAGAAAAAAAATCGAATTAAATTTTAAAAATTACATCGACACCCAATACGGGTAAAAGATTAAGAAAGAAATTTTAAAAATGTCCATAATGCGTTTATTAAAGAAATATAATAATTGTAATTTGATTAATATTTCTAATTTTTAATAAAAATCGACGGTTCACATTATAGTAAAAAAATAATATCACAAATTTGCAATTAGAAACATTTCAGAACTATTTCTAGTATTACTTGCAAATGATAGAACTATTCTAGAACCATAGAGAACTCTTCACTGAATTGTATAAAACTGCATACATAAAGTTCGTTTTTTGTTTAAAATATTGAAAAATGTATATATATTTAAAAAATATATAAATTAAAAATGCGAAACTAATTTGGATTTTAGGCAAGAACTATAGAACTATGAAAAGTGAATTTTAGTTGTTTTTTTCATAAAACGCCAGGCCAACTTCACAGACTTTTCCATCTTTCAGTTAATGAGAACAATAACTGAAAGATGGATTTGCATATGTTGGAAATTAGTGAAGCAAAATCGATTATTTCAATAATCAAATACGAATTTTTCAAATTTGGCGATTGCCGTTAGCAGCTGTAAGTTTGAGAACAAAATTAAATTATGTATAATTATCTAACTATAAATAATTTTCAAATGTACTGAACTATCATTATTGATTATTATAAATTTGAAGCACTCAAGAAGAGACGATCAATTATATATTATTTAGTAGACAATAATAAACTATGAACAAAAAAAATCACTTTTGTGATATTAAAAATAATTCTGTGGCAGATTAATTTTTCTTCCATTTTTAAATAAAATACAGGGTTAGCCAAAATTATCGAAATATCTAAATAATTACAATAAAACACTTAAACTTTTTTTGTATAACAAAAATTTTATATTTAAGACCATTTTAATGTGTTATATCTGTCTATAAGGTTCAGTCTATATTTTTCATCAATTATAATATAATGTTTAATCTGTAAAATATATGTAAATCTTGTAAAAACGTGATTACCGTTATAAGTTATTATTATTATTTAGTGACTACAGTTTCAACAATTTACACTTGTCAAACTTTTAGTTTGATAATGACAAGTGTAAATTGTTGAAACTATAGTCATTTATTGACTTTAGTAAATTCAGTTATACAAAAATTGTTAAAAAATGTTTCTATTCATATATTTTTACACCATGTATAACGAATAAAAAACTCAGTGATCAGTAATCTAAATAATTTTTAAAAAGTACAAATTTGTAAAAAATGTTTCAAACTAAGGTTTCTTGGATATAAACAAGCTATCATTTAATTATATTTTTAAAATACAGCGTGTTCAATTTATAATGAAAATTTTATAAACTTTTTTTTTCAAGTGGTACGCCTTGTATATTATCATTTTTTATAGCATGCATTACTTTTCAATTACACGGATTCTTGAACTTGAAAATATTGCCCCACTTACATTAAAATAGATTTATTCGAAACAAACGACTAAAAACTAAACAAAATAAAAATAAATTACAAAATAATTAAACATAAATAAGGTAAATTTTATTTTTTTAATTTATTTTTACGGAAGTTTCATCATTTTGAAGAATTATAACAACTTTTAATATAAGTAGTAGAAAAATAAGTTACTATATACAAATAATGTATAATTAAGAATACTTTTGATAAAATGTTTAACCACCATTCATCTAGCGTATGGATAACTAGTGGTTAAGAATACTGATTAACAAATAAATGATAAAACAAATGAGATATATATGCATTTATGAATTGCGTATAACTTAAAAACAATGTATTTTATAGAAATGTGATTCCTGCAAAAAATTGAATCTATTATTAAAATCTTAGAATTCAATAATAATAATGATAATTATTATTATCTTAGCAAATTGTATACTCTGTATATTAAAAATATATTTGAATGATATCTTGTTTATATCCAAGAAGTTTTTATTAAAATGTTTGTTTGAGAATTACGGTAAAAGAATTATTTAGATGTCCTGGTAATTTTAACTAATCCTGTATAAATATTGTAATATTAAAATATATTAGTTATGTAGCTTGTTACTTCCTGTCTTTAATTTTGAGAATGGAATGTTTTAAAGTGTTCAAAAGGAAAAAAACATAAAATAAATTTGGTGATTAACAGTATGTACAAATTTGTTTTTTATACATACCAGGTGGAATTCTCATTACGATTCACACCCTGGGCCTCACTCTCTAAATGCTGAACTAACAATTTCAGGAAACAAACGGCCGGCCCATCAATTCTAAAAACAGTTAAAAATGCCAATTCAAAATCAGGTTTGGTGTCGTGTGTAGTTTTCTTCGCAACAAAATTATAATTGATAATAAAAAATAAACTCTATGTACTAAATTACGATTTTTAGCCCGAATCATCGAATGCCAATTAAGTATTTTAAATACCGCCATCGAGTTCAATTTTGTTTTAGTACGATACTCCAATGCTATTTAAAAAGATTGTTAACTTACGTTACGTAAGTACTTTAAACGTAAGTCAAAAATGTCACAGATGCAAAAGATGAAATAATTTATTAATGTCTGTATAAAATAAATATAGGTGGACTTGAAGCACTGAATGGAGATTTGAATATCATAGGTCTCTGTGATGTAGTTGGTAACACACTCTGTCGGAAATCGGTGGGCATGGGTTCAAATCCCATCAGAGATGTTTCTTTTCCACTTTATATTTATTTAATTTAAATTATACCTCAATATTGTACACTTCTGTGCAATAAAATTAAGCACACCAAATATGTTATAATTTAAGGAGGATCTGAAAAGTTTTTTAGTTACGAAAAAATATTTATTTTCAAGTTTGGCATTTTATCATTTATTGAAACTATTATTAGGCAATTAAAACATACGCGAATTACAAAACTAAAATATTGTGATAAATTGTTATGACACTTGTACTTAATTTTATTATACAGAAGTGTATATTGAAATTTCTACAATTCATAGATATAAATATCATTTAAAAAGGAATTTAATTTATTATTTTCAAATCATTTTTATTTAATGTATTTAAATAACTGTGACCAAGTGAATGAATACTCTTTTCTATTTATCCTTACATAAATTAACATGTTTCACCAAGCGCCCAATGAGAATGTAATTCAGAAAAATATGGAACATAATCGGGGCTATTCCCTATGGGAAATGCTACGTTTAACGTGTACGTTAATTAATTAATTCACATTATATGAATAAATATCTATTACAAACGTTGCTTAGACTGTGAAGATAAAAAAAACGTACAACTTAAACTTAACATTTCCCTCACAGAATAGCCCCGAAGAAGAGTTTTGATTATCATAATATAATAATAATTAGTGTTGGGCAAAATCGAATATTATTAGTAATCGAGTATTACTAAATGTGTCATTTTAAGTATTTAAAACGAAAAAATAACTTCAAATTTATGTTTAATAATAAATGGGAAATAGACAATATGATAATATAGTTTTATCAAGAGTGTATTATAAATAGTATTAACTTCAAATAAATTAAAGTAAGTATTAAGATTGACAAATAAATTCTGTTCTCCATTAATAATAGAATACGATTAAAAAAATCGTACGTGTCGATAATAAAACACAAAATCGTTATGAAGTAATAACATTAAATTAGATCCGGCGAGAGGGCACAGGAAGCAAAGATGTAATAATTGTAGAGGAGCAGATTCCTCCGCTCGGTTTGGTTCATTCCGGGGTGGAAAGGGGTTGGTTTCGCCCTTATTTTGACGTTACTGGAGCACGGAAGATGTTTTCTCGCCGGTGCCGGGGGGCCGAATCAATATTTGCGGAGGGCGGATTTTAGTTACACACAGCAGCTAGTCTGGCTTGATTTCCATGTACCCCGGGAAGTTGTATTTTACAAAGGGGGCGAGCTCGAATGAACGGTAATGGGAAATTTTGATTAGTCAGTGAAATGTGAATTAATTTGTCTTTGTTGATTGAATTATTCAAATATGATAATAATATAAAATAAATTACAAATTAAAATAAGTAAATAAATAATAAAACGTTAATTAATAGATTAAAGGATTTATTCACATGATCACAGCTATTTAAAATTTAATTTAATTCCTTCATTAAAAAAATAATTTTTAAAAATTAATACTCCAATCCCGAAAGATATTCTCATTTTGTTTGTTGTCCCAATCAGGTTGATTGTTTCCACTTTTGTCTCTTTTTACCTGAACCACTACGGACTTCCGTATTATTTTATTATTAATAATAAAGTTACTTTTATATATTATATATTTTGTAAAAAAGAGATTTCCGTTGATTAATAAATAAATCAATAATTAAACTAATAATTCCTTCATCAAGTAGAACAATCGAGTTTTACGTTTTACTTTTATATAAGTAAATCAGATACAAACATAAACTATTTTACTAAAGAATTACAAAATGAACAAAAAAAAAA
This sequence comes from Philonthus spinipes, assembly GCA_963082785.1. Classification (NCBI taxonomy): domain Eukaryota; kingdom Metazoa; phylum Arthropoda; class Insecta; order Coleoptera; family Staphylinidae; genus Philonthus; species Philonthus spinipes. Next base: position 22,422,863 of record OY720308.1, read on the forward strand.
CAGAATTAAAACCACTGCAAAAGCAATAAAATAAAAAAAACTAAACAAAATAATGACTATATAGAATTATTCAATAAGAATATTCGGTAACAAAGCAATTGGTAAAAAAATATTTTAGACTTCATTAAAATATAATAAACGATATTTGAAAAGTTCTAATTAATCACGAATAATACAAATATATAAACAATTACAAGATATTTTTATTTATAAAATAAATTAAATAAAAACAATTTTAAAGTAATTAATTATTAATCAATCATTTTCTTATGTAGTTCAATATCTAAATCAAACAGTTGCAATAACAATTGTTTCATAATTAATTATTTCAAATTATTTTTATTTAATTAATTTTATTAAAACGCTAATTACTTGAGGTATGTTTTTTTTAATATGACCTTTTAATCCTTTTGCGACTCCTGGCACACATATATACCACTACGTTTTATGTCAGGACGAAATAACAATAGGACTTTATACGACTGATGGTACATAAAAGTACCATATCAATAGAACAATTGTGCTTATATCCCCTTCATCTCCTTATAATTTTTTTAACACATTTTCTATTATAAAATATAATTTTAACTTTTACAAATATGAAAAGCTAAAAACGTATTCCCATGTCTCCCAGAAAAACAAAAAGGATTAAATTTAAGGATTTAACTCTTTATTTTACATTTTGTTGGCATCAGTGAATAAAAAGAAATAAACGTCACATATGTCATTATTTATCAAATAAAATTATTTAATTTGTTAGAATAAGATAACCTATAACGTGTGGTTACATTTATTGCGAAAATATATTTTTTAAATAAAAAAAGTCAAAGCACTATAGAGAAGAAAAGTACTCAAATGAAAATTATCGTTTCTAATGATTATAAGAAATGAAAAGTTTTTGATCGAATCATAACGATACATATATCTATTATAATTACGATAACTTGAATGAGCATTTGAACCATTACGATTTGAATTATACAATATGAAAAATAATGAGCATTCGAATCAGGCAGGTGGCATGTCTGATTTTCTATGATTTCTTTGTTCCCACTGTCGCGATTAACGCTTGCACGTGAAGAGTTCTGTACAGTTCTACATAAGTTATTTCATCAATGGCAGACATAGTTCTCACTGAATGGTTTTTTGAGTTTAAGTGAAGTGTTTAATCACAAATTGAAAGACTGTTATTCCTTACTTCACAATTTATTTTTATGTTAGATGTACATTTCGAGACACAAAGTGCTCATTATCAATAACAACTAAATTCTTAAATCTAAGTGCACGATATATAAAGTATATGGATTATTGGGAAAAAACGTTGATTACACTAATTGGGTTGTCGGTATCTGCGGGTTGTAGGATGGATTAAGGTAGGGTGGTTGTCGGTGGGATTACATTCTTTGCGGGGTTCTTTTCGGGTAACAATTCCAATCCAACAATTCTAATCCATTATTGGAATTGTTACCCGAAAAGAACCCCGCAAAGAATGTAATCCCACCGACAACCACCCTACCTTAATCCATCCTACAACCCGCAGATACCGACAACCCAATTAGTGTAATCAACGTTTTTTCCCAATAATCCATATACTTTATATATCGTGCACTTAGATTTAAGAATTTAGTTGTTATTGATAATGAGCACTTTGTGTCTCGAAATGTACATCTAACATAAAAATAAATTGTGAAGTAAGGAATAACAGTCTTTCAATTTGAGACATAGTTCTGTCATTTTTATATTTTTTGTGACTTTTTTATTAAAAATTTCACTCAGCTCTACATAATATTGAATAATTGAAAATAAAGTTGTCACGCTGTTGATTTCTAACGATTTTAATGACAATTCTAGAAAGCTCTTATTGTTTGCAATCAATTTTAGAAACAATTTCGCTATTTTTTTTAATGTTCGTGCTATTTTCTGTATATACAAAAAAATCATGAATAATAGAAATATTTAAGAATTATTTCTAAAATTGATTGTAAATTCTATTAGAGGTATCTAGAATTGTCATAACAACAGTTAGAAATCAACAGCGTGACAATTTAATTGTCACATGACATAAAATTGAATAAGTGAAAATAACTTTAGTTCCTTCGCCCGTCATTATAATCAGAGCACACGGCTGGTAAGCATCGCTCAATTTAATTAATTTAATTTAATTCAATTCGTTTAATTTTATTCGATTTTGATTTACATTGAATTAATTTGGTTTAATTTAATTTAATTTGACTGAGTATAGTTGATTTAATTATTTTATTTTAACATCTTTGAATTATGTAAGGCAAAGCTGTACTGACGAGGGATAGATCAGGGCGTGAATGATAAATGAACATTTAGCACTCTCCGATCATGAACGCCTTTCTAACCTGATGCAAGAAAAAATGTTGTATAAATAATTTGTAAATTGTAAATTCTGTACATCCTTTGATAATGACTGTTAGTCAAAACTAGTCGGAATAAATAAATGATATTAGTGAAACAATCAGTTTGTTATACTAATATTATTTATTTATTCCGACTCCCATTTCTAATTTACAAATTATTTTACATATAAAATAAAAAAAAGAAATAAATGATTTCGAAAAAATAAAGTCATTCTAATAGAGTTATATTGTCTATAAACTATTTTAGATATAATAATAGGCAAACAATGGCATTTTGTGTTATTTATAAAATAAATTTATATTAGATATTGTAAAGTATTTAAACGTATTTCTTTATATCTTGTCATACCAACGTTTTGCAATAATCCCCCACAATAATATTTCAATATGATCGATTTCGACAGACTCGAAAATGTACGTTTTTAAGCTATTGAACACAAATGCGTCATAAGTTATCGGCAACAGTAACTCATCTCGAATTATTACCGCGCATACACAAAAGATAGTTTCGTTGAGACCATCTTTCCACCCTCGGTGATACTTTTATGGGGTTGCGATTTAAAGTAAATGGATCGCGTCATTTACTTTAAATCGCTAACGCTAAATGCCCATTTCCACCCTCTACACATATGTCATGTAAATTTTACTCAAATCTCAAGTATGTGTTTTGTATATAAAAATGAGGGGCATGGAAACACAACTAAAATTAGATTAAGACTAAGATTTCTTCTATATACGGAAAATATGCATGAAACACACTTTACAGTGTAATCCAAATATAACAAATATCTGTCATATTTAAATTATTTTCTTATATTACGCAATCCCCCACTTGTAAGTACCTTGGAATAACCCTAAATACGAAATTAACTTTCATCAACCACTCCCAAAGCCAGTGATAAGAGCAGAAAAAAACTATTTCCAAAATTTATTTTAATCATAAATCCTTTTAAATCTCCCCTAAAAGATTTCTGTGATTTACAATAAATTTTAAAAATAGTTCTACTACTTTTATATTTTTTTATATATTTATTAAGAAAACACATTTTTTCCTTAACAAAATCTGTTTAGATTTTTTGATTTATAACAATAACTCTTGCTATATTTAGCACCGCAAAAGACCTGTTTTTTAAACACCTCTAGGAAATAGCTAACGCTAAAGGTACCAGGACCTTTTAGGATTTTGTAGTTCATTATAAGCACAATAATAGGGCGAATAGAGATTTTGAAAATACTACATAGTGTTCGAGAAACAGATCCTAAGTTTTGCTTTTATAACAATCCTGCTATTAACTGTTTATTTTTTAAATTCTATTCGCCCAATTATTATGCTTATTTCATAAGCACAATAATAAAGGTCTTTTGGGGTGCCAAATCTAGAAAGCCCTAGTCATACATCAAAAAATCTAAACAAATTTTGTTAAGGAGAAATATTTTTTCTTAACAAAAATTAATTATAGCAGAACAATTTCTAAAATTCATTGTAAATCATAGAACTCTATAAGTCTCCTCCATGCATTGCTTTGCGTTGAGTGAGCCACGATTTCACACTCTTCAATGTGAGAAACTTCCTGTTTAAGATTATTCGATTTAACTAAAAAAATATTGCTGAAATAAATGTAAAAAGAGCTTTTTCGAGCTAGAGAGATAAAGGCTCAATTGTTTGCTATTTCGAAAAAAAATCTGAGGTGTTCTACGGCTTTCCCTTGCACTCCCATCTTTTTGTCCATAAAAGCAAAGTAGTAAAAAATTAAAATATTTATACCATATTTACTTTTTATTTAATACTATTAGAAGATCAAATCATAAAAGAATTACATTTACTAGAATTAGAATTACTTTTTGACGCCATCCATCAGTCCACAATTCAACTCCACTCCAGCCAAACCTTCCGCCACGCGGATTGAATTTATTACGATCATCTCGCATGAAAAGCGGTTGAAATCCATCAAGAAGTTTTCCGGGTCGGTCGGTGTTCACCTCGATTCCGCTCCAACACACGCGTTCGCATAATATTTAGTGTCTTTCGGATTGTTGTGTGGGAAGAGGTAAATTGGATCGTCCTAGAAATGAACAACCGGGGTATTTCGTGGATCGGACTGCGGACGTTAGCATGCTCGCACATCTGCGCGTCGCGAGGCACACGGTGGAAAGGAGGGAGGCCGGCCTCTTCGGCAGGTGGAAGCGGTGTCATTAACAGAACAGATTGTCCCGAATAAATGTTACGATGTAAGGAAAAGGAAAAAAAAAAACATGCATGATTATGTATGAATAAATAGTAATTTAACCGTCAAAAATAAGAATTTGTGATTTTAAATTGAGGTGAATAGAATTATTGAAACTGAGGCCTTTCAATTTCGTTAAATAATTAATGTTAATTAAATTAAATTTTTAAAAAATCAATATATTTATATAATATTTAAAATGTAAATACCCATGGAAATTTAAATAAACTAAATTTTTAATTCTCTTGAAAATGGGCTAATAACTCGAAACTAGTCGAGAATTTAAAATTATTTAATCTAATCTATGTTTTATTGGTTGATTTTTAATAATCTATTCATATTTATTTTATATAATTAATGACATTTATGTATTCCTTTAATTATAAATACCGTATGATTACTGATACATCTGAATATAGGGAAATAGCATAGGAAATCACGTTTCTTGAAATCAATAATAATAATGAAAAAATAATATAAAATTTATTAATATAATTTTACCTTAAATTAGATGTTTAATTTGTCCTGCTTTGTACCACTCGATCCACAATGTAATATTATTTAAAAAGAATTTGAAAATAATTAATTAATAAATTATTTCCCTTTAGCTACTATATTACTATATTAGTTTTATTTAATGTATTTAAATAAGTGTGACCAAATGAATAAATCCTTTTTCTAGTAATATTATTTATCTGAATTTAATTTATTTACTCATTATTTTTATGTATGTTTCCCTGTAATTAAAAATTCTATATTTCTGTTGGGAAATAAATTTATTATTTCGGTTTTTCGATATCTCTTAAAATAAAAAAAAGTTTTCTATATGTGGACCATCCTGTACATAGAAAATTCTTTGATTTAATTAATTTAACGCGTAGAAAGTCATTACTATTACCAAAATTGGTAAATATGGACAATTCAATATTTATTTAGGATAAGACAGGAATATAATTATTTACGACTTTTACAATTTTTACATATCACATTACTTGACCACTGATCGAAAAGATGATATTACACAAATATTAAATAGATTATCTTCATTTCTGAATCTTTAACAAGCTTCGCCATGTAGTTAAAAATATCTATTTAATGAAATCCACTTAGTTTTTTTATTAGTTAATTTATTTACACTTTAGACAACACTGACGATAAAGTGCAATACTTCATCATTTCATCTGTTGCATATGTGACATTTTTGACTCAAGTCATGTAGCATATTATTTTCAAATTATTTTTATTTAATTTATTTAAATAACTGTGAAGCGAGGCTTTATTTAAAATCTTGATTGAGATTGCTCACGGGAATCGTCCGTCCGTCAAACGTCCTGTCGATCATTTCCACCGGAGATCACAAATAAAAATGATTTGAAAATAATTAATAAATGTCACAGATAGAGATGCTAGTTGGGACTAGAGATGCGAGTTGGGACACGCGTGCGCTCGATAGTGCGCAACGCCTGTTAAAGTTGGCCCATTCGCATTTGTCGCCCGAAATTCTCCCACCGAAATGTGACAAGTTACTGTTGTTTTTGCGCCAAGTCCATGCGCATGCATATGTCACATTTCGTATGTCCCATAATCGGCTGTATTTTCGTTGCATTGCCTTAGCGCGAGTATGCGCGTGCCGCACGATGTTATTTTAATTGAGAAAAAATAATATGTACACAAACACTTATTCGTATTTTCATAAACAAACTAAGACTTCCACGATCGGCATAATTGATACATTTATGAATATACGGACCGAAGACGCGGCTGATCCATCCATGCGCATGGATTTGACGCAAAAACAACAGAAACTTGTCACATTTCGGTGGGAGCATTGCGGGCGACAAATGCGAATGTGTCAACTTTAACAGGCGTTGCGCACCGTCGATCGCACGCGTGTCCCAACTCGCATCTCTAGTTGGGACACGCGTGCGATCGACGGTGTGCAACGTCTGTTAGAGTTGGCACATTCGCATTTATCGCCCGCAATTCTCTCACCGAAATGTGACAAGTTTGTGTTATTTTTGCGCCAAATCCATGCGCAGGCATTTGTCACAATTCGTATGTCCCATAATCGGCAGTGTTTTCGGTGCATTGCCATAGCGCGAGTACGCGCGAGCCGCACAGTGTTATTCTAATTGAGGAAAAATATTTTGTATACAAACACTTATTCGTATTTCCATAAACAAACTGAGACTTCCACGATCGGCTTAATCGATACATTTATGAATATACGCACCGAAAACTAGTCACATTTCGGTGAGAGAATTGCGGGCGATAAATGCGAATGTGCCAACTTTAACAGGCGTTGCGCACCGTCGATCGCACGCGTGCCCAACTCGCATCTCTAGACTCACAGATACATTATTTCCACATTTATGGAAATAATGTATCTGTTTTGACTTTAAACAAATGCACATTAAAACAACTACTTCTCGGGCAAATACCCCGCCGTTTTTATTAAATCAGGGGTTCCACTAGAATATGTGTTAAGATAAATTAAACTAAATGAATTTAATTTACAAATTTAATATGACATTAAAAATGTTTAATGAGAAGAAAAAATATTAATGATTTTTATCGAAAACAGTTTCAACAACTTTTTTCAGATGTGTTTCATAACCAGTTCAAATAATTGATAAAATTGCATTGTTTATCGAAAATTATTTCATTATTCAATAATATCGTTTTTGTACCAGCGGAAGTAGAAATCAATTTCTCTGACATCAAAATTAAGTGAAAGGTGTCACATTTGATCCCGAGGGGTAAAAAATGTATTAAAAAATATCAAAGTCTCCGTGACTTATTTGTCAAAACAAAGTTAAATATGAAAAAAAAAATAAGAAGAATTTACTTTTTTAACATATTTTGTAATTGTGCTTGTAGAAAAAATAACGTATATACCTCGGCAAACAGCTATTTCTCGCTACGCGTATTGTTCAAATTTGCTCACATCTAAAAAAGTATTTTGTACAAAGTTTAGTCATTTTTTAATATTTTTTTTTTTTGAAAAAAAGGTATAATATTTTTTATAGAAATAAATATTTTCAGAAAAAAAGATATTTTAATTTTTTTAATAATTAGAGATGGGCAAAGTCAATTTTTTTTGTCACTGCAAAATTAAGTGACAATTTTCTTAATGTTATTTATAATATTAATATTGGCAAGCATCATCTATTTATTAATAAACTCCAATTTATTGTTATTTAAGTAGCTAACTTAAAATTGGTTGTTCAGAAATATTCGATTACTAAATTTACTCGATATTGCCCATCATTATTAATAATCTTAAAAAAACATCCATCTCCATCTCTAAAATAAGTTATGTGCATTCCCAACAGTTTAAAAATAATTTTAAAACTACTAAAATTTATACACATTTTTTTTAATATGTATTTTATTTCATCAAAATATATACCATAAAAAAACAATAAACACTAGTTAAAGTGTTTCCTATGTAAATCCCTCTATAAGGCTTAATTAAGAAAATGCCCTTTATATACATTCAAATACATTCGCTGAAACTTACAATACAATAAGACATAAACCAATTCACGATCGCTTTGGAAATAGGCACGATTTGCTCATGGTAAGTCTGTCTATCCATTTACGACCAATGATTGAGGAGTTTACGGATTCGACCTATTAATAAAATGTTTACGGCATTTTGATAAAATGGATTATTAATTTATTATTATCAGCGATATTTGTTGGTGAGTACGTGAAGTTTTATTTATTAATAAAATTTATATTACATTCTTTTCTTCTTCTTTATTTTATATGCACATTTCAAGAACAATTTGCTCTTTATGAATAGTTTTTATTTATAAGGACCGTTTTACACACAAGAATTCTCGCAGAAATTTGTGCAAGAATTACATATAAAAATTTCGCTATAATTCTATATATAAAAATATATTTCCCTATTTTACACAGCAAAGAATTATTATGAAAATAAATGATACAATTTTTTATCCCAAAATAATTAGAATTTGTGGGCATTGTTTTAAATCTGATATCACGATTATGAATTTCTTTATACAAAAGCTTCATTTATTTTTTATACAACTTCATATTATATGTAATTAATACATTAAAAATATATACGTTTTAAGCTCGGAAAGTTTGTTTATTATTTATTTAGTATTATATTTAACATCGTTATATTTGCCTCTCTACTTCTCAGTATGAAGTGAAGTTTGATTAAATCATATTCTTATTAATGTAAATTAAAGGTAAACAAATAACGAAAAGGGAGTAATTACACTAAAACACTTCGTATTTATACGAAACTCTATCTCTAAAATGGACTCTTTTCATTCCCACATTCCCAACAGTTTTTGCTGCTTTAATGTATATTTTGTACCTCTCCCCATGAATTTTTTCGACCGCACTTCAAACAACCTTACCTCCCCCAACGACCCTTAATAGATATTCCACCCTACACAGGCAGACCTTGAAACGACCGGGGGTTATTCCGGTACTGTGGTGCGGGGTAGAAGGAGGGGGTACCACCAAGGATACCCGAAAAATAAAATTTCTAAAATTACACATGTTTTATTCGTTCCGCTCCTCACCTTCTTCTCACTCTATCTCTATCTAATACATACTAAGTTTAGGCGTTTGGCATTCGCGAGATAATTCGACCGCAAAATTGAATCGTTCTGACCTTTACGTAGTAAGGTCTCACGCGCGCTCAAATAAATAATGATGTGCGGAAATAAAAAAATAAATACATAGTGTTTCTTTTTTATTTCGACTTACCTGGCTAAAGCCATTCTGACATTAGTAAATCCAAAAATAGACTCCCTCAGTTTGGGATGTAGTTTAAAATCCAGTTTGTTTTTAATTGTTGAAGGTATTTCGGAGAAGATTTTAAGACACTTTCGTTTTATAATAAATAATATAATATACTATTTTTGAAAACACACTTTTCGGATTGCTTTATAACAGAACACAAACACACTATAATCCACAGAAGCACGCGGTGAGGGTGTTATTCTTTTCCAAAGCAGGATTAATTCTGTGTGTGTGGAGGTTATGAGAAAGGAGAACGCCGCAGTACGTCTACGTCGATCTCCGACGGCGAACGTCACTTTACTAAGGTTACGGACCGAACCGACTGAACCAGCGCACTGTCGCACGTTCGTCGGACAATGTGTTGGTGTGGTGGCGAGAAAAGCGCACGCGACGTTGTCGGATCGAAAGCTCACCCGCGACTGCGTTCGAATCCATACCGCAATTTTCACCAATCAGAAATCACCATGCTTTTTTGTTCCTTTCATTGACAGACATCGTAATCAATTACATTAATGATAAGTTTCTAAATAAATCTTTTTACTTTACTTACTTAAATTCAAAGAATGTGGATATTTAAATTGGGTAAATTATATTAGGAAAAAAATGATGATGTGTCAAATTAAATAAAAGAGAATTTGAAAATAATAAATTATTTCTTCTTTAGTTACTGTGATATTTTGATTTACGTTACATAAGTACTTTAAAACAACTACTTCTCGGGCAAATATCCCTCCAGATATTGAATTGCTGTTGCACATCAATAACATATTGCATAATGCAACAATATTTGATTCGATAATATTTAATGCGAAGAGCAAAACAATATTATTATTTTAAAATTCTTTTTATTTAATTTGTATAAATAGCTACGACCAAGTGAATGAATACACTTTTCTATTGATTTTGATGTGTCTGTCAAAGTACTTTCCCTATGAGTTTATCCCAGAGATAGATTAAGATAATATTTATATATATATATATATAATCTAAAATCCCCATCTTCCATAATGGTGGTGTAGGGGTTAAGATAATATTTAACATTGGGAAATACGACAACAGTTCTCCACTTAAGCATTGGAGGTGCTGTAGTCTCAAGAGGGAATTTTAAAATATTTTACATTTTAGTTTTAACTATGATTTATTACTTACTGCAGTTTTGCGATCACTATATCTTATAAAACTACAACTAGTAAATTAATCTTTATAGCTTAAATAAACTTTGCTTATTATTTTTTATGAATTGTATTTCTTTAAATATTTAGAACTTAAAAAAATATTGTGATAAAATTCAACAATAATTTGTAATAAATATAATTTATTTCCCTAAATTTCCAAAATATAATTCTTCGAAGTATATTTTTTTATTCCTTTACTACTTGTGAAGTTTTTGATGCTCTACATGATAAAAATATTTTCTTAAGTCTTCACTGGAAAAAAAAAATGTTTTTAAAACATTTTGTTAGTTGCAAAAGTTTACAAACAAAATCGTTACTTTTTTGTTTTTCGGGATAAAATATTAACAAATTGCCTTTATATTAAATGATAATATTAATATGAAATATTAATAATACATGGCATTTGATACACATTATAGAATTAATCCCCGATGTGGGATCCAATCACTTGTCCACCAAATTCTCCCTGGCTTAACTTCTCCCATTCCTGTACCGACTGAAGTAAAATATAGTTATAAGGAAAAAGTGTGACAAAAGAATTGAATGCTATCAAGGCATTTCCCCCATTCCATATCTTTATTCCTTGATACTTTCGAAGGCTCTATAAAAAATAATACCGCACACTCTGCAAGATAACTTAGAAATATCCCCAGTCAAAATTCATCCTCAGACTGATAAAATGCAAGCGACAATTGAGTGATTTTAAACTGACAGACGGAACTAAATTAAAAATGAAAAACAATGGACGCGATAAAGACAAACACAAACTTATTCGAGAATACAAAACGAACGTATGGATTAAAATCTGTCGAGAACTAAATGGCATGGAAGTTTTGGGACGCTTTAAGAAAAACTGAGCAAATATCACAAATCGACTACCTTCAACATATGCAGAACTCGAGGACGTCGGAGACGATTAGAAACGACCAATTGTTTGCGGATTATTTTAAAAAGATATGCACAATGACACATAACGATTCATTCGATAATAACTTCAAGCGAATAGTTAACATATGGTATGCCTCCTTTATGTATATATAAATATATAAATGAGGAACCCGTCCACCGAACTTTCCGCCGACATCCCCCTTGCGGAATGCAAGAGATTATTGAGGGATCCAATGATGTCATTGGTCAACCTAAGGTGGAGGGAAGAGGACACGTGGCATACAACAAGGCTGTTATGCCCTATGTGTGATATGGAAAATAGTAAAAGATTGATTGCACTTAGTAGAATCGATATAAGGAAGACAATGGGCATCATCACGTAGCACTGTCTTCTAGGCAGATACGCACACAACATGAGTCTCAAATATGATTTTTGCAGATAATGCCTGGTTGACTGGTTGAGGAGGAGGAAGAAACAGTACTCCTAGAGGACAATGTCATGTTCTTCAGGGGAAAATAATTAAGTACCTCGGTTTTCACTATGCAAATGAGTTGGCGGATCTCTCACCTATAAAGGTGAATGATCTGATCAGGTTCATTAGGTGCTCGAATTGAGTTGTATAGGGGGAAGGATCTCTATGGTATCACAACGAGCCCTATGGACCTAAATGAACAGTCTTAAAGCTATTGCCAGTGAAACCTAACCTAACCATCTTTTGAATATTCAATATTTTTACCAATCCCAAACCTTTCAAAGTTAGTGGAAGCGAGGTATTATTACCTGTACCCATAAGGTAGAAAACGACTCCACACAGGTATCTAATTATCGCCCAATTACTCTGCTTCCAATTCTCAGTAAGTTATTTGAATGCATACTGAAAAAAAAAAATCACGTCCTATAACCAACATAGAATTCCTTTCAATCAATTTGATTTCATTGAACATTGTCCACTTCCCTATTCCTTACTATACTTATATCAAATTGCCAGATGACACACATCACGAGTTTTGTTCCTAGGTATGCAAACAGCTTATGACTTGGTATGGTATCGAGGTGTGTTGTACAAATGTAATTTCTTAGGTATCCTTCCAATTTAGCAATACTCCAAGACAGTTTCCTCTCTAATCGATCCATAATCCGTAATTCATATTCCCATTAATATCATCTTCTATATTGCAACGATATTGCCCTTATTTCCTATGCTTCCATAATCACAAAAGTACTAAATACACTTCCAGCTATGATCGACGATGCACAGAAAATGCGAAAATGGCGCATCTTAACTTTGGACAACCATCGACACCAAAACTGCCACTATGGCATAATCATCATCTGGAAAAAACATGGTTCTTTCTCCCAATCGGTTTTTTATCTCTCGATGTTGACCATGTAGAGCACCGCTCTTTAGTGATATCAACGTCTATCATTGAAACCACTGCCCGTCGGAGGCCCCTGGGTTTAATGATAACAAGCACCAGGGCTGAGTGAACCCCACCACATGCAGTTAGCCCTACTCTATTTTAGGGACATAGGGATGCCAAGGGAAGGCCTACATTTCCGGGTTGGAATTGCCCATTTAGACACCCATGCTCGAAAGCACAATAGACCCTGCAGTATTGGCGGTACCAAACTTATATGCACATATGGAAAAAGAGGCATTTCTATATACGTATTTATAAAATTATCTGAATATACGGTAATCTTCTACCATAATCCTCGCTCCAATGAATTAGAAATCTAGAAACGATCAACCTTGAGAGTTTTTACTAAAATTAGACATCCTGACAATCCTTTACATAATCTTTCTAATACACTCCGCTACGAAATTTCCAACATCCATAGCCCTTATAACACAGAAATCTTCAATCAACCTTTGTTTGGTAGTTAGCGATTGGCTATCCTGGTCCTATCCTTTTTTGACCAAAGTTTTTGTACCCTCACTCCCCTCCACGCGCTCACCAGACAGGTGTCGCGAGAGAGACTTGAAAGATAGACGTTGAAGAGTCAACAAGTGCGTAGGTCTAGTCCGCGAAAAAGTGAAAAGTGCCTGAAAGGAGGCTCGCCAACCAGGCTCGGGAACCTTAGAGGGTCTTACAACCCCCCTGACTGTCCCAAGGTGGAGCAGATTGTCAGGTGAGTGCGTTCCTTTCACTCTATAAACACCTGCTCACCAGCCAATCTACCGCACGCTGACAGTTTCGCTTTTCTTATTTGAAGAGCACCCTTCTCGTCGCTGGTAAAACGCAATAACCCCACAACAACCTTGTATTCCCTAATATAAATTTTCTCTTTCTACTATCCGTCAGATTACCACATTTCATCAACAGAACACTCACAACGACGTTAGAGTTATGCTTAAATAGCACATAAATTGGACAAAGATAAGCGAAAAGACCTTTGGTCAATAGACGATTTTCGAACGTGGAGTCATACACCATTTAAGTATATGTATTGTAAACAGTGGCATAGATAGGGTAGTTGGTTACGAGATTATATCCCCCCCTTCCCGAAATTTCAATGACTGATTAAAAAAAAAAATAAATAACGTTTTAGAAACACTGTAACAACATGTTATAATGAAAATAATATTACATTACTAAACTCTGTGTTCAGTGGGTTGTTTATTTGATTTTTAAAATTTTATTTAATTTGTATTATATTATTAACACTAAGAAGTCATAACCACTAAAACCACCCGCGAAAATTATTACTATCTACGCGCCTGATTGTAAATATATAGACGTTTACAAATAAAGATAATATATACGGGTGTTTCAAATTTAAGTCTCACCATGGGAATCTCGCTTATTATAAGAGATATATGGTAGATTTAAATTTGGGAATTTTGCAGAATTTCATGCTGACCTTCAATTCGTAATCAATTTAATAAACTGACAACACTGTTTCGATTTTCATTTTTTATACTGCAGTTGTTGAAAATGCAGATATTCTTCTGAAAAATTGTCTTCTAAATCAGTAGAATAAACCATTTGCAATAATTTTGCCGTATCTTCGACTTCTCATTCGCTTAATTTCGTCAGATTGGTAATGAATTAAATTTTATTGTAATATAATTCATAAGCATTGCGTTGTTTTTTAATTGTCAATTATTACCAAAAAGTTAGTGAATTCTTTTATTCCATCTCTTCCCATGTGTTACTTCGCCAGAGAGTAACTTACGGAGATGGGAGTTGAGAGATCTACCGACACTTCGCCACTGCATTACATTTTACGTATCCATAATAAAAAAAAAAAAAACGGATTTATTAACATTGTCACAGTTATTTAAATAAATAAAATAAAAAGCATTTGAAAATGATTCTTCGCATTTTTTTGTATTATTATTAATATCCAGCGAGGTTTTGTTTAAATACTGAGTTGAAAATATTTTGTATTTAGAACAATAAGTGAGATTGTCCATCCGTCAACGTCCTTTCGATCATTTCCACCGGAGATCGTAACGGTAGGGTACGTTTGATTGATTTAATTTAACAACTCTGTAATTATATAAGGCAGAGCTGTACTGATGAGGGATAAAATCCCAAAACACATGTCTACAGATATTATATTACGTAATTTTTATTTTGCCTTTTGCATTAATATATTAAATATTTCCAAATAAAAAAAAATGTTGCATTATATGCGCGAGACTTGAGAATATTTAGGCAAGTATTTAGTAATTTTTTGTTAGTGATTTTTTCGTCGCGATTGGCTGACCCTAATATCCGCCAGTGCATATGTTCTTCTCAGGTATTTCATCTATACTGCTCTTATTGTGTGTTTTTTTTTTTTTTCATTTCGCTAAGTAACGGGTGTGAAGTTGCCAACTTCTTTTCAAAAAATTGTAAAACATTCATTTTTAAAGGTTTTGTCAGAATGTTTACTCTAAAATACTAACAATTTACTCAATTATGGGTATATCTACCCCAGATCTCAATTTTCAACCCCTATTTTTTACCTCCCATTCACGCCATCCCCCTAAAAAAATAAAAATTCATTGATCCCAAAGTCAAATCACTAAAATATGCATATCATTGGAAAGCATAAACCTTAAACTAACAAATGCAACAATAAAAAAGGGTCACCGTCCGTAGAAGTTAAAAAAAAATATTTTTTTCCCAAGTCGAAATACTTATTTTTGAAATTGAAATAAAGCAATGTTAATAGAAAAGAGTATTCATTCACTTGGTTATTTAAATAAATTAAATTAAAATGATTTGAAAATAATTAATAAATTATTCTCACATTCAGCTCTATGACTTTTGACTTACGTTACGTTTTATTGATAAGCAACAGCAGATGTACATTATTTATTTTTACTCCTATCCCGAAAGATATTCTCAATTTGTTTGTTGTCCCAATCACGTTGATTGTTTCCACTTTTGTCTCTTTTTACCCGAACCACTTCGGACTTCCATTATTATGTAATTCAATGTTCGGTGTGGGTATTTGCCCGGGAAGTAGTTGTTTTAATGTGCATTTGTTTAACGTACTTACCTAACGTAAATCAAAAGTCACAGAGCTAAATGTGAGAAAAATTTATTAATTATTTTCAAATCATTTTTATTGAATTTAAATGAATGTTCCCAAAGTCCCATAACTAAAATGAGCACACCATTGGAACGTACAGGTTTGTACCTTGCACAATGAGGATTTCGACTATAGAAAAACAAATTTACTTCTAAGAGCGGTGACCCTTTTTATAGTTTCATGTTATAGTTAATGATTTGTGCTTTCCAACGGTATGCTCCTTTAGTTATGGGACTTTGGGAATATTAATTTATTTACAATTTCAAAAATGAATATTTCGACTTAAGCAAAAAAAAAATATTATTGTATTTGTTCAATGATATGCTAATTTCAGTTATGTGACTTTGGGAACAATGCGTTTATAATTAGGGGTTGAAAATTGAGGTTTGGGGTAGATGTACCCATAATTGAGTAAATTGTTAGTACCTTAGTATGGATTCACAATGGACGTAAGCGTAAGGGATACATAAGCATAAGAATTACGCAAGAATCATATAATAATTACTGTTTACAATGTACCGGGTGTCCAGATAAGAAAGGTCACAGGCTATATCTCAGGAACTAAGACTCATAGAGCTTTAAAAAAATATGTGAATAAAAGTGAAAATGTTGGAAATAAATTTCAAGTTCGTATCTCTTCCAGTAGGGGGCGCAATGAACAGTAGAAAAATAATTCTGCGATTATCTCAAAAAAAGTTATCATAAAACTACACTTTTTGAAATTATGATGAGTTTATAAAACAAAAATGTTACAGACATTTTTCTCTTACTCTTGAAATAAAGGGTTGGGAAAGGTAAGAATTTATGAAGAGCAAATGTCAAATAACTCTTTTGTTTTTTAACCGATCTTTATGTCATGCGAAAGAACTTATCATACTGATTAAAACAATTGACAACAATCATAGAAATAAGCAATTCAGTCACCGCTAGGTGGCGCCAAGTTAAAAAGAATATAATTTTCCCATTTTTCTTACAAATTTCAAATGGATAGATATATTTTTCTTAGTATCAATAGAAAGTGCGTGAAATAGTAAGAAATTTGGTGAAAACAGCATCTCAATACCTTTATTCTATCACAAGTTATAAATAAAAGAAAATTTCAAATTAAAAATTTCAAATGTCATTGGAAAAATTTTTAAGGTTAATAAAATTTATAACAAAAACAACAAAACTGAATTAATTTATCAACACCAGGGGGCATTTTCTAAAGCGTGCTAAATTATTTGGATATATTCTTTCTTCAGAGGTGAATAGATGGGGATGCTTATTTTTTTGGTCACCATGATTTGCCGAATGTTCAGATTTTTATTTTTGGGGCAAATTAAAAAATATTGTTTATCAATCCAGGCCCGGAACGAGGAAAGACATAATTTTTTGGATCTGAAATGCAAAAACTTCAGCAATAGATATACTGCTATTGCTAGAGTGGATTTCGCTGCTTATTTAATTGTATAAAATTATGTGATCTTTCATTGGACAATTTGAAAGACACAATTTTGATATAAATTTGGGATTGAAAATATTTTTCTATTTGGTTTTAATACACTTTTCACCTGTATTATAAGATATATTTCTTTATTAAAAAAAAATGAGAAAATTATTATTAAAATTAAAAAGCGCCCCCTACCGGTGACAAAATAATTTAATTTTCTTATTTTAGTTATAATTTCATTTATTTTAAATTAACACATAAAATTCTTAAAATTTACATTAATAATTTTTAATTCTAAAAATTTTTTTCATTATAACTTGTGATAGAATTTAGATATAGACTTCAGGTTTTCACTAAATTTCATACTTTTTAATCCTCTTTCTACTAACATTAAGAAAAATATATCATTCCATTTGAATTTTTAAGAAAAATGGGAAAATTATGAATACTTTAAGTTGGCGCAACCTAGCGGCGACAAAGTTAGTTATTTTTCTGATTGTTGCCAATAATTTTAATTGGCATGATAAGTTCTTTCGCTTGACATTAAAATCATTAAGATCGGTTAAAAAACAAAAGAGTTATTTGACATTTGCTCTTTATAAATTCTGACCTTCCCTCACCCTTTATTTCAAGAGTACGAAAAAAATTCTGTAACATTTTTGTTTCACGAACTTATCATGATTTCAAAAAGTGTAGTTTTATGATGTCTTTATTAAACACTTTTTTGAGATAATTGCAATATTACTTTTAGACTATTCATTGCGCCCCCTACCGGAAGAGTTACGTACTTGAAATTTATTTCCAGCATTTTCTCATGATCGCTTTTATCAACAATTTTTTTATTTGAAAGCTCTATCACTCATAGTTCCTGAGATATAGCCGGTGACCTTTCTTATCTGGACACCCGGTAAATAAAAATTACGTTCAACGCATGCGCCGTAGGTGTCCGCCGGCTTCCGATGACATTTGTTAAACCTAATCTACATATTTTAGTGGTAAATTGTATTCGTTGTGTTCGTGCTGATCATGAGTGATAGTCATACTGAACAATTGTTATTGTTACTACTTTTGGGGGGAAGATATAAAAAACGCCAAAATCGTCTGTTTGATGGTGGGTCGGGAGAAAAAGGGAGAGTTCAGAATATTACTAATAGAAATTACATTGCACGATACGGAATGGTTCTTCACATATACAATGGACGACACCAACATAGTTTGAAGTTTTGTTATACTTGGTTTCTCCAACATTAATTAAACGTAGTATAGAAAACCTTTTAGACCGGGCCAACGATTAGCAATTACATTAATTGGTGGTAAAAATTTCAATTAAATCCAAAAGTATCATATTTATTTTGCTAGTTTGTTTAGATATTTGTCTACTGGAGACTCAACATTTTCTATAGCCAACAGTTATCGCATGGACCAACGAAATGGACTGTGGTAAATGAAGTTTTTCAAGTTTTATGAGATGTTTTGTCGCTGAAAGTTTTAATCCCTCCAAATGAAGAGAAATTTAAAGAAATTGTTGAGGAGTTTGAGAAGAAATGGAATATGGAAGAAATATAATGTATACTACATCTATGGATATCCATAAGATTTACGTAAACAATTGAAATTTACGAACACTCTTATGTATTACGTATGTACAGTTATGTTCGACCATAATCATAACAAAACATAATCCATTGTGAACAACGTAATTGAAAAACATGGAATCCAACTTTATGAAATTCTTATGTTTATGTATTCCTTATCCTTACGTCCATTGTGAATCGACACCTAGAGTAACCATTTTGATAAAACCTTTAAATATGATTTTTTACATTTTTTTAAAATCTATTGATATCTTCACACCCGTCGCTAAGTTTCATACATACGATCCTCTAATATAACACATTCGAGCACAGATCCTTGATATTTATTTGGATAGCAACAAAGCTAGCTTATGAGGATGCCCCGTTAGGGGTGGAAGGGGGAGAATAGGGACGGCATTATCTGGGATATAAGGCCAGAGAATATCAGGAAATATATCAATAACAAAATCTTGAAGAATTGACAAAGACAGTAAAATGACTCTAGGAAGCACCCCGGTTAAGGATGGACGGGGAGAATATGGATGATATCCCAGTGAGACCAGAGGATACTAGTAGATATATCAATAACAAAATCTTAACGAATAAGCGAAGACATTCGACCGACCTTACGAAGCACTTGAAATACATTAACCTAACAATTGAACAATGGAAGTCGCCAGCTAACCTAACGAGAAAAGAGGAAGTAGCCATCTGTCGACTCCGCACAAGCGATCACTTCAGCTTATCGACTCATAGGGGAAGAGCAACCCGTTTGCTCAACATGCAACGTCACATTGTCGGTCAAACATCTGCTAGAGGACTTTGTGGAATATGCATGCGGACGTTCGAAATATTTTGATAGTAAATTAAATAAAAATAATTCGAAAATAATTAATAAATTATTTCCTCTTTAGCTACTTAATTTGACAAATTCTTTTTTTTTTTGTTTGTTTCAAATTCTTTTTTTTTTAATTATTTAAATAACTCTAATCAAGTTAATAAATCCCCTTTTTCTATCATTATTTTGATAGTTTCATAATAAACGACAAAATTGAAAATACGTTTAGAAAATCCTTGCAATTTCTACAAGAAATGGATCTTATAGGAAACATTTAAATGAAATAAGTACTACTGTGCTAGTAGATTAAGGTATTTATATTACTTATGTAAATATATTTTGAGATAAAGCAGTTGTTGTATAAAATAAGTCGGTAAGTGGGAGGGGTTTTTAGTCGGCAGTCTCACAAAGCCATATGTTCAGCTTTGAGATTAAGCCTAGCTTTTAAAATGATCACGAACGGTCGAATTCGATAAATTTAATTTCTCTGCGATCTCGGAAGTTGTTGTTGGCTCGTTTGCATCAACTAATGCCTTTATTGTGTCTTTATCTGGCCTTCGAGAAAATGGTGCATTCTCGAGATCAAAATTGCCGCATCATAATTTTTCAAACCAATTTTGACACTGGCGCACATCGGATATTTTTTTTTTCTTACTTGAACAACATTTTTCACTTTTACATAGTAAAAAAGTATATTATATCATCCAAAAACTACTATACAGAATCTTTTTTTTTTTCACAAGCAAGCCTTGCTAACAAAATACATATGATGCGGCTAAAGTGTGACATTGGTTGTGAAAAAATACAATTAAATCCTCTGTTGGTAAAAAATAAACATACTTTCAGAAGAACACAAGATGTGGGTATTTTCATAAGCGTGATGAAGTTTCGCAATAAGAATTTGCAGTAATTAAGGAGCAAAAATAATTAAGAGGACAAGTGTCAATTTGTCGAAAAATAAAATATTTGAATGGATAGATTCTATATGCCATCGACCATATCTTATGAAACGGCCAAAGTACCAAGACTTCAAATTCTGTAAGTGAACAGGAAGATAGATAACATATGCAATATTGCAAGTACTCAATCATTTCCACATTTTTTGTTGGTTTCAATTTTCTCTAATTAATAATTTTGGCATTTAGATAATTTGTTTCTTTTACACCACAATTATTGTTAGCGATTGCATAAACCGCCAAGACTCTCACTTCAAATCATCAGCGGCAATATTTTATCAAGTAATGCAAGCTTTTCATTTTTGAAAAAACATATATTTTCAGAATTGTTAAAAATGGGGAAATATGGAATATCGTCGAAGTCCGTGGGTTATTGCGTAGGGGTTGGATCCAGGGGCAGGAACAAACACTACCCTCGTAGTGTTGACGTCGAAGCGGTTGTACTGGCAACCTAGGTGCTTGGCGTCGGTGTTGACTGCAGGAACGACGGCGGAACGGCTAACGTCGGCGTCGGGCTGAGTTTCCTGGAGTCGGCAGGTTTCTGGATTGGACTGGATCCGGCAACAGCATAGGACACTACACTGGTAGCGTCGAGACGGTTACACCAGTAACCGTGAAGCTCGGCGTTGGTGGACTTCAGGAAGCACTGGTCCTGGAGTCGACTTCTTCTGGCAGGAACGACGTCTGGAACATCTGGCGTCTGCGACGGTCAGAGTTTCCTGTCTCAGAGAGAAGGTTAAATTTCGAGGAACAAAAGTTCCTCATGAATCCACATGCTGCCCCCTGTACAGCACCAGAGTGGACTGAAAATCTGGGTGGATGCATCCCGTATTTAAGCACCGAAAATCGTCCGGAGTAGGGATGATTTTCGAGGACCACGTGGCCGTTGGCAAAGAATTCACTGGAAAATAACTATCGTAAACAAGATAATTATTTCCAACGAATTCTTAAATCCAACCGTTAAAATGCAATTTGAAAGAATTACGTTAATCTGTAATCTCTCTTCTTTCAAATTGCAACGGCGGCCGGCAGGTAGAGTGCTGGCCAAAACTCATTTTATACAAAAAAAATTAAAATTGAAAATTTTAATTTCGTTGACGACGATTAAAATTAATCGCCGGTAACACTACTTATTGGTTGACACTGCAACAATTGTTTCGCCACACAGTAACTTCATCAGGAAGATGTGTGTTATTTACGAAAGTGTTAATATGGAATTTCACCAAGTAACAACCTTAACTATTAAATTTTTGTAAATAAATTATAAATTTCTCAATAAAGTAACAAGGAGGTATGAAGAATAAATGTTAAATATTTCTTTTTTTTTTCTTATACGTTTAATTTTATGGGATGGATAAAATCAAAAGTAAACACACAATCAGTTTCTTAAAAAAATACATTAACAAAGAACACACTTTCATCTTTCATTTTTATTGCAACATTTAATCGTCAAATATTTACAAAAGGCGACTTTAAATAAGGACACTCGAGGGTTTGCCAACTCGGATGCCATAATAAGCTTAACGAGTGTGCAAACACGGATGAATTAATTACAAACAATGCGGTGAAATGAACGCCATTCGCAGAAAATAATTTCCAATTATTTGAAGAGACGTAGGAGAAACGTGTTCATCGTCTCCGATTA
Source organism: Philonthus spinipes (assembly GCA_963082785.1). Classification (NCBI taxonomy): domain Eukaryota; kingdom Metazoa; phylum Arthropoda; class Insecta; order Coleoptera; family Staphylinidae; genus Philonthus; species Philonthus spinipes. The sequence goes on from OY720308.1 coordinate 22,445,308, forward strand.
ATAATGATCCACTTGCGGATCCCCCTAATTCAGTTACACCTCCGCCGTGGCCGTGAGGCGACGCACGGCTGCGCAACAAAGCGCGACGCGAGAGGCGCAAGCGTGATACACGTGCTTTATTGCGGTGTTGTCGATGTGTTAATTTTGAGGGGATATACGATGATAAATTGATTCGTGGTAGAAAAAAATGAACGGGCACTTTCACGCAACGCTCTATTTCGCTATATTCGTGGATTTACTAATAATCGTTTCGTAAATTGGTGGCACTTTTCTCTCGTGCTTTATAAAAGGGATCAGGACACTCAATGTGGGTGTTTAAGGTGCGTTATTTTAATTTGCATAAGAAAGGTGTGTGCATGTACTGCTTTGGTATAAACCCACGTTGAAATTAGGCTTTCTTTAACATAGTTTAACAGCTACTTAAAATGGTTTTAAAATTGATTTTAATGAAAAACATCATTCATCAATAACAAATTTTAATAATACAGGATGTTATTGAAGCTTATACTTCATCATACATTGTATATAATTAAAGAAAACACTTTTTTTAACTTTGTATCTGTTATATAAGTTAAATTTTATTTATTTATTTATTTATAGACTATAATTTCAACAATTCACACTTGTAATTATGAAACAAAAAATGTGTGACTATAGCAACACTTTTTGTTTGATAATGGCAAGTGTAAATTATTGAAATTATACAAAATTCAGTTGTACTAAGTTGTTTCAAATTCGTAGCTTCTTTAGTATCTCGCTTATTATAATAGATAGAGAAATCTGTTGCACCTTGGGCAATTTTTAGTCGATTTTCTTTTATTTTTCATGAAAAAATTATCTGATACATTTTTTTGTTAATTTACAATATCACTGGCTGCATATAATTTTAGAACATTTTTTCATTAATTAATTTGGACGTTTCTAAAAAAATAACAATGTAAGTTCGATTACGACCAAGGTACATGATGACATATGATGTACCTTGGACTATTACTTTTCTTTGCTCTAAAGCGCATTAAGGATCCTAATTCCCCGTTAAATTAAGGATAAGTACCAACTTATCCGTAATCCAACTGGAAATTAGGATCCTTAATAAATAAGATTTATCTACAAGAAATAAAGTTTATTGCATTAAGAAACACATCATAACACTATTTTACAAAAATGAACACATTAAAGACTAAGATGATAACTTGGAAACTAAAACAATTCAGATTTCGCATTATAAATCTGAATAGAAAAGAGTATTCATTCACTTGATCACAGTTATTTAAATATATTAAATAAAAATGATTTCAAAATAATTAATAAATTATTTTCACATTTTGCTCTGTGAGTTATGACTTACGTTACGTAAGTACGTTAAACAAATGCACATTAAAACAACTACTTCCCGGGCAAATACCCACGCCGGACATTGAATTACATAATGTACACCTGCTGTTGCACATCAATAAAATATTGCATAATGCAACAAATTTTTGATCCGAGAAAAATGTGAGATATCGAAGACGGATACTTCGGTGATTCACCGTGTATAAAAAATATACTTTTTAATTTTCAGAGACCAATTTATGTTGTTATTCGAGACATATTGAACGAAAGAACATTCATTGAAGCTTGTTTTTCGAACTCTTGAGATTAAATTAATAATAAATATTGATGAACATTATTGGTACACATAAAAAAACAACATATTTCTACATTGAAAAAGTTTTATCTATGTGAAGAAGTAATTGGAGAATAATATTAAATACTTCTTTTTGTGGAAAGCCTTTCAAGCATTCCTTTAATATCACGTTGATTAAATGGGAGTAGAAGGGTTTCAGAAAAAAAATCTTTTTTTTTTTCAATATATATATTTTAAAAATATCTTAATGTACCGTATAAATGATAGCCACTGTTTAAACAAAAATGAAAGGAAAGAAAGCGATAGATTTTCTAACAATTCAGAGGTCGATCGATAAAAACGCGTTCCGAGGAATTCGCGTTGTTGGCATCCTTGAGGAGAACTTGAAAAGCAAATAACGCCGATAATTGTTTGCCCGTTGAAAAATAAATAAATAAATTTTCACGGCCAAACGACAGCAACGTCATTAGCTATTTCTGTTCCCTCGTTTCAATGTGGGAATATTTTAAACAGGGCATTTTACCAACATAATAACATTGTGGGTTCTTATTTAAAATTCAAACGAAATAATTTATGTTGAAAAATGTACCACGAAGTGAACGTCTCCAAAATCCAAGAATGACTTCAACTGGATTCCTTATTACTTGATACATTTCTGAAATTTATACATCTTAGTGTAAATGATTTAAGCAAGATGTATGAATCTTAGTGTAAAATTCTTGTTGAAATTCAGTCATTTTTTGATTTAGGAAACGTGTGAATGGTGAATAAATCCCTTTTACTTTTCACGGACCCCTGTCTAAGGGAAAGTATTGTGATCGTAAACATTTTCGAATCGCCAATTTCAACGAATATACACGTTTTGAGGTCCCCGAGTCCATTCCATACAGCTTTGAAAAATGTTGGTGTGTGTGTGTGTGTTTCCGCGATAGCGCATAAACGGCTAAATTGATTAAATCCAAACTTTCTAAACGTTTAGTTAGAATCAAAACTCATTAAGTGCAACTTTACCTTTAGCGATTTTTCATGTTTTAATTCGGATAGAAAAATATTTCAAATAAAATTTGTAGATGTTGGAAAAAGTAAATGATTTTTGTTATAAAACTTTTATTATAGGACCTTTTCATTTTATAAGCGGAAAAATTTCGTCTACCTGATAAATTCTCTTAGAAATAAACAATTATTTTTATGATACTCTCTATGTTGGCTGTGGAGATTTTAATTCTTTAAATAATCATATTTAAATAATTAATGGTTTTAGTATTTAAACATTGGTATTTCATATTGTATAAAATAAATATGAATAGATTATTAAAAATCAACTAATAAAACAATTAGACACAGATTAGATCGAATAATATTAAATTCTCGACTAGTTTCGGGTTATTAGCCCATTTTCAAGAATTTAAAGTTATTCAATCTAATCTATGTTTAATTTTTTTATTGGTTCATTTTTAATAATCTATTCATATTTATTTTATACAATCATTTTTATGTCAATTAAAATATCATATTTCAATAAGTTAATAATTCTTTTGTGAACGATCACAAAAATTTTATATAGTGTGAGAAAATGTTTAGTCATTGTAAGGTAAAAAATAACAAAATAACTTCTAAATATGTAACTTTAAAAGACAAGAATTAAAATTTTTACTTAATAACTTTTCATATACTATTAAATGTTAATTGAAACTCATTTGATAGAACTCATCGGTGAAAGTACTATGATGGACATCACCATTTTTTAGTATTAAATTTGTTTATGTATTTATTTCATGCATTCACGTCAAATTAAAAAATGTAGATTTTTTTATTTAAAAAATATGACGCAAAAACCATTATATTACCTTATATTTTGCATGTCATTAAATCTCGATTGTTATTTGAACATAATTTTAGATTATGAATTAAATGTTTATATAAAACATTGACAGAAAACAATTATGAAATTTATTTGTTTCGATCATAGTCTACTTAAATTATGGGTTATAAGGGAATATTCTAATTATATTGAGTGGATTGAAATTAATACAAAACGATAATAAATTGGGGTATTCAAGGAGAATAATAAAAACAGTTGGTTTGTTTAATTATTTATTTAATCAACCAGCATTAATAAAACCAATCAGTTCCTACAATCAGATTTCAAAATATTAGAGACCCAGCTAATAAATTTCAATCAGAAATAAAAAAAAATAGTATAAAATCATGCCCAGATTTGTTAAGAAACCAAAATAATTTAATTCAGATCAATCCAAATGCTTTGGTCTTATATGGGCATTCCAAATTATATAATGAGACCAGTTGTTTCATATATTTATGGTCCAGCATATAGTTTATGTAAACTTTTGAATAACTTTTTTGTTAAATTTACATCTAAATTCAAAAAATATTTTAAATAAATTGAAATCATCAATTGTCAACAAATTTTACTAACTTTTATTAAAGACTCTAACAATGATGACGTACAAAAAGTCCGAAATGTTTTTCTTATTAGAAATATCTTAATTAAAACTATTTTGAATTTAACAGTGAATTTTATAGACAAACAGATGGCTTACTAATGGAGTCGCCTTATTAGCAAAAGTTGTTATGGCTGACTTTGAGAAAATAATTTTTGACAGTTCAACTGATAATAAAAATATTTTTGGGGGTCGTTGATGATATTTTCTGCATATGGACAGGAACAAATATACAATTATATTTAAAAAAAAAAAATTAAATTCAAATCATAAACTGAAATAAACAGAAGTTTAAACTTCCTCGACCTGACTAACAATAAGCTTATTTAACACTTTTTTCAAGCCAACACCCCATTTTACAACCCGCATTATTTTGCAATCCACCCTTAATATATTATTAAAAAAACACGTCTTTTTCTCCATGATTACGTACTCCCATAAAAAAAAGTTAAGCACAGATCCGGATTCAGGAAACTTTAACCTATTCTTCTGGCTCATATTCTGAAATAAAATAAATTCTACGAATACAATCCCTTGAAGATCGAAGAACTTTCTCAGATATATGCACTTTATTTAGAGTAGTAAATAATCTAAATGATTGTCCGGAACTTCTACTACTTCTTGATTTTTACGTCCCATCCTCTAGCCTTAATCTACGTTAAACGCCGTTATTTCGGATACGTACTCACAAATCAAATATCGCCTCTCATAACAGTATTAAAAGAATAATGAAACAGCTAATGATTTCAATAAGTTTCACTGGTTTCAATTATTTGGTAATTCTTTGCAATCTTTTAATCATACGTTAAAGATCAATACAGCTTAGTAATATCTGTTAGATATTTATTGTTATATACAGGGTGTTTCAAATTCGAGTCTCACCATGGGGATCTCGCTTATTATAAGAGATAGAGGGTAGGTTTAAATTCGGCACTTTTGCGGAATTTCATGCTGATAATATTCCGTTAAGAAAACTAGGCTAAGTTTCTTTGTTTTCAAGAAAAATGAAAAAAAAACTGAAAAATGCGATTTTCTTTTTTTATTTATATCTTCGTTATTTGAAGCAATAATTCAATACAATAAAGACATTCTTATAGCACTTTTTTATGATCTAATCGATATCTTACTAATTTTACTAATAGCATGTTTCGTTTTTTTCTGGACTATCATCAACTTTGTTATTTTTTATGGGCGCCACATTGGTTTTTTATCAGATTAAAATCCTCTTTTTTTTCTGATTACAATGATACCACATATGATATCTTTATTCTCATAAGTAAACACAGTTTTAACAAAATATTTTTAATACTAATAAATCACGCATGCCATGAAATTAAAAGTAATCAGTAGAAAATATAATGTAACTTGTAGCTTTGTGAATATAATATTTATAAAAAAGTTTTGCAATGGAAGAAAAATTTACATAATTATTTTTTTACAAACTAAAAATTATTAAAAAAATAGTAATATGCGGAATATCAACATTAATATTAATAAAAATATTGATACAAAAAATATTTCTTAAATTTATGTTCAAAAAACAGCCTTAGCAGCAACAGAAATTCAAAGGTGTTCCTTAAATTATTTATTGTACTATACAAATTCCCTCTAGGAATTTTATTGAATTTCAAGACGAAATTATTAATGTTTTATAATCTCCTAATTTCTGTTCTGACTATACACATTTGGCCAAACATTTATTCTAAAGGAACATTGGGTCTCATATTCAAGCTTTTATTTTTATTTGTTTTGCCTTTAAATCACTTAAACCCCTATAAAATTGGGTACCCTCTATCACTTATAATAAGCGAGATCCCCATGGTGAGATTCGAAATATATATATATATATATTGTATTATTTTTATATTACGCTCGACTGTTGTATATTCACACTCAAAGACATTTGATTATATTTTTTATGCTTTAATGTTATGTTAAGTTATTTGTTTTTTGATCTGTGTTTATATATGTAATTTATTTCTCTGTAAATAATAGGGTCTCCCGTAAATAAATATTATTATTGTTTAAACAAATACAATTAGGAACACCGCCCCTGACTGATTATAATCATAATGCGATGGGGCAAAAGTTCAAATTTAGTGATAATTACATTCTCCCATAAAAAAGTTAAGCAGCACACATTCAGGATCACCACCACGGGCTGATTAAAAAGAACGAATATTCAAAAATCGGTATTATAATTAGAATACCAACGGATACCATGTTCCATTTTAATGATGACTACATACTCCCATGAAACTGTTAAGGACAGATCTAAATTCTGAACTGCCTAAACTATTATCTAATCAAATAAAATTGGAAACACATGGATTAAAATATATTTGAATTTTTCATTAGAAGGGGTCGGATAAATATTTAGAGCAAGTTCCCCGACCCAAGAAAAATAATAGTAATCCTAAAATGCTATTTTGGCCAGAATCTGTTGGAAAAAAGTTTTATTTTCCGAATAACCACAAACTCTTACAAAAACGTTAAGTTTAGGTTTGGGATCTGGTCTATTCATTGACCAAGAAAAGAAAATCGTGAAACGGAATTTAATAAGAATGCATTGGTTATAATGCATCTGAATCTGCATCTGTGCTTAATTTGTTTATGAGAGAACGTAATCATCACTAAAATTGAACATTTACCCGATCGCATTCTGATTATAAAATTCCGATTTTTGAATATTGTTTTTTAATCAGTCGGGGCGGTATTCTTAATTTTATTTATTTAAACAATACATTAATGTGTCCTGAATCCGAATCTGTAATTAGCTTTTTTATGGGAGTGCGTAATCATGTAGAAATAATATATTAAAGGTGGATTGCAAAATAATGGGGGTTGTAAAATAGGGTGTTGACTTGAAAAAGTGTTAAATAAGCGTACTGCTGATATCCCAAAGTAAAAATAATAAATTTGACCAGAAAATGGTGATAAAATTGAGTTTAAAATCTATTGCTAACATCACACCTCTTGCGTACGTACACTGACTTTATTTTTCTTATTTTAAATTGGAACCCCTGTGTATTTATACATCATTCTACAAAATAATAAAAAACAAACATTTTTCTTTATAACAACCCTACCTCAATTCCAGTTCCAGTTTATAAGTTATTGAGAAAAAAACTATTTTTTGATAGGCATTTTGATGATTAAAAATCGAAGGTTGCTTTAAAAAAAATACATTGTAAACGTTAACTGACAGAGTGACATGAGCCTACATTAGCTTTAGTAATATCAATAGTATAAATAATTGTTTAATAAAAATGAGCTAATAAGAATCATTTTCGCATCACTAGATTAAGAAAAGAATTCATTTTTACCTCCTACCACACAAGAAAACATGCAACAAAGAATGATAGATGTAAATTAATTAAAAATGATTTGAAAATAATCAATAAATTATTTCCACATTTAACTCTGAGACATTTTGACTTACGTTACGTAAATACTTTAGACAAGTGGACATTAAAACGCAGATGGTCTTATATTAAGTAACGTTCTTTTTTGTTCATTACATTGAATTTTTCTCGGATCAAAAATTGTTGCATGATGTTATTGATATGCAACAACAAGTTATTTGCCCGAGAAGTAGTTGTTTTAATGTGAACTTGTCTAAAATGCTTTTGTAACCTAAGTCAAAACGTCACAGAGCTAAATGTGGAAATAATTTATTGATTATTTTCAAATTATTTTTATTTAATTTATTTAAATAACTGTGACCAAGCGAATAAATACTCTTTTCTATTTATGATAGATGTATTTCAGAATATTACACCCGACCTATTACAAAGACTGGCAAGGTAATTTCATGTTCATCTTCATGTGTGCCTCTAAAACAATTGAAGACATGTCAAGCATAAGTTCTACTATAATTTATTTTAGAAATATTTTTCTTCTATACTTTTAATGTTATAACTAAAACTAAATGTCAAAATATGTAATTTAGACAAAGAACTGTGAAACCTTTTAAACTGTCATTATCATAATTGTAATTAGAAGACATATCTGTCAATAGATATGAAATCGAAATGGTCGAAAAAAAAAATAGTTTTTTTGACAATAACTTTTAATCTTTTAGGAATTTAGGTAGGGTTGTTAGGAAGAAAAATATTTATTTTTTAATTATGCATGGAATCATATAAAAATATACAAGGGTTCTAATATAAAATTACAAAAATAAAGTACATTCGAATTTAAAAAGTTTGACATTAAATTCAGAACACCCGGTATAAAATTTTATTGCTATGAATTATACCGGGTGTCCAGAATTTAATGTCAAACTTTTTAAATTCGAACGTACTAACAATTACTAACAGTTTATAAGTTATCGAGAAAAAACTATTTTTTCGATAGGCATTTTGGTGAATAAAAATCGAAGGTTGCTTTGAAAACATTCTATTTATTTATTTATACGGTATACATCTTTTAAAATAATGTACAATAGATATAAAAGATAATAGATAATACAAGACATGAAAAAATAACAAGTATGCTTAAAAATTCGAATAACTTAACCTAAACATTAAATACTAAATTAATATTATGTAAATTACAACAAATTTGAACAAATGAAACGGTATATTGCAAAGCGAAATACGGTTATTATTGTTTGCATTGATCAAATTAAACAACCAACCAAACGACCATAATTGGATGATAAAAATTGTCTCGAAAAACAACATTATGTCTCGTAATACTTGGTATACTAAAATTTATACGATATAGCAATTCCGCACAGTTAATACTGGAGTTCACAATTTTAAAAAGTAAACATAAATCTGCAATGGTGCGCCGTTCTTCTAATGTTTTTAAATTTAGCTTTAATAGCATAGTACGACGAAATACCGAACATGTCTGTTGCGCTAGACAATTTTTCAGACTGGCTGGATAATAAATTGCGGGATCTGAACACCGACGAGAACGTTTTCGGCTCGTACATCACCGGGATCTTGGACAGCGACGAGACCGCCGACGAAAAGAACGAGATCCTGCAGGGGATACTTTCAGAAATCGTCGAAAATGCCGATAACATAAACACGATCTGCTCTGAAATATTCGAGCAATTGTCGAAATTCAAACAGAAGAAGCCTCCTTCCGGCGCCCAGCCTGTGGAGGACGTGGACGTGAAGCTGACGAAGCTCTTGGAATCACAATCGACAGAAGATAATTTATTTTCATTTATAGAATAGTTAAAAGTTAAAAGCAGACGACCAAGCAGCGCGAGTACACGGCCGAGGAGAAGAAAATAAGGGAGGCCATCCTTGGCAGTACAGCCAAATGACGGACGACGAGGAGGCAAGTGGGAATTCAGAAGAATACGAACGCCCAGACCGTCGCTCAGGCCGAAAAGGAGAAGAGGGAGAACGCTAGGATTGAAAGTCAAAGGAAGAAGGATAAAGACAAGGAGGAGGAAAAAGCAGAAACAATTGAAGGAGGAGAAAAAGGAGAAGCGTAAGACACAGAAAGAGGAAATGAGGAGATAGCAAGATGCCGCAGCTGATGTGCATTTGAATGCGATAATTTTATATTTGTAAATAAAAAGAAAAACATATTGTATTTGTTTTACACTGGATTTGGAAAATAATATACAGGGTGTTTCAAATTCGAGTCTCACCATGGGGATCTCGCTTATTATAAGAGATAGAGGGTAGGTTTAAATTCGGCACTTTTGCAGCATTTCATGCTGATTAATATCCCGTTGAGAAAACTCGGCTAAGTTAATTTGTTTTTAAGAAAAATGAAAAAAAACTGAAATATTCGATTTTATTTTTTTATTTATATCTTCGTTATTTAAAGCAATAATTCAATACAATGCAGACATTCTTATAGTACTTTTTCGTGATCTAATTGATGGCGTACTAATTTTACCAATAGCATGTTTCGTTTCTTCTGGACCATCATCAACTTTCTTATTTCTTATGGACGCCATATTGTTTTTTTATCAGATTAAAATCCTCTATTTTTTCTGATTACAATGATATAATATATCATACCTTTATTGTAATTAGTTATCTTCTTTTTTGGAATTGTCTTTATTGACACTAAAGAAGCACTCATTTTTAGCAACTAGATGGATGTCATTCTGTCACTGATTGTCAAAATTTAAAATTAAATATTACTATTTATTAAATATTTAAGTCGTTCAATTTTCATTACCAAGACTGTCTTTTTATAAATATGTACCTAATTTTATAGGGTTTTAAGTGATTCAAAGGCATAACAAAGCTTGAAAATGAGACCCAATGTTCCTTGAGAATAAATGTTTGGCCAAATGTGTATAGTTAGAACATAAATTAGGAGATTATAAAACATTAATAATTTCGTCTCGAAATTCAATAAAATTCCTGAAGGAAATTTGTATACTACAATAAATAATTTAAGGAACACCTTTGAATTTCTGTTGCTGCTACGGCTGTTTTTTTGAATATAAATTAAAGAAATATTTTTTGTGTTAATATTTTTATTAATATTAATGTTGAAATTCCGCATATTACTATTTTTTAAATAATTTTTAAATTATAAAAAAATTATTATGTAAAAGTTTTGCTTTTTATAAATATTGTATTCACAAAGCTACAAGTTACATTATATTTTCTACTGATTAGTTTTAATTTCATGGCATGCGTGATTTATTAGTATTAAAAAAATATTTTGTTAAGACTGTGTTTATTTATCAGAATAAAGATATTATATGTGGTATCATTGTAATCAGAAAAAAATAGAAGATTTTAATCTGATAAAAAAACAATATGGCGCCCATAAGAAATAAGAATGTTGATGATGGTCCAGAAGAAACGAAACATGCTATTGGTAAAATTAGTACGCCATCAATTAGATCACGAAAAAGTACTATAAGAATGTCTGCATTGTATTGAATTATTGCTTTAAATAACGAAGATATAAATAAAAAAAGAAAATCGCATTTTTCATTTTTCTTGAAAACAAAGAAACTTAGCCCAGTTTTCTCAATAGGATATTAATCAGCATGAAATTCTGCAACAGTGCCGAATTTAAACCTACCCTCTATCTCTTATAATAAGCGAGATCCCCATGGTGAGACTCGAATTTGAAACACCCTGTATATGTGTGAGTGAGTAGTGGCCTAATCCCCACAGAAAATATATAATGCAGAAGAAAAGTGGATGTATGGAAAAGATTGAATATTGTGAATACAAAATATATGTCTTAAAAATCGCCTTTGGACACGCTCAATTTGATCAATAGAATTTGCATAATATGGCGACCAAATGCTCGAAGCATATTCAAGTTGCGATCTTACGAGTGAACAATACAAAAGTTTTTTCGTACTAATAGAAAAGTCTCCAGAAAATCTAGCTATAAACCCCAACACTTGTAAAGATTTACGAGAAATAATGTCTCTGTGCGTGGCAAATGTTAGTTGATTATCAAAAACAATTCCTAAATCGCGCACACAATCGATAGAAGATAATTTATTTTCATTTATAGAATAGTTAAAAGTTAAGTGTTTCCCCTATAGAAACGAAGGTATAAATATTTATCTATATTGAGATATAGCTTATTAAGGCTACACCATCTATTAACGTTGTGAAGATCTTCAGCTATAATAAGTTATCTGAATAAGTATTCACCGTACGAAATAGCTTCACATCATCCACAAACATTAAAACCTTACAGTTTTTAATAGAGGTCATTAACAAAAAGTAAAAATAACAAAGACCCACAATGAGAACCTTGCGGTACACCTGATTTAATCTCGATTTGTTAGACACATGGTTATTAATTTTTACAAATTGATGCCTACCACTTAGAAAGCTAAACAACCAATTAGTTATATTTGGACCAAACCCAAGTCTAATAAGTTTATTGATTAAAGTGTAATGACAAACACGATCGAACACCTTGGCAAAGTCAGCGTAAATTGCATCGACTTGCAATTCCGATTCAAAACATTGTATAGATTGGAAACATAATAAATTAGTAATAGTTTATTTAGGCTCGCTTCTACAATTGATAGTTACACTTTTGGTAATTTAACGCAGGATTAAACCTTGGGCGGTGATTCTACAATTGTGAGGTAAAGCATTATTGGGACGAACGGAGTGGTACCACTCCGATATTTTCACCCGTGCTCGGAGCATGAGATAAACTAGAAGTGAGACTGAACAAACGAGCGCGCAGCCGCGCACCGTCCAGAAACGTCCTTCGTCATTTATGTCACAAATTACCTTTATGTTTTGGTTTGTTATGTCGCGATCATATTGTGTATTTTTGTTAGTGATTTTAGTATTTTGTTAAATTTTATGTTGTTAGTGTACATCGTATTTAGAGCTTTTTTAGTACAGGTTTAGTTATTTGTGTTTCATAAAATCGGTTATGATAGATTGCTAAAGATTAGCTTTTATTCGGGCTATTCCGTACGCTTTTCTAATAGATATGTATTAATAAAATGTGAAATGAATTGATAACGTACACGTTAAACTTATTAAAAATGATTTCCTTTTATAGGGGTTACTGAAGGGTGAATGCACAACGTGAAAATATATTTATCATCATTTAGCTAGTTTCTAACTCTTTTGTTAGAAACATGCATAATATTAGATAAATTGCTAACATCCGTTTCAATCATTTTATTGAAACTTTAAAATTGGAAATAAATGTATAACCAACCAAATTTAAATAATTGTATATTTTTTATTATTTTGAAGTCAAAATTATTAATTAATTATTGTTGTTACATTAGAAATGGTTGGTTGATATATTTATCTATTTTTCAAATTAAAAATAATCCAGTTATTAATATCTATGGTATTCTTCAATTCTTTTATTTTAAATAGCTGTGATCAAGTGAATAAATCTTTTTTTCTATTGTATTTGAAAAGCGTTTTGAAATCTAAATTAGATTTTGTATACCGTTTTATGTAGTTTTGAAATTAAATTTATGTTCTTTATGGTATTTATAAAATTTAAAAACTAAAGAAAACTGTTTTTTTATTTAAGTAGTTGAGCTTCCGACCGCTTTTGGCGCGATTATTTATAGAGTTGTCAACATTCACCATCTCGACTAAGTTTTCTATGGTTTTGACGCTAGCTGACCAATTGGTCGCGCATGCGCATTTATGCTAACTGAGTGGTAAATTTGAAACGATTGTAGAATCGGAACGCTGTTTACCAATCAGATAAACTGGCCTTTAGCGTCACAAAAACCATGTTGTTCTTCACATATTAAATGTTTACAAGACTATATACACAGTTGTCATGGTGTAGATATTAATTTATCAAAAAATTTAGCTATTACTGATTGTGCGCAAATACTTCTATAGTTTTTAATATTTAAACAAGGGAATAATAACAATCTTTTTCAAAATCGAGGGAAAAACAACAGACAATAATGATTTATTAAATATTAAATGTAATGGCAAATGTAAGGAATATGGACTTTGTTTAATAAAATATTCGGGCACTTCATCATAACCCGCAGAACAAGAATCACTAACTTTGTAATAGCGTTAAATATATCTGAAATTGTAATTTTAAACGTATTCAAATCAACTGATAATCCTCATTATTGCCAGTACACTCAACGTAAACGTAAGAAAAATAATCAGCAAAAAGGTCAACGCAAGACTTGCCATCATTACATATTTTGTTATTTAAGTGCATTGTTTTTGGATATCCATCAGACCTTCTGGATTGACAGATATGTCTTTTAATTACAATTATGATAATGACTGATTTAAAGGTTTCACAATTCTTTGTCAAAAACTCATTTGAACGAAGTCACCGGGGAAAGTATCGTAATGGACACATCACCATTTTTCTATTAGATATTTGTCTTTCACTTATTACATAAGTCAATAAATTGTAAAGCAATTGAAAAGAGAGTAATAGATTTATTATTTTCAAATTATTTGCGTTTAATTTAATTAAAACTGCAATGTGAAACATTTCAACTATCATTGTAATTAAATTATGTTCATATTTATTTTTAATTCAATTTAAATAACTAATCACTTGGTAACGTGAATAAATATTTTTTTTTATTATTAGCCATTTATATGTTTTAAATGTCATTCTATAACGAATCCGCCACTATAACAGACATTATATAATTCTCGTTAGCAACATATACTTTTAATGTAGAATTCCGTCCACAAAAGACCAACCAGCATAATAGAATTATTTTATGCGCGCAAAAAATGTCTGTTACGGTTAACTCAAACATCCACAAAGGCGCCCTTTGAAGAGGAATTTGTTTTATTAATTCCATCGGGAAGGGTTGTCGGAACTCTCGCCTCATCCAACGGAAGAAAACGAAACTGAAACCGGGTTGTTGCTCAATGTTCTCGGGCCGGCTTTTATATGCACATGTCTGGCCCCAACAATTGATTTTGTGAGAGTTTGCTGCGGCTCTATGGCTAGAGTCCGGAATATTGGAGTGGAGCGGAGAGTAGTTAGTGGAGGATACAAAATATTGACCTCGTGCACACGCCTTGAGGTCGGACTGTCTCACATTCAGATACCTAAGGTTGCTGTGTGCTGGTTCGGAATGCCGCCTGCCTTTCGTGGTGAGGCCCACGATCGAGGAAGGCATCCTTCCTCTACCTCTCAGTACCTATACACTTTCTATTCCGATTATAATTATTCTTACAATTGTATTTACTATGCTTTGATGGACATTCAAATCGTATAATTAATTCATTATAAAAATGTTTCAAGTTAATCTTTAAAAACAAACAAAATGAGTAATACTTTAATTGAAGCAATTCTTTTTAGTATAATTTTTAATAATAATAAATGTATTGAAATCTCAATAGAATAATTTTTTATCAACAAAACGTAAAGAATTTCACCACCCAACCAACAAAATTTCTAAGGTATAATTAGTGAAATTTCAGTGGCATTGTATGTAAAACGTGTAGAAGTCAGCCGGCACAGTCGATGGTTACACAATTACCTAGATTTTTTTGAGCAACGCTAGCATAATTTTCAGTGTTCCCAATTCGGCGGCGTACGTAAATAATTGAATTTCGTAAAGTGGGCACACAAGCACATTTTTAATCAACTTAACTTGCTAGTCTGTGTAATTCTTGTGTGTATGGGAGAGTAGGAAGCGATAATGATCGACCCATTTGCCCACTTTGACGGAGGCCCTCCGTTCCGTTCCATTCCGTTCTGTTCCTACATGCTGATACACATTTTCGCCTCTCTCCTTGTTGTACATACGCCGACTGTACGGTACAGTCCTATAGGTGGCGCGCCCTAATTGGGCCGCACTCATTTGCATCGCTAAATGGAACGGAACTCCTCGGGATTAAGCAAAACTTCATTACTTACTAATATCAATTTGTACGCACACTCACGCATCTACGGAGCGACCCTTTTCGATGAATAACATATTTTTTTAGGTCATGACATACTGAGAGAATAATTACGCTCAAAATCTACTTACGAATGAAAACAATTAACGCCGATATAGGTCGAGTACGAATAATTTGCTACGAGTATGTGCAACTGTACAAAGTCATCAAACAAAAAATAATGATGATTAATTTTCTGAACAATAAAAAAACATCTATTATCCACCCTAAAGTGATATTATTGCTCTTAAAATAAACTATTATTATTACTCTTACTATTACTCATATTACCTCACATAATTGATTTATAATTTCCTCAATTAAAAATTATCTATTTATTATCATTAAAAACCAACAAAATCTTACGGATTTTTCAGATTTTGAATGATAACCTTAAATAAAATCGAAAACATAGGACGATATTGAAGCAAATTTGATGTTTTATATAAAATCATTAATATTAGTAAGTGCGTATATTGAATTGCTGGCGATGGTCAAAATAATGAACTTTTGTGTCAACAACTTTCTGTTTTCACCGATCTAAAGGAAAAACAGTCCAATTTAAGAAAACACATCTTCAAGTTATTTGTATGAATTGCAATTATAATTTTTGGCTTTTTACAAAAAAAAGTTTTGATGCGTCCATCATGGTACTTTCCTCGGTGAATTCGGCCAAATACGTTTTTGATTGAAAATTTAACAGGAAAGGAAAAATTATTAATTGAAAAAATAAATTGTTGTTTTTAATGTTAAAGCCGAGTATTTGGAACAATATTACAATTTAGTTTGTTATTTCTTGCCTTACAATGCATTCAAAACATTTCTCCATACTCTTTTTCATCAACTTTTATTTGAAACATTTTTCTATCCAAACTAATAAATGAAAAAATCGCTAAGAGTGAAGTTGCACTTAATGAGGTTAACCAAAAAAGCTTTTCAGATCATTCCACTGTAATAAAAAGGTTAGATATAAAGTTTGGATTTAATCCATTTAGCCGTTTATGCGCTATCGCGGAAACAGACATTTTTAAAAAATCGATGAAATGGACTATGGGATTTCAAAACGTGTATATTCGTTGAAATTGGCGATTCGAAAATGTTTACGGTCACAATACTTTCCCTTGGACAGAGGTAAAAACATGTGGTCATCTGGAGGGGTTGCAAGAGTAATTCGCAAACCGGAAGTTATATTTACTTCCAGTTTTCGCGATGCTCCCGTTCGAAAACATTAAAAAAAATGGCAATAACCTTCTTTCGATACACAATAACGTTTTTTGTAACGGGCGAAAATGATCCTATATTTGTTTTTTTTATTGTATAGTTTTGTTTACTCACATTTATAAATGATTATCTTCCCACTGAACAAAAAACATTGCATAACATATTGCATCAATGTTACCGCGCAACGTGTAATGTTGCGTTTTAAGTTGCATTAATGTTGCTTTAATGTTACAGAATTGTTGAATGTCCGCCTGCATAAATATTTCATGGTAATATTGCCCGAAAAATATTACTGTACTATTGATAAAGCAACATCCATGCAATACGAACCATCACGAGTATTATATGCAATTCAATGTACAAATCGAATGTATGTTAAGTTACATATTATGTTATAGACATACATATATGTAGTATGTAATGTTTATATACTATATCTATATGTGCAAATGCGTATTGTATGCAACCTGATATACATGATTTAAGTAAATATTAAGAAAACATTTCTGAAGCAATTTTAATATAATGTTTATAATTATTGTAATTACAAAGTTTAAAATTATAAAAACAGTGCAAGTGTCGTCTATTACCTAACTTCATGTGAGATCATTAACAATTTGGGTCTACAAGGTAGACAAACCAAAATCGTTGTCTTGTCCATTGAAGAAAGACGAATAAGTGAAGGCTAACGTATCCTATTTATGACGACATTAGTTTCCGTAGTTGAACGGATCTTGTGTTGTGATTAAATAACATAATATGAATCGTAATAATTAAAAATACAACGAAAGTGCCATCTGTTTTCAAACAAACACGCCCGAGGGATATACATTGAATATCCCTTTTGGAATATTGTAATATCCGCGGAGCGTCCAATGGAATTGCAATGTATATGAAATGTCCGGACATTCATATCCATTGGATGTTCAGTGGAGATTCAATTTTTAAAATGTATGAAATAAATATTCTATGGATATCTATAGGATATAATAAAATAAATATCCATATTTAATTCATGAAATGATATTCATTGAATATACTTTGATGAATATTCATTAGAGAATATACATTGAATATCCATTGTATGTTGACGAACGTATTTGCACATTTCGGATATATGGTGGATATTCATTGGATATTTTGTGCTATGTGGGTATTTAGTTCAGTAATTTTCTATATTGCTATGTTGGATCGAAGTAAAATGTTCGTGAAATGTAAAAAATACAATATTGTATTAAATTAAATTTCTCAACAATTATATAATGTTAAACATACAATATTACCATTTTTAATATTTACGTAATATAAGTAGTACAAGATTGTATTAACTTTACATTTTCAACAATTATATAATGTTAAACATGCAATGTTACCATTTTTAATATTTATGCAATATAAATAATGCAACGTTACATCTATATTTTACTTGCAACATTAATTTAATATGAATATATCAACATTACAGAAAGAAACATTTATACAATATTAGTAACATTACTACAATATTGCCGTAATGAATTTAAAGCAATATTTTATTTTAGTATCCATGGACAATATTTATATAACATTTGAAATGTTTCCTTGCTCAGTGGGTTGTTTAGTAATATTGTATATATTGTGTGCACCGTTAATGTGGGAAAATGGCTTAACATAACATAAGTTTATTCAAAGTTCAAAATAATCATAAATATAATACATATACATAAAAACATTTACGACTATGTACAGCGGTTCTTCACCTCGAGTTCCTGGATAAATTCCCGCCCCAGCTAATGGTATTAGGGGATGGCCTGTTGGATTATTTAATGATTTATATACACAAACATCTTTATTCAGACAAAATGTTAACAAAAAAATACAGAACAATATGTACAGTTGTGTTAGTAGTCTGTCATGGGCTATCGACCATAGGTCTTTCTGCCCTGTATGAATTTATGGTGATTTGTAAATTAAAACTATGCTAGCTAGCTGAATCGTCATTAACTGTATGCATGAATTGGTGGATAGTGTCTGAAGGGATGGTTATTAATGATTTATTTACCTAATCTAATTTTTTGAATTAAGTATTTTTTTTTAAATTTAAAGGAAATCAATTTTAAGTTTTTTTATATATGTAGTATTGTAATGTTTCATCGTGGTTGTTGCATTGTCTTTTCTTCTCGTTTGGTGGCTATGTATCTGTTTATTATAAATTTTATGTTTATTTTTATGTATTTGTTGTTTTATTTTATATAAGAATAGTATATTATTTAGTGTGAATAGTTCTTTTTAAGTTTAATTAGTTTGTTCGTATACTTCTTCTGTTGCTGTTCTTTTATTTAATTTATGAAAATTGTATTTGTATCCGTTGTAGTAGTTTTTGGTTGTATTTCCCTATATAGGTATTAGATATGTGTCTTTAGCAACGAATAAGCTAAGGTAAAGTTGTCAATTCTATACGGGGTTATTCACGCTATACGAAACGAACGGAGTATTGTGGTCAAAGTACACCACTATTTTAAAATTTTGATTTTAGGGGTGTATAGCGGTCTATAAGGACTACTTTCTAAAATTATTTTCATATTATACAGGGTGTCCCATATACCATAAAAGTATCGAAGTTGTGTTTTTTAAATGGAACACCCTATATATTTTTAAATGTTTAGATTCTATGTTCAAAATAACTATCGATTTCATTAAGGTTATTAGTACCTAAACCTGACGGTTTTTGAAATAATTGAAATTTTCTTAAAAGCTAACCTAATTTTCAAATTTTAATTATCTCAGAAGTATTTAGGTTATGTACAGGAAACTTCCAGTGAAGTTAAGCAATGGATCATATTTTATTTTCCAATTATTAAAATAGTAAAATATATACAGGGTGCTCCAAAAACTTTAAATAATTGAACAAGGACTTTAAGTAACCAAAACTTGATTTTTTTTCAAATGGAATGCCATATTTTTTTAACTTGACATTAAATGCACGTTTTAATTATCTATCAAAAGTTTCCTATAACTCGAAGCTCTTGTCAAATGTTTTAGTTGATCCGTCACTATAGCTTACAAATTCACTCCATGTCATTTTGTGCCTTTGTGGAAATCTAAATCTAATAAAATGTGGACCCTCTTTCCACATCACGCAACAATTTATTTTGATTTATAATTACCATTTCTATCATAATAAGGTTGGAAGTTCTGTATATTCACAATTCTATTATAATAATGTGACAGATTTCCTAATACATGAGTTTTTATAACTCACATCCCCTTTTTATAATAATAGTGTAATAGTCTCTTTAAAATAGCCGATTACGAATTACTTCTTTAGCAAATGGTATATGTATTATTTCCGTCGGTTAATAAGATCTCTCGATAACATTGTCCAAACATTACAAATATATCTATTTTGAAAAAGTACTACACTACCTACATTCAAATAATAATGATAAAAATTCTCACAAGAAATCAAAATAATACCATGATAGCAAAAAACGAGTTTGAAAATTAAAGTGGCAGTTTAGATAAATTATTTGACATTTCGTAAATCCACAGCCAGCTAGACATATAACAATATACTGATAGAAAACCCCAAATGATTCGATTTTTTGCATTTTCCGCAAAAAGTAGGAAACTTTTGATAGATAATTATAATGTTCATTTAATAGAATGTTAAAAAATATAGCATTCCTTAAAAAACAAGTTTGACCAACTTAAGTATGTTAGTATGTTTAATTTTTTGGGCCACTGTGTATAAATTTTAAGGTTTTTGTAATTGAAAAATGAAATATATTCTATTGCTTAATATACCTGAAAATTTCGTTTACATAACCTAAATACTTTTCAAATGGTTGATATTTGAAAATTAGGTTAGATTTTAACAAAATTTCAATTATTTAAAAAACCGTTAGGTTTAAGTACTAACAACCTCAATAAAAATAGTATATTTTGAACGTATAATCTAAAAATATAATAATATATATGGTATTCCGTTTAAAAAATATAACGTTGATATTTTTATGATATTTGGGACACCCTGTATAAAATGGAAATAATTTTAGAAAGTAGCCCTTATAGACCGCTATATAGCCCTGAAATAAAAATTTTAAAAAGTGCTGTACTTTGGCCTACTTCGTATAGCTTGAATAACCCGGTATATTTATTTGCTAAATGCGAATTTAGTTACCCGAAAAACGTAAATAATGTGACTTATTAGTTATTAATGTACTTATTACGTTTAATATTTGATATAAATTTAGTTTTTCAATCATTACTTAATTATTAACATATTAATTTTAATTTTTATTCTATTAGAAAATAAATGTAAATATTTAATGTAAATGATTTGAATTTTATTTTTTGTACGAATATTATAAAATTTATCGAAAAATATAAAGAGATAGTCAAAATCCGAAATTAATTTTTCCGGTCATTCTCTCCACAACAAGGACTACCACAAGGATCCCCATTATCTCCCATCCTATACAATATTTTCGTATCAGATATATATACAGAGAGGTTTTTTTAACAGTATACATATCCCTTATGTATACATGTAAAATACCCAAGTCAAACGCATTGATGTATGTGTTGCCTATAATACACAATCCGAACAATCGATTCCTTCAACTAGGATAATTTAAAAAAAAAACAATTTAACAATTTTCTATTTTGTTTATGACAATATCGAAATGCACAATGTGGAAGAATTTTCACTATCGTTTGAGTTAATATCTTGCAGTTTGTGGTGGTCGGTCATTTATAGTATTTATTCTAATTATTTATTTCAAGTTTATTGTTCTTCACTGTTACTTTTCTTTCAAATTGTCTTAATAAAATCTCTTTGTATTTTTTGCCTGTAATTTCTCCATAATAATAAGTGACGTATTTTTGATAAAAAAGGAAATTGCTTGTGAGGGTAACGCATGCAGTGTTAGTCATGATTTATTTCGTTGCGTTTTCCAAAGAAAATGTTTTAGTTTAATTATTTTTATTATCCTAACTGAGGTATTCGGCCACTTTGGATTCATTTAAAACATGTCTTATCCACCTCTAGTACTGTTGGAATTGTAATACACGCTTGAAATTCTACTTTTTCTTCATTTGTATACATGTTCGATCAAATATTTCACACATTTTGAAGTTTAGCGTTTGACGTTTAGTTGTGTGTATAGGCAACACACATTATTCGGCTCAATGCGTTTGACTTGGTTTTTTTGCAGGTATACAGTTCGCCTAATGTATACTGATTAAAAAACCTCTCTGTATATATAATCCTAATCCTCAATAACTTAATCGTTTGTCTTGAGTTGTACTCTGCGTTATAATTTTCTAGGGAATATAGATGTTCAATTTCTGAATTTAGCCAGGTTTCAGTTATGGCGATGATTTTTCGTATTTTTATGTAATATTGGTATTAGTTCAAGTTCACGTAGTTTGTTTTTTAAGCTACTGATATTGTGTAAATATATGGCATACATTGCTTTACTTACTTTTACTTTTTTTAATTTATGTATTTTTTTTTTTTCATTTCGAGTTTTCAATTTCTTCTAAGTCTTTGTGATTTTTAATTTTAATTTTTAAACTTATATCTGTTTTTCGTAAATATATGTATCCGTCTCTTGTACATATGTATTTACAATTGTTACTTTTCATCAATTCCCGGCACTTGAAAAATAATATATTAGTGAGTGAGGTAAGTTGTTCGTGTATGTAAATTTCGTTTCCTTCGCCTTTCAAGCCGATTTCTGTAGTCTTCTATGTTTCAACTGAATTTAATTGGACAATTATTGGGCTCTACTCCTTTTTTAATGTATTTTCTATATGCGGATACTATTTGATTTTTTTCTATTTTAGTGTACACGTTTTTAATTATATTTTCCGTTAGTTCTTTTACATTTTCATTTCTTTGTTGTTTAATTCCTGTGATTACTATTCCCTATAGTGTTTTCTAATAAATTTACTTGTTCTTCCAGGATTTCATTTTGGTGTTTTTTATCCTTATTTTTTTAATCCTCTGTTTTCATTGTAATTCCTCCAATTTTTCGTTCATAAAATTTATCGATTCGTATATATCTTTTAACATTTGCATTATTTCTTCATCAATAATAAATGGGATTTGAACCGACGAATTTCCGTTTACGAAGCGGTCGTTTAGACTCTCGGCTACGATGTTTCGACAATAAATACATTTATTTTTCACGAAGATATTAATAAAATTCGGATAAACAGAATAAAAACAAAGGTTTGTTAAAATTGCTCTAAGGGCACTCTCTTCACAACACGAGCTCTTCCGTGTTGGCTTATTAGACAAGCAAACAATGGTAATAGAGAATTACACAGATGATATCTTTTCGGGTTATGTTAAGGTTATGATTGAGAACAAAAAAAAAACAATTTAGTACTTGCAGACATTTTTTGTTTTAAATCAATGTATTTACAACATTGATTCGCAATATTATTATTGAATCATCAAATTTAAATACGAGCGAGCGAGCAGGTGTGACGTGACACATCTACATGACCCCAAGTTCCTGGGACTAAAATAAGATGATAGAACTTATCTATATTCAAAAGTTAACGGTTAAGCCGGAATTCATTCTCAAAGTTAAACAAAGTAATATTTATTTTATTGATAACAATTGAACACCGTCATCCATGGATTTTAAGATAAAATTGAGTAAATTCTAATGTGACTAACGTTGGTGGATAACTATTCTAGGCAATAAATAAGATTATTTTTTAATTCTCAGATTTTTTTGATTTTTTATGCCGTCTGCGATTATCAACATAAAATGAAGCAAACTTCTATGTCCAAAATTTAATGTACCGATGTGAAATTATCCAGGAATTTACTCAGCACATCCACCATAGCGGAGGCGCCGGGACGAATAATATAAACAAATACCACGTGTTATTTTAAGAATTTAAAGATAACATTTGATGAAAAGTAAAAAATGTATATAAAAATGTACTATAAATGTATTCTTACGTCAATATTTATATTCGACAATTTCAAATTACAGATGCACCAGAATGTTCGAAATGACACTATTTGGTGCAACTTTAATAATTGTTTTTTTTTTCCTAAATTGTAGCTATAGGTGTAAACAATGATATTAAACAATACAATTAGGGGCATGTCTTTTGTAACTTTTTAAAATAATTTTTAAAAACCAGCCACGTGTCTTTTTCATGGCTAACTATTTTTTGGTGTATGGTCAAATTAAAAACGACTGTAACTTATTTTATGTTAAAAATAACTATAGCATATGTTATGTCGGATTAAAGGGAAAAAAATAGCCCTTTTAATAAAGTCATAGCCAACTATTGTTTCCATTTAAAAAAAGGTAAGTTTGTGTCATATCTCCCAAAATATGGGCGAAAAAATTTTTTTGATTTTTTGTTATTAATCTGTGTAAAATTTTCTACAACTTTGTCCTTTACAGTTTTTTTCTATCTATGATAATAATAGAGATATATTGATTTCAAAAAATTGACACATTTTACTTTTTTCAAAATATCTAGTTACCCTTGACTTTTTCAAATAATTTGAAAGTGTCATTTTATTCGTCTTATAAAACTACACTTCTTTCCCCATTTAACCATTTTTCTATCTCTTATAGTTTCCGAGATCCCCACAGAGAACATCGAAAAAAACTCACCCTGTATATATATATATATAACAATCTTTATTAACAATTAAGTTTACAATAAGGTAACAAACATTGATTATGTATATGACACAAAAATTAATTAATTGTTAAATGTCTTTCTGCCGTTTAATATTATTATTTACACTTTTAGCAATAATATAGTATAAAAAACAATTGTTTAAACTACATCAACTACAATATATTTTTACATCAGTATTGATGTAAAAATATATTGATAGTACTAATATAAATTGTTAGTATAAATTATGCACATTTTATATTTTTTTGTTTATTTAAAATTTTAAATAAAACTTGGTTTTTGTTTACTTTTTTTCTCGGGATTATGGCTCTAAACACAGTACATACTTTTATAGAAAAGAGTATTTACTCACTTGGTCACAGTTATTTAATAAGTTAAATAACAATGATTTGAAAATAATTAATAAATTATTTCCATATTTAGCTCTATGACATTTTGACTTACGTTACGTAAGTACTTTAAACAAATGCACATTAAACCAACTACTTCCCGGGCAAATACCCCGCCAGACATTGAATTACATAATGTAAACCTGCTATTACATGGTAATAAAATATTGCATAATACAACAAATTTTGATCCGAGAACAAAAATCAATAACAAAAACAACAAAAAGAACGTTATTTAATATAATGCCATCTGCCTACACGTGTTTCGGGATCTATCCCTCGTCAGTACAGCTCTGCCTTACATAACATAAATATGTTAAAATAAATCAATTAATTCAACTTTAAATAAATAGTGAATCTTTATATATGCACGTGAATGTTTTACTATGAAACAACATGATTTGAAATTAACTAAAAGTATAACTTGGCAATGAAAGTTTTCCAGAATTATACTCGACTCCAAATTAAACTACAAAGAATATTCAAAAATTCTTGGAAATAAACTGAGTAAAAACATTTATTGTTCTTGATATTAGAATATTCGGAGAAAATTGATTTAAACGGTCTTCACGGTCGTCTTTTATTGTACAGTACTACTATTATGAAATGTATGTAATTTAAAGTTATTATAACCTTAAATTACATACATATACAAAAAGATCATATATTTTTAATACTATTAATATAAAAATATATATAAAATATAGAGTTGGGCAAAATCGAGCGAATTAATCGGGTATTTCTGAATTGCCAATTTTAAATAGCTAAAGTTAATAAATAATAAAAAAATAAAGTTTATTAATAAATAGGTGACACTTCCCAATATTAATATTATAAATAACATTAACAGAATTGCCACATTCTTCATTTTGCAGTGACAAAAAAAAGTTCGAAAGATTGACTTTGCCCATCTCTAGTAAAATATAAGATGACAATGAAAACGCTACGAATAATGTTAATACAGAGATTTACAAAATTTCTGCTAAATATATGGTATAAAAAATAATTTAATTAAATATAAGTTTTAAATAGACGAGCTTCTCGTGTACGTTTTCCGTTAGCTTGGATAACAAATACTTTTCAATTTTGAATGTTTGACGGCCAAAAAAGTGAATATGTATGTGCGTACTTACAACAGGATAAAAATAATCGACGGCGTGCTTGAAATTCTTTGGAAACTGCAGACGTTTTCGATATAAAAAATGTCCAATAATTCTCATCGATATGTGCCGGCGTTCTTATTAAGAATGAGTTAAATGGAACGCTATTTTTATTCACCACTTGCCCTATAATCGCACAAATACGCGCACCGTAAAACTCTTTTAGCGTCGACCTATTAAATTTTTATACACTATTCATATAAAGAATCCTACCGCTATATATATACAGGGTGAGTCATCGAAGTGCCCGTCTTTAATATATCCCTTATCGTTAGGAATTCAGCATTAATTTATTAATAAAACTTGCTTGACTTTCTGCAATAATAAAACATTTAAAATAAAATAGCGAAATGTGTTTAACTTTATAGGTGTGGGTTACTAGAATCATTAGATTTGTATTAAAATTATATATAGAAAAATTATTAGATATGATCCCTAAATTCGCTCATTCCACGTTTTTTTTTGTGATTATTTCCTTATTTAAGGTTACGGTTTAATGGAAAGAGATAAATATATATTAAAGTGAATTTAATTGATTAAAAAATAGTCAGCTTCTAGTATTTATAAATATGAATATATATTTATAGTTTTTATCTATCATGAAGAAAAATATTATTTTAAGAAATTTATAATTACTGCGAATTACAACAATTCACTAATTCATGTTAGAAAATAAAATCGTAAAATATAAAAAAAATTAATAGGTGTCGAATGTGAAGCTATTTAAATGTAGAATTGAGCGTAATCAAAAATATAAATTAAAAATTGATAAAAAATTGAAATATTTCCATTGCTTTTCAGAAAAAAAAAATAATGTAAATATTTTTAATTTATCTCACGAAATTATTGCATGCTTTAAGTTTACATTAATCTATATGGGTAAATATTTTAGGCTATTTACAGGAGTTTAAAATAAGCACGAAATTCGACCTTGAATGTGTTTCTGGAATTACGTTAAATTATCAAAACATCTTAAGATTTTAAATTTCTGTAAATAGCCTAAAATATTCACCCATTAGTCTAATATACTGATACAAAATTTCATTTGCTTTTATTCGCCCATTTGAAAGTTATGATTTTTTTTTTTCGAAACGCCAATTTTTCGAAAAATATTTAAATATTTTCAATATTATTAGGTTTAGCCATATGAACATATTATGAAAGTTAACCTTAATTTTGATGTAGAATCTGAAAAAATATAAAATATGGGGTTTTTATTCTATTAGAAAAAATATAACTATGATACGCCATGCTTTTATGGGACACCCTGTATATTTGAAGCTAATTTTAAAATGTGGTCCTAATAGACCTACATACGCCTACGAAAGCCGATTTTGAAAAAAAAAATTAGCCGTAAAGCTACTCGGCGCGCACGCTAAGACACCCTGTATACAGGGTGTCCTAAATAGAGTAGGATTGCATGGGTATCTTTCTTGTTCCCTAAGTTAGAGATCTGGTTAAATGGGCAATGTTGTGCAGTTTTGTATGCTGGTTCAGATTATGTTAAGAAATTTTCAAAACTCTGAGCAGTTTAGAAATTATTAGAAAAAAACTGAAAATCATGTTTTTCTAAAAATTCAAATATCTCAATAATCATTAAAGATGAGAAAAAAAGTTTCAAATAAATATTACCTGGTTTAATTAGGTAAACATAAAAATCAAGTCAAAATAAAATTCAAGATAGCGGTTTTTGCGACATTAATACCAACTTTCTTATTTCAAATGGCCGCCATATTTGATTTTTACACGCCTAAATAGACTTCTTTTTCTCTTTTCAACGATGTACAACAACCTATGTCAAAATAAAAAGTATTTGTTTGGCAGCCATTAATAGTGAACGTTCTCTATTCGAAAGATTTAGCCCGCTTGGATTATTTTCTGTTTCCAAACTTGAGAAAATGGCTTGGTGGTAAAAGATTTGGCAACAATGAAAAGGTGGAGTCTGCTGTCGATGGTTATTTTCAGGAGTTCGACTATCGAACATCGATGTGAAAATTGAATCGAGCTAAAAGGAAGCTATGTAGAGATATAAAAGTATTTTTCCCAAGTTTTGTATTCTTTGTTAGATTTGGTACTTTTAGGACTACCCTCGTATTGGCGGAATCTATTGGTAACAGGTTTATAATCTTTTTTAGCATTCTTTCGATGACTTGCATATATATTAGGATGACTGGGTGGGGACGGTAAACAAGAGTAGCGGTGTAATCAAGTAAACACACTATTTTATAAATATGAACTCCCATTTTGTACTTATTCCCTTTTATTTGTAAGTAAGGCTTCTGAAATGTGCCACCCGTTTCTTTGCTTTAGCTTGTAGGGCAATAAAGTATTCTTTAAAAGTTTAGGGTGCCTAGCCATTTGTAGTGAGTTGCCGAATAAGTAAATTAATGAAATTGAATAAAATTAATTTAAAAAATGGCATGGCGGATGCGCCGGTATTCGCGACTATAAATTTATTTTGATCCCAAGAATTTCAGGCTAAGCCGTTTTTCCTACATTAACGGGACATCCTGTATACATTTTTAAAAACGGAAAACCCTGTACCGGCATTTGATAAAGAAAACAAGAGTTATAATATAATCAAGCTTTTATCTATTGATTCTAATGAATAAAATGTTGACAAATGAATGATCCAAACTGATGATCTCCGATACTCATAAAATAATATCCTTTAGAATAAAATACTCTAGTTTTGGCAATTTAATTTAAACTTATTTATTTCATTTTTCTTATTGCAGTGGAATTCATATTTTGTGGAGTTTAAATTCAAATTCCAAAACCTGCCTCAAATTCATGCACTTGCTGTATACAGGGTTAGTCAAAGTTGCAGAAATACCTAAATAATTCTCAAACAGTAACAAATTTTAAAAAAATGTTTCTAATAAGTTTCTTGGATATAAACAAACTATCGCTTGATAATATTTTAATGATATATGTTGTTAAATTTACACAGAATATTTTTTTAATAAAATGTATAATTTTTAAGTTATAAATAAATAAGTATAGGGTTTAGTTAATTTTAAGAAATTAATATCAAACCATATTTTCGCAAAGAAATGTTGAGAAATGCCAATTAATGTGTTTTTCGAAAAATAAAAGGATATCATTCGGAGATTTTCAAATTTAAATATAAAGAGCGTTCAATTCACAATGAAAAATTGGCAAACTTCCCTTTTTCAAGTGAAAGACCCTTTATATTATCACATTTTTTAATTATAAAAATGTTTATTAGGAATTATTTTTCTGTAAAATTAATATTTTTTTAATTGATTATAGGAAAAATAAAATATTATGGCCTCCTATATAAATATTTGCATTTGAATATTCCACGTCATTTAATCATCCTTATTTATAAATTCCTCTCCAATAGATACCGCCAGGCACGAATCCGCCAAACTCTTTCCAACTCATTTCCAATTCAACAAGGTGTCCCTCTAGGTTCTCCCTTATCCCCACTTCTTTACAATATCTACTGATATTACGATATTCATTATCCCGATCCAACACATTTTAATCACTCTCAATATGATCTCCTCTTTGCAAATGATACCACCTTAAGCACACATGCCAAATCCCTTTAAACCGTCCAAGCCTCTTTTGACGCAATCCAGTCCTGGTGTTACAAATGGCGTATCAAAATAAACCCCTCCAAATCAAAACTCTTTATCCCTTTCCACAGAATAGAGTGTTTTGAATTTAGTATTAAAAAAATGATGGCAATAAAAATAACTCTATAGGTTATGTTATTCTAGTAAATTGAAGAATTTAATATGATAAATAATGACACATCTAACGTTTTATTTGTTTTTATTCACTGCTGCCAACAAAATCTAAAATAAAGAAAAAATAAAGCACTCTAAAGAAGAAAAATTCTTGTTCATATAGTATAACTACTTTGTTAATTTAATCGACTCTGTAGATCAACTAATGAGAAAATTAGCTATGATAAGCACTTAATTACAAAAAAATTTAAAGCATAGGTATGCGATAGGATTTCAAGGTACGGATAATGAAAATGAGAATGAACACATGGACTGGCCTCGGCTACTCGGCCATTAAGCCAACATCAAATTTATGTATATATATAACTAATTCAAAGTCTAAGATGGGGACAATCACTAACACCCATGGACTCCACCGCACCCCAAAAAAATGTGTAATAATTATTAAATAGTACAAAAAGTAAATTTACTATTATTTCTTATTATTTTATTTATATTTAACGATATGTTATATATATATATATATTTATTTACTAATTTAGTGGTAAAAATAATCGCTAAAATTCGATCATTCCCTTTTTTACCGATCGTCTAGTATTTTTTTTTTAATTTAAATAACTGCAAAATGTGAATCATCTCTGTTTTCATTTTACATTTATAGTTTACATATTGCCAATAAACTATGACATAGATATTTTATAATGATAAGGGGCAAAAATATCTATGGTCGATAGCCTTCAGTTGAGAATAATATATTATGAAAATAATTATTTATTAACTAACTAAACATATTTATTCATGTAACATTTATACCTAGTTTGGATAATTATTTACAACGTATTTGTAAAGTTATGTTCACATATAATACATGAAATGGCTAACGATTTATTTATTATATTATATACAATGTATTATTTTCTCAGATAATAAAGATTTAGTATAATAATAATATTTATTAACAGAAATATACAGAAAAATATACAAAATAAATAAAAATTAGAAAATCAAATAATAAATATCTGCTAATTGGCTATCGACCAGTGGTATTTTCCTCAGACATTTTATGTTTATCGATCTTTTGTATATGGTATTTTATTACTAAAGTAGTTTTACTAAAAAAATATCAGAATGAATATTTCTTTTATTATATGTAACACACAGCACCATCTAGTATAACGTTTACGAACTTTTACGACCACGGGTAACATGTTTAAAAATAAACAAACAAATGTCAAACTATTATTTTACTTTATGACAAATTTATTAATTTCTCTTGTTTTTAATTCAAGTTTAATAATAAATATTTTCAAATTGAGAATGCCTAGTTGAAAAAGAAGATATATTCCCACAATAACGTGCTATAAATAATCACACATAAAAAACATGTGCATCATTTGTTTGTATGAGCCTGCTTTTTTTCAAGCAGAAAATTCAACGAAACGCACCAAAATACGAAAATAATTATGCAACGAAAACATGGTGCACATATACACATATATATAAAAAAACCCTCAAAAAATCCACTTTCGGCTCTGACCCAAAATTCCAATTACGTACACACGTTACAAACGCACATCGCACATAAGCACGCCTATCGCACACACACGTTTCTCGTCGATCAACAACAAAAAAGATAACCTTCAGGACGGGCTCGTAGAGCGCGGACGATCGCCGATTGTGCTGGTGCGAGAAGGATAAACATAGACGAACGGCCGTGTACTTACATAATTCTCGGTTGTCCATTATGCGGAGACGCCGGTCCGAAACTGGGGGATCACCTGCCTAGAGGCGGGGGCGTCGCGACGCTGGGGCACTGGACACTCGCGTTCCGACTAAGACGTAACGTGCGCGATTTTTTCAACACCAATCTCGAAAACATCTGACACCATTTTGACATTTGAAACAACTGAATGTGTTGCCAACATACCGATTGAATTAATCATATTTTTATTGTTTTTCAATCACAATAATATGTTATTGTATTATTTATAATAAACACAATTAATAATAAAAGTCATACTCAAAATAATCAAATATATGCATAAAGTTATAATTGTAGAAATTATATACATTTTTTATGAAATAAGTTATAATAGGCAACCCTCTATGTTATAAAACGTTGTAAATTGAGTTGCATATGTAACCTATTAACGATCATAGATGTATATTTTAAATTTATGTAAGTAGCATAGAGATAAATATAAAAGGGCCAGATCCATGTATTTAGCGGGAAACGCGCGCAACGCCATCCAGTGCTCAAGTGGACAACTATTTCCCAAGTTTCAAACCTTTATAAGGTTTTTGAGATTAGGTTCACATACACACTATAATATAACTAATGGCGGGACTTTTGAACATTTTTCTATTTATAATTTTTTGTTCACTATTTTACTTCAAATTATTGATATAAAAGTTTTTTTTATATATGTGCTATTTTACAGAAAAAAATATTAGTAGATCATGCAAATAAGAAATTGCAATTAATAAAATTATCTGAAAAAATACACACAAAATAACATATAAAAACAACAATATTTTTAAGTAAAATATATTAAACTTATAAAATTATCATAACCTGTTATTACATTTATATATTAATTAAAACATATTAACAACAGTTAAAATTTGAATTAATTGATATCTCTCAGCTGGATAATTTTATGAACTCCTTTCCTTAAAGAAAGAAAAATATGGATGTAAATATTATTTCAAAAACGTCCATGTTAAATTCTGATAGAAAATATTGTAAAAAGCATAAACTATATAATAAAAAATGAAGATTTATAGACCGAAAACATATTTTGAGAATGTGGGAAATAAATCATATTTATTAATAATTAATTATTGCTAGAAATTAATAAGCGAACGTATTTTAAACTACAAATAATAACTTACCAGTTGTTGTTTTATAAGAAAAGTGAAGAAACTTCTGACGAATACAAAAAACAAACTGTCAAAAACAATTCATATGATTTACATCAATCAAATTGAAATATGGCAAACTGATCCTTATTTAGAACATCTTTAATGTTTAACTAAAAGTATAAATGTTTAAGAAATATACCTTATAGGGTGACAAAAGTACCAATAATAAATAAATCATTGTAAAAACCCAAAAATAAAGTATTTTAAATTTTCCACTTGAGACTTCAGCGCCTCCAGTGCTCATGTGGACAACTATAGCCGTGTTTCCCAATTTCAAATATTATCCGACCCCTCTATAGTAAACATATTTTTATGTGAAAATTCAACAGATTTATTAAATCTAAGTAATTAATTATAGATTATTTAGTGGTATATATTATATATATATATATATATATAATAATGGCATTAATATGAAAAAAAAATCAATAATTTATAATAATTGCCAAAAGCCCTGAAAAAATATGATCATTAGCTGTGGAAAATCATTTATAACAATTAGAATATTACGGTTTGAAAATTGATGTAATTTGTGGTGAAACCGGAGGTACAACTAAGCCGTTCAGATCACCACTAAACAACAATATTACTTAATATTAACCTACTAAATTTAAAATTTATGTAATAATAATAATAACTTTATTGACGTTAAACGCCATTTACAAAATATTACAAAACTTTGAAAATTTAAACAAAAATCTAATTAACAATAAATATAGCGCAATAATAATTCATACCTACATAATCTAATATTATAATAGATACATTCTCAAAATTTACTCGCATAAAATTTCTTTAAATATATTGAAGGATGTACCAAATAATTAAAAATGAGGCGATGTACATAAAATATTTGCGAATTTAACCATGGTTTATTTTTACCGTAATTAGTTCTGTGAAATGTTTCTTTAAATACAGATCTTGTTCTAGTAATGGATGGAATACAGAAATTTGAAGATGATAATAAATCACAGCTACCAATAATACCATTAACAATTTTATATAAAATACACAAGTCAGCCACGCGTTTATCGTGTGTAAAATTAAGCGATTTCGTGCCAATTGAATTCCTCTAACAAACAAACCCTGAATAATGAATTTCATCATATTATATATCAAAATAATCCTAAAACTTCACAGATTTCGAACGAGCTATTTAAAAATGAATCTGATTAATAGTTTAGAAGAAAATTACGTCCAAAGTTAGCACATTTAATGCAAAGAATGTGCTATATTTTTACTTATTAATATAATTATTGAAGGAAAATGAAATATGTCGTAATAATCTACATTAAATGTAGTTATGGTTCAATACATTTTTTCGTCAAAAAAAAAATGCTGTTTACTTATAAAGGTCGTTCCGAAAATAGCATCAATTTACGTGAAATTCGGCCATATTGAATAAAACCGGCAAGTTACATACAGTTTTCTGCATTTGACTAGACAAATATTAATTAGTTCATTAAGTCTCATATAGATAGCGGTAAATAGTGTACTATATTTTAATAAATATTATTTCCCTTTGTCACCTTTAAATAATTTATAAAATTAACGTCATGAGTAATTATTTTAATAATTAATACTGTGGAAAAATACAAAGATTTTTAATTAATTTTCAAGAGATACTCAATAGATATTTCTCCCCTATTCTTGATAATATTTGTGTATGTATGTGTATATGTGTCCGAATTTATGTGTGTAGAACAGCTTAGTGCTGTTTTACATTCAATGAATATGAGAAAGACAGAAATATCCAGTTATCTCTGCGTGCCGCGATTCTACAACACAGACGATCTTCATGCCATTATAAAATTATAAACATTTTAAATAGTATTCAGTAAGCAGTATACAGTTATGAATGATTTTTTTCGCAAAGGTTTACACGGTGAAAATGTATTATTATGTTTTTTTTTCTTTAGATTTATAAAAAATCTAACGTTTCAAATAACTTTATTTGAGAGGACTGTAATAAAAGACAAATGATCATAAATAAATCAATATAATTGTAAAATTTCGATTATATAAGGGCTACTTTCTAAAATTATTTTCATATACAGTCCCATTGACCATTAGAGTATCAAAGTTATGTTTTTTTAAATGAGACACGCTACATATTATTATATTTTTAGATTCTACGTCCAAAATAACCATCGTTTTTTTATTGGTTATTATTTATTTATTTATTTATTTTATTTATTTATTTATTCTTATTTACGGATATTACCTTTTTACAAAAGTAGAAAAATATAAATTGTATAAAATGTCAAAAAAACAAAGTAATAGAAAAAAATACAAATATGACAATAAATAACAATTCGATTAACAATTTTCTACATAACAATAAACATAAAAAATGTGTATACAGTGATGTGCATAACACAAACACAGGCATATATAGATCACAAATTCATAATCGACCCATATAGCATCAGGGATGTTGAATTCACCACATATGATAAATTCACAATTGGGATTCATAGTACACATATCATCTATGATATTAGCATTAGTGGCGTAAGTATTAAAATCGGAAGCAGGAGGGATATAAATTGAACCGATTATATATTTATCAACAACTTTGACATAAATTTGCTCTGAGAAACCTCTGGCTTTATTACTGTTGAAACTACTTCTATCTACTCTGTAAACATTAAAGTTCGAAAGGCCTAGCTAAGCATTCGAAACAGTATCATTTAACCAAGTCTCAACCAGTATAATTATGTCATAGATGGACGTGTGTACATTAAGCATGAACGATTTTAATTTCCCTTTAATGCCTCCAACATTGTGAAAATACAAATTTAGTTTTTTTGTTCTCTACGCGTTGATTTAATTATAGAAGGATGGCCATTAATATATTTAATTGTAATATCTATCAGCTTCGCCATTTTTCCTCCTCGAATCCAGTTAGTTATTTAGAGACCGTAAGTGATCACGTTGCATTTGCGTTCTATCCTTGTTAAATTTAACATTGCCGGTGTCGATGGCCTGTGTAACTCTTATAATATCGATAGACTCCTGGGTGGTAGCAAAAGTAAGTTTTAACGGACGTGGTTTCCTGCCAACTTTTCCTAGGCGGATGATTTTAACCGAATCAAATTTAACATTAGAATCGATTAAATCATTTATTGCCGCGACATCTTTAGTGATGATTTCCTCGCGAGATCCCGTAGATTCAGGTAAATTAAATACCATAACATTTTTAGAAAGCAATTGCCTATCTTCAACTTCGTGAATAATTTCCGAATTATTTAGTAATTCAGAAGTTGGACTATGCGAAGCATTAGATATCGCCGCAGCCTCAAGCTTTGATATTCTATCATTAAGAGATTTAATTTCGCCCTTTAAATCACTTAGCATTGACCGCAGTTCATCTCTGAAGATTGACATAAATTCATTTTTGAAAAGAGAACGAATAGTGTTGACAAGAGCGGGATCGATGGTATTTGGTAAATTAATACCCGAAGTATCAGAAGCAATGCCATGATTGGGATGATCTAGCGAGAAACGTACTGAATTCGCGTTGCTCAAATTTGACACCCATTCTGTGCATTTGTAGAAATTACCATTAACCTTCGTGGATTCTCCGTGATAGTACGCAACATCATCAATAGTTAATTCATCCAAACAGTTAATGTGAAAACGAATTTTACAATTAAAACATTTTAAAACTTTCGATGGTGGACCTAAATTACTGTTGCAACGACCACAAGCTCTTGACATTATGCAGATTAAATATATAAATAGGAATTAATGTTGGAAAAAAGACAAAACACAATTTTCACATCACTGGGTCTGTAGTGACGACTTAGTTACACAAAACAATGGAGAGTAGACCACGGATATAAAACACAAGAGAACAAAGGACAAGTACAGGAAATGCAAAGCAATTAATTTAATTGTTGTAATTTACTAACGTTATAATAATTTGCTGTAAATTTGGTTGCCTACGATCTAAAACATTAAAATTGAATTTTTACAATGGGGTCCGATAGTGATGACGTCACATAACGCGGCAATTTTAAAAGTGTGGCGTTTCAAAAATTTAAATGACCCTTATTGAATATGTACATAAAGATCACCTAAAACTTTAGAAATAAACTGCGCCGTTATTATACATATTTAAGAAATAAACTTTATAATTAAGATAAATTAATCTTATATCTACTTAATAAGATCAAAACTTGAAGAGAAATTCAAGGAAGTAGCGCGAAAAAATAAAATTTCTATTTTTATTAAAACGTATGTCGAACCTTAAATGCACACACATGTCAGAGAAGCTGTAACATAGAGGTAGTATATCTAGAGAATATGTTTGATGACATCTAATTTGTTAGGCAAGGAGTAAAGGGAAGACAAATATGTAAACATAATTATGTCCTTAGTGACTGTATGCTATATATTGAAGTTTTAGTCATCATATTTTATTTTTTTTTCAAAATATGTGAAGATTTTATCTATGATTAAAAGATGATGTATTCTGAATAGTGAATGGCAACACTGATTATGTTTGTAATGGAATTATCAACATTAAAATTATTTCAATAATCAAAAAATCTGTTATATTTTGAGTACTAACCAAAAGGTCTTCTTAAAAAATAATCTATTTTAATCGATATATGTCACAAAATAATCGAATCAATATCCA
This sequence comes from Philonthus spinipes, assembly GCA_963082785.1. Classification (NCBI taxonomy): domain Eukaryota; kingdom Metazoa; phylum Arthropoda; class Insecta; order Coleoptera; family Staphylinidae; genus Philonthus; species Philonthus spinipes. Next base: position 22,482,481 of record OY720308.1, read on the forward strand.
AACAAATAATTGATAGACATTCAACAAAATAATTACTTTACAAACGCATTTAATTCGAGATACTCACTTTTCATTTTATTTTATTTATGAATATACTTAAAAATTTACCTTTATGTTAAATTATTGAAGGAAATGTATCAATTGTAAATTCAACAATTCAAATGTTTAAATATATTTTTCGAATTTGGAATCCATGATTCAATTATTTAGTTAAATGTCGAATCTATCAATAATATTGGATTAATTATTTGAACTCAGATTCACTTAATAATTGATACTAATTTAAAAATAATTGATATCCAACACCCGAAAGGGTACAATGAGAATATTAATTATATATACATATATATATAAATTATGTACTATATATATATATATAAATTATATACTAAAATGTTATTAACATAAAATAAACAGTTATATATTGTAACAAGATTATTAGCTTCCCAATTATTGGAAATTAATTTGACATTCTTTAAGAAGGAATCAATTTACTGTCAGGTTTTCTTCTGTTTTATTTAGGTTTTTATAAGCTATATGTATAAATATATATAATTCTAATCTTTTTTACCTTTCGGGTGTTGAGCGTTATAAACTATATATTAAATTATAAACATTAGTGTAGCATCTATCAAGTAATTCGCCTTAGGTCAGTAGCATGTTTATATATAATTTATGTCTCGATTCTCTCTTGTAAATATTATGTGAGTTTTTATGTTTTTCCATTGTTCAGAAATATTAAATGTTATAACTATTATAACAAACAAAACGTTGTAGCCCAACTGGTAAATAAATTGTATTAATTCAAATTTATTGTAAGAATATTATTTACATTGTTGATATACTTTAACTAATTGAAGAATTTATTTTAAGTAAATGTAGTGCAGGAATGCAATTTCCTTGTTTGGTTTCTATAATTCAAAATATTTTTATACAGCGTATTGAGAGGTGGCGCAGAGATCACACGTTGTTCGTATCACTATTATTATGTTTATATAAATATATTTTTGAAAGTGTTGTTCATTATCAAATATTTTAAATTGTAATTGATGGTCACGACAATAAAATAATGATTCAAATTCATTTATCTACGTATCACAAAGTATAGACTTGCACCACCGATAACATATTCTTTATTATAAATAAAGTAGTGTTAATTAGTTTAATGCTTCAATAGAGCATTACACCTTTAATTATTTCTGGAAATGACCATTATAGAGCCAATAACCAAAAATTAATTACCAGTTAGGATATAACATTTAATCTAAAATTACAACATTTAAAAATAATTAAACAATAGAGATAAGATAAATACTTACAGTATTTAAATTGAATTTTATTTAAACAACCACAATAAATCATAAAATATTGCCAAGAGAAAACGAGAATCATACAAACTGAGGTTATGTTTTGGTCCCAACTGACACTTGTGTGCTCTTAAGGATCGACGTACGTTTGATTAAAATTAAATATTTTCGTTTTTCAGACAATATCCAAAATTTTATCTTCAAACTTTTACATGAATTCGAAGATATCAGTTTGATTTATCTTATTTACAAAGCGTATTTCTTAAATATGCATAATAACTGAGGAGTTCACCACTAAAGTTTTTGATGATCCTTATGTACGTAATCAATAAGGTTGATTTAATTTTTTGAAACGCCACACTTTTAAAATTGCCGCGATACGTGACGTCAGCACTATCGGACCCCATTGGAGGTTGGAGTAACAATCCTCAAATATAAAAAAAACTCACTGGGCAAAGAACACTATAAGAGTAAAACTAATAACACTATCACATATTAAAAAATAAATAATAAAAGAACCGTAAAAACACTAATAATTGCTTAAGACTGAGAGCACAATTGCTATGTAGAAACACACACACAAATGAAACCTAGCGGTTTTTGAATAATTGGAATTTTGTTAAAATCTAACCTAATTTTCAAATTTCAATAATTTGAGAAGTATTTAGGTTATGTGCAGGAAATTTCCAGTTTAAGTAGTGGATCGTAAGTATAAAACATTTACAGGATAGCCCAAAAAAATAAAATTATTGAACAAATGGAATGCCAATTTTTTTTTAACATGTTATTGAACGCACGTTTTAATTATCTATCCTTAAAATTGTGTATACATAACCTAAATACTTTTCAAATTCTTGACATTTCAAAATTAGGTTAGATTTTATCAACATTTTTTTATTCAAAAATACAACTTTGATATTTTTATGGTATTTGGGACACCCTGTATAATAAATAATTTTAGAAAGTAGCTCTTACAGGCCCCAACTCACCCCAGAAATAAAAATTTCAGTAAAACATTATACAATGCTCGCTCATTACTAAAATGTACGCATTCACACGGATAACAAGCAGCAGGCTTGCAATTTAAATTACCATCACAATAAATACAATAAATTAAATTCTCAATAAACCCGTGGTGAAACATTTTTATATTAATTAAAACATTAATTCAAACATTTGGTTTTGTTTCACTTGTTTCAAAATTTTAACTAAAGCCAAGTGTTTTAACTAATAATCTAATTGTCACATTACTTATTGTCTTGATTATATCAACGTAAAGTGTTAGGCAAAAACATTAATACACTCAATATTTTTCCCACTACAATAGATAAATGAATTTTGTTTTTAAATAAATAACCAATATTTGAATTCTTTGAAATGTACATGTGATTTCCAAAGTTGTGATCGCCAATTCATCACTCGGTATAGGAGATATCACACTTTTTGGGGAAAATGGAATTTTGTAACAAAAATGTGTTTTTATTAACAATTTATTTCCAAAATATGACCACAAGTTTTCTTCAATGCATTTGTAAAAATAATTAGAATAAATACATAAAAAACAATTAATTCAATATTTGAAGTGTATATTAAATTAATTTGACTGTTCATTCAAGAACTGTTGTAACAAGTTATTGGCAATTGGAATCATTAAATACTCAGCACCATCAGCTGACCTGCGCATTTTAACCATTTTGTGATCAATGAATTCAGTAAGTTGGGCACGTAGAGCTAGATCGGAGCTTACTAAAAATGCTTCACGGCATGACCAGTATAAATCTTTGAAGAGAAGACCTGAAACAAAAAGTTATTATAAGTATACATTAACAATTACAAAAAATAATAGTTTTTAATACTGAGAAAAAAAATGAGAAACAAACACAACAGGAAGGCTCCAAAAGAAAATAGGAAACACTTAAAAACAACCTATGGGAGGCACCCTGTATAATCAAAAATATTTTCCTGGAGTACGTCCTAAGACCCAAGTAAAGTTTCCAAAATTTTAAAGTCCTCATTTACTAGGGTGTCTCAAAAGTTCGTTAACACTTTAGCGGGAAATTAAAAAAAAGTTTTTTCTTTATAATTTTTAAATCAAATCGATTCGTATTTGGTATCATTTTGTAGCATTTTTATTCCTCTTTATAATCGTGTATCGGTTTTTGTAATTGTGATTTAAAAATTTTTTAGCTTTTAAATGTCGGACGAAAAATTTGAGATTCGCGTGCTCCTGCGTTTTTTTTTTTTGGAAAAAAGGACTTAGTGCGAGAGCTGCAACTGCCGAAATCTGTGACGTTGAAGGCGAGGGCACTGTCAGTCATGTCACCGCGGCAAAATGGTTTAAACGCTTCAACAACGGCGAAACGAGCTTCGCGGATCAGCCCAGGTCAGGCCGCCCATCCATTGTGAACAATGAGGCCTTGAGCGAGCTGGTTGAGCAGCAACTACAAACCAGTACTCGCAGATTGTCGGCTGAGCTTGGCCCTTCTAAGGACACTATCAACCGCCACCTCCATAAAATCGGGCTTGTGAGTAGGCGCTGTCGAGAAGTTCCTCACGAATTGTCGCCGGCTCAGCAAAAACGTCGCGTCGGCACCTGCATTCAACTGCTCAAAAACCCCAATGACCTTCGTTTCTGGCGTCAAGTTGTTACTGGAGACGAAAAGTGGGTCTTCTTCCGTAACGCCAATAAGGAGAACGTGTGGATCCAGCCCGGTCAACCTGCTCTACAAGTCGCCAGACAAGATCGCTTCGATCACAAGGTTATGTTATCTGTTTGGTGGAATTTCGAGGGTATAATTCACTTTGAGCTTGTTCCAAATGGCCATGCAGTTAACGCCGATCTCTACAGTGAACAACTGGATCGCGTTTATGCCGCTCCCTCAACTCGTTATCCCGCTTTGGTCAATCGAAAGCGCGCTCTTCTGCAACATAACGCTCCAGCACATACCGCCGTTCGCATCAAGGAAAAAATATCGCAGCTGCCTGGAATGGAGCTCCTCCCGCATCCAGCGTATAGCCCCGTCCGACTATCACTTGTTTCGGTCGATGGCCCACTTTCTTCGTGGCAAGATCTTCGATTCTCTGGAGGACGTTGAAAATGGGTGCCGAGAGTTTTTCGCCCCCAAACCAGCTGAATGGTATCGCCAAGGAATTGAGCAATTGGCGCAAAGATGGACGAAGACAATAGACTGCAATGGCATTTACTTTGAAGAATAATTGTTGATAGATTTTTCGTTACAATAAAATAAACTTTTTATCGCAAGTGTTAACGAACTTTTGAGACACCCTAGTAGTTAGTAACTGAGCTATTGAATATAGGAGCTGTGATGCAGGACCCTGTATATATAAGGTACTTCAGTTCCTTTACTCTTTCAAACACATCACCCTTCCACACCGATTGGTTCTTCTTTCTTTGTCCTCGCACTTTCCTACATATGGTAGGAATATGAGTTTAACTCATATTCACTATCAACCATCTCTTTTCATAATATCTTTCCATCCTTCTCAATATTTCTCTCATCTCATCAACTGATCCCTTCTGTCCCTCTTCCGACACTTTTTCACATTGGCCACAAGGAGGTTAAATAGTAGTGAGCTAAGAGGATGTATACCTAAAGATACCTCATGTATCCATCATACTATTTGCTCCGAAATTCCTTATGCATGCATTCGACTAACAATCTTCTATCTACTGAATCATGCATCACACTTAAGTACACAAATACCACTATTTCTATTTCTATTCCATCTCTCGTTTTCCTGTTCAATCAGCTAGTTCAATATAGCTATTTGGTCCATCGTCGATAGTCCTGAACCCTCTTTTCACCTCTAGTAGCAAAAATACAAAACAAACTTATGGAAATAAACCAAATATGGAAATGAATTAATGTGTGTTTAGAATAAACAACTGCAATTGTTTTACTTTTGTCATTTTCATGGCTAACTATTTTTTGGTGTATGGTAAAATTAAAAACGACTGTAACTTATTTTATTTTAAAAATAACTATGGCATATGTTATATCGGATTAAAGGGAAAAAAATGGTGATGTGTCCATCATGGCACTTTCCCCGGTGAATACGGTCAAATAAGTTTTTGATAGAAAATTTAATAGGGAAGCAAAATGATTAATAGAAAAAAGTGATTGTTATCTTTTAAAGTTAAACCCGAGTATTTAGAAGAATATTGTAATTAAGTGTGTTATTTCTTACCTTACAATAGGTTCAAATCATTCCTCCACACTCTTCTTCATTTTTGCAAACTGGAGGCGTTTGCGAATGATAAGTTGAATTTGACGGCACTTTGACGTTTTATTTGTCATTAAAATAATTATTTCAATAATTAAAATCTCTAAGGGAATTTATCAGATAAATGCTTATAAAATGAAAACCGGAGGTCCTACAATAAAAGTTTTATAACAGAAATTATTTATTTTCCAAGATCTAAAACTTTTATTTGAAACATTTTTCTATCCGAATTAAAAAATGAAAAATTGCTAAGAGTAAAGTTGCACTTAATGAGTTTTGATTCTAACCAAAAGCTTTTCAGATCATTCCACTGTTATATAAAGCTTAGATATAAAGTTTGGGCTTAATCCATTTAGCCGTTTAGGCGCTATCGCGGAAACACACAGACACACACACAGACATTTTTCAAAACTCGATGGAATGGACTCAGGGGATCTCAAAACGTGCATATTTGTTGAAATTGGCGGTTCGAAAATTTTCACGATCACAATACTTTCCCTTGGACAGGGGTCCGGGGAAAGTAAAAATAGCCCTTTTAATAAAGTCATAGCCAACTATTGTTTCCATTTAAAAAAGGTAAGTTTGTGTCATATCTCCCAAAACATGGGCAATTTTTTTTTGGATTTTTTGTTATTAATCTGTGTAAAATTTTCTACAACTTTGTCCTTTACACTTTTTTCTATCTATGATAATAATAGAGATATATTGATTTAAAAAAATTGACACATTTTACTTTTTTCAAAATATCTAGTTACCCTTGACTTTTTCAAATATTTTGAAAGTGTCATTTTATTCGTCTTATAAAACTACACTTCTTTCCCCATTTAACCGTTTTTCTATCTCTTATAGTTTCCAAAATCCCCATAGAGAACATCGAAAAAAACTCACCCTGTATATATATATTCTAATGTTTATTCAAATACCAAATAAATCTGTTTTTATTGATTTTCAAAATTTGTTGGAACACGCAAGTTGTGCAACAGCTGCAACCCTTCATGGTCTAAACCAAACTAGCAATTCGCCACCTCTAGGTCTAAACGTTTTCGTGAATAATTTTTTCCCATAAGGTGAGCCATCTTAAGAGGGATCAGTACAATCATTCGAGTTTCTCAGGGGCATCGGAGACGGGGAAGAGGTAGAGCGAACGCAGAACCGCGAATTTACAGCCAATAAAAACGCATTTAGGATCGTGTCGAAGTCGTTCTTTGCGAGGATAGCCGAAAACCTTATTGCACACGTACGCAGTTTGCACTGCATAGGGCACTGCTGCCCATATATTTTAAGAATACACCATTGAGAATAAAGTGTGCACGCAGGATTTTTTGTAATAACCTTGACTATATATTATATTTTATAACAATCGAAAAATTTTTATACGAAAAAATATTTAAAAGGTACATTTGTAAATAAATATGAAATTAATATTTTTTGGAGATATGTAAATAAAATAAAACAAGATTTTAATCATTATCTTGTTTATATAAAATACAAGGAATACATGAACAAAATAATAAGGATTTTCAATGTTAATTTCCTTACTTTGGAAAATTATCTGATTTTGTTATTTATATATGCAAAAAAAAATCCCATATTAATATTTTTTTGTTTATTTTTAAGGAAAACATCTTAACAATTAATAAACATTCGCATTTAATGTGCAATTATTGAATGATTTATAAAGTACTAAATACATTTCTAAAAATATAATTCCTGATAAATTGAACAGAAAATATATTCAAAAATGAAAAAACATGTTTTAAATACTTAATTAAATAAGTCATTTTAAATATAACACATACATTTTAAATTTAGTATGATTAAAAATATCAAATAATACAGATTAAATTTTACTTAAAACAATTGATTAGATATATTTAAAATATAAAAAACACGGGCATTTATCCAATTCAATTTTAAGTACCGGGTGTCCAAATAAGAAAGGTCGCCGGCTATATCTCAGAATGTACAAGTCCTAGAGCTTTAAAAAAAATTTAGTAAAATGTTAGTAAAGTTTGTCATGAGAAAATAATGGAATTAATATTCAAGTTCGTGTATCTCGCTATAGGGGTTGTAATGAACCGTCGAAAATTTAATATTACTACTATTTTTCCAAATTTGTTTCCATTCACTGGGTTATTTTAATTTCTCGTAACTAGTTTAATATCAATTTTAACTGCCAGTTAAGCTATATACTGTTTTATTTTTAATTTTTCATGTAATGACAAACAGTTTCTTTGAATTGAGTTCATCCTTTCAGTCCTCGTATATTTTAATTAGAGTTGGGCCAAGTCAATCTTTTCTATCTTTTTATTATTGCAAAATTAAGCATGTGATAATTTTTGTAATGTAGCATATTTTATTAATATCAGTAACTATACCCTAGCAATTGAAAAACAAATTTATTCTTACTTATTGACTTTATTTATTTAAAATTAGTCATTTAGATATACTTGATTACTAATATTAATCAATTTTTTGTGATGTCAATGTCTATATTTTCATATTATATATTTAAAGATGGATCGATCATTTGAAAAAAAAGATAGGTTGGATTGAAAAGGCTGATAGCCAAAGATATAGCCGAAATGATCCATCTTTAAAGCTAGGTATCATTTTTTTGGACGTTTAATTCAGTATGTTTATTTCTATTTCTCAAATATTAATTTAAAAAGGAACATTTCTTAGAGTATATTTTTCTCTGGTTTAGTATAAAAACAATGTATAAGCAGTTAAATTTGGTATTTGTTGTTGAACAATTAGTATAATATAACAATAATAATAGAATTGTTATTATATTGTTTGTTTCTCACGGTGCGTTTTTTAATTAATTAATTAAATTTGATTATCGTATAGAATAGAACATTCGCAATGAATACGATTTTCTTTTTGAATCAGCAAACTTATATAATTATTATGTCGCATTCTGGTCGACAATAAATGCTGTAAGTGTGAAATACCATTTGAAGAGTTGGTAGGAGAGATCTGCGACGAAATCCAGCCGAAGGGATCAATCCATAATAATCGACTAGAAAATTCCGTTTTTACAGGATTGGTCTTTTTTTCTTTAGTTGGTGACGGTAATTTTTATGGGAAGTGATTTTTAGGATTTTTTTTTTTTTTGGGGGGGTCTTTTTTTAGGGAAGTGGGGGGGGGGGGGTTGTGATGTGGTGGTTAGGAGTAGTATTCGTTTTATGGTGATAGTTGTATTGGAAGTGGTTTTAAAAATTTTGTTCGGGATGTGTTTTTCTTGTGGGTTGGGGGTTATATTTATGGAGAGTGTTGATTTTTAAGAAATATTTTGTGGGTAATATAAAATATTGTCCCACTTATTTTAGTATTTCAAAATGTGCATTCATTTCCAGGAATGAAAATATATAAATAACATCTAAATCAAATGAATGAAATATTCTCAAGGCCCCACTTGAATGAGATAACTGTTGCTGTCCTTGTGGGCAGAGTTATTAGCAGTAACTACTGTGTTCTCCACCGTGGCATCACTTTATGGAACGAAATTTTGGTTTTGTGCAGACAAGATTTCGCAATTATTATCCAATAAATACTCAACCTAATTTCAGAATTGTATTTAGAATAATATTTAAAAAATAGTATTGAGAGCAGATTTTATTTTATTTTTAAATTAAATTTTAAAAATTAAATTGTGAAATTATGCAACCAGCAATAAAAGTCCTTGCCATGTTAATTTCTAAATATCATCTATAATCTATTTCTTCAAACAGAAATGATTTATCGTTAACCGTATTGGAGATATCTTGTCTGTATGTTCCCATGTAATTCCTCATGGCGTATTTCGTGTGTGAATCCCTCTTAATAATATTTTGATCTATGCTGACATGCATGCTGCTACTTGAACACACCACACACCAGAGTATACAAAATAGATATGGAACATATAGAAAACAAAAATTGTTAGGATAGGAGAATGTGCCCGGCCATTATGATCCACCTCCGTCACTCTGATGAGACTCCCTATATTTACTCTTCTAAGGCGCTCGTGGGTTAGATACAGATGTAAGGGGAAGAAATCTCTCTGGAGTAGTTGATCAGCTGATTCACAGGACCTTTAAGCAATAATATGCTTGCATCACCGTATAATTCAAATGTAGTGTTGTCTTTCCTCCTTTGAAATTTACTACCTCAATTTTCTTAACATATTTTTCTATTGCACTATCCAACTAGCTCCAGGTTTTTGTCCTTATATTTTCCTGCCTAGTCCCTTGTAACCCTAATGATGTCTTCAGAAAATGATCGGACGATGGATGTGGAACCCATCCTCCACCTTAAATTCTATAACTTCTTCCTGCACTTCTATGACCACCAACTAGTCTACCCCCAGTGCCCTTATATGTATATATTCTCACATATCCAGTCCTTGCACACTTGCCCACTTTATACACTCTTCTCCTTCCTTGCTCGCTATATTCTTCTTCACTCCTCTTACTCTCATATAAGTATGTAAGCTTTATTAACGATTAGATTTTTTCCATGATCACAATAATTTCCTCATATATTTAATATAAGGGAAGTAAAAATAAAACAAATATAAATTGTATACAGGGTTGCTACAAAGTATGGAAACACGGCTCTCACGTGAAAACGGCTAAAAACATAACCACCAAAATTGGGATTTCTAAATGGGGTATTTTCTTGAACAATTTGGCATGAAAAAATCAAAAATTATTCTCAGAATTTTCACATACGGACGCCATCTTGAATTTTTTTAAATGGAATTCGATTTTTTTTATTTTACAACTTTTATAGACCTTATAATTCTGATTACAACCATATACCTTTTTTTAAAAATACTTGTCTTTTCATCGATAAACCGGACTTTGAAAAGTATGGAAACAGCGAAATATTTTGAGAACGGTTTATCGGAATGTCCTGAAATTTTGCAAAGGTTTAAGTACGTTAACGCCTTCAACTTGCATTTTTTATTTTTTCATATTCATCTGTTTTGTAAATATTCTCTTTTTGGTCGAAACTTAAACATAAAAATTAACAATGTCAACTTAAAAAAATAGTTGCCTTTGAAAACAGTTTTCATTAGCCTGTCAAACTTGTAAAAAACATTAGTAAGTAACTGGTTGTTGCAAAAATGCCACATTTGAGTGAAACGGATCGCATTGAGATTCTCATGATGATTGGGTGTGGGGATAGAAAACGAAGCTTTGCCGAAGCTGCTAATCTTTTCAACGTAAATCATCCAGATCGAGCACCTATTTCCAGGTCAGTTGCATTTAAAACATGGAATAGGTTTAATGAAACTGGAACTGTTAAAAATCGTCCAAAAGTTGGACGACCAAAAACTGTTACAAATGAAGAAAATTCATTTAATCTTATGATAGATGTAGTTGAAAATCCAAAAACTTTGGTGCAGCAATTGGCTTTCAATAACAACATGAGCAGGAGATCAGTTCAAAAAATAATGAAAATTGAAAAGTATCATCCCTACAAAATTCATCTGCTACAAGAATTGAATGAAGATGACTTTGATCGCAGAATTGAATTTTGCGAAACAATGATGAATAGGATAAACCAGGACGCCAATTTTATTAACCGTGTGCTCTTTTCCGATGAATCAACTTTCTGCTTAAATGGACAAGTTAACCGCCATAACTGTAGATACTGGTCAAACAAAAATCCACATTGGATGGAGCAGATTCATACACAGTGTCCACAAAAAAATATTGTTTGGTGTGGTATAATTGGGGAGCATATTATCGGCCCTTTTGTTATTAATGGCAATTTGACATCTGAAACATATTTACAGCTTTTGCAAGAACAGGTTGTTCCCAGACTTAGACAAATATTCCCAAATTATGAAACTCAGGCTAATCCAGCTGAAAACATATGGTTTCAGCAAGACGGAGCACCAGCTCATTTCGGACTAATAGTACGTGAATATTTAGACGTAACTTTTCCCGGCAAATGGATAGGCAGGAGAGGAACAATTGAATGGCTTGCTAGGTCGCCCGATTTAACTCCACTTGATTTTTTCCTGTGGGGACATTTGAAAAATCGAGTTTATAACAACAGGCCACACAATATACAAGAATTAGAAGAATGCATAATAACCGAAATTGCAAATATTCGTCCTAATATTTTAACTAGTTCATTACAACACTTTGTCCAATGTATTCATTACTGCCAAGAAGTTAATGGAGAGCACTTTGAACATATATTGTAAAATAAAAAATCATTTATTGTTTAATATTTTATTTTTTCATTTGACTGTTTAATATTTTTTTAAATTTTGATCAACAATAGAACATACATTTGTGGTATTGCAGCATTTAGAAAAAGTACTTGTTTGCCTGTTTCCATACTTTTCAAAGTCCGGTTTATCGATGAAAAGACAAGTATTTTTAAAAAAAGGTATATGGTTGTAATCAGAATTATAAGGTCTATAAAAGTTGTAAAATTAAAAAATCGAATTCCATTTAAAAAAATTCAAGATGGGGTCCGTATCTGAAAATTCTGAGAATCATTTTTGATTTTTTCACGCCAAATTGTTCAAGAAAATATCCCATTTAGAAATCCCAATTTTGATGGTTATGTTTTTAGCCGTTTTCACGTGAGAGCCGTGTTTCCATACTTTGTAGCGACCCTGTATAAAATAAATAATAAAAATATTTCAATATTACAACTCACCTTGATAATACTGATTGGTGTTGTTTTCTAACTGATATTTCAGAATAATCATATAAATTCCCTTCGAATTTGATGTAAGTGATAAGAAGACGTTCCTCAATGATGATAGTGCCAAATTTCCAGTTCTTTGTACCATCATTGAACTTTCGAATGATGTTTCATTAGTATATGGCATGAAAGATGTTACATCAAACCATATAAATTTGAACTTACTTAATTTATTGTGATCCCAAACTGTAAATGTAAAAATATTAAAATTAAATGCAGCTCCAATTGTGTTGTATAACTAATAAATATTGAAAATCATGAAAATATTATTATTTAGGCGGAAAGACCACTGGTTTATTGTTAATTTTGAAAGTTTTTCACCCCATGGCTATTGATATTTTTATTCCTATTTAACACCATTTAATTGTCATATTTCTATTAGCATTTCCCATTTATATTTCCTGTAGAAATGCTGATAGATTTTTATATTATTTTTTATATTATTTTTTTTACTCTTAATTTTTATTTTAAATGATGAACATTAATATTTCTGATTGTACTGGGTGTCCAGATAAGAAAGGTCACCGGCTATATCTCAGGAACTAAGACTCCTAGAGCTTTCAAATAAGAAAATTGTTAATAAAAGTTATCATGAGAAAATGTTGGAAATATATTTTAAGTTCGTATCTCTTACAGTAGGGGGCGCAATGAACAGTCGAAACATAATTCTGCGATTATCTCCAAAAAAGTTTAAATAAAGGCACGATAAAACTGCACTTTTTGAAATCATGATGAGTTCATTAAACAAAAATTTTACAGAAATTTTTCTCTTACTCTTGAAATAAAGGGTGGGGGAAGGTCCGAATTTATAAAGAGCAAATGTCAAATAACTCTTTTGTTTTTTAACCGATCTTAATGATTTTAATTTCATACGAAAGAACGTATTATACTGATTAAAACAATTGACAACAGCCATAGAAATAAGTAATTCAAGCGCCACTACATGGTGCCAAGTTAAAAAGAATATAATTTTCCTATTTTTCTTACAATTTGTAAGAACCCAAATGAAATATTTTTCTTAGTATCAGTAGAAAGTGCGTGAAAATGTAAGAAATTTGGTGAAAACCGCATCTCAATACCTTTATTCTATCACAAGTTATATATAAAAGAAAATTTTAAATTAAAAATTTCAAATGTCTTTGGAAAATTTATAACAAAAACAACAAAATTGAATTAGTTTATTACCACCAGGGGGCATTTTCTAAAGTGCGCTAAATTATGTGGATATAATCTTTCTTGAGATGCTTATTTTTTTGGTCACCACGATTTGCCCAATGTTCAGATTTTTATTTTTGAGGCAAATTAAAAAATATTTTTTATCAATCCAGGCCCAGAGTGAGGAAAGACATAATTTTTTGGATCTGAAATGGAAAAATTTCAGCAATAGATATACTGCTATTGCTAGAGTGGATGTCGTTGCTTATTTAATTGTATAAAATTATGTGATTGTATTAAATATGACGGTGGACTCATTGGATAATTTGAAAGACACAATTTTGATATAAATTAGGCATTGAAAATGTTTTTCCATTTAGTTTTAATATTCTTTTCACCTATATTATAAGAAATATATCTTTATTTAAAAAAAAAATTAGAAAAATTATTATTAAAATTAAAAAGCGTCCCCTACTGGTGACAAAATAATTTAATGTTGTTATTTTAGCTATAATTTCATTTATTTTAAATTAAAACATAAAATTATTAAAATTTACATTAATCATTTTTAATTCTAAAAATTCTGTTAATTATAACTTCTGATAGGATTTAGATATAGACTTCCAGTTTTCATTAGATTTCTTACTTTTTAATCCTCTTTCTACTAACATTAAAAAATATATATCATTCCATTTAAAATTTTTAAGAAAAATGGGAAAATTATCTATACTTTAAGTTGGCGCCACCTAGCGGCGATAAAGTTAGTTATTTTTCTGATTGTTGCCAATAATTTTAATCAGCATGATAAGTTCTTTCGTATGACATTAAAATCATTAAGATCGGTTAAAAAACAAGAGTTATTTGACATGTGCTCTTTCTAAATTCTGACTTCCCCCACCCTTTATTTCAAGAGTAAGAAAAACATTTCTGTAACATTTTTGTTTCACGAACTTATGATTTCAAAAAGTGTAGTTGTATGATGTCTTTATGAAACATTTTTTTGAGGTAATCGCAATATTACTTTTCGACTGTTCATTGCGCTCCCTACCGGAAGAGTTACGAACTTGAAATTTATTTCCAGCATTTTCTCATAATCACTTTTATTAACAATTTTTTTTTATTTGAAAGCTCCAGCACTCATAGTTCCTGAGATATAGCCTGTGACCTTTCTTATTCGGACACCCGGTACATATTACCTAAACTTATATATACAGTATACTTGATTATAGTTTACACTACGTTACTAATAAATTAGCACTTTGCTAATTTTGTTAAATTAAAACTATTATATTAAAAAACAAAAACATACTCAATGGTGCATTGATGTGATCAATAGATGCAATCAAATGTATATTCCTTACAGCAGCCAATCTCGCCAGAACATTTTGGCACTTATTATTCCTCAACATATCCCCATCGATGTTATGCACGATTATATACAAATGCTGCTCGGGAATTAAAGACATCTCCAACTCGATTCTATCACAAACTTCATATACGTTCCCAGAACTCTCTTTGATTCCCAATAAATCCTGCGTAATCGCATCCAGTATATCCTTGAGTGTTAAACTAGGAAAAAAACCATTCACCACCATAACTGGCAAATCACTCAAAACTTCCTTATGAAAGTCATCCAATACATTTTTCTTCGACCCCAACCCATATACCAGTAAATTGAAATTCTCATGTAGTATGCATACCCATTTATTGAAAAATCCTTTCACGTTTTCCGAAGCTTCAAACATTGCAGATATGTGTTTCTTGGAAATGGTCATTTTCGAAAGAAGTGCTTGTAATTGATCTTGACTTAATCGTGGAGTTTCCAGCTGGTCCAAAGTGTGATTAGAGGTGAGTGATTTTTTTGTTGCATTGTTCGAGAAATATTCTTCAGTTTTTATGTGGTACTGGTGGGATTTTGAAGATTTGCGGGTGGTTGTTTTTGCTGCTGTGAATGTTACTTTTCTGGGATTTTTTTTGTTACCAACTGGTTCCTCTTCGTCTTCTTCAACATCCATTTCTTCCTCATCGGATTCGGATTTTGATGATTCGGAGGCTTCGAATTCACTCCCACTCTCTTCAAATGGATCATCTGCTCCACTTGAATCATCGTATAGTAAAGTAGACTTAATTCCTTCAAAAGAATATTTAAATATAAAATATTTCAGTTTCATAATTTTAGAACTATATAAAATTACTACAGACATACATACATCTTTATCGAGATTATACAGATAATTTTTATTTATTTAGTCTTATATAACATCGTTATATGTTCCTCTCTACTTCTCAGTTTGAGGTGGTATACAGATAATACAAAACAATAATTTTAATACAAGTATCTGGGCTACCAGCTAGAGGTCTTGCCCTTTCATGAATTTATGATGTCAACGTAAAATATCTATCCGAACTAGCTGAACTGTCCTGATGACTAGCACAAATGAATTGTTGAATGGTAACGGGAGGATGTTTGAATTTTGGAGGGGAATACAGAATTTTTTATGAAGGGGTAGTTTTTCAGGATTATTGACACATTTTTTGCATGCTAAGGTTGTGATAAAATATCTCAAATGTTGTTTTCGGGAAATCATTATAGGAATTATTTAGAAATATTTGCTGCATTTAGATTTTTTTTAAATCACTAACATAACCTCAATATCTATTTCGAAAATTGTATTTTTAATGTTATAAAAAAAATAAATCCAGCGGTTTTTAGTAATCATTATTCTGAATACAAATATGTAAAAATATTGAATTTCGGTTAATAACTAATACAGATATCTTGGCATGTAGAAATTGCCTGTAAAGTGCTACCCAGGGGGGGTTATTCTCGAAATTGGTCGAACGGTGGTTTCGAAGGTTGCATGGGCGTTTCGTACGAATTGGTATTCTCGAGTGAAATCATACGTCGAATTCGACGTTTTCCATTATCTCCATTTACCTTTTCATTCAAAGTATACTTAAGGTAAGTATTATTATTTTCATTGTTTATATATCTCAAGCATCCAATATATCTATAACATTTTTTTAAAGCAATACTAAACCTTTGGAGAAACTCGAAAATATCTATTTTCGCTTCTTTATTGTACCAATGTATATTTTTCAATAAATATGTTTGAAAATAATTATTGTGTAATTTAAAATATTGTTACAATAAAGAAACATTAAATATTTCAAAAATATATATTACTTTAAATAATTTAGACTCCCGCCCAGCCGATTCCGCCTGTTTTAGTACGGTGAAAGTACCACCGGAGGTGCTAAACGCAGTTTCGGTCGTAACATGCGAGTGGGCTTTCTATATCTATTAATTTTCTATGGTACTACCACTGTGGAGTACTCCAGAAATAAGACATTAAGCTCCGCCTAGGAGGGACTGCGAAGGTATCAGAGAGAAAATAAACGTTATTCTGGTGGTAAAATATGAATAGTGTGATATTTACAGGAAATATATATTCGGAAAAAAAAAAACGATGCAAAGTTGCTCACGCATTTGCAGCCACAGATTTGTCCGGCTCCTCCACCATGGCGGAGGCGCCGGGTAAATTATTTATTTTAAAAGTGATTCACAGCTTATAAACGAATGAAAATAACTAAGGCTGGCAAAATTAATTGATTAAGTCGATTAATCGATTAAAAAAATTTCGATTAATCGATTAAATTGTTTATTGGAAAAATTTTCTATCCGTTTTCGATTAACCGATTAGTTTCGATTAATCGATTAGTTGATTAGTTTCGATTAGTCGGTTATTTTAACCGACCGATTACTTTCGATTAATCGGATATTTTAATCGTTTCGATTATTAGACTATTTTAACAGTTTTCGATTAATGGGTTATATTAGCCGACCGATTAGTTTCGATTAATCGGATATTCCAATCGCTTCGATTAGTCGAATATTTTGACAGTTTTTAATTAGACGGTTATTTTAGTCGACCGATTACTTTCGACTAATTGGATATTCTAATCGTTTCAATTAGTTGATTATTTGAACCGTTTCGGTTAGACGGTATATTTATCAATGTAACAGAGTTATCCATAATTTTTAATATTTATCATAAATAATGTTTAATAATATCGTACATTATATGAACAATATATGAAAAAATAAGCAACATAATTTTTTATTTGTTTTACATTTATTTAATCTTTGCTAAAATTCTCTAAATTTAAATGTTATTTGAAAAGATTTGTATAAGAAGAATATAATTACAACTCATAACTATTTTTTTTTGAATAATATAATTTGCTTGCTAAAAATCAAAATAACAAAATGCAATTGTGTCCTTAAAGTTTGTCATCTTTTCATATTTTTATTGTTTTAGTCGACTACATTATCCGTTTTCGATTAGTCGGTTATTTCAGCGACCGATTATTTTCAATTAATAGAAAACAGTATTCATTCACTTGGTCACAGTTATTTAAATATATTAAATAAAAATGATTTGAAAATAATTAATAAATTATTTTCACATTTATCTCTGTGACTATAGACTTACCTACGTAAGTACGTTAAACAAATGCACATTAAAACAACTACTTCCCGGGCAAATACCCACGCCGGACATTGAATTACATAATGTACACCTGCCGCTGCACATCAAATATTGAATAATGCAACAAAATTTTTGATCCGAGAAAAATTCTTTGTAAAAACAACAAAAGGAACGTTACATAATATAAGGCCATCTGCAGACACGTGTTTCGGGATCTATCCCTCGTCAGTACAGCTATGCCTTACATAATTTAAAGATGTTAAAATAAATCAATTAAATTAATTCAAATACAATCAGCACAATTAAATCAGTTATATTAAATCAAATTAAACTAAATCAATTTAAATTAAATTAAACCAAATTAATTCAATTTAAATCAAAACCGAATAAAATTAAACGAAAAGAATTGAATCAAATTAATTAAAAAGAGCGACCCTCACCTGCCGCGCGCTGAGATCAAAAATCGGATCAAAAATTTTGTTGCATTATTCAATATTTGATGTGCAGCGGCAGGTGTACATTATGTAATTCAATGTCCGGCGTGGGTATTTGCCCGGGAAGTAGTTGTTTTAATGTGCATTTGTTTAACGTACTTACGTATGTAAGTCTATAGTCACAGAGATAAATGTGAAAATAATTTATTAATTATTTTCAAATCATTTTTATTTAATATATTTAAATAACTGTGACCAAGTGAATGAATACTGTTTTCTATTTATATTAATAGCCAGCGAGGCATTTATTCAAATCCGAACCGAGAGAGGTTTTTTGTGAATTTGCGATAACAACAATACACGAGCGCACGTCCTCCTTCGCCGGTCATTACTATCTCAGCGCGCGGCAGGTGAGGGTCGCTCTTTTTAATTAATTTGATTCAATTCTTTTCGTTTAATTTTATTCGGTTTTGATTTAAATTGAATTAATTTGGTTTAATTTAATTTAAATTGATTTAGTTTAATTTGATTTAATATAACTGATTTAATTGTGCTGATTGTATTTGAATTAATTTAATTGATTTATTTTAACATCTTTAAATTATGTAAGGCATAGCTGTACTGACGAGGGATAGATCCCGAAACACGTGTCTGCAGATGGCCTTATATTATGTAACGTTCCTTTTGTTGTTTTTACAAAGAATTTTTCTCAGATCAAAAATTTTGTTGCATTATTCAATATTTGATGTGCAGCGGCAGGTGTACATTATGTAATTCAATGTCCGGCGTGGGTATTTGCCCGGGAAGTAGTTGTTTTAATGTGCATTTGTTTAACGTACTTACGTATGTAAGTCTATAGTCACAGAGATAAATGTGAAAATAATTTATTAATTATTTTCAAATCATTTTTATTTAATATATTTTCAATTAATCAAGTAGTTTCGATTAATTTCGGTTATTTTAGTCGACTGATTATTTTCGATTAATTTCGATTAGTCGGTTATTTTCAATTAATTGTCGGATAAGTCGATTAATCGAATATTTTGAACTTCGATTAATCGATTAGCGCCGAAGTCAAAATTGCCAGCCTTAATTTTAACCCAATTATACAAGAACAGTAACAAGATATGTCCAACTTAATTTAAAATAATTTTTAATTTTAATTATTAGCCTCGAATAAAGACTTAGCCATATCAGATTAAGGTCAAAACGAAGGTGTTTGTCACAATTCAGAAACTTGTTTTTGTTCTTAGATTGTTGCTAAAGGTCTAAATAATCAATTTATTTTCTACATAGATTTCCATCAAATCCAGAAGTTGGGAAATTATGGCTTGATGCTTTGCTTCTGAAGAACAGACAGGAAAGCGTATCACAGCTGCCAAGCTCTGATTTGCATTCTCCATTTTGACAATGAATGAATTGAGAAATTTCGTTTTTCTCACGTAAAATTAAAACCAAACTCTCTACTCAATTGTTAGTAAAGTATAGTAACCAATAAATAAAATGATTTTTATTTTACCTATATCTCCATTGTAAATTATAAAGATCGGTCGCGTTCAGGGAACATTATCACTGCAATACGCTAAGCGCGCAAATTTCACTGAACGCACAAATTTTCAAGGTCGCCTTATGGATGGATGGATTTAAAAGTGATCCAGCGGAAACAGATATATGCTTTACCGCTTGACTAAACCACTGCAGCGCCACACAAATCGGTGTTCCCCAAATACGACCATTTTCCTCACCAGTTTTTGAATTTCCCACCTTTTTGCTCAATGGGGCGAGGCTTAGTCGGGTTCCCAATTGGATTCAAATATTGATCAGTGTTTACATGGAAAATGGAGGGGGACTAGCAGTCCATATTTATATAGTCAAAGGGTATTACTTAACCGATTTCAATAAAGTATGTTCAAATTTGAAAAGTTTGACATTGAATTTTGGATAAAATTTTACTATTAGGACTGTTAAATCTTATTTAATAAGTACCTTGTATAATTTTTTTCACAAGATTCTATTTTATTTTTTATTTTTTTTTTTAAAACAATGGTAGTTCTCCCAATTCATTAAACAAGAAAAGGAATCTCGATAATTTATGCATAATCATACACCATTGGCCAGTGAGGGTTGTTCAGATGGAGTACGTCATACAGAATTAATAACCAGTTCTCATTTCAGTGAACCGGTTATTAATTAAATAATAAGCATTATAAAATCACTTACTAAAGTGAACTGATTTGCCCTGTTTAAAATGATTACGAACATTTACATTGTAAATTAACACAACCAGAATATAAAAGAATGATTGTGGGGAATATTCTTATTTTTAGTAAAATTGCTTAATTTTCTCATAAAGCATATTTCTTTATAACTAAATATGTTTCTTTGGCAGGTTGAGCTTCATAGCTATTTCATGAAATTATTTTCCCCCTGGCAAAACTGTTTTTTTAATAACTCTTGAATTAATTCCTCACATTTGGTGAAACATGATTAAGGCTGGCATTTATCGTATGTAAAATGAAGCGAATTTGTACCAATTGAATTCCTACAACAAACAAACCATGAATAATGAATTTCATATTATATATTAAAATAATCCTAAAACTCCACAGATTTCGAATGAGTT
The DNA here is from genome assembly GCA_963082785.1 of Philonthus spinipes. Lineage (NCBI taxonomy): Eukaryota > Metazoa > Arthropoda > Insecta > Coleoptera > Staphylinidae > Philonthus > Philonthus spinipes. The sequence goes on from OY720308.1 coordinate 22,503,458, forward strand.
ATTTAAAAATTAATCTGATTAATAGTTTAAAAGAAAATTACGTCCAAAGTTAGCACTTTTTATGCAAAGAATGTGCAATATTTTTACTTATTAATATAATTATTGAAAGAAAATGAAACATGTCGTAATAATCTACATTGAATGTAGATATGGTTCAATACATTTTTTCGTCAGAAAATAATGCTGTTTACTTAGGAAGGTCGTTCCGAAAATATCATCACTTCCCGTGAAATTCGGTCATATTGAATAAAACCGGTAAGTTACATATAGTTTTCTGCATTTGACTAGACAAATATTAATTAGTTCATTAAGTCTCATATAGATAGCGGGAAATAGTGTAATATATTTTAATAAATGTTACTTGCGTTTATCACCTTTAAATTATTTATAAAATTAACGTTATGAGTAATCATTTAAATAATTAATACTGTGGAAAAATATAAACAAAGTTTTTTAATTAATTTTCAAGAGATACTCAATAGATGTTTCTCCCCTCTTCTTGATAATGTTTGTGTATGTAAGTGTATATGTGTCCGAATTTGTGTGTGTAGAACAGCGTAGTGCTGTTACACATTCAATGAATATGAGAAAGACAGAAATATCCAGTTATCTCTGCGTGCCGCGATTCTACAACACACACGATCTGCATACCATTTTAAAATAATAAACAGTTTAAATAGTGTTCAGTAAGCAGTATACAAATATGAATGAAATCTTTTTGCAAAGGTTTACTCAGTGAAAATATATTATTATGTTTTTTTTTTTAGATTTATAAAAAAATGTAATGTTCCAAATAATTTTATTTGAGAGGATTGTAATAAAAGACAAATGATCATAAATAAATATATATAATTGTAAAATTTCAATTATACAGGGTGAGTTTTTTTCGATGTTCTCTATGGGGATCTCGGAAACTATAAGAGATAGAAAAACGGTTAAATGGGGAAAGAAGTGTAGTTTTATAAGACGAATAAAATGACACTTTCAAAATATTTGAAAAAGTCAAGGGTAACTAGATATTTTGAAAAAAGTAAAATGTGTCAATTTTTTTAAATCAATATATCTCTATTATTATCATAGATAGAAAAAAACTGTAAAGGACAAAGTTGTACAAAATTTTACACAGATTAATAACAAAAAATCAAAAAAAATTGTTCGCCCATATTTTGGGAAATATGACACAAACTTACTTTTTTTTAAATGGAAACAATAGTTGGCTGTGACTTTATTAAAAGGGATATTTTTTTCCCTTTAATCCGATGTAACATATGCCATAGTTATTTTTAAAATAAAATAAGTTACAGTCATTTTTAATTTTACCATACACCAAAAAATAGTTAGCCATGAAAAAGACAAAAGTAAAACAATTGCAGTTGTTTATTCTAAACACACATTAATTCATTTCCATATTTGGTTTGTTTCGATAAGTTTGTTTTGTATTTTTTTTGGTGTTGTAAGTTTTTTAAAGTGATAATGAATTTTTCCAACGAAGAAAAGCGTGATATGCTTGTTTGTTACATTCAGTGTAATAAAAACGCTGCGGATGCTGCAGAACAATATTATAATCAATATATCGATCGTCGGCAGCCATCTTTACCAACATTCAGAAGAATTTACCACAATTTGGGTGAGTACGGATCCTTTACAAAGCCGAAACTTGAAAAAAAAAAAACGAAATTAACGATGTTTCGGAAATAAATGTATTAGCATTGGCGATGATAGATCAACCAGACAAATTGCAACAGAAGCAAGCATATCTCAACGGACAGTAGTACGAGTTTTGAAAAAAAACATAAATATCACCCATATAAGGTATCAATTTCACAAAATTTACATGACTGTGATGCCAATAAGAGAATGGTCTTCTGTATGTGGTACAAAAACATGTGCCAAGAGGCAAGATAATACGTTCCCTACAAAAATAATTTGGACAGACGAAACGCGATTTACTAATTGTGGGATTTTTAACCGGCACAATGAACATGTTTGGAGTCAAGAGAATCCACGAGACCACAAATTAAATTTGGATTTAATGTATGGTGCGGTGTGTTCGGATCGAGAATTCTCGGCCCATATATTTTTGATAACACATTGAATGGAAATGATTACCTTCTTGTTCTTCAAGAAACATTTGAAGATATGCTCGATGATTTAAATTTATCAGTACGGGCAAGATTGAAGTGGTTTCAACACGACGGAGCTTCACCTCATAGCTCGTTGGCTGTGCGAAACTATTTAAATGATGGTCTTCCTAATTCATGGGTGGGAAGAAATGGACCAATCCTATGGCCACCTAGATCACCCGACCTATCCGTTTTAGACTTTTTTCTGTGGTGTTATGTGAAGAACAAAGTGTATCAACAATCATATCAATCCGTGGAGGATCTTAGACCAGCTGTACTTGAAACATTTTATTCTATTGACAGAAGAAAAGTCAAAAAAGCCATAAATTCGATTTTAAAAAGATGTACTTTATGCCATAATAATAATGGTGGACTTTTTGAGCATCTTATGTAATATTTAAAATTTTCTTCTATTATTATTTTGGTAATTTCGGAATTATTTGCTTGACTTTTGACAAATCTAAAGAAAGATAATAAATTAAATATTGATTTGCTACGTTGCTATAAACAACCGCAATTGTTTTTCATGGCTAACTATTTTTTGGTGTATGGTAAAATTAAAAACTACTGTAACTTATTTTATTTTAAAAATAACTATGGCATATGTTATATCGGATTAAAGGGAAAAAAATATCCCTTTTAATAAAGTCATAGCCAACTATTGTTTCCATTTAAAAAAAGGTAAGTTTGTGTCATATCTCCCAAAATATGGGCGAAAATTTTTTTTTTGATTTTTTGTTATTAATCTGTGTAAAATTTTGTACAACTTTGTCCTTTACAGTTTTTTTCTATCTATGATAATAATAGAGATATATTGATTTAAAAAAATTGACACATTTTACTTTTTCCAAAATATCTAGTTACCCTTGACTTTTTGAAATATTTTGAAAGTGTCATTTTATTCGTCTTATAAAACTACACTTCTTTCCCCATTTAACTGTTTTTCTATCTCTTATAGTTTCCGAGATCCCCATAGAGAACATCGAAAAAAACTTTCTAAAATTATTTTCATATACAGGGTGTCCCATTTACCATTGGAGTATCAAAGTTATGTTTTTTTTAAATGAAATACCCTACATATTATTATATTTTTAGATTCTACGTCCAAAATAACTATCGTTTTTATTGAGGTTATAATCTAAACCTAGCGGTTTTTGAAATAATTGGAATTTTGTTAAAATGTAACCTAATTTTCAAATTTCAATAATTTGAGAAGTATTTAGGTTATGTGCGGAAAATTTCCAGTGAAGTTAAGTAATGGATCATATTTTATTTTCCAATTATTAAAACTATAAAATATTTACAGGGTAGCCCAAAAAATTAAATTAATAAACAAGGATTTTAAGTGGCCCAAATGGAATGCCATTTTTTTTAACATGTCATTGAATGCACGTTTTAATTATTTATCAAAAGTTTCCTATAATTCGAAGCTCTTAGACATTTAGTTTTTGTGAAATGGCATAGAATCGATTTTTTACATAATTTGGGGTGCATTTTTGATTAATATTTTAATAATTTTAGTTCACTATGGAATTTAGAAATGTGAAATGTTTTAGTTGATCCGTCACTTTAGCTTACAAATTCACTCCACGCCATTTTGTGCCTTTGTGGAAATATAAATCGAATAAAATGTGGATCCTCTATTCAACATCACCCAATAATCTATTTTGATTACTAATTACCATTCCAATCAGAATGATGTTAAAAATTCTGTATATTCACAATACTATTCTTATAAAGTGACAGATTTTCTAATAATTTAGTTTTTATAACTCACATCCACTATTTTATATATCGGTTTAATAGTCTCCTTAAAATTGTTGATTTAGAATTACTTCTTTAGCAAAAAGTATATGTATTGTTTCAGTTGGTTTCATCAAAACCCTACTATTTTGAAAAATATTTTGAGTATGTATTACAGTACGTACAAATAATAATGATACAAATATTCATAAAAATTCAAAATAATACTATGACAGCAAAAAACAAGTTTTTGAAAATTGAAGAGAAAGTTTAGATAAACTATTTGACATTTTGTAAATCACCTCGACTTAGAGCTTAGAGGTATAGGAAACCTTTAATAGATAATTATAATGTTCATTTAATGAAATGTTAAAAAATATAGCATTCCATTTAAAAAAAAAAGTTTGACCAACTTTATTTTTTAAAATTTCTTATTGAGTAAGTTTTATTTTTTGGGCCACTCTGTACAAATTTAAAGGTTTTTGTAATTAAAAAATAAAATATGATCTATAGCTAAATACACCTGAAAATTTAGTATACATAACCTAAATACTTTTCAAATGTTTGACATTTGAAAATTAGGTTAGATTTTAACAAAATTCCAATTATTTCAAAAACTGTTAGGTTTAGGTACTAATAACCTTAATAAAAACGATAGTTATTTTGAATGTAGAATCTAAAAATATAATAATATATAGGATTTTCCATTTTCAAAAATACAACTTTGATATTTTTATGGTATTTGGGACACCCTGTATAATATGAAAATAATTTTAAAAAAACCTACTACCTCTACTCACCCCAGAAATCAAAATTTAAAATTATGAAGTTAATAACAACTTTAGGTAAAATCAGAATTAATGTAAGAATGAAAATATTTAAGTTTGAAAAATCAAGCTCCATTACATATACAGTCAAAGTTCGAGTAGGTTTAAAGGGCATAAAAATTTAATGAACCGTCCACATGTAATAATCTATGTACATATGTCACTGTGTGTTTTGCATTATTTCTGTGATTTCTAAATTTGCCTCTAAAAATGAGAATAAAAACATAACATCCATTGAGTAATTCTTTCGATGATACGACAAAATTCATCAAATATATTTATGTACTGTCTCATTATACACTAAAAAATAACAAACAGTATATTCATTCATTTCAATAATAAAAATAGAACCAAACTACAGTGTTCTACATATTTCTCAAATAGTTCGCTATTAAAATCGAGAGGCATCACCTCCTTGACGATTCGCAATTATCTCTGTCATCGCATCATTCCTTTTCTAGTAAACACCAGCCTTAAACAATTATATAAAAATTAAACATGTGGTTTATTTTACAAAAAAATTTATTCTGGAACAAACAACATGTTTAATTTTTACCTAACTTTTTTTTATACCATCAATTAATAATGGATGTTAAATGTGATTTACCATTATTTTTTTATAATTCGGATGAAAAAATTCCAAAAAATGGTGGGGGATACCCAATAAAAATGTCTCCAGTGAAACAGTTTTTTTTTATATAAAGTTGGGAAAAAGCTAAAAGTGTTCAATAGTGTGAGGCCATAGCATTATAATTTCGATATATTTTAATACGCTTGGCCCAGCCAGGTTGATATATATTCAGATTTCGAAGAATGTTCCGCTCCTCTAGTAGACACCGGTGTCTGCCATGGTGTTCAACCTATTAATATTGCAGACGATAAAAACTTTGTGTCCAAAATATGCTTAGTAAAAATAATAAAAAAAGTATAAGAAAGCATAGTATTTTAATTAAAATTAATATTTACCTTGTCCAAGTTTCTTTCTCAAGTTGTGTGGAGTTTTTGGAATGCATTGTAAATCTTTCTTGTCATTTTTTTTCTTTGGTGTTTCAGCTGCGACAATAACCCTTTCATGTTTTTTCTTTTTATCAAAGCTGTAAATAGCTTTGCCGGCTAAATTACTTGATACTAAAATGTAAAGAAATCAAAAATGAGTCATAGTTTTAGTCATACCGGCTGTGAAAGTCGATACAGTGTAAAGAAGCTTTTATACATATCTTTGTATGATAAAAATAATTAATCCACGTTACTACGTACTACTTAGTGTTTTTTTTTTTTACTATATCTGTGATAATTATTTTATTGAAATACATTTCAAATTAATCTTGAAGGTATTGAAAAAAAAAATGTATGTTGTAAAATATTTAGATTTCTCATTAAATGTATATATATAATCATTTGGCTTGACAACCATTTGGTGTAAGGCCGTTTTCTTATTATTTGTAATAAATAACCGCTAGTATAAAAATGCTAATGTTTTAATTTAGCCCCTGGAATAAATGTCCACAAATAATATTTCATTCGGGGCTATTTTGTAATGAAAATGTTAAGTTTAACTTGTATATTATATTTTATCATTACAGTCTAAGCAGCTTTTATAAACTTAAAATTATAATAAATTAAAGACGACGCTTAAAATTTTCTGTACGAAATAGACCCGATTAACATTTAAAACATTAGACGTTAATGTAATGTTGACTCAACGCTTTGCACAGTGGCTAGTTTCGAATCAATTTAATCATTTAAAATATATTTTTGCGTTAATTAGCAATACTATTAATTAATATTATAATAATTACCTGTATCTTGGACTTGGATTTCATCTCCATCAAAATCCTCCTCCGATTCATCTTCTTCATCACATGGACTCTCCTTAGCTCTTCGCCTAGAATTTTCAGCTTCGATTGCTTTATACGTGGATTTTCTTAATCTCGTGCTTTTCCTCGGGCTGACTGTCTCTTCGCTCATTTTAAATTATTATAAATTAATCACAATACATTTCATAACCTTACAAAATAAATGTTGTTTCGCAAACAACGTTTCCCGCTAAAATGGCATAGATATTAATATATATATATATATTAACATCTATGTAAAATGGTGTTTCCAGAATAGCCAACATGAAATAAAATTCATAGAATAAATTTTATGAATAAAACCACTGTTACCATAGATGCAGTATATATATTTTATACTATATCCATGAATTATCTATACTAGCGCCTCTAATGGATTGGAGTCTACAATAAAAATCATAATATTTTTTTCCAACCAATTAAAGGTGACTGCATACAAAAGTGAAAGACTGAGCTTTGCTAACTTCACGGTAGTTGTGTGAAATGTCAATTTCTGCAATTGCCTGTGTGTGTGTTAATTTACATGACACGTAGCCGACTAAATCATCGTTTAATCTGAATAACAAACTAATATTTGGATTCAATCGGACCGAAAATTCAAAGGTATGCTTACTGTTTATATTAAAATACATAAATCGGTTCCTTGCGTTTCTTTAATAATAAAAATACCGAATACAAGTTTTCACTTAACCTCTTCTGCAATAATTATTAATTATACAATGTATTGTTGTTGGCTTATTTTAATAAGACGCGCTAATTGATTGCAGATTTTCGTTTTACTATTTTCTTTACAGAAGCTGTCAAGATGACTGCGGTGGAGCAGCCATGCTACACTTTAATAAATATGCCGACGGACTCGGAGCCAAATAATGAGATGCATTTGAAGATGGAACTTGGTGAGTATTTATTATAATTTGAATTCTTATTAATAAATGCTATTATATATTTTTTCTATAAAGCAAAATGACTAATTATTAATAGAAAAGAGTATTCACTTGGTCAAAGTTATTTATATAAAAATGATTTGAAAATAATTAATAAATTATTTTTTTATTTTCAACTAATTTTATTTATACTACTTATTAATTAATGATTAATATGAGTTACAAAAGTTTTGGCCCCTCTGTTTGAGGGTTAACAAGAAAAAAAAATGAGGAGCAAAAGGAGTTTATTATATTAATTTAATATTTTTAAATAACATAGTAAAAAATAATTGTTATAGAGTTGTTTATATATTTTTTATCCTAGAAATGTTTGAAAAAGTTGGTATTTTTGAAATATTTCACAACTGGTGCAACTTTAATCTGTTGTAAGAAACTTTATAAATAAGTAAATATCTTGGGAAAAAGAAATATGTTTAAAAATTTAACACTTTGCTCGTATCATACACATGTTTTTATTCCATAACTATAGTTTCGACCCATAGTCACTCAGGCTATTCCATAAGAGAAATATTGTTTAACGTGTGTGTTATTTTTTATCATCACAGTCTAAGCAGCTTTTGTAAAAAAAAGACCTTTATTGGCATATCATAATCAATACAAAAAAAAATTCTTACTTATAAACTATTTACAACAATAACCCCCCCCCCCTTCTCTCCTCTTTTCTCTCTCCCTCCCCAACTTCTCCAAAATTCTTACCCCTGCCCCATCCTCTCTCATCCACTCCATAACCCTTCTACTCCCTTTCGCTCCCATCCATTCCTCCTTCACCCCCTCGCATTCTTCCGCCAAGTGGTTCCACATATCCTTCCCATGCTCACATAACACACACCTTCCATATTCTTCTCCCATCCATATCTTCCGTCCTCTTTCCTCCGATCCACACCTTGCCCTTGCCACAATCACCCTCTACCACAGTATAGTTCTAAGCAGTAATCGCACTCCCGAAAATAACGCAAAATAGAGAGACCTCGGTCAACTAAACGGCGCAGCTCTCAAACCCGATCATATGGCCACCCAAATATAACCTGTAAACGGATGTTGAATTTAAATCATTAAAAACAGTGTTTATACGACGATCTAAGTAATTTTCGAACTTTAAGATGAAATATTGTGTGCCGTTTTGTAAATGTGTTTATTCGAAAGCTTTTAATGCGAGCATTTATAATTTCAAATGATCACTGCTAAGTTAAATTATTAATTATTATGAAGTATTTGGGGCTATTCCTTATGTAAAATATTGAATTTAATATACAATGCATTTATATCATCACAATCTGTGAGAGTTTTATAACTGATATGTATACGTAAATTGTGAGGTTAATAACATACACAAATTATAATATTTTAAACTTATAACCAAAGTATTAATTTTTAAAATGGTACCCATTACAATTCCACATTTAATTCGATTCGTTTTTAAATACCTTTCATATTGTAATGATTGTATAATTTAAATTTTCAAGTATATATTAGCCCAAATTTATATAAATATTTCTCGGCACATTAAATTATGAATTTATTATTTCATATAAGTCGAGTTTATGAGATATTATATGTATCAAAAAGTGTTAATATTCTAAATCAATTCAGTTATAATAACAATAAATTGCATGAGTTTACTATTAAATTTAATTGATAGAAAGATAATTTTATTGAGTATTAATTAATATTAAACTTCATATAAAAACATTAACACTTTACAACATAAATTTCGTCGCATTTATACAAAAATAAATGAAATAGATGTATTGGATATTTTTGTAATTGTTCAAATATTGTGTTTTGGGAATTTTGTATTGTGAATTTTCAACTAATTATTATTACTAAATATAGCAATGATAATCATTAGTAAATTAACACGATTTAATAGTTATTATTAATACTTATAATATAAAGTCAAAGGTTATTAAGTTGGGCCGCCAGTGGATGCTCCGTTCAGATGCGCGAGGTTCACTCATTTTGCAAAAGATCAAATGTGCCGACACTAAGTGAGATTACTGCTTAGAACTATACTGTGCCTCTACTCTACTCCATTCCCTCTCTCTCAAATATTCCGGCATTCTTCCATACACCTGCCATCTTCCATACCTTGCCTTTCCTGCCCTTCCACCTCCTTCCCTTTCACTCTCACCCACTCATCCACCTTCACCCCTTTCTCTAGCCATTCCATTACTTTCGCCTCTGACAAACCTACACTCTCATAAATTTTCCTCCGCTCACCCCTCCATCTACCATCACCCCTACACACGCTCGTCATCCATACATCCTTCACCAATCTCTCTTCCCACAATCTCCTCTCGTACCTCGCCACTCTCACTATTGTCTCGCACTCTAGCCTCTCTCTATTCGTCTACTGAAGCACTATGTAACTATACATTCATACCCTCTAGTCCCCCACACTTCCACCCCATACATCAGTACCGATCTCACACGCATCCCATATCTTACACGCCACTCTCACATTATTCACTATCCACTTCCCCCATGCCTTCTTACCCATCACTACCCAACCCCCCACCCCCCGTCTGCCCCTTCCTCATCACCTCTTCCATCTCACTCAAATACACATTAAATAACAGTGGGCTCAGCGGGCACCCCTGCCTCAATCCCTCCCACATCCTGACATATTCCGACACCTCCGACCCCACTTTCGCCACCACCAATGTCTCCTCATACACTCTCCTCACCCACTCAACTATTCCCTCACCCACTCCTCTCCTCCTCAAACACTCTATCAAACTCACTTTCGGTACCGAATCATACACCCCTTTCAAATCTAAGAACACCGCATACATACAACCTTTCTCTTCCATCACTCTCTCCACCATTCTTGCTAGGGTAAAGACTTGGTCCCTTGTCCCCCTCCCTCTTCTAAATCCCCCCTGCATCTCTGGTATTATCCCTTTCTCTTCCATCTCCATACGATTTCTCACAATCATCATCGCCAGCTTGTATCCAATATTCATTATCGTCACTCCCCTGTAATTCTTCACCTCCTTCTCATCCCCTCCTTTATATACCGGGCACATCATCCCCACTCGCCACATCTCCGGCAGCTTTGGTAATAGATGTATATACATAGAATGTGATGATAATTAATAATATACAAGTTACAATTACAATTGTATAAAACAAAAATTGTAAATAGTTTTTATTGTTATTAATTAAAATAGAATAAAACAATATCTTCTTTAATAAACATTAATTTTTTATTATACATTTTTTTCAGTTGTATATAGTGAAATACAATTGAAAAATCCTCCATAAAACAAATATAATAGTTAATTGTTAAGACTTTCAATTGGTTATACATTTTGAGGTTATTAAATAAAACACTTTTTTTAACATTGTTTGTATAACTTTTTATTTTGTTTTAGTGACTATAGTTTGAAAGCATAGAGCTTTATTATCAAACCAAAAGTAATTTTCATTAACAATTGAAGCGGATTATATAGGCGGTATAATATATATTTCCCTTTATCTCATTATCAGAATTCTTTAATTACATTTTCTAAAGTGTTAATAGATTTTCCCTTTTGTCTAAACTAATTGTATTTTACGCTTTATTAAAATGACTCTGGTTCATAAATATAATAATTTTTGTAATAAACCAAGAGAACTTGGTACGCAAAGAAAGAATTTTCACATAAGTAGTATAATAATATTAAAGAAAAAAAATATTTGATAATTAGGGAAATTTAAGTATATTTGATAACATGAATATAAATCTAAAAACAATAATATTTGTTTATTTTGGAGAATCTAACCTAAATTATTGTAAAATGATTTGATTTATAAATATCTACTATTTTGTAAATAGTCCTACAAGTTTTGCTAATATGTCTATATCGTAAATTAACTATTCATTTTCTTATTACATAAATCTAAAGATTACATAGGGAGATTATTTTTAGTGTTCTCTAAAAGAATCTCGGAACTGTAAAATATAGTTTATCTATTTACATTTACAAGTATTTCGAAAAAATCAAGGATAACTTGATAGATTTTCAAATTCATTTTTCTTTATTATTAAAAGTGAATAGGAGAGCAAAGTTAAAAATATTTTTACGAGAAATTATAAAATGTTTTTAGATATTTTTCTGCATATATTAGTTTCTCAGATTTGACACAAACTTACGCTTTTTGAAATGGATACCATATTTGATTTTTACATCACTAGAATTATAGACATTGAATATTATATATTTATTTATTTATTTAGTCTTATATAACATCATTATACAAGGTGTACAGAAAATGAGTGAAAACCTTCAGGTAACTCAATTCATTAATTAATTTTAATAGAAAATCCTAATAAAAAAATGTTGTATGGTTCTTCATTGAGGCTCACGAGGCCTTCAGAATTTTAAATATGTGACTATAAATTAGTATTGTTTTTTAAATATTTTGTAAAAAATCAATAGCATTAACAATCAATTAGACACGTGTATAATTCCATTGATGTAAATGATTAATAAATCGGATATTTTTACAATTTTATAACTTCATCAGAAGTATTCTTTTAATGAAAATAGATCTGGCAACGACACACGCTCGTTTACAAATTTGATAATGTTGACGTTTATTTGATTGATTTGACATTAGTTTATTTGAAAAAAGTCTACGTAAATCTACAATTATTCAAGTGACTCTCCAATGCGTTTTTTTGTACGATGTATTCGTTTAACGAATATGCTGATATGTATATGGTATTTGGATTTTGTAACGGAAATGCAAACATGGCAAGAGAAGAATATCGAACATGATATCCAAATCGACAACACCCATGTAGTAATACATTCCGCAAATTGGACCAGAGACTTCGTGAATCTGGTAAATTTGTTCCAAATTACGTGAATAGAGGTAGACCTAGGGAGCGTTGTACAGTTCAGTTGGAGGAACAAATTCTAGATGCTGTTCATGAAGATCCTACTTCCAGTACGAGATAAATAGCCAGGCAATTAAATGTTCCCAGCCAAACAACAGTGTATAAAGTGCTTACACAAAATCTGTTAAGGCCTTTTCATATCCGAAAAGTACAACCATTGTATGAAAATGACAATGTGCATAGAAAAGCGTTTTGTAACACAATTTTAAACAAAATTCAAGAGGAACCTAACTTATTATTTCGAATTCTTTGGAGCGATGAGTGTACATTTACGCGGGAGGGAGTATTTAATAGCCATAATTTTCATTTTTGGGCAGACGAAAATCAGGGGATGGTCAGAGAATTTGGGCATCAAAGAAAATTTTCGGTAAATGTTTGGCTTGGTATTTTAAATTTACGTGTTATTGGACCAATTTTTCTTCCAACTCGATTAAATGCATTGGAATATGTAAATGTTTTAGAGGAAATTCTAGAAAATGTTCCATTAAATTTATTGAACAATATGCTATACATGCATGATGGAGCACCTGCTCACAGTGCACGAATTTCTAAAGAGTGGCTAGATGAACATTTTCCCGAAAGATGGATTGGACGTAATGGACTAATACTATGGCCAGCAAGATCACCGGATATGAATCCACTCGATTTTTGTATTTGGGGCTTTTTAAGAGAAAAGGTGTATGCAACACCTCCAGCGGATGATGTAGAAGTTACAAACAGGATAAGTAGACCTTCGGTATCGTGCATTCTAGTTTAAGCGATTAGTAAATAGCCTTCCTCTTCTACAATCGTTTCAAATTTACCACTCAGTTGGCATAAATGCGCATGGGCGACAAACAACTGGAGTCAAATCGAAGTGAAGTGAATAACAATAATGAACGATAATCTGAAATTTACAAAAATGGAAGATTTGGAAGTGAATGTGTTTGAATCCATTATTAAATTATCAAAGGTGTAACTATTAGTTGTAGAAGTGGGCCTTAATAAGGTAGGCCCATCAATGGATTTATACTCTATGATTGTTACATCACAGGTATCCATTTAGCCCTGTATTGCTAGATCTACTATTTCAACTGTTTTAATAGCTATATGACATAAAACATATTTTTAGCTGATTTAGACATTAATGATGCTCTTATAACATGTTATTGCATTTGAGATTTAATTCACAAAACGTGTCTTAAAATTAATATAACTAACACAAAAGGAAACAAAAACGAATTAAAGTAAATAAATCAAACACAGTAAATGGTTACGAACCATAAGGAATAAAATGATGAAAATAACAATGCATCGATACAATGACTACAATGTGTTACTTTAAAAATCAAACATAAGTAATATTTCGAATATGTATGTGGGAGAGGCAGGTTGATTAAATCACAGGTAATAATACCAGTCAAAAAAAAATACTCCTAATCGAACACTCATTCAAGAACAATTTAAAAAATTATATTACTTGTCTAAATAAAAAGATATTTAGGTATTCGTCTATAGGTTATGTTATATTTTACACTTACAATTAGGTTATGGTACTCAAATTAACTCGAATGATGTGCTATATTATCATATTAAACGATAGTAAATTTTATTCATTATCGGTTAAAGCATTCAATTGTTATGAATAAAATAAATATTATTTTGTTTAAGTTTGAAGATGAATTCCAGCTTAACGGTTAACTTTCGTATATAAGTTCAGTTGAATCATAATATTTCGGTTCCAGGAACTTGAGGTTAAGCCATTTCCTAACATTAATGGGACACCCTTTATATATGAAGTTAATTATTAACGTAAACGTTAAAATAATAAATATGAGAAAAATTATTAAATAATCATAATTGTTTGACCAGCTAACATTTACAAAAATATGTATAAGAAAAATGCTTATTCAATATCTACTTCTTGTGCAAGAAGCAAGGAAAGAATGTTATTTAATTGATTTTCTAAAAATATTGAACATTTTTTTGTTTGTTTTTTCATTAGATGTGTATCTATTGATTTGTCTTCCTCAGGACTTTCTTCAAACCCTGTATATTATTAGGTGCACAACTAAGTTCCCGCTGCTTTTCTAGTGATGGCTCCACTAGTATATTTGTGACAAAATGTCAAGGACCAAGCTAGACATATGGTAAACAAACCGTTTTGATACATTAGTGATTTTGTTGCATCATATACTTTTGGTTATGTGAAAATGTCTGATTTTGTTCCAAATAATTATCATTTGTGGGAAGGTTTCCTTTTCTTTTTTCATTCGAAGAAAACAGTGGCTGAAGCTCATCGAGAACTCCAAAAAGTTCACGGATCTAAGTGAAACAATGTGATTGGGTCCGTCAATTTCGATGTTGGTGACTGTTCATGTGAAGGAAGGCCAAAAATCTTTGAAGATGCTGAATTGGAGGCATTGCTCGATGAAGATCCATGTCAAATGCAAAAAGAGCTTGCTTGCTTCAGCACTAGGAGTAACCTGCCTAGCCATTTCCAAGTGATTGTATGCGTTGAGAATGATTCATAAAAAAGAAATTGGGTTCCTTATGATTTGAAGCCAAGAGACGTTTAGCGTCGTTTTTTCGTCAGTGAACAACTGCTCCAACAGCAAAAAGGGAAGGGTTTTCTTCATCACATCGTTACAGGTGAAAAATGGATGCATTACAGCAATCCAAAGAGAACAAAATCATTGCCTGGTCATGCTTTTGCGTCCTCGGCTCAGCCTAATTTTCACACTGAGAAGGTTTTGTTATGTATTTGGTGGGAGCAAGACGGTGTTATTTACTATGAGCTGTTGAAACCGAATGAAATCATGACTGGGGAATGGTATCGAACTCAAACCCATTAAAACCCACTCAGAAACACTCAAAAGGGAAGTCCTACCCCACCCGCCATATTCCCTAAATATTGCACCGTTCCATTATTACTTGTTCCGTTTGATGCCACGAGGTCTGGTTGATCAGCAGTTCCGCCTATATGAAGACATCTCAAAATGGTTTGATTCGTGGATAGCCTCAAAAGACAAACACATTTGTCGTGTTGGTATTCGAACTCTGCCAGACAGATGGGAAACAGTTGTTGCTATTGATGGGCAATATTTTGATTGATTCATTTGTAACTGTGTTTTCACAATAAAGTTGCAGTTTCATCAAAAAAAAAAAAAAAAAAAAAACAGCGAGAACTTAGTTGCTCACCTAATTTCTATAAGAAAAATACATGTTCAATATTTGTGAAAAATCTAATACTCCTTGTGGCCACATACTCAAGAAGAAAAAAAATATCATTTAATTGATTTTCCAAAAAAAATTGAACAATTTTTTTCATTAGATCTGTTGATTTATTTGTCTTCTTCAGGACTTTCTTTACATCCTGTATAATATATTATTTAATAAGCAGCATTATTCATTACCAAAATAAATCATTAAAATTATATTACTACAGCCGATTGACATAAAATAGAATTATTTTTATGAAAAAAAAAATAAATAAATAAATAATAATAAAATAAAATAAAAAAATAAAAAAAGTTGGTGGTATGATTATATCACTACTTTTATTTATCTGTATTAGTGTAGTAAGGGTAAGCTATTAGTCCAAAGTTTGATAAAATGTGAGTTTTTGATACTCTACAACTTTTATTACAAAGAAATTTTAATCCAATGCCTCTTTATATATATATTTAAAAATATAAAACAAAATCACTAAGAGTAAACTAAGACTTAGTGTTGGAGGCTTTTAGTCAAATATTACTGGGCTCTTCGGAATATAGTTGTCATATCTCAGACCCCTGTCTTATACAAATTAAAATTTTGTATCAAAATTACATTGTGTGTGTAGCAACCCATTAATTAATTTAATAGCCAGGTTCATCGTTTGTGTCAATATGTATTATCATTACTTACTGTGTCTTGTATTCATTTATTTATTTATTTTTATATATAATGAGTGGACTAGAAATAATATATAGGTGTTGGGTTTAATGTATGTAGACTTTATTATTTTACTTTATGACACGTTATTAATTTATAAATTGTACCTTTCATTTTATTATTCAGATACTTATTGTCAAATTCATAAAGAATATTTACAAGCCATATACATCTTTCGTTAAACTTAAAAAAAAGTGTGATATTTGATTCTATTCGTTGTTGAATTTATCTCTTTTTTTATTACGAATTCATCTCATCATGAAAGTCTCGGCAAGGTTAATGCATACAAGCATTACGTCTGATTTTCCGTACGTCCACACAATCGTACTTAGAAGATCTCGAAATACTTTGATAGATGCAAGCAGCATTAATTACGTGGCCATCTCAATTAACCCCACTAATGTCCGCAGATACTTCGACCAATCTCTTTTCTTTTTATTTAACCCAAAGTAAACTCATTACGAAAGCCCCGATGCAGTGATGCTCAGGTGTGGCTACGTACCCACATAATTGCTGGGTAGCCATTATACCTCAATATACGTACATTCCAGCCTTTGCATTGAACAAACCCCGAACTATTCTGATAGGTGTAAGTAACATCAATTATGGCTAAAGGAAAGGACACATCATTTAAAACTTTACTATTATCTCCAACGATTATTTTTCAAATATATTGATATCCGAATTTTACTAACAGTTTTTTTTTATCCCAATTAAATCAATGTTATGTTTTCCGACTTTACCATCTGCGATCACAGCCCAGAACCGAATGAATCCACACTTCTCCCAACTTCTTTTCCCGACATTTTTTTTCTTCCAATGACTTTGCATAAATCATTCTCTGATGTATGACCATATATGGTCATGACTTCACATATTTCCCCACACATTGGCTTTTGTTTGTTTACATCTTCTAAATACTGCACACGTCAGAATAAACATCTTGAAATTTAGCTGAACTCCCATTCAGACAAAAATAAACTATAACATCTCTGTTTTATTTAAATTATTTTACAATTATTGAATTGTGTTTAAATATAATTTAATTTATTTATTTAGTCTTATATAACATCGTTATATGTTCCTCTCTACTTCTCAGTGTGAGGTGTATAATTTAATAATTTGATTAAAAAAAAAATATGTACCCTAGTATAGATATTACAAAGTTAAGTGCTCAAATATGCAATATGAAGCCGATCAATTAAAATGTTAGGCCTATAGAATGTGCACAGAAGGACATTTAAAAAAACATTTTTTTGAACTCTGAGAGGTCCAAAACTGATATTTCCACTTTTATCATGATTTTGAAAATGTTCGTAGTTAATAGACTTTACTTCATAAATAAAAGTAATGTAAGTGAACATTGACTTTCGTATCTAACGATAACAAATATTATATTCCTTTAATTATTGTGGCAATATTACTGCTTTCACATAGAATGATCAAAGTTTCATTGAGTGTGTTCGTTCAGATAAAGTGCAGAAACTTGACATGAATTAGTCTGTTCAATACAGTGCAGAACAAAATAACAAACCTATCTTTTTATCTGTGGTCTGTGTAGTATCACTTAATTAAGAGGATTTTTTCTGTATTTGCCAATTTTGCAGATGAATTCCTCAAAAAACCTGTATACATTTTATGTGTGATGTTTATCTCCCACAGTTCTTCTGCTTGTGTATATTCAATCTCACTTTCTAATTTAAAATTGAACTCGTGTGGTGATAACTAGTTTTTAAAATAAAAATGAACTCACTTTTATACGACGTTGCGTATCCTTATAACTTGTCAATGAACAGTAGAGTTATTAATTTAAGTTGTGTTTTCGTATTAAAATACCACTAGTTTCAATATGGCAGAAAATAGCTACCTCATTTATTTTTCTGGAATAATTTGTTTTTATATATACAATCATGTTTATTGAGGTTTTTGTACATGGTAAAATACATTACAATCTATTTCATTATTTGCAAAATAGCTATTGCCATATTGCTATTTTAGTCTCCGTTTTTGTCAATTAACACTTCCTATCTTGCAATATATTGTAATTCATTTAACAGAAATCACCTTTTTTGTTAATCAATCTTTATATACAAGTTTAAAATAGCTTATTAACATGCAATACCTACTGAAAAGAATGTAAATGACTCCTAAAAATGATATTTTTCTTTTTTGCAATTGATTCAGTCAACCCTTAAATGGATATTTCCGTTGAAATTTGCCATTCCAAAAATTTTATTATGAAAATCCTTTCCTTTTGCTGTCAAAGTTGAAAGATGTATACTATGGTTCAACTAAATTAAATACAAAGAGATTGAAATTAATTAAATAGATTATTGATTTTTTGCTATTTTAAAAATTGAAATGTACAGGTGTACCAAACTACACACCGAAAGTATGTGAACTTCCAATTAAAAAAATAAAAATTTAATTACAAAATTTTTACTGGCTAACATCAGTATGCTTTTTTTAATGAAAATAATTTTAAGACTTCCAGTTATTCCTCCTTATTTGAGATGGAATCCTTAATTTTTCATAATACATTTGTATTTTATATGTGATTTTATGACAACATGCATACAGCATTACGATTGAGATATTTGATAATTTATAAAAAAAAAGGTTCCATTTATAAGATTATAGCCGAAGTCGATACTAACAACTTCTGTTATAACCTGGAGTGGTAAAAGGCATATTATTTTAATTATAAAGATCATGTTGCTTCCAGTAAATGGTTTGTAATGAAATTTGTACTGTTATTAATTTGCACATTAATTGGAAGTCCACTTTTAGTATGCAGTTTTTCCGGGACAGTGTATAGTAAGTTATAAAAATAAAAAGTAAAATTTTA
Source organism: Philonthus spinipes (assembly GCA_963082785.1). Classification (NCBI taxonomy): domain Eukaryota; kingdom Metazoa; phylum Arthropoda; class Insecta; order Coleoptera; family Staphylinidae; genus Philonthus; species Philonthus spinipes. Next base: position 22,522,602 of record OY720308.1, read on the forward strand.
AATTTGCATCCATCACTTAATTCGAATGGACTCTATTAAATTATGTAACTACAAATATAATACTGTTTCTGAAATTGCAATAATATTTTATTTACAGAAAAAGGAGATACAAAAACCAAAATCGAAGCTTTAAAAAAGGTCATCAACATGATCCTAGCGGGAGAACGCTTGCCAGGAGTGCTAATGATAATAATCCGTTTCGTATTACCACTTCAAGATCACACCATCAAAAAACTCCTGTTAATATTCTGGGAAATTGTTCCAAAAACGTCAGCTGATGGTAAACTCCTTCAGGAAATGATACTCGTCTGCGATGCTTACCGCAAGGACTTACAACATCCCAATGAATTCCTCCGTGGCTCAACACTGCGTTTCCTCTGCAAACTCAAAGAACCAGAACTATTGGAACCACTAATGCCGGCAATTAGGGCTTGTTTGGAGCACAGACACACATACGTTAGACGGAATGCTGTTCTAGCAATTTTTACTATTTATCGCAATTTTGAATTTTTAATCCCCGATGCTCCAGAATTAGTTGCTACTTTGTTAGAAGGAGAACAAGATATGTCGTGTAAACGTAACGCGTTTTTAATGCTTTTACACGCTGATCAAGATCGCGCACTTGCCTACTTAGCTTCATGTTTAGATCAAGTTAACACCTTTGGAGATATCCTACAGTTAGTTATTGTTGAATTGATTTATAAAGTGTGTCACGCTAATCCGTCAGAAAGATCACGGTTTATTCGATGCATTTACAACTTGTTGAACTCGAGTAGCCCTGCTGTGAGATATGAAGCTGCTGGGACATTAATCACCTTATCGAATGCACCCACGGCAATACGAGCAGCTGCCAGCTGCTACATAGAGCTTATTGTTAAAGAAAGTGATAATAACGTGAAATTAATCGTGCTCGATCGATTGATTGCATTGCGTGAACATCCGACTCACGAACGAGTTTTGCAAGATTTAGTAATGGATATCTTACGTGTTCTCTCGAGTCCCGATTTGGAAGTACGGAAGAAAACCTTGGCACTTGCACTTGATTTAGTCTCATCTCGGAACATTGAAGAAATGGTGCTTGTATTGAAAAAGGAAGTATCGAAAACCCATGATGTTGAACACGAGGACACAGGCAAATACAGGCAATTATTAGTCCGCACTTTGCATTCTTGCAGCATGAAATTCCCAGATGTTGCTAGCACTGTCATTCCAGTATTAGCTGAATTTTTGTCAGACACCAACGAGTTGGCAGCCGCTGATGTTTTAATCTTTGTCCGTGAGGCCATACAGAAGTTCGAGAATTTGAGGCCATTAATTATAGAAAAATTGCTCGAGTCTTTTGGGGATATAAAAACAGTGAAAATTCACAGGGCTGCACTTTGGATTTTGGGCGAATATGCAGTTTCTGCTAGTGACATCGAAGCTGTTTTTAAGCAATTTAATGCAACACTTGGTGAAGGACCGTTGTTGGAGCTTGAGCAACGATTGAATTCTGGTGAATCTACTGAGGAGGCTACTAGTAATAGTACAACAACTAGTAGTACTTTGGTAACTTCCGATGGGACATATGCTACACAATCAGCTTTTAACACAACTCAGTAAGTATAAACATATAGTTCGGTTTTTGAATTGTGGCTTAAGCTTGGTTTAATTAAGCTTCATTTTGATACCCTTTGTTTATGGATTATTTTCAATTGAAATAACAAATATTTTTACAATTTAAAGTAAAAACAAAAATTATGTTTTGTTTTTTATTCATTTAGTAAATATTTCAATTGTTTATACATATCTTTAGTGATATTGATATATCCAAGCAATGCTTAAGTTAAAGCACAGAATAATTACTAGCAGGGATCAAACTAATAATGGGCAAATCGATTGCTTGAATATTCGATTTATTTGAAAAATATAAAAGAAAATTAAAGTTGAATTCAAAATTACCTCATATAGTTATAGAAACAATAAAATTATTATTCGATTATGAAAAGTACTCAATTATTTCATATTCTTTCTTTCTTAATCTTATCCTCTTTTACCCGTATTGGGTGTCGAGGATTTCATATTCGATTATTAAATTAATCGATTTTAGATCAAACGTCACACATTTGCAGAGTTGTTTTCTTTTTGATGATTTTAAGGAAAATTGCAAAAATCAAAAGGGGTTCATAATTTAGAAATCAACTAGAAATGATGTATATTCATTTTTATTAGAACATTGCTTATTTGATACTAAGCTTTGCCAGTCAAGAGCCCTTATAAAGCTCACAGTCGCTCGCAAACTTGACAATAAGCTTTGCTTGTCCAGAACCCTTATAAAACTCACTGTCGCAAACTTGATACTAGGCTTTGCCAGTCCAGTGTCCTTATAATGTTCGATATCGCTTGCAAACTTTAGACTAAACTTTGCCAGACCAGAACCATTATAAAGCTCACTATCGCTCACAAACTTGATACTAAGCTTAGCTCTTTCAGAACCATTAAAAAGCTTTGCTATAGCTCGCACACTTTAGACTGGGCTTTTCCAGTCTAGAACCCTTATGGTTACGGTTTAGTGGAAGGAAGGCTTCCTCCCTTTGGGACAAGCAAGCACCAGTCCTCAGCACTGCCAGCCCACCTCATCGAGAAAGACTAACAGTGTCGAGGTCGGTAGATCCCTAATTGTAGCCATATCTTGCCATTCCTCACCAGTATGAATTTTCTGCTGGACTTAAGAGCTAGGGAGTATCCTAGGATATGCTCCGCATACATCATTGAAATGTATGCTCTTTACCAAGTTCTTGGATATATATCCTTTGTTATATGTTTCGACTCCCTAAGTGTCATACAGTTTGACGTCGCTCTACTTCGTCGTTCCGCTGGTTGTCCAGCTCATATAATCTTCAATATTTGAAGTACCTCAGATACGAAAGACGATAGTTTCCATGTGGACTCTGAGATTTTTAGGTATCGAAAGGAATGAGCTGGCCGTCGAAGCTGTTTATCAGGCAACTGAAGCGGAGACCGATAATGGAATACCGGTCAGGCTAGACGAAGTCAAACAATTGTATAGTGGTGAGTGTTGGCAAATGAGCTTCGAGAGCAAGTTAAGATTAGTGAAGCTCTCCGTGACACCCTGAAAGTCGATGATGGAACTTACAAGGATGGCACACCATATTATACCTCCTTGCCGGCAACGAAGAACCAATTTGTTTAACAGTAGAATACATCTTGTTTGAATGTCCAGCCTACGAAAATCCACTTTAGTACCAAATTTAATTTGTTCTGTGTCGTGTAGGTTAGGTTTTTTATAGTTCGGCATTTGAGGTTTATTTACAATCTCAGTTCCGATTTTTGTGATATTAGTTTTAGGTTTTAATCTGATTTAGGTTGAGGTTTTCAATTTCTTGTAGGTTTACAACACACATTTCACACAGGAAAATAAGTGGAGCAATTTTTTTTAACTGGAGACCTGCTAACGACCTCACACCCCATCCGTAACTGGATTTTTAGTGATTGTTGGTTTGCAGTTTGGTTGGACGAGTAAAAATAAAACACGACGTACATTTTGATGTCTTTACGTTTACTTCTTGAGATCGAATTAAAAAAATATATATATTTACAAGTTTATAATTGAGTTACACCCATATTGGGATTTTTGATCTTATTTTTCTATTGGTTAGAAATATTAGTGGGAGGACCGTGTTCGATAAGGAGAAGGTTATGAAATGGAAAATAAAAGGGGTATTGGCAACAAGGCCTTATCGAAAGAATTTCTAACCGTTTATAATACTTTAAAATGTATACAAATGGTTTAAAAACGGTTATTTCCCTTTAACAGAAACAAATTGCATGGCCGGGTTTTGACATGCTTGAGGACTTGCGCTATTGAGATGCGATATTGATAATAGAGTTACAAATAACATATAAATAAACAAGGAAAATAGCATTTTCCAGTTTTTTTCATTTTTCTTGAAAACAAAGAAACAGCCCAGTTTCTCAATGAAACACTAATCGATATGAAATTATGCATAAGTGCCAAATTTATACCTACCGTCTATCTTTTATAATAAGTGATATAATTATTTAAGTGTTTCGGTAATTTTAACTAACCCTATATATGTCTATGTGCCAGATCAGTGTTCCAAAAACTTTTTGTGTTCAAGATACACGTACTAATTCAAGAAATTTTAGAAGTACACCAAAGAAATGAATCTTTTTTGTATAATTTTTATTAATTATTAAAATCAATATAATATGAACAGATTTTTAAAGAGAAATATGAACCTGTTTAATTGAGTACAGGCTATTTCGTTCGCATAACTCTCAGTTAGGTACAAAATGTCAACTTTTGTGAAGAAAGTTGACATTTTTCCGCAAAGGATGTGACGCGGAAAAATAAGAAAATTAGATTGATTTAGAACTTTAGGGTGCATTTATTTCATAAATCAAGTTGGAGTTTATATTACTTTAGTGCACTGAACTAAAAATTATGGTACTTCATGCTTATTATATCAATTATCTTTTCTTATATTAAATATTTATAAATTCTTTTATTTCTGTCTATTTTTATATGACAAAAGTTTTAATAATTTTCTTAAACTCATTTATGTTATTTTTGTTTTCACAACAGAATTTCAAACAAAGAAAAACGTCCACCAATGCGTCAATATCTAATGGACGGAGATTTCTTCATAGGAGCTGCTTTAGGGACCACCCTAACAAAATTAGCTCTGCGTTATGGCAAGGTGAACCCATCTAAAAGAAATAAATTTGATGCAAATGTAATGCTTGTCATGGCTGGAATAATTCATCTTGGGAAATCTGGTAAGTTCTAATTTAGACTTTTTATTAATATTAACCCTTTGCAATCATATTCTTATCTGAGTAAACTACCAATCAACTTGGAATTATTTTTTTTTTAAATAATCGATTTGGATGCAACCATTTTTATGAGGACATATATCTCCTCATCTTGGGGTTTTTATATTTGAAATGCAAAATTTACAATCCCTTAAAGAGGAGCAGTAAGCATCAATTAAATATATAATAAATAAAAAAGAATAAATGTGATTTGTAAAGTTATAATAAATATATAAAAAAATGTAGACTTCAATGTAAGTTTTACAAAAATATACTACTTAGCAAACATCTAGATTTTTTTTTCATGTTCAATGAAGAAAGATTTTTTTATGGAAAATGGGATGAGAATGTGGTGATATATTTTATTTTTTAATGTATCAAAATAATTTATTGAAACTACTAAAAATAGTTATAAAGGATTTTCCAATAAGGACGGGTCGATGTTGAAATGGAATGAAACGCAATTTTATTTTTATTTCGAAGGCCCATGTATGCCATTTTGTATGGTGGCACGAATTTAAGAGGTCCATTTTTCAATGATTTCATCGGCTGAATTTGAGCGATAGCCTGGGTTATGTTGACTTTGAGGTCATCGGTAGATCGCGGCTTATTGGCATAGACCTGCGACCTCAGAAAATCTCACAAGAAAGTCTAGCGTGGTCAAATCGCATGATATTGGTCACTTCACGTCGCTTGCGAGAGATAAACATACCTTCAAATCATTCATGCAAAATGTCTATTGTGGCGTTCTCTATGTGGCACATAGTGTCGTCCTGCTTACCCCACATGTCGTGAACGTCCATATCTTTCAATTGGAGGCAAGAGTAATTGATTTTATCTTTGATTTGTAGTGCTCTCCATTAATCGTAATGGCCTCACCAACGTCGTTTTGGAGAAAAGAATGGACCCATGATGCCGCCGGCTCAAAATCCACACCAAACTATCACTTTTTGTTGATGCATTAATATCTGGTGAAACTCGTGAGGATTTGCGTTGGCCCATTTACGGCAATTTTATTTGTTAACATAACCATTCATCCAAGCCTCGTCACTGAGGATGGATCTCATTCAGTTCTTTGCCCAAAATTGAGGTCCTCTTCCAAATGCTTCAAAGCCAGCGAACAAACGGCATTATCTATAATCGTTAAAATCAGTTTGATTTTATACAGGTGCAGACCCAAGTCCCAATGCAAAATTAGCCATGTTGAAGTCGATGAAAGAATGATTTCTTGTGCACGGCGAGGAATTGACTGATTCGGGTTCTCCTGCATACTTTCATAGACAGCGGCGATGTTCTCGGCCGAGCTGGCATTCTTTTGGTGTTTAGGTGTTGGCTGATTGTTTACCGACCCGGTTGTTTCGAAATTGGCCACCAAACTTTGGAGAGCCGACCCTGAATTGCCACCGCGTTTGCCGTAAAATGGGCGCATTGCGCGCAAGGCTTGCACTAATAAACAATCTATTTTATAATAGAGTTTTATCATTTGGACGTGCTTGGATGTAACTGGCTATGATGAATTGGCATCAGTGACTGAATAATAAAACAACATGGCCGCCACAGCCTGTCAACATCGACCCTCTCTTATTGGAAGACCCTGTATAAACAGTATTTAAGGGCGAAATGAAATGCCGGCACCTCCACTGCAACAATTTAACTTAGAAGAGACCAAAGAATTTCTGTTTTTTATAATTAGTAAGAAGTAAGTAAATATAAAAAATTAAAAGACAATAATAATAGTAAAGAAACTACAAACAAGAAACAAAATAAAAAGCATAATATTAACAATTATATTTTATAATTGTACAGGATGTGATAACGCTCAAAACAGTCCCCGATATGCCATTCTGGCTTTCAAGTACAGGTACTGCACATATAACTTGTTTGCCGTCTTCCATCTGTTACTTTTCTGTCGGAACACACCAAACAGTCCTTTTTGCTCCTCTGATGCCTTATCAGTTGATGAGGGTCCACTAGAAAGTTTGGAAGATTGTCTATAATTTCCTGTAAGTTCATCAAAATATGTATTTATGCTACATGACTGAAGTCCTCCAAAAAATAATTTCCGCCACCATTTGACCGGTTTTTCAAAAAAGCAATATGAGTATATATTTTATTTTTTAATGTATCAAAATAATTTATTGAAACTACTAAAAATAGTTATAAAGGATTTTCCAATAAGGACGGGTCGATGTTGAAATGGAATGAAACGCAATTTTATTTTTATTTCGAAGGCCCATGTATGCCATTTTGTATGGTGGCACGAATTTAAGAGGTCCATTTTTCAATGATTTCATCGGCTGAATTTGAGCGATAGCCTGGGTTATGTTGACTTTGAGGTCATCGGTAGATCGCGGCTTATTGGCATAGACCTGCGACCTCAGAAAATCTCACAAGAAAGTCTAGCGTGGTCAAATCGCATGATATTGGTCACTTCACGTCGCTTGCGAGAGATAAACATACCTTCAAATCATTCATGCAAAATGTCTATTGTGGCGTTCTCTATGTGGCACATAGTGTCGTCCTGCTTACCCCACATGTCGTGAACGTCCATATCTTTCAATTGGAGGCAAGAGTAATTGATTTTATCTTTGATTTGTAGTGCTCTCCATTAATCGTAATGGCCTCACCAACGTCGTTTTGGAGAAAAGAATGGACCCATGATGCCGCCGGCTCAAAATCCACACCAAACTATCACTTTTTGTTGATGCATTAATATCTGGTGAAACTCGTGAGGATTTGCGTTGGCCCATTTACGGCAATTTTATTTGTTAACATAACCATTCATCCAAGCCTCGTCACTGAGGATGGATCTCATTCAGTTCTTTGCCCAAAATTGAGGTCCTCTTCCAAATGCTTCAAAGCCAGCGAACAAACGGCATTATCTATAATCGTTAAAATCAGTTTGATTTTATACAGGTGCAGACCCAAGTCCCAATGCAAAATTAGCCATGTTGAAGTCGATGAAAGAATGATTTCTTGTGCACGGCGAGGAATTGACTGATTCGGGTTCTCCTGCATACTTTCATAGACAGCGGCGATGTTCTCGGCCGAGCTGGCATTCTTTTGGTGTTTAGGTGTTGGCTGATTGTTTACCGACCCGGTTGTTTCGAAATTGGCCACCAAACTTTGGAGAGCCGACCCTGAATTGCCACCGCGTTTGCCGTAAAATGGGCGCATTGCGCGCAAGGCTTGCACTAATAAACAATCTATTTTATAATAGAGTTTTATCATTTGGACGTGCTTGGATGTAACTGGCTATGATGAATTGGCATCAGTGACTGAATAATAAAACAACATGGCCGCCACAGCCTGTCAACATCGACCCTCTCTTATTGGAAGACCCTGTATAAACAGTATTTAAGGGCGAAATGAAATGCCGGCACCTCCACTGCAACAATTTAACTTAGAAGAGACCAAAGAATTTCTGTTTTTTATAATTAGTAAGAAGTAAGTAAATATAAAAAAATAAAAGACAATAATAATAGTAAAGAAACTACAAACAAGAAACAAAATAAAAAGCATAATATTAACAATTATATTTTATAATTGTACAGGATGTGATAACGCTCAAAACAGTCCCCGATATGCCATTCTGGCTTTCAAGTACAGGTACTGCACATATAACTTGTTTGCCGTCTTCCATCTGTTACTTTTCTGTCGGAACACACCAAACAGTCCTTTTTGCTCCTCTGATGCCTTATCAGTTGATGAGGGTCCACTAGAAAGTTTGGAAGATTGTCTATAATTTCCTGTAAGTTCATCAAAATATGTATTTATGCTACATGACTGAAGTCCTCCAAAAAATAATTTCCGCCACCATTTGACCGGTTTTTCAAAAAAGCAATATGAGTACGAGTCAGCTCTATCATTTATTTGTTGCAGTTAACAACTGTGGTTTTGTTCACTTCTTGCAAACTTCCTCCACGCACTCTTCTGTTTATTGGCTGAGTACCCAAAACATCACAACTACTAAGTGCAGTGATGACCTTTTTATTTCCAGACCAATAATAGTATACTTAATTATTAATGTTCTATATTGTGGCTGATATGTGGGGCTTCACACCTATTTTTTCAGACCCATGGTTTCTAAGTATCCCATGATCTTACTCAGAGGGATCCTGTGGATCTCATTCAGTTCTCTGTAGACCCATGAACCAGTTGTCTGGTTTGACGCCCCGCTGGACCGACACATAGTACATGCTATAGGCTGAAGCCGAACATAGCATATGTTGCATAATAACCGTTCCGTTCCGATCATTTCACACATATACTGCAGTTTCGCGCCCACAATAATTTGAAATTTCTGAACATTTCGTGCCTCATGTATCGAGGTGGTACAGACTATGCAGGCATGCGCATTAAAGTCACACGGATAATCATCAAGATAACCTATTATTAATTTCTAATTCATTTCGCTGGCCTTCCTTTTCACATAACCAAAATAAATAATTGTGAAAATGTTTACTAAAATTCCAATTATAATAAATTGAAAGTTAATTTATTTGGAAGTACAGTCGATTGACGTAGAAACTGTTTTAAATCTTTGGACAACTGAAAAACTGTTTGTTACTTTCAAATTAAATAAATATCCAATTAAGTAATTAATCTTTGAATAAAATGTAATAATAGTTAAATATATTACCAGAGTCTGCCTATTTTATGGAACAAGGAAATTCAATGATTAAATACGTTGTAAATTACTTCATACTTGTAGATCCCGAATTGTTAGAAAAAATGTATTTTGACCAATGAAGAAATGTACTGAACTGAGAGAATTCATTACGTCGCTCTATAAAAATAGTGTTGGTGGTAATAGGGGGCTGGTTATTGGCGTTATTAGTATTTTTAGATATTAGGGGAGGCTTCATTTAGTTTTTTCGGTAGAGCTGCCACTGCCACTTGATAATTTACTGCCTTCCAACCGTTCCGATTGAGTTGGTGTATATGCGCGCATATCCAATCGGTACGCTATTATGTAAAAAACCAAGTTTCGTACATAGGCGCCATTCGGAATACAGCCATAGTGACTCATCATTTTCCAGGTATAGTCTACAGGTAGGGTTGTCCCGCGCTCCTATTCTGGTGAGATGGTGGTTAAAGCAACAGTGTCCACTTAGTACGGCCACTGCAGCTCTGAGGTCGCCTCTACTCATATCTAGTAAAGCTTTGGCTCTGTTTCCGGATGGTCCCTAAAGGGTGGTTTTAGTTACTCTCATTCCTGGAGCATTTCTCCAGCATTGCAGCGTCTCTCCTTTCATCCATCTGTTTATCGTTGCCTTAGTCAATTTTTGGGGAATGTCCAGTGCCGGTTTTGATCTCAGTATTGGTTTCAGTGCTCCTTCCCTGGCTGGTCCGCTTTTCCAATCCCTGGTATTCCAGAGTGTCCAGGTACCCAAACCAGGTTGACTTTCATAACCTCAGACAGATTGCTGAGTGCCTCTTTACAATCTTTGACCTCCAGCGATGTATATCTGCTAGAAGCAAGGGCAGATATCTTAGATTTGCTGTCAGAGCAAATATTAATTGGCTTGTATGCACAAAGAGCACACTGGTCAATGGCGAATATTTCAGCCTGACTAGTTATATTCCAGACTAGTTTATGGGAGGTGGGGTGAATTCGGTGTGAAAAATATTTTTGTTAAAAATGAAGAAGTTGAATTCTCCATACACCATATGGAGAATTCAACTGTACAAAAATATTTCGTGTGAAAGGAGGAACAATCACTTAAAATATGAAGACTTTTTTTAAATTTTGGAACAAAATTATTATTATATTTTTTTTATGATGGGGATTGGGGGTGAGGTGTGAAAGTTTTTTTCTTTTTCAAGTTATTAAAATGTATATGGAGTATATCTAGGTGAAAGTAATGTTTTTTGAGGAGGGAACACATAGAGAAAATTAAGGAATAGAGAGAAAAGGGGGTGATTAGGGGGTGGAAAGGGGTTGTAAATTACGTTTATTAATTCCAACCTTTGGTCTTGTCTTGTAAATGTCGCTTAGGCATTGCGAATATAAAAAATATAATACTATACAGGGTGATTCAGTTTGGTGTTCCACCCCTTCTAACTTTTTTATTTTGTCAGTAAACTATAATAAACCATATATACAGGGTGAGTTTTTTTCGATGTTCTCTATGGGGATCTCGGAAACAATAAGAGATAAAAAAACGGTTAAATGGGGAAAGAAGTGTAGTTTTATAAGACGAATAAAATGACACTTTCAAAATATTTGAAAAAAGTAAAATGTGTCAATTTTTTGAAATCAATATATCTCTATTATTATCATAGATAGAAAAAAACTGTAAAGGACAAAGTTGTAGAAAATTTTACACAGATTAATAACAAAAAATCAAAACATTTTTTTCGCCCATATTTTGGGAGATATGACACAAACTTACCTTTTTTTAAATGGAAACAATAGTTGGCTATGACTTTATTAAAAGGGCTATTTGTTTCCCTTTAATCCGATATAACATATGCCATAGTTATTTTTAACATAAAATAAGTTACAGTCGTTTTTAATTTTACCATACACCAAAAAATAGTTAGCCATGAAAAAGACAAAAGTAAAACAATTGCGGTTGTTTATAGCAACGAAATCAATATTTAATTTATTATCTTTCTTTACATTTGTCAAAAGCAACATAAAGTAAAATAATTCCGAAATTATCAAAATAATAATAGAAGAAAATTTTAAATATTACATAAGATGCTCAAAAAGTCCACCATTATTATTATGGCATAAAGTACATCTTTTTAAAATCGAATTTGTGGCTTTTTTGACTTTTCTTCTGTCAATAGAATAAAATGTTTCAAGTACAGCTAGTCTAAGATCCTCCACGGATTGATATGATTGTTGATGCACTTTCTTCTTCACATAACCCCACAGAAAAAAGTCTAAAACGGATAGGTCGGGTGATCTAGGTGGCCATAGGATTGGTCCATTTCTACCCACCCATGAATTAGGAAAAGCATCATTTAAATAGTTTCGCACAGCCAACGTGCTATGAGGTGGAGCTCCGTCATGTTGAAACCACTTCAATCTTGCCCATACTGATAAATTTAAATCATCGAGCATATCTTCAAATGTTTCTTGAAGGAAACGAAGGTAATCATTTCCATTCAATGTGTGAATTCTCGATCCGAACACACCGCACCATACATTAAATCTAAATTTAATTTGTGGTCTACGTTGTGCAACTTCTCGTGGATTCTCCTGACTCCAAACATGTGCCGGTTAAAAATCCCACAATTAGTAAATCGCGTTTCATCTGTCCAAATTATTTTTGTAGGGAACGTATTATCTTGCCTCTTGGCACATGTTTTTGTACCACATACAGAAGACCATTCTCTTATTGGTATCACCGTCATGTAAATTTTGTGAAATTGATACCTTATATGGGTGATATTTATGTTTTTTCAAAACTCATACTACAGTCCGTTGAGATATCCGCAGCGTTTTTATTACATTGAATGTAACAAACAAGCATATCACGCTTTTCTTCGTTGGAAAAATTCATTATCACTTTAAAAAAACTTACAACACCAAAAAAATACAGAACAAACTTATCGAAACAAACCAAATATGGAAATGAATTAATGTGTGTTTAGAATAAACAACTGCAATTGTTTTACTTTTGTCTTTTTCATGGCTAACTATTTTTTGGTGGATGGCAACATTAAAAACGACTGTAACTTATTTTATTTTAAAAATAACTATGGCATATGTTATATCGGATTAAAGGGAAAAAATAGCCCTTTTAATAAAGTCATAGCCAACTATTGTTTCCATTTAAAAAAAGGTAAGTTTGTGTCATATCTCCCAAAATATAGGCGAAAAAATTTTTTTGATTTTTTGTTATAAAATAAAAAAAAAAAATTTTTGTGTACAATTTTCTACAACTTTGTCCTTTACAGTTTTTTTCTATCTATGATAATAATAGAGATATATTGATTTCAAAAAATTGACACATTTTACTTTTTTCAAAATATCTAGTTACCCTTGACTTTTTCAAATAATTTGGAAGTGTCATTTTATTCGTCTTATAAAACTACACTTCTTTCCCCATTTAACCATTTTTCTATCTCTTATAGTTTCCGAGATCCCCATAGAGAACATCGAAAAAAACTCTCCCTGTATTTGTAAACGGCAGGAAATCCTCTATTTAATAGTGTCACTAAATTGACAATAAGATGAAAACTGTCACAGTAGATATGGTGTCATTTGAAAAAAAAGTTGACTATCGCTACTTTGACTGTTGTAATCCTATTATCAATTTGGTGATACTGTTAATTAGAGAATTTCCTGCAGTTTGCAAATATACCGGGTTATTCACACTATACGAAACGGAGCTTTGTGGCCAAAGTACAACACTTTAAAATTTTGATTTCGGGGGTGTGTAGGAGCTTGTAAGGCCTACTTTCTAAAATTATTTTCACATTATACAGGGTGTCTCAAATTCCATATAAATATCAAAGTTGTATTTTTTTAAATAGAATACCCTATATTCTATTATAACCTAACAGTTTTTTTCTTATTGATTGTGAAGGTATTAACTCTTATTCTTATTCTTAGTTATCCATAATAACTTTAAATGAAACTATTATGTTTTTGATTTTCACTGAAGAAGCTACTGTGTAGCGAAACAATTGTCTCGAACAATAAATAAAAGTGAAAATTAAAAACTTAATAGTTTCATTTAAAGCTAACGATTTTTGAAATAATTGCAATTTTGTTAAAATCTAACCTAATTTTTAAATGTCTACCATTTGAGAAGTATTTAGGTTATGTATACCAAATTTTTATGTATATTTAGCAATAGATCATATTTCATTATTAAATTACAAAAAGAGTGGCCCAAAAACTAAAACTTACTAAATAAGAACTTTAATTTGGCCAAACTTGATTTTTTCAAATGGAATGCTATATTTTTTAACGTTTTATTAAATGAATTTTATAATTATCTATTAAAAGTTTTCTATACCTTTAAGTCGAGGTGTTTTTGTAGAAAATGCAAAAAAAAATTTTTTTCGCATGATGTGTGATTTTCTCTAGTGTATTGTTATATTTCTAGGTGGCTGTGGATTTATGAAATGTCAAATAGTTTATCCAAACTGTTGCTTCAATTTTAAAAACACCTTTTTTCTCTGTATTGGTATTGTTTTGAATTTTTATGAATATTTGTATCATTATTATTTGAATGTAGGTGTTATACTTACTCAAAATATTTTTCACAATAGAAGAGTATTGATATATTTGTAATGTTTGGACAATGTTATCAAGAGACTTTATTAACCAACAAAAATAATACATATACTTTTTTGCTAAAGAAGTAATTCTAAATCGACAATTTTAAAGTGACTATTAATTTTATATATGTCAAATTAATAGTCACTTTAAAAGTGGATGTGAGTTATAAAAACTCAATTATTAGAAAATCTGTCACTTTATAAGAATAGTATTGTGAATATACAGAACATTTAACATTATTCTGATAGAAATGATAATTAGTAATCAAAATAAATAGTTGGGCGATGTGGAATAGAACGTCCACATTTTATTCCAACCTCTCGTCTTGTCTGTGATGGATCAACTAAAATATTTGACATTTCTAAATTCCATATCCAACTAAAATTATTAAAATATTAATCAAAAATGCATCCCAAACTATTTAAAAAATCGATTTTACGCCTTTTTCGTAAAAACTAAATGTCCAAGAGCTTCGAGTAATCGAAAACTTTTGATAGATAATTGAAACGTGCATTTAATGACAAGTGAAAAATATGGCATTCCACTTGAAAAAAGTCAAGTTTGGGCCACTTAAAATCCTTGTTCAATAATTTTATTTTTTGGGCCACCCTGTAAATATTTTACGATTTTAATAATTGGAAAATAAAGTATGATCCATTGCCTAACTTCACTGGAAATTTCCCACACATAACCTAAATTCTTCTCAAATAATTGAAATTTGAAATAGTTTACTGTCAAAATAAAAAAGTTAGAAGGGGTTGGAACACCAAACTGAGTCACCCTGTATATATAATATACATATAATAATGATATTTTTTTACAGGTTTACCCACAAAAGCAATTACTAATGATGACACAGATCACTTACTTTTCTGCTTAAGAGTCTTATCTGAACGCACTGAGAATGTAATTAATATTTTCAACGAAAAATGCCGTAAAGCACTTAATGACATGCTAATCGCAAAAGAAATAGAAGAAATATCTGTGCAGAAAGCAAAAGAAAAACCAAATCACAAAATTCAAGCCGACGATCCCATCGCCTTTATGCAACTACAACCTGAAAAATCAGGTGAGCTGGGTGAAAATGTCTTTGAGTCTTCACTCTCTCAAGCCTTGATTGGCGGACGTGGTTCAGGATCTGAGGTTTTAACATCTAGCAAATTGAATAAAGTCACTCAATTGACTGGATTTTCTGATCCGGTTTATGCTGAAGCATATGTTAACGTCAATCAATATGATATTGTCCTCGATGTATTGATTGTTAACCAAACAACAGACACCCTGCAAAATTGCACGCTGGAGATTGCTACACTCGGTGACTTAAAGTTGGTGGAAAAACCGCAACCAGTTGTTTTAGCACCGAAAGATTTCTGCAACATCAAGGCGAATGTTAAAGTAGCTTCAACTGAGAATGGGATTATTTTTGGGAATATTGTTTACGATGTAACAGGAGCTGGATCTGATAGGAATGTGGTGGTATTGAATGATATTCATATCGACATAATGGATTACATAGTTCCTGCATCATGCACTGATACTGAATTTAGGGCCATGTGGGCTGAATTCGAGTGGGAGAATAAGGTGACGGTGAATACATCAATCACTGATTTAGGAGAGTATCTAAAACATTTAGCGAAAAGTGCAAATATGAAGTGTCTGACTCCCGAAAAGGCACTCTCGGGACAGTGTGGTTTTATGGCTGCAAATATGTATGCGAAGAGTATTTTTGGAGAAGACGCATTAGCTAATTTGAGTATTGAGAAGCCATTCAATAAACCAGACGCACCTGTTACTGGTCACATTAGGATTCGTGCTAAAAGTCAAGTAAGTTTCTTAATTATAATTTATGTACTTATATTCACTTATGTGTGCTCTTTTTTATAGGGTATGGCTTTGAGTTTGGGTGATCAAATCAACATCAGTCAGAAGAGTGGTATGCCGAGTAAAGTTGTGGCTGCTGCTTAAATCCATTACATTTTATTTTATTCATATATTTATAATATAGTACTTTATATTTGAGGTGTTCACTTCACAGTATAGCTTCAATTTTGAAATAAAGAAAACACTTAATTTTTTATAGAAATATTCGGTGTTTTTATGTATTGGATTTATACTGTAATAATTATGAAATTAATCAATAAAACATTTAATAATGGTTATCTTGTATAAACACCTTTTAAGTCATCATAAATGGTTAAAATAACTAATGTGTGAAAATTTAAAAAAAATTAAGTGTATTTTTTTATATCAAAATAGTAGATTATTATGTTATTTTAACAATAAACTTATTGTCTCTATTTTAATTTTTATTAATAATTCAATCAAATCTACCGAATGCCGAATTCAATCAAATCTACCCTCTATCTCTTATAATAAGCGAGATCCCCATGGTGAGATTCAAATTTGAAACAACCTGTATATGATATGAAGATATGTCGTATTTACAGAACTACATTTGAATGAAATTTTATTTAATTATCATCAAAGTACAACTTTAAAATCTAATTAGCCATGGAAATGAACAACATAATTTGTGAAACATTTAACTTGAGTTTAGTATAGCTGAATATGCGCATATCGTTTATCTATATGGGGACAGTCTTCAGATGTCTAGAGAATATCACCGAAGATTTTCTGATAGTCTTCAACCGTGCCCCAGAGTTTTCGGTTGTACGACTCGAAGAAACTGGTTCAATTGTTGTTCCACATAATGATCCAGGTAATCACGCTACAGGAGATATTGTCAATAACAAAGAAAATATAATTAATTTAGTGTTGGGCAACAGCACACTGAGAACTAGACGCATAGCAGCGCATTTTTGACTATCTCAAAACTTTGTATGGCGATCACTATATCGTGAACAATTATAATAATAATAATACTTTATTAGTGTCATTACAAAAAATGTTTACACACGTCCGCAAGATATAATTAAATTAGAGTAAAATATAAATTAGATATACAATTATAAGAATACTACAAAAAATATAGCAATTATAGATAATAAATAAAGTAAATACGTCATATTATTTAGGAATAGGCATACAAACGCATTAAAATTAATATTAAAAGTTAAATTATTAAAATACACAGTTTAAAAGTAAGATAAAATACGATATATGATAATATAATATATATATATATTAATTAAAAGGCATTAAAAACACATATAATAAAATACCAACATAAACATTATCAATGTATGCACACAATGTTTAGCTAATGTATGTCGTAGTTGTCAGACATTAAATTTTCAATAGAGTAGTGACATTTTTTTATGAGATATGTTCGTTTTTTTAAACAACTTAATATTAAGTACTTTTATCGATTCTGACAGTTTATTATGAATTTTCGGACCATAGCTTACACCATTTTGAGATTTTACTAAACGTGATCGATACAAGCAGATATTATTTTTATTTTTGGTATTGTATGTATGGATTTCGTCGTGAGAACAATAATGCTCGATGTTTCTATGGATATATAATAAACAATTAAGAATATATATTGATGATAGCATTAATATTTCCAACCTTATGTATTAATTTTTGCAGTCATCTTTATAATGGAGCCATGCTATTATTCTATCTGCTTCCCTTTGCAGCCCAAATAACCTATGTATTATTGTAGAGTGGGGGCACTCTACAATAATATAGGCAAGTAGAGACTCGTACAGGGAGAAATATATGCAACATAGGAATTGTTGTGGCAAATAGTGTGATAGATGCCTTAATAAGTAGATTTTTGCATACTTGAGAGGCGATTTCATCTCCATGTGTGCGTCACGTTAGTTTATTATCAAGGTAAATACCAAGAAAATTAAGGAGACCAGATTAACCGTTTTATCGTTATTAAGTGTTAATTTGTTATTAACCGACCATTCGATAACTTTCTGTTTGTTATATTTTATATTGTTTAGACACACATTTAGACTAGCGTCGCTGTTTGTTACCAAGGTATCGTTAGCATAAAGAAATATTGACGAATCTCCCTTTAGTAACGGTAAGTCATTAATAAAAATAAGAAACAATATATGTCCGAGGATTGAACCTTGCGGTACACCATATTTTAATGTCTTCTCTGATGATACATTATTTTGTATTATAACAGTCTGCGTCCTCTCACGCAGATAAGAACATAAAAGTTTACATGCTCTCGGGTGAAAATTATAGAAATACATTTTTCGAATGAGGTTTTCATGACAAACACAGTCAAAAGCCTTACTTAGATCAAGGAATGATGTAGATATAAACAGACCCTCGTCGAAGCATTTTAAAATATCCTAGACCAAAGCACTGACTGCGTCTGTTGTTTATTGCCCCACTCAGAAACCAAATTGTTTTACACTTAAAACTTGTTCTGTTTCTAAAAAAGATACTATTTGGTTTGCCATGGCTTTCTCAAATATTTTAGACAATATAGAAAGTATTGAGATTGGCCTATAATTATTTTAATCTGATCTGTCTTCTTTTTTAAAAATTGGTGTTACCTTTGCTTTCTTCAAGGATTCTAGGAAAATACCTTCTAATATACATAGGTTGATAAGTTTTGTTGCAGGTATTACTATAACATCAATTACGTCTTTTATTAATTTGGTTGTAATACCATAAATGTCCCTGCTCTTAGAATTTTCCAACTTCTTGGCAATATCTCTTACCTTAATGAATTTTAATTCGGTGATTTTAAAGTAGTTGGAGGTTGAGGTATAATTACTATGAGCTATTACATTAATGGGATCAGCAACCTTGGATGGTAGATTGGTAATAAGATTTTCTGCTATATTAGCAAAAAAACATGTTTAATTTATTTGAATTTAGAGCACAAATAGCATCTGCTTGCATTTTGGCACAATTATTATTGATTATTTTCCACATTGCGCGTGTGCTATTTTGTGAGTTCTGAATGTAGGACACATTGGCAGTTATATTAGCATCTTTTAAGGCCTCATGGTATTTTTTCCGATACCAATAATATTCAGTTTAATAGTTAGTATCTTTTTGTTTTTATTTATTTTTGTTTAGTATAACTTATTTTAAAATAATCATTAAGAATTTGCAGAAAAATATTAACTTTTTCTTCTACGGTATAACAGTTCTCGTTAATAAAACTCCAATCAGTATATTTAAGAAGCGAATAAAATTGAGTAGTACTTTTTTTTGTAATTGGTCTGTACCTTAACTTGTTGTCGTTATCACTCTCAGTCATAGTAATGTCTACTTTAAAGTGAATGCCAATGTGATCCGACAATCCAGAATCATAAGCCTGAACCGACAAATATTTAGAATCGATGTTTGAAAAAACGTTATGTATTCAGTTAGTACCTCTGATATTAAAATAAACATGTTGTTTTAAACCGTATGTTGCGAGTAGATCGCATAATTCTTTATTATTATTATTATTGTCATTGGTGTTGAATAGAACGTTAAAATCCCCACCAAATATTATTTGTTTATAATATGTAAGATCATTATCAAACATATTACCGATATTTAAAAAAAAATCAAAATCTCCATCAGGAGATCTGTATACGCATAGGATTAACAGTTTGATTTCGTCTATAATAGATGCTGATATGCACCCCTATCGTATTCAACGTATTTAAACATTATTACAAATAATTGCCGATGATCAAATATTTTTGGAGAGATGAGGCGCAATTTACCGGAGCACTCATAACTACCATTTATGGGATCTCTATAATCCACATGCTGTTAGACAATTCAACACCATTCAATTCTACAATCGTTTCAAATTTACCACTCAGTTGGCATAAATACGTATGCGTGACAAACAGCTAGTGAGCTCTGGTGTCAAAACCATAGAAAACCTAGTCGAGATGGTGAAACTTGACAAGTCTACAAATAATGGCGCCAACTGCAGCTGGAAGCTCAACTGAAATTTAATTTCAAAACTATATAAAACGGTTTTCAAATTCTAATTTAGATTTCAAAACGTTGAAACGAGTTTTTTTTACAATAGAAAAAAGGATTTATTCACATGGTTACAGTTATTTAAATTAATATCACAGATATTAATAATTAGATAATTTTAAATTTAAAAAAATATAATAGAAAAATACATCAACCAATTATTTTTAATTTAGCAACAATACATAATTAATAATTTTGACTTCAAAACAAAAAAAATGATACAACCATTAAATTTTTGTTCGTTACACATTTATTGCTAATAAAAACACTGAAACCAGCGTGAAGTTAAAAACAGATTCCAATAATAAATTCAATATAAATATATATATACAGGGTGTCGTAGCGTACGCGCCGAGTAGCTTTACGGCTAAATGGTTTATTTTTTTTTCAAAATCGGTTTTCGCAGGCCTATGTATGTCTATTAGGACCACAATTTAAAATTAGTTTCAAATATACAGGGTGTCTCATAAAAGCATGGCGTATCATAGTTATATTTTTTCTAATGGAATGACCCATATTTTATATTTTTTCAGATTCTACATCAAAAATAAAGTTAACTTTCATAATTTATTTATATGCCTAAACCTAATAATTTTTGAAATATTTAAATATTTTTGGAAAAATTGACGTTTCGAAAAAAAAAATCATAAGTCAAATTGTCACAAACAATTGATTGAGTTATGTTATATAATTCAAATTGTCACAGTAGCTAAAGAGAAAATAATTTATTAATTATTTTCAAATTCTTTTTATTTAATTTATTTAAATAACTGTGATCAAGTGAATAAATCCTTTCTTTTCTATTATTATTATTATTATTATTCATTCGGTGATCGGTCGTGATTGGTCGTGTTTAGTGTGTGCTCCTGATACAGTGCTAATTTTGAGTGTCTTTAAGGATACATTATACAATCAGATAAGTACCACTCTACTCGTCTTTCCACTGTGAATTGAATGGTATTATTCTCACATTAGTGAGTGTATCCGTTTATTAAAAAAAAAACTATATTTATTCACGCGTTAGTGCTGCAATAATTCTTTTCTCATTGAAAACGATATTTTTTGCCACTACGCCGGGTTTTATCTCAAGGTCGCAAATAGTCGCCAGGACAGAGTCAATGATTGATATTCATCAGCTGATCGAAAAAAAAAACAACAAAAAATAAATTCGGAATGTATTAATAATAACTGTAAACCCTTATCACATAAAAACAAATATCTATGAAGTGCACGAAGTGCAATGAAAAGCTACCAACAACAGGTGATTATATTACCTGTTATAACTGAAATGCTACGTTGCACTTCAATTGTTCAACCATTAAGGAATCTACGTACAGAGCAAAAGGAGAAAGTGCCAAAAAGGCTTGGAAATGTGACTTATGTAGAAATTCTAAAGAGCAAAATACCGATCCAACAAGAGCTAGAGATCGCAGTGTCGATTCTGGTAGAAACGTTGAATCGCCAAACACTAAATTATTAATAAATGAAATGCGGGAAATTAAAACGTTGATGAAAGCTATGCAATCGCAGTTAGAGGAACAATCAAAAAGCCAATCATTTATATCGAACCAATACGATGAACTGTTAAGCGGCCAAAAACTATTAATGGAGCAAATTCATAACTTGCAAACTAACATTAACCAGCTACAAATAGAAAACTCCCAAAAAGATAAAAAAATAAATGAATTAAATAGGCGTGTCAACGAACTGGAGCAAAAATATTTGGATAAATGTATTGATTTAATGGGTGTCCCCATAATAGATGAAAGAAAGTCAACTGAAATTACTTGTAAAATAATTACCACTTCTGGAGTAGCAATAAATCAAACTGACATAAAAGAAACAGTCAAACTATCTAATAGAGATATTAAAGATCAGTTGATGAAGCTTAAAAATAAAACTATAATAAACAAAAATATCTTTGGAGATGGTTCCGAAGGGCGAATAAAAATATATCATTCTCTAAGCGGTTATACGAAAAAACTTCTGTGGGAGACCAGAAACAAAGCAATGGAAATTCGTTTGGACAAAAAATCAGAAAATTCTATGCAGAAAAAATTATTCCTCGCCGGTCATAACAATATCTTCAGAAACAGATCTTCAAAAAATCATATAAAAAAATATATATACATCTAAGATAAAAATTAACGAACCAATATAAAACAAGCACTTTATGGACACTGAGTACATCGAGAAAGAACTGATACATTCTCAAAGTTGTGAGGTATTTAATAATATTAACGACTGGTTATTAACTAATGACAACACAAATCTAACATTAACTTACATAAATATAAATTCCTTGCCAGGTCATTTCGACAACTATTTATCATATATAAACAAACACATAGCACACATAGATATTATGCTAATTTCAGAAATTAAAATGAAAGAGAAAGAATTTCAAAATGTTGGTAACTTATTTAAGATTGCTGAGTTCAATCAAATACCTAAACTTCGAAAACAGAACAAGGGGGGAGGCCTACTTGCATACTGCAAAGATTACCTACAAGTACAAAACATACCAATAACAACAAAATATTTCGAAAGGCTGCACTTAAATATAACATTAAAAAATGTCAACTTACACATCCTTTCAATTTACAGGCCACCTAATTTACCCCCAGTTGAATTCATCGAGGAAATTAACAAATATCTGACGGATTACGAACATATTAAGCACTTCATAATAATAGGGGATACTAATATTAACCTGTTAGATGAACATAACAACGTGACACACTACTTTGAAAATATAATGTTAGAGAAAGGTTTTATGAAAACAGTTAATGTCGCAACGCGTGAAGAGTTTAGAAACGGCTTATTAACAACCGCTTGCTTGGATCATATTTTTTATAAAGGACAACAAAATAAACTATCCAGTGTCGTGATAAAAACTAAAATTTCTGATCATTACCTCGTTGGCTGTACATTCAAAGATACTATTACAAACATAAACCCAGAAATAAGAAAAGCTGTTAAAACAGACATGCAAACTTTTAGACGTTACTTAATTAGTCACCTCAAAAAGGAAAATATTGATACCTACGATTGTCCCGAGAAACTACTACAATTAATAGAGAGTACATATCAGCAGGCTAAATTTGAGGCATCATATATCGACAGAATTCGTTCGAAGAGAAGACCTAAAAACCCCTGGATTACAGAACACATAATTATCGAAATGGAAAAACGAGATAAGTTCTTTCAAACCTGGAAAAACTCGGACAGATCCCAAAAAACCGAGCTGAGAACACTTTATAAAAAGCACCGAAACAAAGTTACAGATCTGATGAAATACGAAAAGAAAAAGTATTTTCACAACATTTTCGATAAATCAAAAAACAACATGAAAGTGACATGGAAACATATAAATAAACTAGTGAAGCAAAACGTCTCAAATAATACTAACTTAAATAAATACTTCAACATCCCTGACGCATCGATTTCTAACAACTACGCGAAAACATTCACCGAATCAACATTAAAAAATGTACACAAATGTGACGAAATATTGTCTAAAAATATAGTCTACAATCGCAATACAACATCGATGTTTCTACCTGAAGCTAACGAAGAGGAAATTATAAAAATAATAGAAATTTTAGATAAAAAGAAAGGTCCCGGAATAGACAATATACAGCCATTGCATATAATCAACAATAGTGACATTTTCAGCTATCCAATTACTAAACTTATAAACCTCTCAATATCGAAAGGAATCGTTCCGAACGCCCTAAAAAAGTCAGTTGTCGTTCCTATTCATAAAAACGGCAGTAAAGTTGATTACTCGAATTATAGACCAATTTCAATTCTACCAGTAATCGACAAAATATTAGAACATTTTATGGAACAAAATTTAAGATCCTTCATCGCGAAAAATGATATCTTAAATAAACAGCAATACGGATTTAGAGACGAAGCACGACTCAATTATTAAAGGATATGTCTGACCTAATAAACAATTCCTTGGATAAGTGTCACTACGTATATTGTCTATTTATAGACTTTAGTAAGGTATTCGACACCATAAGTCACAATATTTTATTAGAAACATTAGAAAGAAACGACATTAGAGGGTATTGTCTAAAGTGGTTTCAAAATTATCTGGACTCTAGAACGTTTACTGTCAAAACAAACACCTCCCTAAGCGAAGAACACAAAATAACTACTGGGGTACCCCAAGGAAGTATTCTTGGACCTCTACTTTACATAATATACGTAAATGATATAAAAAATTGTTTTGACACTTGCGAACATTTTTTATATGCAGATGACACGCTCATAATCTCAAGAAACGTAGACGAGGAAACTGCTAGAACACGTCTGCAAAAAGAATTTCTAAACCTGCAAAAATGGGTTCATGACAAAGGAATACAAATAAATAAACAAAAAACTAAACTAATGACAATTTCTACCCCGGATAAACAAAAATTGAGTAACGCGTTCATAAAATATACTTGCCAGAAATGTCTGCATACCAATTCGAATACAGTTGGGGACAAACACTGCGATTGTTCACATTTAAGTACTACAGCTTCACACAAATGCTTAGGTGTTATCATTGACGATAAGTTTTCTTAGGAAGCTCACATATTCAACTTATCGAAGAAATTGGAATACTTATCATATAAATTCTACTACCTGAAACATTTTTTGCCACAGCATACTTTGATAACAATATATATCGCGATTGTACAGTCGCTAATTAACTATGGTATAACGACATGGGGCTTGGCATCCGACCATTTAACTAAGAAAATATCAACCATTCAGCTAAGCATCATCAGTCATATTAGTACCACACAGGAGCAAGGTCCAGACATCTTTAAGACTCTAAAAATATTAAGTTTTGATGACATGTTAAAATACAGATATCTAATGAACAATTTTGACAGAATAGATAAACTAAGCACTATAAATCATTCATACAGCACGCGAAACAAAGCTAATGGAAAATCCTACATACCACTTTGCAACAATAAATATGGTGAAAGATGTAAAGCTACTTACTTGACTAAAATTGTGAACACTCTACCAGCTGATGTTAAAAATCTTAATAAATTAAGTGAATTTAAATCAAAACTGAAAGAGTTACTTTATTAAAACGTATTTTTAAACGATCACACTTTGCAACATTATTAATTTAAACTTAACTGTATATGTCGCTGACAAGCCCTAGGCTTAGCGACAATTATACTTAAAACACTAATAAATAATCTATAGTGCACTCTCCACAAACAAACTGGCTCTATATGATAATTTTGACAAGATAATACACGGTACTACTAAGATACCCGATATTTAATAAAGAATATAATATGTATTATGGAACGTACGATGAGGGTGGTCGTTTCTCCGCAAATAGTAAATACTGTGTGCGGAGGGACGATTATAGTCACGTACAGTGGTGCGAAGGAGGAGATGGGGCAAAATAAGAAAAAAAAATTATTATTATTATTATTTTTTGCACAAAACAATTTATCGACATTCGCGCGATCGCCCGTACAAAAAACGACCTCTAATGATCATTTCCATCGGGGATCTCAGAGAAGACGGTGCGTTTTAATTAATTTTAATCAATTTAATTAATAAATTAACAATTACGTAAGGCACAGCTGTACTGATGAGGGATGAAATCCCGTAACACGTGTCTGCAGATAGCCTTATATTACATAACTTTTATTTTAATTAAAAATAATACAAAAAAAAATAATAAAACGTGAATATCCCTTGAAATCGAAGATTCGAAAATGTTTACGATCACAATACTTTCCCTTGGACAGGGGTGCGGGAAAAGTAAAAATATAATTTAACTAATAATTATTGTCTATACGTTAGTGTAGTGGCGTCCGAGTAAATCCGAAAGCAGTTACAATATATTTAAAAAAAAATAACTCCATCAACAACGTTAGATAAAATAACGAATGAATTAAATATAAACCAAAGAGTAATATACATTCACAAAATAATGATTGGTATAGCCAACTCAAATATAACGAGTTCACGTAAGTATACAACATAAGGAAAACTATTTTAGTATTGATTTCTTTGAAAAATTTATTTTTGAAAAAAGTTGGTGCTTGATCTTAAAACATACAAAAAAAGACAAAATAAATGCCATACGATTTTAATCAACAACAAAATAATTTCTTTGAAATTAACAATTATTGATTAAATAACAATCACTCGAAGTGATCCCCTTCCCTCTCAATACATAAATTTGTTGTTCTGTTAAAATCGCTTATTAAATTTTTAAGTATATTGGGATGATTATTTAAATGTCTTGTCAGAAATAAACTCTGTTTTCTAACCACCCTCACAAAAAGTAATTTAGATTGGGCGAGCGAGCAGGCCACAGAAATCTTGAACGGCTTCCAATCCATTTCTCATTAAATTGTTCATTTAATGTATGACGTTTTCAAGTACGACATGAGCACTATGTGCAGGTGCCCCATCCTTCATAACAAAACAGAATTTCTTGTAGCCAAAGATAACAGGTAAATTCATTTTCCAATTAAATATTTAAAAGTTCTAAATATCTTTCTGAAATTAAACTCTGTCGAAATATGTAGGGCCCTATAGTTTTTCTATTCAAAATTGCACACCAAATATTTATTTTTCGAGAATATTGATTTTTGCCGATAATTCGGAATTTTGTGTTTTTTCTTGACCACCAACGACTGTTTTGTGAGAAAACTACCCCATTTATAGTAAATATAGTTTCATTCGTAAATTCTTAGGAAATATTCTATGAATTTTTATTTTATCCTGTATCACGAAAAATTCAGAACGATTGTCGTAATCATATTCTTGGAAAATTTGAACATATCTCGGTGTAAATGCTTTAAACTTATTCGCTACTAATACCTTATGTACTGATGACTTTCCCAATCCTAAACTTCTGGCGTATTTTTCAATAGATATTTGAGGATTTTCAACGACTTTCTCACTTGTTTAGTACGCTTTTTTTTTTAAATGCAATTCTAATTTTCCGGTCCTTTTAAATTGCTTTAAAATTCTTGACACTTGCGAAAAATGTATTCTCTTTTAGGGGTACCTGCTGCTGCTCTGCAGGTTTTATAGTTATCGCTACACAAACTCTGCTCTCTCTTGTAAAGTTAATCGCTCTGTTATATTTTTTGAGATAACACCTTTTAATAAATCATTAATTAATTATTTGTTACTGATAAATATTAATGATAGATACGTCAAAATTGAGAATACTTGATAAAGTTCGCTTAAAAAGTGCAAACGTTATAGAAATGTTTATTATCTTGATAATATAGCGTCGAATATCATTTTATTTGTCGTTTTTGCATATTTTAGATCAAACACCAATTTTTATAAAGAATAAAATGTTCCGAAAAATCAATAATAAAAGGGTTTCCATATGTTGCATAGCTACGTGGACACGTTGTATATCACTGGAGCAAAATAAAAATATAAATTCTTATTCCACAAGACGAAAAGTCATTTATATGTTCTACATGCCAACACCGAAGCACAAAAAACTAGAATATTGGCTGATGGAGTGAAATTATACAACTTGCCGGAATGTATAAAAAATAACGAGGATATAAAAAAAACAAAAATGCATCGAAAGAACTTTTAATTGATAACCTATATTTGAGTCTTTTATGTTTCAATAGAATTGCTTAAAGTCTCTGCCACCATAACACAAGTATTTCCTTTAATTATGCATGAGACTAATAAATATAAAAAAAACTTAATCTTATGATGACTGTGACTTTCATTGCAGTCATTCTAAAGATAAAAAAAGTTAGGCTATTATTCACATAAATTTATATTCCTTTGAGTTTCCACTTATTTATCATTACATTTATTTTATCTCTCACGTCTTTTATTTTCGCTAATATTGACTCTTTTTTTTTCAATTTATCTCTCCCATTTTACAATTTCCCCACCTCCAGTTTTTCTTTTAATAGTTCGCTGAATTTTCTTCCAACGCTCTCTCCCTTTATACCTGCGTTTCTAATAACAATATTGTTACACCTTATCTCGAACCACTATTTTCTTCTAACTTACACTTTTGCGTTTTGTTTCATCCGGAATTGTATTCCAGATTTTCTTTATATTGTAATTTCTAAAATATATGAAATATATACATTAACTTTTAATATTGTATTTCATTACTATATCTATTATTTATTATATGTTTTTACGCACTAATTCTACCTGAGAGCTTTCAATCTTTTTGCAAATATTTCCGAAACAAAAATCATAATGGAAAGAATAATTCCTCCTATATACAAATAAAAAGAAAATAGTAAATGCGTTATATTAATAACAGTAAAATCATTTTTAATAACTGTATTACGATTTTTGGGAGTATAAGGCAACCAGTGCTTTAATAATCCACATTCACGTAATAAAATAATAAATTTATTAAAATGTGTTGTGAATAGAGACTGCCGTTTCAAAACCATTGTTGCATATGAAGAGTCTATAGCTGGTAGTAATTTAAAACTCTCATTCGGATATTTCTTGAGAATCGTACCGGCCACTTGATCGCTGGCTAAAATACTTAATGTACCTTTAAACACACGCTTAAAATAGTTTTCTTCTAGTTTCGGCATTACGTTTATTGATTTCAGAATTTGTTGCAAATAAATGTTTGTTTTGTTTTCTAAAGCCTCATAGGCTCGAGCTATGGCAATTATTTCTAATTTTGAATTAACTAAATCTTCGTATGTTTTAATTTCAGTTTCAAAAATAGGTTTAAATAAATGCGATATTAATTGAGATGTATAAAATTGTCCTAATAAAAACGATGGAATTATCCAAAATAAGTGAAAACCTCTCAATAATGATCGTTTGGGTTTCCAATGGCTTGAGTTAATTGTAGTAGATATAATAAAAAGGAGGATCTTCGAGGAAGTAATCCTTTCCGCATACGCAAAATAATACAATGCTATTCCATATAAAACTACAGAGACACCGATTAATATCCATGTTAATTTATTGTAAACGGCCACAGTGTTTTTCCAACCGTTGATTTGTTTCGGCTTTGGCACAAAAAAATATCGTTTAAGCTCCAGATGCGATAAAGTGTAGTCAAAATCGGGATTATCCGATAGCATAATAGGGCCTAAGATTACATGAAGTTCATTATCGAAAACTTGTTTGAATAAACCAAAATAACTACCATTTGATAATTTTTCATGTATGTTTTGCAATCTACCATCTGGCATTTTGGCTACGCTCGAAATGTAATCGTGTTTAATCATTACTGGGTTCAGATTTAAATACTTGCAAAACTCCCTAAATATAGCCATAGCATATCCAGCGTTTATTTCCAGGTTTCCGGGTCCAACATAAGGCATTACAGGGACGCCTGCGAAACGAATATCACATTTATTCATATTTCTTCTAATCTTCATCGCATTTTTGAGAATACATTTTGCAGAATGATCCAAACAATTACATAGTCTTTCGGAAAAAGCGTGTTTACATTTACTTTTAATCGGATTGTAACTATAAATAGTGTAATCATTTATTACAAAAACATTTTCTGTATAATATTCCCATGTTACGCGAAATATATCGTCAATATTTAATTCATCATCATTTAATACTATGAGAAATATTGCATTACGTTTAAAATTGTAGACACTATATAATTCCGATATAATTTCTTTAAAATAAATAACGTTCTTTTTGTTTATTATAATTAAGTAGAAATCAATTTCTGGAATTACAATATCTTCTTTAATAACTTCTATTTTATTATAAAACCTCACTGTAATATTGTTTAAATTTATTAAAGTATTAGTTCCGTTGATATTTAATTGCACAACATGTTTTACTTGATGTTCAATTAAAAAGTTGTTAACGCAGTCTGAAAGACTATCATCTTCAAGTATTAAATTTTGATGTAGTTGATGTAGTGTAAACACACATTTTGACAAGATCACCAAAATTAATGCAAGCATAATTTTAAAATGGGTGTCCTCGTTTTTAAAGCGATCGATAAATCCAAAAATGACGAAAATGATATGTATTACGAATCCATGTATTTTATTCAACCTAAAATAGCAATCTTATATGTATACAACAATTTTTATTAACAATTAAGTTTACAAGAACATATCAATAATTGTTTTAGTATATCACACATAAAATATTTAATTGTTAAATGGTTATCGACCATTGGGCTTTCTGCCTAACATTCTTATATTATTAATTAATCAAATGAAAGTTACCATAAGGTATTTATAATTAGACGATAAGTGCATTTTTTGTTTACTTTTTCGTAGCAAGATATTAATGTAAGAAGTCATTATTTATTGCATTCTTTTTGTTACAATTTTTGTTTAGTTGAGGTATAGCTAAAATGTGTCGGCTTTTTCGTCTAGAGTTCTTCTGATATCTAAAATTTTAATACTTTAAATTGTACTGGTATAACCTACTTCAGAACAAGAGTTTTTATTTCTTTTCAATTGTAGGATACCGTCATAAGTTTATTTAAAAAAATGGCATTGATCAAATTATTTAATAAATGTTTAAAGAAAAAAGTTATAATAGTTAATAATATAATTTATCTTGACAGCATAATAGGAGATAGAATAGGAGTAATAAACGCTACTTCCAAGCAATGCTTTTGTTTTAGGTCTTACAGATGCTACCAATGTAGCAATCGGTTTTGTTCTTCCACAAGAATAAAATAGTTCTGATCTTTCAGCTTAAATCTATAATTACCTATGCCGATTAGTAATGATTTTTGTATAGTAAATCTGTTTTCCAAATAGGCCAATTAAATAAATTAAACGAGATGAGGTAAATTTATCAGAATTTTCAATAATTTCATAAACCTATAAAAATATCAACACTTCAATTTGATTCTCATTAATCACTTGATGAAAAATCTATACAATTATGTTAATTGAATAAAGACACTTATTATTATTTTTTCACTATTATTTGTTATCCTCTTTGAGTAGTTTTGAGTTATCATCTTTATTATATTAGACCCAAATTGTTGACGACTTGAAATTAGGCAAAAGATGGTAGTTATTATATTTCTTCTATATATAATAACTACCATCTTTTGCCTAATTTCAAGTGGCATCGTCAACAATTTGGGTCTAAAATAATAAAGATGATACTCAAAGAGAATAATTAATAATAGTGAAAAAAAAATAATAATAAGTGTAGAAAGTTATATTTTATATCCAACATTATATCGAACAATATTTATAAGAATTAAATACTTATTTTAATTTTGTAACTAAAAATAAACTATTTTAAATGTATATTTTAAAACAACTAAATATTCAAAAAATTATAAATTGAGACAGAGGCATTGTAATGAACAAATAAATACTTATAAATACTTCACATCACTTTAAATTATTACATTATTTATTATTATTACTTTATATTATATTTCGAAGTTTACATTAAAACGTTTTTGTTATATTTGAGCTTACACCACCTCCCATTATTGCTTTTAATGTAATTGTATAAATTAGAAAGAAATAAGCCAGCCATTGCATCACATGCGGATGATGATAATAATTACAGTAATGGTTCCTAGAATAAACATTGTGAAATTCAAACTGTCATGCGTTTTATTAGTTCATACAATAAATCAATTTCCATTTTTTTTAACGAGAAATAAATTAGTGTAATTCATTTAACGATCAATACAAATAATATGTTGGATGTAGGAAAACAAAAACAATTCGTTTTCATGTTTTCTATGGAGACATTAAAACGGAAGGGAGATAAAAAAATAAATAAGCAAAATTATGAAGTCTTTTGAATTAATTTCACACTTAACACTTGGGAAAAACAATTAAACAATTAGGTAAAGTAAATTTCCAGGCCCGAACCTTCTTTCTTGAGGGATCCATCTGTATACATCCTTATAGAAGATTCCCTCATGTGTTTTCGGTGGTAATATCGTAGGGTGTGCTCGCCACATAGGTAGGTGCACAGGAATCAGTGCCAGCCTCTAGTTGAGGTATATCTTTGCAGATGTTCCTCCAAAGGTGACTTCTGATTTCCCCTACTTTATTGCTCTCCCAGAAACCACTGCTACTAAGGCGAAGAATTGCCGCTGTAGCCTCCCTTTCTACGTGGAGATCCAGTGGTGGAAGATACAGCATCACTTCCATCGCCATTGTAGGGGTCGTATGCATGGCGCCTGTCACACAAAGACAGGCAGTTCCTTGCAATTGTGACAACTGCCTAGTGGTGGAGCCTAATTTAGTTCTAGGCCACCAAACCACTGCGCCATAAGTAAGCATGGGACTTATGACAGCTGTATATAGCTACATCGTCGTGCGTGGGTTTAGACCCCACGTCTTTCCCACGGCACGTCGACATTACCAAAAGGCCCTCAATACTTTATTTACTTGGAATTCAATGTGTTTCTTTCAATTTAGTTTCTTGTCGAGGGTGGCTCCCAGATATTTCACATCCTCGCTAAATTGTATCATCATATTCAATAATATTGGTGCTTTGGGGTACATCTTCCTCTTCCTGGTAAAGAGAACCATCTCTGTTTTGGCCGGATTGACCGAGAAGGAGTGATTCTCGCACTACCTGGATAATATATTAAGGGCAGTTGCATCCTGTCGCAAATTGCACCTTCATGCTTACCGCTTACTAGGATGGCTAAATCGTCAGCATACGCCGTTACGAAATAGTTCCTCTTAAGTAGTTGTTGAAGGAGACTATCCAGTAACATATTCCATAGAAGTGGAGATAATACTCCACCCTGTGATCAGCCTCTATGTACCACACAGGTAATCGAATTATTACCTGCGTCAACCTTGACTGTTCTGTTGACTAGTGCATTGCCAATCCAGTTACACATTCTAGATGGTACTCCGCGTTCCATGAGCGCATTCCTCATCTTATTATTGGCCGTTTTGTCAAACGCACCCTCAATATCCACAAAAACACCTAGGGTGAATTCTTTTTTATCCAATGATCTTTCAATCCTGCACACTACATTATGTAGGGCAGTGTCGGTTGATCTTCCCTTGGTGTATGCATGTTAGACATGCATAAGTGGATTGTCTACTATGTTACTCTTATGAATTGCTCACAAAGCCTCTCCAAGGTTTTTAGTAAAAACGACCTATCACCCATAGGTCTGTAGGCCTTGGGGGAAGTGTAATCCGCTCTCCCAGGCTTAGGTATAAAAACAACCCTGCCTTGTTTCCAAGCCTTTGGAACGTATACCAAAGCCACACTGGACTGGAGTAGCAGTACTATCTGCTCTAGCCCATTGTAGTAGCTATTTATTGCTATCAGGGTGTTTTCTTTGCTAATTACTCGATCCACCAGTTCCCAGTCGGGTTTTAATAGAGTAATTGTAGTCTCTTCTCTGTGTGGCATATTTACCATGGTGCACCAAGGGAAGTGACTCTCTTGGAGGTTAGCAGTATGCGAGCCATCCTCCTTTTTTAACACTCCCACGGGTTGTTGATGATCCCGTGAGAGTAGTTTATTGAGTCTGCTAGCCTCCTGGGTGTCCTCTATGCTCTCGCAGAAAGCGCGCAAGGCAGTCCTTGTACAGGATCCAGTCAGAGTTTATCCTTGAGCTCTTGGCTCTGTTATAACTTTCCTTTGAAACTTTCTTGATGGAGTCGAGTTCCGGGCACCACCAGGTTGTGGCACTGCTAGACTCAGTCTTCCTCTTGTGTGGACAGGAATATTTATATGCCTTAAATATTAGCACCTGCACTTCCCTCGCAAGGAGGTCTAGTCTAGTGCTATCATTAGGGCACTCATTTTTTCTGTCTTGCATGCCCTTTTGAAGGTGCCTAATGTAGGCATTGTCCGTACTTCTCGGATCTCTATAAGGATTGCAGGGACGATCTACTGGAAAGAGATCCATCGATGGTTTAACATTGAAACTTTTTGGCTCACTTTCCAATCACTGGTTTTACCTGAGATACTCATAGTAGCCACTGTAATGTCTATGTCGGTTTAGCTACGCCCCTGGAGGGGGGGGGGCGTAAGGCTGATGTTACCAGGGAGGTTGACTGCAGCCAGGATGATGCCCTTTTTCCTGCCCAAACCATCACTCATCAGAGAGGTGTGACAACAGATGAGCTGTTACCTGCCTAGGGGTGTAGATCACCATCCTAGGCTGCTGGGATGGCCTGTAAAATACGTTGCCTGTTAGTTTACCCAGTCCACAGACCCTATAATAAAATATTGCATAATGCAACAAATTTTGATCCGAGAAAAATTTAATGTAAAAACAACAAAAGGAACGTTACATAATATAAGGCCATCTGCAGACACGTGTTTCGGGATCTATCCCTCGTCAGTACAGCTATGCCTTACATAATTTAAAGATATTAAAATAAATCATTATGCAATATTTTATTGATGTGCAACAGCAGGTGTACATTATGTAATTCAATGTCCGGCGTGGGTATTTGCCCGGGAAGTAGTTGTTTTAATGTGCATTTGTTTAACGCACTTACGTAGGTAAGTCAATAGTCACAGAGCTAAATGTGGAAATAATTTATTAATTATTTTCAAATCATTTTTATTTAATATATTTAAATAACTGTGACCAAGTGAATGAATACTGTTTTCTATTTATATTAATAGCCAGCGAGGCATTTATTCAAATCCGAACCGAGAGAAGTTTTTTGTGAATTTGCGATAACAACAATACACGAGCGCAAGTCCTCCTTCGCCCGTCATTACTATCTCAGCGCGCGGCAGGTGAGGGTTGCTCCTTTTAATTAATTTGATTCAATTCTTTTCGTTTAATTTTATTCGGTTTTGATTTAAATTGAATTAATTTGGTTTAATTTAATTTAAATTGATTTAGTTTAATTTGATTTAATATAACTGATTTAATTTTGCTGATTGTATTTGAATTAATTTAATTGATTTATTTTAATATCTTTAAATTATGTAAGGCATAGCTGTACTGACGAGGGATAGATCCCGAAACACGTGTCTGCAGATGGCCTTATATTATGTAACGTTCCTTTTGTTGTTTTTACATTAAATTTTTCTCGGATCAAAATTTGTTGCATTATGCAATATTTTATTGATGTGCAACAGCAGGTGTACATTATGTAATTCAATGTCCGGCGTGGGTATTTGCCCGGGAAGTAGTTGTTTTAATGTGCATTTGTTTAACGTACTTACGTAGGTAAGTCAATAGTCACAGAGCTAAATGTGGAAATAATTTATTAATTATTTTCAAATCATTTTTATTTAATATATTTAAATAACTGTGACCAAGTGAATGAATACTGTTTTCTATTTATAATAAAATATTATTTTAAAATTATAAACCACCTATTAATTAATTGTTAAAATTATGCAGTTTTATCAACTATATTGGTTTTGTAAATAAGATACACAATGTGTATTTTTACAACCTTAAGACAGCGGAGCCATCAGTAAAAAATGGTTAGTCATAGTGCTTTTATATGTGGATGTTATTTTTAAAAATTGTAAGAAATAAAATAACGGTTATAAGACAAAATGTTAATATGCGAAAAATTTTTACTTTTTCAATATCTACAATTTTAATTTAAAATATTCTACGATAAAATAAATATTGACGAAAAAAATCTCTGACAATATATTGCTCTTAGGAGAACCTTACCTATACCGGTGCCGCTACGGCTACTTCAGATTGATCTAATCGCTGATCAGGGGCGGCTAGACGACGTCAGAGAAGAGATATGCTCTTCCAGAGAGAAAAACGCATAGGTGAAAACAATCTTAAGGGTTGCGAATGTAAAGAAAGGTAAAGAGCCTACATCGAAGAGGATCTTCAGTGATATTTTGACGGAGACAGCACTCGCTATTATACCGAAAGGATTCCTGTAGATAAGCTTAACTTACATGGGAGGAAGTTCAAGTAAGTAAAGCTTTGATACTCCGAAGTACTCATAGGCCCAGCTGCAAAACCGAAAGATTCAGAAAACTAGTAGAATTATTTTTGTTTTGTTTTTGTATTCGGTTGGGTCGTCCGTGCAGAAGGGACGCACAGTCCGTGTGATTAATTAGAGGGTAGAATCAAGGAGTATCTTCATTTACGCCCTAATGATGAGGTTAAAATAGACGTTAAAACAGACTCGATGGCCGATCAGCAAATAAAATTGGAAAAAGGATTTATTCACTTGGTCACAGTTATTTAAATAAATTAAATAAAATAATATTAAATAAAAATGATTTGAAAATAATTAATAAATTATTTCCACATTTAGCTCTCTGGAAATAATTTATTAATTATTTTCAAATCATTTTTATTTAATATATTTAAATAACTGTGACCAAGTGAGTGAATACTCTTATCTATTTAAATAAAAGCATTTGAAAATAATTAATTAATAAATTATTTTCTCTTTTGCT
This sequence comes from Philonthus spinipes, assembly GCA_963082785.1. NCBI lineage: Eukaryota > Metazoa > Arthropoda > Insecta > Coleoptera > Staphylinidae > Philonthus > Philonthus spinipes. The sequence continues at coordinate 22,558,996 of OY720308.1, forward strand.
ATTGTGACATTATGACTTATGTTACATAAGTACTTTAACAAATGTCTAATAATAAACATTTGCTGTTGCATAACAATTACCAAAACTGATTACATTAATTAAAGAACTTAAGGCTGAAATTAATGAATTAAAGGAAAAAGTCTATACATCGAAGAATGCCATTCCTATTTGATAACTCAGAAGAAATGATTGCTGAGATCTACGAACGTACAAAACGGTCTAAAAATATTATTATTTATGGATCACCTGAGGTCGGTAAACCTAAGCACCAACAGTCTGAATGTGACGCCGCCTTTCAGCCAATAAATCTTCGACTGAGTTCTTCTGATTTTGTTCATCTAATAATTAAATCAGTGGTTCTTAACCTGGATTCGACCGAATCCGTGGGGTTTGGCGAGTCAGACTCAAGGGTTTGGCAGAGGTCAATCACCTGACGTCTTCGTGACGTAGAAACCGTATTGGTTTCGAAAACTAATGCTACATAACATGTGCTTTATTGGGAAACTAACTTCTCTTACTCTCTAACTGAAACGAAGTGAAGAGGTCCCAATCGAATACACGTATAAACGGCCTGTAAGACGGTCAAGCACACATCCCACTCATACGTTCTTGATGACACGCCCCACTCAGCTATCATTGGCTGCGTGTGATCACGCAACATCGCTTGGCCTTTATATGCTGCAGGAAATTTGTTTTTTTAATATTTTAATCCCTTCATACTCTGTCGAGCAAAAAAAAAAGAAAGTGGTTGGACGAATATGTACAATATGGATTCACATGTATAACGGGACGTGATGGGAGTCAGCGTCCTTATTGTATGATTTTCAATGCCAAGTTGAGCAATTCTAGTCTAGCACCGGCAAAACTAAGAGAACACTTCTTTAATCTGCATGGAAACCACACAATATTGGTGAAAAACTCATAAAACCAGCTGTGCTGAAGATGGCGAATATTATGCATGGGTGAGGCAGCCGTTTACGTTTGATGTTGAGAAAACAGATGTCAATGATACATACCTGGAAGAAATCATTGAAATTCAGCAGAGCTAGGTTCAACAGCAACTCTTCAAAACAACATCGTGCTAGCAAATAGTAACATACTCTGCTATTGTGAAGAAAGCTCTGGAGATTTTGATACGGTTTGTGACAACATATCTTTGCGAGCAATCCTTTTCGAGGATGCTGAAAATGACATGCGAGTGGCACTTTCCAAGGTAAAGCTTCGCATTTCCGGACTGGTGTCTAAAAGGCAACAGCAGCAGTCACAATGATTTTACATTTTGTTCTTTCTTCTTAATGTTTTATTCTTTGTTCTTAATGTTTTGCTCTTTGTTCGTAATGTATTGTTCTATAATGGTTTTGTTTATTTAGTGGACCAATGAAATATATACCTGTTTTGAATTTGAAAAATGATATTTTATTTTTTCAATTAAAAGGGGTTCGGTGAATACTCATTTGAAACTGATGGAGTTCGGTAACTCCAACAAGCTTAAGAACCATCGAATTAAATAATTTAAAAAATTACAAACGGAGATGGAATACTCAATAATCTCAGTGTCTTTTGATCGCACCTAAGCAAATTGATTATTATAAATTGGTGAAAAACAATATAAAAATGGTATTCCACATATTCATGAGGCAAACCAATGGGATAGTCAACCCAATTAGTATATTTTATCAAAACGTTCGTAGATTAAAATCTTAAACAAATGAATTTTACAAAAATTACTGTAATTTAGACTCTGATCTTGTAACATTATCTGATTTTACGCCCAATAGACGGTGCGATTACGCCAAATCGTGCAGTGGTTTTTACAAAATGTGTGTGTTTATTTTATTCCAACTATGATTTTTCAATCTGGTGGCAAACTCTGATCTACTAGATACTGTTCCACAATAAAAATTATGGCGTCGAACTAAATTTGTTCTCATTGAATATTTAATAGGATTAACGAATTTACAAATAATATATTATGACTTTCCACATGTAGTTGAATGTGTTTAATTTGGATTAGATGTACTTTTGTAAATTAAATTAATTTTTGAAAAACATATTTTTTCACTTTTTTGTTCTTAAAAAATAAAAATTATCTGATGACATCAGTAAATAAGATATGTGCCTGTATTTAATGCTTATTTTTTTAAGGTCTGTATAACATTGTTAATCCCTTAAAACGGAAACGTATTAGGGATTGCAGTCTTAAATGACTTGGTACTCAGTAGTGAATTATTTCCACCTCATTTTAAAGTATTTTGCTCAGATAGAAACGTTTTACTAGTTAATCGGTCTAAAGGAGGCGCTGTCCTGTTTGCAGCTTAAAACCATATCTCCGCTACTTTAATTGATACTACTAAAAACACTGTTCCGCCCATCGATTGCCCTTTATGGAAAGGTAATTTTTCCTCTAAAACTATTATTATCGAAATTGTTTATATTCCATCAGACATATCTAATAATTTAGAAATACCAACCTTACAGTTGTAAATTCACTTAATGGATCAAAAATTTATAATTATTGGTGATTTTAATAATCTTTCAATACAGAACGAATGTATATTTCCGAATTCAAAATTAACTTGCTTATGTATTTCACTGATATCCTGAACATAAAACAATACAACAATATTATATAACAAATACAATTCATTATTAGATTTGGTGCTATGATATTAATTTAAACTACCATCCTGCCCTGGATATTAATTTCTCATATCCTAATTTTCCCAGTAATGACAACACAAGATTTAATTTCCGTAGGGCTTCTTATACTCTCTCTTCACATTTTTGTTCTGCAATTGAGTCATCCTGTTGGACAAATGAAGATATTATTATTATAGATATTATTATATGGGAAATGGTCATCTTCTCTATCCAAATGCCTCTGATCTCATGTGAAGAGGGTGCAAAAAATATCTACTAGTTGTTTCCTCCAAACCTGGAAGTAGGGAAACTAGTGGTGCCTTATCGTGTGTGATATAAGCAGTCGCAATGAGCCCAGTATCACGGCCTTTTGCATGCTACCGACTAAAGTGTGTGCTGTGCCTCGGCAGGCTGGGATTAACTTTAAGTTGCTCCGGAATGTGCCGTTTATGCCGCCTAGAGCACCGACGATTGAGGCCACCAACTTGACAGTTATTATTAAATACTCAAACTATTAAAACAGTTGAAATTCTTATCATACAAATTCTACTACTTAAAACAGTTCTTACCTGAATACATACTAAAAACTATTCATTACTAAATAGTACGTTCATTAATCAACTATGGAATAACTGTATGTGGACTGGCTTCAGATCATCTCACTAAAAAGGTGTCTTCAATACAAACCAATATTATTAAAAATATCATCAATACAACGAATCAACAAACCCCAAACATTTTTAAAACATTAAGCATTATTCCCTTTAAAAAACTGAAAAATTATCGTTTTATTCATAAATAATTATGCGTGCTTAATAATAATAATTAAAGCAAGTTGACCATCCTAACACTATAAGAAACAAAATCCTTGGTAAAATGCAACTATTTAAGTAAAATACTGAATGATCCACTAGATGATATTAGAAATAGTAAAATTATTGATGAATAAAAAAAATCAAATAGATTTTCGAATAAATATTATAAATGTATATTGTAAAATTGATATTAAGATAATGACATTGATAGTGTTATATTAAATATTGTATATATCGTTTAGCGATTGATATACATAAAACCAAATGCTACTTCATAGTGTCTTAATACTTTAATACAGGTATGGGCAACCTTTGACATGTTGAGGGCCAAACTTTAGCGTGCAAATACGTTCGCGAGCCGCATTTAAAAGTACTTAGTGCATTTTAAAGTAGTGATAATATTTTTTGCGATAGATACTAGACATGAAATAATACGACAATGTTATTATAGTACAATTTATTAAAATTATAAAATGAAATTTAAAAAATGGTACATTATAATTAAATCGTTAAATTTGCAATTGTTACAAACTACGAAAGTTAAATAGACGGAAATCAATGAGACACTTGAGCTTAAATTTGGGAAACTAATCCATCGATATTTGGATTAATTCCACTGGCACAAAGACGTAAGGAACTTTCCAAATTATCGTCAGTCAGTCTTGTACGATGTGTTGATTTATTAACTTTCATCAATGAAAAGAACTGTTCGCATTTATAAGTACTGCCAAACGCACAAATCAATTATCTTGCGAATTTTCTAAGCTGCGGAAAATTGTCTTCTTTTAGGAGTTTTTTTTGTTGTAAAAATCGCACAACTGTACGTCTTCAAATTTGGATTTTAGGAGTGAGTTTTCTTGAATCTCGATCAACTCCATTTGTAAGTGTATTGGAGCATTTTGTACAATATATGTTGTAGGAGTAGCAAATAAACTGAAACAGTCTTTCATGTTTTTGAAGTCGCAAAATCTGTTCGAAAATTGTTCCGACAGTAACTTGAGTTCTTCAGCATTTTGAGGATAAGCAATATTTTCATACGCAGAGAGCGTGTTGAAATGGTAACTGTTACCAGACAACATCTGTGACTCCCACAAACGTAGTTTGATCTGAAACGCTTTTAAATGGCTGTACAAATCATTTACTAATTGTCCTTGTTTTTGAAGTTTCAAATTTAAATCATTCAAATAGCCTGTAAGATCGACCGACCAGAAATGCTAAGTCACATATCCATTTTGGGTCACTTAAATCAGATAGTGGTTTATCTTTTATTTTCATAAAGTCTACAATCTCATTTCTAAGCTCGTAAAACCGTTTCAACATTTTTCCTTTGCTCAGCCATCTGACTTCACAATAATATGTTACGTCGTTATATTCAGCTGATATTTCATCCAAAAACACCTTGAACTGACGATGGTTAAGCCCTCGGGATCGAATAAAGTTGATGGTTTTTACTACCACATTCATAACATTCTGGAGTCGAATGGACTTAGAACACAAGTTCTGTTGGTGGATAATGCAATGAAGGACTATCAAATCATCTTTTTGCACATTTAATTCTGTTGCTTTTTCATTCAAAATTCCGATGAAACCTTTACGTAAGCCGACCATAGAAGGTGCACCATCAGTGCATACTCCAATTAATGTTGACCATGGCAAGCCAAAACTTGTGAATACCTTTTGAACTTCAATAAAAATATCCTCTCCTGTAGTGGTTCCTTTTAGCGGCTGTAAAGCAAGCAATTTCTCAGTAACAGTGAACTCCTTATCAACACCTCGAATAAATATAGCCAGTTGAGTTGTGTCAGACAAATCGGTGCTCTCGTCTAATGCTATGGAAAATGATTCAAAACCAGCTGACCAGGTCAGTCAATGTTGTTTTCATATCATTAGCCATCATTTCTATACGTCGAATAACAGTTCGTCTTGACAAACTATTTTTTTCAAATTCTTTTTTCTTTTCAGGACACATAATACCGCAAACTTCTAACATACACTCCTTGATAAATTCTCCTTCGGCAAATGGTTTTAATGTCTTTGCCAATTTTGAGCTAACTATAAAACTAGCTTTCACAACATTATCAAGTTGTGTTCTTTGTTTATGAAACATTTGTTGCTGTTTTTCCAAATTTGCGGTAAGCTTCTGGATTTTGTCCGTTCTTAATTGTCCTGTCAGTGAGTGCAGCGTAGTATGCGTAGTTGAGTAATGCCTCTTTATATTGAATTCTTTCATTACTGAAATGGTTTCATTACACAGCAAACAAGTAGGCTTACCATTGTGCGAGATAAAAAAGAATTCTTCAGTCCATTTTTCTTGAAAATGGCGACCCTCTGTATCTACTTTTCGTTTCTTTCCACCAGACATCATTTTTGTTTACTTTTCACTCAATAAACTTAATAACAAACTATAGTTAGTAATCACTCAAGATGCACACAAAGTCACAAAGCAAGTTGACGGCTCGAGCAGTTCGCTAGGATATCGCTTGTTCAAGTTATCACCTCGGTAGCTCAAATAAAACTGAACTAACGTTCGGGCCATCCACCCGCTTATATAGGCAAAATGAACGAATAATCTGGAATAAACTAGTTTAGAAAAATTGAGAAGCAATAAATCTTTTGATGTGTCGCCCGCGAGGCGGCAAACCTCAAAGAATTTGATCGAGCAAGTCGAGTGGCGGCGATTATCAAAGAGTGAGGCGGCAAACATCAAAGAATTTGATGTTTGCCACCTCACTGTCACTCCCGTGGGTATAAGTACCTAATGTAATATTTTTTAATTGGGTTGCAGATGACACTTTATCGTTGTATATAAAATAACTGAAGATCATAAAAAAGTACAACTATAATATGACACGGAGGAAAAAAAAATCTTCAATATCAATGTTAAGAGCTCAAGTCGAATGAAAGAGAACGTTGTTAGGGAACTCCATATAAAGGAGTTGGACGATATATGGCTGATCTAATAGAATGCATTCCTTACGTGCGCTAAAATAAAGAATATAAATATATTTTTGTGAATTAAATAAAAATTTTAAAATAATTAATAAATTATGTCCACATTTAGCTCTGTGACTTTTGACTTACGTTACGTAAGTACGTTAAACAAATGAATACATTTTTATATTTACATTTTGGTGGTCATAGACTGTTTATCAAAATATATCTTGACGGAAGTCAAGACAGGAAGTGTTTTCAAGGCAATTTTAACCATTTTGGAAAATGATAGCGTCCGAAAATTCTACAGACTTATTTAATGAATAAGTATGGAATCAACCACTACTTCACGTACACCGTTAATAAAGCTTCGATTGTGGAATATGTTATTAGAACATTCAAGGAAGTGCTGTATCAGTTTACGCGGGAATTATAAATGGAGCGAAATAATCGATAAAAAAAAAAACGCGAGATTTAATAATATGAAACATGGAACTATAAAAATAAAGCCTGTAAACGTCTCACTCTTGATTACAATTCTTTTCCTTCATCGTGGAAACAAAACAAAAATCGATCACGGGGTGTTTGTCCTATCTCAATCTCCCAACCAAAGCACGAAAATTGGAATAACTTAATACTTCAATTGAGTGCTTCATAATTATGAAATGACAAATAATTGAACATCCAAATTGATTTAAAATAACAAAAAAAGATCAATCGGAAACAAACTTTAAACCTTTCTCATTCCCAAGTTGAAAACAAGTTTATTGAAATGGTCACGTGGAGTCAGCTTGATGAAAATGTCGGCGAGTTCAAGTTCTGATAATACATAACTGACGTTGATGATCCTTTCCTTAAGCTTCTCATGGATACGATGAAATTTGACATCCACGTACTTTGTTCTCTTATGAAAGATTTAATTTTTCACAAGACAAAGCGTTCCTTGGTTATCAATCTTCAAAGTTGTAGCTTCAGGAACTGGTTCTCCGATATCTTTCCATCATCGACAATGTCACAGGCTTCTGGATTTGGCTCGACCAGGTAACCACGCCATCAGATGGGAGGAAAACGTAGCCCATCATTGAATGGCTGGTCTTGGTCGTTTCTAAAATCTGAGTTGGACTATCCCTTAAATTGAGATATCTTCGTATCTCGATGGTATTCAATTCCAAGATTTGCTGCATTCCAGTGAGTCAGGTCATTGTTCTAAGTTGCCACGTGTTATTCCTCTCTAGGGTATTGAGTTCATCAGTGATTAAAAATAGGTCTGCGGCTCCTGCACCACAGTGATATTCGCGGTATATCTCGATGGTCATCGGCTGCTACCCTGTGGTCCTTTTCAGAGGCCTGGGCATTTTTTTTGAAACCCGTCAACTCGGCCTGCCCCATCAGTTGAGGCTCGATGATCTCTGACCGGCGGCAGCTGCAACTCAATGGCTGAACCTTGGTGAGCCGCTTGATTTCCAATTCCAGGGTCATCATCAATAATGTTCTCGACAATTCTCACTAGTACGACACGATTCGGAACTGTTCTCTTCTCGGCATCGATCGTTGTGTATTAATCAAAGATCACGTTCCTTGATACCCTGACATTCCTCTTCCAGGATCAAACAGTCGGTAGTTGTCAGAATTACCGTCGTACCTAATAAATATGAGTTTACTGGATTTGTCGTGGAGTTTGGTCCATTGACTGTTGGGAATGTGCATGAATGCAGTACATCCGAATTTCTTTAAGTGTTATAAAGTCGGCTTCCTCCTCGTGAATGTCTCGTACGGTGTCTTGTCCACATTTTTTCTCGTCGGAGTCCAATTGAGGTTGTAGACAGCCGTGTTAACAGCTTCGCCGTAGAGGTACTCCGACGTATTCGTCGCGTGCATCTCTCTCGATACGCCTATTTTGCTGCGGCTAATACGGCGACGTGTTCTCCAGGATGATGCCCTCTTTCTTCAGATAGCTCAGCAGTTCTTTCTTAATGTACTCACGATCGTTATTACGGTGCAAAATGTTGACCTTGCAATCGTGTTGTTTCTCCACCATCTGCACAAACACCTTGATGCGAGCCAGGACGCTCGATTTATGCTTCATGGTGCTAACAGTGTGATCGACGTCGCGCTGTCCTTGAGCCAGACAAAATAACGCCCCTCTCCAGATGATTCGGTCGTAATAGGTCCACACACATCAGAAAATACACGTTCTCTAATTTCTTCCTTGCGGACTTATCTGAACGGATATGAAAAACAGTGCTGCTTGCCATACAAGCAAAATTCCTCGTCACTCAGTGTTATGCCAGTTATGACCCCACTTTTGATCATGCCTCGAATACGCGTAAAAATTACATGGCTAAGTCTGTCGTCCCACGTCTTTAAGCTGTTTTCTGTAACTTGATAGGCTTGATGGGTGGCAGCCATTCTGAACAACATTCGATAGACATTGTGGTCATCGCAAATTGCACTAGTAACGAATTTTTAGTTGTCTAGGATTTCGGCTTTCTTGATCCTTCTTGGTTATTTCCGTTTCGTATTGATCCTTCTTCATTTTAATGATGACCTCTTGTTGCTCAAATATTGTAAGAGTCGGAAATACCGCTGGCGAAGAAGTTTTTGCCACTCGGAATGAGAATAAATGAAACGTTCAACTTGAGATTTTCTGATGCAATTTTGATGGTTGGAGAAAATCCTCGAACTGCACCGAGTCCCACAGATAAATAATCTAAAGCATATTAAACTTTAGCTATTAATCTGTGTTCACTACAAATATCCGCATTGTAATTTCTCAACATCTAATCCAGAAAATCAAACGGATTGAGAGTGTCATCGTCACATACATCAATTACCGAGTCACTTCCTTCTTTATCATCAATATTACATTGATTGATTTTATTCTCATCTGCTGAAGAATTATCTTTACTGCTACAACTGCTGTCGCTGCTTCTGCTGCTGCTATATACCATTGTAATTTTGTTTTAACAAGACACAAATAATCGCTCACAAATGAATTCATTTATACAAGACATAAATATCTCATTTTATCATTATTCGATTCCTACTCCTATTACTTCTTAAATTAAAAACACATCACTTTTCAAACATGAAATTTACCCTACTTAAATCCACCCCATTCTCCACTTTACCATTGCGGGAGTTTCAAATGCATTAACAACACCCCCTTCAAAAATTCAACTCCCCCAACACACCACTTACCCGAACCAAAAATTTATCATCCACCCTATTTCCACTAAATTATAACATGAAAGTTCATCGAATTATACCATGAGAGTTTTGCGACACATTCAATTATACCATGATAGTTATATAAAAACAACTCTCCACCAATAGGTGGAGTGGGTAGGAAATGAGAGGTTATGTTTTATGTGGTGTCACACCGTTTGTCCTGGGCGCTTAAGACGAGGTCTCCAACTCAGTGTCCGTGAAATATGACCACAGCCAGCAGAGAGCCTGGTACGACGGTGTCACTGATAGATGAACTGCACCAGCATCGTTTTTACCTTGTGCAATCTCTTAACCACGAGAGGTAGGTGTTATCATCCCACCGCACTGCTACTGCTGACAAAGCTCTCAGAATCACATACCCAAGCCCCTTCAACACGGCAAAGTGAAGCTACTGTTGAAGGCGAAATTATGGGTTTAATTTTTTTGTTTCTTTGGGCTCCATGAGTTGGGAAAAGGTAAAGATTGTCACCGGAAGTGGTCCCTTACGGAAAGGCTAATTGAAATCAGAGAGCGCTGGTGTTCGAAACATGCCGTTTGTGACCCTCGGCACGTTTCGTATGACATCTTCGATGTTTGATTTTTTATCGGGGTTTTCTCCTCTAAATCCGACATGGCTACTTGTATTGTAAATTTTATATTTGAGAGGTTATTGATACCAATGATGCATCGTTATCCTCTCCTTAGCCGTTTGATCCGCGGAAGAGTACAAAAATACTTTCTGACCATTACAAAAAACTTCTCGAGGAATACTGAATTATATAGATCTCTATGAGGATTATTAAAATAATGTACTGTAGAAAATATAGTTCACTTGAAATATCAATTAAACGAATAAAAAAAATATTTTTTTTTTCTAGTTACTCCGCAATTACTTACAAAGTATACAAAAATACAAATATATAATGTCACGTCTCTCGTATCCACCACATTCATGAAGAAAACGGTACGTTTTTGAACAAATATTGAAGGCAAGGCAGTACTGACGAGGAGTAAAGCCCAAAACACATGTTTACATATAGTCTTTTTAACATATTTAGTTTTGTATATATAAAATATTCTTGATAAAAAAACTTATTATATCAGCTTTGCTGAGATGCAACGGCAAATATCTGTTGTGTAATTCGATGTCTGGCGTGGGTATTTGCTCGGTAAATAGTTGTTTCAATTAATATTCCTATTTTTCTATACTATAGCGTAATTTAAGATTTCTCTTTAATATTTTTAAATATTCGCGCTAAATTGTTTTATTATTTTTGCGCATTTTTTCATTAATAGACCTCTTAGCAGAGCTCGGCCATTTGCTTCACGACGTTCGACAACCTTTGGTGTGACTAGTAATAAAGAGTTTATTTGAATGTATAAATCAGTCTATTATTCAAAAACACTGTGTTTCCCGCAACCCTGAGCCCAAAATCATTAGGTAACAATACTTACATTGTAAGTATTCAATAGCAGAGCATCTAGAAAGAAAATAATTAATTAAATAGAAAAGAGTATTCATTTTCTTGGTCACAGTTATTTAATAAATTAAATAAAAAAGATTTGAAAATAATTAATAAATTATTTCCACATTTAGCTCTGTGACATTTTGATTTTCGTGACGTAAGTACTTTTGACAAATGCATATTAAAACAACAACTTCCCGGGCAAATACCCCGCCCGACATTGAACTACATAATGTACACCTGCTGTTGCAATCAATAAAATATTGTATCATGCAACTTTTTTTTTATCCGAGAAAAATTGAATGCAAAAAATGTAAAGCTACATAATATAAGGCCATCTGCAGACACCTGTTTCGGGATCTATCCTTGTCAGTATTAATTATTTTATTTTTTGTTCAATTAAAACTGCAATGTGAAACATTACCATCATATATATGAGATATCAATGTTTTGAATTTGTTTTTATTTTCTATACACAGAAATGTTGAAAATCATTCTCCTGAAAATTCGAAAAAAGAAAAAAAAAATAGTGAAATTTTGTGACGGATAGATTAAGCGGTAACAGGATAATTAATAACGCATTTTATTTAATTTAAATTAGTAATTATTTATTATTACAGGACTTTTTTTGCTATATTGAAAGATAGATTAAAGTAACATGAATAATTAAATTATTATTCTTATCATATCAGTGATGATGTCCGATATCAAAGTCCCCATGTCCTTCGAAATGTACGCCTGTTTCAAAATGGTCATGATGGTGCTCTTTCACAAAAACTGGCACATGTTTCTCAACAACAACCGGAACTTTAACAGGGTATGGGATATGTTCATGGATAGGATAAAGCACGGGCTGTGGGTAAGGTACAGGAACGGGATGCGCCACAGCCACTTTAACTGGTACCTTCACTGGGTATGGTACATGCTTAACAACTGGGTAAGGTACTGGTTTTTCAACTGGAACAGGGTATGGTTTTTCGATATGAACTGGATACGGACGATCTACTGGAATATGCACGGGTACTTTGACTGGATAGGGCACTTTCTTTACGACTGGGTATGGTACGGGTATTTCTACTTTTTTAGTGACAACCACTTCTTTGATATGTGCTCCATGTCCATAGCTGCCTAAAGACGCACTGCCACTGAGGACACCGTGTTCTGCAAAATTGTCGAAGTGCCCGCCGTAGCCGTAGCCGATTCCAAGCAGACCGCGCTTATCGTGTTTTTTCGGGACGACGGCCAATTCTTCACTCTGAATTACTTTTTCCAGTTTCTTCTGATCTTCCGCTTTGGACACCAGAACTAATCCGGACAAAATTCCAATGATTACCTAAAAAAAATAATTATTAATACATTTATCAATTAATAACTCAATCACCATTAAGAGTTGATCTTGTCCAATGTACTTCTATTCTTTAAAAAACACTCGTTTTATATCGTCTTTCTCTGGCATAGGATTATTTGCACTCGTAACTAATAAAACAAAGAAGAAATGATGACTAATGATAATCAAAACATGAAATGAGATTATGCGTTTTGAATAAACTTAATTTAAACAACTTTTATTAATTGTTTTCACTAATTGTGGGTGACGTAAATTGCGATGCAATAAAAATGCATATACGTTTTTGATTGAATAGAAAATTTAATTGCAATTGAAAATAAAATAAAGCGGTTTGAAAAAATATGTATTAACACAAATCTTTGATTTGATTCTCATTAATCACTTGATGAAACATGATCACAATATTGATAGTTTGAAAAATAACACTTGATTTGTTTCACTAATTGTTTTATTTCCTCCGACTAGTTTCGATTCACGTCATTCTCAAGGAGTGTACAGAAAATTAATTTTACATGAATATATATACATTTTTTTTTTTATTATTATTCAGGTAATAAGGGACTTAAGAATTGGTGGGTTTCAGATGTCATCGAATTCTTTTACTAGGTGTTTTCCCCATTTTATTGCCTTGCTGATTTCTAGGCCTTCTCTTAAATTCAATTCCCTGGATTCGATACAATGTTTCGCGAACCCCGTTGTTTTTTTATTATCTATTATAGATTTTTTGTGTTCTTTTATTCGTTTTCCGAAATTCGGTCCAGTTTGTCCGATATACATTGCATTGCAATCTCCTCAATTCCGGTTAAGGATATAAAAGAAATTCTTGAATTTGAAATCGACAAATCAGATCAATCAGATATATTGAAACAGGAATTAAAAATATTAATAGATATTTGCTTACGACAAAACTATTTTGAATTTGGTAACAATTTTTTAAAACAGACAGATGGATTACCAATGGGTTCTCCTCTGTCACCATTACTCTCAGAAATGTTCATGTCACACTTTGAACAAATATTGTTTACCAAATCAGAATGCAAAAATATAAAATTCTGGGCTCGTTATGATGATGATATATTTTGTATTTGGTCGGGAATCTCGAGGCAATTGGATAATTTCTTCAAATTTATAAATAATATTAATAGAAACATTCAATTTACGATGGAGATTGAATCCAATAATAGTTTAAATTTTCTAGACCTCACAATTACAAAAACAAATAACAAAAGACTTAGATACAAAATTTATAGGAAGGAAACTTTCACTGATTTAATTATACCAAATTCGTCAAACACAACGAATCAAATAAAACACTCCACTTTTCTGAAAAATCAGACTATGTACAGGAAATTAACATAATTAAAGAAATAGCGATTAATAATGGATATGATAATAAATTAATAGATTCACTAATAAAGAGAAAAAAAAAAACAATTGATGAAATACATATATAACGCTGACATAAAAGAAAACATGGAATAAATTACAATATATTAATGGTTTATCACACAAAATTAAAAGAACCTTAAATGGGAAAGATTTAATATTATTATGACGAATCCATACAATCTAAAAAGGATATTTGTTAATAATAAACCTATAATTAAGAAAGCGCAAAAATGTGGTGTTTATAAAATAAAATGTGGAGATTGCGATGCAATGTATATAGGACAAACTGGACGGAATTTCGGAAAACGAATAAAAGAACACAAAAAATCTATAATAGATAATAAAAATACAACGGGGTTCGCGAAACATTGTATCGAATCCAACCATTTTTTCAATCCGGAAGATTTTGAAACATTATATACGGCTAATAAAGGACAGGAATTGAATTTAAGAGAAGGCCTAGAAATCAGCAAGGCAATAAAACGGGGAAAACACCTAGTAAACGAATTCGATGACATCTGAAACTCACCAATTCTTAAGTCCCTTATTACCTGAATAATAATAAAAAAATGTATATATATTCATGTAAAATTAATTTTCTGTACACTCCTTGAGAATGTCGTGAGTCGAAACTAGTCGGAGGAAATAAAACAATTAGTGAAACAAATCAAGTGTTATTTTTCAAACTATTAATAATGTATTAACACATGCATGATAGTCGCTAGAAAAAATGCAACTGGTAATGTTGGATAAATATTTTAAATAATAAATATTGGGTTCTTAACTGAGTATTTAAAATACGTATTATTCATTAAATATTTTGGATAAAATCAAACTTACTGTCAATTACAGATTTGTAAAATGGCATGTGAGATGAATAAATTATAAATTTAAACGATTTTATTACTTCTTTGAAATATTTTTTTTTTTCAATTCATATAGAACTGACAACTGAGTATTTTAATATGTATCCTTTTCGTTAGTGTATATGACATAAGTAATATCAAGAATATTTTTATTGAAAATTTCATTTAACATTTCTGAAAAAAAGAAAAACGCCTTGGTGTATATTTTTCAATTTCTTGTTAGTGGAGTCTTAATGTAATACATGGTTCGTTGATTAATTACGGGTACAAAATTAATAAAAAAGTTTTGTATAGTTGCTTGCAATTCCCCATGATGAAAACGATAGACCAAAGAAGTGTTTAATAATAATTATAAACCGTTGAATTTATTATTATTATAAACGTTTTATTCACTTGGTCGCATTTATTTAAAATAATTTAGATAAGAAAGAATTTAAACATATTTGTCCATTATGTAATCCAATGTCCGGCTAACTATTCGCTCGGGAAGTAATTATCTTAATGAAATAAATGTTTTTTTAAGGGATTATTACGCAAATCAAAACGATAATAATTATTTATTTTTTATTAAGCAAATATTTTTAAATTTCATTTTATTTAATTTATTAAAAATATTCTTTATATATAAATATTAATGATGTGTGTGATATATATTTGGTGTGTGTCCATTACAGGGTACTCCCCTTTAATTTAATATAAGGATGTGCTCCAAACAAAAATCAATTTGGTTTGTATGCGTTTGTGAATTTTAACTACATTTTTTTCAGATATTTATGAATTACTGAAGAGCTTAACACATACACATTTTTCAGGAATGGCCCTAATTGACTAATTAAGATTGCAAAATAATTACAGTACTTTCCCCTTATATTAATAAAAATATTGTGAGCAAAGTAAATATTAATATGTTTTATATTTTTAGAAACAGAAAGACTTAACTGTAATCGATAATCCAGAAAGACTAACACCCATATATATTGTAATTATTTATGTTATGTAGTTTTAAATTACCTATATAGTCTGAATAAAGATGTGTATATATATAAAATGTATTACCTGAATCTTCATCGTTCTTGGATTAATGATGAACAGCTACTGTTAATGCCTAAGAATTATTTCTGGGTATTTATACCTGTGTAGTGCACACACTAAATATAATTAATTATTTAATAGTTCTTTTAATTTTGTAATTAGGAAGACGCATTCGACAGTATACAATTGCGTGCGACCGGTGAAATTTTTAACATGTCTCTTACCAAAGAAATAATTATCGTTGAAATATATTAAATGCCACGAAAGAGTTAACGTTAAAATTAATTACTGTATTTCGATTTTTGTTTGTAGAATGACCTAATTGCATTCTTAGGGTATCCCCCTTCTCTAATCGTAAAAGGATCGAAGAATTCTACACCACAATTTTTAAACGATCTTGCTACTTTAATTAAAGGCTTGTTTTAAAATAAATTATACACTTATGAAGCACTCTTTTAATATTATTTTTCAATGACAATGGCTAATAATTTTTTCATATAGTTGACATTGTCACCCTTGATTGGAAGTGTTTTATATGTACATCGAAAATTATTAATTCGGTAGGTGAGTGATTGCCTGGTAATAAGATAGGGTGTTTGTAATTAACCCATTTTATATAAATGAATTTCATTTTGAGCACATCGATTTTATTTAATGCCGTTGTATTCTCATGAAAATACTTCACATTATGCCCTTTTTATTTCATATATATTTAATTCGCTCGTTTGTCTACTATCTCTCTTATAATTTTTGCAAAATCTAAAACAGAATGCAACAATCCTTACTAATTTATATAGCGAATAATATATATGAAAAGTCGGCCTTTACTTACAACTGAGTATACCGCGACCGGTGGCAGTTAGTTTTAAATAAATCAGCATATCAGCTGTTACACAGCCAGAAACTAGATTTTCTGATGTTTTTACATGTTTCCAGCTTTCAATATTTGTTAGTTCTCGTATTTCCGCTACTCGAATGGCGACAAAAGATTTTCACATCTTTTGAGTCGAGCGAACTAACCCAAAACAATAGATAAAAGAATTCCATGTTAACGCGAATTGTCAAAGTATTTTTTTACTTTATTGTAGAGGTTAGCTAATAATAAGACTCCACAACGTTATAATCTAGTAAACTAAATTTTATTCCACACATAATTGCCATTTGAGCTATTTTGTACCCTTAAATAAATATAAGCACCGTACGCGCCTCGCTAGTATCTTAAAAACCGTGTAGTTTAAATCTATATGTAGGATTCACTCATGATAGTACGATTAATTGTTAATGAAATAATGGACTTAAGTGTGCTATCCACCGTTTATTACGTAAGAAACTATCTCATCCCATCCTAAGTTTTCTTTCCATAAATCTTTCATACTAATTTTGGCTGTAACTATAATAGTATTTATTACACGTAATGGGTCAAAAATTTGTGGAATACATTTTTCTTGATGTTATTTTTAATTTTGATGATACTCTGGACAAACTGAATTTTAATATATCTTCAGTCGAATTTCACAACAAACCAAAAATATTGTTATTTTCATGTTTATTCAAGAATACTAGACTTGAATTACTTTGTTTAATATTCGACAAGAGTTTAGAATAATTGGAATTCTATTTATTTAGTTCAAAAACGCCCTCCTTGAGTAATTTAATGAAATCATCCCTAACCGCAATAGCTTTAGTTTCAGTGTCAAACCCGGCCAGCAAATTATCTAAATAAAAATCTCATTTTTGCAATTGTTACTAATAATACGAATGTGTCGATTAAATTTGTATATAAACAAAAGCTACTCCAATTAAACACTAGCGTATTAGAATAACTGGCAATAATAATTATTAAAATAAAAATGAATAAATGACGCTTTATGTTACCTTCCCATATTAAAATAATAATGATTATGACGAAAGTTAACAAAAATGGATATATCTTGAAAACTATTTGGTTTAGATGTAGTATAAGATAGATCTATTAGATATAAGGTATGCTATTTAAAATAAGCACGAAATTTGACCTTGAATGTGTTTCTGGAGATACGTTGAATTATCAAAACATCTTAAGATTTTAAATTTCTGTAAATACCCTAAAATGTTCACCCATTAGTCTAATCTACTGATACAAAATTAACCATTTAGCCGTAAAGCTACTCGGCGCGCACGCTGAGACACCCTGTATATATACAGGGTTTATTATCTTTCAGAAAGTATAAAACTCTATTCCAACGAGTTGTGAAAAATGTCTGTGTGTGTGTGTCTGTGTGTTTCCGTAAGAAATAACACAATAAATTATGAAATCCTTCCAAGTACTCGGCTTTAACTTTAAAAGACAACAATCCATTTTTTTTCAATAAATCATTTTTCCTTTTCTATTAAATGTTCATTCAAAAACGTATTTGACCGAATTCACCGGGGAAAGTACCATGATGGACACATCACCATTTTTAATTCGGATAGAAAAATGTTTGAAATTGTAGATCTTAAAAAGATAAATATTTTTTGTTATAAAACTTTTATTGTGGGACTTTTAGTTTTTATTTTATAAGTAGAATAATTTCATCTACCTGAAAAATTCACTTAGAAACAAACATTCTTACTTTCCCTGGACCCCTGTCCAAGGGAAAGTATTGTGATCGTAAAAATTTCTGAATCCCCAATTACACGTTTTGAGATCCCCTGAGTCCATTCCATCGAGTTTAGAAAAATGTCTGTGTGTTTCCGCGACAGCGCATAAACGACTAAATGGATTAAACCTAAATTTTATATATAAGCTTTCTGTGATAGTGGAATGATCTAAAAAGCATTTGTTTAGAATCATAACTCATTAAGTGCAATATTACTCGTAGCGATTTTTTATTTTTTAATTCGAATAGAAAAATGTTTCAAATAAAGGTTGATGATCTTACCTTACACTTAATGTAAGCAAGTGCTGTGTTGTGAGTTACTCTCGCACTCGGGCGCCTATAAATTTTCTTTATTATATTATGGACAGTATGCTCTCTAAAGTAGATACGTTCACTGATTTGGGAGTAATCTTTGATTCCTAGGCCAACTCGAATATCTTGTGTCGTTCTCCGGTGTTCATCATGTGCAACTGCTGCGACAAATTTTTCAGTGATATCTTTTTATAGTACAATAATTCATTTTCTCATTGATTTTATATTTTTTTTAGTATTATATCTATTAATATTTAATAATTTCCTCTGTTGTATTTATATATATATATATATTTGTTTGTTTGTATGAATTTAAATTCTAATTTGATTTGTTCTGTAATTGGGTTAACCTGTTGAACAATAAAGATATTATTATTATTATTATAAACATATTGTGATACACATTATGCAATATTTTTAGTGAAAATTTGTAGATTGGTGACGTTATTTATATTAATAATTTGCAGTAATTTGAAATAATTTCAAAATAAGGATTTTATATTTTTTTGTTTTAATCATATTATATGCGATAAACGTTATCATTTAGTGATGCATGTTTCTATACTAATGTTTTTGAATATAAACTAATATTTTTTTAACCAATCGCACAGCTCCATTTATAACATTAATTATTAAATTGCTATAACTTTAGAGAGGGCTGAAGAGGGATGAAATAATTTATAGAAATGATAGGCAATCTAATATATATTCATATCGTGTTTTTTTCTATCTGCGACCATGCACGACCCTCAGACTTAAACATAAAAAAGTATGTTGCAGATCCGTTGTCTATATTGATAATTACATAAAACATTCAATAATTTTGTTTTTCTTGATAAAAATGACCGTAATAAACATTTTATATCGAAATCTTGAATAAACTAATACGTTCAGTGTTGAGAAAATTTTAAAGGAATTTTTATTTCATGCTTCCTTAAAAATTATGTCTCTGTCAAGAGAAATACGATCGTATATGCATATGAATGGAGTTACTTGCTCACAGAAGAATATGTTTCTTAAAATCCATACAGTAATTATGATTTTTAACAATAATTTCTTTAATGTAAGCAATACAATCACAGCTAGTGTATACAGGGTTGCCTATCTATAAACAAGGGACACATAAAAACAATATGACGTCACTTCAAATTTAAAACAAAATGTTTGTTTGTTTGAAATAACAAACGCATTGTTATTAATAACAAACGTTGTAGTAATACAAATTTTCGTGAGTTCGAAATTAATGATAATTATTTTATCCATTAGTGAATAAGGTACAAGAATATTTAATACATTAAATATGCCAGGTAAGTTAATTAAATAGATAAAACCAAAAAATATTTTCAGGTACGTGGTGCATATGAAATAGTGTAAATTATTTGAACCAAATTATCCTTTTATTTTCCAAAATTAGATCTTAGCAGATTGTTCTTCTATAAGGAATATTTCCATTAGGGTCCGTCAATAATGAATGACAAAATTATAAAAATATTGTATGTCACAAGATGAACCATCTGGATCGCGAATGATCAAGAATTTTGATTATTTGAGTACTGCACAAAAAAGACGAAGAATTACTAATATGGTATTTGTCACATTATCCGGGATACAAAATGTATAATATTAAATATATTTTTTCTGGTTAATCATATCGCTATATATTTTCTAAACACAGAACTACGCAAAGAAGAGAGTAGTGCTGAAGACATGAAGTTGTATCAAGTAGTTAAGTATCCAATTGATTGTAAATTGTTACAAAATGACTTAGATAGTGTTTTTCAATTGTGCAATTGTGCAGATAATAATTTGTATTTTAATGAAAAAAGAAATTGAAGTACATTTGCTTCAATTTATTTTTTCTAGAAACATAAGTAAATTATACTTTACATATTTTATAAATAATACTCCATTGGTAAGTGTTGACAGCGTGAAGGATTTGGGTGTTTCCATGGATAATCGTTTGACATTCAAGAACCATATATATATTATATGTGGCAAGGTAGCACGATTATGGGGATTTGATTGGCACATATCAAGAGATTTAAACATTAACTCTTTAAAAAAAATATATTTTTCCTTAGTGAGATGTCATTTGGAATACGCATCTCCTGTTCGGTCGACATATTTAGCTATTGGTATGCAAAAAATGAGTCACTACAAAATAAAGTCTTAAGACATATTGAATTTAACTTAGGCGAACGTCATAATCTGGGATGCTACGAATCTATAATGCAATCACTAAATATTAATTCTCTTAAGAATCGTAGGAATGTGTCTGATCTGTGCTTCCTTCATGGCTTGCTTAATAATGATATTGATTGTCTGCTATTATTAAGTGAAATCTACTTAAATGCATCTACATCTGCAGCGACGCTTCGCCGCAAAAATTTATTCTCAGTAAAGATTTATAAATATAATTATTCCTATTAAAAATCTATCAGTCGTATGTTACGCATGGCAGATACATTAAAGCAGTATGAGAGGTTAAATTTGTTTGGTTCTAGCAGATCTAATTTCAAAAATAGACTATTACGGCATAAATTTGATGATTATTTTTTGTGAATTTCAAATTAACTTATTGATTCAGTTAATACAAGCCCTAACAACTATATATTGGGACAAAATCAAATGCATATAAAATTCAGGTACTGGCCATTTTTTTATTTTTTTCTAGTATTTTTTTAATTTAAAACTATGTAATTAGTTAATTAGCAACAATTAGGGCTAATAAACGACACAAAAAACAAAATTATTATTCTATCACCTCTAAATTTACAATAAAAATATTCATTTTGTTTGGCAACTAAATATTGGAACATTGCACGAATTTTATTTCTAAAAAGAAGTAACATCGCCCTTATATTTTATGACAGCTTGAATTCGGCTAGGCATTGACTTGTTACCGGCGATTAATTTTAATCGTCGTCAACAAAATTAAAATTTTTAATTTTAATTTTTTCTTTTATAAAATGAGTTTTTGGCCAGCACTTTACCTGCCGACCGCCGCGGATTAACCTACGGGTCAACATTTACCTGACCCGAGGTTAGAAGATCACCGCCCGGCCCTCCGGATTATCGTGCAGCAATTAGGGCCCGAGAAGCAGATTAAGACGCCCAGGGAGAGGACACGGGCCGCCGTTGCAATTTGAAAGAAGGGAGATTACAGATTAACGTAATTCTTTCAAATTGCATTTTAACGGTTGGATTTAAGAATTCGTTGGAAATAATTATCTTGTTTGCGATAGTTATTTTCCAGTGAATTCTTTGCCAACGGCCACGTGGTCCCCGAAAATCATCCCTACTCCAGACGATTTTCGGCGATTAAATACGGGATGCATCCACCCAGATCTGGAGTCCACTCTGGTGCTGTACAGGGGGCAGCATGTGGATTCATGAGGAACTTTTGTTCCTCGAAATTTAATCTTCTCTCTGAGACAGGAAACTCTGACCGACGCAGACGCCAGATGTTCCAGACGTCGTTCCTGCCAGAAGAAGTCGACTCCAGGACCAGTGCTTCCTGAAGTCCACCAACGCCGAGCTTCACGGTTACTGGTGTAACCGTCTCGACGCCACACCGACGCTACTAGTGTAGTGTCCTTTGCTGTTGCCGGATCCAGTCCAATTCAGGAACCTGCCGACTCCAGGAAAGTCAGCCCGACGCCGACGTTAACCGTTCCGCCGTCGTTCCTGCAGTCAACACCGACGCCAAGCACCTAGGTTGCCAGTACAACCGCTTCGACGTCAACACTACGAGGGTAGTGTTTGTTCCTGCCTCTGGATCCAACCCCGACGCAATAACCCACGGACTCAGACGCCGAATTCCGACGCCGATCACAGGACGCCGAGCTGCCGTCTGAACGTCGCCTCCATTCAGACGCCGACGCTACCTCAGGTCTACCTACATGTACACCGTGTGACTGCTCTCTCTGTTTTGTTTTTTTTGCTAATTTTTTTGTAAATAAATTATTTAAAAACCAATTGTGTTTTAAAGGTTAGTTGCTTCGTCTTTAAATCAACCTGAGCTAGTTGATAATCAGCGTGAGGTACCTTCCCTCCCGTTGACAAATGGCGCCCAACCTAGTGGCCGAATAAAGCCCACACCCATGAGACAGCAACTAACCTTTGAAGGATTAAAACACAAAGAGGAGGAGAATCACAGATCGTACGGGGCCGACAGCCAGCCGAAACCATGTCCCGAAGACTACCATTTGAAGCAGAATGTGCGGATTTCTACTTCGAGTACTTCGATGGCTTCTTCGAGCGACACAGAAAATGGCCGAATAAGTTTAAACTGGACTACGCCCTGAGCGGACTGGACGGACCGGGTATTGTCAAGTGGAAGAAGACGCTGCAGGAGCGCTATACAACGTGGGAAAGTCTTCGGCGAGTGCTGCTACATGTCTTCGCCAATAAAAAGGGCACATATGTGGTCGCACCATGTCCTCTTTGGGATCGCGTAAATTATGTGGAGATTCGTACAGAAGAAGCGAAATGGAAAGTAGCAGAAGACCTGACGCTCGAGGATACCCGCGTTGTGTATCCACACTGCATAGCGCAAGAATCTGAGTTGAAAGAAGAAGCCTGGGAAGAAGCTGCCTCGATTCCTGCCGTTGTTTCCGAAGCTGTCATCGTCTTTCAAGTAATGCCCGAGAGTTTCACGGAAGCAAACATCCATCCCGACGTTAACAAATTCCAGAAATATCGCTCACAACAATCCATTTTCATAGGATGTTGTGAACAACTCGGGACATCCGCCAACCCCCAATATGATCACACCTGCTCCAGAATCGAGAAGTGTGATATGTTGATTTCATGGTCCAGAACTCGTGAAGCAGCCCGGCTAATTTCAAGGCCTCGGCGAAAGCCGCCCTGGAAGAGAACTTCATGCAAGAAGGAAACGCCGCAAGTTCATTACGCCGACCATTGCCTTCGATACCGGAACGGACTTCACTCAAACGACGCTGGAAACCGCCCTGGAGAACGAAATCTTCCCAGGAAAGGAGACCTGGATGACAAACATCTCCCACGACCGCAACGGAAGCCCCCCTGGACATTTTAGTGATTGGACACTGTTAAAGTGCATTTACCCCGCGAAAAGACGTTCAAATTAGTTTTAGTGAAGTGTAAATATAATAGTTAGATAGATAGTGATACCCCCCGGACGCTTAGTGCGCGTAAACAGGACAGTAGCAGACAACATCTCAAAATCCAGCTGGCAAAACTCATTTTACGGGGCCGTTTGTTACCGGCGATTAATTTTAATCGTCGTCAACAAAATTAAAATTTTTAATTTTAATTTTTTCTTTTATAAAATGAGTTTTTGGCCAGCACTTTACCTGCCGACCGCCGCGGATTAACCTACGGGTCAACATTTACCTGACCCGAGGTTAGAAGATCACCGCCCGGCTCTCCGGATTATCGTGCAGCAATTAGGGCCCGAGCAGCAGATTAAGACGCCCAGGGAGAGGACACGGGCCGCCGTTGCAATTTGAAAGAAGGGAGATTACAGATTAACGTAATTCTTTCAAATTGCATTTTAACGGTTGGATTTAAGAATTCGTTGGAAATAATTATCTTGTTTGCGATAGTTATTTTCCAGTGAATTCTTTGCCAACGGCCACGTGGTCCCCGAAAATCATCCCTACTCCAGACGATTTTCGGCGATTAAATACGGGATGCATCCACCCAGATCTGGAGTCCACTCTGGTGCTGTACAGGGGGCAGCATGTGGATTCATGAGGAACTTTTGTTCCTCGAAATTTAATCTTCTCTCTGAGACAGGAAACTCTGACCGACGCAGACGCCAGATGTTCCAGACGTCGTTCCTGCCAGAAGAAGTCGACACCAGGACCAGTGCTTCCTGAAGTCCACCAACGCCGAGCTTCACGGTTACTGGTGTAACCGTCTCGACGCCACACCGACGCTACTAGTGTAGTGTCCTTTGCTGTTGCCGGATCCAGTCCAATTCAGGAACCTGCCGACTCCAGGAAAGTCAGCCCGACGCCGACGTTAACCGTTCCGCCGTCGTTCCTGCAGTCAACACCGACGCCAAGCACCTAGGTTGCCAGTACAACCGCTTCGACGTCAACACTACGAGGGTAGTGTTTGTTCCTGCCTCTGGATCCAACCCCGACGCAATAACCCACGGACTCAGACGCCGAATTCCGATGCCGATCACAGGACGCCGAGCTGCCGTCTGAACGTCGCCTCCATTCAGACGCCGACGCTACCTCAGGTCTACCTACATGTACACCGTGTGACTGCTCTCTCTGTTTTGTTTTTTTTGCTAATTTTTTTTGTAAATAAATTATTTAAAAACCAATTGTGTTTTAAAGGTTAGTTGCTTCGTCTTTAAATCAACCTGAGCTAGTTGATAATCAGCGTGAGGTACCTTCCCTCTCGTTGACAGACTCAACTAAGGATCTGCACGTTTCAGGAGAAATTTCATTCCAAATATGCTCTATTTTGACTCTAAGTTCAGGTAATGTCCGTTATGGATTGTTCCTCAATGTTTGTTTCATTTTATACCATACTGTTTCAATGACATTAAGGTCAGGACTGTTGGAAGGCCAAGAAAGAACATTTACGTTGTGGTCGCCAATCTACTTTTTTGTGGTTTTGAACGTATGACATGCCGCGCCATGTAATTTTCGTCAAAATTTAACTTGGCGATACTTGGAAGCAGACTGTTTTGCAGTATTTGTTGATTTTTCGCAGCATTCACGGTACCATCAATAAATTCAAAACATCCTAATCCTGAATCAGTCATGTAGCCCCAAATCATCACTCCTTTGGGAAATTTTAACGTTTTGGACAATCCTTGTGAAAAGCCTCGTGTTTTGAGCGAATCACGCGTTTGCGATAATCATTAACACATATGAGTCTGACTTTCTTCTGTTTTTCCATCAACAGTAGTCTTTATCTATAAGAAAATATGTTTTTTGAATGTACCTTTAAATTGCTTGAAATTCAACCTTATAAAATTTGAGTCCGCATTTATGAATCCACTGGCAGCCATTTAGTTCAATAAACGTAGCGATTCACTCAATACGATAAGAAAGCAAGAACCGATTAATCTGACGTTTCGTTCTGCATTGTTTTCACAGCTTACTTGTCTTATTTTGTTTCATTGTTAATAGTTACTTTATACTGTCCCAATATTTAGTTGCCACACAAAATTAACATTGTTCTTGTTAATTAGAGATGATAGAATAGAAAAGAATAATAATTTGGTTGGGCCTAATCATTGCTAATTAACTAATTAGATAGAATAAAATTTCAAAATAAAAATAAAAAATAAATAAACTGTCAAATACCTGAATGAATTGTTCCAATACATAGTGGTTTTGATATGCGATATTAAATTTTTAGTTTTAGTTGTATCTTTGTGTGAATGTTTCTCTTTGATTATTATATTAACGTTCTTCTCGAATATTGTACTCATTTTAAATGTATAGCATTTCCATTTTTTTATATTTAATCTAGATTTAATTCTGTTAGATGCGATTTTGATACGTTTTATATTGACATGTATTTTATACTCGTAGAATTATCTTTTGTAATTATCATTTAGATTAATTTAGACTTATTTTTAGTTTAATCTGAGTCTTCATTATTTTTGATATTAATTGCGCATGACTTAATTCACTCATGTTCACTACTTACTGCAATTATGGTTAACGTTATTTGTAAGGTAATTATTTCTATTTATTTTATTGTAAATGGGGTACCCCGATAAGAAATAAATAAATAAAATTCTGTATTACTTAATCTTTTGAACACTTCCCTTAATATTATTATGTGATTTTTTCCATTTTTATGACCTACTAAAATATCATCTTGGACAACAATTTTGTAAGCACACTGTATTCGAAATGTACATTTAGTATTAAAAATACAGAAGTGAAGAAAGGAATAAAATATTCCTAATATTATATCAAGAAAACTTCACGTACTTACCAACAAATATCTTCATTATTATTTTCATTATTCGTTTCTCCATAATAGTCAGTGAATATTATAACCGCACCAATTTTGGTTCTATTGAAAAAATGAGCAACATAGGAAAACAACTAACGACTGAAATTCGTTGATAATATTTGTAGACGTAATTTTTATTGATTTAGCAGTTACATAAAACAGTTATTTTTAATTCAATGTAAGAACTACATTATTCTTTGTTTAGATTGTAGAATGAATCGGCCTTAGAAAATGTATATGATGCACAAGAAGAGAAGAATGCGTTTCATATACATGGGAGAAGAATCGTCGATGTTTTATATTTTTTCAAACTGAAAAGTCTTGACAATCACTTTCCTGGTTGCTCGATTACCAACTTGGTCTTCGAAATAGAACATCAATACAGATTTAAATGAAATGTACTATGTGTAATGAAACATTCAATCTACAAAAATAGAAGAAGAGGACGAGAAAATAAACTTTTGTTGCTGGTGTTATGAAAGTTGGCTCAGAGTACCAGCAATTGAATAAAATTACAAGTAAATATTCCAATGTTTAGTAAACGAACGTATCAAAAATACCACAATAAAGTTTGCAACAAGTTGAAGCTACAAAGGCTATGAAAATTGCAGTTGAGGAAGAGAAGAAAATTTCAATTTTCGAAGGAAATATTGATAGAGGCGGCTTTTTATTAATAACCGTTGCATGTGATGGAACGTGAGAAAAAGTTCATATAAAACAAAGTATAATTTATTATCGGGCGCGCCAATCATCATTGGCTACATTACTAGGAAGGAGCTCTGGATTTCCATAAAAATCATTATTGTAACATATGTGCTACAGGAACTGAAAAAAAAAACACGTTTGCTGCAAAAATCTTCTTTAGCACCTTCACAGGCAGCTATGTAATCAGACTCCATAGTTGAAGGCGAAACATTTTGCTGTCGTTTGCACCTCTGCTGTGTTTAAAAACTATTCCAATTCACGATATACTGCTAGAAGCCACTATCCCACTAGTGGAAGGGTTTTGCAACAGCGAGAAATTGTTTGTTATATAACAAGTTTAAAGCGGACGAATATGGTATTATTTTTAAAAGATTAATTAAGGCCCGTCCATAATAATACTTGAAAAATTGAATACAAAAATCATTTATTGTGCAACGTCTGCAGCAAGCTACGTGATTTATCAAAAAATTGAAAGTAGGGTCGTCAGTTATAAGGAAAAAAATAGAGAGTAAAATTTTAAAAATAAGATGTGCAACAAATAAAGCGATTGATTATAGAAGGAAAGAAAACTGCAATGCAGATCTTAAAATTACAATTTTAAAGAAGGATATTTTAAATATTCCCAGCCACATATTTAGCGAGCACAAACAATGCTTAGAAGTAAATTATTTTTGTATAGCTTCATGTCAAGACGCCGAGAACAACATTCCGGCAAAGAAATAAGTAGGACTTTACGAGAAAATAAAAACATATTACTAATAAACAATATTGCTGGATTGTTGTTTGAACACCATATGGGATTAAATGTGAAACATTTTTAAAAGATATTAACTTTTGGAAGAAAGAAATCGAACGTAAATTAATTATTTTTTATACAGAATGCATTTTGCCGCAAATAATTCAGCCTCAAAAGCCAAAAGATACATTTAGGGCTTCTGCAAAAGCAAAATATTTTAACTAGATATTTTCTTTCGTTAAAAACAGGAAATTTAAGGAAGGAATGCAAGGTGCAGAAAGGATTAGAGAAAATTCATAATCTACATATAATTACAATTTGCGATTAAATAGGCCACGTTTTTTAGTATTTTTATGTAAATTGCTAAAAATGGTTCAAATCGTATTACATATCATATGGTATTTTTTTTTGTAAATTCGTTTTGGTATTTGCTACTAATATTAATTATATAAAATTGCTACAAATGGTTAAATACAATAATATGCAGTATTTTTTGTTTTGTCAGTATTTTAAATTATTTGCGTTGATATAAATATATTATTTCTACTTATTTTAATCATTGACTGTAGTAATAGAAAAAAAGGATTTATTCACTTGGTCACAATTATTTAAAAAAATAAATAAAAACAAATTGAAAATAATAAATTACTAATGTAACGTATGTCAGAATGTCACAGTAGCTAAAAGAGAAAATAATTAATGACTTATTTTTATATTTTTTTATTTAATTCATTGACTGCAATATAAAAATCCTTCTAGGAAAATTATTTAATTTTAAAAAGGTATTATACAAAGGCCAAATATCAAAAAGAATATTGAAATATTATATTAATGATCGACGGTGCACGTAGTGCGTAGAATTGTGTAGTAGAGAGATTGTGGCGGGGATTGTGTAGTGCACGGATAAAAAAGATATCATATAGAATTAAGTAAGTATCTATATCTCATAAGTGGATCAGCCGATCAGCGTTCATTAGTGCAGAGCACGAGGGAGCATACGCTAAGCTGCGAGGATCTTAGACACTTTTTTGAATAGGTGCACAAGAAAAGGAAGGCGGAAGGAAGTAAAAAAAATATTTATTTCTCTGGAATATTTGGCACCATATGAGCATTTCACCCAAACAATTCCTTTCCCATTATCAATTATTTTATTTGGAGAAACAGCTACAAAGTAGAGCCGATGGAGGATAAATTAGAAAAATATTTGATAAATTAATGAGATTAGAAGTTGGGTTTGAAAATACGAAAATAAATAAATGATATAAGAGAAATAAAAAAAATCCTAAAGGAAACGAGATGGGAGGAAGAGAAGCCTGAACTAATGAATAGATTTTCCAACTGTGTTATTTGTTTTGAATGATGTCAATGTCGATGATGTTTTTATTTACCATTTTGCCAATTTTGTAACTTTTGTTGCCTGTGTAGGTAAGGGATATATATGTTTTATTTTCTGTGTTTTAATTTACGGGGTATATTTCGTTAATTACTTGTTTATTGATTTATTGTAATTATGTTAATATAACAATAACGTTTAATTACCATTTTATCAAAAATTTTGCACAAAAAATCATTAACATATAGGAGGCCAAAAATATATTTAATCGATTAGTTCTATAACCTTTGTTTGTATTTGTAACATCTCGATTTGTGTCACTACTTATTTATTGGCATTGATAAAAAATTTTCTTGTAGAATTCAGTTTAGGAAAATACAAGTAGGCATTATTATTATTATCCGTTATTACGGCCGAAATGAGGAATAGTGGGCGAATTTCCAATGGCAAATGTATAATTATATTTTTTTATTATCACTACCATTAACTACGGGTGTGAAGTTACCAATAGATTTCGCCAATAGATCATAAAAACTTTGAAAATCAATATTTTGCATTAATTTCTTCACTAAAGCATTCAGCATAATCTCTTCTAGAGGTTGGAATTAATAAACGCAATTTTCAACCCCTTTCGACCCCCTAAACAACCCCTTTTCTCTCTATTTCTTAATTTTCTCTATGTGTTCCCTGCTCAAAAAACATTACTTTTTCACCTAGATATACTCCCCATATACCTTTTAATAACTTTAAAAAGAAAAAACTTTCACACCTCACCCCCAATCCCCATAAAAAAATATAATAATAATTTTACTCCATTTTTTTTTTTTTAGAAAAAAAAGTCTTAATATTCCTTTAATTTACGCAAAACAACATGTAGAATAAAACAAAATATTCAAAATAAAAAACCACCCCTCCCCCATTCATTCCAAAAATTAATTATAACATCATTCACAACAAATTATAAATTTTAAGTAATTGTTCGTTCTTTCACACAAAATATTTTTGTACAGTTGAATTCTCCATACACAATCTGTTCATTTTAAAAAAAATATTTTTCACACCGGACTTACCCCACTCCCTATAAATTAAAAATCGAAAAATCACATGTTTTCGATAAATAATTAATTATCACCACTTGTTCCCTTCTCCATAGAAAATCTTTTTATAGAGTTGAATTCCCCATACATTAATTGATTATTTTCAACTAAAACATTTTTCACACTACACTTCCCCCACCCCCAAATAATTGCAAATGAAAAATCCGATGATTATTATAATTAATTACTTTTCAGTAGTTGCTCCCTCTAATTTTGAAAGTATTTTTAAACATTTGTATTCCTCATCCATCATTTGTTCATATTTCACAAAATATATTTTCCTACCTAACTTTTCCCACCTCTAAATAATGATTATTGTCCTTATTCGATTTTTCTTGATAATTAGTTTTCAGTAATTTTCACATCGAATGAAGATAAATTGTGAATAATAATAACAATACAAGTTAGAATATTGAATAATTGTTTTATTGAGGAAAAAGTAAAAAAAAAGTTAAAAGTTAAATTACATTATTAATTTTATATTTTAACAAACTTATATATAGAAAGAAAAGGGATACAGTTTCTTAGCTGTAATAAAAATGAATAACTATTCCATTGTTTGCAGTTTTTTAATTGTTTCCAATTTCGTACACAGCAGTTCTACAGTTAAATGAAGTTTATTCGTTAAAATATTACCACTATATAATTTACGGATAGACAAATCTATTTGTTTGAAATATCTTCCAATAAATAAAGAAGTTTATTGAAATTGTTTTTTTTAAATCTTCTCGTCAGCGATTCTCTTATGAATGAATTCATTTACGGTCCGTATTGTTGACTTTCAAATGGACCGTAAATAAATAAATTCAATAATCGCAACGTGGATTGAAAACAAACGATTTTAGCATAAAACTTCACATTTCTAATGATTTGTGAAAACGAATGTTATTATTTTATCATACCATGTGAATTTTAGAAATTTCGGAAGTCCGGTAAGAAAAATATTTTTATTGAAAATAAACAACTAATGTATGATGAATTGAAATGTGTAAAAAGATTTTCTATGAAGGAGGGAACAATTAGTGAAAATTAATTATTTATCGAAAACATGTGATTTTTCGATTTTTATTTTATAGGGGTGGGGGAAGTCCGGTGTGAAAAATGTTTTTGTTGAAAGTGATCAATTAATGTATGGGGAATTCAACTGTATAAAAAGATTTTCTATGAAGGAGGGAACAATTGGAGAAAATTAATTATTTATCGAAAACATGTGATTTTTCGATTTTTAATTTATAGGGAGTGGGGTAAGTCCGGTGTGAAAAATATTTTTGTTAAAAATGAACAGATAGAGTATGGAGAATTCAACTGCACAAAAATATTTTGTGTGAAAGAAGGAACAATTACTTAAAATTTATAATTTGTTGTGAATGTTGTTATAATTAATTTTTGCAATGAATGGGGGAGGGATGGTTTTTTATTTTGAATATTTTGTTTTATTCTACATGTTGTTTTGCGCAAATTAAAGGAATATTAAGACTTTTTTCAAATAAAACAAAAATGGAGTAAAATTATTATTATATTTTTTATGGGGGTTGTGGGTGAGGTGTGAAAGTTTTTTCTTTTTCAAGTTATTAAAAGGTATATGGGGAGTATATCTAGGTAAAAGTAATGTTTTTTGAGGAGGGAACACATAGAGAAAATTAAGAAATAGAGAGGAAAGGGGTTGTTTAGGGGGTCGAAAGGGGTTGAAAATTGCGTTTATTAATTCCAACCTCTAGAAGAGATTGTGCTGAATGCTTTAGTGAAGAAATGAATGCAAAATATTGATTTTTAAAGTTTTTATGATCTATTGGCGAAATCTATTGGTAACTTCACACCCGTCCAATAACTTCATTCGATTTGCAATGCATTGATTATAAAAAATAAAAAATATCAAAGATGCATATACTAAAACAAAATTAAAGACGAAAACATTATAATTTTCTAATCATTATGATTCATATTTATTTCTTTTTAATTATATCTGGCAACATTGAATTTTTAAATAAATCGGTTAATTTTTTTCCATTTTCGTTTTCCAGAAATCGTCATTTTTTAAATTGGTTTCATAAAAAATAGGGGTGTCATTATTAACATATACAATAAATAACACCATTGTCTATTTGTATGTGTATTTGCCCTTGAACTTATAAATAAAAACACAATTTTATATTGAAAATACGCTATATAAAGTAAATAATAATTATGATTTCTTTTCATTATTTTCTTTTAGACATCTACTAAGCATGTCAAGTTTCTTTTTGACGCTTATTCTAAGATCAATCCAACTTTGGAAACTTTCGAGAGACATTTTACTTCAACTATGCCATCGTTATCAATCCAACTTGACGAAAATATATATTTTTTTCAATCAAAATAAAATCACTATAATCAATCTGGAGATGCTCTAAGAAAAGAATGCTTCAAATTGAAAAAAAAAATACTTGGATTAACTTTAATTTCTGTAACTACCTCGAAATAAGTGATCGCTACCACCTTATGTATTTTTTCGTAATCCGTACTAATATTTGTAAAACCTTTTGGAGATAATATTTTTCAAACTAAATTCAACGGATATGTTTGGATGCAAAATTTGAGACAATTAATTTTAAATATTGCTACCAATATTTCTTAGTTACTATTATTCATTATTATTTTGTACATGTTTTCTAAATTTTTATTCTTTTATCGCACAATGGATCCGAGCCGCTGGAAGTCGCACACATCACGTTAGCTCGCTCGCATTTCGCAGCCATGAGGAGGGTTCTGATAAGAACTCCTTTGAGGTCCCGCCCCACCGCGGCAAGCACCGAGTCGCGGTCGAATATCTTGCGCTACCCTCCGCGCCCCGCACACCGCTGTATCATTTAAATTTGCGGACGCGGCTAAAATTTGCGGAAGTCTTTCGTTAGTGTTAACCCCAATCTCATTATCGATCCAGGTAAGTGATGTCACTCATACTTTCTGATACACCACGTGCTTCCCGAGAGCTACCCTTCGTTAAAAACTAAATTTATTCAAGAGACTTTATTTTACTTGCGAATAATTTCTCCTATCTCTCGTAGCTCTCATGCACCTCGTTAATTACCCCCGTTGATGAAGGTTTGAGTTGGCAATTTTACCTTACCTTATTTAGTTTATTTAGTATTTTTTTCAATTTGTAACCGTCACTTTTGCACCCCTTTTTCATTGCTTTGCTAGAACACTAACGGATGATTTGCCCCCTTTTTTCGCGTATTTTCGCTAACCTTAACACGGCACGTGTTATTTCTGACGATTATGTAATTTCGGTATGAATTTGTAATCGCCATATTTGATTTATTTGTTATGTACCCTCGCTTTGTGCAATTTCGCTAATCTTAACGCTATATGTGTTACTTCTGACGATTATATAATATCGGTATGAATTTTGTAATCGCCATAAATACATTGTTTTATTTTATACTGCATTGAATTATTCTGTGGTTTTTCGTTAATTTTGTTATCTGTTACCTTTGTTTGCTTATAGAGTTGCATTCTGTTAATTAATTCAGTTATTAATTGCATAATTCACTATTTTTTGCGTTAAATACTTTAAGAATTTTATGTAGAGTTTGGAAATGAGCCAATACCTTGGTTTGTTTGTAGAGTTGCATTCTGTTAATTAATTAATTTGTTAATTAATTCAGTTATTAATTGCATAATTCATTTATTTTTTGCGTTAAATACTTTACGAATTTGATGTCTAATTTATAATCCATTAATTCTTTTTTTCTATTGTTTTACTTTTATCTTTTTGTCTTAATTTTCGTACTTGAGTTTAAAATATATGCATGAATTTTCAATCTGACTTTTCCTTCTGAATACCTTGTCACCTAGCAAGCTGTGTGGTTATCTATTTAAAATATATACGATCTATCCTAGATAATTTTGTTCCAGTTGTTAAAAATAATATTGTTTGAGAAACAGTCTTTTACTTTACACTAAGCACTTGTTAGCATAAATTCTAACCGGATCTCGAACAATTAATGTATTACTTCTTTCGAATGGATAAATTGGATTGATATTGCTTGTTGTTCCTCTTCTGTTATCTAAAATTGTAAATATAATTTATGTATCGAATGTTGACGTGACCAGGTATAAAGTGCGCGTTATTTTTAACTTTTTAATTAGTTGAGCTATACAGCAATATTAAAAAAAATCGTTTGCTGAAAAATCCTAACAATTAAATACACATATTAATGGTCTATGTCTACTATATATAATTTTATATTTACTTTCGAAAAAAAGTTTTCTACATGCTGATTTGGCATTTGTGTATTTGTTATTTAATTTAGAATACTACACTTCTCCTTTTATTTTTTTTTTTATTATTTTACTGGACTCATGCCAAACGCGTCCTTCCAAGAATTATAATATGCCATCGTATTCCTTAAAATTAAATAAATGTGATTAAGTAAATATAAAGATACCACAAACTTATTACCTTACCTTCATTGTACCAGTTATACCTGCTCTCATGTTATAGGACCCTCTTTCGCATAAATTTAATCGTTTTCCAATATTAAATCGGCACAACATTGACATAAATAATTCTGCTCGATTATTCGTCTCGCTATCAATTAACATGCCCGCTTTCCGTATGAGACCATGTAATGTACCCTAATGGTATTTATGTATAATATTTATATATTACATTTCGTGAAAACAATTTTTTTATACTGTATATGCCAGTTTTTGAATTACACACCTGCGCGCGCCATCTAACGCCGCACAAAGGAAATGTATTTTATGTTGGCTAGACATAAGAGATTTTAGGGGAGCTATGTTCAGGTTAAAAAAAAATCATGGAGAATGATTAGAAGATTAAGGTTACGTTACGTTATGTGAAATTCCGACTAATTTCAATCTCCACGAAGTCACTTACAAACCTTGTATTAAAAAGTCGAGACAAACGAGCTTCTGTTTAATTTACTGCCGGAATCCTCACCTACATGTTCTCTCAAATAATCTTTACAAAATCGATATCAGATTTCCAATATTGCCATGAGCATTTTCATAAATTGCTCTTTGAGCGATCTTTTGAAGATTTTTAATATGTGTATCCGTTAGTAGTTTCCTAGCCCTAAACGGTTCAATTTTTGTATCGTTTTTAATTGTGTGTAATTTTTGCTATGATTTTTAATTATATAGTTGGTGTCTATTTTTACCACCTAAAAAGGGTTTTGTCACTTTTTATTTTTATCTCCATTAATTTACTTGAATTATCAGAATAGAATAAAATTAAAGTGCATGTATTATTTATTTGCCGTATTTCTTAGGCGTTTGTTTATATTTTTTTAATTAAAAAAAAAATTACAGTTAAAAATACTAATAAAAAATCAGTAATATTTTTATTTTGTCCACGCAATTCAATTAATAGAGATATTTATTATTATCAAATCATTCTCCTGAATTTTAAAACTGTGGAATCTCCAAACTTCTTATATTTGATACCATGATCTTTATTACACTTTGAGAAACCTTCCACAATTATGTGAGCTTTCATATGTTACCGGCGATTAATTTTTAATCGTCGCTAACAAAATTAAAATTTCGGATTTTAATTTTTCTTGTATAAAATGAGAAAGAAGATAGATTATACATTAGTGTAATTCTTTCAAATTGCAGCTTAACGGTTATTGGAATTTGAGAATTCTCTGGAAATGATTATCTTGTTTACGATAATTACTTTTCAGTGAATTTTTTGCCAACGGTCACGTAGTCCTCGAAAAAACATCCCTACTCCAGACGATTTTCGGCGTTTAAATACGGGATGCATCCACTTAGATCTTCAGTCCACTCTGATGCTGTACAGGGGGTAGTATGTGGATTCAAGAGGGACTTTTGTTTCTCGAAATTTAATCTTCTCTCTGAGACTCTGACCGACGCAGATGCCACTTGTTCCAGACGTCGTTCGTGACAGAAGAAGTCGACTTCAGGACCAGTGCTTCCTGAAGTCCACCGACGTCGAGCTTCACGGTTACTGGTGTAACCGTCTCGATGCTACATCGACGCTACCAGTGTAGTGTCTTTTGCTATTGTCGGATCCAGTCCAGTTCAGAAACCTGCCGACTCCAGGAAATTCAGCCCGACGCCGACGTTAGCCGTTCCGTCGTCGTTCCTGCAGTCAACACCGACGCCGAGCATCTAGGCTGCCAGTACAACCGCTTTGACGCAAACACTACACGGGTAGTGTTTGTTTCTGCCCCTGGATCCAACCCCGACGCAACAACTCACATACACCGACACCGATCACAGGACGCCGAGCTCCCGCTTGAACGCCGCCTCCATTCAGACGCCGAGGCCACCTCAGGTCTACCCATTATCTGACTTGTACACTGTGTGAATGCTCTCTCTGTTCTCTTGTTTTTTTGTTGCTAATTTTGTAAATAAATTATTTAAAAGCCAATTGTGTTTTTCTTGCAAATAATACAAAATTTATTTCCGATTCGAACACAACATTTTTTTTGTGTTTTGTCCTATTATAACATTCTAAAAGTATATTTACATGTATATGCTGTTTAATCATTTAATATTATAATTTTTCCACTCCAGAAGCTGCATTATTGATGTGTCCATAACTTCGCTTAGACCAGCCACAATCTAATACACTGTAATCCAGGGAATTCCATCATAATCTATTTGTCTGTTTTCAATTGCTAGACGTGGCAATTTTGATATCTTCGATAAAAGAATTGCTATAAACCGTTTTTTTTTATATATAAATGTATGAGACATTAATTTTTAAATTACTTCTCTAAGTTCATCTTGAACTTTGTAAAACATATTTGCAGATTTTTAAGGAATATTCCTTACCGTCAAATGCTACTTCATATTCACATTTAATGAAATGTTCAGCCACCATTCATCTAGCGTATGAATAACTAGTGATGGCCATTTCGGTTTTTCGAACCTCATCAGACTAGTGTGTTCCATGTGTAATGTCTTGATGAAGGCGACCGAACAGAAATTGTGTCATATTTGTAGGTAATTCCTACAGATAACGTTCCCCAAACGGCAGATTTATTGATATTATCGGAATCGCTATTTTCTGAAAAACACGAATAAGTTTTTTTGGTATGTGTTGCACTTCAAGGTGACAGAACATAATAATCTAGATTTTTTTATGAAATTGAGGATTAAGACGTACAATATCGAGCATGGATTTCCGATACTTGAATAATATTACAGGTATAAAAGTCAGTGTTAAAATTCGCCGACCATAATCATTGTTTTTGGATTTTTCATTTTGAACTGCTAATTTCTCTTGCATAATAGTAAAATTAATGTAATTGTAAAGAATTATTTAATTTTGTTATATTATGCTAAGACTATATTATTTTAAGAATATATTTCAAAAGAAATAATTAAAACATATTTACTCGTTATAATGCTCTTCACTAATCCATGGGTTTTCCAGAACGAAAGCGTCAAATGGTTAATCTGAAGATGTAGGTAATCTAAAATATAAATGTGAAAACTATGACAATGTTGACTTCAATCGTACTCAGAGTATAGATTCATGTAAATAATATTCATAATAATAGGGTTTTATAAAGATCATAAATTTATAAAAATTCTGGATACGCATACATAAGGAAATGCAGTATAAACAACTTTGTATGTGTGTTTCATTTTAATGAAATATATGTATAGGTACTGTTTACGACTATACATTGTATTTTAATGCTCTTTTGGTTCTGCTTGCCTAACCACGTTTATAATTTCCCTTAGGCATTTTATAAAATTATTGAAAAACACGAAGGCCCGGTTGTATAAAGCTTCATCAACTCTAGCGATTCGCTAACATGATGCTGACGTATCGCTAAGCGCATTTTGTGTTGTATAAAACTATTTCAGCCATATTTGACGCATTGCTAGTTGATAATATGTTAACGTTACGTTAAGTCCACTTTTGTGTTTTATAAGGAGCTAACATAACGTCAACGTATCGTCAAGTGAGAGTAAGAATTAAAAAAGGAAATTTGCGAATTATTTAAATTAAAAGAACGGTAATTATTAAAAATGTTTTTTTTTTTATTTCTAATTAATGATAATATTAATAGCAGAAAATATCAATATCCAGTTTATCTTCATTGAATTTTGAGAATGAGGAAGAGTCAAGACCTCTTCGTCGACCCAGGCGTTTTCTTTCAAGAAATAATCTGTATGCCATCTACGATGAGGAAGATTTTAGACAAAGATACAGAATCTAACACTTCATTTTCCGTTGGATACTCGCTTATGTTCACTTCCTGTTTAATATCTATTAATTCATTTGTATTATTAATTTCTTGGTTTTCTCGCACTAACATCCGCATTATCAGGTATCATTTGATTCGTGTGCCGTTTCCACAAAATATCGCCACATTTAATTTCGAATAAATTAATTCCTAATTTTTTTACAATTTTTCCACTGTGGTTTAACAAATCTGTAATCTTTTACTAATACATTCTGGCCAACTATGAAATTCATTTTTCTTTCCCCCTTAAAATAATGCCAAGAGCGCAATCTTGATTAAATTTCATATTATTTTTAGCTGTATTGAAAGTTTTATTTTTGCGAGTAACATTATTCAGT
Source organism: Philonthus spinipes (assembly GCA_963082785.1). Lineage (NCBI taxonomy): Eukaryota > Metazoa > Arthropoda > Insecta > Coleoptera > Staphylinidae > Philonthus > Philonthus spinipes. The sequence continues at coordinate 22,598,058 of OY720308.1, forward strand.
TTAATTAAATCTAATCGAGTTCGGAAAGGTCTTTCTAACATTAATCTAGCTGGTGATTCTCCTGTACTACAATGTTCTGCGCATCGGTAATTTATCAAAAATCTGGGAATTGCTAAGTCAAAATCTATATGTTTATTACTTCTACTCCCTTTTATCAAAAATTGCTTTACAGTTTTTACACTGTTTTCTGCGGCTCCATTCGAAGCTGGGTGATACGGTGGTGAATTTATAAATTTAGTGCCATTATTTTGTAAAAATAATTTGAATTCGCTTGACGTAGGCTGCGTGCCGTTATCTGACACTGACGTTTTGGGTATTCCAAATCGAGTAAATAGCTCTCTCAATTTTACTACTAGTAATTTTATGCATTGGAAAATCCTCGATCCATTTCGAAAATGCATCGATCACTATTAAAAAATATTTACTTTGAAAAGGCCCTAAAAGTCGATATGGATTCTTTCCCAGGAATTGGCCAACACTGCATTGGAGATTTTGCAGGATTACTTCTTGATTGTTGGCAAATCTCACATTTTTTATTAAATTTTCGATGTCCTTATTTAATGAAGGCCACCACACATATGCGCGGGCTAGTGATTTTGTTTTCACCATACCTAGGTGTGTATTGTGTAATTCATCTAAAATTTGCCTTCTTAAGGGTTCTGGTATGACCACTCGGTATCCTAATACTAAAATATCATTTTCTAAATTGAGATCGTTTTGTCTTAAAATGTAAGGTTTCATTTCTTCCTACCGTTTTACATTTATAAGCCAACCATTTTTAAGATTTTTTTTTAAATTTTCAATAATAATTTATCATTATTATATGCGTTTTGAATTGCATTAATATCTAACGGTAACTCAGAATTTTCTTTAATATAATTTATGTAATTAAAATTTGATTGTAATTCTTCATATTTTCCTTTAACTGACAATCTGGATAAAAAGTCGGCATTATTATGTTCCGATTTTACAAATTTAATATTGAAATTGAATCAATTTAAAAATAATGCGTACCTTTGCAATCGGTTAGCTGCAGTGGTAGGAATACCACGTTTTAACCAAAGATTGACGTTAAAGGCATATGGTCAGTAATTAAGGTAAACTGACGCCCATAAAGGTATTGGTAGATTTTTTTACACCATACACAATAGCAAGAGCTTCTCAATCAATTTGAGAATAACGTTTCTCGGCAGCGTTAAGAGTACGAGAGCCAAAAGCTATCGGTCTCTCAATGCCTGTTTCCGGGTATACGTGTGATAAGACTGCACCTAGTTCGTACTGACTAGCGTCCACGGTTAACACTACTGGCAATTTTGGATCATAGTGCACCAAAAAATCATCTGACATTAAAATATCCTTAATTTTATTGAATGAATCCTGACATTCCTTTGTCCACTTCCAAGTTGCATCTTTTTTAATCAACATATACAATGTATGAACTATATTTAGTAAGTTTGGAATAAAACGGTTATAATAATTTACGGCACACAAAAAAGATTTTAATTGTGAGCACAGGAATATTTTTAATCGCATTTATTAAATTTGGTGACTTGTGTGACCCAAACTTGTCAATTACGTGACCCAAATAACAAATTGAATTTTTAAAGAATTCACACTTATCTTCCTTCATTGTGAGACCGACATTTTGTAAAATACCTAGAACCCTTTCAAGAATTTGTAAATGCATGTCTCGATTAACCCCAGTTACTAAAATGTCGTCCAAAAAGACACAAACACCATCAATTTTTCCTAGCAATTCCTCAATTATTCTTTGGAATTGAGATGACGCACTGTGTATACCAAATGGTAATCGATTATACAAAAAAGTACCCCTGTGTGTTGAAATAGCAGTTAGTTTCTTGGAGTGATCATCCAGCAACACCTGTTGGTATGCATGTGATAAATCCCATTTCGAAAACTGTACACCCCCCTGCAGCTTTGCAAATAATTCATCTATCCGGGGTAGAGGGTATCTGTCAATTTCTAAATTAAGGTTTTGTGATTTTGTAATCCCCGCATATTCGCACTGAGTTATCGTCTTTAACTATTGGAACAATGGGTGTGTCCCATAAACTATTTTCAATAGGTGAGATTATTTTATCTTGAATTAATCTGTCTAATTCTTTATCAACTTTATCTTTCAGTGAGTATGGCAAAACTCGAGCTTTAAAAAATTTAGGGGTTGCGTCCTTTTTTAATTTTAACGTAATTAAAATTAAATTTATTAAACGTTCCTAACTGATCACTAAACACTTTTGAATATTTATTTATTAAATAATTCTTTGTGTTATGTGGCTGGCATTGTAAACTATTTATTTCAGTAAATCCTAAATTAAATTCTTGGAGAAAATTTCTTCCCAACAGTATCTAATGGTTTAGTTCTCGTGGCTGTGGAGTGGCTATCGAGCGCGACCCAGGTGGCGGATAGGGGCATGCCACGATGCTTATGCGTTTTGGTTAGTGATGGCCATAAGCCCTCCTCCAGGTGTAAAACCCTGCGTAGTGGGGCAAAAGCCATCGCCGCGGACCAACTCCCCCCAATCTCGGCTGTAGTAACGTGGCCAAGGGACTTGCACGGGGCGCGTACTCTGCCAAGGTGCTATGCAGTCTGTAGACTTGCATACCCTTGTTATACCATGGTTCCTTTGCAGCTGACGTGGTCATGTCTCGCGGGCTGTGAGGGAATCGGGGGGTCTTAGCTTAATTGCTCGAACCAAGAGGAGAAAACCTCAATAAAAATCCTAAATCCTAAGGTGTGGAGCAGGCCGAGGGGATGCGTGGCTAGATAGAAGACTAGTTGATACTGTGACGACCTCCAGGGAGATGGCGACCCCTGGTTGCAAGTAGCCTTACCGGTATATCGCGGGGCTCTGCACCGGTGGACCTATTAATCCCTTGTTACTCGTGGGAACAATAATGAGTGAACTACAAAAAAACAAACAAAAAACAAACACGAACAGCGGGAGTGAAGGCGAAGTCCCACCCCAGAGGCGAGCGGGAGGGTCTCCGGACCCCCCATCGCAAACTAGCTCCGGAAGTAGGGTAGGGTCTCAGGACCCCCCACCTCCACAAAAGGGCCAGAAGGGAAGGGCATGCACCCCCCGCTGACCCACAAATCACCGCTCTTGGGGAGGGGCGGAACCGGCGGGACCACAACCGCTCGCCGTGCAAATAATAAAGTAAGCGGCGCCGAAGCTAGACGCCGTCAAGCACAAAGGAAGAGGGAACGTGATAATACCAGCGCGTCCCCTCGAGACCTAAAGAAAATAAAGGAGGCATCTCAACAACCTGGCACGATGTCATACCGGGAGGCTGCGCTGCAGTCACTCCGGGTGGCAATCTTAAATAATAAAAACCCTTATGGGAAACTCAACGAAGAAGAAGCCACCCTTCTGCAAAGCAGTCTAAGGGTGGCTCACCTTGCCAAATTAAAGACGACAACCGTAGGGAACTGGGCTCCAAGGTTTCGTGGACTCAAGTTCTCTGGGGAAATCCTAAGGATCAACTGCGATGACCAGGAAACGAGGGACTGGTTGTCACAGATAACAACTACTCTCACCCCGTGGGAGGGAGCCAAACTAAAGGTAGTTGGGATCGACCAACTACCTAAATTTAGGAACGCCTCCATGTGGGTGTCGGCAACGGCAACCATTTCGTACAGCAAAAAGGAGGACTTAATTGAGGAATTAGCCATTTTGAATCCTCAACACAACATTGGAGAGTGGCCAGTCTTCCACTACGAGAAGAAGGAGGAAGGCCACTTGCTGGTGTTGGGAATCCCTGAGGAGGAGGCAAACAGGATGGTGGAAAAGGAATCCAGTGCAGGTAATTTCCTGTACCTGGGTTTCTCAACCATTTTCCTAAAAATAGGTAAGGAGGAAGATGAGGAAGCCAAAAAAGAGGAGGATGTGACCCCACCACAGTCCCCAATGGAACATTCTACGCCGGTCTCAACCCCGGTGGCAGTAGATGAAATTAAGGACCGCACCATAGTCCCTAATCCACGAACTGAGGCGGAGATGGAGGTCGAGCTGAATCCCTTCACCTCAAAAACCCAGTAATCACATACAACTAATGTTTCCCCCCAAGGACAAGAACATAACAAGGGGAAACACAAATTAAGGTAAGCGTAATACATATACTTATATATATTACATACTACTACCTACCTACTAACACTCTATCTGCAACTAACAAAATGGCCCAACAAACTTACACAGTAATACAGGCGAACCTACAACAATGCAGACTGGCAGTAACTACGCTCTGCAAACACCTAATGGAGAACAAAAACACCATTGCTCTAGTTCAGGAGCCATGGATAGTAAGAACGAAGATTGCTGGGTTTAGTCAACTACCTGGCAAGCTAATTTACGATAGTAACACAGACAGGCCCAGAACAGGCATATATATATATATACCTCCCCACATTAAAGGACACCTGGTAATGGACCTAACATGTGGGGATCTAACAGTAGCCAGGCTAGATGATGACCTCTTCATAGCCTCGGCCTACCTACCGTACGACTCGCAGTACCGCCCACCTACGCAAGAGCTAGCAAGGCTAGTGTCGTACTGCGAATCGAAGGAGAGGAAACTGATTATAGGGTGTGACGCCAATGCGCATCATTCACCTTGGGGTAGCACCGATACCAATAAAAGAGGTGAGGCACTACTGGAATATCTAGTGGGATAAGACGTTCATAAACGCGATAAGACAAGAGGTGATTGACATAACACTTGCCTCTCAAAACATAATGCACACCCTAAGAGAATGGAAAGTGCACAGTGAGATAACCATGTCAGATCATAGATGGCTAACTTTCAAACTGTCTATGAATAAGTGCACAACAAACACGAAACACAGAAACCCCCGTAGGACAAATAAGGATCTGTATAAGAAACTTCTGGAGGTCTCTTGCGACCGAATATACTCCGACTACTCCTATAGTAACATAGCCGAGATTGAAGAGGCCACAATAGAACTTACTAGAGCAATTCTAGAGGCTTACCACGAGGCTTGCCCAACTAGTGCCCCTAAAAGAGGAGGGCAGACATCGTGGTGGAACAAAAATCTAGAAGACATGAAGAAAACAGCCAACAAATTATTTAACAAGGCGAAAAATAGTAGGAAAACAGAGGATTGGAATGCCTACAAAGTGCACCTACGAAGCTACAAAGCTGAAGTAAGGAGAAAACAAAGACAGGCCTGGAGGCAATACTGTGAGGACATAGAATCTACCAGTGTTGCGGCTAGACTAAAGAAAGTGTTATCCAAGGATCCGCACTACCTCGGTAAAATTAGAAAAGGGAATGGCACATACACTTTGAACGAGACCGAAACCCTTCAGATAATGCTGGAGACACACTTTCCAGGAAGTAAGATTGTCAATAATGAAGATCTAATGCTGAACTCTGACAACACACTCAAAGACAGTAGAGTAAATGACAGGTTGGCGTCAGAAATCACATCAATAAAGATCATAGAGTGGGCTAATCACTCATTCAAATAATATAAATCCTCAGGGCCAGATGGCATATTTCCAGCTCTGCTACAATGGGCACCCAGGGAGTTAATGAGAATTCTACATGAAATATTCAAAGGATGCCTAATTCATGGCTACATTCCAACAACATGGAGGAAGACGAAAGTCATATTTATACCTAAGCCATGTAAAAATGACTACACGGCTGCGAAAGCCTTTAGACCAATTAGCCTCTCATCATTCTTATTAAAGACGATGGAGAAACTATGCGACCGGCACATCAGGGATCACACACTCAGGTGCCGACCATTACATAAACAACAACATGCCTACACAGCGGGCAAAGGAACAGAATCAGCTCTGCATGCCGCTGTGACAAGAATAGAGCAAGCTCACATCAATAAAATGTCAACATTAGGTACATTTATAGATATCGAAGGGGCCTTTGACAAGGCATCATTCAGAAGCATACAGCACTCGTTAAAGGCAGCTGGAGTCGATGACATGCTAAGTAACTGGATAAATAACCTGCTAAACAGTAGACAGGTGATATTGACACTAGCAGACAAGGAAATACAGGCACATGTCACTAGAGGTTGCCCTCAGGGTGGTGTATTATCACCTCTCCTATGGTCAATACTAGTAAACGATCTGATAGCAAAACTAAATAACCAGGGATACTTCACGATAGGTTACGCGGACGACCTGGCAATACTACTTAATGGTAAATATGAGAACTTCCTATGCAACAGAATGCAGGAAGCACTAAGTATAGTAGAGAACTGGTGTAACTACAACGCGCTTGCAGTCAACCCTACGAAGACAGAGGTAGTATTATTCACCAGGAAGCATAAAACTGATGTAATGATACTACCAAAATTATTTAGCACCAGACTAACCCTAGCAAAAGAGGTAAAGTATCTCGGAATCCTGCTGGACCCTAAGCTAAGTTGGGCAAACCATATAAAACACAAAACGGACAAGGCAAGCCGGGCCTTTTGGCAATGCAAAAGAGCCATAGGCACTACGTGGGGATTATGTCCCAGAATAGCACTGTGGATCTACACAGGAATAATAAGACCAATGCTGGAGTATGGGGCCATTGTATGGTGGCCCAGAACAGACAAAAAAGCAGCGAAGGCAAAACTTGACCATATGCAAAGGCTTGCCTGTATGTGCACAATAGTGGCATTCAGGACAACGCCTACAGCTGCGATGGAAACACTACTCTGCCTGACACCTATTGATCTTCATATCAAGGAGGTGGCAAGGCTAACAGCAGTGAGACTTAGAGCCATGGGCACATGGTCAAGATTAAATATGACTGAAGGGCGCACTGGATCTGATGACCCCCACATTCAACTTCAACAGTAGATATGGAATAATCAAGAATAGTTCATCAGTAGAAGAGGTGTGCACCATATATACTGATGGATCGAAAACACGAACCGGTTGTGGCGCTGGGGTGTTCTCTAGTGCATTGAACATAAACTGCTCGATTCCCCTGGACGAGCATGCCACAGTGACACAGACGGAAATATATGCGATCATGAAGTGCGCCAATACTATTCTGGAGAGAAACCAGTAGGTATGGCGGCACCTTGGCCAGACAGCCTTGAGACTGCCTGTCCAAGAATGCCCGCCATGAGGGAAGGTAGTGAGGGGGGGGGGTGGGTGTAGGTGATGGTGGTGGCGATAGAGGTGGTAGGGGGGTGATAGGGGTAGTTGTGGCTTGATGTGGTGCGAGGGGTGGTAGGGGTGAGTGGGGGGTGGTAGGGGTAAGTGGGTGTGTAGGGATTGAGGTGGGCATCTTCTTTTTATCTAGTCATCTTCTTATCGGCGCTCCACATAACACCCCGGGACGCGCACCTGGGCGGCAAATCCATGAGTACGAGAGAGAATTTTCAGAGAAGAAAGAGTGAGATGGAGAATCCAATGTTGCCAACCCCATAAATTTATTAATATTTCCAAGTTGGTAATGACGTTATTCCCTTTTGTCAGTAACATTTTATTCGCGCCTAAATTCAAATTCACCAAGTATCAATGATTTTGTTGATTTTTATTTAATTAATATTTTTTATTCTCAACGCGATTCGAACCTGCGTCTATTGCGATGTTTTAGTTTACGAGTCGGAAGCTTTAATCACTGAGCCAATAGAATAGCTGATAAGAAACGCGTTAAATGTTGTAGATTTGATAGCACACTCATAGGACGTAATAATTCGCAAATTCATTTTGAATTAAGACCCTCGTGTAAGGTATTATTGGAAAATATTTTTCTCAAGGAATTCAAATATGCAAACAGAAAATTTATAAATCTGATTAAGGAATAATTTGGTTTAATTATTAATGTACGGAATTTTAAGTGATATATAAATGAGTGAAGAAATGAAGTTAAAGTTACCAGAAAAATCTTGCGAAATAAATTTCATCAATAACAAGAAGCCTGAAGAAATGATAAGAAATTCTTGAGAACAATGACCACAAGTTACTGAGTTGTATTTGGTTAAGTAGTGACCCTAATAAATGATAAGATTGAGGTTAAGAAGAAAAACTAAGAATTCACCTCACAGATCACATAGGACATCCGTTCACCACAAGAGACAATCACCGACTGATTACTTAATTGTAAGACACTAATATAAAAGGGTCTACGGAGCATGCGCAGTAGATTGGATAGAATTCCAAAAATTGATAATTATCCATGCAATGGATGATGTAAAAAATATTGAGTAGCTCCGCTGATAGAGGTAAATATTCACACGATCAAAAGACAGATCTAGAAAACTGATAAGACACTAATATAAAATGTGGAGTATGCGCGGTAGCTTGAGATGATAAATTTCTTTAAGCGAGATGGAAGTAAGATAATAAAGACGGTACACTTAAAATGATCATTACTTATTTCTTCCTGGGTGATATGCTGTTCATTTCCTGTTGGAGTGAATACGAAACTAGATTTTATTTCAATGGTCTCATCCTACGTGTCTTCAGATGTAGAGATTAAGTATGGAAATATTTAATAGATATATTTTTCGGTGGTTATCAGAATTTGTATGCGATTCTTCCGGTGCGATTGCTATAAAATATTAACTCGCCAAAAATACCATTTATTTCAATGGAAGGATTGACTATCATATCAAACAGTTCTTGGGGTTGATTCACAATAGATGTTTTGGGTTGGTTTTCCCTCTGTCCTAGCTTACCCCAAAAAGAATTTAAAATTAATTTTGCTAAACATCTTAAACCGGGGTTATTTAAAATTTCTGCAAACTCGAGGCGACCACCTTCATTTTCAAAAAATTCTTCGACGAATGCATCCTTCTCCTCTTGCGTTTTCTTGTTAGAAGGCCACCCTGAAGCTTGCGTTTTGTACTTGATGAATTTGTTCATCATTTCCGTGAACAAACCACCAGTCTTTGTTGTGGGGTCATACTGCATTGATTGGTAATTCCAAATTTCTTGAATCTCCAACATCTTGTACCCCACTTCCAACGCTTTCTGGACCTCTTCTATAACCCATGTTCCATGAAGAGCCCTTTCACTTTCATTGTGATTACAGTCAATGTCCATATCCAATTGTTCACCACATGTGCGACACAATACAAACATTAATTTATTATTCATTTTAGCGGGGAGCACGGGGTGATATAAGTTTTGGGGAGGAAGCATTGAACATTTAATTATTCCGCAACTAACACTCAGATCAATTTTCGCGCACTCTTCGTGTCCAACAAGTACTTCTGGATGTCCAATAGGGAATCGGCCGTACTTGCACGCCCAGGGGTATAAGGAACAAATGTCAATATACCTGATTTTTTCACCAGGAGTTGCCGCGTAATATTCTTTACAGTTTCCTGTTCTTCCCCCATAGAATGCATCACGTGGATTAAGAGGCGTCAAATATACAAGAGGATGATTCTCAGTAAATTGTGAAATTTCAGGAATGTCTTTAAACCATTTTTTAGCTCTCTTTACGTGATTTGTGCACGATTTCAAATATTATTTATAATTTTTTTGAACCTCACTTACTTCACACTCTGTTCACTTTTGTGTGTGACACATATCACTGAGATACTACTAAACCATTTTTTAACTCTCTTTACGTGATTTGTCCACGATTTCAAAAAATCATTTTTTTGTATCTCACACTCTGTTCACTTTTACACAATGTTGTCTGACACATAACACTTATAGACTCGTAAACCATTTTTTGGCTCTCTTTACGTGATTTGTGCACGATTTCAAAAATTAATTTTTTTGTACCTCACTTACTTCACACTCTGTTCACTTTTGTGTGTGACACATATCACTGAGATACTACTAAACCATTTTTTAACTCTCTTTACGTGATTTGTCCACAATTTCAAAAAATCATTTTTTTGGATCTCACACTCTGTTCACTTTTACACAATGTTGTCTGACACATAACACTTACAGACTCGTAAACCATTTTTTAGCTCTCTTTACGTGATTTGTGCACGATTTCAAATATTAATTTTTTTGTACCTCACTTACTTCACACTCTGTTCACTTTTGTGTCTGACACATATCACTGAGAGACTACTAAACCATGTTTTAACTCTCTTTACGTGATTTGTCCACGATTTCAAAAAATCATTTTTTTGTATCTCACACTCTGTTCACTTTTACACAATGTTATCTGACACATAACACTTACAGACTCGTAAACCATTTTTTAGCTCTCTTTACGTGATTTGTGCACGATTTCAAATATTAATTTTTTTGTACCTCACTTACTTCACACTCTGTTCACTTTTTTGTCTGACACATATCACTGAGAGACCACTAAACCATTTTTTAACTCTCTTTACGTGATTTGTCCACTATATAAAAAAATCATTTTTTTGTATTTCGCACTCTGTTCACTTTTACACAATGTTGTCTGACACATAACACTTACAGACTCGTAAACCATTTTTTAGCTCTCTTTACGTGATTTGTGCACGATTTCAAATATTAATTTTTTTGTACCTCACTTACTTCACACTCTGTTCACTTTTGTGTGTGACACAAATCACTGAGATACTACTAAACCATTTTTTAACTCTCTTTACGTGATTTGTCCACGATTTCAAAAAATCATTTTTTTGTATCTCACATTCTGTTCAGTTTTACACAATGTTGTCTGACACATAACACTTACAGACTCGTAAACCATTTTTTAGCTCTCTTGACGTGATTTGTGCACGATTTCAAATATTAATTTTTTTGTACCTCACTTACTTCACACTCTGTTCACTTTTGTGTGTGACACATATCACTGAGATACTACTAAACCATTTTTTAACTCTCTTACGTGATTAGTCCATGATTTCAAAAAATCATTTTTTTGTATCTCACACTCTGTTCACTTTTACACAATGTTGTCTGACATAACACATACAGACTCGTAAACCGTTTTTTAGCTCTCTTTACGTGATTTGTGCACGATTTCAAATATTATTTTTTTTGTACCTCACTTACTTTACACTCTGTTCACTTTTGTGTCTGACACATATCACTGAGATACTACTAAACCATTTTTTAACTCTCTTTACGTGATTTGTCCACGATTTCAAAAAATCATTTTTTTGTATCTCACACTCTGTTCACTTTTAGACAATGTTGTCTGACACATAACACATACAGACTCGTAAACCGTTTTTTAGCTCTCTTTACGTGATTTGTGCACGATTTCAAATATTAATTTTTTTGTACTTCACTTACTTCACACTCTGTTCACTTTTGTGTCTGACACATATCACTGAGAGACTACTAAACCATGTTTTAACTCACTTTACGTGATTTGTCCACGATTTCAAAAAATCATTTTTTTGTATCTCACACTCTGTTCACTTTTACGCAATGTTGTCTGACACATAACACTTACAGACTCGTAAACCATTTTTTAGCTCTCTTTACGTGATTTGTGCACGATTTCAAATATTATTTATAATTTTTTTGAACCTCACTTACTTCACGCTCTGTTCACTTTTGTGTGTGACACATATCACTGAGATACTACTAAACCATTTTTTAACTCTCTTTACGTGATTTGTCCACGATTTCAAAAAATCATTTTTTTGTATCTCACACTCTGTTCACTTTTACACAATGTTGTCTGACACATAACACTTACAGACTCGTAAACCATTTTTTGGCTCTATTTACGTGATTTGTGCACGATTTCAAATATTAATTTTTTTGTACCTCACTTACTTCACACTCAGTTCACTTTTGTGTCTGACACATATCACTGAGAAACTACTAAACCATGTTTCAACTCTCTTTACGTGATTTGTCACGATTTCAAAAAATCATTTTTTTGTATCTCACACTCTGTTCACTTTTACACAATGTTGACTGACACATAACACTTACAGACTCGTAAACCATTTCTTAGCTCTCTTTACGTGATTTGTGCACGATTTCAAATATTATTTTTTTTGTACCTCACTTACTTCACACTCTGTTCACTTTTGTGTCTGACACATATCACTGACAGACTACTAAACCATTTTTTAACTCTCTTTACGTGATTTGTCCACGATTTCAAAAAATCATTTTTTTGTATCTCACACTCTGTTCACTTTTACACAATGTTGTCTGTCACATAACACTTACAGACTCGTAAACCATTTTTTAGCTCTCTTTACGTGATAGGTGCACGATTTCAAATATTAATTTTTTTGTACCTCTCTTACTTCACACTCTGTTCACTTTTGTGTCTGACACATATCACTGAGAGACTACTAAGCCATGAACTCTCTTTACGTGATTTGTCCACGATTTCAAAAAATCATTTTTTTGTATCTCACACTCTGTTCACTTTACACAATGTTGTCTGACACATAACACTTACAGACTCGTAAACCATTTTTTTTAGCTCTCTTTACGTGATTTGTGCACGATTTCAAATATTATTTTTTTTGTACCTCACTTACTTCACACTCTGTTCACTTTTGTGTGTGACACATATCACTGAGATACTACTAAACCATTTTTTAACTCTCTTTACGTGATTTGTCCACGATTTAAAAAAATCATTTTTTTGTATCTCACATTCTGTTCACTTTTACACAATGTTGTCTGACACATAACACTTACAGACTCGTAAACCATTTTTTAGCTCTCTTTACGTGATTTGTGCACGATTTCAAATATTAATTTTTTTGTACCTCACTTACTTCACACTCTGTTCACTTTTGTGTGTGACACAAATCACTGAGATACTACTAAACCATTTTTTAACTCTCTTTACGTGATTTGTCCACGATTTCAAAAAATCATTTTTTTGTATCTCACATTCTGTTCAGTTTTACACAATGTTGTCTGACACATAACACTTACAGACTCGTAAACCATTTTTTAGCTCTCTTGACGTGATTTGTGCACGATTTCAAATATTAATTTTTTTGTACCTCACTTACTTCACACTCTGTTCACTTTTGTGTGTGACACATATCACTGAGATATTACTAAACCATTTTTTAACTCTCTTACGTGATTAGTCCATGATTTCAAAAAATCATTTTTTTGTATCTCACACTCTGTTCACTTTTACACAATGTTGTCTGACATAACACATACAGACTCGTAAACCGTTTTTTAGCTCTCTTTACGTGATTTGTGCACGATTTCAAATATTATTTTTTTTGTACCTCACTTACTTTACACTCTGTTCACTTTTGTGTCTGACACATATCACTGAGATACTACTAAACCATTTTTTAACTCTCTTTACGTGATTTGTCCACGATTTCAAAAAATCATTTTTTTGTATCTCACACTCTGTTCACTTTTAGACAATGTTGTCTGACACATAACACATACAGACTCGTAAACCGTTTTTTAGCTCTCTTTACGTGATTTGTGCACGATTTCAAATATTAATTTTTTTGTACTTCACTTACTTCACACTCTGTTCACTTTTGTGTCTGACACATATCACTGAGAGACTACTAAACCATGTTTTAACTCACTTTACGTGATTTGTCCACGATTTCAAAAAATCATTTTTTTGTATCTCACACTCTGTTCACTTTTACGCAATGTTGTCTGACACATAACACTTACAGACTCGTAAACCATTTTTTAGCTCTCTTTACGTGATTTGTGCACGATTTCAAATATTATTTATAATTTTTTTGAACCTCACTTACTTCACGCTCTGTTTACTTTTGTGTGTGACACATATCACTGAGATACTACTAAACCATTTTTTAACTCTCTTTACGTGATTTGTCCACGATTTCAAAAAATCATTTTTTTGTATCTCACACTCTGTTCACTTTTACACAATGTTGTCTGACACATAACACTTACAGACTCGTAAACCATTTTTTGGCTCTATTTACGTGATTTGTGCACGATTTCAAATATTAATTTTTTTTTACCTCACTTACTTCACACTCAGTTCACTTTTGTGTCTGACACATATCACTGAGAAACTACTAAACCATGTTTCAACTCTCTTTACGTGATTTGTCACGATTTCAAAAAATCATTTTTTTGTATCTCACACTCTGTTCACTTTTACACAATGTTGACTGACACATAACACTTACAGACTCGTAAACCATTTCTTAGCTCTCTTTACGTGATTTGTGCACGATTTCAAATATTATTTTTTTTGTACCTCACTTACTTCACACTCTGTTCACTTTTGTGTCTGACACATATCACTGACAGACTACTAAACCATTTTTTAACTCTCTTTACGTGATTTGTCCACGATTTCAAAAAATCATTTTTTTGTATCTCACACTCTGTTCACTTTTACACAATGTTGTCTGTCACATAACACTTACAGACTCGTAAACCATTTTTTAGCTCTCTTTACGTGATAGGTGCACGATTTCAAATATTAATTTTTTTGTACCTCACTTACTTCACACTCTGTTCACTTTTGTGTCTGACACATATCACTGAGAGACTACTAAGCCATGAACTCTCTTTACGTGATTTGTCTACGATTTCAAAAAATCATTTTTTTGTATCTCACACTCTGTTCACTTTACACAATGTTGTCTGACACATAACACTTACAGACTCGTAAACCATTTTTTTTAGCTCTCTTTACGTGATTTGTGCACGATTTCAAATATTAATTTTTTTGTACCTCACTTACTTCACACTCTGTTCACTTTTGTGTCTGACACATATCAGTGACAGACTACTAAACCATTTTTTAACTCTCTTTACGTGATTTGTCCACGATTTCAAAAAATCATTTTTTTGTATCTCACACTCTGTTCACTTTTACACAATGTTGTCTGACACATAACACTTACAGACTCGTAAACCATTTTTTAGCTCTCTTTACGTGATTTGTGCACGATTTCAAATATTAATTTTTTTGTACCTCACTTACTTCACACTCTGTTCACTTTTGTGTCTGACACATATCACTGAGATACCACTAAACCATTTTTTAACTCTCTTTACGTGATTTGTCCACTATATAAAAAAATCATTTTTTTGTATCTCACATTCTGTTCACTTTTACACAATGTTGTCTGACACATAACACTTACAGACTCGTAAACCATTTTTTAGCTCTCTTTACGTGATTTGTGCACGATTTCAAATATTAATTTTTTTGTACCTCACTTACTTCACACTCTGTTCACTTTTGTGTGTGACACAAATCACTGAGATACTACTAAACCATTTTTTAACTCTCTTTACGTGATTTGTCCACGATTTCAAAAAATCATTTTTTTGTATCTCACATTCTGTTCAGTTTTACACAATGTTGTCTGACACATAACACTTACAGACTCGTAAACCATTTTTTAGCTCTCTTGACGTGATTTGTGCACGATTTCAAATATTAATTTTTTTGTACCTCACTTACTTCACACTCTGTTCACTTTTGTGTGTGACACATATCACTGAGATACTACTAAACCATTTTTTAACTCTCTTACGTGATTAGTCCATGATTTCAAAAAATCATTTTTTTGTATCTCACACTCTGTTCACTTTTACACAATGTTGTCTGACATAACACATACAGACTCGTAAACCGTTTTTTAGCTCTCTTTACGTGATTTGTGCACGATTTCAAATATTATTTTTTTTGTACCTCACTTACTTTACACTCTGTTCACTTTTGTGTCTGACACATATCACTGAGATACTACTAAACCATTTTTTAACTCTCTTTACGTGATTTGTCCACGATTTCAAAAAATCATTTTTTTGTATCTCACACTCTGTTCACTTTTAGACAATGTTGTCTGACACATAACACATACAGACTCGTAAACCGTTTTTTAGCTCTCTTTACGTGATTTGTGCACGATTTCAAATATTAATTTTTTTGTACTTCACTTACTTCACACTCTGTTCACTTTTGTGTCTGACACATATCACTGAGAGACTACTAAACCATGTTTTAACTCACTTTACGTGATTTGTCCACGATTTCAAAAAATCATTTTTTTGTATCTCACACTCTGTTCACTTTTACGCAATGTTGTCTGACACATAACACTTACAGACTCGTAAACCATTTTTTAGCTCTCTTTACGTGATTTGTGCACGATTTCAAATATTATTTATAATTTTTTTGAACCTCACTTACTTCACGCTCTGTTCACTTTTGTGTGTGACACATATCACTGAGATACTACTAAACCATTTTTTAACTCTCTTTACGTGATTTGTCCACGATTTCAAAAAATCATTTTTTTGTATCTCACACTCTGTTCACTTTTACACAATGTTGTCTGACACATAACACTTACAGACTCGTAAACCATTTTTTGGCTCTATTTACGTGATTTGTGCACGATTTCAAATATTAATTTTTTTGTACCTCACTTACTTCACACTCAGTTCACTTTTGTGTCTGACACATATCACTGAGAAACTACTAAACCATGTTTCAACTCTCTTTACGTGATTTGTCACGATTTCAAAAAATCATTTTTTTGTATCTCACACTCTGTTCACTTTTACACAATGTTGACTGACACATAACACTTACAGACTCGTAAACCATTTCTTAGCTCTCTTTACGTGATTTGTGCACGATTTCAAATATTATTTTTTTTGTACCTCACTTACTTCACACTCTGTTCACTTTTGTGTCTGACACATATCACTGACAGACTACTAAACCATTTTTTAACTCTCTTTACGTGATTTGTCCACGATTTCAAAAAATCATTTTTTTGTATCTCACACTCTGTTCACTTTTACACAATGTTGTCTGTCACATAACACTTACAGACTCGTAAACCATTTTTTAGCTCTCTTTACGTGATAGGTGCACGATTTCAAATATTAATTTTTTTGTACCTCACTTACTTCACACTCTGTTCACTTTTGTGTCTGACACATATCACTGAGAGACTACTAAGCCATGAACTCTCTTTACGTGATTTGTCCACGATTTCAAAAAATCATTTTTTTGTATCTCACACTCTGTTCACTTTACACAATGTTGTCTGACACATAACACTTACAGACTCGTAAACCATTTTTTTTAGCTCTCTTTACGTGATTTGTGCACGATTTCAAATATTAATTTTTTTGTACCTCACTTACTTCACACTCTGTTCACTTTTGTGTCTGACACATATCAGTGACAGACTACTAAACCATTTTTTAACTCTCTTTACGTGATTTGTCCACGATTTCAAAAAATCATTTTTTTGTATCTCACACTCTGTTCACTTTTACACAATGTTGTCTGACACATAACACTTACAGACTCGTAAACCATTTTTTAGCTCTCTTTACGTGATTTGTGCACGATTTCAAATATTAATTTTTTTGTACCTCACTTACTTCACACTCTGTTCACTTTTGTGTCTGACACATATCACTGAGATACCACTAAACCATTTTTTAACTCTCTTTACGTGATTTGTCCACTATATAAAAAAAATCATTTTTTTGTATCTCACATTCTGTTCACTTTTACACAATGTTGTCTGACACATAACACTTACAGACTCGTAAACCATTTTTTAGCTCTCTTTACGTGATTTGTGCACGATTTCAAATATTAATTTTTTTGTACCTCACTTACTTCACACTCTGTTCACTTTTGTGTGTGACACAAATCACTGAGATACTACTAAACCATTTTTTAACTCTCTTTACGTGATTTGTCCACGATTTCAAAAAATCATTTTTTTGTATCTCACATTCTGTTCAGTTTTACACAATGTTGTCTGACACATAACACTTACAGACTCGTAAACCATTTTTTAGCTCTCTTGACGTGATTTGTGCACGATTTCAAATATTAATTTTTTTGTACCTCACTTACTTCACACTCTGTTCACTTTTGTGTGTGACACATATCACTGAGATACTACTAAACCATTTTTTAACTCTCTTACGTGATTAGTCCATGATTTCAAAAAATCATTTTTTTGTATCTCACACTCTGTTCACTTTTACACAATGTTGTCTGACATAACACATACAGACTCGTAAACCGTTTTTTAGCTCTCTTTACGTGATTTGTGCACGATTTCAAATATTATTTTTTTTGTACCTCACTTACTTTACACTCTGTTCACTTTTGTGTCTGACACATATCACTGAGATACTACTAAACCATTTTTTAACTCTCTTTACGTGATTTGTCCACGATTTCAAAAAATCATTTTTTTGTATCTCACACTCTGTTCACTTTTAGACAATGTTGTCTGACACATAACACATACAGACTCGTAAACCGTTTTTTAGCTCTCTTTACGTGATTTGTGCACGATTTCAAATATTAATTTTTTTGTACTTCACTTACTTCACACTCTGTTCACTTTTGTGTCTGACACATATCACTGAGAGACTACTAAACCATGTTTTAACTCACTTTACGTGATTTGTCCACGATTTCAAAAAATCATTTTTTTGTATCTCACTCTCTGTTCACTTTTACGCAATGTTGTCTGACACATAACACTTACAGACTCGTAAACCATTTTTTAGCTCTCTTTACGTGATTTGTGCACGATTTCAAATATTATTTATAATTTTTTTGAACCTCACTTACTTCACGCTCTGTTCACTTTTGTGTGTGACACATATCACTTAGATACTACTAAACCATTTTTTAACTCTCTTTACGTGATTTGTCCACGATTTCAAAAAATCATTTTTTTGTATCTCACACTCTGTTCACTTTTACACAATGTTGTCTGACACATAACACTTACAGACTCGTAAACCATTTTTTGGCTCTATTTACGTGATTTGTGCACGATTTCAAATATTAATTTTTTTGTACCTCACTTACTTCACACTCAGTTCACTTTTGTGTCTGACACATATCACTGAGAAACTACTAAACCATGTTTCAACTCTCTTTACGTGATTTGTCACGATTTCAAAAAATCATTTTTTTGTATCTCACACTCTGTTCACTTTTACACAATGTTGACTGACACATAACACTTACAGACTCGTAAACCATTTTTTAGCTCTCTTTACGTGATTTGTGCACGATTTCAAATATTATTTTTTTTGTACCTCACTTACTTCACACTCTGTTCACTTTTGTGTCTGACACATATCACTGACAGACTACTAAACCATTTTTTAACTCTCTTTACGTGATTTGTCCACGATTTCAAAAAATCATTTTTTTGTATCTCACACTCTGTTCACTTTTACACAATGTTGTCTGTCACATAACACTTACAGACTCGTAAACCATTTTTTAGCTCTCTTTACGTGATAGGTGCACGATTTCAAATATTAATTTTTTTGTACCTCACTTACTTCACACTCTGTTCACTTTTGTGTCTGACACATATCACTGAGAGACTACTAAGCCATGAACTCT
Organism: Philonthus spinipes; assembly: GCA_963082785.1. NCBI lineage: Eukaryota > Metazoa > Arthropoda > Insecta > Coleoptera > Staphylinidae > Philonthus > Philonthus spinipes. The sequence goes on from OY720308.1 coordinate 22,617,360, forward strand.
CTTTACGTGATTTGTCCACGATTTCAAAAAATCATTTTTTTGTATCTCACACTCTGTTCACTTTACACAATGTTGTCTGACACATAACACTTACAGACTCGTAAACCATTTTTTTTAGCTCTCTTTACGTGATTTGTGCACGATTTCAAATATTAATTTTTTTGTACCTCACTTACTTCACACTCTGTTCACTTTTGTGTCTGACACATATCACTGACAGACTACTAAACCATTTTTTAACTCTCTTTACGTGATTTGTCCACGATTTCAAAAAATCATTTTTTTGTATCTCACACTCTGTTCACTTTTACACAATGTTGTCTGACACATAACACTTACAGACTCGTAAACCATTATTTAGCTCTCTTTACGTGATTTGTGCACGATTTCAAATATTAATTTTTTTGTACCTCACTTACTTCACACTCTGTTCACTTTTGTGTCTGACTCATATCACTGAGATACCACTAAACCATTTTTTAACTCTCTTTACGTGATTTGTCCACTATATAAAAAAATCATTTTTTTGTATCTCACACTCTGTTCACTTTTACACAACGTTGTCTGACACATAACACTTAAAGACTCGTAAACCATTTTTTAGCTCTCTTTGCGTGATTTGTGCACGATTTCAAATATTAATTTTTTTGTACTTCACTTACTTCACACTCTGTTCACTTTTGTGTCTGACACATATCACTGAGAGACTACTAAACCATGTTTTAACTCTCTTTACGTGATTTGTCCACGATTTCAAAAAATCATTTTTTTGTATCTCACACTCTGTTCACTTTTACGCAATGTTGTCTGACACATAACACTTACAGACTCGTAAACCATTTTTTAGCTCTCTTTACGTGATTTGTGCACGATTTCAAATATTATTTATAATTTTTTTGAACCTCACTTACTTCACACTCTGTTCACTTTTGTGTGTGACACATATCACTGAGATACTACTAAACCATTTTTTAACTCTTTTTACGTGATTTGTCCACGATTTCAAAAAAACATTTTTTTGTATCTCACACTCTGTTCACTTTTACACAATGTTGTCTGACACATAACACTTACAGACTCGTAAACCATTTTTTGGCTCTCTTTACGTGATTTGTGCACGATTTCAAATATTAATTTTTTTGTACCTCACTTACTTCACACTCTGTTCACTTTTGTGTCTGACACATATCACTGAGAGACTCCTAAGCCATGTTTTAACTCTCTTTACGTGATTTGTCCACGATTTCAAAAAATCATTTTTTTGTATCTCACACTCTGTTCACTTTTACACAATGTTGTCTGACACATAACACACAGACTCGTAAACCATTTTTTTAGCTCTCTTTACGTGATTTGTGCAAGATTTCAAATATTAATTTTTTTGTACCTCACTTACTTCACACTCTGTTCACTTTTGTGTGACACATATCACTGAGATACTACTAAACCATTTTTTAACTCTCTTTACGTGATTTGTCCACTATATAAAAAATTCATTTCTTTGTATTTCACACTCTGTTCACTTTTACACAATGTTGTCTGACACATAACACTTACAGACTCGTAAACCATTTTTTAGCTCTCTTTGCGTGATTTGTGCACGATTTCAAATATTAATTTTTTTGTACCTCACTTACTTCACATTCTGTTCACTTTTGTGTGACACATATCACTGAGATACTACTAAACCATTTTTTAACTCTCTTTACGTGATTTGTCCACTATATAAAAAATTCATTTCTTTGTATTTCACACTCTGTTCACTTTTACACAATGTTGTCTGACACATAACACTTACAGACTCGTAAACCATTTTTTAGCTCTCTTTGCGTGATTTGTGCACGATTTCAAATATTAATTTTTTTGTACCTCACTTACTTCACATTCTGTTCACTTTTGTGTGTGACACGTATCACTGAGATACTACTAAACCACGTTTTAACTCTCTTTACGTGATTTGTCCACGATTTCAAAAAATCATTTTTTTGCATCTCACACTCTGTTCACTTTTACACAATGTTGTCTGACACATAACACTTACAGACTCGTAAACCATTTTTTAGCTCTCTTTGCGTGATTTGTGCACGATTTCAAATATTAATTTTTTTGTACCTCACTTACTTCACACTCTGTTCACTTTTGTGTGTGACACATATTACTTAGAGACTACTAAACCATTTTTTAACTCTCTTTACGTGATTTGTCCACTATCTAAAAAATTCATTTCTTTGTATTTCACACTCTGTTCACTTTTACACAATGTTGTCTGACACATAACACTTACAGACTCGTAAACCATTTTTTAGCTCTCTTTACGTGATTTGTGCACGATTTCAAATATTATTTTTTTTGTACCTCACTTACTTTACACTCTGTTCACTTTTGTGTCTGACACATATCACTGAGATACTACTAAACCATTTTTTAACTCTCTTTACGTGATTTGTCCACGATTTCAAAAAATCATTTTTTTGTATCTCACACTCTGTTCACTTTTAGACAATGTTGTCTGACACATAACACATACAGAATCGTAAACCGTTTTTTAGCTCTCTTTACGTGATTTGTGCACGATTTCAAATATTAATTTTTTTGTACTTCACTTACTTCACACTCTGTTCACTTTTGTGTCTGACACATATCACTGAGAGACTACTAAACCATGTTTTAACTCACTTTACGTGATTTGTCCACGATTTCAAAAAATCATTTTTTTGTATCTCACACTCTGTTCACTTTTACGCAATGTTGTCTGACACATAACACTTACAGACTCGTAAACCATTTTTTAGCTCTCTTTACGTGATTTGTGCACGATTTCTAATATTATTTATAATTTTTTTGAACCTCACTTACTTCACGCTCTGTTCACTTTTGTGTGTGACACATATCACTTAGATACTACTAAACCATTTTTTAACTCTCTTTACGTGATTTGTCCACGATTTCAAAAAATCATTTTTTTGTATCTCACACTCTGTTCACTTTTACACAATGTTGTCTGACACATAACACTTACAGACTCGTAAACCATTTTTTGGCTCTATTTACGTGATTTGTGCACGATTTCAAATATTAATTTTTTTGTACCTCACTTACTTCACACTCAGTTCACTTTTGTGTCTGACACATATCACTGAGAAACTACTAAACCATGTTTCAACTCTCTTTACGTGATTTGTCACGATTTCAAAAAATCATTTTTTTGTATCTCACACTCTGTTCACTTTTACACAATGTTGACTGACACATAACACTTACAGACTCGTAAACCATTTCTTAGCTCTCTTTACGTGATTTGTGCACGATTTCAAATATTATTTTTTTTGTACCTCACTTACTTCACACTCTGTTCACTTTTGTGTCTGACACATATCACTGACAGACTACTAAACCATTTTTTAACTCTCTTTACGTGATTTGTCCACGATTTCAAAAAATCATTTTTTTGTATCTCACACTCTGTTCACTTTTACACAATGTTGTCTGTCACATAACACTTACAGACTCGTAAACCATTTTTTAGCTCTCTTTACGTGATAGGTGCACGATTTCAAATATTAATTTTTTTGTACCTCACTTACTTCACACTCTGTTCACTTTTGTGTCTGACACATATCACTGAGAGACTACTAAGCCATGAACTCTCTTTACGTGATTTGTCCACGATTTCAAAAAATCATTTTTTTGTATCTCACACTCTGTTCACTTTACACAATGTTGTCTGACACATAACACTTACAGACTCGTAAACCATTTTTTTTAGCTCTCTTTACGTGATTTGTGCACGATTTCAAATATTAATTTTTTTGTACCTCACTTACTTCACACTCTGTTCACTTTTGTGTCTGACACATATCACTGAGAGACTCCTAAGCCATGTTTTAACTCTCTTTACGTGATTTGTCCACGATTTCAAAAAATCATTTTTTTGTATCTCACACTCTGTTCACTTTTACACAATGTTGTCTGACACATAACACACAGACTCGTAAACCATTTTTTTAGCTCTCTTTACGTGATTTGTGCAAGATTTCAAATATTAATTTTTTTGTACCTCACTTACTTCACACTCTGTTCACTTTTGTGTGACACATATCACTGAGATACTACTAAACCATTTTTTAACTCTCTTTACGTGATTTGTCCACTATATAAAAAATTCATTTCTTTGTATTTCACACTCTGTTCACTTTTACACAATGTTGTCTGACACATAACACTTACAGACTCGTAAACCATTTTTTAGCTCTCTTTGCGTGATTTGTGCACGATTTCAAATATTAATTTTTTTGTACCTCACTTACTTCACATTCTGTTCACTTTTGTGTGACACATATCACTGAGATACTACTAAACCATTTTTTAACTCTCTTTACGTGATTTGTCCACTATATAAAAAATTCATTTCTTTGTATTTCACACTCTGTTCACTTTTACACAATGTTGTCTGACACATAACACTTACAGACTCGTAAACCATTTTTTAGCTCTCTTTGCGTGATTTGTGCACGATTTCAAATATTAATTTTTTTGTACCTCACTTACTTCACATTCTGTTCACTTTTGTGTGTGACACGTATCACTGAGATACTACTAAACCACGTTTTAACTCTCTTTACGTGATTTGTCCACGATTTCAAAAAATCATTTTTTTGCATCTCACACTCTGTTCACTTTTACACAATGTTGTCTGACACATAACACTTACAGACTCGTAAACCATTTTTTAGCTCTCTTTGCGTGATTTGTGCACGATTTCAAATATTAATTTTTTTGTACCTCACTTACTTCACACTCTGTTCACTTTTGTGTGTGACACATATTACTTAGAGACTACTAAACCATTTTTTAACTCTCTTTACGTGATTTGTCCACTATCTAAAAAATTCATTTCTTTGTATTTCACACTCTGTTCACTTTTACACAATGTTGTCTGACACATAACACTTACAGACTCGTAAACCATTTTTTAGCTCTCTTTACGTGATTTGTGCACGATTTCAAATATTATTTTTTTTGTACCTCACTTACTTTACACTCTGTTCACTTTTGTGTCTGACACATATCACTGAGATACTACTAAACCATTTTTTAACTCTCTTTACGTGATTTGTCCACGATTTCAAAAAATCATTTTTTTGTATCTCACACTCTGTTCACTTTTAGACAATGTTGTCTGACACATAACACATACAGAATCGTAAACCGTTTTTTAGCTCTCTTTACGTGATTTGTGCACGATTTCAAATATTAATTTTTTTGTACTTCACTTACTTCACACTCTGTTCACTTTTGTGTCTGACACATATCACTGAGAGACTACTAAACCATGTTTTAACTCACTTTACGTGATTTGTCCACGATTTCAAAAAATCATTTTTTTGTATCTCACACTCTGTTCACTTTTACGCAATGTTGTCTGACACATAACACTTACAGACTCGTAAACCATTTTTTAGCTCTCTTTACGTGATTTGTGCACGATTTCAAATATTATTTATAATTTTTTTGAACCTCACTTACTTCACGCTCTGTTCACTTTTGTGTGTGACACATATCACTTAGATACTACTAAACCATTTTTTAACTCTCTTTACGTGATTTGTCCACGATTTCAAAAAATCATTTTTTTGTATCTCACACTCTGTTCACTTTTACACAATGTTGTCTGACACATAACACTTACAGACTCGTAAACCATTTTTTGGCTCTATTTACGTGATTTGTGCACGATTTCAAATATTAATTTTTTTGTACCTCACTTACTTCACACTCAGTTCACTTTTGTGTCTGACACATATCACTGAGAAACTACTAAACCATGTTTCAACTCTCTTTACGTGATTTGTCACGATTTCAAAAAATCATTTTTTTGTATCTCACACTCTGTTCACTTTTACACAATGTTGACTGACACATAACACTTACAGACTCGTAAACCATTTCTTAGCTCTCTTTACGTGATTTGTGCACGATTTCAAATATTATTTTTTTTGTACCTCACTTACTTCACACTCTGTTCACTTTTGTGTCTGACACATATCACTGACAGACTACTAAACCATTTTTTAACTCTCTTTACGTGATTTGTCCACGATTTCAAAAAATCATTTTTTTGCATCTCACACTCTGTTCACTTTTACACAATGTTGTCTGACACATAACACTTACAGACTCGTAAACCATTTTTTAGCTCTCTTTGCGTGATTTGTGCACGATTTCAAATATTAATTTTTTTGTACCTCACTTACTTCACATTCTGTTCACTTTTGTGTGACACATATCACTGAGATACTACTAAACCATTTTTTAACTCTCTTTACGTGATTTGTCCACTATATAAAAAATTCATTTCTTTGTATTTCACACTCTGTTCACTTTTACACAATGTTGTCTGACACATAACACTTACAGACTCGTAAACCATTTTTTAGCTCTCTTTGCGTGATTTGTGCACGATTTCAAATATTAATTTTTTTGTACCTCACTTACTTCACATTCTGTTCACTTTTGTGTGTGACACGTATCACTGAGATACTACTAAACCACGTTTTAACTCTCTTTACGTGATTTGTCCACGATTTCAAAAAATCATTTTTTTGCATCTCACACTCTGTTCACTTTTACACAATGTTGTCTGACACATAACACTTACAGACTCGTAAACCATTTTTTAGCTCTCTTTGCGTGATTTGTGCACGATTTCAAATATTAATTTTTTTGTACCTCACTTACTTCACACTCTGTTCACTTTTGTGTGTGACACATATTACTTAGAGACTACTAAACCATTTTTTAACTCTCTTTACGTGATTTGTCCACTATCTAAAAAATTCATTTCTTTGTATTTCACACTCTGTTCACTTTTACACAATGTTGTCTGACACATAACACTTACAGACTCGTAAACCATTTTTTAGCTCTCTTTACGTGATTTGTGCACGATTTCAAATATTATTTTTTTTGTACCTCACTTACTTTACACTCTGTTCACTTTTGTGTCTGACACATATCACTGAGATACTACTAAACCATTTTTTAACTCTCTTTACGTGATTTGTCCACGATTTCAAAAAATCATTTTTTTGTATCTCACACTCTGTTCACTTTTAGACAATGTTGTCTGACACATAACACATACAGAATCGTAAACCGTTTTTTAGCTCTCTTTACGTGATTTGTGCACGATTTCAAATATTAATTTTTTTGTACTTCACTTACTTCACACTCTGTTCACTTTTGTGTCTGACACATATCACTGAGAGACTACTAAACCATGTTTTAACTCACTTTACGTGATTTGTCCACGATTTCAAAAAATCATTTTTTTGTATCTCACACTCTGTTCACTTTTACGCAATGTTGTCTGACACATAACACTTACAGACTCGTAAACCATTTTTTAGCTCTCTTTACGTGATTTGTGCACGATTTCAAATATTATTTATAATTTTTTTGAACCTCACTTACTTCACGCTCTGTTCACTTTTGTGTGTGACACATATCACTTAGATACTACTAAACCATTTTTTAACTCTCTTTACGTGATTTGTCCACGATTTCAAAAAATCATTTTTTTGTATCTCACACTCTGTTCACTTTTACACAATGTTGTCTGACACATAACACTTACAGACTCGTAAACCATTTTTTGGCTCTATTTACGTGATTTGTGCACGATTTCAAATATTAATTTTTTTGTACCTCACTTACTTCACACTCAGTTCACTTTTGTGTCTGACACATATCACTGAGAAACTACTAAACCATGTTTCAACTCTCTTTACGTGATTTGTCACGATTTCAAAAAATCATTTTTTTGTATCTCACACTCTGTTCACTTTTACACAATGTTGACTGACACATAACACTTACAGACTCGTAAACCATTTCTTAGCTCTCTTTACGTGATTTGTGCACGATTTCAAATATTATTTTTTTTGTACCTCACTTACTTCACACTCTGTTCACTTTTGTGTCTGACACATATCACTGACAGACTACTAAACCATTTTTTAACTCTCTTTACGTGATTTGTCCACGATTTCAAAAAATCATTTTTTTGTATCTCACACTCTGTTCACTTTTACACAATGTTGTCTGTCACATAACACTTACAGACTCGTAAACCATTTTTTAGCTCTCTTTACGTGATAGGTGCACGATTTCAAATATTAATTTTTTTGTACCTCACTTACTTCACACTCTGTTCACTTTTGTGTCTGACACATATCACTGAGAGACTACTAAGCCATGAACTCTCTTTACGTGATTTGTCCACGATTTCAAAAAATCATTTTTTTGTATCTCACACTCTGTTCACTTTACACAATGTTGTCTGACACATAACACTTACAGACTCGTAAACCATTTTTTTTAGCTCTCTTTACGTGATTTGTGCACGATTTCAAATATTAATTTTTTTGTACCTCACTTACTTCACACTCTGTTCACTTTTGTGTCTGACACATATCACTGACAGACTACTAAACCATTTTTTAACTCTCTTTACGTGATTTGTCCACGATTTCAAAAAATCATTTTTTTGTATCTCACACTCTGTTCACTTTTACACAATGTTGTCTGACACATAACACTTACAGACTCGTAAACCATTATTTAGCTCTCTTTACGTGATTTGTGCACGATTTCAAATATTAATTTTTTTGTACCTCACTTACTTCACACTCTGTTCACTTTTGTGTCTGACTCATATCACTGAGATACCACTAAACCATTTTTTAACTCTCTTTACGTGATTTGTCCACTATATAAAAAAATCATTTTTTTGTATCTCACACTCTGTTCACTTTTACACAACGTTGTCTGACACATAACACTTAAAGACTCGTAAACCATTTTTTAGCTCTCTTTGCGTGATTTGTGCACGATTTCAAATATTAATTTTTTTGTACTTCACTTACTTCACACTCTGTTCACTTTTGTGTCTGACACATATCACTGAGAGACTACTAAACCATGTTTTAACTCTCTTTACGTGATTTGTCCACGATTTCAAAAAATCATTTTTTTGTATCTCACACTCTGTTCACTTTTACGCAATGTTGTCTGACACATAACACTTACAGACTCGTAAACCATTTTTTAGCTCTCTTTACGTGATTTGTGCACGATTTCAAATATTATTTATAATTTTTTTGAACCTCACTTACTTCACACTCTGTTCACTTTTGTGTGTGACACATATCACTGAGATACTACTAAACCATTTTTTAACTCTTTTTACGTGATTTGTCCACGATTTCAAAAAAACATTTTTTTGTATCTCACACTCTGTTCACTTTTACACAATGTTGTCTGACACATAACACTTACAGACTCGTAAACCATTTTTTGGCTCTCTTTACGTGATTTGTGCACGATTTCAAATATTAATTTTTTTGTACCTCACTTACTTCACACTCTGTTCACTTTTGTGTCTGACACATATCACTGAGAGACTCCTAAGCCATGTTTTAACTCTCTTTACGTGATTTGTCCACGATTTCAAAAAATCATTTTTTTGTATCTCACACTCTGTTCACTTTTACACAATGTTGTCTGACACATAACACTTACAGACTCGTAAACCATTTTTTAGCTCTCTTTGCGTGATTTGTGCACGATTTCAAATATTAATTTTTTTGTACCTCACTTACTTCACATTCTGTTCACTTTTGTGTGACACATATCACTGAGATACTACTAAACCATTTTTTAACTCTCTTTACGTGATTTGTCCACTATATAAAAAATTCATTTCTTTGTATTTCACACTCTGTTCACTTTTACACAATGTTGTCTGACACATAACACTTACAGACTCGTAAACCATTTTTTAGCTCTCTTTGCGTGATTTGTGCACGATTTCAAATATTAATTTTTTTGTACCTCACTTACTTCACATTCTGTTCACTTTTGTGTGACACATATCACTGAGATACTACTAAACCATTTTTTAACTCTCTTTACGTGATTTGTCCATTATATAAAAAATTCATTTCTTTGTATTTCACACTCTGTTCACTTTTACACAATGTTGTCTGACACATAACACTTACAGACTCGTAAACCATTTTTTAGCTCTCTTTGCGTGATTTGTGCACGATTTCAAATATTAATTTTTTTGTACCTCACTTACTTCACATTCTGTTCACTTTTGTGTGTGACACGTATCACTGAGATACTACTAAACCACGTTTTAACTCTCTTTACGTGATTTGTCCACGATTTCAAAAAATCATTTTTTTGCATCTCACACTCTGTTCACTTTTACACAATGTTGTCTGACACATAACACTTACAGACTCGTAAACCATTTTTTAGCTCTCTTTGCGTGATTTGTGCACGATTTCAAATATTAATTTTTTTGTACCTCACTTACTTCACACTCTGTTCACTTTTGTGTGTGACACATATTACTTAGAGACTACTAAACCATTTTTTAACTCTCTTTACGTGATTTGTCCACTATCTAAAAAATTCATTTCTTTGTATTTCACACTCTGTTCACTTTTACACAATGTTGTCTGACACATAACACTTACAGACTCGTAAACCATTTTTTAGCTCTCTTTGCGTGATTTGTGCACGATTTCAAATATTAATTTTTTTGTACCTCACTTACTTCACACTCTGTTCACTTTTGTGTGTGACACATATCACTGAGATACTACTAAACCATTTTTTGACTCTCTTTACGTGATTTGTCCACGATTTCAAAAAATCATTTTTTTGTATCTCACACTCTGTTCACTTTTACACAATGTTGTCTGACACATAACACTTACAGACTCGTAAACCATTTTTTGGCTCTATTTACGTGATTTGTGCACGATTTCAAATATTATTTATAATTTTTTTGAACCTCACTTACTTCACACTCTGTTCACTTTTGTGTGTGACACAAATCACTGAGATACTACTAAACCATTTTTTAACTCTCTTTACGTGATTTGTCCACGATTTCAAAAAATCATTTTTTTGTATCTCACACTCTGTTCACTTTTAGACAATGTTGTCTGACACATAACACTTACAGACTCGTAAACCATTTTTTGGCTCTATTTACGTGATTTGTGCACGATTTCAAATATTAATTTTTTTGTACCTCACTTACTTCACACTCTGTTCACTTTTGTGTGTGACACATATCACTGAGATACTACTAAACCTTTTTTTAACTCTCTTTACGTGATTTGTCCACGATTTCAAAAAATCATTTTTTTGTATCTCACACTCTGTTCACTTTTACACAATGTTGTCTGACACATAACACTTACAGACTCGTAAACCATTTTTTAGCTCTCTTTACGTGATTTGTGCACGATTTCAAATATTAATTTTTTTGTACCTCACTTACTTCACACTCTGTTCACTTTTGTGTGTGACACATATTACTTAGAGACTACTAAACCATTTTTTAACTCTCTTTACGTGATTTGTCCACTATATAAAAAATTCATTTCTTTGTATTTCACACTCTGTTCACTTTTACACAATGTTGTCTGACACATAACACTTACAGACTCGTAAACCATTTTTTAGCTCTCTTTGCGTGATTTGTGCACGATTTCAAATATTAATTTTTTTGTACCTGACTTACTTCACATTCTGTTCACTTTTGTGCCTGACACATATCACTGAGAGACTACTAAACCATGTTTTAACTCTCTTTACGTGATTTGTCCTCGATTTCAAAAAATCACTTTTTTGTATCTCACACTCTGTTCACATTTACACAATGTTGTCTGACACATAACACTTACAGACTCGTAAACCATTTTTTAGCTCTCTTTACGTGATTTGTGCACGATTTCAAATATTAATTCTTTTGTACCTCACTTACTTTACACTCTGTTCACTTTTGTGTCTGACACATATCACTGAGATACCACTAAACCATTTTTTAACTCTCTTTACGTGATTTGTCCACTATATAAAAAAATCATTTTTTTGTATCTCACACTCTGTTCACTTTTACACAACGTTGTCTGACACATAACACTTAAAGACTCGTAAACCATTTTTTAGCTCTCTTTGCGTGATTTGTGCACGATTTCAAATATTAATTTTTTTGTACTTCACTTACTTCACACTCTGTTCACTTTTGTGTCTGACACATATCACTGAGAGACTACTAAATCATGTTTTAACTCACTTTACGTGATTTGTCCACGATTTCAAAAAATCATTTTTTTGTATCTCACACTCTGTTCACTTTTACGCAATGTTGTCTGACACATAACACTTAAAGACTCGTAAACCATTTTTTAGCTCTCTTTACGTGATTTGTGCACGATTTCAAATATTATTTATAATTTTTTTGAACCTCACTTACTTCACGCTCTGTTCACTTTTGTGTGTGACACATATCACTGAGATACTACTAAACCATTTTTTAACTCTCTTTACGTGATTTGTCCACGATTTCAAAAAATCATTTTTTTGTATCTCACACTCTGTTCACTTTTACACAATGTTGTCTGACACATAACACTTACAGACTCGTAAACCATTTTTTGGCTCTCTTTACGTGATTTGTGCACGATTTCAAATATTAATTTTTTTGTACCTCACTTACTTCACACTCTGTTCACTTTTGTGTCTGACACATATCACTGAGAGACTCCTAAGCCATGTTTTAACTCTCTTTACGTGATTTGTCCACGATTTCAAAAAATCATTTTTTTGTATCTCACACTCTGTTCACTTTTACACAATGTTGTCTGACACATAACACACAGACTCGTAAACCATTTTTTTAGCTCTCTTTACGTGATTTGTGCAAGATTTCAAATATTAATTTTTTTGTACCTCACTTACTTCACACTCTGTTCACTTTTGTGTGACACATATCACTGAGATACTACTAAACCATTTTTTAACTCTCTTTACGTGATTTGTCCACTATATAAAAAATTCATTTCTTTGTATTTCACACTCTGTTCACTTTTACACAATGTTGTCTGACACATAACACTTACAGACTCGTAAACCATTTTTTAGCTCTCTTTGCGTGATTTGTGCACGATTTCAAATATTAATTTTTTTGTACCTCACTTACTTCACATTCTGTTCACTTTTGTGTGTGACACATATCACTGAGATACTACTAAACCATTTTTTAACTCTCTTTACGTGATTTGTCCACTATATAAAAAATTCATTTCTTTGTATTTCACACTCTGTTCACTTTTACACAATGTTGTCTGACACATAACACTTACAGACACGTAAACCATTTTTTAGCTCTCTTTGCGTGATTTGTGCACGATTTCAAATATTAATTTTTTTGTACCTCACTTACTTCACATTCTGTTCACTTTTGTGTGTGACACGTATCACTGAGATACTACTAAACCACGTTTTAACTCTCTTTACGTGATTTGTCCACGATTTCAAAAAATCATTTTTTTGCATCTCACAACATTGTGTAAATGTTGTCTGACACATAACACTTACAGACTCGTAAACCATTTTTTGGCTCTATTTACGTGATTTGTGCACGATTTCAAATATTATTTATAATTTTTTTGAACCTCACTTACTTCACACTCTGTTCACTTTTGTGTGTGACACATATCACTGAGATACTACTAAACCATTTTTTGACTCTCTTTACGTGATTTGTCCACGATTTCAAAAAATCATTTTTTTGTATCTCACACTCTGTTCACTTTTACACAATGTTGTCTGACACATAACACTTACAGACTCGTAAACCATTTTTTGGCTCTATTTACGTGATTTGTGCACGATTTCAAATATTATTTATAATTTTTTTGAACCTCACTTACTTCACACTCTGTTCACTTTTGTGTGTGACACAAATCACTGAGATACTACTAAACCATTTTTTAACTCTCTTTACGTGATTTGTCCACGATTTCAAAAAATCATTTTTTTGTATCTCACACTCTGTTCACTTTTAGACAATGTTGTCTGACACATAACACTTACAGACTCGTAAACCATTTTTTGGCTCTATTTACGTGATTTGTGCACGATTTCAAATATTAATTTTTTTGTACCTCACTTACTTCACACTCTGTTCACTTTTGTGTGTGACACATATCACTGAGATACTACTAAACCTTTTTTTAACTCTCTTTACGTGATTTGTCCACGATTTCAAAAAATCATTTTTTTGTATCTCACACTCTGTTCACTTTTACACAATGTTGTCTGACACATAACACTTACAGACTCGTAAACCATTTTTTAGCTCTCTTTACGTGATTTGTGCACGATTTCAAATATTAATTTTTTTGTACCTCACTTACTTCACACTCTGTTCACTTTTGTGTGTGACACATATTACTTAGAGACTACTAAACCATTTTTTAACTCTCTTTACGTGATTTGTCCACTATATAAAAAATTCATTTCTTTGTATTTCACACTCTGTTCACTTTTACACAATGTTGTCTGACACATAACACTTACAGACTCGTAAACCATTTTTTAGCTCTCTTTGCGTGATTTGTGCACGATTTCAAATATTAATTTTTTTGTACCTGACGTACTTCACATTCTGTTCACTTTTGTGCCTGACACATATCACTGAGAGACTACTAAACCATGTTTTAACTCTCTTTACGTGATTTGTCCTCGATTTCAAAAAATCACTTTTTTGTATCTCACACTCTGTTCACATTTACACAATGTTGTCTGACACATAACACTTACAGACTCGTAAACCATTTTTTAGCTCTCTTTACGTGATTTGTGCACGATTTCAAATATTAATTCTTTTGTACCTCACTTACTTTACACTCTGTTCACTTTTGTGTCTGACACATATCACTGAGATACCACTAAACCATTTTTTAACTCTCTTTACGTGATTTGTCCACTATATAAAAAAATCATTTTTTTGTATCTCACACTCTGTTCACTTTTACACAACGTTGTCTGACACATAACACTTAAAGACTCGTAAACCATTTTTTAGCTCTCTTTGCGTGATTTGTGCACGATTTCAAATATTAATTTTTTTGTACTTCACTTACTTCACACTCTGTTCACTTTTGTGTCTGACACATATCACTGAGAGACTACTAAATCATGTTTTAACTCACTTTACGTGATTTGTCCACGATTTCAAAAAATCATTTTTTTGTATCTCACACTCTGTTCACTTTTACGCAATGTTGTCTGACACATAACACTTAAAGACTCGTAAACCATTTTTTAGCTCTCTTTACGTGATTTGTGCACGATTTCAAATATTATTTATAATTTTTTTGAACCTCACTTACTTCACGCTCTGTTCACTTTTGTGTGTGACACATATCACTGAGATACTACTAAACCATTTTTTAACTCTCTTTACGTGATTTGTCCACGATTTCAAAAAATCATTTTTTTGTATCTCACACTCTGTTCACTTTTACACAATGTTGTCTGACACATAACACTTACAGACTCGTAAACCATTTTTTGGCTCTCTTTACGTGATTTGTGCACGATTTCAAATATTAATTTTTTTGTACCTCACTTACTTCACACTCTGTTCACTTTTGTGTCTGACACATATCACTGAGAGACTCCTAAGCCATGTTTTAACTCTCTTTACGTGATTTGTCCACGATTTCAAAAAATCATTTTTTTGTATCTCACACTCTGTTCACTTTTACACAATGTTGTCTGACACATAACACACAGACTCGTAAACCATTTTTTTAGCTCTCTTTACGTGATTTGTGCAAGATTTCAAATATTAATTTTTTTGTACCTCACTTACTTCACACTCTGTTCACTTTTGTGTGACACATATCACTGAGATACTACTAAACCATTTTTTAACTCTCTTTACGTGATTTGTCCACTATATAAAAAATTCATTTCTTTGTATTTCACACTCTGTTCACTTTTACACAATGTTGTCTGACACATAACACTTACAGACTCGTAAACCATTTTTTAGCTCTCTTTGCGTGATTTGTGCACGATTTCAAATATTAATTTTTTTGTACCTCACTTACTTCACATTCTGTTCACTTTTGTGTGTGACACATATCACTGAGATACTACTAAACCATTTTTTAACTCTCTTTACGTGATTTGTCCACTATATAAAAAATTCATTTCTTTGTATTTCACACTCTGTTCACTTTTACACAATGTTGTCTGACACATAACACTTACAGACACGTAAACCATTTTTTAGCTCTCTTTGCGTGATTTGTGCACGATTTCAAATATTAATTTTTTTGTACCTCACTTACTTCACATTCTGTTCACTTTTGTGTGTGACACGTATCACTGAGATACTACTAAACCACGTTTTAACTCTCTTTACGTGATTTGTCCACGATTTCAAAAAATCATTTTTTTGCATCTCACAACATTGTGTAAATGTTGTCTGACACATAACACTTACAGACTCGTAAACCATTTTTTGGCTCTATTTACGTGATTTGTGCACGATTTCAAATATTATTTATAATTTTTTTGAACCTCACTTACTTCACACTCTGTTCACTTTTGTGTGTGACACAAATCACTGAGATACTACTAAACCATTTTTTAACTCTCTTTACGTGATTTGTCCACGATTTCAAAAAATCATTTTTTTGTATCTCACACTCTGTTCACTTTTAGACAATGTTGTCTGACACATAACACTTACAGACTCGTAAACCATTTTTTGGCTCTATTTAATTTACGTGATTTGTGCACGATTTCAAATATTAATTTTTTTGTACCTCACTTACTTCACACTCTGTTCACTTTTGTGTGTGACACATATCACTGAGATACTACTAAACCTTTTTTTAACTCTCTTTACGTGATTTGTCCACGATTTCAAAAAATCATTTTTTTGTATCTCACACTCTGTTCACTTTTACACAATGTTGTCTGACACATAACACTTACAGACTCGTAAACCATTTTTTAGCTCTCTTTACGTGATTTGTGCACGATTTCAAATATTAATTTTTTTGTACCTCACTTACTTCACACTCTGTTCACTTTTGTGTGTGACACATATTACTTAGAGACTACTAAACCATTTTTTAACTCTCTTTACGTGATTTGTCCACTATCTAAAAAATTCATTTCTTTGTATTTCACACTCTGTTCACTTTTACACAATGTTGTCTGACACATAACACTTACAGACTCGTAAACCATTTTTTAGCTCTCTTTGCGTGATTTGTGCACGATTTCAAATATTAATTTTTTTGTACCTCACTTACTTCACATTCTGTTTACTTTTGTGCCTGACACATATCACTGAGAGACTACTAAACCATGTTTTAACTCTCTTTACGTGATTTGTCCTCGATTTCAAAAAATCACTTTTTTGTATCTCACACTCTGTTCACATTTACACAATGTTGTCTGACACATAACACTTACAGACTCGTAAACCATTTTTTAGCTCTCTTTACGTGATTTGTGCACGATTTCAAATATTAATTCTTTTGTACCTCACTTACTTTACACTCTGTTCACTTTTGTGTCTGACACATATCACTGAGATACCACTAAACCATTTTTTAACTCTCTTTACGTGATTTGTCCACTATATAAAAAAATCATTTTTTTGTATCTCACACTCTGTTCACTTTTACACAACGTTGTCTGACACATAACACTTAAAGACTCGTAAACCATTTTTTAGCTCTCTTTGCGTGATTTGTGCACGATTTCAAATATTAATTTTTTTGTACTTCACTTACTTCACACTCTGTTCACTTTTGTGTCTGACACATATCACTGAGAGACTACTAAACCATGTTTTAACTCACTTTACGTGATTTGTCCACGATTTCAAAAAATCATTTTTTTGTATCTCACACTCTGTTCACTTTTACGCAATGTTGTCTGACACATAACACTTACAGACTCGTAAACCATTTTTTAGCTCTCTTTACGTGATTTGTGCACGATTTCAAATATTATTTATAATTTTTTTGAACCTCACTTACTTCACGCTCTGTTCACTTTTGTGTGTGACACATATCACTGAGATACTACTAAACCATTTTTTAACTCTCTTTACGTGATTTGTCCACGATTTCAAAAAATCATTTTTTTGTATCTCACACTCTGTTCACTTTTACACAATGTTGTCTGACACATAACACTTACAGACTCGTAAACCATTTTTTGGCTCTATTTACGTGATTTGTGCACGATTTCAAATATTAATTTTTTTGTACCTCACTTACTTCACACTCTGTTCACTTTTGTGTGTGACACATATTACTTAGAGACTACTAAACCATTTTTTAACTCTCTTTACGTGATTTGTCCACTATCTAAAAAATTCATTTCTTTGTATTTCACACTCTGTTCACTTTTACACAATGTTGTCTGACACATAACACTTACAGACTCGTAAACCATTTTTTAGCTCTCTTTGCGTGATTTGTGCACGATTTCAAATATTAATTTTTTTGTACCTCACTTACTTCACATTCTGTTTACTTTTGTGCCTGACACATATCACTGAGAGACTACTAAACCATGTTTTAACTCTCTTTACGTGATTTGTCCTCGATTTCAAAAAATCACTTTTTTGTATCTCACACTCTGTTCACATTTACACAATGTTGTCTGACACATAACACTTACAGACTCGTAAACCATTTTTTAGCTCTCTTTACGTGATTTGTGCACGATTTCAAATATTAATTCTTTTGTACCTCACTTACTTTACACTCTGTTCACTTTTGTGTCTGACACATATCACTGAGATACCACTAAACCATTTTTTAACTCTCTTTACGTGATTTGTCCACTATATAAAAAAATCATTTTTTTGTATCTCACACTCTGTTCACTTTTACACAACGTTGTCTGACACATAACACTTAAAGACTCGTAAACCATTTTTTAGCTCTCTTTGCGTGATTTGTGCACGATTTCAAATATTAATTTTTTTGTACTTCACTTACTTCACACTCTGTTCACTTTTGTGTCTGACACATATCACTGAGAGACTACTAAACCATGTTTTAACTCACTTTACGTGATTTGTCCACGATTTCAAAAAATCATTTTTTTGTATCTCACACTCTGTTCACTTTTACGCAATGTTGTCTGACACATAACACTTACAGACTCGTAAACCATTTTTTAGCTCTCTTTACGTGATTTGTGCACGATTTCAAATATTATTTATAATTTTTTTGAACCTCACTTACTTCACGCTCTGTTCACTTTTGTGTGTGACACATATCACTGAGATACTACTAAACCATTTTTTAACTCTCTTTACGTGATTTGTCCACGATTTCAAAAAATCATTTTTTTGTATCTCACACTCTGTTCACTTTTACACAATGTTGTCTGACACATAACACTTACAGACTCGTAAACCATTTTTTGGCTCTATTTACGTGATTTGTGCACGATTTCAAATATTAATTTTTTTGTACCTCACTTACTTCACACTCAGTTCACTTTTGTGTCTGACACATATCACTGAGAAACTACTAAACCATGTTTCAACTTTCTTTAGGTGATTTGTCACGATTTCAAAAAATCATTTTTTTGTATCTCACACTCTGTTCACTTTTACACAATGTTGACTGACACATAACACTTACAGACTCGTAAACCATTTCTTAGCTCTCTTTACGTGATTTGTGCACGATTTCAAATATTATTTTTTTTGTACCTCACTTACTTCACACTCTGTTCACTTTTGTGTCTGACACATATCACTGACAGACCACTAAACCATTTTTTAACTCTCTTTACGTGATTTGTCCACGATTTCAAAAAATCATTTTTTTGTATCTCACACTCTGTTCACTTTTACACAATGTTGTCTGTCACATAACACTTACAGACTCGTAAACCATTTTTTAGCTCTCTTTACGTGATAGGTGCACGATTTCAAATATTAATTTTTTTGTACCTCACTTACTTCACACTCTGTTCACTTTTGTGTCTGACACATATCAGTGAGAGACTACTAAGCCATGAACTCTCTTTACGTGATTTGTCCACGATTTCAAAAAATCATTTTTTTGTATCTCACACTCTGTTCACTTTACACAATGTTGTCTGACACATAACACTTACAGACTCGTAAACCATTTTTTTTAGCTCTCTTTACGTGATTTGTGCACGATTTCAAATATTAATTTTTTTGTACCTCACTTACTTCACACTCTGTTCACTTTTGTGTCTGACACATATCACTGACAGACTACTAAACCATTTTTTAACTCTCTTTACGTGATTTGTCCACGATTTCAAAAAATCATTTTTTTGTATCTCACACTCTGTTCACTTTTACACAATGTTGTCTGACACATAACACTTACAGACTCGTAAACCATTTTTTAGCTCTCTTTACGTGATTTGTGCACGATTTCAAATATTAATTTTTTTGTACCTCACTTACTTCACACTCTGTTCACTTTTGTGTCTGACACATATCACTGAGATACCACTAAACCATTTTTTAACTCTCTTTACGTGATTTGTCCACTATATAAAAAAATCATTTTTTTGTATCTCACACTCTGTTCACTTTTACACAACGTTGTCTGACACATAACACTTAAAGACTCGTAAACCATTTTTTAGCTCTCTTTGCGTGATTTGTGCACGATTTCAAATATTATTTTTTTTGTACTTCACTTACTTCACACTCTGTTCACTTTTGTGTCTGACACATATCACTGAGAGACTACTAAACCATGTTTTAACTCTCTTTACGTGATTTGTCCACGATTTCAAAAAATCATTTTTTTGTATCTCACACTCAGTTCACTTTTACGCAATGTTGTCTGACACATAACACTTACAGACTCGTAAACCATTTTTTAGCTCTCTTTACGTGATTTGTGCACGATTTCAAATATTATTTATAATTTTTTTGAACCTCACTTACTTCACACTCTGTTCACTTTTGTGTGTGACACATATCACTGAGATACTACTAAACCATTTTTTAACTCTTTTTACGTGATTTGTCCACGATTTCAAAAAATCATTTTTTTGTATCTCACACTCTGTTCACTTTTACACAATGTTGTCTGACACATAACACTTACAGACTCGTAAACCATTTTTTGGCTCTCTTTACGTGATTTGTGCACGATTTCAAATATTAATTTTTTTGTACCTCACTTACTTCACACTCTGTTCACTTTTGTGTCTGACACATATCACTGAGAGACTCCTAAGCCATGTTTTAACTCTCTTTACGTGATTTGTCCACGATTTCAAAAAATCATTTTTTTGTATCTCACACTCTGTTCACTTTTACACAATGTTGTCTGACACATAACACACAGACTCGTAAACCATTTTTTTAGCTCTCTTTACGTGATTTGTGCAAGATTTCAAATATTAATTTTTTTGTACCTCACTTACTTCACACTCTGTTCACTTTTGTGTGACACATATCACTGAGATACTACTAAACCATTTTTTAACTCTCTTTACGTGATTTGTCCACGATATCAAAAAATCATTTTTTTGTATCTCACACTCTGTTCACTTTTACGCAATGTTGTCTGACACATAACACTTACAGACTCGTAAACCATTTTTTAGCTCTCTTTACGTGATTTGTGCACGATTTCAAATATTATTTATAATTTTTTTGAACCTCACTTACTTCACACTCTGTTCACTTTTGTGTGTGACACGTATCACTGAGATACTACTAAACCACGTTTTAACTCTCTTTACGTGATTTGTCCACGATTTCAAAAAATCATTTTTTTGCATCTCACACTCTGTTCACTTTTACACAATGTTGTCTGACACATAACACTTACAGACTCGTAAACCATTTTTTAGCTCTCTTTACGTGATTTGTGCACGATTTCAAATATTAATTTTTTTGTACCTCACTTACTTCACACTCTGTTCACCTTTGTGTCTGACACATATCACTGAGATACCACTAAACCATTTTTTAACTCTCTTTACGTGATTTGTCCACTATATAAAAAAATCATTTTTTTTGTATCTCACACTCTGTTCACTTTTACACAATGTTGTCTGACACATAACACTTACAGACTCGTAAACCATTTTTTGGCTCTCTTTACGTGATTTGTGCACGATTTCAAATATTAATTTTTTTGTACCTTACTTACTTCACACTCTGTTCACTTTTGTGTGTGACACATATCAGTGAGATACTATTAAACCATTTTTTAACTCTCTTAATGTGATTTGTCCACGATTTCAAAAAATCATTTTTTTGTATCTCACACTTTGTTCACTTTTACACAATGTTGTCTGACACATAATACTTACAGACCCCTAAACCATTTAATAGCTCTCTTTGCGTGATTTGTTCACGATTTCAAATATTAATTTTTTTGTACCTCACTTACTTCACACTCTGTTCACTTTTGTGTCTGACACATATCACTGAGATACTACTAAACCATTTTTTAACTCTCTTTACGTGATTTGTCCACTATATAAAAAATTCATTTTTTGTATCTTACACTCTGTTCACTTTTACACAATGTTGTCTGACACATAACACTTACAGACTCGTAAACCATTTTTTAGCTCTCTTTACGTGATTTGTGCACGATTTCAAAAATTAATTTTTTTGTACCTCACTTACTTCACACTCTGTTCACTTTTGTGTGTGACACATATTACTAAGATACTACTAAACCATTTTTTAATTCTCTTTACGTGATTTGTCCACGATTTCAAAAAATCATTTTTTTGTATCTCACATTCTGTTCAGTTTTACACAATGTTGTCTGACACATAACACTTACAGACTCGTAAACCATTTTTTAGCTCTCTTGACGTGATTTGTGCACGATTTCAAATATTAATTTTTTTGTACCTCACTTACTTCACACTCTGTTCACTTTTGTGTGTGACACATATCACTGAGATACTACTAAACCCTTTTTTAACTCTCTTACGTGATTTGTCCACGATTTCAAAAAATCATTTTTTTGTATCTCACACTCTGTTCACTTTTACACAATGTTGTCTGACATAACACTTACAGACTCGTAAACCGTTTTTTAGCTCTCTTTACGTGATTTGTGCACGATTTCAAATATTAATTTTTTTGTACCTCACTTACTTCACACTCTGTTCACTTTTGTGTCTGACACATATCACTGAGAGACTACTAAACTATGTTTTAACTCTCTTTACGTGATTTGTCCACGATTTCAAAAAATCATTTTTTTGTATCTCACACTCTGTTCACTTTTACACAATGTTGTCTGACACATAACACTTACAGACTCGTAAACCATTTTTTGGCTCTATTTACGTGATTTGTGCACGATTTCAAATATTAATTTTTTTGTACCTCACTTACTTCACACTCAGTTCACTTTTGTGTCTGACACATATCACTGAGAAACTACTAAACCATGTTTCAACTCTCTTTACGTGATTTGTCACGATTTCAAAAAATCATTTTTTTGTATCTCACACTCTGTTCACTTTTACACAATGTTGACTGACACATAACACTTACAGACTCGTAAACCATTTCTTAGCTCTCTTTACGTGATTTGTGCACGATTTCAAATATTATTTTTTTTATACCTCACTTACTTCACACTCTGTTCACTTTTGTGTCTGACACATATCACTGACAGACTACTAAACCATTTTTTAACTCTCTTTACGTGATTTGTCCACGATTTCAAAAAATCATTTTTTTGTATCTCACACTCTGTTCACTTTTACACAATGTTGTCTGTCACATAACACTTACAGACTCGTAAACCATTTTTTAGCTCTCTTTACGTGATAGGTGCACGATTTCAAATATTAATTTTTTTGTACCTCACTTACTTCACACTCTGTTCACTTTTGTGTCTGACACATATCACTGAGAGACTACTAAGCCATGAACTCTCTTTACGTGATTTGTCCACGATTTCAAAAAATCATTTTTTTGTATCTCACACTCTGTTCACTTTACACAATGTTGTCTGACACATAGCACTTACAGACTCGTAAACCATTTTTTTTAGCTCTCTTTACGTGATTTGTGCACGATTTCAAATATTAATTTTTTTGTACCTCACTTACTTCACACTCTGTTCACTTTTGTGTCTGACACATATCACTGACAGACTACTAAACCATTTTTTAACTCTCTTTACGTGATTTGTCCACGATTTCAAAAAATCATTTTTTTGTATCTCACACTCTGTTCACTTTTACACAATGTTGTCTGACACATAACACTTACAGACTCGTAAACCATTTTTTAGCTCTCTTTACGTGATTTGTGCACGATTTCAAATATTAATTTTTTTGTACCTCACTTACTTCACACTCTGTTCACTTTTGTGTCTGACACATATCACTGAGATACCACTAAACCATTTTTTAACTCTCTTTACGTGATTTGTCCACTATATAAAAAAATCATTTTTTTGTATCTCACACTCTGTTCACTTTTACACAACGTTGTCTGACACATAACACTTAAAGACTCGTAAACCATTTTTTAGCTCTCTTTGCGTGATTTGTGCACGATTTCAAATATTATTTTTTTTGTACTTCACTTACTTCACACTCTGTTCACTTTTGTGTCTGACACATATCACTGAGAGACTACTAAACCATGTTTTAACTCTCTTTACGTGATTTGTCCACGATTTCAAAAAATCATTTTTTTGTATCTCACACTCTGTTCACTTTTACGCAATGTTGTCTGACACATAACACTTACAGACTCGTAAACCATTTTTTAGCTCTCTTTACGTGATTTGTGCACGATTTCAAATATTATTTATAATTTTTTTGAACCTCACTTACTTCACACTCTGTTCACTTTTGTGTGTGACACATATCACTGAGATACTACTAAACCATTTTTTAACTCTTTTTACGTGATTTGTCCACGATTTCAAAAAATCATTTTTTTGTATCTCACACTCTGTTCACTTTTACACAATGTTGTCTGACACATAACACTTACAGACTCGTAAACCATTTTTTGGCTCTCTTTACGTGATTTGTGCACGATTTCAAATATTAATTTTTTTGTACCTCACTTACTTCACACTCTGTTCACTTTTGTGTCTGACACATATCACTGAGAGACTCCTAAGCCATGTTTTAACTCTCTTTACGTGATTTGTCCACGATTTCAAAAAATCATTTTTTTGTATCTCACACTCTGTTCACTTTTACACAATGTTGTCTGACACATAACACACAGACTCGTAAACCATTTTTTTAGCTCTCTTTACGTGATTTGTGCAAGATTTCAAATATTAATTTTTTTGTACCTCACTTACTTCACACTCTGTTCACTTTTGTGTGACACATATCACTGAGATACTACTAAACCATTTTTTAACTCTCTTTACGTGATTTGTCCACGATATCAAAAAATCATTTTTTTGTATCTCACACTCTGTTCACTTTTACGCAATGTTGTCTGACACATAACACTTACAGACTCGTAAACCATTTTTTAGCTCTCTTTACGTGATTTGTGCACGATTTCAAATATTATTTATAATTTTTTTGAACCTCACTTACTTCACACTCTGTTCACTTTTGTGTGTGACACGTATCACTGAGATACTACTAAACCACGTTTTAACTCTCTTTACGTGATTTGTCCACGATTTCAAAAAATCATTTTTTTGCATCTCACACTCTGTTCACTTTTACACAATGTTGTCTGACACATAACACTTACAGACTCGTAAACCATTTTTTAGCTCTCTTTACGTGATTTGTGCACGATTTCAAATATTAATTTTTTTGTACCTCACTTACTTCACACTCTGTTCACCTTTGTGTCTGACACATATCACTGAGATACCACTAAACCATTTTTTAACTCTCTTTACGTGATTTGTCCACTATATAAAAAAATCATTTTTTTTGTATCTCACACTCTGTTCACTTTTACACAATGTTGTCTGACACATAACACTTACAGACTCGTAAACCATTTTTTGGCTCTCTTTACGTGATTTGTGCACGATTTCAAATATTAATTTTTTTGTACCTTACTTACTTCACACTCTGTTCACTTTTGTGTGTGACACATATCAGTGAGATACTATTAAACCATTTTTTAACTCTCTTAATGTGATTTGTCCACGATTTCAAAAAATCATTTTTTTGTATCTCACACTTTGTTCACTTTTACACAATGTTGTCTGACACATAATACTTACAGACCCCTAAACCATTTAATAGCTCTCTTTGCGTGATTTGTTCACGATTTCAAATATTAATTTTTTTGTACCTCACTTACTTCACACTCTGTTCACTTTTGTGTCTGACACATATCACTGAGATACTACTAAACCATTTTTTAACTCTCTTTACGTGATTTGTCCACTATATAAAAAATTCATTTTTTGTATCTTACACTCTGTTCACTTTTACACAATGTTGTCTGACACATAACACTTACAGACTCGTAAACCATTTTTTAGCTCTCTTTACGTGATTTGTGCACGATTTCAAAAATTAATTTTTTTGTACCTCACTTACTTCACACTCTGTTCACTTTTGTGTGTGACACATATTACTAAGATACTACTAAACCATTTTTTAATTCTCTTTACGTGATTTGTCCACGATTTCAAAAAATCATTTTTTTGTATCTCACATTCTGTTCAGTTTTACACAATGTTGTCTGACACATAACACTTACAGACTCGTAAACCATTTTTTAGCTCTCTTGACGTGATTTGTGCACGATTTCAAATATTAATTTTTTTGTACCTCACTTACTTCACACTCTGTTCACTTTTGTGTGTGACACATATCACTGAGATACTACTAAACCCTTTTTTAACTCTCTTACGTGATTTGTCCACGATTTCAAAAAATCATTTTTTTGTATCTCACACTCTGTTCACTTTTACACAATGTTGTCTGACATAACACTTACAGACTCGTAAACCGTTTTTTAGCTCTCTTTACGTGATTTGTGCACGATTTCAAATATTAATTTTTTTGTACCTCACTTACTTCACACTCTGTTCACTTTTGTGTCTGACACATATCACTGAGAGACTACTAAACTATGTTTTAACTCTCTTTACGTGATTTGTCCACGATTTCAAAAAATCATTTTTTTGTATCTCACACTCTGTTCACTTTTACACAATGTTGTCTGACACATAACACTTACAGACTCGTAAACCATTTTTTGGCTCTATTTACGTGATTTGTGCACGATTTCAAATATTAATTTTTTTGTACCTCACTTACTTCACACTCAGTTCACTTTTGTGTCTGACACATATCACTGAGAAACTACTAAACCATGTTTCAACTCTCTTTACGTGATTTGTCACGATTTCAAAAAATCATTTTTTTGTATCTCACACTCTGTTCACTTTTACACAATGTTGACTGACACATAACACTTACAGACTCGTAAACCATTTCTTAGCTCTCTTTACGTGATTTGTGCACGATTTCAAATATTATTTTTTTTATACCTCACTTACTTCACACTCTGTTCACTTTTGTGTCTGACACATATCACTGACAGACTACTAAACCATTTTTTAACTCTCTTTACGTGATTTGTCCACGATTTCAAAAAATCATTTTTTTGTATCTCACACTCTGTTCACTTTTACACAATGTTGTCTGTCACATAACACTTACAGACTCGTAAACCATTTTTTAGCTCTCTTTACGTGATAGGTGCACGATTTCAAATATTAATTTTTTTGTACCTCACTTACTTCACACTCTGTTCACTTTTGTGTCTGACACATATCACTGAGAGACTACTAAGCCATGAACTCTCTTTACGTGATTTGTCCACGATTTCAAAAAATCATTTTTTTGTATCTCACACTCTGTTCACTTTACACAATGTTGTCTGACACATAGCACTTACAGACTCGTAAACCATTTTTTTTAGCTCTCTTTACGTGATTTGTGCACGATTTCAAATATTAATTTTTTTGTACCTCACTTACTTCACACTCTGTTCACTTTTGTGTCTGACACATATCACTGACAGACTACTAAACCATTTTTTAACTCTCTTTACGTGATTTGTCCACGATTTCAAAAAATCATTTTTTTGTATCTCACACTCTGTTCACTTTTACACAATGTTGTCTGACACATAACACTTACAGACTCGTAAACCATTTTTTAGCTCTCTTTACGTGATTTGTGCACGATTTCAAATATTAATTTTTTTGTACCTCACTTACTTCACACTCTGTTCACTTTTGTGTCTGACACATATCACTGAGATACCACTAAACCATTTTTTAACTCTCTTTACGTGATTTGTCCACTATATAAAAAAAACATTTTTTTGTATCTCACAATCTGTTCACTTTTACACAACGTTGTCTGACACATAACACTTAAAGACTCGTAAACCATTTTTTAGCTCTCTTTGCGTGATTTGTGCACGATTTCAAATATTAATTTTTTTGTACTTCACTTACTTCACACTCTGTTCACTTTTGTGTCTGACACATATCACTGAGAGACTACTAAACCATGTTTTAACTCTCTTTACGTGATTTGTCCACGATTTCAAAAAATCATTTTTTTGTATCTCACACTCTGTTCACTTTTACGCAATGTTGTCAGACACATAACACTTACAGACTCGTAAACCATTTTTTAGCTCTCTTTACGTGATTTGTGCACGATTTCAAATATTATTTATAATTTTTTTGAACCTCACTTACTTCACACTCTGTTCACTTTTGTGTGTGACACATATCACTGAGATACTACTAAACCATTTTTTAACTCTTTTTACGTGATTTGTCCACGATTTCAAAAAATCATTTTTTTGTATCTCACACTCTGTTCACTTTTACACAATGTTGTCTGACACATAACACTTACAGACTCGTAAACCATTTTTTGGCTCTCTTTACGTGATTTGTGCACGATTTCAAATATTAATTTTTTTGTACCTCACTTACTTCACACTCTGTTCACTTTTGTGTCTGACACATATCACTGAGAGACTCCTAAGCCATGTTTTAACTCTCTTTACGTGATTTGTCCACGATTTCAAAAAATCATTTTTTTGTATCTCACACTCTGTTCACTTTTACACAATGTTGTCTGACACATAACACACAGACTCGTAAACCATTTTTTTAGCTCTCTTTACGTGATTTGTGCAAGATTTCAAATAATAATTTTTTTGTACCTCACTTACTTCACACTCTGTTCACTTTTGTGTGACACATATCACTGAGATACTACTAAACCATTTTTTAACTCTCTTTACGTGATTTGTCCACGATTTCAAAAAATCATTTTTTTGTATCTCACACTCTGTTCACTTTTACACAATGTTGTCTGACACATAACACTTACAGACTCGTAAACCATTTTTTAGCTCTCTTTACGTGATTTGTGCACGATTTCAAATATTAATTTTTTTGTACCTCACTTACTTCACACTCTGTTCACTTTTGTGTCTGACACATATCACTGAGAGACTACTAAACCATGTTCTAACTCTCTTTACGTGATTTGTCCACGATTTCAAAAAATTATTTTTTTGTATCTCACACTCTGTTCACTTTTACGCAATGTTGTCTGACACATAACACTTACAGACTCGTAAACCATTTTTCAGCTCTCTTTACGTGATTTGTGCACGATTTCAAATATTATTTATAATTTTTTTGAACCTCACTTACTTCACACTCTGTTCACTTTTGTGTGTGACACGTATCACTGAGATACCACTAAACCACGTTTTAACTCTCTTTACGTGATTTGTCCACAATTTCAAAAAATCATTTTTTTGCATCTCACACTCTGTTCACTTTTACACAATGTTGTCTGACACATAACACTTACAGACTCGTAAACCATTTTTTAGCTCTCTTTACGTGATTTGTGCACGATTTCAAATATTAATTTTTTTGTACCTCACTTACTTCACACTCTGTTCACCTTTGTGTCTGACACATATCACTGAGATACCACTAAACCATTTTTTAACTCTCTTTACGTGATTTGTCCACTATATAAAAAAATCATTTTTTTTGTATCTCACACTCTGTTCACTTTTACACAATGTTGTCTGACACATAACACTTACAGACTCGTAAACCATTTTTTGGCTCTCTTTACGTGATTTGTGCACGATTTCAAATATTAATTTTTTTGTACCTTACTTACTTCACACTCTGTTCACTTTTGTGTGTGACACATATCAGTGAGTTACTATTAAACCATTTTTTAACTCTCTTTATGTGATTTGTCCACGATTTCAAAAAATCATTTTTTTGTATCTCACACTCTGTTCACTTTTACACAATGTTGTCTGACACATAATACTTACAGACCCCTAAACCATTTAATAGCTCTCTTTGCGTGATTTGTTCACGATTTCAAATATTAATTTTTTTGTACCTCACTTACTTCACACTCTGTTCACTTTTGTGTCTGACACATATCACTGAGATACTACTAAACCATTTTTTAACTCTCTTTACGTGATTTGTCCACTATATAAAAAATTCATTTTTTGTATCTTACACTCTGTTCACTTTTACACAATGTTGTCTGACACATAACACTTACAGACTCGTAAACCATTTTTTAGCTCTCTTTACGTGATTTGTGCACGATTTCAAAAATTAATTTTTTTGTACCTCACTTACTTCACACTCTGTTCACTTTTGTGTGTGACACATATTACTGAGATACTACTAAACCATTTTTTAACTCTCTTTACGTGATTTGTCCACGATTTCAAAAAATCATTTTTTTGTATCTCACATTCTGTTCAGTTTTACACAATGTTGTCTGACACATAACACTTACAGACTCGTAAACCATTTTTTAGCTCTCTTGACGTGATTTGTGCACGATTTCAAATATTAATTTTTTTGTACCTCACTTACTTCACACTCTGTTCACTTTTGTGTGTGACACATATCACTGAGATACTACTAAACCCTTTTTTAACTCTCTTACGTGATTTGTCCACGATTTCAAAAAATCATTTTTTTGTATCTCACACTCTGTTCACTTTTACACAATGTTGTCTGACATAACACTTACAGACTCGTAAACCGTTTTTTAGCTCTCTTTACGTGATTTGTGCACGATTTCAAATATTAATTTTTTTGTACCTCACTTACTTCACACTCTGTTCACTTTTGTGTCTGACACATATCACTGAGAGACTACTAAACTATGTTTTAACTCTCTTTACGTGATTTGTCCACGATTTCAAAAAATCATTTTTTTGTATCTCACACTCTGTTCACTTTTACACAATGTTGTCTGACACATAACACTTACAGACTCGTAAACCATTTTTTAGCTCTCTTTGCGTGATTTGTGCACGATTTCAAATATTAATTTTTTTGTACCTCACTTACTTCACATTCTGTTCACTTTTGTGCCTGACACATATCACTGAGAGACTACTAAACCATGTTTTAACTCTCTTTACGTGATTTGTCCTCGATTTCAAAAAATCACTTTTTTGTATCTCACACTCTGTTCACATTTACACAATGTTGTCTGACACATAACACTTACAGACTCGTAAACCATTTTTTAGCTCTCTTTACGTGATTTGTGCACGATTTCAAATATTAATTCTTTTGTACCTCACTTACTTCACACTCTGTTCACTTTTGTGTCTGACACATATCACTGAGATACCACTAAACCATTTTTTAACTCTCTTTACGTGATTTGTCCACTATATAAAAAAATCATTTTTTTGTATCTCACACTCTGTTCACTTTTACACAACGTTGTCTGACACATAACACTTAAAGACTCGTAAACCATTTTTTAGCTCTCTTTGCGTGATTTGTGCACGATTTCAAATATTAATTTTTTTGTACTTCACTTACTTCACACTCTGTTCACTTTTGTGTCTGAAACATATCACTGAGAGACTACTAAACCATGTTTTAACTCACTTTACGTGATTTGTCCACGATTTCAAAAAATCATTTTTTTGTATCTCACACTCTGTTCACTTTTACGCAATGTTGTCTGACACATAACACTTACAGACTCGTAAACCATTTTTTAGCTCTCTTTACGTGATTTGTGCACGATTTCAAATATTATTTATAATTTTTTTGAACCTCACTTACTTCACGCTCTGTTCACTTTTGTGTGTGACACATATCACTGAGATACTACTAAACCATTTTTTAACTCTCTTTACGTGATTTGTCCACGATTTCAAAAAATCATTTTTTTGTATCTCACACTCTGTTCACTTTTACACAATGTTGTCTGACACATAACACTTACAGACTCGTAAACCATTTTTTGGCTCTATTTACGTGATTTGTGCACGATTTCAAATATTAATTTTTTTGTACCTCACTTACTTCACACTCAGTTCACTTTTGTGTCTGACACATATCACTGAGAAACTACTAAACCATGTTTCAACTCTCTTTACGTGATTTGTCACGATTTCAAAAAATCATTTTTTTGTATCTCACACTCTGTTCACTTTTACACAATGTTGACTGACACATAACACTTACAGACTCGTAAACCATTTCTTAGCTCTCTTTACGTGATTTGTGCACGATTTCAAATATTATTTTGTTTGTACCTCACTTACTTCACACTCTGTTCACTTTTGTGTCTGACACATATCACTGACAGACTACTAAACCATTTTTTAACTCTCTTTACGTGATTTGTCCACGATTTCAAAAAATCATTTTTTTGTATCTCACACTCTGTTCACTTTTACACAATGTTGTCTGTCACATAACACTTACAGACTCGTAAACCATTTTTTAGCTCTCTTTACGTGATAGGTGCACGATTTCAAATATTAATTTTTTTTTACCTCACTTACTTCACACTCTGTTCACTTTTGTGTCTGACACATATCACTGAGAGACTACTAAGCCATGAACTCTCTTTACGTGATTTGTCCACGATTTCAAAAAATCATTTTTTTGTATCTCACACTCTGTTCACTTTACACAATGTTGTCTGACACATAACACTTACAGACTCGTAAACCATTTTTTTTAGCTCTCTTTACGTGATTTGTGCACGATTTCAAATATTAATTTTTTTGTACCTCACTTACTTCACACTCTGTTCACTTTTGTGTCTGACACATATCACTGACAGACTACTAAACCATTTTTTAACTCTCTTTACGTGATTTGTCCACGATTTCAAAAAATCATTTTTTTGTATCTCACACTCTGTTCACTTTTACACAATGTTGTCTGACACATAACACTTACAGACTCGTAAACCATTTTTTAGCTCTCTTTACGTGATTTGTGCACGATTTCAAATATTAATTTTTTTGTACCTCACTTACTTCACACTCTGTTCACTTTTGTGTCTGACACATATCACTGAGATACCACTAAACCATTTTTTAACTCTCTTTACGTGATTTGTCCACTATATAAAAAAATCATTTTTTTGTATCTCACACTCTGTTCACTTTTACACAACGTTGTCTGACACATAACACTTAAAGACTCGTAAACCATTTTTTAGCTCTCTTTGCGTGATTTGTGCACGATTTCAAATATTAATTTTTTTGTACTTCACTTACTTCACACTCTGTTCACTTTTGTGTCTGACACATATCACTGAGAGACTACTAAACCATGTTTTAACTCTCTTTACGTGATTTGTCCACGATTTCAAAAAATCATTTTTTTGTATCTCACACTCTGTTCACTTTTACGCAATGTTGTCTGACACATAACACTTACAGACTCGTAAACCATTTTTTAGCTCTCTTTACGTGATTTGTGCACGATTTCAAATATTATTTATAATTTTTTTGAACCTCACTTACTTCACACTCTGTTCACTTTTGTGTGTGACACATATCACTGAGATACTACTAAACCATTTTTTAACTCTTTTTACGTGATTTGTCCACGATTTCAAAAAATCATTTTTTTGTATCTCACACTCTGTTCACTTTTACACAATGTTGTCTGACACATAACACTTACAGACTCGTAAACCATTTTTTGGCTCTCTTTACGTGATTTGTGCACGATTTCAAATATTAATTTTTTTGTACCTCACTTACTTCACACTCTGTTCACTTTTGTGTGTGACACATATCACTGAGATACTACTAAACCCTTTTTTAACTCTCTTACGTGATTTGTCCACGATTTCAAAAAATCATTTTTTTGTATCTCACACTCTGTTCACTTTTACACAATGTTGTCTGACATAACACTTACAGACTCGTAAACCGTTTTTTAGCTCTACGTGATTTGTGCACGATTTCAAATATTAATTTTTTTGTACCTCACTTACTTCACACTCTGTTCACTTTTGTGTCTGACACATATCACCGAGAGACTACTAAACTATGTTTTAACTCTCTTTACGTGATTTGTCCACGATTTCAAAAAATCATTTTTTTGTATCTCACACTCTGTTCACTTTTACACAATGTTGTCTGACACATAACACTTACAGACTCGTAAACCATTTTTTAGCTCTCTTTGCGTGATTTGTGCACGATTTCAAATATTAATTTTTTTGTACCTCACTTACTTCACATTCTGTTCACTTTTGTGCCTGACACATATCACTGAGAGACTACTAAACCATGTTTTAACTCTCTTTACGTGATTTGTCCTCGATTTCAAAAAATCACTTTTTTGTATCTCACACTCTGTTCACATTTACACAATGTTGTCTGACACATAACACTTACAGACTCGTAAACCATTTTTTAGCTCTCTTTACGTGATTTGTGCACGATTTCAAATATTAATTCTTTTGTACCTCACTTACTTCACACTCTGTTCACTTTTGTGTCTGACACATATCACTGAGATACCACTAAACCATTTGTTAACTCTCTTTACGTGATTTGTCCACTATATAAAAAAATCATTTTTTTGTATCTCACACTCTGTTCACTTTTACACAACGTTGTCTGACACATAACACTTAAAGACTCGTAAACAATTTTTTAGCTCTCTTTGCGTGATTTGTGCACGATTTCAAATATTAATTTTTTTGTACTTCACTTACTTCACACTCTGTTCACTTTTGTGTCTGACACATATCACTGAGAGACTACTAAACCATGTTTTAACTCACTTTACGTGATTTGTCCACGATTTCAAAAAATCATTTTTTTGTATCTCACACTCTGTTCACTATTACGCAATGTTGTCTGACACATAACACTTACAGACTCGTAAACCATTTTTTAGCTCTCTTTACGTGATTTGTGCACGATTTCAAATATTATTTATAATTTTTTTGAACCTCACTTACTTCACGCTCTGTTCACTTTTGTGTGTGACACTTATCACTGAGATACTACTAAACCATTTTTTAACTCTCTTTACGTGATTTGTCCACGATTTCAAAAAATCATTTTTTTGTATCTCACACTTTGTTCACTTTTACACAATGTTGTCTGACACATAACACTTACAGACTCGTAAACCATTTTTTGGCTCTATTTACGTGATTTGTGCACGATTTCAAATATTAATTTTTTTGTACCTCACTTACTTCACACTCAGTTCACTTTTGTGTCTGACACATATCACTGAGAAACTACTAAACCATGTTTCAACTCTCTTTACGTGATTTGTCACGATTTCAAAAAATCATTTTTTTGTATCTCACACTCTGTTCACTTTTACACAATGTTGACTGACACATAACACTTACAGACTCGTAAACCATTTCTTAGCTCTCTTTACGTGATTTGTGCACGATTTCAAATATTATTTTTTTTGTACCTCACTTACTTCACACTCTGTTCACTTTTGTGTCTGACACATATCACTGACAGACTACTAAACCATTTTTTAACTCTCTTTACGTGATTTGTCCACGATTTCAAAAAATTATTTTTTTGTATCTCACACTCTGTTCACTTTTACACAATGTTGTCTGTCACATAACACTTACAGACTCGTAAAACATTTTTTAGCTCTCTTTACGTGATAGGTGCACGATTTCAAATATTAATTTTTTTGTACCTCACTTACTTCACACTCTGTTCACTTTTGTGTCTGACACATATCACTGAGAGACTACTAAGCCATGAACTCTCTTTACGTGATTTGTCCACGATTTCAAAAAATCATTTTTTTGTATCTCACACTCTGTTCACTTTACACAATGTTGTCTGACACATAACACTTACAGACTCGTAAACCATTTTTTTTAGCTCTCTTTACGTGATTTGTGCACGATTTCAAATATTAATTTTTTTGTACCTCACTTACTTCACACTCTGTTCACTTTTGTGTCTGACACATATCACTGACAGACTACTAAACCATTTTTTAACTCTCTTTACGTGATTTGTCCACGATTTCAAAAAATCATTTTTTTGTATCTCACACTCTGTTCACTTTTACACAATGTTGTCTGACACATAACACTTACAGACTCGTAAACCATTTTTTAGCTCTCTTTACGTGATTTGTGCACGATTTAAAATATTAATTTTTTTGTACCTCACTTACTTCACACTCTGTTCACTTTTGTGTCTGACACATATCACTGAGATACCACTAAACCATTTTTTAACTCTCTTTACGTGATTTGTCCACTATATAAAAAAATCATTTTTTTGTATCTCACACTCTGTTCACTTTTACACAACGTTGTCTGACACATAACACTTAAAGACTCGTAAACCATTTTTTAGCTCTCTTTGCGTGATTTGTGCACGATTTCAAATATTAATTTTTTTGTACTTCACTTACTTCACACTCTGTTCACTTTTGTGTCTGACACATATCACTAAGAGACTACTAAACCATGTTTTAACTCTCTTTACGTGATTTGTCCACGATTTCAAAAAATCATTTTTTTGTATCTCACACTCTGTTCACTTTTACGCAATGTTGTCTGACACATAACACTTACAGACTCGTAAACCATTTTTTAGCTCTCTTTACGTGATTTGTGCACGATTTCAAATATTATTTATAATTTTTTTGAACCTCACTTACTTCACACTCTGTTCACTTTTGTGTGTGACACATATCACTGAGATACAACTAAACCATTTTTTAACTCTTTTTACGTGATTTGTCCACGATTTCAAAAAATCATTTTTTTGTATCTCACACTCTGTTCACTTTTACACAATGTTGTCTGACACATAACACTTACAGACTCGTAAACCATTTTTTGGCTCTCTTTACGTGATTTGTGCACGATTTCAAATATTAATTTTTTTGTACCTCACTTACTTCACACTCTGTTCACTTTTGTGTGTGACACATATCACTGAGATACTACTAAACCCTTTTTTAACTCTCTTACGTGATTTGTCCACGATTTCAAAAAATCATTTTTTTGTATCTCACACTCTGTTCACTTTTACACAATGTTGTCTGACATAACACTTACAGACTCGTAAACCGTTTTTTAGCTCTCTTTACGTGATTTGTGCACGATTTCAAATATTAATTTTTTTGTACCTCACTTACTTCACACTCTGTTCACTTTTGTGTCTGACACATATCACTGAGAGACTACTAAACTATGTTTTAACTCTCTTTACGTGATTTGTCCACGATTTCAAAAAATCATTTTTTTGTATCTCACACTCTGTTCACTTTTACACAATGTTGTCTGACACATAACACTTACAGACTCGTAAACCATTTTTTAGCTCTCTTTGCGTGATTTGTGCACGATTTCAAATATTAATTTTTTTGTACCTCACTTACTTCACATTCTGTTCACTTTTGTGCCTGACACATATCACTGAGAGACTATTAAACCATGTTTTAACTCTCTTTACGTGATTTGTCCTCGATTTCAAAAAATCACTTTTTTGTATCTCACACTCTGTTCACATTTACACAATGTTGTCTGACACATAACACTTACAGACTCGTAAACCATTTTTTAGCTCTCTTTACGTGATTTGTGCACGATTTCAAATATTATTTATAATTTTTTTGAACCTCACTTACTTCACGCTCTGTTCACTTTTGTGTGTGACACATATCACTGAGAGACTACTAAACCATGTTTTAACTCACTTTACGTGATTTGTCCACGATTTCAAAAAATCATTTTTTTGTATCTCACACTCTGTTCACTTTTACACAATATTGTCTGACACATAACACTTACAGACTCGTAAACCATTTTTTAGCTCTCTTTACGTGATTTGTGCACGATTTCAAATATTATTTATAATTTTTTTGAACCTCACTTACTTCACACTCTGTTCACTTTTGTGTGTGACACAAATCACTGAGATACAACTAAACCATTTTTTAACTCTTTTTACGTGATTTGTCCACGATTTCAAAAAATCATTTTTTTGTATCTCACACTCTGTTCACTTTTACACAATGTTGTCTGACACATAACACTTACAGACTCGTAAACCATTTTTTGGCTCTCTTTACGTGATTTGTGCACGATTTCAAATATTAATTTTTTTGTACCTCACTTACTTCACACTCTGTTCAATTTTGTGTGTGACACATATCACTGAGATACTACTAAACCCTTTTTTAACTCTCTTACGTGATTTGTCCACGATTTCAAAAAATCATTTTTTTGTATCTCACACTCTGTTCACTTTTACACAATGTTGTCTGACATAACACTTACAGACTCGTAAACCGTTTTTTAGCTCTCTTTACGTGATTTGTGCACGATTTCAAATATTAATTTTTTTGTACCTCACTTACTTCACACTCTGTTCACTTTTGTGTCTCACACATATCACTGAGAGACTACTAAACCATGTTTTAACTCTCTTTACGTGATTTGTCCTCGATTTCAAAAAATCACTTTTTTGTATCTCACACTCTGTTCACATTTACACAATGTTGTCTGACACATAACACTTACAGACTCGTAAACCATTTTTTAGCTCTCTTTACGTGATTTGTGCACGATTTCAAATATTAATTCTTTTGTACCTCACTTACTTCACACTCTGTTCACTTTTGTGTCTGACACATATCACTGAGATACCACTAAACCATTTTTTAACTCTCTTTACGTGATTTGTCCACTATATAAAAAAATCATTTTTTTGTATCTCACACTCTGTTCACTTTTACACAACGTTGTCTGACACATAACACTTAAAGACTCGTAAACCATTTTTTAGCTCTCTTTGCGTGATTTGTGCACGATTTCAAATATTAATTTTTTTGTACTTCACTTACTTCACACTCTGTTCACTTTTGTGTCTGACACATATCACTGAGAGACTACTAAACCATGTTTTAACTCACTTTACGTGATTTGTCCACGATTTCAAAAAATCATTTTTTTGTATCTCACACTCTGTTCACTTTTACGCAATGTTGTCTGACACATAACACTTACAGACTCGTAAACCATTTTTTAGCTCTCTTTACGTGATTTGTGCACGATTTCAAATATTATTTATAATTTTTTTGAACCTCACTTACTTCACGCTCTGTTCACTTTTGTGTGTGACACATATCACTGAGAGACTACTAAACCATGTTTTAACTCACTTTACGTGATTTGTCCACGATTTCAAAAAATCATTTTTTTGTATCTCACACTCTGTTCACTTTTACACAATGTTGTCTGACACATAACACTTACAGACTCGTAAACCATTTTTTGGCTCTATTTACGTGATTTGTGCACGATTTCAAATATTAATTTTTTTGTACCTCACTTACTTCACACTCAGTTCACTTTTGTGTCTGACACATATCACTGAGAAACTACTAAACCATGTTTCAACTCTCTTTACGTGATTTGTCACGATTTCAAAAAATCATTTTTTTGTATCTCACACTCTGTTCACTTTTACACAATGTTGACTGACACATAACACTTACAGACTCGTAAACCATTTCTTAGCTCTCTTTACGTGATTTGTGCACGATTTCAAATATTATTTTTTTTGTACCTCACTTACTTCACACTCTGTTCACTTTTGTGTCTGACACATATCACTGACAGACCACTAAACCATTTTTTAACTCTCTTTACGTGATTTGTCCACGATTTCAAAAAATCATTTTTTTGTATCTCACACTCTGTTCACTTTTACACAATGTTGTCTGTCACATAACACTTACAGACTCGTAAACCATTTTTTAGCTCTCTTTACGTGATAGGTGCACGATTTCAAATATTAATTTTTTTGTACCTCACTTACTTCACACTCTGTTCACTTTTGCGTCTGACACATATCACTGAGAGACTACTAAGCCATGAACTCTCTTTACGTGATTTGTCCACGATTTCAAAAAATCATTTTTTTGTATCTCACACTCTGTTCACTTTACACAATGTTGTCTGACACATAACACTTACAGACTCGTAAACCATTTTTTTTAGCTCTCTTTACGTGATTTGTGCACGATTTCAAATATTAATTTTTTTGTACCTCACTTACTTCACACTCTGTTCACTTTTTTGTCTGACACATATCACTGACAGACTACTAAACCATTTTTTAACTCTCTTTACGTGATTTGTCCACGATTTCAAAAAATCATTTTTTTGTATCTCACACTCTGTTCACTTTTACACAATGTTGTCTGACACATAACACTTACAGACTCGTAAACCATTTTTTAGCTCTCTTTACGTGATTTGTGCACGATTTCAAATATTAATTTTTTTGTACCTCACTTACTTCACACTCTGTTCACTTTTGTGTCTGACACATATCACTGAGATACCACTAAACCATTTTTTAACTCTCT
This sequence comes from Philonthus spinipes, assembly GCA_963082785.1. NCBI lineage: Eukaryota > Metazoa > Arthropoda > Insecta > Coleoptera > Staphylinidae > Philonthus > Philonthus spinipes. Next base: position 22,658,003 of record OY720308.1, read on the forward strand.
TTACGTGATTTGTCCACTATATAAAAAAATCATTTTTTTGTATCTCACACTCTGTTCACTTTTACACAACGTTGTCTGACACATAACACTTAAAGACTCGTAAACCATTTTTTAGCTCTCTTTGCGTGATTTGTGCACGATTTCAAATATTAATTTTTTTGTACTTCACTTACTTCACACTCTGTTCACTTTTGTGTCTGACACATATCACTGAGAGACTACTAAACCATGTTTTAACTCTCTTTACGTGATTTGTCCACGATTTCAAAAAATCATTTTTTTGTATCTCACACTCTGTTCACTTTTACGCAATGTTGTCTGACACATAACACTTACAGACTCGTAAACCATTTTTTAGCTCTCTTTACGTGATTTGTGCACGATTTCAAATATTATTTATAATTTTTTTGAACCTCACTTACTTCACACTCTGTTCACTTTTGTGTGTGACACATATCACTGAGATAATACTAAACCATTTTTTAACTCTTTTTACGTGATTTGTCCACGATTTCAAAAAATCATTTTTTTGTATCTCACACTCTGTTCACTTTTACACAATGTTGTCTGACACATAACACTTACAGACTCGTAAACCATTTTTTGGCTCTCTTTACGTGATTTGTTCACGATTTCAAATATTAATTTTTTTGTACCTCACTTACTTCACACTCTGTTCACTTTTGTGTCTGACACATATCACTGAGAGACTCCTAAGCCATGTTTTAACTCTCTTTACGTGATTTGTCCACGATTTCAAAAAATCATTTTTTTGTATCTCACACTCTGTTCACTTTTACACAATGTTGTCTGACACATAACACACAGACTCGTAAACCATTTTTTTAGCTCTCTTTACGTGATTTGTGCAAGATTTCAAATATTAATTTTTTTGTACCTCACTTACTTCACACTCTGTTCACTTTTGTGTGACACATATCACTGAGATACTACTAAACCATTTTTTAACTCTCTTTACGTGATTTGTCCACGATTTCAAAAAATCATTTTTTTGTATCTCACACTCTGTTCACTTTTACACAATGTTGTCTGACACATAACACTTACAGACTCGTAAACCATTTTTTAGCTCTCTTTACGTGTTTTGTGCACGATTTCAAATATTAATTTTTTTCTACCTCACTTACTTCACACTCTGTTCACTTTTGTGTCTCACACATATCACTGAGAGACTACTAAACCATGTTTTAACTCTCTTTACGTGATTTGTCCACGATTTCAAAAAATCATTTTTTTGCATCTCACACTCTGTTCACTTTTACACAATGTTGTCTGACACATAACACTTACAGACTCGTAAACCATTTTTTAGCTCTCTTTACGTGATTTGTGCACGATTTCAAATATTAATTTTTTTGTACCTCACTTACTTCACACTCTGTTCACCTTTGTGTCTGACACATATCACTGAGATACCACTAAACCATTTTTTAACTCTCTTTACGTGATTTGTCCACTATATAAAAAAATCATTTTTTTTGTATCTCACACTCTGTTCACTTTTACACAATGTTGTCTGACACATAACACTTACAGACTCGTAAACCATTTTTTGGCTCTCTTTACGTGATTTGTGCACGATTTCAAATATTAATTTTTTTGTACCTTACTTACTTCACACTCTGTTCACTTTTGTGTGTGACACATATCAGTGAGATACTATTAAACCATTTTTTAACTCTCTTTATGTGATTTGTCCACGATTTCAAAAAATCATTTTTTTGTATCTCACACTCTGTTCACTTTTACACAATGTTGTCTGACACATAATACTTACAGACCCCTAAACCATTTAATAGCTCTCTTTGCGTGATTTGTTCACGATTTTAAATATTAATTTTTTTGTACCTCACTTACTTCACACTCTGTTCACTTTTGTGTCTGACATATCACTGAGATACTACTAAACCATTTTTTAACTCTCTTTACGTGATTTGTCCACTATATAAAAAATTCATTTTTTGTATCTTACACTCTGTTCACTTTTACACAATGTTGTCTGACACATAACACTTACAGACTCGTAATCCATTTTTTAGCTCTCTTTACGTGATTTGTGCACGATTTCAAAAATTATTTTTTTTGTACCTCACTTACTTCACACTCTGTTCACTTTTGTGTGTGACACATATTACTGAGATACTACTAAACCATTTTTTAACTCTCTTTACGTGATTTGTCCACGATTTCAAAAAATCATTTTTTTGTATCTCACATTCTGTTCAGTTTTACACAATGTTGTCTGACACATAACACTTACAGACTCGTAAACCATTTTTTAGCTCTCTTGACGTGATTTGTGCACGATTTCAAATATTAATTTTTTTGTACCTCACTTACTTCACACTCTGTTCACTTTTGTGTGTGACACATATCACTGAGATACTACTAAACCCTTTTTTAACTCTCTTACGTGATTTGTCCACGATTTCAAAAAATCATTTTTTTGTATCTCACACTCTGTTCACTTTTACACAATGTTGTCTGACATAACACTTACAGACTCGTAAACCGTTTTTTAGCTCTCTTTACGTGATTTGTGCACGATTTCAAATATTAATTTTTTTGTACCTCACTTACTTCACACTCTGTTCACTTTTGTGTCTGACACATATCACTGAGAGACTACTAAACTATGTTTTAACTCTCTTTACGTGATTTGTCCACGATTTCAAAAAATCATTTTTTTGTATCTCACACTCTGTTCACTTTTACACAATGTTGTCTGACACATAACACTTACAGACTCGTAAACCATTTTTTAGCTCTCTTTGCGTGATTTGTGCACGATTTCAAATATTAATTTTTTTGTACCTCACTTACTTCACATTCTGTTCACTTTTGTGCCTGACACATATCACTGAGAGACTACTAAACCATGTTTTAACTCTCTTTACGTGATTTGTCCTCGATTTCAAAAAATCACTTTTTTGTATCTCACACTCTGTTCACATTTACACAATGTTGTCTGACACATAACACTTACAGACTCGTAAACCATTTTTTAGCTCTCTTTACCTGATTTGTGCACGATTTCAAATATTAATTCTTTTGTACCTCACTTACTTCACACTCTGTTCACTTTTGTGTCTGACACATATCACTGAGAGACTACTAAACCATGTTTTAACTCTCTTTACGTGATTTGTCCTCGATTTCAAAAAATCATTTTTTTGTATCTCACACTCTGTTCACTTTTACACAATGTTGTCTGACACATAACACTTACAGACTCGTAAACCATTTTTTAGCTCTCTTTACGTGATTTGTGCACGATTTCAAATATTAATTTTTTTATTAATTTTTTTGTACCTCACTTACTTCACACTCTGTTCACTTTTGTGTCTGACACATTTCACTGAGAGACTACCAAACCATGTTTTAACTCTCTTTACGTGATTTGTCCACGATTTCAAAAAATTAATTTTTTGTATCTCACACTCTGTTCACTTTTACACAATGTTGTCTGACACATAACACTTACAGACTCGTAAACCATTTTTTAGCTCTCTTTGTGTGATTTGTGCACGATTTCAAATAGTAATTTTTTTGTACCTCACTTACTTCACACTCTGTTCACTTTTATGCCTGACACATATCACTGAGAGACTACTAAACCATGTTTTAACTCTCTTTACGTGATTTGTCCTCGATTTCAAAAAATCATTTTTTTGTATCTCACCCTCTGTTCACTTTTACACAATGTTGTCTGACACATAACACTTACAGACTCGTAAACCATTTTTTAGCTCTCTTTACGTGATTTGTGCACGATTTCAAATTTTAATTTTTTTGTACCCCACTTACTTCACACTCTGTTCACTTTTGTGTCTGACACATATCACTGAGATACCACTAAACCATTTTTTAACTCTCTTTACGTGATTTGTCCACTATATAAAAAAATCATTTTTTTGTATCTCACACTCTGTTCACTTTTACACAACGTTGTCTGACACATAACACTTAAAGACTCGTAAACCATTTTTTAGCTCTCTTTGCGTGATTAGTGCACGATTTCAAATATTAATTTTTTTGTACCTCACTTACTTCACACTCTGTTCACTTTTGTGTGTGACACATATTACTTAGAGACTACTAAACCATTTTTTAACTCTCTTTACGTGATTTGTCCACTATATAAAAAATTCATTTCTTTGTATATCACACTCTGTTCACTTTTACACAATGTTGTCTGACACATAACACTTACAGACTCGTAAACCATTTTTTAGCTCTCTTTGCGTGATTTGTGCACGATTTCAAATATTAATTTTTTTGTACCTCACTTACTTCACACTCTGTTCACTTTTGTGTGTGACACATATCACTGAGATACTACTAAACCATTTTTTGACTCTCTTTACGTGATTTGTCCACGATTTCAAAAAATCATTTTTTTGTATCTCACACTCTGTTCACTTTTACACAATGTTGTCTGACACATAACACTTACAGACTCGTAAACCATTTTTTGGCTCTATTTACGTGATTTGTGCACGATTTCAAATATTATTTATAATTTTTTTGAACCTCACTTACTTCACACTCTGTTCACTTTTGTGTGTGACACAAATCACTGAGATACTACTAAACCATTTTTTAACTCTCTTTACGTGATTTGTCCACGATTTCAAAAAATCATTTTTTTGTATCTCACACTCTGTTCACTTTTAGACAATGTTGTCTGACACATAACACTTACAGACTCGTAAACCATTTTTTGGCTCTATTTACGTGATTTGTGCACGATTTCAAATATTAATTTTTTTGTACCTCACTTACTTCACACTCTGTTCACTTTTGTGTGTGACACATATCACTGAGATACTACTAAACCATTTTTTAACTCTCTTTACGTGATTTGTCCACGATTTCAAAAAATCATTTTTTTGTATCTCACACTCTGTTCACTTTTACACAATGTTGTCTGACACATAACACTTACAGACTCGTAAACCATTTTTTAGCTCTCTTTACGTGATTTGTGCACGATTTCAAATATTAATTTTTTTGTACCTCACTTACTTCACACTCTGTTCACTTTTGTGTCTGACACATATCACTGAGAGACTACTAAGCCATGTTTTAACTCTCTTTACGTGATTTGTCCACGATTTCAAAAAATCATTTTTTTGTATCTCACACTCTGTTCACTTTTACACAATGTTGTCTGACACATAACACTTACAGACTCGTAATCCATTTTTTAGCTCTCTTTACGTGATTTGTGCACGATTTCAAAAATTATTTTTTTTGTACCTCACTTACTTCACACTCTGTTCACTTTTGTGTGTGACACATATTACTGAGATACTACTAAACCATTTTTTAACTCTCTTTACGTGATTTGTCCACGATTTCAAAAAATCATTTTTTTGTATCTCACATTCTGTTCAGTTTTACACAATGTTGTCTGACACATAACACTTACAGACTCGTAAACCATTTTTTAGCTCTCTTGACGTGATTTGTGCACGATTTCAAATATTAATTTTTTTGTACCTCACTTACTTCACACTCTGTTCACTTTTGTGTGTGACACATATCACTGAGATACTACTAAACCCTTTTTTAACTCTCTTACGTGATTTGTCCACGATTTCAAAAAATCATTTTTTTGTATCTCACACTCTGTTCACTTTTACACAATGTTGTCTGACATAACACTTACAGACTCGTAAACCGTTTTTTAGCTCTCTTTACGTGATTTGTGCTCGATTTCAAATATTAATTTTTTTGTACCTCACTTACTTCACACTCTGTTCACTTTTGTGTCTGACACATATCACTGAGAGACTACTAAACTATGTTTTAACTCTCTTTACGTGATTTGTCCACGATTTCAAAAAATCATTTTTTTGTATCTCACACTCTGTTCACTTTTACACAATGTTGTCTGACACATAACACTTACAGACTCGTAAACCATTTTTTAGCTCTCTTTGCGTGATTTGTGCACGATTTCAAATATTAATTTTTTTGTACCTCACTTACTTCACACTCTGTTCACTTTTGTGTGTGACACATATCACTGAGATACTACTAAACCCTTTTTTAACTCTCTTACGTGATTTGTCCACGATTTCAAAAAATCATTTTTTTGTATCTCACACTCTGTTCACTTTTACACAATGTTGTCTGACATAACACTTACAGACTCGTAAACCGTTTTTTAGCTCTCTTTACGTGATTTGTGCACGATTTCAAATATTAATTTTTTTGTACCTCACTTACTTCACACTCTGTTCACTTTTGTGTCTGACACATATCACTGAGAGACTACTAAACTATGTTTTAACTCTCTTTACGTGATTTGTCCACGATTTCAAAAAATCATTTTTTTGTATCTCACACTCTGTTCACTTTTACACAATGTTGTCTGACACATAACACTTACAGACTCGTAAACCATTTTTTAGCTCTCTTTGCGTGATTTGTGCACGATTTCAAATATTAATTTTTTTGTACCTCACTTACTTCACATTCTGTTCACTTTTGTGCCTGACACATATCACTGAGAGACTACTAAACCATGTTTTAACTCTCTTTACGTGATTTGTCCTCGATTTCAAAAAATCACTTTTTTGTATCTCACACTCTGTTCACATTTACACAATGTTGTCTGACACATAACACTTACAGACTCGTAAACCATTTTTTAGCTCTCTTTACCTGATTTGTGCACGATTTCAAATATTAATTCTTTTGTACCTCACTTACTTCACACTCTGTTCACTTTTGTGTCTGACACATATCACTGAGAGACTACTAAACCATGTTTTAACTCTCTTTACGTGATTTGTCCTCGATTTCAAAAAATCATTTTTTTGTATCTCACACTCTGTTCACTTTTACACAATGTTGTCTGACACATAACACTTACAGACTCGTAAACCATTTTTTAGCTCTCTTTACGTGATTTGTGCACGATTTCAAATATTAATTTTTTTATTAATTTTTTTGTACCTCACTTACTTCACACTCTGTTCACTTTTGTGTCTGACACATTTCACTGAGAGACTACCAAACCATGTTTTAACTCTCTTTACGTGATTTGTCCACGATTTCAAAAAATTAATTTTTTGTATCTCACACTCTGTTCACTTTTACACAATGTTGTCTGACACATAACACTTACAGACTCGTAAACCATTTTTTAGCTCTCTTTGTGTGATTTGTGCACGATTTCAAATAGTAATTTTTTTGTACCTCACTTACTTCACACTCTGTTCACTTTTATGCCTGACACATATCACTGAGAGACTACTAAACCATGTTTTAACTCTCTTTACGTGATTTGTCCTCGATTTCAAAAAATCATTTTTTTGTATCTCACCCTCTGTTCACTTTTACACAATGTTGTCTGACACATAACACTTACAGACTCGTAAACCATTTTTTAGCTCTCTTTACGTGATTTGTGCACGATTTCAAATTTTAATTTTTTTGTACCCCACTTACTTCACACTCTGTTCACTTTTGTGTCTGACACATATCACTGAGATACCACTAAACCATTTTTTAACTCTCTTTACGTGATTTGTCCACTATATAAAAAAATCATTTTTTTGTATCTCACACTCTGTTCACTTTTACACAACGTTGTCTGACACATAACACTTAAAGACTCGTAAACCATTTTTTAGCTCTCTTTGCGTGATTAGTGCACGATTTCAAATATTAATTTTTTTGTACCTCACTTACTTCACACTCTGTTCACTTTTGTGTGTGACACATATTACTTAGAGACTACTAAACCATTTTTTAACTCTCTTTACGTGATTTGTCCACTATATAAAAAATTCATTTCTTTGTATATCACACTCTGTTCACTTTTACACAATGTTGTCTGACACATAACACTTACAGACTCGTAAACCATTTTTTAGCTCTCTTTGCGTGATTTGTGCACGATTTCAAATATTAATTTTTTTGTACCTCACTTACTTCACACTCTGTTCACTTTTGTGTGTGACACATATCACTGAGATACTACTAAACCATTTTTTGACTCTCTTTACGTGATTTGTCCACGATTTCAAAAAATCATTTTTTTGTATCTCACACTCTGTTCACTTTTACACAATGTTGTCTGACACATAACACTTACAGACTCGTAAACCATTTTTTGGCTCTATTTACGTGATTTGTGCACGATTTCAAATATTATTTATAATTTTTTTGAACCTCACTTACTTCACACTCTGTTCACTTTTGTGTGTGACACAAATCACTGAGATACTACTAAACCATTTTTTAACTCTCTTTACGTGATTTGTCCACTATTTCAAAAAATCATTTTTTTGTATCTCACACTCTGTTCACTTTTAGACAATGTTGTCTGACACATAACACTTACAGACTCGTAAACCATTTTTTGGCTCTATTTACGTGATTTGTGCACGATTTCAAATATTAATTTTTTTGTACCTCACTTACTTCACACTCTGTTCACTTTTGTGTGTGACACATATCACTGAGATACTACTAAACCATTTTTTAACTCTCTTTACGTGATTTGTCCACGATTTCAAAAAATCATTTTTTTGTATCTCACACTCTGTTCACTTTTACACAATGTTGTCTGACACATAACACTTACAGACTCGTAAACCATTTTTTAGCTCTCTTTACGTGATTTGTGCACGATTTCAAATATTAATTTTTTTGTACCTCACTTACTTCACACTCTGTTCACTTTTGTGTCTGACACATATCACTGAGAGACTACTAAGCCATGTTTTAACTCTCTTTACGTGATTTGTCCACGATTTCAAAAAATCATTTTTTTGTATCTCACACTCTGTTCACTTTTACACAATGTTGTCTGACACATAACACTTACAGACTCGTAATCCATTTTTTAGCTCTCTTTACGTGATTTGTGCACGATTTCAAAAATTATTTTTTTTGTACCTCACTTACTTCACACTCTGTTCACTTTTGTGTGTGACACATATTACTGAGATACTACTAAACCATTTTTTAACTCTCTTTACGTGATTTGTCCACGATTTCAAAAAATCATTTTTTTGTATCTCACATTCTGTTCAGTTTTACACAATGTTGTCTGACACATAACACTTACAGACTCGTAAACCATTTTTTAGCTCTCTTGACGTGATTTGTGCACGATTTCAAATATTAATTTTTTTGTACCTCACTTACTTCACACTCTGTTCACTTTTGTGTGTGACACATATCACTGAGATACTACTAAACCCTTTTTTAACTCTCTTACGTGATTTGTCCACGATTTCAAAAAATCATTTTTTTGTATCTCACACTCTGTTCACTTTTACACAATGTTGTCTGACATAACACTTACAGACTCGTAAACCGTTTTTTAGCTCTCTTTACGTGATTTGTGCTCGATTTCAAATATTAATTTTTTTGTACCTCACTTACTTCACACTCTGTTCACTTTTGTGTCTGACACATATCACTGAGAGACTACTAAACTATGTTTTAACTCTCTTTACGTGATTTGTCCACGATTTCAAAAAATCATTTTTTTGTATCTCACACTCTGTTCACTTTTACACAATGTTGTCTGACACATAACACTTACAGACTCGTAAACCATTTTTTAGCTCTCTTTGCGTGATTTGTGCACGATTTCAAATATTAATTTTTTTGTACCTCACTTACTTCACATTCTGTTCACTTTTGTGCCTGACACATATCACTGAGAGACTACTAAACCATGTTTTAACTCTCTTTACGTGATTTGTCCTCGATTTCAAAAAATCACTTTTTTGTATCTCACACTCTGTTCACATTTACACAATGTTGTCTGACACATAACACTTACAGACTCGTAAACCATTTTTTAGCTCTCTTTACCTGATTTGTGCACGATTTCAAATATTAATTCTTTTGTACCTCACTTACTTCACACTCTGTTCACTTTTGTGTCTGACACATATCACTGAGAGACTACTAAACCATGTTTTAACTCTCTTTACGTGATTTGTCCTCGATTTCAAAAAATCATTTTTTTGTATCTCACACTCTGTTCACTTTTACACAATGTTGTCTGACACATAACACTTACAGACTCGTAAACCATTTTTTAGCTCTCTTTACGTGATTTGTGCACGATTTCAAATATTAATTTTTTTATTAATTTTTTTGTACCTCACTTACTTCACACTCTGTTCACTTTTGTGTGTGACACATATCACTGAGATACTACTAAACCATTTTTTGACTCTCTTTACGTGATTTGTCCACGATTTCAAAAAATCATTTTTTTGTATCTCACACTCTGTTCACTTTTACACAATGTTGTCTGACACATAACACTTACAGACTCGTAAACCATTTTTTGGCTCTATTTACGTGATTTGTGCACGATTTCAAATATTATTTATAATTTTTTTGAACCTCACTTACTTCACACTCTGTTCACTTTTGTGTGTGACACAAATCACTGAGATACTACTAAACCATTTTTTAACTCTCTTTACGTGATTTGTCCACGATTTCAAAAAATCATTTTTTTGTATCTCACACTCTGTTCACTTTTAGAAAATGTTGTCTGACACATAACACTTACAGACTCGTAAACCATTTTTTGGCTCTATTTACGTGATTTGTGCACGATTTCAAATATTATTTTTTTTGTACCTCACTTACTTCACACTCTGTTCACTTTTGTGTGTGACACATATCACTGAGATACTACTAAACCATTTTTTAACTCTCTTTACGTGATTTGTCCACGATTTCAAAAAATCATTTTTTTGTATCTCACACTCTGTTCACTTTTACACAATGTTGTCTGACACATAACACTTACAGACTCGTAAACCATTTTTTAGCTCTCTTTACGTGATTTGTGCACGATTTCAAATATTATTTATAATTTTTTTGAACCTCACTTACTTCACACTCTGTTCACTTTTGTGTGTGACACAAATCACTGAGATACTACTAAACCATTTTTTAACTATCTTTACGTGATTTGTCCACGATTTCAAAAAATCATTTTTTTGTATCTCACACTCTGTTCACTTTTAGACAATGTTGTCTGACACATAACACTTACAGACTCGTAAACCATTTTTTGGCTCTATTTACGTGATTTGTGCACGATTTCAAATATTAATTTTTTTGTACCTCACTTACTTCACACTCTGTTCACTTTTGTGTGTGACACATATCACTGAGATACTACTAAACCATTTTTTAACTCTCTTTACGTGATTTGTCCACGATTTCAAAAAATCATTTTTTTGTATCTCACACTCTGTTCACTTTTACACAATGTTGTCTGACACATAACACTTACAGACTCGTAAACCATTTTTTAGCTCTCTTTACGTGATTTGTGCACGATTTCAAATATTAATTTTTTTGTACCTCACTTACTTCACACTCTGTTCACTTTTGTGTCTGACACATATCACTGAGAGACTACCAAGCCATGTTTTAACTCTCTTTACGTGATTTGTCCACGATTTCAAAAAATCATTTTTTTGTATCTCACACTCTGTTCACTTTTACACAATGTTGTCTGACACATAACACTTACAGACTCGTAAACCATTTTTTAGCTCTCTTTACGTGATTTGTGCACGATTTCAAATATTAATTTTTTTTATAATTTTTTTGTACCTCACTTACTTCACACTCTGTTCACTTTTGTGTCTGACACATTTCACTGAGAGACCACTAAACCATGTTTTAACTCTCTTTACGTGATTTGTCCACGATTTCAAAAAATTAATTTTTTGTATCTCACACTCTGTTCACTTTTACACAATGTTGTCTGACACATAACACTTACAGACTCGTAAACCATTTTTTAGCTCTCTTTGTGTGATTTGTGCACGATTTCAAATATTAATTTTTTTGTACCTCACTTACTTCACACTCTGTTCACTTTTGTGCCTGACACATATCACTGAGAGACTACTAAACCATGTTTTAACTCTCTTTACGTGATTTGTCCTCGATTTCAAAAAATCATTTTTTTGTATCTCACACTCTGTTCACTTTTACACAATGTTGTCTGACACATAACACTTACAGACTCGTAAACCATTTTTTAGCTCTCTTTACGTGATTTGTGCACGATTTCAAATATTAATTTTTTTGTACCCCACTTACTTCACACTCTGTTCACTTTTGTGTCTGACACATATCACTGAGATACCACTAAACCATTTTTTAACTCTCTTTACCTGATTTGTCCACTATATAAAAAAATCATTTTTTTGTATCTCACACTCTGTTAACTTTTACACAACGTTGTCTGAAACATAACACTTAAAGACTCGTAAACCATTTTTTAGCTCTCTTTGCGTGATTAGTGCACGATTTCAAATATTAATTTTTTTGTACCTCACTTACTTCACACTCTGTTCACTTTTGTGTGTGACACATATTACTTAGAGACTACTAAACCATTTTTTAACTCTCTTTACGTGATTTGTCCACTATATAAAAAATTCATTTCTTTGTATATCACACTCTGTTCACTTTTACACAATGTTGTCTGACACATAACACTTACAGACTCGTAAACCATTTTTTAGCTCTCTTTGCGTGATTTGTGCACGATTTCAAATATTAATTTTTTTGTACCTCACTTACTTCACACTCTGTTCACTTTTGTGTGTGACACATATCACTGAGATACTACTAAACCATTTTTTGACTCTCTTTACGTGATTTGTCCACGATTTCAAAAAATCATTTTTTTGTATCTCACACTCTGTTCACTTTTACACAATGTTGTCTGACACATAACACTTACAGACTCGTAAACCATTTTTTGGCTCTATTTACGTGATTTGTGCACGATTTCAAATATTATTTATAATTTTTTTGAACCTCACTTACTTCACACTCTGTTCACTTTTGTGTGTGACACAAATCACTGAGATACTACTAAACCATTTTTTAACTCTCTTTACGTGATTTGTCCACGATTTCAAAAAATCATTTTTTTGTATCTCACACTCTGTTCACTTTTAGACAATGTTGTCTGACACATAACACTTACAGACTCGTAAACCATTTTTTGGCTCTATTTACGTGATTTGTGCACGATTTCAAATATTAATTTTTTTGTACCTCACTTACTTCACACTCTGTTCACTTTTGTGTGTGACACATATCACTGAGATACTACTAAACCATTTTTTAACTCTCTTTACGTGATTTGTCCACGATTTCAAAAAATCATTTTTTTGTATCTCACACTCTGTTCACTTTTACACAATGTTGTCTGACACATAACACTTACAGACTCGTAAACCATTTTTTAGCTCTCTTTACGTGATTTGTGCACGATTTCAAATATTAATTTTTTTGTACCTCACTTACTTCACACTCTGTTCACTTTTGTGTCTGACACATATCACTGAGAGACTACTAAGCCATGTTTTAACTCTCTTTACGTGATTTGTCCACGATTTCAAAAAATCATTTTTTTGTATCTCACACTCTGTTCACTTTTACACAATGTTGTCTGACACATAACACTTACAGACTCGTAATCCATTTTTTAGCTCTCTTTACGTGATTTGTGCACGATTTCAAAAATTATTTTTTTTGTACCTCACTTACTTCACACTCTGTTCACTTTTGTGTGTGACACATATTACTGAGATACTACTAAACCATTTTTTAACTCTCTTTACGTGATTTGTCCACGATTTCAAAAAATCATTTTTTTGTATCTCACATTCTGTTCAGTTTTACACAATGTTGTCTGACACATAACACTTACAGACTCGTAAACCATTTTTTAGCTCTCTTGACGTGATTTGTGCACGATTTCAAATATTAATTTTTTTGTACCTCACTTACTTCACACTCTGTTCACTTTTGTGTGTGACACATATCACTGAGATACTACTAAACCCTTTTTTAACTCTCTTACGTGATTTGTCCACGATTTCAAAAAATCATTTTTTTGTATCTCACACTCTGTTCACTTTTACACAATGTTGTCTGACATAACACTTACAGACTCGTAAACCGTTTTTTAGCTCTCTTTACGTGATTTGTGCACGATTTCAAATATTAATTTTTTTGTACCTCACTTACTTCACACTCTGTTCACTTTTGTGTCTGACACATATCACTGAGAGACTACTAAACTATGTTTTAACTCTCTTTACGTGATTTGTCCACGATTTCAAAAAATCATTTTTTTGTATCTCACACTCTGTTCACTTTTACACAATGTTGTCTGACACATAACACTTACAGACTCGTAAACCATTTTTTAGCTCTCTTTGCGTGATTTGTGCACGATTTCAAATATTAATTTTTTTGTACCTCACTTACTTCACATTCTGTTCACTTTTGTGCCTGACACATATCACTGAGAGACTACTAAACCATGTTTTAACTCTCTTTACGTGATTTGTCCTCGATTTCAAAAAATCACTTTTTTGTATCTCACACTCTGTTCACATTTACACAATGTTGTCTGACACATAACACTTACAGACTCGTAAACCATTTTTTAGCTCTCTTTACCTGATTTGTGCACGATTTCAAATATTAATTCTTTTGTACCTCACTTACTTCACACTCTGTTCACTTTTGTGTCTGACACATATCACTGAGAGACTACTAAACCATGTTTTAACTCTCTTTACGTGATTTGTCCTCGATTTCAAAAAATCATTTTTTTGTATCTCACACTCTGTTCACTTTTACACAATGTTGTCTGACACATAACACTTACAGACTCGTAAACCATTTTTTAGCTCTCTTTACGTGATTTGTGCACGATTTCAAATATTATTTATAATTTTTTTGAACCTCACTTACTTCACACTCTGTTCACTTTTGTGTGTGACACAAATCACTGAGATACTACTAAACCATTTTTTAACTATCTTTACGTGATTTGTCCACGATTTCAAAAAATCATTTTTTTGTATCTCACACTCTGTTCACTTTTAGACAATGTTGTCTGACACATAACACTTACAGACTCGTAAACCATTTTTTGGCTCTATTTACGTGATTTGTGCACGATTTCAAATATTAATTTTTTTGTACCTCACTTACTTCACACTCTGTTCACTCCTGTGTTGGTGACACATATCACTGAGATACTACTAAACCATTTTTTAACTCTCTTTACGTGATTTGTCCACGATTTCAAAAAATCATTTTTTTGTATCTCACACTCTGTTCACTTTTACACAATGTTGTCTGACACATAACACTTACAGACTCGTAAACCATTTTTTAGCTCTCTTTACGTGATTTGTGCACGATTTCAAATATTAATTTTTTTGTACCTCACTTACTTCACACTCTGTTCACTTTTGTGTCTGACACATATCACTGAGAGACTACCAAGCCATGTTTTAACTCTCTTTACGTGATTTGTCCACGATTTCAAAAAATCATTTTTTGTATCTCACACTCTGTTCACTTTTACACAATGTTGTCTGACACATAACACTTACAGACTCGTAAACCATTTTTTAGCTCTCTTTACGTGATTTGTGCACGATTTCAAATATTAATTTTTTTTATAATTTTTTTGTATCTCACTTACTTCACACTCTGTTCACTTTTGTGTCTGACACATTTCACTGAGAGACCACTAAACCATGTTTTAACTCTCTTTACGTGATTTGTCCACGATTTCAAAAAATTAATTTTTTGTATCTCACACTCTGTTCACTTTTACACAATGTTGTCTGACACATAACACTTACAGACTCGTAAACCATTTTTTAGCTCTCTTTGTGTGATTTGTGCACGATTTCAAATATTAATTTTTTTGTACCTCACTTACTTCACACTCTGTTCACTTTTGTGCCTGACACATATCACTGAGAGACTACTAAACCATGTTTTAACTCTCTTTACGTGATTTGTCCTCGATTTCAAAAAATCATTTTTTTGTATCTCACACTCTGTTCACTTTTACACAATGTTGTCTGACACATAACACTTACAGACTCGTAAACCATTTTTTAGCTCTCTTTACGTGATTTGTGCACGATTTCAAATATTAATTTTTTTGTACCCCACTTACTTCACACTCTGTTCACTTTTGTGTCTGACACATATCACTGAGATACCACTAAACCATTTTTTAACTCTCTTTACCTGATTTGTCCACTATATAAAAAAATCATTTTTTTGTATCTCACACTCTGTTAACTTTTACACAACGTTGTCTGAAACATAACACTTAAAGACTCGTAAACCATTTTTTAGCTCTCTTTGCGTGATTAGTGCACGATTTCAAATATTAATTTTTTTGTACCTCACTTACTTCACACTCTGTTCACTTTTGTGTGTGACACATATTACTGAGAGACTACTAAACCATTTTTTAACTCTCTTTACGTGATTTGTCCACTATATAAAAAATTCATTTCTTTGTATTTCACACTCTGTTCACTTTTACACAATGTTGTCTGACACATAACACTTGCAGACTCGTAAACCATTTTTTAGCTCTCTTTACGTGATTTGTGCACGATTTCAAATATTAATTTTTTTGTACCTCACTTACTTCACACTCTGTTCACTTTTGTGTGTGACACATATCACTGAGATACTACTAAACCATTTTTTGACTCTCTTTACGTGATTTGTCCACGATTTCAAAAAATCATTTTTTTGTATCTCACACTCTGTTCACTTTTACACAATGTTGTCTGACACATAACACTTACAGACTCGTAAACCATTTTTTGGCTCTATTTACGTGATTTGTGCACGATTTCAAATATTATTTATAATTTTTTTGAACCTCACTTACTTCACACTCTGTTCACTTTTGTGTGTGACACAAATCACTGAGATACTACTAAACCATTTTTTAACTCTCTTTACGTGATTTGTCCACGATTTCAAAAAATCATTTTTTTGTATCTCACACTCTGTTCACTTTTAGACAATGTTGTCTGACACATAACACTTACAGACTCGTAAACCATTTTTTGGCTCTCTTTACGTGATTTGTGCACGATTTCAAATATTAATTTTTTTATTAATTTTTTTGTACCTCACTTACTTCACACTCTGTTCACTTTTGTGTCTGACACATTTCACTGAGAGACTACTAAACCATGTTTTAACTCTCTTTACGTGATTTGTCCACGATTTCAAAAAATTAATTTTTTGTATCTCACACTCTGTTCACTTTTACACAATGTTGTCTGACACATAACACTTACAGACTCGTAAACCATTTTTTAGCTCTCTTTGTGTGATTTGTGCACGATTTCAAATATTAATTTTTTTGTACCTCACTTACTTCACACTCTGTTCACTTTTGTGCCTGACACATATCACTGAGAGACTACTAAACCATGTTTTAACTCTCTTTACGTGATTTGTCCTCGATTTCAAAAAATCATTTTTTTGTATCTCACACTCTGTTCACTTTTACACAATGTTGTCTGACACATAACACTTACAGACTCGTAAACCATTTTTTAGCTCTCTTTACGTGATTTGTGCACGATTTGAAATATTAATTTTTTTGTACCTCACTTACTTTACACTCTGTTCACTTTTGTGTCTGACACATATCACTGAGAGACTACTAAGCCATGTTTTAACTCTCTTTACCTGATTTGTCCACGATTTCAAAAAATCATTTTTTTGTATCTCACACTCTGTTCACTTTTACACAATGTTGTCTGACACATAACACTTACAGACTCGTAAACCATTTTTTAGCTCTCTTTACGTGATTTGTGCACGATTTCAAATATTATTTATAATTTTTTTGAACCTCACTTACTTCACACTCTGTTCACTTTTGTGTGTGACACAAATCACTGAGATACTACTAAACCATTTTTTAACTCTCTTTACGTGATTTGTCCACGATTTCAAAAAATCATTTTTATGTATCTCACACTCTGTTCACTTTTAGACAATGTTGTCTGACACATAACACTTACAGACTCGTAAACCATTTTTTGGCTCTATTTACGTGATTTGTGCACGATTTCAAATATTAATTTATTTGTACCTCAGTTACTTCACACTCTGTTCACTTTTGTGTGTGACACATATCACTGAGATACTACTAAACCATGTTTTAACTCTCTTTACGTGATTTGTCCATGATTTCAAAAAATTAATTTTTTGTATCTCACACTCTGTTCACTTTTACACAATGTTGTCTGACACATAACACTTACAGACTCGTAAACCATTTTTTAGCTCTCTTTGTGAGATTTGTGCACGATTTCAAATATTATTTTTTTTGTACCTCACTTACTTCACACTCTGTTCACTTTTGTGCCTGACACATATCACTGAGAGACTACTAAACCATGTTTTAACTCTCTTTACGTGATTTGTCCTCGATTTCAAAAAATCATTTTTTTTTATCTCACACTGTTCACTTTTACACAATGTTGTCTGACACATAACACCTACAGACTCGTAAACCATTTTTTAGCTCTCTTTACGTGATTTGTGCACGATTTCAAATATTAATTTTTTTGTACCCCACTTACTTCACACTCTGTTCACTTTTGTGTCTGACACATATCACTGAGATACCACTAAACCATTTTTTAACTCTCTTTACGTGATTTGTCCACTATATAAAAAAATCATTTTTTTGTATGTCACACTCTGTTCACTTTTACACAACGTTGTCTGACACATAACACTTAAAGACTCGTAAACCATTTTTTAGCTCTCTTTGCGTGATTAGTGCACGATTTCAAATATTAATTTTTTTGTACCTCACTTACTTCACACTCTGTTCACTTTTGTGTGTGACACATATCACTGAGAGACTTCTAAACCATTTTTTAACTCACTTTACGTGATTTGTCCACTATATAAAAAAATCATTTCTTTGTATTTCACACTCTGTTCACTTTTACACAATGTTGTCTGACACATAACACTTACAGACTCGTAAACCATTTTTTAGCTCTCTTTACGTGATTTGTGCACGATTTCAAATATTAATTTTTTTGTACCTCACTTACTTTACACTCTGTTCACTTTTGTGTGTGACACATATCATTGAGATACTACTGGACCATTTTTTGACTCTCTTTACGTGATTTGTCCACGATTTCAAAAAATCATTTTTTTTGTGTTTCACACTCTGTTCACTTTTACACAATGTTGTCTGACACATAACACTTACAGACTCGTAAACCATATTTTAGCTCTCTTAACGTGATTTGTGCACGATTTCAAATATTAATTTTTTTGTACCTCACTTACTTCACACTCTGTTCACTTTTGTGTCTGACACATATCACTGAGAGACTACTAAACTATGTTTTAACTCTCTTTACGTGATTTGTCCACGATTTCAAAAAATCATTTTTTTGTATCTCACACTCTGTTCACTTTTACACAATGTTGTCTGACACATGACACTTACAGACTCGTAAACCATTTTTTAGCTCTCTTTACGTGATTTGTGCACGATTTCAAATATTATTTATAATTTTTTTGAACCTCACTTACTTCACACTCTGTTCACTTTTGTGTGTGACACAAATCACTGAGATACTACTAAACCATTTTTTAACTCTCTTTACGTGATTTGTCCACGATTTCAAAAAATCATTTTTTTGTATCTCACACTCTGTTCACTTTTAGACAATGTTGTCTGACACATAACACTTACAGACTCGTAAACCATCTTTTGGCTCTATTTACGTGATTTGTGCACGATTTCAAATATTAATTTTTTTGTACCTCACTTACTTCACACTCTGTTCACTTTTGTGTGTGACACATATCACTGAGATACTACTAAACCATTTTTTAACTCTCTTTACGTGATTTGTCCACGATTTCAAAAAATCATTTTTTTGTATCTCACACTCTGTTCACTTTTACACAATGTTGTTTGACACATAACACTTACAGACTCGTAAACCATTTTTTAGCTCTCTTTACGTGATTTGTGCACGATTTCAAATATTAATTTTTTTGTACCTCACTTACTTCACACTCTGTTCACTTTTGTGTCTGACACATATCACTGAGAGACTACCAAGCCATGTTTTAACTCTCTTTACGTGATTTGTCCACGATTTCAAAAAATCATTTTTTTGTATCTCACACTCTGTTCACTTTTATACAATGTTGTCTGACACATAACACTAACAGACTCGTAAACCATTTTTTAGCTCTCTTTACGTGATTTGTGCACGATTTCAAATATTAATTTTTTTGTACCTCACTTACTTCACACTCTGTTCACTTTTGTGTCTGACACATATCACTGAGAGACTACCAAGCCATGTTTTAACTCTCTTTACGTGATTTGTCCACGATTTCAAAAAATCATTTTTTTGTATCTCACACTCTGTTCACTTTTACACAATTTTGTCTGACACATAACACTTACAGACACGTAAACCATTTTTTAGCTCTCTTTACGTGATTTGTGCACGATTTGAAATATTAATTTTTTTGTACCTCACTTACTTCACACTCAGTTCACTTTTGTGTCTGACACATATCACTGAGAGACTACTAAACCATGTTTTAACTCTCTTTACGTGATTTGTCCATGATTTCAAAAAATTAATTTTTTGTATCTCACACTCTGTTCACTTTTACACAATGTTGTCTGACACATAACACTTACAGACTCGTAAACCATTTTTTAGCTTTCTTTGTGTGATTTGTGCACGATTTCAAATATTAATTTTTTTGTACCTCACTTACTTCACACTCTGTTCACTTTTGTGCCTGACACATATCACTGAGAGACTACTAAACCATGTTTTAACTCTCTTTACGTGATTTGTCCACGATTTCAAAAAATCATTTTTTTGTATCTCACACTCTGTTCACTTTTACACAATGTTGTCTGACACATAACACTTACAGACTCGTAAACCATTTTTTAGCTCTCTTTACGTGATTTGTGCACGATTTGAAATATTAATTTTTTTGTACCTCACTTACTTCACACTCTGTTCACTTTTGTGTCTGACACATATCACTGAGAGACTACTAAACCATGTTTTAACTCTCTTTACGTGATTTGTCCATGATTTCAAAAAATTAATTTTTTGTATCTCACACTCTGTTCACTTTTACACAATGTTGTCTGACACATAACACTTACAGACTCGTAAACCATTTTTTAGCTCTCTTTGTGTGATTTGTGCACGATTTCAAATATTATTTTTTTTGTACCTCACTTACTTCACACTCTGTTCACTTTTGTGCCTGACACATATCACTGAGAGACTACTAAACCATGTTTTAACTCTCTTTACGTGATTTGTCCTCGATTTCAAAAAATCATTTTTTTTTTATCTCACACTCTGTTCACTTTTACACAATGTTGTCAGACACATAACACCTACAGACTCGTAAACCATTTTTTAGCTCTCTTTACGTGATTTGTGCACGATTTCAAATATTAATTTTTTTGTACCCCACTTACTTCACACTCTGTTCACTTTTGTGTCTGACACATATCACTGAGATACCACTAAACCATTTTTTAACTCTCTTTACGTGATTTGTCCACTATATAAAAAAATCATTTTTTTGTATGTCACACTCTGTTCACTTTTACACAACGTTGTCTGACACATAACACTTTAGGACTCGTAAACCATTTTTTAGCTCTCTTTGCGTGATTAGTGCACGATTTCAAATATTAATTTTTTTGTACCTCACTTACTTCACACTCTGTTCACTTTTGTGTGTGACACATATCACTGAGAGACTACTAAACCATTTTTTAACTCTCTTTACGTGATTTGTCCACTATATAAAAAAATCATTTCTTTGTATTTCACACTCTGTTCACTTTTACACAATGTTGTCTGACACATAACACTTACAGACTCGTAAACCATTTTTTAGCTCTCTTTACGTGATTTGTGCACGATTTCAAATATTAATTTTTTTGTACCTCACTTACTTTACACTCTGTTCACTTTTGTGTGTGACACATAACATTGAGATACTACTGGACCATTTTTTGACTCTCTTTACGTGATTTGTCCACGATTTCAAAAAATCATTTTTTTGTGTTTCACACTCTGTTCACTTTTACACAATGTTGTCTGACACATAACACTTACAGACTCGTAAACCATATTTTAGCTCTCTTAACGTGATTTGTGCACGATTTCAAATATTAATTTTTTTGTACCTCACTTACTTCACACTCTGTTCACTTTTGTGTCTGACACATATCACTGAGAGACTACTAAACTATGTTTTAACTCTCTTTACGTGATTTGTCCACGATTTCAAAAAATCATTTTTTTGTATCTCACACTCTGTTCACTTTTAGACAATGTTGTCTGACACATAACACTTACAGACTCGTAAACCATCTTTTGGCTCTATTTACGTGATTTGTGCACGATTTCAAATATTAATTTTTTTGTACCTCACTTACTTCACACTCTGTTCACTTTTGTGTGTGACACATATCACTGAGATACTACTAAACCATTTTTTAACTCTCTTTACGTGATTTGTCCACGATTTCAAAAAATCATTTTTTTGTATCTCACACTCTGTTCACTTTTACACAATGTTGTTTGACACATAACACTTACAGACTCGTAAACCATTTTTTAGCTCTCTTTACGTGATTTGTGCACGATTTCAAATATTAATTTTTTTGTACCTCACTTACTTCACACTCTGTTCACTTTTGTGTCTGACACATATCACTGAGAGACTACCAAGCCATGTTTTAACTCTCTTTACGTGATTTGTCCACGATTTCAAAAAATCATTTTTTTGTATCTCACACTCTGTTCACTTTTACACAATGTTGTCTGACACATAACACTAACAGACTCGTAAACCATTTTTTAGCTCTCTTTACGTGATTTGTGCACGATTTCAAATATTAATTTTTTTGTACCTCACTTACTTCACACTCTGTTCACTTTTGTGTCTGACACATATCACTGAGAGACTACCAAGCCATGTTTTAACTCTCTTTACGTGATTTGTCCACGATTTCAAAAAATCATTTTTTTGTATCTCACACTCTGTTCACTTTTACACAATGTTGTCTGACACATAACACTTACAGACACGTAAACCATTTTTTAGCTCTCTTTACGTGATTTGTGCACGATTTGAAATATTAATTTTTTTGTACCTCACTTACTTCACACTCAGTTCACTTTTGTGTCTGACACATATCACTGAGAGACTACTAAACCATGTTTTAACTCTCTTTACGTGATTTGTCCATGATTTCAAAAAATTAATTTTTTGTATCTCACACTCTGTTCACTTTTACACAATGTTGTCTGACACATAACACTTACAGACTCGTAAACCATTTTTTAGCTTTCTTTGTGTGATTTGTGCACGATTTCAAATATTAATTTTTTTGTACCTCACTTACTTCACACTCTGTTCACTTTTGTGCCTGACACATATCACTGAGAGACTACTAAACCATGTTTTAACTCTCTTTACGTGATTTGTCCACGATTTCAAAAAATCATTTTTTTGTATCTCACACTATGTTCACTTTTACACAATGTTGTCTGACACATAACACTTACAGACTCGTAAACCATTTTTTAGCTCTCTTTACGTGATTTGTGCACGATTTGAAATATTAATTTTTTTGTACCTCACTTACTTCACACTCTGTTCACTTTTGTGTCTGACACATATCACTGAGAGACTACTAAACCATGTTTTAACTCTCTTTACGTGATTTGTCCATGATTTCAAAAAATTAATTTTTTGTATCTCACACTCTGTTCACTTTTACACAATGTTGTCTGACACATAACACTTACAGACTCGTAAACCATTTTTTAGCTCTCTTTGTGTGATTTGTGCACGATTTCAAATATAATTTTTTTTGTACCTCACTTACTTCACACTCTGTTCACTTTTGTGCCTGACACATATCACTGAGAGACTACTAAACCATGTTTTAACTCTCTTTACGTGATTTGTCCTCGATTTCAAAAAATCATTTTTTTTTATCTCACACTCTGTTCACTTTTACACAATGTTGTCAGACACATAACACCTACAGACTCGTAAACCATTTTTTAGCTCTCTTTACGTGATTTGTGCACGATTTCAAATATTAATTTTTTTGTACCCCACTTACTTCACACTCTGTTCACTTTTGTGTCTGACACATATCACTGAGATACCACTAAACCATTTTTTAACTCTCTTTACGTGATTTGTCCACTATATAAAAAAATCATTTTTTTGTATGTCACACTCTGTTCACTTTTACACAACGTTGTCTGACACATAACACTTTAGGACTCGTAAACCATTTTTTAGCTCTCTTTGCGTGATTAGTGCACGATTTCAAATATTAATTTTTTTGTACCTCACTTACTTCACACTCTGTTCACTTTTGTGTGTGACACATATCACTGAGAGACTACTAAACCATTTTTTAACTCTCTTTACGTGATTTGTCCACTATATAAAAAAATCATTTCTTTGTATTTCACACTCTGTTCACTTTTACACAATGTTGTCTGACACATAACACTTACAGACTCGTAAACCATTTTTTAGCTCTCTTTACGTGATTTGTGCACGATTTCAAATATTAATTTTTTTGTACCTCACTTACTTTACACTCTGTTCACTTTTGTGTGTGACACATATCATTGAGATACTACTGGACCATTTTTTGACTCTCTTTACGTGATTTGTCCACGATTTCAAAAAATCATTTTTTTTGTGTTTCACACTCTGTTCACTTTTACACAATGTTGTCTGACACATAACACTTACAGACTCGTAAACCATATTTTAGCTCTCTTAACGTGATTTGTGCACGATTTCAAATATTAATTTTTTTGTACCTCACTTACTTCACACTCTGTTCACTTTTGTGTCTGACACATATCACTGAGAGACTACTAAACTATGTTTTAACTCTCTTTACGTGATTTGTCCACGATTTCAAAAAATCATTTTTTTGTATCTCACACTCTGTTCACTTTTACACAATGTTGTCTGACACATAACACTTACAGACTCGTAAACCATTTTTTAGCTCTCTTTACGTGATTTGTGCACGATTTCAAATATTATTTATAATTTTTTTGAACCTCACTTACTTCACACTCTGTTCACTTTTGTGTGTGACACAAATCACTGAGATACTACTAAACCATTTTTTAACTCTCTTTACGTGATTTGTCCACGATTTCAAAAAATCATTTTTTTGTATCTCACACTCTGTTCACTTTTAGACAATGTTGTCTGACACATAACACTTACAGACTCGTAAACCATCTTTTGGCTCTATTTACGTGATTTGTGCACGATTTCAAATATTAATTTTTTTGTACCTCACTTACTTCACACTCTGTTCACTTTTGTGTGTGACACATATCACTGAGATACTACTAAACCATTTTTTAACTCTCTTTACGTGATTTGTCCACGATTTCAAAAAATCATTTTTTTGTATCTCACACTCTGTTCACTTTTACACAATGTTGTTTGACACATAACACTTACAGACTCGTAAACCATTTTTTAGCTCTCTTTACGTGATTTGTGCACGATTTCAAATATTAATTTTTTTGTACCTC
Source organism: Philonthus spinipes (assembly GCA_963082785.1). Taxonomy (NCBI): domain Eukaryota; kingdom Metazoa; phylum Arthropoda; class Insecta; order Coleoptera; family Staphylinidae; genus Philonthus; species Philonthus spinipes. The sequence goes on from OY720308.1 coordinate 22,683,562, forward strand.
ACTTACTTCACACTCTGTTCACTTTTGTGTCTGACACATATCACTGAGAGACTACCAAGCCATGTTTTAACTCTCTTTACGTGATTTGTCCACGATTTCAAAAAATCATTTTTTTGTATCTCACACTCTGTTCACTTTTACACAATGTTGTCTGACACATAACACTAACAGACTCGTAAACCATTTTTTAGCTCTCTTTACGTGATTTGTGCACGATTTCAAATATTAATTTTTTTGTACCTCACTTACTTCACACTCTGTTCACTTTTGTGTCTGACACATATCACTGAGAGACTACCAAGCCATGTTTTAACTCTCTTTACGTGATTTGTCCACGATTTCAAAAAATCATTTTTTTGTATCTCACACTCTGTTCACTTTTACACAATGTTGTCTGACACATAACACTTACAGACACGTAAACCATTTTTTAGCTCTCTTTACGTGATTTGTGCACGATTTGAAATATTAATTTTTTTGTACCTCACTTACTTCACACTCAGTTCACTTTTGTGTCTGACACATATCACTGAGAGACTACTAAACCATGTTTTAACTCTCTTTACGTGATTTGTCCATCATTTCAAAAAATTAATTTTTTGTATCTCACACTCTGTTCACTTTTACACAATGTTGTCTGACACATAACACTTACAGACTCGTAAACCATTTTTTAGCTTTCTTTGTGTGATTTGTGCACGATTTCAAATATTAATTTTTTTGTACCTCACTTACTTCACACTCTGTTCACTTTTGTGCCTGACACATATCACTGAGAGACTACTAAACCATGTTTTAACTCTCTTTACGTGATTTGTGCACGATTTGAAATATTAATTTTTTTGTACCTCACTTACTTCACACTCTGTTCACTTTTGTGTCTGACACATATCACTGAGATACCACTAAACCATTTTTTAACTCTCTTTATGTGATTTGTCCACTATATAAAAAAATCATTTTTTTGTATGTCACACTCTGTTCACTTTTACACAACGTTGTCTGACACATAACACTTAAAGACTCGTAAACCATTTTTTAGCTCTCTTTGCGTGATTAGTGCACGATTTCAAATATTAATTTTTTTGTACCTCACTTACTTCACACCCTGTTCACTTTTGTGTGTGACACATATCACTGAGAGACTACTAAACCATTTTTTAACTCTCTTTACGTGATTTGTCCACTATATAAAAAAATCATTTCTTTGTATTTCACACTCTGTTCACTTTTACACAATGTTGTCTGACACATAACACTTACAGACTCGTAAACCATTTTTTAGCTCTCTTTACGTGATTTGTGCACGATTTCAAATATTAATTTTTTTGTACCTCACTTACTTTACACTCTGTTCACTTTTGTGTGTGACACATATCATTGAGATACTACTGGACCATTTTTTGACTCTCTTTACGTGATTTGTCCACGATTTCAAAAAATCATTTTTTTTGTATTTCACACTCTGTTCACTTTTACACAATGTTGTCTGACACATAACACTTACAGACTCGTAAACCATTTTTTAGCTCTCTTAACGTGATTTGTGCACGATTTCAAAAATTAATTTTTTTGTACCTCACTTACTTCACACTCTGTTCACTTTTGTGTCTGACACATATCACTGAGAGACTACTAAACTATGTTTTAACTCTCTTTACGTGATTTGTCCACGATTTCAAAAAATCATTTTTTTGTATCTCACACTCTGTTCACTTTTACACAATGTTGTCTGACACATAACACTTACAGACTCGTAAACCATTTTTTAGCTCTCTTTACGTGATTTGTGCACGATTTCAAATATTATTTATAATTTTTTTGAACCTCACTTACTTCACACTCTGTTCACTTTTGTGTGTGACACAAATCACTGAGATACTACTAAACCATTTTTTAACTCTCTTTACGTGATTTGTCCACGATTTAAAAAAATCATTTTTTTGTATCTCACACTCTGTTCACTTTTAGACAATGTTGTCTGACACATAACACTTACAGACTCGTAAACCATCTTTTGGCTCTATTTACGTGATTTGTGCACGATTTCAAATATTAATTTTTTTGTACCTCACTTACTTCACACTCTGTTCACTTTTGTGTGTGACACATATCACTGAGATACTACTAAACCATTTTTTAACTCTCTTTACGTGATTTGTCCACGATTTCAAAAAATCATTTTTTTGTATCTCACACTCTGTTCACTTTTACACAATGTTGTCTGACACATAACACTTAAAGACTCGTAAACCATTTTTTAGCTCTCTTTGCGTGATTTGTGCACGATTTCAAATATTAATTTTTTTGTACTTCACTTACTTCACACTCTGGTTACTTTTGTGTCTGACACATATCACTGAGAGACTACTAAACCATGTTTTAACTCACTTTACGTGATTTGTCCACGATTTCAAAAAATCATTTTTTTTGTATCTCACACTCTGTTCACTTTTACGCAATGTTGTCTGACACATAACACTTACAGACTCGTAAACCATTTTTTAGCTCTCTTTACGTGATTTGTGCACGATTTCAAAAATTATTTATAATTTTTTTGAACCTCACTTACTTCACACTCTGTTCACTTTTGTGTGTGACACATATAACTGAGATACTACTAAGCCATTTTTTAACTCTCTTTACGTGATTTGTTCACGATTTCAAAAATCATTTTTTTGTATCTCACACTCTGTTCACTTTTACACAATGTTGTCTGACACATAACACACAGACTCGTAAACCATTTTTTTAGCTCTCTTTACGTGATTTGTGCAAGATTTCAAATATTAATTTTTTTGTACCTCACTTACTTCACACTCTGTTCACTTTTGTGTGTGACACATATCACTGAGATACTACTAAACCATTTTTTAACTCTCTTTACGTGATTTGTCCACGATTTCAAAAAATCATTTTTTTGTATCTCACACTCTGTTCACTTTCACACAATGTTGTCTGACACATAACACTTACAGACTCGTAAACCATTTTTTAGCTCTCTTTACGTGATTTGTGCACGATTTCAAATATTAATTTTTTGTACCTCACTTACTTCACACTCTGTTCACTTTTGTGTCTGACACATATCACTGAGAGACTACTAAACCATGTTTTAACTCTCTTTACGTGATTTGTCCACGATTTCAACAAATTATTTTTTTGTATCTCACACTCTGTTCACTTTTACACAAAGTTTTCTGACACATAACACTTACAGACTCGTAAACCATTTTTTAGCTCTCTTTGCGTGATTTGTGCACGATTTCAAATATTAATTTTTTTGTACCTCACTTACTTCACATTCTGTTCACTTTTGTGCCTGACACATATCACTGAGAGACTACTAAACCATGTTTTAACTCTCTTTACGTGATTTGTCCTCGATTTCAAATAATTTTTTTGTATCTCACACTCTGTTCACTTTTACACAAAGTTGTCTGACACATAACACTTAAAGACTCGTAAACCATTTTTTAGCTCTCTTTGCGTGATTTGTGCACGATTTCAAATATTAATTTTTTTGTACCTCACTTACTTCACACTCTGTTCACTTTTGTGTGTGACACATATCACTGAGATACTACTAAACCATGTTTTAACTCTCTTTACGTGATTTGTCCACGATTTCAAAAAATCATTTTTTTGTATCTCACACTCAATTCACTTTTACGCAATGTTGTCAGACACATAACACTTACAGACTCGTAAACCATTCTTTAGCTCTCTTTACGTGATTTGTGCACGATTTCAAATTATATTTATAATTTTTTTGAACCTCACTTACTTCACACTCTGTTCACTTTTGTGTGTGACACAAATCACTGAGATACTACTAAACCATTTTTTAACTCTCTTTACGTGATTTGTCCACGATTTCAAAAAATCATTTTTTTGTATCTCACACTCTGTTCACTTTTACACAATGTTGTCTGACACATAACACTTACTGACTCGTAAACCATTTTTTAGCTCTCTTTACGTGATTTGTGCACGATTTCAAATATTAATTTTTTTGTACCTCACTTACTTCACACTCTGTTCACTTTTGTGTCTGACACAAATCACTGAGATACTACTAAACCATTTTTTAACTCTCTTTACGTGATTTGTCCACTATATATAAAATTCATTTTTTAGTATCTTACACTCTGTTCACTTTTACACAATGTTGTCTGACACATAACACTTACAGACTCGTAAACCATTTTTTAGCTCTCTTTTCGTGATTTGTGCACGATTTCAAATATTAATTTTTTTGTACCTCACTTACTTCACACTCTGTTCACTTTTGTGTTTGACACATATCACTGAGATACCACTAAACCATTTTTTAACTCTCTTTACGTGAATTGTCCACGATTTCAATAAATCATTTTTTTGTATCTCACACTCTGTTCACTTTTACACAATGTTGTCTGACCCATAACACTTACAGACTCATAAACCATTTTTTAACTCTCTTTACGTGATTTGTGCACGATTTCAAATATTAATTTTTTTGTACCTCACTTACTTCACACTCTGTTCACTTTTGTGTCTGACACATATCACTGAGATACTACTAAACCATTTTTTAACTCTCTTTACGTGATTTGTCCACGATTTCAAAAAATCATTTTTTGTATCTCACACTCTGTTCACTTTTACACAATGTTGTCTGACACATAACACTTACAGACTCGTAAACCATTTTTTAGCTCTCTTTACGTGATTTGTGCACGATTTCAAATATTAATTTTTTTGTACCTCACTTACTTCACACTCTGTTCACTTTTGTGTCTGACACAAATCACTGAGATACTACTAAACCATTTTTTAAATCTCTTTACGTGATTTGTCCACTATATATAAAATTCATTTTTTAGTATCTTACACTATGTTCACTTTTACACAATGTTGTCTGACACATAACACTTACAGACTCGTAAACCATTTTTTAGCTCTCTTTACGTGATTTGTGCACGATTTCAAATATTAATTTTTTTGAACCTCACTTACTTCACACTCTGTTCATTTTGTGTGTGACACATATCACTGAGATACAACTAAACCATTTTTTAACTCTCTTTACGTGATTTGTCCACGATTTCAAAAAATCATTTTTTTGTATCTCACATTCTTTTCACTTTTACACAATGTTGTCTGACACATAACACTTACAGACTCGTAAACCATTTTTTAGCTCTCTTTACGTGATTTGTGCACGATTTGAAATATTAATTTTTTTGTACCTCACTTACTTCACACTCTGTTCACTTTTGTGTCTGACACATATCACTGAGATACTACTAAACTATTTTTTAACTCTCTTTACGTGATTTGTCCACGATTTCAAAAAATCATTTTTTTGTATCTCACACTCTGTTCACTTTTACACAATGTTGTCTGACACATAACACTTACAGACTCGTAAACCATTTTTTAGCTATCTTTACGTGATTTGTGCACGATTTGAAATATTAATTTTTTTGTACCTCACTTACTTCACACTCTGTTCACTTTTGTGTCTGACACATATCACTGAGATACTACTAAACCATTTTTTAACTCTCTTTACGTGATTTGTCCACTATATAAAAAATTCATTTTTTGTATCTTACACTCTGTTCACTTTTACACAATGTTGTCTGACACATAACACTTACAGACTCGTAAACCATTTTTTAGCTCTCTTTACGTGATTTGTGCACGATTTCAAAAATTAATTTTTTTGTACCTCACTTACTTCACACTCTGTTCACTTTTGTGTGTGACACAAATTACTGAGATACTACCAAACCATTTTTTAACTCTCTTAACGTGATTTGTCCACGATTTCAAAAAATCATTTTTTTGTATCTCACATTCTGTTCAGTTTTACACAATGTTGTCTGACACATAACACTTACAGACTCGTAAACCATTTTTTAGCTCTCTTGACGTGATTTGTGCACGATTTCAAATATTAATTTTTTTGTACCTCACTTACTTCACACTCTGTTCACTTTTGTGTGTGACACATATCACTGAGATACTACTAAACCCTTTTTTAACTCTCTTACGTGATTTGTCCACGATTTCAAAAAATCATTTTTTTGTATCTCACACTCTGTTCACTTTTACACAATGTTGTCTGACATAACACTTACAGACTCGTAAACCGTTTTTTAGCTCTCTTTACGTGATTTGTGCACGATTTCAAATATTAATTTTTTTGTACCTCACTTACTTCACACTCTGTTCACTTTTGTGTCTGACACATATCACTGAGAGACTACTAAACTATGTTTTAACTCTCTTTACGTGATTTGTCCACGATTTCAAAAAATCATTTTTTTGTATCTCACACTCTGTTCACTTTTACACAATGTTGTCTGACACATAACACTTACAGACTCGTAAACCATTTTTTAGCTCTCTTTGCGTGATTTGTGCACGATTTCAAATATTAATTTTTTTGTACCTCACTTACTTCACATTCTGTTCACTTTTGTGCCTGACACATATCACTGAGAGACTACTAAACCATGTTTTAACTCTCTTTACGTGATTTGTCCTCGATTTCAAAAAATCACTTTTTTGTATCTCACACTCTGTTCACATTTACACAATGTTGTCTGACACATAACACTTACAGACTCGTAAACCATTTTTTAGCTCTCTTTACGTGATTTGTGCACGATTTCAAATATTAATTCTTTTGTACCTCACTTACTTCACACTCTGTTCACTTTTGTGTCTGACACATATCACTGAGATACCACTAAACCATTTTTTAACTCTCTTTACGTGATTTGTCCACTATATAAAAAAATCATTTTTTTGTATCTCACACTCTGTTCACTTTTACACAACGTTGTCTGACACATAACACTTAAAGACTCGTAAACCATTTTTTAGCTCTCTTTGCGTGATTTGTGCACGATTTCAAATATTAATTTTTTTGTACTTCACTTACTTCACACTCTGGTTACTTTTGTGTCTGACACATATCACTGAGAGACTACTAAACCATGTTTTAACTCACTTTACGTGATTTGTCCACGATTTCAAAAAATCATTTTTTTTGTATCTCACACTCTGTTCACTTTTACGCAATGTTGTCTGACACATAACACTTACAGACTCGTAAACCATTTTTTAGCTCTCTTTACGTGATTTGTGCACGATTTCAAAAATTATTTATAATTTTTTTGAACCTCACTTACTTCACACTCTGTTCACTTTTGTGTGTGACACATATCACTGAGATACTACTAAACCATTTTTTAACTCTCTTTACGTGATTTGTCCACGATTTCAAAAAATCATTTTTTTGTATCTCACACTCTGTTCACTTTTACACAATGTTGTCTGACACATAACACTTACAGACTCGTAAACCATTTTTTTGGCTCTCTTTACGTGATTTGTGCACGATTTCAAATATTAATTTTTTTGTACTTCACTTACTTCACACTCTGTTCACTTTTGTGTCTGACACATAACACTGAGAGACCACTAAGCCATGTTTTAACTCTCTTTACGTGATTTGTCCACGATTTCAAAAAATCATTTTTTTGTATCTCACACTCTGTTCACTTTTACACAACGTTGTCTGACACATAACACTTAAAGACTCGTAAACCATTTTTTAGCTCTCTTTGCGTGATTAGTGCACGATTTCAAATATTAATTTTTTTATACCTCACTTACTTCACACTCTGTTCACTTTTGTGTGTGACACATATTACTGAGAGACTACTAAACCATTTTTTAACTCTTTTTACGTGATTTGTCCACTATATAAAAAATTCATTTCTTTGTATTTCACACTCTGTTCACTTTTACACAATGTTGTCTGACACATAACACTTGCAGACTCGTAAACCATTTTTTAGCTCTCTTTACGTGATTTGTGCACGATTTCAAATATTAATTTTTTTGTACCTCACTTACTTCACACTCTGTTCACTTTTGTGTGTGACACATATCACTGAGATACTACTAAACCATTTTTTGACTATCTTTACGTGATTTGTCCACGATTTCAAAACATCATTTTTTTGTATCTCACACTCTGTTAACTTTTACACAATGTTGTCTGACACATAACACTTACAGACTCGTAAACCATTTTTTGGCTCTATTTACGTGATTTGTGCACGATTTCAAATATTATTTATAATTTTTTTGAACCTCACTTACTTTACACTCTGTTCACTTTTGTGTGTGACACAAATCACTGAGATACTACTAAACCATTTTTTAACTCTCTTTACGTGATTTGTCCACGATTTCAAAAAATCATTTTTTTGTATCTCACACTCTGTTCACTTTTAGACAATGTTGTCTGACACATAACACTTACAGACTCGTAAACCATTTTTTGGCTCTATTTACGTGATTTGTGCACGATTTCAAATATTAATTTTTTTGTACCTCACTTACTTCACTCTCTGTTCACTTTTGTGTGTGACACATATCACTGAGATACTACTAAACCATTTTTTAACTCTCTTTACGTGATTTGTCCACGATTTCAAAAAATCATTTTTTTGTATCTCACACTCTGTTCACTTTTACACAATGTTGTCTGACACATAACACTTACAGACTCGTAAACCATTTTTTAGCTCTCTTTACGTGATTTGTGCACGATTTCAAATATTAATTTTTTTGTACCTCACTTACTTCACACTCTGTTCACTTTTGTGTCTGACACATATCACTGAGAGACTACTAAGCCATGTTTTAACTCTCTTTACGTGATTTGTCCACGATTTCAAAAAATCATTTTTTTGTATCTCACACTCTGTTCACTTTTACACAATGTTGTCTGACACATAACACTTACAGACTCGTAAACCATTTTTTAGCTCTCTTTACGTGATTTGTGCACGATTTCAAATATTATTTATAATTTTTTTGAACCTCACTTACTTCACACTCTGTTCACTTTTGTGTGTGACACATATCACTGAGATACTACTAAACCATTTATTAACTCTCTTTACGTGATTTGTCCACGATTTCAAAAAATCATTTTTTTGTATCTCTCTGTTCACTTTTAGACAATGTTGTCTGACACATAACACTTACAGACTCGTAAACCATTTTTTGGCTCTATTTACGTGATTTGTGCACGATTTCAAATATTAATTTTTTTGTACCTCACTTACTTCACACTCTGTTCACTTTTGTGTGTGACACATATCACTGAGATACTACTAAACCATTTTTTAACTCTCTTTACGTGATTTGTCCACGATTTCAAAAAATCATTTTTTTGTATCTCACACTCTGTTCACTTTTACACAATGTTGTCTGACACATAACACTTACAGACTCGTAAACCATTTTTTAGCTCTCTTTACGTGATTTGTGCACGATTTCAAATATTAATTTTTTGGTACCTCACTTACTTCACACTCTGTTCACTTTTGTGTCTGACACATATCACTGAGAGACTACCAAGCCATGTTTTAACTCTCTTTACGAGATTTGTCCACGATTTCAAAAAATCATTTTTTTGTATCTCACACTCTGTTCACTTTTACACAATGTTGTCTGACACATAACACTTACAGACTCGTAAACCATTTTTTAGCTCTCTTTACGTGATTTGTGCACGATTTCAAATATTAATTTTTTTATTAATTTTTTTGTACCTCACTTACTTCACACTCTGTTCACTTTTGTGTCTGACACATTTCACTGAGAGACTACTAAACCATGTTTTAACTCTCTTTACGTGATTTGTCCACGATTTCAAAAAATTAATTTTTTGTATCTCACACTCTGTTCACTTTTACACAATGTTGTCTGACACATAACACTTACAGACTCGTAAACCATTTTTTAGCTCTCTTTGTGTGATTTGTGCACGATTTCAAATATTAATTTTTTTGTACCTCACTTACTTCACACTCTGTTCACTTTTGTGCCTGACACATATCACTGAGAGACTACTAAACCATGTTTTAACTCTCTTTACGTGATTTGTCCTCGATTTCAAAAAATCATTTTTTTGTATCTCACACTCTGTTCACTTTTACACAATGTTGTCTGACACATAACACTTACAGACTTGTAAACCATTTTTTAGCTCTCTTTACGTGATTTGTGCACGATTTCAAATATTAATTTTTTTGTACCCCACTTACTTCACACTCTGTTCACTTTTGTGTCTGACACATATCACTGAGATATTACTAAACCATTTTTTAACTCTCTTTACGTGATTTGTCCACTATATAAAAAAATCATTTTTTTGTATCTCACACTCTGTTCACTTTTACACAACGTTGTCTGACACATAACACTTAAAGACTCGTAAACCATTTTTTAGCTCTCTTTGCGTGATTAGTGCACGATTTCAAATATTAATTTTTTTGTACCTCACTTACTTCACACTCTGTTCACTTTTGTGTGTGACACATATTACTGAGAGACTACTAAACCATTTTTTAACTCTCTTTACGTGATTTGTCCACTATATAAAAAATTCATTTCTTTGTATTTCACACTCTGTTCACTTTTACACAATGTTGTCTGACACATAACACTTGCACACTCGTAAAGCATTTTTTAGCTCTCTTTACGTGATTTGTGCACGATTTCAAATATTAATTTTTTTGTACCTCACTTACTTCACACTCTGTTCACTTTTGTGTGTGACACATATCACTGAGATACTACTAAACCATTTTTTGACTCTCTTTACGTGATTTGTCCACGATTTCAAAAAATCATTTTTTTGTATCTCACACTCTGTTCACTTTTACACAATGTTGTCTGACACATAACACTTACAGACTCGTAAACCATTTTTTGGCTCTATTTACGTGATTTGTGCACGATTTCAAATATTATTAATAATTTTTTTGAACCTCACTTACTTCACACTCTGTTCACTTTTGTGTGTGACACAAATCACTGAGATACTACTAAACCATTTTTTAACTCTCTTTACGTGATTTGTCCACGATTTCAAAAAATCATTTTTTTGTATCTCACACTCTGTTCACTTTTAGACAATGTTGTCTGACACATAACACTTACAGACTCGTAAACCATTTTTTGGCTCTATTTACGTGATTTGTGCACGATTTCAAATATTAATTTTTTTGTACCTCACTTACTTCACACTCTGTTCACTTTTGTGTGTGACACATATCACTGAGATACTACTAAACCATTTTTTAACTCTCTTTACGTGATTTGTCCACGATTTCAAGAAATCATTTTTTTGTATCTCACACTCTGTTCACTTTTACACAATGTTGTCTGACACATAACACTTACAGACTCGTAAACCATTTTTTAGCTCTCTTTACGTGATTTGTGCACGATTTCAAATATTAATTTTTTTGTACCTCACTTACTTTACACTCTGTTCACTTTTGTGTCTGACACATATCACTGAGAGACTACTAAGCCATGTTTTAACTCTCTTTACCTGATTTGTCCACGATTTCAAAAAACCTTTTTTTTGTATCTCACACTCTGTTCACTTTTACACAATGTTGTCTGACACATAACACTTACAGACTCGTAAACCATTTTTTAGCTCTCTTTACGTGATTTGTGCACGATTTCAAATATTATTTATAATTTTTTTGAACCTCACTTACTTCACACTCTGTTCACTTTTGTGTGTGACACAAATCACTGAGATACTACTAAACCATTTTTTAACTCTCTTTACGTGATTTGTCCACGATTTCAAATAATCATTTTTTTGTATCTCACACTCTGTTCACTTTTACACAATGTTCTCTGACACATAACACTTACAGACTCGTAAACCATTTTTTAGCTCTCTTTACGTGATTTGTGCACGATTTCAAATATTAATTTTTTTGTACCTCACTTACTTCACACTCTGTTCACTTTTGTGTCTGACACATATCACTGAGAGACTACCAAGCCATGTTTTAACTCTCTTTACGTGATTTGTCCACGATTTCAAAAAATCATTTTTTTGTATCTCACACTCTGTTCACTTTTACACAATGTTGTCTGACACATAACACTTACAGACTCGTAAACCATTTTTTAGCTCTCTTTACGTGATTTGTGCACGATTTCAAATATTAATTTTTTTATTAATTTTTTTGTACCTCACTTACTTCACACTCTGTTCACTTTTGTGTCTGACACATTTCACTGAGAGACTACTAAACCATGTTTTAACTCTCTTTACGTGATTTGTCCACGATTTCAAAAAAATAATTTTTTGTATCTCACACTCTGTTCACTTTTACACAATGTTGTCTGACACATAACACTTACAGACTCGTAAACCATTTTTTAGCTCTCTTTGTGTGATTTGTGCACGATTTCAAATATTAATTTTTTTGTACCTCACTTACTTCACACTCTGTTCACTTTTGTGCCTGACTCATATCACTGAGAGACTACTAAACCATGTTTTAACTCTCTTTACGTGATTTGTCCTCGATTTCAAAAAATCATTTTTTTGTATCTCACAATCTGTTCACTTTTACACAATGTTGTCTGACACATAACACTTACAGACTCGTAAACCATTTTTTAGCTCTCTTTACGTGATTTGTGCACGATTTCAAATATTAATTTTTTTGTACCCCACTTACTTCACACTCTGTTCACTTTTGTGTCTGACACATATCACTGAGATACCACTAAACCATTTTTTAACTCTCTTTACGTGATTTGTCCACTATATAAAAAAATCATTTTTTTGTATCTCAAACTCTGTTCACTTTTACACAACGTTGTCTGACACATAACACTTAAAGACTCGTAAACCATTTTTTAGCTCTCTTTGCGTGATTAGTGCACGATTTCAAATATTAATTTTTTTGTACCTCACTTACTTCACACTCTGTTCACTTTTGTGTGTGACACATATTACTGAGAGACTACTAAACCATTTTTTAACTCTCTTTACGTGATTTGTCCACTATATAAAAAAATCATTTCTTTGTATTTCACACTCTGTTCACTTTTACACAATGTTGTCTGACACATAACACTTACAGACTCGTAAACCATTTTTTGGCTCTATTTACGTGATTTGTGCACGATTTCAAATATTATTTATAATTTTTTTGAACCTCACTTACTTCACACTCTGTTCACTTTTGTGTGTGACACAAATCACTGAGATACTACTAAACCATTTTTTAACTCTCTTTACGTGATTTGTCCACGATTTCAAAAAATCATTTTTTTGTATCTCACACTCTGTTCACTTTTAGACAATGTTGTCTGACACATAACACTTACAGACTCGTAAACCATTTTTTGGCTCTATTTACGTGATTTGTGCACGATTTCAAATATTAATTTTTTTGTACCTCACTTACTTCACACTCTGTTCACTTTTGTGTGTGACACATATCACTGAGATACTACTAAACCATTTTTTAACTCTCTTTACGTGATTTGTCCACGATTTCAAGAAATCATTTTTTTGTATCTCACACTCTGTTCACTTTTACACAATGTTGTCTGACACATAACACTTACAGACTCGTAAACCATTTTTTAGCTCTCTTTACGTGATTTGTGCACGATTTCAAATATTAATTTTTTTGTACCTCACTTACTTTACACTCTGTTCACTTTTGTGTCTGACACATATCACTGAGAGACTACTAAGCCATGTTTTAACTCTCTTTACCTGATTTGTCCACGATTTCAAAAAACCTTTTTTTTGTATCTCACACTCTGTTCACTTTTACACAATGTTGTCTGACACATAACACTTACAGACTCGTAAACCATTTTTTAGCTCTCTTTACGTGATTTGTGCACGATTTCAAATATTATTTATAATTTTTTTGAACCTCACTTACTTCACACTCTGTTCACTTTTGTGTGTGATACATATCACTGAGAGACTACTAAACTATGTTTTAACTCTCTTTACGTGATTTGTCCACGATTTCAAAAAATCATTTTTTTGTATCTCACACTCTGTTCACTTTTACACAATGTTGTCTGACACATAACACTTACAGACTCGTAAACCATTTTTTAGCTCTCTTTGCGTGATTTGTGCACGATTTCAAATATTAATTTTTTTGTACCTCACTTACTTCACATTCTGTTCACTTTTGTGCCTGACACATATCACTGAGAGACTACTAAACCATGTTTTAACTCTCTTTACGTGATTTGTCCTCGATTTCAAAAAATCACTTTTTTGTATCTCACACTCTGTTCACATTTACACAATGTTGTCTGACACATAACACTTACAGACTCGTAAACCATTTTTTAGCTCTCTTTACGTGATTTGTGCACGATTTCAAATATTAATTCTTTTGTACCTCACTTACTTCACACTCTGTTCACTTTTGTGTCTGACACATATCACTGAGATACCACTAAACCATTTTTTAACTCTCTTTACGTGATTTGTCCACTATATAAAAAAATCATTTTTTTGTATCTCACACTCTGTTCACTTTTACACAACGTTGTCTGACACATAACACTTAAAGACTCGTAAACCATTTTTTAGCTCTCTTTGCGTGATTTGTGCACGATTTCAAATATTAATTTTTTTGTACTTCACTTACTTCACACTCTGGTTACTTTTGTGTCTGACACATATCACTGAGAGACTACTAAACCATGTTTTAACTCACTTTACGTGATTTGTCCACGATTTCAAAAAATCATTTTTTTTGTATCTCACACTCTGTTCACTTTTACGCAATGTTGTCTGACACATAACACTTACAGACTCGTAAACCATTTTTTAGCTCTCTTTACGTGATTTGTGCACGATTTCAAAAATTATTTATAATTTTTTTGAACCTCACTTACTTCACACTCTGTTCACTTTTGTGTGTGACACATATCACTGAGATACTACTAAACCATTTTTTAACTCTCTTTACGTGATTTGTCCACGATTTCAAAAAATCATTTTTTTGTATCTCACACTCTGTTCACTTTTACACAATGTTGTCTGACACATAACACTTACAGACTCGTAAACCATTTTTTTGGCTCTCTTTACGTGATTTGTGCACGATTTCAAATATTAATTTTTTTGTACTTCACTTACTTCACACTCTGTTCACTTTTGTGTCTGACACATAACACTGAGAGACCACTAAGCCATGTTTTAACTCTCTTTACGTGATTTGTCCACGATTTCAAAAAATCATTTTTTTGTATCTCACACTCTGTTCACTTTTACACAACGTTGTCTGACACATAACACTTAAAGACTCGTAAACCATTTTTTAGCTCTCTTTGCGTGATTAGTGCACGATTTCAAATATTAATTTTTTTATACCTCACTTACTTCACACTCTGTTCACTTTTGTGTGTGACACATATTACTGAGAGACTACTAAACCATTTTTTAACTCTCTTTACGTGATTTGTCCACTATATAAAAAATTCATTTCTTTGTATTTCACACTCTGTTCACTTTTACACAATGTTGTCTGACACATAACACTTGCAGACTCGTAAACCATTTTTTAGCTCTCTTTACGTGATTTGTGCACGATTTCAAATATTAATTTTTTTGTACCTCACTTACTTCACACTCTGTTCACTTTTGTGTGTGACACATATCACTGAGATACTACTAAACCATTTTTTGACTATCTTTACGTGATTTGTCCACGATTTCAAAACCTCATTTTTTTGTATCTCACACTCTGTTCACTTTTACACAATGTTGTCTGACACATAACACTTACAGACTCGTAAACCATTTTTTGGCTCTATTTACGTGATTTGTGCACGATTTCAAATATTATTTATAATTTTTTTGAACCTCACTTACTTCACACTCTGTTCACTTTTGTGTGTGACACAAATCACTGAGATACTACTAAACCATTTTTTAACTCTCTTTACGTGATTTGTCCACGATTTCAAAAAATCATTTTTTTGTATCTCACACTCTGTTCACTTTTAGACAATGTTGTCTGACACATAACACTTACAGACTCGTAAACCATTTTTTGGCTCTATTTACGTGATTTGTGCACGATTTCAAATATTAATTTTTTTGTACCTCAATTACTTCACTCTCTGTTCACTTTTGTGTGTGACACATATCACTGAGATACTACTAAACCATTTTTTAACTCTCTTTACGTGATTTGTCCACGATTTCAAAAAATCATTTTTTTGTATCTCACACTCTGTTCACTTTTACACAATGTTGTCTGACACATAACACTTACAGACTCGTAAACCATTTTTTAGCTCTCTTTACGTGATTTGTGCACGATTTCAAATATTAATTTTTTTGTACCTCACTTACTTCACACTCTGTTCACTTTTGTGTCTGACACATATCACTGAGAGACTACTAAGCCATGTTTTAACTCTCTTTACGTGATTTGTCCACGATTTCAAAAAATCATTTTTTTGTATCTCACACTCTGTTCACTTTTACACAATGTTGTCTGACACATAACACTTACAGACTCGTAAACCATTTTTTAGCTCTCTTTACGTGATTTGTGCACGATTTCAAATATTATTTATAATTTTTTTGAACCTCACTTACTTCACACTCTGTTCACTTTTGTGTGTGACACATATCACTGAGATACTACTAAACCATTTTTTAACTCTCTTTACGTGATTTGTCCACGATTTCAAAAAATCATTTTTTTGTATCTCACACTCTGTTCACTTTTACACAATGTTGTCTGACACATAACACTTACAGACTCGTAAACCATTTTTTTGGCTCTCTTTACGTGATTTGTGCACGATTTCAAATATTAATTTTTTTGTACCTCACTTACTTCACACTCTGTTCACTTTTGTGTCTGACACATATCACTGAGAGACTACTAAACCATGTTTTAACTCACTTTACGTGATTTGTCCACGATTTCAAAAAATCATTTTTTTGTATCTCACACTCTGTTCACTTTTACGCAATGTTGTCTGACACATAACACTTACAGACTCGTAAACCATTTTTTAGCTCTCTTTACGTGATTTGTGCACGATTTCAAATATTATTTATAATTTTTTTGAACCTCACTTACTTCACGCTCTGTTCACTTTTGTGTGTGACACATATCACTGAGATACTACTAAACCATTTTTTAACTCTCTTTACGTGATTTGTCCACGATTTCAAAAAATAATTTTTTTGTATCTCACACTCTGTTCACTTTTACACAATGTTGTCTGACACATAACACTTACAGACTCGTAAACCATTTTTTGGCTCTCTTTACGTGATTTGTGCACGATTTCAAATATTAATTTTTTTGTACCTCACTTACTTCACACTCTGTTCACTTTTGTGTCTGACACATAACACTGAGAGACTACTAAGCCATGTTTTAACTCTCTTTACGTGATTTGTCCCCGATTTCAAAAAATCATTTTTTTGTATCTCACACTCAGTTCACTTTTACACAATGTTGTTTGACACATAACACTTACAGACTCGTAAACCATTTTTTAGCTCTCTTTACGTGATTTGTGCACGATTTCAAATATTAATTTTTTTGTACCTCACTTACTTCACACTCTGTTCACTTTTGTGTCTGACACATATCACTGAGAGACTACTAAACCATGTTTTAACTCTCTTTACGTGATTTGTCCATGATTTCAAAAAATTAATTTTTTGTATCTCACACTCAGTTCACTTTTACACAATGTTGTCTGACACATAACACTTACAGACTCGTAAACCATTTTTTAGCTCTCTTTGTGTGATTTGTGCACGATTTCAAATATTAATTTTTTTTGTACCTCACTTACTTCACACTCTGTTCACTTTTGTGCCTGACACATATCACTGAGAGACTACTAAACCATGTTTTAACTCTCTTTACGTGATTTGTCCTCGATTTCAAAAAATCATTTTTTTTGTATCTCACACTCTGTTCACTTTTACACAATGTTGTCTGACACATAACACCTACAGACTCGTAAACCATTTTTTAGCTCTCTTTACGTGATTTGTGCACGATTTCAAATATTAATTTTTTTGTACCCCACTTACTTCACACTCTGTTCACTTTTGTGTCTGACACATATCACTGAGATACCACTAAACCATTTTTTAACTCTCTTTACGTGATTTGTCCACTATATAAAAAAATCATTTTTTTGGATCTCACACTCTGTTCACTTTTACACAACGTTGTCTGACACATAACACTTAAAGACTCGTAAACCATTTTTTAGCTCTCTTTGCGTGATTAGTGCACGATTTCAAATATTAATTTTTTTGTACCTCACTTACTTCACACTTTGTTCACTTTTGTGTGTGACACATATCACTGAGAGACTACTAAACCATTTTTTAACTCTCTTTACGTGATTTGTCCACTATATAAAAAATTCATTTCTTTGTATTTCACACTCCGTTCACTTTTACACAATGTTGTCTGACACATAACACTTACAGACTCGTAAACCATTTTTTAGCTCTCTTAACGTGATTTGTGCACGATTTCAAATATTAATTTTTTTGTACCTCACTTACTTCACACTCTGTTCACTTTTGTGTGTGACACATATCACTGAGATACTACTAAACCCTTTTTTAACTCTCTTACGTGATTTGTCCACGATTTCAAAAAATCATTTTTTTGTATCTCACACTCTGTTCACTTTTACACAATGTTGTCTGACATAACACTTACAGACTCGTAAACCGTTTTTTAGCTCTCTTTACGTGATTTGTGCACGATTTCAAATATTAATTTTTTTGTACCTCACTTACTTCACACTCTGTTCACTTTTGTGTCTGACACATATCACTGAGAGACTACTAAACTATGTTTTAACTCTCTTTACGTGATTTGTCCACGATTTCAAAAAATCATTTTTTTGTATCTCACACTCTGTTCACTTTTACACAATGTTGTCTGACACATAACACTTACAGACTCGTAAACCATTTTTTAGCTCTCTTTGCGTGATTTGTGCACGATTTCAAATATTAATTTTTTTGTACCTCACTTACTTCACATTCTGTTCACTTTTGTGCCTGACACATATCACTGAGAGACTACTAAACCATGTTTTAACTCTCTTTACGTGTTTTGTCCTCGATTTCAAAAAATCACTTTTTTGTATCTCACACTCTGTTCACATTTACACAATGTTGTCTGACACATAACACTTACAGACTCGTAAACCATTTTTTAGCTCTCTTTACGTGATTTGTGCACGATTTCAAATATTAATTCTTTTGTACCTCACTTACTTCACACTCTGTTCACTTTTGTGTCTGACACATATCACTGAGATACCACTAAACCATTTTTTAACTCTCTTTATGTGATTTGTCCACTATATAAAAAAATCATTTTTTTGTATCTCACGCTCTGTTCACTTTTACACAACGTTGTCTGACACATAACACTTAAAGACTCGTAAACCATTTTTTAGCTCTCTTTGCGTGATTTGTGCACGATTTCAAATATTAATTTTTTTGTACTTCACTTACTTCACACTCTGTTCACTTTTGTGTCTGACACATATCACTGAGAGACTACTAAACCATGTTTTAACTCACTTTACGTGATTTGTCCACGATTTCAAAAAATCATTTTTTTGTATCTCACACTCTGTTCACTTTTACGCAATGTTGTCTGACACATAACACTTACAGACTCGTAAACCATTTTTTAGCTCTCTTTACGTGATTTGTGCACGATTTCAAATATTATTTATAATTTTTTTGAACCTCACTTACTTCACGCTCTGTTCACTTTAGTGTGTGACACATATCACTGAGATACTACTAAACCATTTTTTAACTCTCTTTACGTGATTTGTCCACGATTTCAAAAAATCATTTTTTTGTATCTCACACTCTGTTCACTTTTACACAATGTTGTCTGACACATAACACTTACAGACTCGTAAACCATTTTTTGGCTCTCTTTACGTGATTTGTGCACGATTTCAAATATTAATTTTTTTGTAACTCACTTACTTCACACTCTGTTCACTTTTGTGTCTGACACATAACACTGAGAGACTACTAAGCCATGTTTTAACTCTCTTTACGTGATTTGTCCTCAATTTCAAAAAATCATTTTTTTGTATCTCACACTCTGTTCACTTTTACACAATGTTGTCTGACACATAACACTTACAGACTCGTAAACCATTTTTTAGCTCTCTTTACGTGATTTGTGCACGATTTCAAATATTAATTTTTTTGAACCTCACTTACTTCACACTCTGTTCATTTTGTGTATGACACTTATCACTGAGATACAACTAAACCATTTTTTAACTCTCTTTACGTGTTTTGTCCACGATTTCAAAAAATCATTTTTTTGTATCTCACATTCTTTTCACTTTTACACAATGTTGTCTGACACATAACACTTACAGACTCGTAAACCATTTTTTAGCTCTCTTTACGTGATTTGTGCACGATTTGAAATATTAATTTTTTTGTACCTCACTTACTTCACACTCTGTTCACTTTTGTGTCTGACACATATCACTGAGATACTACTAAACTATTTTTTAACTCTCTTTACGTGATTTGTCCACGATTTCAAAAAATCATTTTTTTGTATCTCACACTCTGTTCACTTTTACACAATGTTGTCTGACACATAACACTTACAGACTCGTAAACCATTTTTTAGCTCTCTTAACGTGATTTGTGCACGATTTCAAATATTAATTTTTTTGTACCTCACTTACTTCACACTCTGTTCACTTTTGTGTGTGACACATATCACTGAGATACTACTAAACCCTTTTTTAACTCTCTTACGTGATTTGTCCACGATTTCAAAAAATCATTTTTTTGTATCTCACACTCTGTTCACTTTTACACAATGTTGTCTGACATAACACTTACAGACTCGTAAACCGTTTTTTAGCTCTCTTTACGTGATTTGTGCACGATTTCAAATATTAATTTTTTTGTACCTCACTTACTTCACACTCTGTTCACTTTTGTGTCTGACACATATCACTGAGAGACTACTAAACTATGTTTTAACTCTCTTTACGTGATTTGTCCACGATTTCAAAAAATCATTTTTTTGTATCTCACACTCTGTTCACTTTTACACAATGTTGTCTGACACATAACACTTACAGACTCGTAAACCATTTTTTAGCTCTCTTAGCGTGATTTGTGCACGATTTCAAATATTAATTTTTTTGTACCTCACTTACTTCACATTCTGTTCACTTTTGTGCCTGACACATATCACTGAGAGACTACTAAACCATGTTTTAACTCTCTTTACGTGTTTTGTCCTCGATTTCAAAAAATCACTTTTTTGTATCTCACACTCTGTTCACTTTTACACAATGTTGTCTGACACATAACACTTACAGACTCGTAAACCATTTTTTAGCTCTCTTTGCGTGATTTGTGCACGATTTCAAATATTAATTTTTTTGTACCTCACTTACTTCACATTCTGTTCACTTTTGTGCCTGACACATATCACTGAGAGACTACTAAACCATGTTTTAACTCTCTTTACGTGATTTGTCCTCGATTTCAAAAAATCACTTTTTTGTATCTCACACTCTGTTCACATTTACACAATGTTGTCTGACACATAACACTTACAGACTCGTAAACCATTTTATAGCTCTCTTTACGTGATTTGTGCACGATTTCAAATATTAATTCTTTTGTACCTCACTTACTTCACACTCTGTTCACTTTTGTGTCTGACACATATCACTGAGATACCACTAAACCATTTTTTAACTCTCTTTACGTGATTTGTCCACTATATAAAAAAATCATTTTTTTGTATCTCACACTCTGTTCACTTTTACACAACGTTGTCTGACACATAACACTTAAAGACTCGTAAACCATTTTTTAGCTCTCTTTGCGTGATTTGTGCACGATTTCAAATATTAATTTTTTTGTACTTCACTTACTTCACACTCTGTTCACTTTTGTGTCTGACACATATCACTGAGAGACTACTAAACCATGTTTTAACTCACTGTACGTGATTTGTCCACGATTTCAAATAATCATTTTTTTGTATCTCACACTCTGTTCACTTTTACGCAATGTTGTCTGACACATAACACTTACAGACTCGTAAACCATTTTTTAGCTCTCTTTACGTGATTTGTGCACGATTTCAAATATTATTTATAATTTTTTTGAACCTCACTTACTTCACACTCTGTTCACTTTTGTGTCTGACACATATCACTGAGAGACTACTAAACCATGTTTTAACTCTCTTTACGTGATTTGTCCACGATTTCAAAAAATCATTTTTTTGTATCTCACACTCTGTTCACTTTTACGCAATGTTGTCTGACACATAACACTTACAGACTCGTAAACCATTTTTTAGCTCTCTTTGCGTGATTTGTGCACGATTTCAAATATTAATTTTTTTGTACCTCACTTACTTCACATTCTGTTCACTTTTGTGCCTGACACATATCACTGAGAGACTACTAAACCATGTTTTAACTCTCTTTACGTGATTTGTCCTCGATTTCAAAAAATCACTTTTTTGTATCTCACACTCTGTTCACATTTACACAATGTTGTCTGACACATAACACTTACAGACTCGTAAACCATTTTATAGCTCTCTTTACGTGATTTGTGCACGATTTCAAATATTAATTCTTTTGTACCTCACTTACTTCACACTCTGTTCACTTTTGTGTCTGACACATATCACTGAGATACCACTAAACCATTTTTTAACTCTCTTTACGTGATTTGTCCACTATATAAAAAAATCATTTTTTTGTATCTCACACTCTGTTCACTTTTACACAACGTTGTCTGACACATAACACTTAAAGACTCGTAAACCATTTTTTAGCTCTCTTTGCGTGATTTGTGCACGATTTCAAATATTAATTTTTTTGTACTTCACTTACTTCACACTCTGTTCACTTTTGTGTCTGACACATATCACTGAGAGACTACTAAACCATGTTTTAACTCACTGTACGTGATTTGTCCACGATTTCAAATAATCATTTTTTTGTATCTCACACTCTGTTCACTTTTACGCAATGTTGTCTGACACATAACACTTACAGACTCGTAAACCATTTTTTAGCTCTCTTTACGTGATTTGTGCACGATTTCAAATATTATTTATAATTTTTTTGAACCTCACTTACTTCACACTCTGTTCACTTTTGTGTCTGACACATATCACTGAGAGACTACTAAACCATGTTTTAACTCTCTTTACGTGATTTGTCCACGATTTCAAAAAATCATTTTTTTGTATCTCACACTCTGTTCACTTTTACGCAATGTTGTCTGACACATAACACTTACAGACTCGTAAACCATTTTTTAGCTCTCTTTACGTGATTTGTGCACGATTTCAAATATTAATTTTTTTGAACCTCACTTACTTCACACTCTGTTCACTTTTGTGTCTGACACATATCACTGAGATACTACTAAACCATTTTTTAACTCTCTTTACGTGATTTGTCCACTATATAAAAAATTCATTTTTTGTATCTTACACTCTGTTCACTTTTACATAATGTTGTCTGACACATAACACTTACAGACTCGTAAACCATTTTTTAGCTCTCTTTACGTGATTTGTGCACGATTTCAAAAATTAATTTTTTTGTACCTCACTTACTTCACACTCTGTTCACTTTTGTGTGTGACACATATTACTGAGATACTACTAAACCATTTTTTAACTCTCTTTACGTGATTTGTCCACGATTTCAAAAAATCATTTTTTTGTATCTCACATTCTGTTCAGTTTTACACAATGTTGTCTGACACATAACACTTACAGACTCGTAAACCATTTTTTAGCTCTCTTGATGTGATTTGTGCACGATTTCAAATATTAATTTTTTTGTACCTCACTTACTTCACACTCTGTTCACTTTTGTGTGTGACACATATCACTGAGATACTACTAAACCCTTTTTTAACTCTCTTACGTGATTTGTCCACGATTTCAAAAAATCAATTTTTTGTATCTCACACTCTGTTCACTTTTACACAATGTTGTCTGACATAACACTTACAGACTCGTAAACCGTTTTTTAGCTCTCTTTACGTGATTTGTGCACGATTTCAAATATTAATTTTTTTGTACCTCACTTACTTCACACTCTGTTCACTTTTGTGTCTGACACATATCACTGAGAGACTACTAAGCCATGTTTTAACTCTCTTTACGTGATTTGTCCTCGATTTCAAAAAATCACTTTTTTGTATCTCACACTCTGTTCACATTTACACAATGTTGTCTGACACATAACACTTACAGACTCGTAAACCATTTTATAGCTCTCTTTACGTGATTTGTGCACGATTTCAAATATTAATTCTTTTGTACCTCACTTACTTCACACTCTGTTCACTTTTGTGTCTGACACATATCACTGAGATACCACTAAACCATTTTTTAACTCTCTTTACGTGATTTGTCCACTATATAAAAAAATCATTTTTTTGTATCTCACACTCTGTTCACTTTTACACAACGTTGTCTGACACATAACACTTAAAGACTCGTAAACCATTTTTTAGCTCTCTTTGCGTGATTTGTGCACGATTTCAAATATTAATTTTTTTGTACTTCACTTACTTCACACTCTGTTCACTTTTGTGTCTGACACATATCACTGAGAGACTACTAAACCATGTTTTAACTCACTGTACGTGATTTGTCCACGATTTCAAATAATCATTTTTTTGTATCTCACACTCTGTTCACTTTTACGCAATGTTGTCTGACACATAACACTTACAGACTCGTAAACCATTTTTTAGCTCTCTTTACGTGATTTGTGCACGATTTCAAATATTATTTATAATTTTTTTGAACCTCACTTACTTCACACTCTGTTCACTTTTGTGTCTGACACATATCACTGAGAGACTACTAAACCATGTTTTAACTCTCTTTACGTGATTTGTCCACGATTTCAAAAAATCATTTTTTTGTATCTCACACTCTGTTCACTTTTACGCAATGTTGTCTGACACATAACACTTACAGACTCGTAAACCATTTTTTAGCTCTCTTTGCGTGATTTGTGCACGATTTCAAATATTAATTTTTTTGTACCTCACTTACTTCACATTCTGTTCACTTTTGTGCCTGACACATATCACTGAGAGACTACTAAACCATGTTTTAACTCTCTTTACGTGATTTGTCCTCGATTTCAAAAAATCACTTTTTTGTATCTCACACTCTGTTCACATTTACACAATGTTGTCTGACACATAACACTTACAGACTCGTAAACCATTTTATAGCTCTCTTTACGTGATTTGTGCACGATTTCAAATATTAATTCTTTTGTACCTCACTTACTTCACACTCTGTTCACTTTTGTGTCTGACACATATCACTGAGATACCACTAAACCATTTTTTAACTCTCTTTACGTGATTTGTCCACTATATAAAAAAATCATTTTTTTGTATCTCACACTCTGTTCACTTTTACACAACGTTGTCTGACACATAACACTTAAAGACTCGTAAACCATTTTTTAGCTCTCTTTGCGTGATTTGTGCACGATTTCAAATATTAATTTTTTTGTACTTCACTTACTTCACACTCTGTTCACTTTTGTGTCTGACACATATCACTGAGAGACTACTAAACCATGTTTTAACTCACTGTACGTGATTTGTCCACGATTTCAAATAATCATTTTTTTGTATCTCACACTCTGTTCACTTTTACGCAATGTTGTCTGACACATAACACTTACAGACTCGTAAACCATTTTTTAGCTCTCTTTACGTGATTTGTGCACGATTTCAAATATTATTTATAATTTTTTTGAACCTCACTTACTTCACACTCTGTTCACTTTTGTGTCTGACACATATCACTGAGAGACTACTAAACCATGTTTTAACTCTCTTTACGTGATTTGTCCACGATTTCAAAAAATCATTTTTTTGTATCTCACACTCTGTTCACTTTTACGCAATGTTGTCTGACACATAACACTTACAGACTCGTAAACCATTTTTTAGCTCTCTTTACGTGATTTGTGCACGATTTCAAATATTAATTTTTTTGAACCTCACTTACTTCACACTCTGTTCACTTTTGTGTCTGACACATATCACTGAGATACTACTAAACCATTTTTTAACTCTCTTTACGTGATTTGTCCACTATATAAAAAATTCATTTTTTGTATCTTACACTCTGTTCACTTTTACATAATGTTGTCTGACACATAACACTTACAGACTCGTAAACCATTTTTTAGCTCTCTTTACGTGATTTGTGCACGATTTCAAAAATTAATTTTTTTGTACCTCACTTACTTCACACTCTGTTCACTTTTGTGTGTGACACATATTACTGAGATACTACTAAACCATTTTTTAACTCTCTTTACGTGATTTGTCCACGATTTCAAAAAATCATTTTTTTGTATCTCACATTCTGTTCAGTTTTACACAATGTTGTCTGACACATAACACTTACAGACTCGTAAACCATTTTTTAGCTCTCTTGATGTGATTTGTGCACGATTTCAAATATTAATTTTTTTGTACCTCACTTACTTCACACTCTGTTCACTTTTGTGTGTGACACATATCACTGAGATACTACTAAACCCTTTTTTAACTCTCTTACGTGATTTGTCCACGATTTCAAAAAATCAATT
The DNA here is from genome assembly GCA_963082785.1 of Philonthus spinipes. Taxonomy (NCBI): domain Eukaryota; kingdom Metazoa; phylum Arthropoda; class Insecta; order Coleoptera; family Staphylinidae; genus Philonthus; species Philonthus spinipes. Next base: position 22,710,157 of record OY720308.1, read on the forward strand.
TTTTGTATCTCACACTCTGTTCACTTTTACACAATGTTGTCTGACATAACACTTACAGACTCGTAAACCGTTTTTTAGCTCTCTTTACGTGATTTGTGCACGATTTCAAATATTAATTTTTTTGTACCTCACTTACTTCACACTCTGTTCACTTTTGTGTCTGACACATATCACTGAGAGACTACTAAACTATGTTTTAACTCTCTTTACGTGATTTGTCCACGATTTCAAAAAATCATTTTTTTGTATCTCACACTCTGTTCACTTTTACACAATGTTGTCTGACACATAACACTTACAGACTCGTAAACCATTTTTTAGCTCTCTTTGCGTGATTTGTGCACGATTTCAAATATTAATTTTTTTGTACCTCACTTACTTCACATTCTGTTCACTTTTGTGCCTGACACATATCACTGAGAGACTACTAAACCATGTTTTAACTCTCTTTACGTGATTTGTCCTCGATTTCAAAAAATCACTTTTTTGTATCTCACACTCTGTTCACATTTACACAATGTTGTCTGACACATAACACTTACAGACTCGTAAACCATTTTATAGCTCTCTTTACGTGATTTGTGCACGATTTCAAATATTAATTCTTTTGTACCTCACTTACTTCACACTCTGTTCACTTTTGTGTCTGACACATATCACTGAGATACCACTAAACCATTTTTTAACTCTCTTTACGTGATTTGTCCACTATATAAAAAAATCATTTTTTTGTATCTCACACTCTGTTCACTTTTACACAACGTTGTCTGACACATAACACTTAAAGACTCGTAAACCATTTTTTAGCTCTCTTTGCGTGATTTGTGCACGATTTCAAATATTAATTTTTTTGTACTTCACTTACTTCACACTCTGTTCACTTTTGTGTCTGACACATATCACTGAGAGACTACTAAACCATGTTTTAACTCACTGTACGTGATTTGTCCACGATTTCAAAAAATCATTTTTTTGTATCTCACACTCTGTTCACTTTTACGCAATGTTGTCTGACACATAACACTTACAGACTCGTAAACCATTTTTTAGCTCTCTTTACGTGATTTGTGCACGATTTCAAATATTATTTATAATTTTTTTGAACCTCACTTACTTCACGCTCTGTTCACTTTTGTGTGTGACACATATCACTGAGATACTACTAAACCATTTTTTAACTCTCTTTACGTGATTTGTCCACGATTTCAAAAAATCTTTTTTTTGTATCTCACACTCTGTTCACTTTTACACAATGTTGTCTGACACATAACACTTACAGACTCGTAAACCATTTTTTGGCTCTCTTTACGTGATTTGTGCACGATTTCAAATATTAATTTTATTGTAACTCACTTACTTCACACTCTGTTCACTTTTGTGTCTGACACATAACACTGAGAGACTACTAAGCCATGTTTTAACTCTCTTTACGTGATTTGTCCACGATTTCAAAAAATCATTTTTTTGTATCTCACACTCTGTTCACTTTTACACAATGTTGTCTGACACATAACACTTACAGACTCGTAAACCATTTTTTAGCTCTCTTTACGTGATTTGTGCACGATTTCAAATATTAATTTTTTTGAACCTCACTTACTTCACACTCCGTTCATTTTGTGTATGACACATATCACTGAGATACAACTAAACCATTTTTTAACTCTCTTTACGTGTTTTGTCCACGATTTCAAAAAATCATTTTTTTGTATCTCACATTCTTTTCACTTTTACACAATGTTGTCTGACACATAACACTTACAGACTCGTAAACCATTTTTTAGCTCTCTTTACGTGATTTGTGCACGATTTGAAATATTAATTTTTTTGTACCTCACTTACTTCACACTCTGTTCACTTTTGTGTCTGACACATATCACTGAGATACTACTAAACTATTTTTTAACTCTCTTTACGTGATTTGTCCACGATTTCAAAAAATCATTTTTTTGTATCTCACACTCTGTTCACTTTTACACAATGTTGTCTGACACATAACACTTACAGACTCGTAAACCATTTTTTAGCTATCTTTACGTGATTTGTGCACGATTTGAAATATTAATTTTTTTGTACCTCACTTACTTCACACTCTGTTCACTATTGTGTCTGACACATATCACTGAGATACTACTAAACCATTTTTTAACTCTCTTTACGTGATTTGTCCACTATATAAAAAATTCATTTTTTGTATCTTACACTCTGTTCACTTTTACACAATGTTGTCTGACATATAACACTTACAGACTCGTAAACCATTTTTTAGCTCTCTTGACGTGATTTGTGCACGATTTCAAATATTAATTTTTTTGTACCTCACTTACTTCACACTCTGTTCACTTTTGTGTGTGACACATATCACTGAGATACTACTAAACCCTTTTTTAACTCTCTTACGTGATTTGTCCACTATATAAAAAATTCATTTTTTGTATCTTACACTCTGTTCACTTTTGTGTGTGACACATATTACTGAGATACTACTAAACCATTTTTTAACTCTCTTTACGTGATTTGTCCACGATTTCAAAAAATCATTTTTTTGTATCTCACATTCTGTTCAGTTTTACACAATGTTGTCTGACACATAACACTTACAGACTCGTAAACCATTTTTTAGCTCTCTTGACGTGATTTGTGCACGATTTCAAATATTAATTTTTTTGTACCTCACTTACTTCACACTCTGTTCACTTTTGTGTGTGACACATATCACTGAGATACTACTAAACCCTTTTTTAACTCTCTTACGTGATTTGTCCACGATTTCAAAAAATCATTTTTTTGTATCTCACACTCTGTTCACTTTTACACAATGTTGTCTGACATAACACTTACAGACTCGTAAACCGTTTTTTAGCTCTCTTTACGTGATTTGTGCACGATTTCAAATATTAATTTTTTTGTACCTCACTTACTTCACACTGTGTTCACTTTTGTGTCTGACACATATCACTCTGTTTTACTGTTTTAACTCTCTTTACGTGATTTGTCCACGATTTCAAAAAATCATTTTTTTGTATCTCACACTCTGTTCACTTTTACACAATGTTGTCTGACACATAACACTTACAGACTCGTAAACCATTTTTTAGCTCTCTTTGCGTGATTTGTGCACGATTTCAAATATTAATTTTTTTGTACCTCACTTACTTCACACTCTGTTCACTTTTGTGTCTGACACATATCACTGAGATACCACTAAACCATTTTTTAACTCTCTTTACGTGATTTGTCCACTATATAAAAAAATCATTTTTTTGTATCTCACACTCTGTTCACTTTTACACAACGTTGTCTGACACATAACACTTAAAGACTCGTAAACCATTTTTTAGCTCTCTTTGCGTGATTTGTGCACGATTTCAAATATTAATTTTTTTGTACTTCACTTACTTCACACTCTGTTCACTTTTGTGTCTGACACATATCACTGAGAGACTACTAAACCATGTTTTAACTCTCTTTACGTGATTTGTCCACGATTTCAAAAAATCATTTTTTTGTATCTCACACTCTGTTCACTTTTACGCAATGTTGTCTGACACATAACACTTACAGACTCGTAAACCATTTTTTAGCTCTCTTTACGTGATTTGTGCACGATTTCAAATATTATTTTTTTTGTACCTCACTTCCTTCACACTCTGTTCACTTTTGTGTCTGACACATATCACTGAGAAAGTACTAAACCATGTTTTAACTCTCTTTACGTGATTTGTACACGATTTCAAAAAATCATTTTTTTGTATCTCACACTCTGTTCACTTTTAAACAATGTTGTCTGACACATAACACTTACAGACTCGTAAACCATTTTTTAGCTCTCTTTACGTGATTTGTGCACGATTTCAAATATTAATTTTTTTGTACCTCGCTTACTTCACTCTCTGTTCACTTTTGTGTCTGACACATATCACTGAGATACTACTAAACCATCTTTTAACTCTCTTTACGTGATTTGTCCACGATTTCAAAAAATCATTTTTTTGTATCTCACACTCTGTTCACTTTTACACAATGTTGTCTGACACATAACACTTACAGACTCGTAAACCATTTTTTAGCTCTCTTTACGTGATTTGTGCATGATTTCAAATATTAATTTTTTTGTACCTCACTTACTTCACACTCTGTTCACTTTTGTGTCTGACACAAATCACTGAGATACTACTAAACCATTTTTTAACTCTCTTTACGTGATTTGTCCACTATATATAAAATTCATTTTTTAGTATCTTACACTCTGTTCACTTTTACACAATGTTGTCTGACACATAACACTTACAGACTCGTAAACCATTTTTTAGCTCTCTTTACGTGATTTGTGCACGATTTCAAATATTAATTTTTTTGTACCTCACTTACTTCACACTCTGTTCACTTTTGTGTTTGACACATATCACTGAGATACCACTAAACCATTTTTTAACTCTCTTTACGTGATTTGTCCACGATTTCAAAAAATCATTTTTTTGTATCTCACACTCCGTTCACTTTTACACAATGTTGTCTGACACATAACACTTACAGACTCGTAAACCATTTTTTAGCTCTCTTTACGTGATTTGTGCACGATTTCAAATATTATTTATAATTTTTTTGAACCTCACTTACTTCACACTCTGTTCACTTTTGTGTGTGACACATATCACTGAGATACTACTAAACCATTTTTTAACTCTCTTTACGTGATTTGTCCACGATTTCAAAAAATCATTTTTTTGTATCTCACACTCTGTTCACTTTTACACAATGTTGTCTGACACATAACACTTACAGACTCGTAAACCATTTTTTGGCTCTCTTTACGTGATTTGTGCACGATTTCAAATATTAATTTTTTTGTACCTCACTTACTTCACACTCTGTTCACTTTTGCGTCTGACACATAACACTGAGAGACTACTAAGCCATGTTTTAACTCTCTTTACGTGATTTGTCCACGATTTCAAAAAATCATTTTTTTGTATCTCACACTCTGTTCACTTTTACACAATGTTGTCTGACACATAACACTTACAGACTCGTAAACCATTTTTTAGCTCTCTTTACGTGATTTGTGCACGATTTCAAATATTAATTTTTTTGTACCTCACTTACTTCACACTCTGTTCACTTTTGTGTGTGACACATTTCACTAAGAGACTACTAAACCATTTTTTAACTCTTTTTACGTGATTTGTCCACGATTTCAAAATATCATTTTTTTGTATCTCACACTCTGTTCACTTTTACACAATGTAGTCTGACACATAACACTTACAGACTCGTAAACCATTTTTTAGCTCTCTTTACGTGATTTGTGCACGATTTCAAATATTAATTTTTTTGTACCTCACTTACTTCACACTCTGTTCACTTTTGTGTCTGACACATATCACTGAGAGACTACTAAACCGTTTTTTAACTCTCTTTACGTGATTTGTCCACTATATAAAAAGTTCATTTTTTTGTATCTCACACTCTGTTCACTTTTACACAATGTTGTCTGACACATAACACTTACAGACTCGTAAACCATTTTTTAGCTCTCTTTACGTGATTTGTGCATGATTTCAAATATTAATTTTTTTGTACCTCACTTTACGTGATTTGTGCACGATTTCAAATATTAATTTTTTTGTACCTCACTTACTTCACACTCTGTTCACTTTTGTGTGTGACACATTTCACTAAGAGACTACTAAACCATTTTTTAACTCTCTTTACGTGATTTGTCCACTATATAAAAAAATCATTTTTTTGTATCTCACACTCTGTTCACTTTTACACAATGTTGTCTGACACATAACACTTACAGACTCGTAAACCATTTTTTGGCTCTCTTTACGTGATTTGTGCACGATTTCAAATATTAATTTTTTTGTACCACACTTACTTCACACTCTGTTCACTTTTGTGTCTGACACATTTCACTGAGAGACTACTAAACCGTTGTTTAACTCTCTTTACGTGATTTGTCCACTATATAAAAAATTCATTTTTTTGTATCTCACACTCAGTTCACTTTTACACAATGTTGTCTGACACATAACACTTACAGACTTGTAAACCATTTTTTAGCTCTCTTTACGTGATTTGTGCACGATTTCAAATATTAATTTTTTTGTACCTCACTTACTTCACACTCTGTTCACTTTTGTGTGTGACACATTTCACTAAGAGACTACTAAACCATTTTTTAACTCTCTTTACGTTATTTGTCCACTATATAAAAAAATCATTTTTTTGTATCTCACACTCTGTTCACTTTTACACAATGTTGTCTGACACATAACACTTACAGACTCGTAAACCATTTTTTAGCTCTCTTTACGTGATTTGTGCACGATTTCAAATATTAATTTTTTTGTACCTCACTTACTTCACACTCTGTTCACTTTTGTGTCTGACACATATCACTGAGATACTACTAAACCATTTTTTAACTCTCTTTACATGATTTGTCCACGATTTCAAAATATCATTTTTTTGAATCTCACACTCTGTTCACTTTTACACAATGTAGTCTGACACATAACACTTACAGACTCGTAAACCATTTTTTAGCTCTCTTTACGTGATTTGTGCACGATTTCAAATATTAATTTTTTTGTACCTCACTTACTTCACACTCTGTTCACTTTTGTGTGTGACACATTTCACTAAGAGACTACTAAACCATTTTTTAACTCTCTTTACGTGATTTGTCCACTATATAAAAAATTCATTTTTTTGTATCTCACACTCTGTTCACTTTTACACAATGTTGTCTGACACATAACACTTACAGACTCGTAAACCATTTTTTAGCTCTCTTTACGTGATTTGTGCACGATTTCAAATATTAATTTTTTTGTACCTCACTTACTTCACACTCTGTTCACTTTTGTGTCTGACACATATCACTGAGATACTACTAAACCATTTTTTAACTCTCTTTACATGATTTGTCCACGATTTCAAAATATCATTTTTTTGTATCTCACACTCTGTTCACTTTTACACAATGTAGTCTGACACATAACACTTGCAGACTCGTAAACCATTTTTTAGCTCTCTTTACGTCATTTTTGCACGATTTCAAATATTAATTTTTTTGTACCTCACTTACTTCACACTCTGTTCACTTTTGTGTCTGACACATATCACTGAGAGACTACTAAACCGTTTTTTAACTCTCTTTACGTGATTTGTCCACTATATAAAAAATTCATTTTTTTGTATCTCACACTCAGTTCACTTTTACACAATGTTGTCTGACACATAACACTTACAGACTCGTTAACCATTTTTTAGCTCTCTTTACGTGATTTGTGCACGATTTCAAATATTAATTTTTTTGTACCTCACTTACTTCACACTCTGTTCACTTTTGTGTGTGACACATTTCACTAAGAGACTACTAAACCATTTTTTAACTCTCTTTACGTGATTTGTCCACTATATAAAAAAAATCATTTTTTTGTATCTCACACTCTGTTCACTTTTACACAATGTTGTATGACACATAACACTTACAGACTCGTAAACCATTTTTTAGCTCTCTTTACGTGATTTGTGCACGATTTCAAATATTAATTTTTTTGTACCTCACTTACTTCACACTCTGTTCACTTTTGTGTCTGACACATATCACTGAGAGACTACTAAACCGTTTTTTAACTCTCTTTACGTGATTTGTCCACTATATAAAAAATTCATTTTTTTGTATCTCACACTCTGTTCACTTTTACACAATGTTGTCTGACACATAACACTTACAGACTCGTAAACCATTTTTTAGCTCTCTTTACGTGATTTGTGCACAATTTCAAATATTAATTTTTTTGTACCTCACTTTACGTGATTTGTGCACGATTTCAAATATTAATTTTTTTGTACCTCACTTACTTCACACTCTGTTCACTTTTGTGTGTGACACATTGCACTAAGAGACTACTAAACCATTTTTTAACTCTCTTTACGTGATTTGTCCACTATATAAAAAAATCATTTTTTTGTATCTCACACTCTGTTCACTTTTACACAATGTTGTCTGACACATAACACTTACAGACTCGTAAACCATTTTTTAGCTCTCTTTACGTGATTTGTGCACGATTTCAAATATTAATTTTTTTGTACCTCACTTACTTCACACTCTGTTCACTTTTGTGTCTGAAACATATCACTGAGAGACAACTAAACCGTTTTTTAACTCTCTTTACGTGATTTGTCCACTATATAAAAAATTCATTTTTTTGTATCTCACACTCTGTTCACTTTTACACAATGTTGTCTGACACATAACACTTACAGACTCGTAAACCATTTTTTAGCTCTCTTTACGTGATTTGTGCATGATTTCAAATATTAATTTTTTTGTACCTCACTTTACGTGATTTGTGCACGATTTCAAATATTAATTTTTTTGTACCTCACTTACTTCACACTCTTTTCACTTTTGTGTGTGACACATTTCACTAAGAGACTACTAAACCATTTTTTAACTCTCTTTACGTGATTTGTCCACTATATAAAAAAATCATTTTTTTGTATCTCACACTCTGTTCACTTTTACACAATGTTGTCTGTCACATAACACTTACAGACTCGTAAACCATTTTTTAGCTCTCTTTACGTGATTTGTGCACGATTTCAAATGTTAATTTTTTTGTATCTCACTTTACGTGATTTGTGCACGACTTCAAATATTAATTTTTTTGTACCTCACTTACTTCACACTCTGTTCACTTTTGTGTCTGACACATTTCACTGAGAGACTACTAAACCGTTTTTTAACTCTCTTTACGTGATTTGTCCACTATATAAAAAAATCATTTTTTTGTATCTCACACTCTGTTCACTTTTACACAATGTTATCTGACACATAACACTTACAGACTCGTAAACCATTTTTTAGCTCTCTTTACGTGATTTGTGCACGATTTCAAATGTTAATTTTTTTGTATCTCACTTTACGTGATTTGTGCACGATTTCAAATATTAATTTTTTTGTACCTCACTTACTTCACACTCTGTTCACTTTTGTGTCTGACACATTTCACTGAGAGACTACTAAACCGTTTTTTAACTCTCTTTACGTGATTTGTCCACTATATAAAAAATTCATTTTTTTGTATCTCACACTCTGTTCACTTTTACACAATGTTGTCTGACACATAACACTTACAGACTCGTAAACCATTTTTTAGCTCTCTTTACGTGATTTGTGCACGATTTCAAATATTAATTTTTTTGTACCACTCTTACTTCACACTCTGTTCACTTTTGTGTGTGACACATTTCACTAAGAGACTACTAAACCATTTTTTAACTCTTTTTACGTGATTTGTCCACGATTTCAAAATATCATTTTTTTGTATCTCACACTCTGTTCACTTTTACACAATGTAGTCTGACACATAACACTTACAGACTCGTAAACCATTTTTTGGCTCTCTTTACGTGATTTGTGCACGATTTCAAATATTAATTTTTTTGTACCACACTTACTTCACACTCTGTTCACTTTTGTGTCTGACACATTTCACTGAGAGACTACTAAACCGTTGTTTAACTCTCTTTACGTGATTTGTCCACTATATAAAAAATTCATTTTTTTGTATCTCACACTCAGTTCACTTTTACACAATGTTGTCTGACACATAACACTTACAGACTTGTAAACCATTTTTTAGCTCTCTTTACGTGATTTGTGCACGATTTCAAATATTAATTTTTTTGTACCTCACTTACTTCACACTCTGTTCACTTTTGTGTGTGACACATTTCACTAAGAGACTACTAAACCATTTTTTAACTCTCTTTACGTTATTTGTCCACTATATAAAAAAATCATTTTTTTGTATCTCACACTCTGTTCACTTTTACACAATGTTGTCTGACACATAACACTTACAGACTCGTAAACCATTTTTTAGCTCTCTTTACGTGATTTGTGCACGATTTCAAATATTAATTTTTTTGTACCACACTTACTTCACACTCTGTTCACTTTTGTGTGTGACACATTTCACTAAGAGACTACTAAACCATTTTTTAACTCTCTTTACGTTATTTGTCCACTATATAAAAAAATCATTTTTTTGTATCTCACACTCTGTTCACTTTTACACAATGTTGTCTGACACATAACACTTACAGACTCGTAAACCATTTTTTAGCTCTCTTTACGTGATTTGTGCACGATTTCAAATGTTAATTTTTTTGTATCTCACTTTACGTGATTTGTGCACGATTTCAAATATTAATTTTTTTGTACCTCACTTACTTCACACTCTGTTCACTTTTGTGTGTGACACATTTCACTAAGAGACTACTAAACCATTTTTTAACTCTCTTTACGTGATTTGTCCACTATATAAAAAAATCATTTTTTTGTATCTCACACTCTGTTCACTTTTACACAATGTTGTCTGACACATAACACTTACAGACTCGTAAACCATTTTTTGGCTCTCTTTACGTGATTTGTGCACGATTTCAAATATTAATTTTTTTGTACCACACTTACTTCACACTCTGTTCACTTTTGTGTCTGACACATTTCACTGAGAGACTACTAAACCGTTGTTTAACTCTCTTTACGTGATTTGTCCACTATATAAAAAATTCATTTTTTTGTATCTCACACTCAGTTCACTTTTACACAATGTTGTCTGACACATAACACTTACAGACTTGTAAACCATTTTTTAGCTCTCTTTACGTGATTTGTGCACGATTTCAAATATTAATTTTTTTGTACCTCACTTACTTCACACTCTGTTCACTTTTGTGTGTGACACATTTCACTAAGAGACTACTAAACCATTTTTTAACTCTCTTTACGTTATTTGTCCACTATATAAAAAAATCATTTTTTTGTATCTCACACTCTGTTCACTTTTACACAATGTTGTCTGACACATAACACTTACAGACTCGTAAACCATTTTTTAGCTCTCTTTACGTGATTTGTGCACGATTTCAAATATTAATTTTTTTGTACCTCACTTACTTCACACTCTGTTCACTTTTGTGTCTGACACATATCACTGAGATACTACTAAACCATTTTTTAACTCTCTTTACATGATTTGTCCACGATTTCAAAATATCATTTTTTTGAATCTCACACTCTGTTCACTTTTACACAATGTAGTCTGACACATAACACTTACAGACTCGTAAACCATTTTTTAGCTCTCTTTACGTGATTTGTGCACGATTTCAAATATTAATTTTTTTGTACCTCACTTACTTCACACTCTGTTCACTTTTGTGTGTGACACATTTCACTAAGAGACTACTAAACCATTTTTTAACTCTCTTTACGTGATTTGTCCACTATATAAAAAATTCATTTTTTTGTATCTCACACTCTGTTCACTTTTACACAATGTTGTCTGACACATAACACTTACAGACTCGTAAACCATTTTTTAGCTCTCTTTACGTGATTTGTGCACGATTTCAAATATTAATTTTTTTGTACCTCACTTACTTCACACTCTGTTCACTTTTGTGTCTGACACATATCACTGAGATACTACTAAACCATTTTTTAACTCTCTTTACATGATTTGTCCACGATTTCAAAATATCATTTTTTTGTATCTCACACTCTGTTCACTTTTACACAATGTAGTCTGACACATAACACTTGCAGACTCGTAAACCATTTTTTAGCTCTCTTTACGTCATTTTTGCACGATTTCAAATATTAATTTTTTTGTACCTCACTTACTTCACACTCTGTTCACTTTTGTGTCTGACACATATCACTGAGAGACTACTAAACCGTTTTTTAACTCTCTTTACGTGATTTGTCCACTATATAAAAAATTCATTTTTTTGTATCTCACACTCAGTTCACTTTTACACAATGTTGTCTGACACATAACACTTACAGACTCGTTAACCATTTTTTAGCTCTCTTTACGTGATTTGTGCACGATTTCAAATATTAATTTTTTTGTACCTCACTTACTTCACACTCTGTTCACTTTTGTGTGTGACACATTTCACTAAGAGACTACTAAACCATTTTTTAACTCTCTTTACGTGATTTGTCCACTATATAAAAAAAATCATTTTTTTGTATCTCACACTCTGTTCACTTTTACACAATGTTGTATGACACATAACACTTACAGACTCGTAAACCATTTTTTAGCTCTCTTTACGTGATTTGTGCACGATTTCAAATATTAATTTTTTTGTACCTCACTTACTTCACACTCTGTTCACTTTTGTGTCTGACACATATCACTGAGAGACTACTAAACCGTTTTTTAACTCTCTTTACGTGATTTGTCCACTATATAAAAAATTCATTTTTTTGTATCTCACACTCTGTTCACTTTTACACAATGTTGTCTGACACATAACACTTACAGACTCGTAAACCATTTTTTAGCTCTCTTTACGTGATTTGTGCACAATTTCAAATATTAATTTTTTTGTACCTCACTTTACGTGATTTGTGCACGATTTCAAATATTAATTTTTTTGTACCTCACTTACTTCACACTCTGTTCACTTTTGTGTGTGACACATTGCACTAAGAGACTACTAAACCATTTTTTAACTCTCTTTACGTGATTTGTCCACTATATAAAAAAATCATTTTTTTGTATCTCACACTCTGTTCACTTTTACACAATGTTGTCTGACACATAACACTTACAGACTCGTAAACCATTTTTTAGCTCTCTTTACGTGATTTGTGCACGATTTCAAATATTAATTTTTTTGTACCTCACTTACTTCACACTCTGTTCACTTTTGTGTCTGAAACATATCACTGAGAGACAACTAAACCGTTTTTTAACTCTCTTTACGTGATTTGTCCACTATATAAAAAATTCATTTTTTTGTATCTCACACTCTGTTCACTTTTACACAATGTTGTCTGACACATAACACTTACAGACTCGTAAACCATTTTTTAGCTCTCTTTACGTGATTTGTGCATGATTTCAAATATTAATTTTTTTGTACCTCACTTTACGTGATTTGTGCACGATTTCAAATATTAATTTTTTTGTACCTCACTTACTTCACACTCTTTTCACTTTTGTGTGTGACACATTTCACTAAGAGACTACTAAACCATTTTTTAACTCTCTTTACGTGATTTGTCCACTATATAAAAAAATCATTTTTTTGTATCTCACACTCTGTTCACTTTTACACAATGTTGTCTGTCACATAACACTTACAGACTCGTAAACCATTTTTTAGCTCTCTTTACGTGATTTGTGCACGATTTCAAATGTTAATTTTTTTGTATCTCACTTTACGTGATTTGTGCACGATTTCAAATATTAATTTTTTTGTACCTCACTTACTTCACACTCTGTTCACTTTTGTGTCTGACACATTTCACTGAGAGACTACTAAACCGATTTTTAACTCTCTTTACGTGATTTGTCCACTATATAAAAAAATCATTTTTTTGTATCTCACACTCTGTTCACTTTTACACAATGTTATCTGACACATAACACTTACAGACTCGTAAACCATTTTTTAGCTCTCTTTACGTGATTTGTGCACGATTTCAAATGTTAATTTTTTTGTATCTCACTTTACGTGATTTGTGCACGATTTCAAATATTAATTTTTTTGTACCTCACTTACTTCACACTCTGTTCACTTTTGTGTCTGACACATTTCACTGAGAGACTACTAAACCGTTTTTTAACTCTCTTTACGTGATTTGTCCACTATATAAAAAATTCATTTTTTTGTATCTCACACTCTGTTCACTTTTACACAATGTTGTCTGACACATAACACTTACAGACTCGTAAACCATTTTTTAGCTCTCTTTACGTGATTTGTGCACGATTTCAAATATTAATTTTTTTGTACCACTCTTACTTCACACTCTGTTCACTTTTGTGTGTGACACATTTCACTAAGAGACTACTAAACCATTTTTTAACTCTTTTTACGTGATTTGTCCACGATTTCAAAATATCATTTTTTTGTATCTCACACTCTGTTCACTTTTACACAATGTAGTCTGACACATAACACTTACAGACTCGTAAACCATTTTTTATCTCTCTTTACGTGATTTGTGCACTATTTCAAATATTAATTTTTTTGTACCTCACTTACTTCACACTCTGTTCACTTTTGTGTCTGACACATATCACTGAGAGACTACTAAACCGTTTTTTAACTCTCTTTACGTGATTTGTCCACTATATAAAAAGTTCATTTTTTTGTATCTCACACTCTGTTCACTTTTACACAATGTTGTCTGACACATAACACTTACAGACTCGTAAACCATTTTTTAGCTCTCTTTACGTGATTTGTGCATGATTTCAAATATTAATTTTTTTGTACCTCACTTTACGTGATTTGTGCACGATTTCAAATATTAATTTTTTTGTACCTCACTTACTTCACACTCTTTTCACTTTTGTGTGTGACACATTTCACTAAGAGACTACTAAACCATTTTTTAACTCTCTTTACGTGATTTGTCCACTATATAAAAAAATCATTTTTTTGTATCTCACACTCTGTTCACTTTTACACAATGTTGTCTGTCACATAACACTTACAGACTCGTAAATCATTTTTTGGCTCTCTTTACGTGATTTGTGCACGATTTCAAATATTAATTTTTTTGTACCACACTTACTTCACACTCTGTTCACTTTTGTGTCTGACACATTTCACTGAGAGACTACTAAACCGTTGTTTAACTCTCTTTACGTGATTTGTCCACTATATAAAAAATTCATTTTTTTGTATCTCACACTCAGTTCACTTTTACACAATGTTGTCTGACACATAACACTTACAGACTTGTAAACCATTTTTTAGCTCTCTTTACGTGATTTGTGCACGATTTCAAATATTAATTTTTTTGTACCTCACTTACTTCACACTCTGTTCACTTTTGTGTGTGACACATTTCACTAAGAGACTACTAAACCATTTTTTAACTCTCTTTACGTTATTTGTCCACTATATAAAAAAATCATTTTTTTGTATCTCACACTCTGTTCACTTTTACACAATGTTGTCTGACACATAACACTTACAGACTCGTAAACCATTTTTTAGCTCTCTTTACGTGATTTGTGCACGTTTGCAAATATTAATTTTTTTGTACCTCACTTACTTCACACTCTGTTCACTTTTGTGTGTGACACATATCACTGAGATACTACTAAACCATTTTTTAACTCTTTTTACGTGATTTGTCCACGATTTCAAAAAATAATTTTTTTGTATCTCACACTCTGTTCACTTTTACACAATGTTGTCTGACACTTAACACTTACAGACTCGTAAACCATTTTTTAGCTCTCTTTACGTGATTTGTGCACGATTTCAAATATTAATTTTTTTGTACCTCACTTACTTCACACTCTGTTCACTTTTGTGTCTGACACATATCACTGAGAGACTACTAAACCGTTTTTTAACTCTCTTTACGTGATTTGTCCACTATATAAAAAATTCATTTTTTTGTATCTCACACTCAGTTCACTTTTACACAATGTTGTCTGACACATAACACTTACAGACTCGTAAACCATTTTTTAGCTCTCTTTACGTGATTTGTGCACGATTTCAAATATTAATTTTTTTGTATCTCACTTTACGTGATTTGTGCACGATTTCAAATATTAATTTTTTTGTACCTCACTTACTTCACACTCTGTTCACTTTTGTGTCTGACACATATCACTGAGAGACAACTAAACCGTTTTTTAACTCTCTTTACGTGATTTGTCCACTATATAAAAAATTCATTTTTTTGTATCTCACACTCTGTTCACTTTTACACAATGTTGTCTGACACATAACACTTACAGACTCGTTAACCATTTTTTAGCTCTCTTTACGTGATTTGTGCACGATTTCAAATATTAATTTTTTTGTACCTCACTTACTTCACACTCTGTTCACTTTTGTGTGTGACACATTTCACTAAGAGACTACTAAACCATTTTTTAACTCTCTTTACGTGATTTGTCCACTATATAAAAAAATCATTTTTTTGTATCTCACACTCTGTTCACTTTTACACAATGTTGTATGACACATAACACTTACAGACTCGTAAACCATTTTTTAGCTCTCTTTACGTGATTTGTGCACGATTTCAAATATTAATTTTTTTGTACCTCACTTACTTCACACTCTGTTCACTTTTGTGTCTGACACATATCACTGAGAGACTACTAAACCGTTTTTTAACTCTCTTTACGTGATTTGTCCACTATATAAAAAATTCATTTTTTTGTATCTCACACTCTGTTCCCTTTTACACAATGTTGTCTGACACATAACACTTACAGACTCGTAAACCATTTTTTAGCTCTCTTTACGTGATTTGTGCACAATTTCAAATATTAATTTTTTTGTACCTCACTTTACGTGATTTGTGCACGATTTCAAATATTAATTTTTTTGTACCTCACTTACTTCACACTCTGTTCACTTTTGTGTGTGACACATTGCACTAAGAGACTACTAAACCATTTTTTAACTCTCTTTACGTGATTTGTCCACTATATAAAAAAATCATTTTTTTGTATCTCACACTCTGTTCACTTTTACACAATGTTGTCTGACACATAACACTTACAGACTCGTAAACCATTTTTTAGCTCTCTTTACGTGATTTGTGCACGATTTCAAATATTAATTTTTTTGTACCTCACTTACTTCACACTCTGTTCACTTTTGTGTCTGAAACATATCACTGAGAGACAACTAAACCGTTTTTTAACTCTCTTTACGTGATTTGTCCACTATATAAAAAAATCATTTTTTTGTATCTCACACTCTGTTCACTTTTACACAATGTTGTCTGACACATAACACTTACAGACTCGTAAACCATTTTTTAGCTCTCTTTACGTGATTTGTGCACGATTTCAAATATTAATTTTCTTGTACCTCACTTACTTCACACTCTGTTCACTTTTGTGTCTGACACATATCACTGAGATACTACTAAACCATTTTTTAACTCTCTTTACATGATTTGTCCACGATTTCAAAATATCATTTTTTTGTATCTCACACTCTGTTCACTTTTACACAATGTAGTCTGACACATAACACTTACAGACTCGTAAACCATTTTTTAGCTCTCTTTACGTGATTTGTGCACGTTTGCAAATATTAATTTTTTTGTACCTCACTTACTTCACACTCTGTTCACTTTTGTGTGTGACACATTGCACTAAGAGACTACTAAACCATTTTTTAACTCTCTTTACGTGATTTGTCCTCTATATAAAAAAATCATTTTTTTGTATCTCACACTCTGTTCACTTTTACACAATGTTGTCTGACACATAACACTTACAGACTCGTAAACCATTTTTTAGCTCTCTTTACGTGATTTGTGCACGATTTCAAATATTAATTTTTTTGTACCTCACTTACTTCACACTCTGTTCACTTTTGTGTCTGACACATATCACTGAGAGACTACTAAACCGTTTTTTAACTCTCTTTACGTGATTTGTCCACTATATAAAAAGTTCATTTTTTTGTATCTCACACTCTGTTCACTTTTACACAATGTTGTCTGACACATAACACTTACAGACTCGTAAACCATTTTTTAGCTCTCTTTACGTGATTTGTGCATGATTTCAAATATTAATTTTTTTGTACCTCACTTTACGTGATTTGTGCACGATTTCAAATATTAATTTTTTTGTACCTCACTTACTTCACACTCTGTTCACTTTTGTGTGTGACACATTTCACTAAGAGACTACTAAACCATTTTTTAACTCTCTTTACGTGATTTGTCCACTATATAAAAAAATCATTTTTTTGTATCTCACACTCTGTTCACTTTTACACAATGTTGTCTGACACATAACACTTACAGACTCGTAAACCATTTTTTGGCTCTCTTTACGTGATTTGTGCACGATTTCAAATATTAATTTTTTTGTACCACACTTACTTCACACTCTGTTCACTTTTGTGTCTGACACATTTCACTGAGAGACTACTAAACCGTTGTTTAACTCTCTTTACGTGATTTGTCCACTATATAAAAAATTCATTTTTTTGTATCTCACACTCAGTTCACTTTTACACAATGTTGTCTGACACATAACACTTACAGACTTGTAAACCATTTTTTAGCTCTCTTTACGTGATTTGTGCACGATTTCAAATATTAATTTTTTTGTACCTTACTTACTTCACACTCTGTTCACTTTTGTGTGTGACACATTTCACTAAGAGACTACTAAACCATTTTTTAACTCTCTTTACGTTATTTGTCCACTATATAAAAAAATCATTTTTTTGTATCTCACACTCTGTTCACTTTTACACAATGTTGTCTGACACATAACACTTACAGACTCGTAAACCAGCTCTCTTTACGTGATTTGTGCACGTTTGCAAATATTAATTTTTTTGTACCTCACTTACTTCACACTCTGTTCACTTTTGTGTGTGACACATATCACTGAGATACTACTAAACCATTTTTTAACTCTTTTTACGTGATTTGTCCACGATTTCAAAAAATAATTTTTTTGTATCTCACACTCTGTTCACTTTTACACAATGTTGTCTGACACTTAACACTTACAGACTCGTAAACCATTTTTTAGCTCTCTTTACGTGATTTGTGCACGATTTCAAATATTAATTTTTTTGTACCTCACTTACTTCACACTCTGTTCACTTTTGTGTGTGACACATTTCACTAAGAGACTACTAAACCATTTTTTAACTCTCTTTACGTGATTTGTCCACTATATAAAAAATTCATTTTTTTGTATCTCACACTCTGTTCACTTTTACACAATGTTGTCTGACACATAACACTTACAGACTCGTAAACCATTTTTTAGCTCTCTTTACGTGATTTGTGCACGATTTCAAATATTAATTTTTTTGTACCTCACTTACTTCACACTCTGTTCACTTTTGTGTCTGACACATATCACTGAGATACTACTAAACCATTTTTTAACTCTCTTTACATGATTTGTCCACGATTTCAAAATATCATTTTTTTGTATCTCACACTCTGTTCACTTTTACACAATGTAGTCTGACACATAACACTTACAGACTCGTAAACCATTTTTTAGCTCTCTTTACGTGATTTGTGCACGATTTCAAATATTAATTTTTTTGTATCTCACTTTACGTGATTTGTGCACGATTTCAAATATTAATTTTTTTGTACCTCACTTACTTCACACTCTGTTCACTTTTGTGTCTGACACATATCACTGAGAGACAACTAAACCGTTTTTTAACTCTCTTTACGTGATTTGTCCACTATATAAAAAATTCATTTTTTTGTATCTCACACTCTGTTCACTTTTACACAATGTTGTCTGACACATAACACTTACAGACTCGTTAACCATTTTTTAGCTCTCTTTACGTGATTTGTGCACGATTTCAAATATTAATTTTTTTGTACCTCACTTACTTCACACTCTGTTCACTTTTGTGTGTGACACATTTCACTAAGAGACTACTAAACCATTTTTTAACTCTCTTTACGTGATTTGTCCACTATATAAAAAAATCATTTTTTTGTATCTCACACTCTGTTCACTTTTACACAATGTTGTATGACACATAACACTTACAGACTCGTAAACCATTTTTTAGCTCTCTTTACGTGATTTGTGCACGATTTCAAATATTAATTTTTTTGTACCTCACTTACTTCACACTCTGTTCACTTTTGTGTCTGACACATATCACTGAGAGACTACTAAACCGTTTTTTAACTCTCTTTACGTGATTTGTCCACTATATAAAAAATTCATTTTTTTGTATCTCACACTCTGTTCACTTTTACACAATGTTGTCTGACACATAACACTTACAGACTCGTAAACCATTTTTTAGCTCTCTTTACGTGATTTGTGCACAATTTCAAATATTAATTTTTTTGTACCTCACTTTACGTGATTTGTGCACGATTTCAAATATTAATTTTTTTGTACCTCACTTACTTCACACTCTGTTCACTTTTGTGTGTGACACATTGCACTAAGAGACTACTAAACCATTTTTTAACTCTCTTTACGTGATTTGTCCACTATATAAAAAAATCATTTTTTTGTATCTCACACTCTGTTTACTTTTACACAATGTTGTCTGACACATAACACTTACAGACTCGTAAACCATTTTTTAGCTCTCTTTACGTGATTTGTGCACGATTTCAAATATTAATTTTTTTGTACCTCACTTACTTCACACTCTGTTCACTTTTGTGTCTGAAACATATCACTGAGAGACAACTAAACCGTTTTTTAACTCTCTTTACGTGATTTGTCCACTATATAAAAAATTCATTTTTTTGTATCTCACACTCTGTTCACTTTTACACAATGTTGTCTGACACATAACACTTACAGACTCGTAAACAATTTTTTAGCTCTCTTTACGTGATTTGTGCACGATTTCAAATATTAATTTTTTTGTACCTCACTTACTTCACACTCTGTTCACTTTTGTGTCTGACACATATCACTGAGATACTACTAAACCATTTTTTAACTCTCTTTACATGATTTGTCCACGATTTCAAAATATCATTTTTTTGTATCTCACACTCTGTTCACTTTTACACAATGTAGTCTGACACATAACACTTACAGACTCGTAAACCATTTTTTAGCTCTCTTTACGTGATTTGTGCACGTTTGCAAATATTAATTTTTTTGTACCTCACTTACTTCACACTCTGTTCACTTTTGTGTGTGACACATATCACTGAGATACTACTAAACCATTTTTTAACTCTCTTTACGTGATTTGTCCACGATTTCAAAAAATCATTTATTTGTATCTCACACTCTGTTCACTTTTACACAATGTTGTCTGACACATAACACTTACAGACTCGTAAACCATTTTTTAGCTCTCTTTACGTGATTTGTGCACGATTTCAAATATTAATTTTTTTGTACCACTCTTACTTCACACTCTGTTCACTTTTGTGTCTGACACATTTCACTGAGAGACTACTAAACCGTTTTTTAACTCTCTTTACGTGATTTGTCCACTATATAAAAAATTCATTTTTTTGTATCTCACACTCTGTTCACTTTTACACAATGTTGTCTGACACATAACACTTACAGACTCGTAAACCATTTTTTAGCTCTCTTTACGTGATTTGTGCACGATTTCAAATATTAATTTTTTTGTACCTCACTTACTTCACACTCTGTTCACTTTTGTGTCTGACACATATCACTGAGATACTACTAAACCATTTTTTAACTCTCTTTACATGATTTGTCCACGATTTCAAAATATCATTTTTTTGTATCTCACACTCTGTTCACTTTTACACAATGTAGTCTGACACATAACACTTACAGACTCGTAAACCATTTTTTAGCTCTCTTTACGTGATTTGTGCACGATTTCAAATATTAATTTTTTTGTATCTCACTTTACGTGATTTGTGCACGATTTCAAATATTAATTTTTTTGTACCTCACTTACTTCACACTCTGTTCACTTTTGTGTCTGACACATATCACTGAGAGACAACTAAACCGTTTTTTAACTCTCTTTACGTGATTTGTCCACTATATAAAAAATTCATTTTTTTGTATCTCACACTCTGTTCACTTTTACACAATGTTGTCTGACACATAACACTTACAGACTCGTTAACCATTTTTTAGCTCTCTTTACGTGATTTGTGCACGATTTCAAATATTAATTTTTTTGTACCTCACTTACTTCACACTCTGTTCACTTTTGTGTCTGACACATATCACTGAGAGACTACTAAACCGTTTTTTAACTCTCTTTACGTGATTTGTCCACTATATAAAAAAATCATTTTTTTGTATCTCACACTCTGTTCACCTTTACACAATGTTGTCTGACACATAACACTTATAGACTCGTAAACCATTTTTTAGCTCTCTTTACGTGATTTGTGCACGATTTCAAATATTAATTTTTTTGTACCTCACTTACTTCACACTCTGTTCACTTTTGTGTCTGACACATATCACTGAGATACTACTAAACCATTTTTTAACTCTCTTTACATGATTTGTCCACGATTTCAAAATATCATTTTTTTGAATCTCACACTCTGTTCACTTTTACACAATGTAGTCTGACACATAACACTTACAGACTCGTAAACCATTTTTTAGCTCTCTTTACGTGATTTGTGCACGATTTCAAATATTATTTTTTTTGTACCTCAATTACTTCACACTCTGTTCACTTTTGTGTCTGACACATATCACTGAGAGACTACTAAACCGTTTTTTAACTCTCTTTACGTGATTTATCCACTATATAAAAAGTTCATTTTTTTGTATCTCACACTCTGTTCACTTTTACACAATGTTGTCTGACACATAACACTTACAGACTCGTAAACCATTTTTTAGCTCTCTTTACGTGATTTGTGCATGATTTCAAATATTAATTTTTTTGTACCTCACTTTACGTGATTTGTGCACGATTTCAAATATTAATTTTTTTGTACCTCACTTACTTCACACTCTGTTCACTTTTGTGTGTGACACATTTCACTAAGAGACTACTAAACCATTTTTTAACTCTCTTTACGTGATTTGTCCACTATATAAAAAAATCATTTTTTTGTATCTCACACTCTGTTCACTTTTACACAATGTTGTCTGACACATAACACTTACAAACTCGTAAACCATTTTTTAGCTCTCTTTACGTGATTTGTGCACGTTTGCAAATATTAATTTTTTTGTACCTCACTTACTTCACACTCTGTTCACTTTTGTGTGTGACACATATCACTGAGATACTACTAAACCATTTTTTAACTCTCTTTACGTGATTTGTCCACGATTTCAAAAAATCATTTTTTTGTATCTCACACTCTGTTCACTTTTACACAATGTTGTCTGACACATAACACTTACAGACTCGTAAACCATTTTTTAGCTCTCTTTACGTGATTTGTGCACGATTTCAAATATTAATTTTTTTGTACCTCACTTTACGTGATTTGTGCACGATTTCAAATATTAATTTTTTTGTACCTCACTTACTTCACACTCTGTTCACTTTTGTGTGTGACACATTTCACTAAGAGACTACTAAACCATTTTTTAACTCTCTTTACGTGATTTGTCCACTATATAAAAGAATCATTTTTTTGTATCTCACACTCTGTTCACTTTTACACAATGTTGTCTGACACATAACACTTACAGACTCGTAAACCATTTTTTAGCTCTCTTTACGTGATTTGTGCACGTTTGCAAAAATTAATTTTTTTGTACCTCACTTACTTCACACTCTGTTCACTTTTGTGTGTGACACATATCACTGAGATACTACTAAACCATTTTTTAACTCTCTTTACGTGATTTGTCCACGATTTCAAAAAATCATTTTTTTGTATCTCACACTCTGTTCACTTTTACACAATGTTGTCTGACACATAACACTTACAGACTCGTAAACCATTTTTTAGCTCTCTTTACATGATTTGTGCACGATTTCAAATATTAATTTTTTTGTACCACTCTTACTTCACACTCTGTTCACTTTTGTGTCTGACACATTTCACTGAGAGACTACTAAACCGTTTTTTAACTCTCTTTACGTGATTTGTCCACTATATAAAAAATTCATTTTTTTGTATCTCACACTCTGTTCACTTTTACACAATGTTGTCTGACACATAACACTTACAGACTCGTAAACCATTTTTTAGCTCTCTTTACGTGATTTGTGCACGATTTCAAATGTTAATTTTTTTGTATCTCACTTTACGTGATTTGTGCACGATTTCAAATATTAATTTTTTTGTACCTCACTTACTTCACACTCTGTTCACTTTTGTGTCTGACACATTTCACTGAGAGACTACTAAACCGTTTTTTAACTCTCTTTACGTGATTTGTCCACTATATAAAAAAATCATTTTTTTGTATCTCACACTCTGTTCACTTTTACACAATGTTATCTGACACATAACACTTACAGACTCGTAAACCATTTTTTAGCTCTCTTTACGTGATTTGTGCACGATTTCAAATGTTAATTTTTTTGTATCTCACTTTACGTGATTTGTGCACGATTTCAAATATTAATTTTTTTGTACCTCACTTACTTCACACTCTGTTCACTTTTGTGTCTGACACATTTCACTGAGAGACTACTAAACCGTTTTTTAACTCTCTTTACGTGATTTGTCCACTATATAAAAAATTCATTTTTTTGTATCTCACACTCTGTTCACTTTTACACAATGTTGTCTGACACATAACACTTACAGACTCGTAAACCATTTTTTAGCTCTCTTTACGTGATTTGTGCACGATTTCAAATATTAGTTTTTTTGTACCACTCTTACTTCACACTCTGTTCACTTTTGTGTGTGACACATTTCACTAAGAGACTACTAAACCATTTTTTAACTCTTTTTACGTGATTTGTCCACGATTTCAAAAAATAATTTTTTTGTATCTCACACTCTGTTCACTTTTACACAATTTTGTCTGACACATAACACTTACAGACTCGTAAACCATTTTTTGGCTCTCTTTACGTGATTTGTGCACGATTTCAAATATTAATTTTTTTGTACCACACTTACTTCACACTCTGTTCACTTTTGTGTCTGACACATTTCACTGAGAGACTACTAAACCGTTTTTTAACTCTCTTTACGTGATTTGTCCACTATATAAAAAGTTCATTTTTTTGTATCTCACACTCTGTTCACTTTTACACAATGTTGTCTGACACATAACACTTACAGACTTGTAAACCATTTTTTAGCTCTCTTTACGTGATTTGTGCACGATTTCAAATATTAATTTTTTTGTACCTCACTTACTTCACACTCTGTTCACTTTTGTGTGTGACACATTTCACTAAGAGACTACTAAACCATTTTTTAACTCTCTTTACGTGATTTGTCCACTATATAAAAAAATCATTTTTTTGTATCTCACACTCTGTTCACTTTTACACAATGTTGTCTGACACATAACACTTACAGACTCGTAAACCATTTTTTAGCTCTCTTTACGTGATTTGTGCACGTTTGCAAATATTAATTTTTTTGTACCTCACTTACTTCACACTCTGTTCACTTTTGTGTGTGACACATATCACTGAGATACTACTAAACCATTTTTTAACTCTCTTTACATGATTTGTCCACGATTTCAAAATATCATTTTTTTGTATCTCACACTCTGTTCACTTTTACACAATGTAGTCTGACACATAACACTTACAGACTCGTAAACCATTTTTTAGCTCTCTTTACGTGATTTGTGCACGATTTCAAATATTAATTTTTTTGTATCTCACTTTACGTGATTTGTGCACGATTTCAAATATTAATTTTTTTGTACCTCACTTACTTCACACTCTGTTCACTTTTGTGTCTGACACATATCACTGAGAGACAACTAAACCGTTTTTTAACTCTCTTTACGTGATTTGTCCACTATATAAAAAATTCATTTTTTTGTATCTCACACTCTGTTCACTTTTACACAATGTTGTCTGACACATAACACTTACAGACTCGTTAACCATTTTTTAGCTCTCTTTACGTGATTTGTGCACGATTTCAAATATTAATTTTTTTGTACCTCACTTACTTCACACTCTGTTCACTTTTGTGTGTGACACATTTCACTAAGAGACTACTAAACCATTTTTTAACTCTCTTTACGTGATTTGTCCACTATATAAAAAAATCATTTTTTTGTATCTCACACTCTGTTCACTTTTACACAATGTTGTATGACACATAACACTTACAGACTCGTAAACCATTTTTTAGCTCTCTTTACGTGATTTGTGCACGATTTCAAATATTAATTTTTTTGTACCTCACTTACTTCACACTCTGTTCACTTTTGTGTCTGACACATATCACTGAGAGACTACTAAACCGTTTTTTAACTCTCTTTACGTGATTTGTCCACTATATAAAAAATTCATTTTTTTGTATCTCACACTCTGTTCACTTTTACACAATGTTGTCTGACACATAACACTTACAGACTCGTAAACCATTTTTTAGCTCTCTTTACGTGATTTGTGCACAATTTCAAATATTAATTTTTTTGTACCTCACTTTACGTGATTTGTGCACGATTTCAAATATTAATTTTTTTGTACCTCACTTACTTCACACTCTGTTCACTTTTGTGTGTGACACATTGCACTAAGAGACTACTAAACCATTTTTTAACTCTCTTTACGTGATTTGTCCACTATATAAAAAAATCATTTTTTTGTATCTCACACTCTGTTTACTTTTACACAATGTTGTCTGACACATAACACTTACAGACTCGTAAACCATTTTTTAGCTCTCTTTACGTGATTTGTGCACGATTTCAATTATTAATTTTTTTGTACCTCACTTACTTCACACTCTGTTCACTTTTGTGTCTGAAACATATCACTGAGAGACAACTAAACCGTTTTTTAACTCTCTTTACGTGATTTGTCCACTATATAAAAAATTCATTTTTTTGTATCTCACACTCTGTTCACTTTTACACAATGTTGTCTGACACATAACACTTACAGACTCGTAAACAATTTTTTAGCTCTCTTTACGTGATTTGTGCACGATTTCAAATATTAATTTTTTTGTACCTCACTTACTTCACACTCTGTTCACTTTTGTGTCTGACACATATCACTGAGATACTACTAAACCATTTTTTAACTCTCTTTACATGATTTGTCCACGATTTCAAAATATCATTTTTTTGTATCTCACACTCTGTTCACTTTTACACAATGTAGTCTGACACATAACACTTACAGACTCGTAAACCATTTTTTAGCTCTCTTTACGTGATTTGTGCACGTTTGCAAATATTAATTTTTTTGTACCTCACTTACTTCACACTCTGTTCACTTTTGTGTGTGACACATATCACTGAGATACTACTAAACCATTTTTTAACTCTCTTTACGTGATTTGTCCACGATTTCAAAAAATCATTTATTTGTATCTCACACTCTGTTCACTTTTACACAATGTTGTCTGACACATAACACTTACAGACTCGTAAAGCATTTTTTAGCTCTCTTTACGTGATTTGTGCACGATTTCAAATATTAATTTTTTTGTACCACTCTTACTTCACACTCTGTTCACTTTTGTGTCTGACACATTTCACTGAGAGACTACTAAACCGTTTTTTAACTCTCTTTACGTGATTTGTCCACTATATAAAAAATTCATTTTTTTGTATCTCACACTCTGTTCACTTTTACACAATGTTGTCTGACACATAACACTTACAGACTCGTAAACCATTTTTTAGCTCTCTTTACGTGATTTGTGCACGATTTCAAATATTAATTTTTTTGTACCTCACTTACTTCACACTCTGTTCACTTTTGTGTCTGACACATATCACTGAGATACTACTAAACCATTTTTTAACTCTCTTTACATGATTTGTCCACGATTTCAAAATATCATTTTTTTGTATCTCACACTCTGTTCACTTTTACACAATGTAGTCTGACACATAACACTTACAGACTCGTAAACCATTTTTTAGCTCTCTTTACGTGATTTGTGCACGATTTCAAATATTAATTTTTTTGTATCTCACTTTACGTGATTTGTGCACGATTTCAAATATTAATTTTTTTGTACCTCACTTACTTCACACTCTGTTCACTTTTGTGTCTGACACATATCACTGAGAGACAACTAAACCGTTTTTTAACTCTCTTTACGTGATTTGTCCACTATATAAAAAATTCATTTTTTTGTATCTCACACTCTGTTCACTTTTACACAATGTTGTCTGACACATAACACTTACAGACTCGTTAACCATTTTTTAGCTCTCTTTACGTGATTTGTGCACGATTTCAAATATTAATTTTTTTGTACCTCACTTACTTCACACTCTGTTCACTTTTGTGTCTGACACATATCACTGAGAGACTACTAAACCGTTTTTTAACTCTCTTTACGTGATTTGTCCACTATATAAAAAAATCATTTTTTTGTATCTCACACTCTGTTCACCTTTACACAATGTTGTCTGACACATAACACTTATAGACTCGTAAACCATTTTTTAGCTCTCTTTACGTGATTTGTGCACGATTTCAAATATTAATTTTTTTGTACCTCACTTACTTCACACTCTGTTCACTTTTGTGTCTGACACATATCACTGAGATACTACTAAACCATTTTTTAACTCTCTTTACATGATTTGTCCACGATTTCAAAATATCATTTTTTTGAATCTCACACTCTGTTCACTTTTACACAATGTAGTCTGACACATAACACTTACAGACTCGTAAACCATTTTTTAGCTCTCTTTACGTGATTTGTGCACGATTTCAAATATTATTTTTTTTGTACCTCAATTACTTCACACTCTGTTCACTTTTGTGTCTGACACATATCACTGAGAGACTACTAAACCGTTTTTTAACTCTCTTTACGTGATTTATCCACTATATAAAAAGTTCATTTTTTTGTATCTCACACTCTGTTCACTTTTACACAATGTTGTCTGACACATAACACTTACAGACTCGTAAACCATTTTTTAGCTCTCTTTACGTGATTTGTGCATGATTTCAAATATTAATTTTTTTGTACCTCACTTTACGTGATTTGTGCACGATTTCAAATATTAATTTTTTTGTACCTCACTTACTTCACACTCTGTTCACTTTTGTGTGTGACACATTTCACTAAGAGACTACTAAACCATTTTTTAACTCTCTTTACGTGATTTGTCCACTATATAAAAAAATCATTTTTTTGTATCTCACACTCTGTTCACTTTTACACAATGTTGTCTGACACATAACACTTACAAACTCGTAAACCATTTTTTAGCTCTCTTTACGTGATTTGTGCACGTTTGCAAATATTAATTTTTTTGTACCTCACTTACTTCACACTCTGTTCACTTTTGTGTGTGACACATATCACTGAGATACTACTAAACCATTTTTTAACTCTCTTTACGTGATTTGTCCACGATTTCAAAAAATCATTTTTTTGTATCTCACACTCTGTTCACTTTTACACAATGTTGTCTGACACATAACACTTACAGACTCGTAAACCATTTTTTAGCTCTCTTTACGTGATTTGTGCACGATTTCAAATATTAATTTTTTTGTACCTCACTTTACGTGATTTGTGCACGATTTCAAATATTAATTTTTTTGTACCTCACTTACTTCACACTCTGTTCACTTTTGTGTGTGACACATTTCACTAAGAGACTACTAAACCATTTTTTAACTCTCTTTACGTGATTTGTCCACTATATAAAAGAATCATTTTTTTGTATCTCACACTCTGTTCACTTTTACACAATGTTGTCTGACACATAACACTTACAGACTCGTAAACCATTTTTTAGCTCTCTTTACGTGATTTGTGCACGTTTGCAAAAATTAATTTTTTTGTACCTCACTTACTTCACACTCTGTTCACTTTTGTGTGTGACACATATCACTGAGATACTACTAAACCATTTTTTAACTCTCTTTACGTGATTTGTCCACGATTTCAAAAAATCATTTTTTTGTATCTCACACTCTGTTCACTTTTACACAATGTTGTCTGACACATAACACTTACAGACTCGTAAACCATTTTTTAGCTCTCTTTACATGATTTGTGCACGATTTCAAATATTAATTTTTTTGTACCACTCTTACTTCACACTCTGTTCACTTTTGTGTCTGACACATTTCACTGAGAGACTACTAAACCGTTTTTTAACTCTCTTTACGTGATTTGTCCACTATATAAAAAATTCATTTTTTTGTATCTCACACTCTGTTCACTTTTACACAATGTTGTCTGACACATAACACTTACAGACTCGTAAACCATTTTTTAGCTCTCTTTACGTGATTTGTGCACGATTTCAAATGTTAATTTTTTTGTATCTCACTTTACGTGATTTGTGCACGATTTCAAATATTAATTTTTTTGTACCTCACTTACTTCACACTCTGTTCACTTTTGTGTCTGACACATTTCACTGAGAGACTACTAAACCGTTTTTTAACTCTCTTTACGTGATTTGTCCACTATATAAAAAAATCATTTTTTTGTATCTCACACTCTGTTCACTTTTACACAATGTTATCTGACACATAACACTTACAGACTCGTAAACCATTTTTTAGCTCTCTTTACGTGATTTGTGCACGATTTCAAATGTTAATTTTTTTGTATCTCACTTTACGTGATTTGTGCACGATTTCAAATATTAATTTTTTTGTACCTCACTTACTTCACACTCTGTTCACTTTTGTGTCTGACACATTTCACTGAGAGACTACTAAACCGTTTTTTAACTCTCTTTACGTGATTTGTCCACTATATAAAAAATTCATTTTTTTGTATCTCACACTCTGTTCACTTTTACACAATGTTGTCTGACACATAACACTTACAGACTCGTAAACCATTTTTTAGCTCTCTTTACGTGATTTGTGCACGATTTCAAATATTAGTTTTTTTGTACCACTCTTACTTCACACTCTGTTCACTTTTGTGTGTGACACATTTCACTAAGAGACTACTAAACCATTTTTTAACTCTTTTTACGTGATTTGTCCACGATTTCAAAAAATAATTTTTTTGTATCTCACACTCTGTTCACTTTTACACAATTTTGTCTGACACATAACACTTACAGACTCGTAAACCATTTTTTGGCTCTCTTTACGTGATTTGTGCACGATTTCAAATATTAATTTTTTTGTACCACACTTACTTCACACTCTGTTCACTTTTGTGTCTGACACATTTCACTGAGAGACTACTAAACCGTTTTTTAACTCTCTTTACGTGATTTGTCCACTATATAAAAAGTTCATTTTTTTGTATCTCACACTCTGTTCACTTTTACACAATGTTGTCTGACACATAACACTTACAGACTTGTAAACCATTTTTTAGCTCTCTTTACGTGATTTGTGCACGATTTCAAATATTAATTTTTTTGTACCTCACTTACTTCACACTCTGTTCACTTTTGTGTGTGACACATTTCACTAAGAGACTACTAAACCATTTTTTAACTCTCTTTACGTGATTTGTCCACTATATAAAAAAATCATTTTTTTGTATCTCACACTCTGTTCACTTTTACACAATGTTGTCTGACACATAACACTTACAGACTCGTAAACCATTTTTTAGCTCTCTTTACGTGATTTGTGCACGTTTGCAAATATTAATTTTTTTGTACCTCACTTACTTCACACTCTGTTCACTTTTGTGTGTGACACATATCACTGAGATACTACTAAACCATTTTTTAACTCTTTTTACGTGATTTGTCCACGATTTCAAAAAATAATTTTTTTGTATCTCACACTCTGTTCACTTTTACACAATGTTGTCTGACACTTAACACTTACAGACTCGTAAACCATTTTTTAGCTCTCTTTACGTGATTTGTGCACGATTTCAAATATTAATTTTTTTGTACCTCACTTACTTCACACTCTGTTCACTTTTGTGTGTGACACATTTCACTAAGAGACTACTAAACCATTTTTTAACTCTCTTTACGTGATTTGTCCACTATATAAAAAATTCATTTTTTTGTATCTCACACTCTGTTCACTTTTACACAATGTTGTCTGACACATAACACTTACAGACTCGTAAACCATTTTTTAGCTCTCTTTACGTGATTTGTGCACGATTTCAAATATTAATTTTTTTGTACCGCACTTACTTCACACTCTGTTCACTTTTGTGTCTGACACATATCACTGAGATACTACTAAACCATTTTTTAACTCTCTTTACATGATTTGTCCACGATTTCAAAATATCATTTTTTTGTATCTCACACTCTGTTCACTTTTACACAATGTAGTCTGACACATAACACTTACAGACTCGTAAACCATTTTTTAGCTCTCTTTACGTGATTTGTGCACGATTTCAAATATTAATTTTTTTGTACCTCACTTACTTCACACTCTGTTCACTTTTGTGTCTGACACATATCACTGAGAGACTACTAAACCGTTTTTTAACTCTCTTTACGTGATTTGTCCACTATATAAAAAATTCATTTTTTTGTATCTCACACTCAGTTCACTTTTACACAATGTTGTCTGACACATAACACTTACAGACTCGTAAACCATTTTTTAGCTCTCTTTACGTGATTTGTGCACGATTTCAAATATTAATTTTTTTGTATCTCACTTTACGTGATTTGTGCACGATTTGAAATATTAATTTTTTTGTACCTCACTTACTTCACACTCTGTTCACTTTTGTGTCTGACACATATCACTGAGAGACAACTAAACCGTTTTTTAACTCTCTTTACGTGATTTGTCCACTATATAAAAAATTCATTTTTTTGTATCTCACACTCTGTTCACTTTTACACAATGTTGTCTGACACATAACACTTACAGACTCGTTAACCATTTTTTAGCTCTCTTTACGTGATTTGTGCACGATTTCAAATATTAATTTTTTTGTACCTCACTTACTTCACACTCTGTTCACTTTTGTGTGTGACACATTTCACTAAGAGACTACTAAACCATTTTTTAACTCTCTTTACGTGATTTGTCCACTATATAAAAAAATCATTTTTTTGTATCTCACACTCTGTTCACTTTTACACAATGTTGTATGACACATAACACTTACAGACTCGTAAACCATTTTTTAGCTCTCTTTACGTGATTTGTGCACGATTTCAAATATTAATTTTTTTGTACCTCACTTACTTCACACTCTGTTCACTTTTGTGTCTGACACATATCACTGAGAGACTACTAAACCGTTTTTTAACTCTCTTTACGTGATTTGTCCACTATATAAAAAATTCATTTTTTTGTATCTCACACTCTGTTCACTTTTACACAATGTTGTCTGACACATAACACTTACAGACTCGTAAACCATTTTTTAGCTCTCTTTACGTGATTTGTGCACAATTTCAAATATTAATTTTTTTGTACCTCACTTTACGTGATTTGTGCACGATTTCAAATATTAATTTTTTTGTACCTCACTTACTTCACACTCTGTTCACTTTTGTGTGTGACACATTTCACTAAGAGACTACTAAACCATTTTTTAACTCTCTTTACGTGATTTGTCCACTATATAAAAAAATCATTTTTTTGTATCTCACACTCTGTTCACTTTTACACAATGTTGTATGACACATAACACTTACAGACTCGTAAACCATTTTTTAGCTCTCTTTACGTGATTTGTGCACGATTTCAAATATTAATTTTTTTGTACCTCACTTTACGTGATTTGTGCACGATTTCAAATATTAATTTTTTTGTACCTCACTTACTTCACACTCTGTTCACTTTTGTGTGTGACACATTTCACTAAGAGACTACTAAACCATTTTTTAACTCTCTTTACGTGATTTGTCCACGATTTCAAAAAATCATTTTTTTGTATCTCACACTCTGTTCACTTTTACACAATGTTGTCTGACACATAACACTTACAGACTCGTAAACCATTTTTTAGCTCTCTTTACGTGATTTGTGCACGATTTCAAATATTAGTTTTTTTGTACCACTCTTACTTCACACTCTGTTCACTTTTGTGTGTGACACATTTCACTAAGAGACTACTAAACCATTTTTTAACTCTTTTTACGTGATTTGTCCACGATTTCAAAAAATAATTTTTTTGTATCTCACACTCTGTTCACTTTTACACAATGTTGTCTGACACTTAACACTTACAGACTCGTAAACCATTTTTTGGCTCTCTTTACGTGATTTGTGCACGATTTCAAATATTAATTTTTTTGTACCACACTTACTTCACACTCTGTTCACTTTTGTGTCTGACACATTTCACTGAGAGACTACTAAACCGTTTTTTAACTCTCTTTACGTGATTTGTCCACTATATAAAAAGTTCATTTTTTTGTATCTCACACTCTGTTCACTTTTACACAATGTTGTCTGACACATAACACTTACAGACTTGTAAACCATTTTTTAGCTCTCTTTACGTGATTTGTGCACGATTTCAAATATTAATTTTTTTGTACCTCACTTACTTCACACTCTGTTCACTTTTGTGTGTGACACATTTCACTAAGAGACTACTAAACCATTTTTTAACTCTCTTTACGTGATTTGTCCACTATATAAAAAAATCATTTTTTTGTATCTCACACTCTGTTCACTTTTACACAATGTTGTCTGACACATAACACTTACAGACTCGTAAACCATTTTTTAGCTCTCTTTACGTGATTTGTGCACGTTTGCAAATATTAATTTTTTTGTACCTCACTTACTTCACACTCTGTTCACTTTTGTGTGTGACACATATCACTGAGATACTACTAAACCATTTTTTAACTCTTTTTACGTGATTTGTCCACGATTTCAAAAAATAATTTTTTTGTATCTCACACTCTGTTCACTTTTACACAATGTTGTCTGACACTTAACACTTACAGACTCGTAAACCATTTTTTAGCTCTCTTTACGTGATTTGTGCACGATTTCAAATATTAATTTTTTTGTACCTCACTTACTTCACACTCTGTTCACTTTTGTGTGTGACACATTTCACTAAGAGACTACTAAACCATTTTTTAACTCTCTTTACGTGATTTGTCCACTATATAAAAAATTCATTTTTTTGTATCTCACACTCTGTTCACTTTTACACAATGTTGTCTGACACATAACACTTACAGACTCGTAAACCATTTTTTAGCTCTCTTTACGTGATTTGTGCACGATTTCAAATATTAATTTTTTTGTACCGCACTTACTTCACACTCTGTTCACTTTTGTGTCTGACACATATCACTGAGATACTACTAAACCATTTTTTAACTCTCTTTACATGATTTGTCCACGATTTCAAAATATCATTTTTTTGTATCTCACACTCTGTTCACTTTTACACAATGTAGTCTGACACATAACACTTACAGACTCGTAAACCATTTTTTAGCTCTCTTTACGTGATTTGTGCACGATTTCAAATATTAATTTTTTTGTACCTCACTTACTTCACACTCTGTTCACTTTTGTGTCTGACACATATCACTGAGAGACTACTAAACCGTTTTTTAACTCTCTTTACGTGATTTGTCCACTATATAAAAAATTCATTTTTTTGTATCTCACACTCAGTTCACTTTTACACAATGTTGTCTGACACATAACACTTACAGACTCGTAAACCATTTTTTAGCTCTCTTTACGTGATTTGTGCACGATTTCAAATATTAATTTTTTTGTATCTCACTTTACGTGATTTGTGCACGATTTCAAATATTAATTTTTTTGTACCTCACTTACTTCACACTCTGTTCACTTTTGTGTCTGACACATATCACTGAGAGACAACTAAACCGTTTTTTAACTCTCTTTACGTCATTTGTCCACTATATAAAAAATTCATTTTTTTGTATCTCACACTCTGTTCACTTTTACACAATGTTGTCTGACACATAACACTTACAGACTCGTTAACCATTTTTTAGCTCTCTTTACGTGATTTGTGCACGATTTCAAATATTAATTTTTTTGTACCTCACTTACTTCACACTCTGTTCACTTTTGTGTGTGACACATTTCACTAAGAGACTACTAAACCATTTTTTAACTCTCTTTACGTGATTTGTCCACTATATAAAAAAATCATTTTTTTGTATCTCACACTCTGTTCACTTTTACACAATGTTGTATGACACATAACACTTACAGACTCGTAAACCATTTTTTAGCTCTCTTTACGTGATTTGTGCACGATTTCAAATATTAATTTTTTTGTACCTCACTTACTTCACACTCTGTTCACTTTTGTGTCTGACACATATCACTGAGAGACTACTAAACCGTTTTTTAACTCTCTTTACGTGATTTGTCCACTATATAAAAAAATCATTTTTTTGTATCTCACACTCTGTTCACTTTTACACAATGTTGTCTGACACATAACACTTACAGATTCGTTAACCATTTTTTAGCTCTCTTTACGTGATTTGTGCACGATTTCAAATATTAATTTTTTTGTACCTCACTTACTTCACACTCTGTTCACTTTTGTGTGTGACACATTTCACTAAGAGACTACTAAACCATTTTTTAACTCTCTTTACGTGATTTGTCCACTATATAAAAAAATCATTTTTTTTGTATCTCACACTCTGTTCACTTTTACACAATGTTGTCTGACACATAACACTTACAGACTCGTAAACCATTTTTTAGCTCTCTTTACGTGATTTGTGCATGATTTCAAATATTAATTTTTTTGTACCTCACTTTACGTGATTTGTGCACGATTTCAAATATTAATTTTTTTGTACCTCACTTACTTCACACTCTGTTCACTTTTGTGTGTGACACATTTCACTAAGAGACTACTAAACCATTTTTTAACTCTCTTTACGTGATTTGTCCACTATATAAAAAAATCATTTTTTTGTATCTCACACTCTGTTCACTTTTACACAATGTTGTCTGACACATAACACTTACAGACTCGTAAACCATTTTTTGGCTCTCTTTACGTGATTTGTGCACGATTTCAAATATTAATTTTTTTGTACCACACTTACTTCACACTCTGTTCACTTTTGTGTCTGACACATTTCACTGAGAGACTACTAAACCGTTGTTTAACTCTCTTTACGTGATTTGTCCACTATATAAAAAATTCATTTTTTTGTATCTCACACTCAGTTCACTTTTACACAATGTTGTCTGACACATAACACTTACAGACTTGTAAACCATTTTTTAGCTCTCTTTACGTGATTTGTGCACGATTTCAAATATTAATTTTTTTGTACCTCACTTACTTCACACTCTGTTCACTTTTGTGTGTGACACATTTCACTAAGAGACTACTAAACCATTTTTTAACTCTCTTTACGTTATTTGTCCACTATATAAAAAAATCATTTTTTTGTATCTCACACTCTGTTCACTTTTACACAATGTTGTCTGACACATAACACTTACAGACTCGTAAACCATTTTTTAGCTCTCTTTACGTGATTTGTGCACGTTTGCAAATATTAATTTTTTTGTACCTCACTTACTTCACACTCTGTTCACTTTTGTGTGTGACACATATCACTGAGATACTACTAAACCATTTTTTAACTCTTTTTACGTGATTTGTCCACGATTTCAAAAAATAATTTTTTTGTATCTCACACTCTGTTCACTTTTACACAATGTTGTCTGACACTTAACACTTACAGACTCGTAAACCATTTTTTAGCTCTCTTTACGTGATTTGTGCACGATTTCAAATATTAATTTTTTTGTACCTCACTTACTTCACACTCTGTTCACTTTTGTGTGTGACACATTTCACTAAGAGACTACTAAACCATTTTTTAACTCTCTTTACGTGATTTGTCCACTATATAAAAAATTCATTTTTTTGTATCTCACACTCTGTTCACTTTTACACAATGTTGTCTGACACATAACACTTACAGACTCGTAAACCATTTTTTAGCTCTCTTTACGTGATTAGTGCACGATTTCAAATATTAATTTTTTTGTACCTCACTTACTTCACACTCTGTTCACTTTTGTGTCTGACACATATCACTGAGATACTACTAAACCATTTTTTAACTCTCTTTACATGATTTGTCCACGATTTCAAAATATCATTTTTTTGTATCTCACACTCTGTTCACTTTTACACAATGTAGTCTGACACATAACACTTACAGACTCGTAAACCATTTTTTAGCTCTCTTTACGTGATTTGTGCACGATTTCAAATATTAATTTTTTTGTATCTCACTTTACGTGATTTGTGCACGATTTCAAATATTAATTTTTTTGTACCTCACTTACTTCACACTCTGTTCACTTTTGTGTCTGACACATATCACTGAGAGACAACTAAACCGTTTTTTAACTCTCTTTACGTGATTTGTCCACTATATAAAAAATTCATTTTTTTGTATCTCACACTCTGTTCACTTTTACACAATGTTGTCTGACACATAACACTTACAGACTCGTTAACCATTTTTTAGCTCTCTTTACGTGATTTGTGCACGATTTCAAATATTAATTTTTTTGTACCTCACTTACTTCACACTCTGTTCACTTTTGTGTGTGACACATTTCACTAAGAGACTACTAAACCATTTTTTAACTCTCTTTACGTGATTTGTCCACTATATAAAAAAATCATTTTTTTGTATCTCACACTCTGTTCACTTTTACACAATGTTGTATGACACATAACACTTACAGACTCGTAAACCATTTTTTAGCTCTCTTTACGTGATTTGTGCACGATTTCAAATATTAATTTTTTTGTACCTCACTTACTTCACACTCTGTTCACTTTTGTGTCTGACACATATCACTGAGAGACTACTAAACCGTTTTTTAACACTCTTTACGTGATTTGTCCACTATATAAAAAATTCATTTTTTTGTATCTCACACTCTGTTCACTTTTACACAATGTTGTCTGACACATAACACTTACAGACTCGTAAACCATTTTTTAGCTCTCTTTACGTGATTTGTGCACAATTTCAAATATTAATTTTTTTGTACCTCACTTTACGTGATTTGTGCACGATTTCAAATATTAATTTTTTTGTACCTCACTTACTTCACACTCTGTTCACTTTTGTGTGTGACACATTGCACTAAGAGACTACTAAACCATTTTTTAACTCTCTTTACGTGATTTGTCCACTATATAAAAAAATCATTTTTTTGTATCTCACACTCTGTTCACTTTTACACAATGTTGTCTGACACATAACACTTACAGACTCGTAAACCATTTTTTAGCTCTCTTTACGTGATTTGTGCACGATTTCAAATATTAATTTTTTTGTACCTCACTTACTTCACACTCTGTTCACTTTTGTGTCTGAAACATATCACTGAGAGACAACTAAACCGTTTTTTAACTCTCTTTACGTGATTTGTCCACTATATAAAAAATTCATTTTTTTGTATCTCACACTCTGTTCACTTTTACACAATGTTGTCTGACACATAACACTTACAGACTCGTAAACAATTTTTTAGCTCTCTTTACGTGATTTGTGCACGATTTCAAATATTAATTTTTTTGTACCTCACTTACTTCACACTCTGTTCACTTTTGTGTCTGACACATATCACTGAGATACTACTAAACCATTTTTTAACTCTCTTTACATGATTTGTCCACGATTTCAAAATATCATTTTTTTGTATCTCACACTCTGTTCACTTTTACACAATGTAGTCTGACACATAACACTTACAGACTCGTAAACCATTTTTTAGCTCTCTTTACGTGATTTGTGCACGTTTGCAAATATTAATTTTTTTGTACCTCACTTACTTCACACTCTGTTCACTTTTGTGTGTGACACATATCACTGAGATACTACTAAACCATTTTTTAACTCTCTTTACGTGATTTGTCCACGATTTCAAAAAATCATTTATTTGTATCTCACACTCTGTTCACTTTTACACAATGTTGTCTGACACATAACACTTACAGACTCGTAAACCATTTTTTAGCTCTCTTTACGTGATTTGTGCACGATTTCAAATATTAATTTTTTTGTACCACTCTTACTTCACACTCTGTTCACTTTTGTGTCTGACACATTTCACTGAGAGACTACTAAACCGTTTTTTAACTCTCTTTACGTGATTTGTCAACTATATAAAAAATTCATTTTTTTGTATCTCACACTCTGTTCACTTTTACACAATGTTGTCTGACACATAACACTTACAGACTCGTAAACCATTTTTTAGCTCTCTTTACGTGATTTGTGCACGATTTCAAATATTAATTTTTTTGTACCTCACTTACTTCACACTCTGTTCACTTTTGTGTCTGACACATATCACTGAGATACTACTAAACCATTTTTTAACTCTCTTTACATGATTTGTCCACGATTTCAAAATATCATTTTTTTGTATCTCACACTCTGTTCACTTTTACACAATGTAGTCTGACACATAACACTTACAGACTCGTAAACCATTTTTTAGCTCTCTTTACGTGATTTGTGCACGATTTCAAATATTAATTTTTTTGTATCTCACTTTACGTGATTTGTGCACGATTTCAAATATTAATTTTTTTGTACCTCACTTACTTCACACTCTGTTCACTTTTGTGTCTGACACATATCACTGAGAGACAACTAAACCGTTTTTTAACTCTCTTTACGTGATTTGTCCACTATATAAAAAATTCATTTTTTTGTATCTCACACTCTGTTCACTTTTACACAATGTTGTCTGACACATAACACTTACAGACTCGTTAACCATTTTTTAGCTCTCTTTACGTGATTTGTGCACGATTTCAAATATTAATTTTTTTGTACCTCACTTACTTCACACTCTGTTCACTTTTGTGTCTGACACATATCACTGAGAGACTACTAAACCGTTTTTTAACTCTCTTTACGTGATTTGTCCACTATATAAAAAAATCATTTTTTTGTATCTCACACTCTGTTCACCTTTACACAATGTTGTCTGACACATAACACTTATAGACTCGTAAACCATTTTTTAGCTCTCTTTACGTGATTTGTGCACGATTTCAAATATTAATTTTTTTGTACCTCACTTACTTCACACTCTGTTCACTTTTGTGTCTGACACATATCACTGAGATACTACTAAACCATTTTTTAACTCTCTTTACATGATTTGTCCACGATTTCAAAATATCATTTTTTTGAATCTCACACTCTGTTCACTTTTACACAATGTAGTCTGACACATAACACTTACAGACTCGTAAACCATTTTTTAGCTCTCTTTACGTGATTTGTGCACGATTTCAAATATTATTTTTTTTGTACCTCAATTACTTCACACTCTGTTCACTTTTGTGTCTGACACATATCACTGAGAGACTACTAAACCGTTTTTTAACTCTCTTTACGTGATTTATCCACTATATAAAAAGTTCATTTTTTTGTATCTCACACTCTGTTCACTTTTACACAATGTTGTCTGACACATAACACTTACAGACTCGTAAACCATTTTTTAGCTCTCTTTACGTGATTTGTGCATGATTTCAAATATTAATTTTTTTGTACCTCACTTTACGTGATTTGTGCACGATTTCAAATATTAATTTTTTTGTACCTCACTTACTTCACACTCTGTTCACTTTTGTGTGTGACACATTTCACTAAGAGACTACTAAACCATTTTTTAACTCTCTTTACGTGATTTGTCCACTATATAAAAAAAATCATTTTTTTGTATCTCACACTCTGTTCACTTTTACACAATGTTGTCTGACACATAACACTTACAAACTCGTAAACCATTTTTTAGCTCTCTTTACGTGATTTGTGCACGTTTGCAAATATTAATTTTTTTGTACCTCACTTACTTCACACTCTGTTCACTTTTGTGTGTGACACATATCACTGAGATACTACTAAACCATTTTTTAACTCTCTTTACGTGATTTGTCCACGATTTCAAAAAATCATTTTTTTGTATCTCACACTCTGTTCACTTTTACACAATGTTGTCTGACACATAACACTTACAGACTCGTAAACCATTTTTTAGCTCTCTTTACGTGATTTGTGCACGATTTCAAATATTAATTTTTTTGTACCTCACTTTACGTGATTTGTGCACGATTTCAAATATTAATTTTTTTGTACCTCACTTACTTCACACTCTGTTCACTTTTGTGTGTGACACATTTCACTAAGAGACTACTAAACCATTTTTTAACTCTCTTTACGTGATTTGTCCACTATATAAAAGAATCATTTTTTTGTATCTCACACTCTGTTCACTTTTACACAATGTTGTCTGACACATAACACTTACAGACTCGTAAACCATTTTTTAGCTCTCTTTACGTGATTTGTGCACGTTTGCAAAAATTAATTTTTTTGTACCTCACTTACTTCACACTCTGTTCACTTTTGTGTGTGACACATATCACTGAGATACTACTAAACCATTTTTTAACTCTCTTTACGTGATTTGTCCACGATTTCAAAAAATCATTTTTTTGTATCTCACACTCTGTTCACTTTTACACAATGTTGTCTGACACATAACACTTACAGACTCGTAAACCATTTTTTAGCTCTCTTTACGTGATTTGTGCACGATTTCAAATATTAATTTTTTTGTACCACTCTTACTTCACACTCTGTTCACTTTTGTGTCTGACACATTTCACTGAGTGACTACTAAACCGTTTTTTAACTCTCTTTACGTGATTTGTCCACTATATAAAAAATTCATTTTTTTGTATCTCACACTCTGTTCACTTTTACACAATGTTGTCTGACACATAACACTTACAGACTCGTAAACCATTTTTTAGCTCTCTTTACGTGATTTGTGCACGATTTCAAATGTTAA
This sequence comes from Philonthus spinipes, assembly GCA_963082785.1. Taxonomy (NCBI): domain Eukaryota; kingdom Metazoa; phylum Arthropoda; class Insecta; order Coleoptera; family Staphylinidae; genus Philonthus; species Philonthus spinipes. The sequence goes on from OY720308.1 coordinate 22,752,580, forward strand.
TTTTTTTGTATCTCACTTTACGTGATTTGTGCACGATTTCAAATATTAATTTTTTTGTACCTCACTTACTTCACACTCTGTTCACTTTGGTGTCTGACACATTTCACTGAGAGACTACTAAACCGTTTTTTAACTCTCTTTACGTGATTTGTCCACTATATAAAAAAATCATTTTTTTGTATCTCACACTCTGTTCACTTTTACACAATGTTATCTGACACATAACACTTACAGACTCGTAAACCATTTTTTAGCTCTCTTTACGTGATTTGTGCACGATTTCAAATGTTAATTTTTTTGTATCTCACTTTACGTGATTTGTGCACGATTTCAAATATTATTTTTTTGTACCTCACTTACTTCACACTCTGTTCACTTTTGTGTCTGACACATTTCACTGAGAGACTACTAAACCGTTTTTTAACTCTCTTTACGTGATTTGTCCACTATATAAAAAATTCATTTTTTTGTATCTCACACTCTGTTCACTTTTACACAATGTTGTCTGACACATAACACTTACAGACTCGTAAACCATTTTTTAGCTCTCTTTACGTGATTTGTGCACGATTTCAAATATTAGTTTTTTTGTACCACTCTTACTTCACACTCTGTTCACTTTTGTGTGTGACACATTTCACTAAGAGACTACTAAACCATTTTTTAACTCTTTTTACGTGATTTGTCCACGATTTCAAAAAATAATTTTTTTGTATCTCACACTCTGTTCACTTTTACACAATGTTGTCTGACACTTAACACTTACAGACTCGTAAACCATTTTTTGGCTCTCTTTACGTGATTTGTGCACGATTTCAAATATTAATTTTTTTGTACCACACTTACTTCACACTCTGTTCACTTTTGTGTCTGACACATTTCACTGAGAGACTACTAAACCGTTTTTTAACTCTCTTTACGTGATTTGTCCACTATATAAAAAGTTTTTTTTTTTGTATCTCACACTCTGTTCACTTTTACACAATGTTGTCTGACACATAACACTTACAGACTTGTAAACCATTTTTTAGCTCTCTTTACGTGATTTGTGCACGATTTCAAATATTAATTTTTTTGTACCTCACTTACTTCACACTCTGTTCACTTTTGTGTGTGACACATTTCACTAAGAGACTACTAAACCATTTTTTAACTCTCTTTACGTGATTTGTCCACTATATAAAAAAATCATTTTTTTGTATCTCACACTCTGTTCACTTTTACACAATGTTGTATGACACATAACACTTACAGACTCGTAAACCATTTTTTAGCTCTCTTTACGTGATTTGTGCACGATTTCAAATATTAATTTTTTTGTACCTCACTTACTTCACACTCTGTTCACTTTTGTGTCTGACACATATCACTGAGAGACTACTAAACCGTTTTTTAACTCTCTTTACGTGATTTGTCCACTATATAAAAAATTCATTTTTTTGTATCTCACACTCTGTTCACTTTTACACAATGTTGTCTGACACATAACACTTACAGACTCGTAAACCATTTTTTAGCTCTCTTTACGTGATTTGTGCACAATTTCAAATATTAATTTTTTTGTACCTCACTTTACGTGATTTGTGCACGATTTCAAATATTAATTTTTTTGTACCTCACTTACTTCACACTCTGTTCACTTTTGTGTGTGACACATTTCACTAAGAGACTACTAAACCATTTTTTAACTCTCTTTACGTGATTTGTCCACTATATAAAAAAATCATTTTTTTGTATCTCACACTCTGTTCACTTTTACACAATGTTGTATGACACATAACACTTACAGACTCGTAAACCATTTTTTAGCTCTCTTTACGTGATTTGTGCACGATTTCAAATATTAATTTTTTTGTACCTCACTTTACGTGATTTGTGCACGATTTCAAATATTAATTTTTTTGTACCTCACTTACTTCACACTCTGTTCACTTTTGTGTGTGACACATTTCACTAAGAGACTACTAAACCATTTTTTAACTCTCTTTACGTGATTTGTCCACGATTTCAAAAAATCATTTTTTTGTATCTCACACTCTGTTCACTTTTACACAATGTTGTCTGACACATAACACTTACAGACTCGTAAACCATTTTTTAGCTCTCTTTACGTGATTTGTGCACGATTTCAAATATTAGTTTTTTTGTACCACTCTTACTTCACACTCTGTTCACTTTTGTGTGTGACACATTTCACTAAGAGACTACTAAACCATTTTTTAACTCTTTTTACGTGATTTGTCCACGATTTCAAAAAATAATTTTTTTGTATCTCACACTCTGTTCACTTTTACACAATGTTGTCTGACACTTAACACTTACAGACTCGTAAACCATTTTTTGGCTCTCTTTACGTGATTTGTGCACGATTTCAAATATTAATTTTTTTGTACCACACTTACTTCACACTCTGTTCACTTTTGTGTCTGACACATTTCACTGAGAGACTACTAAACCGTTTTTTAACTCTCTTTACGTGATTTGTCCACTATATAAAAAGTTCATTTTTTTGTATCTCACACTCTGTTCACTTTTACACAATGTTGTCTGACACATAACACTTACAGACTTGTAAACCATTTTTTAGCTCTCTTTACGTGATTTGTGCACGATTTCAAATATTAATTTTTTTGTACCTCACTTACTTCACACTCTGTTCACTTTTGTGTGTGACACATTTCACTAAGAGACTACTAAACCATTTTTTAACTCTCTTTACGTGATTTGTCCACTATATAAAAAAATCATTTTTTTGTATCTCACACTCTGTTCACTTTTACACAATGTTGTCTGACACATAACACTTACAGACTCGTAAACCATTTTTTAGCTCTCTTTACGTGATTTGTGCACGTTTGCAAATATTAATTTTTTTGTACCTCACTTACTTCACACTCTGTTCACTTTTGTGTGTGACACATATCACTGAGATACTACTAAACCATTTTTTAACTCTTTTTACGTGATTTGTCCACGATTTCAAAAAATAATTTTTTTGTATCTCACACTCTGTTCACTTTTACACAATGTTGTCTGACACTTAACACTTACAGACTCGTAAACCATTTTTTAGCTCTCTTTACGTGATTTGTGCACGATTTCAAATATTAATTTTTTTGTACCTCACTTACTTCACACTCTGTTCACTTTTGTGTGTGACACATTTCACTAAGAGACTACTAAACCATTTTTTAACTCTCTTTACGTGATTTGTCCACTATATAAAAAATTCATTTTTTTGTATCTCACACTCTGTTCACTTTTACACAATGTTGTCTGACACATAACACTTACAGACTCGTAAACCATTTTTTAGCTCTCTTTACGTGATTTGTGCACGATTTCAAATATTAATTTTTTTGTACCGCACTTACTTCACACTCTGTTCACTTTTGTGTCTGACACATATCACTGAGATACTACTAAACCATTTTTTAACTCTCTTTACATGATTTGTCCACGATTTCAAAATATCATTTTTTTGTATCTCACACTCTGTTCACTTTTACACAATGTAGTCTGACACATAACACTTACAGACTCGTAAACCATTTTTTAGCTCTCTTTACGTGATTTGTGCACGATTTCAAATATTAATTTTTTTGTACCTCACTTACTTCACACTCTGTTCACTTTTGTGTCTGACACATATCACTGAGAGACTACTAAACCGTTTTTTAACTCTCTTTACGTGATTTGTCCACTATATAAAAAATTCATTTTTTTGTATCTCACACTCAGTTCACTTTTACACAATGTTGTCTGACACATAACACTTACAGACTCGTAAACCATTTTTTAGCTCTCTTTACGTGATTTGTGCACGATTTCAAATATTAATTTTTTTGTATCTCACTTTACGTGATTTGTGCACGATTTCAAATATTAATTTTTTTGTACCTCACTTACTTCACACTCTGTTCACTTTTGTGTGTGACACATTTCACTAAGAGACTACTAAACCATTTTTTAACTCTCTTTACGTGATTTGTCCACTATATAAAAGAATCATTTTTTTGTATCTCACACTCTGTTCACTTTTACACAATGTTGTCTGACACATAACACTTACAGACTCGTAAACCATTTTTTAGCTCTCTTTACGTGATTTGTGCACGTTTGCAAAAATTAATTTTTTTGTACCTCACTTACTTCACACTCTGTTCACTTTTGTGTGTGACACATATCACTGAGATACTACTAAACCATTTTTTAACTCTCTTTACGTGATTTGTCCACGATTTCAAAAAATCATTTTTTTGTATCTCACACTCTGTTCACTTTTACACAATGTTGTCTGACACATAACACTTACAGACTCGTAAACCATTTTTTAGCTCTCTTTACGTGATTTGTGCACGATTTCAAATATTAATTTTTTTGTACCACTCTTACTTCACACTCTGTTCACTTTTGTGTCTGACACATTTCACTGAGAGACTACTAAACCGTTTTTTAACTCTCTTTACGTGATTTGTCCACTATATAAAAAATTCATTTTTTTGTATCTCACACTCTGTTCACTTTTACACAATGTTGTCTGACACATAACACTTACAGACTCGTAAACCATTTTTTAGCTCTCTTTACGTGATTTGTGCACGATTTCAAATGTTAATTTTTTTGTATCTCACTTTACGTGATTTGTGCACGATTTCAAATATTAATTTTTTTGTACCTCACTTACTTCACACTCTGTTCACTTTGGTGTCTGACACATTTCACTGAGAGACTACTAAACCGTTTTTTAACTCTCTTTACGTGATTTGTCCACTATATAAAAAAATCATTTTTTTGTATCTCACACTCTGTTCACTTTTACACAATGTTATCTGACACATAACACTTACAGACTCGTAAACCATTTTTTAGCTCTCTTTACGTGATTTGTGCACGATTTCAAATGTTAATTTTTTTGTATCTCACTTTACGTGATTTGTGCACGATTTCAAATATTATTTTTTTGTACCTCACTTACTTCACACTCTGTTCACTTTTGTGTCTGACACATTTCACTGAGAGACTACTAAACCGTTTTTTAACTCTCTTTACGTGATTTGTCCACTATATAAAAAATTCATTTTTTTGTATCTCACACTCTGTTCACTTTTACACAATGTTGTCTGACACATAACACTTACAGACTCGTAAACCATTTTTTAGCTCTCTTTACGTGATTTGTGCACGATTTCAAATATTAGTTTTTTTGTACCACTCTTACTTCACACTCTGTTCACTTTTGTGTGTGACACATTTCACTAAGAGACTACTAAACCATTTTTTAACTCTTTTTACGTGATTTGTCCACGATTTCAAAAAATAATTTTTTTGTATCTCACACTCTGTTCACTTTTACACAATGTTGTCTGACACTTAACACTTACAGACTCGTAAACCATTTTTTGGCTCTCTTTACGTGATTTGTGCACGATTTCAAATATTAATTTTTTTGTACCACACTTACTTCACACTCTGTTCACTTTTGTGTCTGACACATTTCACTGAGAGACTACTAAACCGTTTTTTAACTCTCTTTACGTGATTTGTCCACTATATAAAAAGTTTTTTTTTTTGTATCTCACACTCTGTTCACTTTTACACAATGTTGTCTGACACTTAACACTTACAGACTCGTAAACCATTTTTTAGCTCTCTTTACGTGATTTGTGCACGATTTCAAATATTAATTTTTTTGTACCTCACTTACTTCACACTCTGTTCACTTTTGTGTGTGACACATTTCACTAAGAGACTACTAAACCATTTTTTAACTCTCTTTACGTGATTTGTCCACTATATAAAAAATTCATTTTTTTGTATCTCACACTCTGTTCACTTTTACACAATGTTGTCTGACACATAACACTTACAGACTCGTAAACCATTTTTTAGCTCTCTTTACGTGATTTGTGCACGATTTCAAATATTAATTTTTTTGTACCGCACTTACTTCACACTCTGTTCACTTTTGTGTCTGACACATATCACTGAGATACTACTAAACCATTTTTTAACTCTCTTTACATGATTTGTCCACGATTTCAAAATATCATTTTTTTGTATCTCACACTCTGTTCACTTTTACACAATGTAGTCTGACACATAACACTTACAGACTCGTAAACCATTTTTTAGCTCTCTTTACGTGATTTGTGCACGATTTCAAATATTAATTTTTTTGTACCTCACTTACTTCACACTCTGTTCACTTTTGTGTCTGACACATATCACTGAGAGACTACTAAACCGTTTTTTAACTCTCTTTACGTGATTTGTCCACTATATAAAAAATTCATTTTTTTGTATCTCACACTCAGTTCACTTTTACACAATGTTGTCTGACACATAACACTTACAGACTCGTAAACCATTTTTTAGCTCTCTTTACGTGATTTGTGCACGATTTCAAATATTAATTTTTTTGTATCTCACTTTACGTGATTTGTGCACGATTTCAAATATTAATTTTTTTGTACCTCACTTACTTCACACTCTGTTCACTTTTGTGTCTGACACATATCACTGAGAGACAACTAAACCGTTTTTTAACTCTCTTTACGTGATTTGTCCACTATATAAAAAAATCATTTTTTTGTATCTCACACTCTGTTCACTTTTACACAATGTTGTATGACACATAACACTTACAGACTCGTAAACCATTTTTTAGCTCTCTTTACGTGATTTGTGCACGATTTCAAATATTAATTTTTTTGTACCTCACTTACTTCACACTCTGTTCACTTTTGTGTGTGACACATTTCACTAAGAGACTACTAAACCATTTTTTAACTCTCTTTACGTGATTTGTCCACTATATAAAAAAATCATTTTTTTGTATCTCACACTCTGTTCACTTTTACACAATGTTGTATGACACATAACACTTACAGACTCGTAAACCATTTTTTAGCTCTCTTTACGTGATTTGTGCACGATTTCAAATATTAATTTTTTTGTACCTCACTTACTTCACACTCTGTTCACTTTTGTGTCTGACACATATCACTGAGAGACTACTAAACCGTTTTTTAACTCTCTTTACGTGATTTGTCCACTATATAAAAAATTCATTTTTTTGTATCTCACACTCTGTTCACTTTTACACAATGTTGTCTGACACATAACACTTACAGACTCGTTAACCATTTTTTAGCTCTCTTTACGTGATTTGTGCACGATTTCAAATATTAATTTTTTTGTACCTCACTTACTTCACACTCTGTTCACTTTTGTGTCTGACACATATCACTGAGAGACTACTAAACCGTTTTTTAACTCTCTTTACGTGATTTGTCCACTATATAAAAAATTCATTTTTTTGTATCTCACACTCTGTTCACTTTTACACAATGTTGTCTGACACATAACACTTACAGACTCGTAAACCATTTTTTAGCTCTCTTTACGTGATTTGTGCACAATTTCAAATATTAATTTTTTTGTACCTCACTTTACGTGATTTGTGCACGATTTCAAATATTAATTTTTTTGTACCTCACTTACTTCACACTCTGTTCACTTTTGTGTGTGACACATTTCACTAAGAGACTACTAAACCATTTTTAAACTCTCTTTACGTGATTTGTCCACTATATAAAAAAATCATTTTTTTGTATCTCACACTCTGTTCACTTTTACACAATGTTGTATGACACATAACACTTACAGACTCGTAAACCATTTTTTAGCTCTCTTTACGTGATTTGTGCACGATTTCAAATATTAATTTTTTTGTACCTCACTTTACGTGATTTGTGCACGATTTCAAATATTAATTTTTTTGTACCTCACTTACTTCACACTCTGTTCACTTTTGTGTGTGACACATTTCACTAAGAGACTACTAAACCATTTTTTAACTCTCTTTACGTGATTTGTCCACGATTTCAAAAAATCATTTTTTTGTATCTCACACTCTGTTCACTTTTACACAATGTTGTCTGACACATAACACTTACAGACTCGTAAACCATTTTTTAGCTCTCTTTACGTGATTTGTGCACGATTTCAAATATTAGTTTTTTTGTACCACTCTTACTTCACACTCTGTTCACTTTTGTGTGTGACACATTTCACTAAGAGACTACTAAACCATTTTTTAACTCTTTTTACGTGATTTGTCCACGATTTCAAAAAATAATTTTTTTGTATCTCACACTCTGTTCACTTTTACACAATGTTGTCTGACACTTAACACTTACAGACTCGTAAACCATTTTTTGGCTCTCTTTACGTGATTTGTGCACGATTTCAAATATAAATTTTTTTGTACCACACTTACTTCACACTCTGTTCACTTTTGTGTCTGACACATTTCACTGAGAGACTACTAAACCGTTTTTTAACTCTCTTTACGTGATTTGTCCACTATATAAAAAGTTCATTTTTTTGTATCTCACACTCTGTTCACTTTTACACAATGTTGTCTGACACATAACACTTACAGACTTGTAAACCATTTTTTAGCTCTCTTTACGTGATTTGTGCACGATTTCAAATATTAATTTTTTTGTACCTCACTTACTTCACACTCTGTTCACTTTTGTGTGTGACACATTTCACTAAGAGACTACTAAACCATTTTTTAACTCTCTTTACGTGATTTGTCCACTATATAAAAAAATCATTTTTTTGTATCTCACACTCTGTTCACTTTTACACAATGTTGTCTGACACATAACACTTACAGACTCGTAAACCATTTTTTAGCTCTCTTTACGTGATTTGTGCACGTTTGCAAATATTAATTTTTTTGTACCTCACTTACTTCACACTCTGTTCACTTTTGTGTGTGACACATATCACTGAGATACTACTAAACCATTTTTTAACTCTTTTTACGTGATTTGTCCACGATTTCAAAAAATAATTTTTTTGTATCTCACACTCTGTTCACTTTTACACAATGTTGTCTGACACTTAACACTTACAGACTCGTAAACCATTTTTTAGCTCTCTTTACGTGATTTGTGCACGATTTCAAATATTAATTTTTTTGTACCTCACTTACTTCACACTCTGTTCACTTTTGTGTGTGACACATTTCACTAAGAGACTACTAAACCATTTTTTAACTCTCTTTACGTGATTTGTCCACTATATAAAAAATTCATTTTTTTGTATCTCACACTCTGTTCACTTTTACACAATGTTGTCTGACACATAACACTTACAGACTCGTAAACCATTTTTTAGCTCTCTTTACGTGATTTGTGCACGATTTCAAATATTAATTTTTTTGTACCGCACTTACTTCACACTCTGTTCACTTTTGTGTCTGACACATATCACTGAGATACTACTAAACCATTTTTTAACTCTCTTTACATGATTTGTCCACGATTTAAAAATATCATTTTTTTGTATCTCACACTCTGTTCACTTTTACACAATGTAGTCTGACACATAACACTTACAGACTCGTAAACCATTTTTTAGCTCTCTTTACGTGATTTGTGCACGATTTCAAATATTAATTTTTTTGTACCTCACTTACTTCACACTCTGTTCACTTTTGTGTCTGACACATATCACTGAGAGACTACTAAACCGTTTTTTAACTCTCTTTACGTGATTTGTCCACTATATAAAAAATTCATTTTTTTGTATCTCACACTCAGTTCACTTTTACACAATGTTGTCTGACACATAACACTTACAGACTCGTAAACCATTTTTTAGCTCTCTTTACGAGATTTGTGCACGATTTCAAATATTAATTTTTTTGTATCTCACTTTACGTGATTTGTGCACGATTTCAAATATTAATTTTTTTGTACCTCACTTACTTCACACTCTGTTCACTTTTGTGTCTGACACATATCACTGAGAGACAACTAAACCGTTTTTTAACTCTCTTTACGTGATTTGTCCACTATATAAAAAATTCATTTTTTTGTATCTCACACTCTGTTCACTTTTACACAATGTTGTCTGACACATAACACTTACAGACTCGTTAACCATTTTTTAGCTCTCTTTACGTGATTTGTGCACGATTTCAAATATTAATTTTTTTGTACCTCACTTACTTCACACTCTGTTCACTTTTGTGTGTGACACATTTCACTAAGAGACTACTAAACCATTTTTTAACTCTCTTTACGTGATTTGTCCACTATATAAAAAAATCATTTTTTTGTATCTCACACTCTGTTCACTTTTACACAATGTTGTATGACACATAACACTTACAGACTCGTAAACCATTTTTTAGCTCTCTTTACGTGATTTGTGCACGATTTCAAATATTAATTTTTTTGTACCTCACTTACTTCACACTCTGTTCACTTTTGTGTCTGACACATATCACTGAGAGACTACTAAACCGTTTTTTAACTCTCTTTACGTGATTTGTCCACTATATAAAAAATTCATTTTTTTGTATCTCACACTCTGTTCACTTTTACACAATGTTGTCTGACACATAACACTTACAGACTCGTAAACCATTTTTTAGCTCTCTTTACGTGATTTGTGCACGATTTCAAATATTAATTTTTTTGTACCGCACTTACTTCACACTCTGTTCACTTTTGTGTCTGACACATATCACTGAGATACTACTAAACCATTTTTTAACTCTCTTTACATGATTTGTCCACGATTTAAAAATATCATTTTTTTGTATCTCACACTCTGTTCACTTTTACACAATGTAGTCTGACACATAACACTTACAGACTCGTAAACCATTTTTTAGCTCTCTTTACGTGATTTGTGCACGATTTCAAATATTAATTTTTTTGTACCTCACTTACTTCACACTCTGTTCACTTTTGTGTCTGACACATATCACTGAGAGACTACTAAACCGTTTTTTAACTCTCTTTACGTGATTTGTCCACTATATAAAAAATTCATTTTTTTGTATCTCACACTCAGTTCACTTTTACACAATGTTGTCTGACACATAACACTTACAGACTCGTAAACCATTTTTTAGCTCTCTTTACGAGATTTGTGCACGATTTCAAATATTAATTTTTTTGTATCTCACTTTACGTGATTTGTGCACGATTTCAAATATTAATTTTTTTGTACCTCACTTACTTCACACTCTGTTCACTTTTGTGTCTGACACATATCACTGAGAGACAACTAAACCGTTTTTTAACTCTCTTTACGTGATTTGTCCACTATATAAAAAATTCATTTTTTTGTATCTCACACTCTGTTCACTTTTACACAATGTTGTCTGACACATAACACTTACAGACTCGTTAACCATTTTTTAGCTCTCTTTACGTGATTTGTGCACGATTTCAAATATTAATTTTTTTGTACCTCACTTACTTCACACTCTGTTCACTTTTGTGTGTGACACATTTCACTAAGAGACTACTAAACCATTTTTTAACTCTCTTTACGTGATTTGTCCACTATATAAAAAAATCATTTTTTTGTATCTCACACTCTGTTCACTTTTACACAATGTTGTATGACACATAACACTTACAGACTCGTAAACCATTTTTTAGCTCTCTTTACGTGATTTGTGCACGATTTCAAATATTAATTTTTTTGTACCTCACTTACTTCACACTCTGTTCACTTTTGTGTCTGACACATATCACTGAGAGACTACTAAACCGTTTTTTAACTCTCTTTACGTGATTTGTCCACTATATAAAAAATTCATTTTTTTGTATCTCACACTCTGTTCACTTTTACACAATGTTGTCTGACACATAACACTTACAGACTCGTAAACCATTTTTTAGCTCTCTTTACGTGATTTGTGCACAATTTCAAATATTAATTTTTTTGTACCTCACTTTACGTGATTTGTGCACGATTTCAAATATTAATTTTTTTGTACCTCACTTACTTCACACTCTGTTCACTTTTGTGTGTGACACATTGCACTAAGAGACTACTAAACCATTTTTTAACTCTCTTTACTTGATTTGTCCACTATATAAAAAAATCATTTTTTTGTATCTCACACTCTGTTCACTTTTACACAATGTTGTCTGACACATAACACTTACAGACTCGTAAACCATTTTTTAGCTCTCTTTACGTGATTTGTGCACGATTTCAAATGTTAATTTTTTTGTATCTCACTTTACGTGATTTGTGCACGATTTCAAATATTAATTTTTTTGTACCTCACTTACTTCACACTCTGTTCACTTTTGTGTCTGACACATTTCACTGAGAGACTACTAAACCGTTTTTTAACTCTCTTTACGTGATTTGTCCACTATATAAAAAAATCATTTTTTTGTATCTCACACTCTTCACTTTTACACAATGTTATCTGACACATAACACTTACAGACTCGTAAACCATTTTTTAGCTCTCTTTACGTGATTTGTGCACGATTTCAAATGTTAATTTTTTTGTATCTCACTTTACGTGATTTGTGCACGATTTCAAATATTAATTTTTTTGTACCTCACTTACTTCACACTCTGTTCACTTTTGTGTCTGACACATTTCACTGAGAGACTACTAAACCGTTTTTTAACTCTCTTTACGTGATTTGTCCACTATATAAAAAATTCATTTTTTTGTATCTCACACTCTGTTCACTTTTACACAATGTTGTATGACACATAACACTTACAGACTCGTAAACCATTTTTTAGCTCTCTTTACGTGATTTGTGCACGATTTCAAATATTAATTTTTTTGTACCTCACTTACTTCACACTCTGTTCACTTTTGTGTCTGACACATATCACTGAGAGACTACTAAACCGTTTTTTAACTCTCTTTACGTGATTTGTCCACTATATAAAAAGTTCATTTTTTTGTATCTCACACTCTGTTCACTTTTACACAATGTTGTCTGACACATAACACTTACAGACTCGTAAACCATTTTTTAGCTCTCTTTACGTGATTTGTGCATGATTTCAAATATTAATTTTTTTGTACCTCACTTTACGTGATTTGTGCACGATTTCAAATATTAATTTTTTTGTACCTCACTTACTTCACACTCTGTTCACTTTTGTGTGTGACACATTTCACTAAGAGACTACTAAACCATTTTTTAACTCTCTTTACGTGATTTGTCCACTATATAAAAAAATCATTTTTTTGTATCTCACACTCTGTTCACTTTTACACAATGTTGTCTGACACATAACACTTACAGACTCGTAAACCATTTTTTAGCTCTCTTTACGTGATTTGTGCACGTTTGCAAATATTAATTTTTTTGTACCTCACTTACTTCACACTCTGTTCACTTTTGTGTGTGACACATATCACTGAGATACTACTAAACCATTTTTTAACTCTTTTTACGTGATTTGTCCACGATTTCAAAAAATAATTTTTTTGTATCTCACACTCTGTTCACTTTTACACAATGTTGTCTGACACTTAACACTTACAGACTCGTAAACCATTTTTTAGCTCTCTTTACGTGATTTGTGCACGATTTCAAATATTAATTTTTTTGTACCTCACTTACTTCACACACTGTTCACTTTTGTGTCTGAAACATATCACTGAGAGACAACTAAACCGTTTTTTAACTCTCTTTACGTGATTTGTCCTCTATTTAAAAAATTCATTTTTTTGTATCTCACACTCTGTTCACTTTTACACAATGTTGTCTGACACATAACACTTACAGACTCGTAAACCATTTTTTAGCTCTCTTTACGTGATTTGTGCACGATTTCAAATATTAATTTTTTTGTACCTCACTTACTTCACACTCTGTTCACTTTTGTGTCTGACACATATCACTGAGATACTACTAAACCATTTTTTAACTCTCTTTACATGATTTGTCCACGATTTCAAAATATCATTTTTTTGTATCTCACACTCTGTTCACTTTTACACAATGTAGTCTGACACATAACACTTACAGACTCGTAAACCATTTTTTAGCTCTCTTTACGTGATTTGTGCACGATTTCAAATATTAATTTTTTTGTACCACCCTTACTTCACACTCTGTTCACTTTTGTGTCTGACACATTTCACTGAGAGACTACTAAACCGTTTTTTAACTCTCTTTACGTGATTTGTCCACTATAGAAAAAATTCATTTTTTTGTATCTCACACTCAGTTCACTTTTACACAATGTTGTCTGACACATAACACTTACAGACTCGTAAACCATTTTTTAGCTCTCTTTACGTGATTTGTGCACGATTTCAAATATTAATTTTTTTGTATCTCACTTTACGTGATTTGTGCACGATTTCAAATATTAATTTTTTTGTACCTCACTTACTACACACTCTGTTCACTTTTGTGTCTGACACATATCACTGAGAGACAACTAAACCGTTTTTTAACTCTCTTTACGTGATTTGTCCACTATATAAAAAATTCATTTTTTTGTATCTCACACTCTGTTCACTTTTACACAATGTTGTTTGACATATAACACTTACAGACTCGTTAACCATTTTTTAGCTCTCTTTACGTGATTTGTGCACGATTTCAAATATTAATTTTTTTGTACCTCACTTACTTCACACTCTGTTCACTTTTGTGTCTGACACATATCACTGAGAGACTACTAAACCGTTTTTTAACTCTCTTTACGTGATTTGTCCACTATATAAAAAAATCATTTTTTTGTATCTCACACTCTGTTCACTTTTACACAATGTTGTCTGACACATAACACTTACAGACTCGTAAACCATTTTTTAGCTCTCTACGTGATTTGTGCACGATTTCAAATATTAATTTTTTTGTACCTCACTTACTTCACACTCTGTTCACTTTTGTGTCTGACACATATCACAGAGAGACAACTAAACCGTTTTTTAACTCCCTTTACGTGATTTGTCCACTATATAAAAAATTCATTTTTTTGTATCTCACACTCTGTTCACTTTTACACAATGTTGTCTGACACATAACACTTACAGACTCGTAAACCATTTTTTAGCTCTCTTTACGTGATTTGTGCACGATTTCAAATATTAATTTTTTTGTACCTCACTTACTTCACACTCTGTTCACTTTTGTGTCCGACTCATATCACTGAGATACTACTAAACCATTTTTTAACTCTCTTTACGTGATTTGTCCACGATTTCAAAAAATCATTTTTTTGTATCTCACACTCTGTTCACTTTTACACAATGTAGTCTGACACATAACACTTACAGACTCGTAAACCATTTTTTAGCTCTCTTTACGTGATTTGTGCACGATTTCAAATATTAATTTTCTTGTACCTCACTTACTTCACACTCTGTTCATTTTTGTGTCTGACACATATCACTGAGAGACTACTAAACCGTTTTTTAACTCTCTTTATGTGATTTGTCCACTATATAAAAAATTCATTTTTTTGTAACTCACACTCTGTTCACTTTTACACAATGTTGTCTGACACCTAACACTTACAGACTCGTAAACCATTTTTTAGCTCTCTTTACGTGATTTGTGCACGATTTCAAATATTAATTTTTTTGTACCACTCTTACTTCACACTCTGTTCACTTTTGTGTCTGACACATTTCACTGAGAGACTACTAAACCGTTTTTTAACTCTCTTTACGTGATTTGTCCACTATATAAAAAATTCATTTTTTTGTATCTCACACTCTGTTCACTTTTACACAATGTTATCTGACACATAACACTTACATTCTCGTAAACCATTTTTTAGCTCTCTTTACGTGATTTGTGCACGATTTCAAATGTTATTTTTTTTGTATCTCACTTTACGTGATTTGTGCACGATTTCAAATATTAATTTTTTTGTACCTCACTTACTTCACACTCTGTTCACTTTTGTGTCTGACTCATATCACTGAGATACTACTAAACCATTTTTTAACTCTCTTTACGTGATTTGTCCACGATTTCAAAAAATCATTTTTTTGTATCTCACACTCTGTTCACTTTTACACAATGTTGTCTGACACATAACACTTACAGACTCGTAAACCATTTTTTAGCTCTCTTTACGTGATTTGTGCACGATTTCAAATATTAATTTTTTTGTACCGCACTTACTTCACACTCTGTTCACTTTTGTGTCTGACACATATCACTGAGATACTACTAAACCATTTTTTAACTCTCTTTACATGATTTGTCCACGATTTAAAAATATCATTTTTTTGTATCTCACACTCTGTTCACTTTTACACAATGTAGTCTGACACATAACACTTACAGACTCGTAAACCATTTTTTAGCTCTCTTTACGTGATTTGTGCACGATTTCAAATATTAATTTTTTTGTACCTCACTTACTTCACACTCTGTTCACTTTTGTGTCTGACACATATCACTGAGAGACTACTAAACCGTTTTTTAACTCTCTTTACGTGATTTGTCCACTATATAAAAAATTCATTTTTTTGTATCTCACACTCAGTTCACTTTTACACAATGTTGTCTGACACATAACACTTACAGACTCGTAAACCATTTTTTAGCTCTCTTTACGAGATTTGTGCACGATTTCAAATATTAATTTTTTTGTATCTCACTTTACGTGATTTGTGCACGATTTCAAATATTAATTTTTTTGTACCTCACTTACTTCACACTCTGTTCACTTTTGTGTCTGACACATATCACTGAGAGACAACTAAACCGTTTTTTAACTCTCTTTACGTGATTTGTCCACTATATAAAAAATTCATTTTTTTGTATCTCACACTCTGTTCACTTTTACACAATGTTGTCTGACACATAACACTTACAGACTCGTTAACCATTTTTTAGCTCTCTTTACGTGATTTGTGCACGATTTCAAATATTAATTTTTTTGTACCTCACTTACTTCACACTCTGTTCACTTTTGTGTGTGACACATTTCACTAAGAGACTACTAAACCATTTTTTAACTCTCTTTACGTGATTTGTCCACTATATAAAAAAATCATTTTTTTGTATCTCACACTCTGTTCACTTTTACACAATGTTGTATGACACATAACACTTACAGACTCGTAAACCATTTTTTAGCTCTCTTTACGTGATTTGTGCACGATTTCAAATATTAATTTTTTTGTACCTCACTTACTTCACACTCTGTTCACTTTTGTGTCTGACACATATCACTGAGAGACTACTAAACCGTTTTTTAACTCTCTTTACGTGATTTGTCCACTATATAAAAAATTCATTTTTTTGTATCTCACACTCTGTTCACTTTTACACAATGTTGTCTGACACATAACACTTACAGACTCGTAAACCATTTTTTAGCTCTCTTTACGTGATTTGTGCACAATTTCAAATATTAATTTTTTTGTACCTCACTTTACGTGATTTGTGCACGATTTCAAATATTAATTTTTTTGTACCTCACTTACTTCACACTCTGTTCACTTTTGTGTGTGACACATTGCACTAAGAGACTACTAAACCATTTTTTAACTCTCTTTACGTGATTTGTCCACTATATAAAAAAATCATTTTTTTGTATCTCACACTCTGTTCACTTTTACACAATGTTGTCTGACACATAACACTTACAGACTCGTAAACCATTTTTTAGCTCTCTTTACGTGATTTGTGCACGATTTCAAATGTTAATTTTTTTGTATCTCACTTTACGTGATTTGTGCACGATTTCAAATATTAATTTTTTTGTACCTCACTTACTTCACACTCTGTTCACTTTTGTGTCTGACACATTTCACTGAGAGACTACTAAACCGTTTTTTAACTCTCTTTACGTGATTTGTCCACTATATAAAAAAATCATTTTTTTGTATCTCACACTCTTCACTTTTACACAATGTTATCTGACACATAACACTTACAGACTCGTAAACCATTTTTTAGCTCTCTTTACGTGATTTGTGCACGATTTCAAATGTTAATTTTTTTGTATCTCACTTTACGTGATTTGTGCACGATTTCAAATATTAATTTTTTTGTACCTCACTTACTTCACACTCTGTTCACTTTTGTGTCTGACACATTTCACTGAGAGACTACTAAACCGTTTTTTAACTCTCTTTACGTGATTTGTCCACTATATAAAAAATTCATTTTTTTGTATCTCACACTCTGTTCACTTTTACACAATGTTGTATGACACATAACACTTACAGACTCGTAAACCATTTTTTAGCTCTCTTTACGTGATTTGTGCACGATTTCAAATATTAATTTTTTTGTACCTCACTTACTTCACACTCTGTTCACTTTTGTGTCTGACACATATCACTGAGAGACTACTAAACCGTTTTTTAACTCTCTTTACGTGATTTGTCCACTATATAAAAAGTTCATTTTTTTGTATCTCACACTCTGTTCACTTTTACACAATGTTGTCTGACACATAACACTTACAGACTCGTAAACCATTTTTTAGCTCTCTTTACGTGATTTGTGCATGATTTCAAATATTAATTTTTTTGTACCTCACTTTACGTGATTTGTGCACGATTTCAAATATTAATTTTTTTGTACCTCACTTACTTCACACTCTGTTCACTTTTGTGTGTGACACATTTCACTAAGAGACTACTAAACCATTTTTTAACTCTCTTTACGTGATTTGTCCACTATATAAAAAAATCATTTTTTTGTATCTCACACTCTGTTCACTTTTACACAATGTTGTCTGACACATAACACTTACAGACTCGTAAACCATTTTTTAGCTCTCTTTACGTGATTTGTGCACGTTTGCAAATATTAATTTTTTTGTACCTCACTTACTTCACACTCTGTTCACTTTTGTGTGTGACACATATCACTGAGATACTACTAAACCATTTTTTAACTCTTTTTACGTGATTTGTCCACGATTTCAAAAAATAATTTTTTTGTATCTCACACTCTGTTCACTTTTACACAATGTTGTCTGACACTTAACACTTACAGACTCGTAAACCATTTTTTAGCTCTCTTTACGTGATTTGTGCACGATTTCAAATATTAATTTTTTTGTACCTCACTTACTTCACACACTGTTCACTTTTGTGTCTGAAACATATCACTGAGAGACAACTAAACCGTTTTTTAACTCTCTTTACGTGATTTGTCCTCTATTTAAAAAATTCATTTTTTTGTATCTCACACTCTGTTCACTTTTACACAATGTTGTCTGACACATAACACTTACAGACTCGTAAACCATTTTTTAGCTCTCTTTACGTGATTTGTGCACGATTTCAAATATTAATTTTTTTGTACCTCACTTACTTCACACTCTGTTCACTTTTGTGTCTGACACATATCACTGAGATACTACTAAACCATTTTTTAACTCTCTTTACATGATTTGTCCACGATTTCAAAATATCATTTTTTTGTATCTCACACTCTGTTCACTTTTACACAATGTAGTCTGACACATAACACTTACAGACTCGTAAACCATTTTTTAGCTCTCTTTACGTGATTTGTGCACGATTTCAAATATTAATTTTTTTGTACCACCCTTACTTCACACTCTGTTCACTTTTGTGTCTGACACATTTCACTGAGAGACTACTAAACCGTTTTTTAACTCTCTTTACGTGATTTGTCCACTATAGAAAAAATTCATTTTTTTGTATCTCACACTCAGTTCACTTTTACACAATGTTGTCTGACACATAACACTTACAGACTCGTAAACCATTTTTTAGCTCTCTTTACGTGATTTGTGCACGATTTCAAATATTAATTTTTTTGTATCTCACTTTACGTGATTTGTGCACGATTTCAAATATTAATTTTTTTGTACCTCACTTACTACACACTCTGTTCACTTTTGTGTCTGACACATATCACTGAGAGACAACTAAACCGTTTTTTAACTCTCTTTACGTGATTTGTCCACTATATAAAAAATTCATTTTTTTGTATCTCACACTCTGTTCACTTTTACACAATGTTGTTTGACATATAACACTTACAGACTCGTTAACCATTTTTTAGCTCTCTTTACGTGATTTGTGCACGATTTCAAATATTAATTTTTTTGTACCTCACTTACTTCACACTCTGTTCACTTTTGTGTCTGACACATATCACTGAGAGACTACTAAACCGTTTTTTAACTCTCTTTACGTGATTTGTCCACTATATAAAAAAATCATTTTTTTGTATCTCACACTCTGTTCACTTTTACACAATGTTGTCTGACACATAACACTTACAGACTCGTAAACCATTTTTTAGCTCTCTACGTGATTTGTGCACGATTTCAAATATTAATTTTTTTGTACCTCACTTACTTCACACTCTGTTCACTTTTGTGTCTGACACATATCACAGAGAGACAACTAAACCGTTTTTTAACTCCCTTTACGTGATTTGTCCACTATATAAAAAATTCATTTTTTTGTATCTCACACTCTGTTCACTTTTACACAATGTTGTCTGACACATAACACTTACAGACTCGTAAACCATTTTTTAGCTCTCTTTACGTGATTTGTGCACGATTTCAAATATTAATTTTTTTGTACCTCACTTACTTCACACTCTGTTCACTTTTGTGTCCGACTCATATCACTGAGATACTACTAAACCATTTTTTAACTCTCTTTACGTGATTTGTCCACGATTTCAAAAAATCATTTTTTTGTATCTCACACTCTGTTCACTTTTACACAATGTAGTCTGACACATAACACTTACAGACTCGTAAACCATTTTTTAGCTCTCTTTACGTGATTTGTGCACGATTTCAAATATTAATTTTCTTGTACCTCACTTACTTCACACTCTGTTCATTTTTGTGTCTGACACATATCACTGAGAGACTACTAAACCGTTTTTTAACTCTCTTTATGTGATTTGTCCACTATATAAAAAATTCATTTTTTTGTAACTCACACTCTGTTCACTTTTACACAATGTTGTCTGACACCTAACACTTACAGACTCGTAAACCATTTTTTAGCTCTCTTTACGTGATTTGTGCACGATTTCAAATATTAATTTTTTTGTACCACTCTTACTTCACACTCTGTTCACTTTTGTGTCTGACACATTTCACTGAGAGACTACTAAACCGTTTTTTAACTCTCTTTACGTGATTTGTCCACTATATAAAAAATTCATTTTTTTGTATCTCACACTCTGTTCACTTTTACACAATGTTATCTGACACATAACACTTACATTCTCGTAAACCATTTTTTAGCTCTCTTTACGTGATTTGTGCACGATTTCAAATGTTATTTTTTTTGTATCTCACTTTACGTGATTTGTGCACGATTTCAAATATTAATTTTTTTGTACCTCACTTACTTCACACTCTGTTCACTTTTGTGTCTGACTCATATCACTGAGATACTACTAAACCATTTTTTAACTCTCTTTACGTGATTTGTCCACGATTTCAAAAAATCATTTTTTTGTATCTCACACTCTGTTCACTTTTACACAATGTTGTCTGACACATAACACTTACAGACTCGTAAACCATTTTTTAGCTCTCTTTACGTGATTTGTGCACGATTTCAAATATTAATTTTTTTGTACCTCAATTACCTCACACTCTGTTCACTTTTGTGTCTGAAACATATCACTGAGAGACTACTAAACCGTTTTTTAACTCTCTTTACGTGATTTGTCCACTATATAAAAAGTTCATTTTTTTGTATCTCACACTCTGTTCACTTTTACACAATGTTGTCTGACACATAACACTTACAGACTCGTAAACCATTTTTTAGCTCTCTTTACGTGATTTGTGCATGATTTCAAATATTAATTTTTTTGTACCTCACTTTACGTGATTTGTGCACGATTTCAAATATTAATTTTTTTGTACCTCACTTACTTCACACTCTGTTCACTTTTGTGTGTGACACATTTCACTAAGAGACTACTAAACCATTTTTTAACTCTCTTTACGTGATTTGTCCACTATATAAAAAAATCATTTTTTTGTATCTCACACTCTGTTCACTTTTACACAATGTTGTCTGACACATAACACTTACAGACTCGTAAACCATTTTTTAGCTCTCTTTACGTGATTTGTGCACGTTTGCAAATATTAATTTTTTTGTACCTCACTTACTTCACACTCTGTTCACTTTTGTGTGTGACACATATCACTGAGATACTACTAAACCATTTTTTAACTCTCTTTACGTGATTTGTCCACGATTTCAAAAAATCATTTTTTTGTATCTCACACTCTGTTCACTTTTACACAATGTTGTCTGACACCTAACACTTACAGACTCGTAAACCATTTTTTAGCTCTCTTTACGTGATTTGTGCACGATTTCAAATATTAATTTTTTTGTACCACTCTTACTTCACACTCTGTTCACTTTTGTGTCTGACACATTTCACTGAGAGACTACTAAACCGTTTTTTAACTCTCTTTACGTGATTTGTCCACTATATAAAAGAATCATTTTTTTGTATCTCACACTCTGTTCACTTTTACACAATGTTGTCTGACACATAACACTTACAGACTCGTAAACCATTTTTTAGCTCTCTTTACGTGATTTATGCACGATTTCAAATATTAATTTTTTTGTACCTCAATTACTTCACACTCTGTTCACTTTTGTGTGTGACACATTTCACTAAGAGACTACTAAACCATTTTTTAACTCTCTTTACGTGATTTGTCCACTATATAAAAAAATCATTTTTTTGTATCTCACACTCTGTTCACTTTTACACAATGTTGTCTGACACATAACACTTACAGACTCGTAAACCATTTTTTAGCTCTCTTTACGTGATTTGTGCACGTTTGCAAATATTAATTTTTTTGTACCTCACTTACTTCACACTCTGTTCACTTTTGTGTGTGACACATATCACTGAGATACTACTAAACCATTTTTTAACTCTTTTTACGTGATTTGTCCACGATTTCAAAAAATAATTTTTTTGTATCTCACATTCTGTTCACTTTTACACAATGTTGACTGACACTTAACACTTACAGACTCGTAAACCATTTTTTAGCTCTCTTTACGTGATTTGTGCACGATTTCAAATATTAATTTTTTTGTACCTCACTTACTTCACACACTGTTCACTTTTGTGTCTGAAACATATCACTGAGAGACAACTAAACCGTTTTTTAACTCTCTTTACGTGATTTGTCCACTATTTAAAAAATTCATTTTTTTGTATCTCACACTCTGTTCACTTTTACACAATGTTGTCTGACACATAACACTTACAGACTCGTAAACCATTTTTTAGCTCTCTTTACGTGATTTGTGCACGATTTCAAATATTAATTTTTTTGTACCTCACTTACTTCACACTCTGTTCACTTTTGTGTCTGACACATATCACTGAGATACTACTAAACCATTTTTTAACTCTCTTTACATGATTTGTCCACGATTTCAAAATATCATTTTTTTGTATCTCACACTCTGTTCACTTTTACACAATGTAGTCTGACACATAACACTTACAGACTCGTAAACCATTTTTTAGCTCTCTTTACGTGATTTGTGCACGATTTCAAATATTAATTTTTTTGTACCACACTTACTTCACACTCTGTTCACTTTTGTGTCTGACACATTTCACTGAGAGACTACTAAACCGTTTTTTAACTCTCTTTACGTGATTTGTCCACTATAGAAAAAATTCATTTTTTTGTATCTCACACTCAGTTCACTTTTACACAATGTTGTCTGACACATAACACTTACAGACTCGTAAACCATTTTTTAGCTCTCTTTACGTGATTTGTGCACGATTTCAAATATTAATTTTTTTGTATCTCACTTTACGTGATTTGTGCACGATTTCAAATATTAATTTTTTTGTACCTCACTTACTTCACACTCTGTTCACTTTTGTGTCTGACACATATCACTGAGAGACAACTAAACCGTTTTTTAACTCTCTTTACGTGATTTGTCCACTATATAAAAAATTCATTTTTTTGTATCTCACACTCTGTTCACTTTTACACAATGTTGTTTGACATATAACACTTACAGACTCGTTAACCATTTTTTAGCTCTCTTTACGTGATTTGTGCACGATTTCAAATATTAATTTTTTTGTACCTCACTTACTTCACACTCTGTTCACTTTTGTGTCCGACTCATATCACTGAGATACTACTAAACCATTTTTTAACTCTCTTTACGTGATTTGTCCACGATTTCAAAAAATCATTTTTTTGTATCTCACACTCTGTTCACTTTTACACAATGTAGTCTGACACATAACACTTACAGACTCGTAAACCATTTTTTAGCTCTCTTTACGTGATTTGTGCACGATTTCAAATATTAATTTTCTTGTACCTCACTTACTTCACACTCTGTTCATTTTTGTGTCTGACACATATCACTGAGAGACTACTAAACCGTTTTTTAACTCTCTTTATGTGATTTGTCCACTATATAAAAAATTCATTTTTTTGTAACTCACACTCTGTTCACTTTTACACAATGTTGTCTGACACCTAACACTTACAGACTCGTAAACCATTTTTTAGCTCTCTTTACGTGATTTGTGCACGATTTCAAATATTAATTTTTTTGTACCACTCTTACTTCACACTCTGTTCACTTTTGTGTCTGACACATTTCACTGAGAGACTACTAAACCGTTTTTTAACTCTCTTTACGTGATTTGTCCACTATATAAAAAATTCATTTTTTTGTATCTCACACTCTGTTCACTTTTACACAATGTTATCTGACACATAACACTTACATTCTCGTAAACCATTTTTTAGCTCTCTTTACGTGATTTGTGCACGATTTCAAATGTTATTTTTTTTGTATCTCACTTTACGTGATTTGTGCACGATTTCAAATATTAATTTTTTTGTACCTCACTTACTTCACACTCTGTTCACTTTTGTGTCTGACTCATATCACTGAGATACTACTAAACCATTTTTTAACTCTCTTTACGTGATTTGTCCACGATTTCAAAAAATCATTTTTTTGTATCTCACACTCTGTTCACTTTTACACAATGTTGTCTGACACATAACACTTACAGACTCGTAAACCATTTTTTAGCTCTCTTTACGTGATTTGTGCACGATTTCAAATATTAATTTTTTTGTACCTCAATTACCTCACACTCTGTTCACTTTTGTGTCTGAAACATATCACTGAGAGACTACTAAACCGTTTTTTAACTCTCTTTACGTGATTTGTCCACTATATAAAAAGTTCATTTTTTTGTATCTCACACTCTGTTCACTTTTACACAATGTTGTCTGACACATAACACTTACAGACTCGTAAACCATTTTTTAGCTCTCTTTACGTGATTTGTGCATGATTTCAAATATTAATTTTTTTGTACCTCACTTTACGTGATTTGTGCACGATTTCAAATATTAATTTTTTTGTACCTCACTTACTTCACACTCTGTTCACTTTTGTGTGTGACACATTTCACTAAGAGACTACTAAACCATTTTTTAACTCTCTTTACGTGATTTGTCCACTATATAAAAAAATCATTTTTTTGTATCTCACACTCTGTTCACTTTTACACAATGTTGTCTGACACATAACACTTACAGACTCGTAAACCATTTTTTAGCTCTCTTTACGTGATTTGTGCACGTTTGCAAATATTAATTTTTTTGTACCTCACTTACTTCACACTCTGTTCACTTTTGTGTGTGACACATATCACTGAGATACTACTAAACCATTTTTTAACTCTCTTTACGTGATTTGTCCACGATTTCAAAAAATCATTTTTTTGTATCTCACACTCTGTTCACTTTTACACAATGTTGTCTGACACCTAACACTTACAGACTCGTAAACCATTTTTTAGCTCTCTTTACGTGATTTGTGCACGATTTCAAATATTAATTTTTTTGTACCACTCTTACTTCACACTCTGTTCACTTTTGTGTCTGACACATTTCACTGAGAGACTACTAAACCGTTTTTTAACTCTCTTTACGTGATTTGTCCACTATATAAAAGAATCATTTTTTTGTATCTCACACTCTGTTCACTTTTACACAATGTTGTCTGACACATAACACTTACAGACTCGTAAACCATTTTTTAGCTCTCTTTACGTGATTTATGCACGATTTCAAATATTAATTTTTTTGTACCTCAATTACTTCACACTCTGTTCACTTTTGTGTGTGACACATTTCACTAAGAGACTACTAAACCATTTTTTAACTCTCTTTACGTGATTTGTCCACTATATAAAAAAATCATTTTTTTGTATCTCACACTCTGTTCACTTTTACACAATGTTGTCTGACACATAACACTTACAGACTCGTAAACCATTTTTTAGCTCTCTTTACGTGATTTGTGCACGTTTGCAAATATTAATTTTTTTGTACCTCACTTACTTCACACTCTGTTCACTTTTGTGTGTGACACATATCACTGAGATACTACTAAACCATTTTTTAACTCTTTTTACGTGATTTGTCCACGATTTCAAAAAATAATTTTTTTGTATCTCACATTCTGTTCACTTTTACACAATGTTGACTGACACTTAACACTTACAGACTCGTAAACCATTTTTTAGCTCTCTTTACGTGATTTGTGCACGATTTCAAATATTAATTTTTTTGTACCTCACTTACTTCACACACTGTTCACTTTTGTGTCTGAAACATATCACTGAGAGACAACTAAACCGTTTTTTAACTCTCTTTACGTGATTTGTCCACTATTTAAAAAATTCATTTTTTTGTATCTCACACTCTGTTCACTTTTACACAATGTTGTCTGACACATAACACTTACAGACTCGTAAACCATTTTTTAGCTCTCTTTACGTGATTTGTGCACGATTTCAAATATTAATTTTTTTGTACCTCACTTACTTCACACTCTGTTCACTTTTGTGTCTGACACATATCACTGAGATACTACTAAACCATTTTTTAACTCTCTTTACATGATTTGTCCACGATTTCAAAATATCATTTTTTTGTATCTCACACTCTGTTCACTTTTACACAATGTAGTCTGACACATAACACTTACAGACTCGTAAACCATTTTTTAGCTCTCTTTACGTGATTTGTGCACGATTTCAAATATTAATTTTTTTGTACCACACTTACTTCACACTCTGTTCACTTTTGTGTCTGACACATTTCACTGAGAGACTACTAAACCGTTTTTTAACTCTCTTTACGTGATTTGTCCACTATAGAAAAAATTCATTTTTTTGTATCTCACACTCAGTTCACTTTTACACAATGTTGTCTGACACATAACACTTACAGACTCGTAAACCATTTTTTAGCTCTCTTTACGTGATTTGTGCACGATTTCAAATATTAATTTTTTTGTATCTCACTTTACGTGATTTGTGCACGATTTCAAATATTAATTTTTTTGTACCTCACTTACTTCACACTCTGTTCACTTTTGTGTCTGACACATATCACTGAGAGACAACTAAACCGTTTTTTAACTCTCTTTACGTGATTTGTCCACTATATAAAAAATTCATTTTTTTGTATCTCACACTCTGTTCACTTTTACACAATGTTGTTTGACATATAACACTTACAGACTCGTTAACCATTTTTTAGCTCTCTTTACGTGATTTGTGCACGATTTCAAATATTAATTTTTTTGTACCTCACTTACTTCACACTCTGTTCACTTTTGTGTCTGACACATATCACTGAGAGACTACTAAACCGTTTTTTAACTCTCTTTACGTGATTTGTCCACTATATAAAAAAATCATTTTTTTGTATCTCACACTCTGTTCACTTTTACACAATGTTGTCTGACACATAACACTTACAGACTCGTAAACCATTTTTTAGCTCTCTACGTGATTTGTGCACGATTTCAAATATTAATTTTTTTGTACCTCACTTACTTCACACTCTGTTCACTTTTGTGTCTGACACATATCACAGAGAGACAACTAAACCGTTTTTTAACTCCCTTTACGTGATTTGTCCACTATATAAAAAATTCATTTTTTTGTATCTCACACTCTGTTCACTTTTACACAATGTTGTCTGACACATAACACTTACAGACTCGTAAACCATTTTTTAGCTCTCTTTACGTGATTTGTGCACGATTTCAAATATTAATTTTTTTGTACCTCACTTACTTCACACTCTGTTCACTTTTGTGTCCGACTCATATCACTGAGATACTACTAAACCATTTTTTAACTCTCTTTACGTGATTTGTCCACGATTTCAAAAAATCATTTTTTTGTATCTCACACTCTGTTCACTTTTACACAATGTAGTCTGACACATAACACTTACAGACTCGTAAACCATTTTTTAGCTCTCTTTACGTGATTTGTGCACGATTTCAAATATTAATTTTTTTGTACCTCACTTACTTCACACTCTGTTCATTTTTGTGTCTGACACATATCACTGAGAGACTACTAAACCGTTTTTTAACTCTCTTTATGTGATTTGTCCACTATATAAAAAATTCATTTTTTTGTAACTCACACTCTGTTCACTTTTACACAATGTTGTCTGACACCTAACACTTACAGACTCGTAAACCATTTTTTAGCTCTCTTTACGTGATTTGTGCACGATTTCAAATATTAATTTTTTTGTACCACTCTTACTTCACACTCTGTTCACTTTTGTGTCTGACACATTTCACTGAGAGACTACTAAACCGTTTTTTAACTCTCTTTACGTGATTTGTCCACTATATAAAAAATTCATTTTTTTGTATCTCACACTCTGTTCACTTTTACACAATGTTATCTGACACATAACACTTACATTCTCGTAAACCATTTTTTAGCTCTCTTTACGTGATTTGTGCACGATTTCAAATGTTATTTTTTTTGTATCTCACTTTACCTGATTTGTGCACGATTTAAAATTTAATTTTTTTTGTACCTCACTTACTTCACACTCTGTTCACTTTTGTGTCTGACTCATATCACTGAGATACTACTAAACCATTTTTTAACTCTCTTTACGTGATTTGTCCACGATTTCAAAAAATCATTTTTTTGTATCTCACACTCTGTTCACTTTTACACAATGTTGTCTGACACATAACACTTACAGACTCGTAAACCATTTTTTAGCTCTCTTTACGTGATTTGTGCACGATTTCAAATATTAATTTTTTTGTACCTCAATTACCTCACACTCTGTTCACTTTTGTGTCTGAAACATATCACTGAGAGACTACTAAACCGTTTTTTAACTCTCTTTACGTGATTTGTCCACTATATAAAAAGTTCATTTTTTTGTATCTCACACTCTGTTCACTTTTACACAATGTTGTCTGACACATAACACTTACAGACTCGTAAACCATTTTTTAGCTCTCTTTACGTGATTTGTGCATGATTTCAAATATTAATTTTTTTGTACCTCACTTTACGTGATTTGTGCACGATTTCAAATATTAATTTTTTTGTACCTCACTTACTTCACACTCTGTTCACTTTTGTGTGTGACACATTTCACTAAGAGACTACTAAACCATTTTTTAACTCTCTTTACGTGATTTGTCCACTATATAAAAAAATCATTTTTTTGTATCTCACACTCTGTTCACTTTTACACAATGTTGTCTGACACATAACACTTACAGACTCGTAAACCATTTTTTAGCTCTCTTTACGTGATTTGTGCACGTTTGCAAATATTAATTTTTTTGTACCTCACTTACTTCACACTCTGTTCACTTTTGTGTGTGACACATATCACTGAGATACTACTAAACCATTTTTTAACTCTCTTTACGTGATTTGTCCACGATTTCAAAAAATCATTTTTTTGTATCTCACACTCTGTTCACTTTTACACAATGTTGTCTGACACCTAACACTTACAGACTCGTAAACCATTTTTTAGCTCTCTTTACGTGATTTGTGCACGATTTCAAATATTAATTTTTTTGTACCACTCTTACTTCACACTCTGTTCACTTTTGTGTCTGACACATTTCACTGAGAGACTACTAAACCGTTTTTTAACTCTCTTTACGTGATTTGTCCACTATATAAAAGAATCATTTTTTTGTATCTCACACTCTGTTCACTTTTACACAATGTTGTCTGACACATAACACTTACAGACTCGTAAACCATTTTTTAGCTCTCTTTACGTGATTTATGCACGATTTCAAATATTAATTTTTTTGTACCTCAATTACTTCACACTCTGTTCACTTTTGTGTGTGACACATTTCACTAAGAGACTACTAAACCATTTTTTAACTCTCTTTACGTGATTTGTCCACTATATAAAAAAATCATTTTTTTGTATCTCACACTCTGTTCACTTTTACACAATGTTGTCTGACACATAACACTTACAGACTCGTAAACCATTTTTTAGCTCTCTTTACGTGATTTGTGCACGTTTGCAAATATTAATTTTTTTGTACCTCACTTACTTCACACTCTGTTCACTTTTGTGTGTGACACATATCACTGAGATACTACTAAACCATTTTTTAACTCTTTTTACGTGATTTGTCCACGATTTCAAAAAATAATTTTTTTGTATCTCACACTCTGTTCACTTTTACACAATGTTGTCTGACACTTAACACTTACAGACTCGTAAACCATTTTTTAGCTCTCTTTACGTGATTTGTGCACGATTTCAAATATTAATTTTTTTGTACCTCACTTACTTCACACACTGTTCACTTTTGTGTCTGAAACATATCACTGAGAGACAACTAAACCGTTTTTTAACTCTCTTTACGTGATTTGTCCACTATTTAAAAAATTCATTTTTTTGTATCTCACACTCTGTTCACTTTTACACAATGTTGTCTGACACATAACACTTACAGACTCGTAAACCATTTTTTAGCTCTCTTTACGTGATTTGTGCACGATTTCAAATATTAATTTTTTTGTACCTCACTTACTTCACACTCTGTTCACTTTTGTGTCTGACACATATCACTGAGATACTACTAAACCATTTTTTAACTCTCTTTACATGATTTGTCCACGATTTCAAAATATCATTTTTTTGTATCTCACACTCTGTTCACTTTTACACAATGTAGTCTGACACATAACACTTACAGACTCGTAAACCATTTTTTAGCTCTCTTTACGTGATTTGTGCACGATTTCAAATATTAATTTTTTTGTACCACACTTACTTCACACTCTGTTCACTTTTGTGTCTGACACATTTCACTGAGAGACTACTAAACCGTTTTTTAACTCTCTTTACGTGATTTGTCCACTATAGAAAAAATTCATTTTTTTGTATCTCACACTCAGTTCACTTTTACACAATGTTGTCTGACACATAACACTTACAGACTCGTAAACCATTTTTTAGCTCTCTTTACGTGATTTGTGCACGATTTCAAATATTAATTTTTTTGTATCTCACTTTACGTGATTTGTGCACGATTTCAAATATTAATTTTTTTGTACCTCACTTACTTCACACTCTGTTCACTTTTGTGTCTGACACATATCACAGAGAGACAACTAAACCGTTTTTTAACTCCCTTTACGTGATTTGTCCACTATATAAAAAATTCATTTTTTTGTATCTCACACTCTGTTCACTTTTACACAATGTTGTCTGACACATAACACTTACAGACTCGTAAACCATTTTTTAGCTCTCTTTACGTGATTTGTGCACGATTTCAAATATTAATTTTTTTGTACCTCACTTACTTCACACTCTGTTCACTTTTGTGTCCGACTCATATCACTGAGATACTACTAAACCATTTTTTAACTCTCTTTACGTGATTTGTCCACGATTTCAAAAAATCATTTTTTTGTATCTCACACTCTGTTCACTTTTACACAATGTTGTCTGACACATAACACTTACAGACTCGTAAACCATTTTTTAGCTCTCTTTACGTGATTTGTGCACGATTTCAAATATTAATTTTTTTGTACCACACTTACTTCACACTCTGTTCACTTTTGTGTCTGACACATTTCACTGAGAGACTACTAAACCGTTGTTTAACTCTCTTTACGTGATTTGTCCACTATATAAAAAATTCATTTTTTTGTATCTCACACTCAGTTCACTTTTACACAATGTTGTCTGACACATAACACTTACAGACTTGTAAACCATTTTTTAGCTCTCTTTACGTGATTTGTGCACGATTTCAAATATTAATTTTTTTGTACCTCACTTACTTCACACTCTGTTCACTTTTGTGTGTGACACATTTCACTAAGAGACTACTAAACCATTTTTTAACTCTCTTTACGTGATTTGTCCACTATATAAAAAAATCATTTTTTTGTATCTCACACTCTGTTCACTTTTACACAATGTTGTCTGACACATAACACTTACAAACTCGTAAACCATTTTTTAGCTCTCTTTACGTGATTTGTGCACGTTTGCAAATATTAATTTTTTTGTACCTCACTTACTTCACACTCTGTTCACTTTTGTGTGTGACACATATCACTGAGATACTACTAAACCATTTTTTAACTCTCTTTACGTGATTTGTCCACGATTTCAAAAAATCATTTTTTTGTATCTCACACTCTGTTCACTTTTACACAATGTTGTCTGACACATAACACTTACAGACTCGTAAACCATTTTTTAGCTCTCTTTACGTGATTTGTGCACGATTTCAAATATTAATTTTTTTGTACCTCACTTACTTCACACTCTGTTCACTTTTGTGTGTGACACATTTCACTAAGAGACTACTAAACCATTTTTTAACTCTCTTTACGTG
The DNA here is from genome assembly GCA_963082785.1 of Philonthus spinipes. Taxonomy (NCBI): domain Eukaryota; kingdom Metazoa; phylum Arthropoda; class Insecta; order Coleoptera; family Staphylinidae; genus Philonthus; species Philonthus spinipes. The sequence goes on from OY720308.1 coordinate 22,785,143, forward strand.
ATTTGTCCACTATATAAAAGAATCATTTTTTTGTATCTCACACTCTGTTCACTTTTACACAATGTTGTCTGACACATAACACTTACAGACTCGTAAACCATTTTTTAGCTCTCTTTACGTGATTTGTGCACGTTTGCAAAAATTAATTTTTTTGTACCTCACTTACTTCACACTCTGTTCACTTTTGTGTGTGACACATATCACTGAGATACTACTAAACCATTTTTTAACTCTCTTTACGTGATTTGTCCACGATTTCAAAAAATCATTTTTTTGTATCTCACACTCTGTTCACTTTTACACAATGTTGTCTGACACATAACACTTACAGACTCGTAAACCATTTTTTAGCTCTCTTTACGTGATTTGTGCACGTTTGCAAATATTAATTTTTTTGTACCACTCTTACTTCACACTCTGTTCACTTTTGTGTCTGACACATTTCACTGAGAGACTACTAAACCGTTTTTTAACTCTCTTTACGTGATTTGTCCACTATATAAAAAATTCATTTTTTTGTATCTCACACTCTGTTCACTTTTACACAATGTTGTCTGACACATAACACTTACAGACTCGTAAACCATTTTTTAGCTCTCTTTACGTGATTTGTGCACGATTTCAAATGTTAATTTTTTTGTATCTCACTTTACGTGATTTGTGCACGATTTCAAATATTAATTTTTTTGTACCTCACTTACTTCACACTCTGTTCACTTTTGTGTCTGACACATTTCACTGAGAGACTACTAAACCGTTTTTTAACTCTCTTTACGTGATTTGTCCACTATATAAAAAATTCATTTTTTTGTATCTCACACTCTGTTCACTTTTACACAATGTTGTCTGACACATAACACTTACAGACTCGTAAACCATTTTTTAGCTCTCTTTACGTGATTTGTGCACGATTTCAAATATTAATTTTTTTGTACCACTCTTACTTCACACTCTGTTCACTTTTGTGTGTGACACATTTCACTAAGAGACTACTAAACCATTTTTTAACTCTTTTTACGTGATTTGTCCACGATTTCAAAAAATAATTTTTTTGTATCTCACACTCTGTTCACTTTTACACAATGTTGTCTGACACTTAACACTTACAGACTCGTAAACCATTTTTTAGCTCTCTTTACGTGATTTGTGCACGATTTCAAATATTAATTTTTTTGTACCTCACTTACTTCACACTCTGTTCACTTTTGTGTCTGACACATATCACTGAGATACTACTAAACCATTTTTTAACTCTCTTTACATGATTTGTCCACGATTTCAAAATATCATTTTTTTGTATCTCACACTCTGTTCACTTTTACACAATGTAGTCTGACACATAACACTTACAGACTCGTAAACCATTTTTTAGCTCTCTTTACGTGATTTGTGCACGATTTCAAATATTAATTTTTTTGTACCACACTTACTTCACACTCTGTTCACTTTTGTGTCTGACACATTTCACTGAGAGACTACTAAACCGTTTTTTAACTCTCTTTACGTGATTTGTCCACTATAGAAAAAATTCATTTTTTTGTATCTCACACTCAGTTCACTTTTACACAATGTTGTCTGACACATAACACTTACAGACTCGTAAACCATTTTTTAGCTCTCTTTACGTGATTTGTGCACGATTTCAAATATTAATTTTTTTGTATCTCACTTTACGTGATTTGTGCACGATTTCAAATATTAATTTTTTTGTACCTCACTTACTTCACACTCTGTTCACTTTTGTGTCTGACACATATCACAGAGAGACAACTAAACCGTTTTTTAACTCCCTTTACGTGATTTGTCCACTATATAAAAAATTCATTTTTTTGTATCTCACACTCTGTTCACTTTTACACAATGTTGTCTGACACATAACACTTACAGACTCGTAAACCATTTTTTAGCTCTCTACGTGATTTGTGCACGATTTCAAATATTAATTTTTTTGTACCTCACTTACTTCACACTCTGTTCACTTTTGTGTCTGACACATATCACAGAGAGACAACTAAACCGTTTTTTAACTCCCTTTACGTAATTTGTCCACTATATAAAAAATTCATTTTTTTGTATCTCACACTCTGTTCACTTTTACACAATGTTGTCTGACACATAACACTTACAGACTCGTAAACCATTTTTTAGCTCTCTTTACGTGATTTGTGCACGTTTGCAAATATTAATTTTTTTGTACCTCACTTACTTCACACTCTGTTCACTTTTGTGTGTGACACATATCACTGAGATACTACTAAACCATTTTTTAACTCTCTTTACGTGATTTGTCCACGATTTCAAAAAATCATTTTTTTGTATCTCACACTCTGTTCACTTTTACACAATGTTGTCTGACACCTAACACTTACAGACTCGTAAACCATTTTTTAGCTCTCTTTACGTGATTTGTGCACGATTAGAGAGACTACTAAACCGTTTTTTAACTCTCTTTACGTGATTTGTCCACTATATAAAAGAATCATTTTTTTGTATCTCACACTCTGTTCACTTTTACACAATGTTGTCTGACACATAACACTTACAGACTCGTAAACCATTTTTTAGCTCTCTTTACGTGATTTATGCACGATTTCAAATATTAATTTTTTTGTACCTCAATTACTTCACACTCTGTTCACTTTTGTGTCTGAAACATATCACTGAGAGACTACTAAACCGTTTTTTAACTCTCTTTACGTGATTTGTCCACTATATAAAAAGTTCATTTTTTTGTATCTCACACTCTGTTCACTTTTACACAATGTTGTCTGACACATAACACTTACAGACTCGTAAACCATTTTTTAGCTCTCTTTACGTGATTTGTGCACGTTTGCAAATATTAATTTTTTTGTACCTCACTTACTTCACACTCTGTTCACTTTTGTGTGTGACACATATCACTGAGATACTACTAAACCATTTTTTAACTCTCTTTACGTGATTTGTCCACGATTTCAAAAAATCATTTTTTTGTATCTCACACTCTGTTCACTTTTACACAATGTTGTCTGACACCTAACACTTACAGACTCGTAAACCATTTTTTAGCTCTCTTTACGTGATTTGTGCACGATTTCAAATATTAATTTTTTTGTACCACTCTTACTTCACACTCTGTTCACTTTTGTGTCTGACACATTTCACTGAGAGACTACTAAACCGTTTTTTAACTCTCTTTACGTGATTTGTCCACTATATAAAAAATTCATTTTTTTGTATCTCACACTCTGTTCACTTTTACACAATGTTATCTGACACATAACACTTACATTCTCGTAAACCATTTTTTAGCTCTCTTTACGTGATTTGTGCACGATTTCAAATGTTATTTTTTTTGTATCTCACTTTACGTAATTTGTGCACGATTTCAAATATTAATTTTTTTGTACCTCACTTACTTCACACTCTGTTCACTTTTGTGTCTGACTCATATCACTGAGATACTACTAAACCATTTTTTAACTCTCTTTACGTGATTTGTCCACGATTTCAAAAAATCATTTTTTTGTATCTCACACTCTGTTCACTTTTACACAATGTTGTCTGACACATAACACTTACAGACTCGTAAACCATTTTTTAGCTCTCTTTACGTGATTTGTGCACGATTTCAAATATTAATTTTTTTGTACCTCAATTACCTCACACTCTGTTCACTTTTGTGTCTGAAACATATCACTGAGAGACTACTAAACCGTTTTTTAACTCTCTTTACGTGATTTGTCCACTATATAAAAAGTTCATTTTTTTGTATCTCACACTCTGTTCACTTTTACACAATGTTGTCTGACACATAACACTTACAGACTCGTAAACCATTTTTTAGCCCTCTTTACGTGATTTGTGCATGATTTCAAATATTAATTTTTTTGTACCTCACTTTACGTGATTTGTGCACGATTTCAAATATTAATTTTTTTGTACCTCACTTACTTCACACTCTGTTCACTTTTGTGTGTGACACATTTCACTAAGAGACTACTAAACCATTTTTTAACTCTCTTTACGTGATTTGTCCACTATATAAAAAAATCATTTTTTTGTATCTCACACTCTGTTCACTTTTACACAATGTTGTCTGACACATAACACTTACAGACTCGTAAACCATTTTTTAGCTCTCTTTACGTGATTTGTGCACGTTTGCAAATATTATTTTTTTTGTACCTCACTTACTTCACACTCTGTTCACTTTTGTGTGTGACACATATCACTGAGATACTACTAAACCATTTTTTAACTCTCTTTACGTGATTTGTCCACGATTTCAAAAAATCATTTTTTTGTATCTCACACTCTGTTCACTTTTACACAATGTTGTCTGACACCTAACACTTACAGACTCGTAAACCATTTTTTAGCTCTCTTTACGTGATTTGTGCACGATTTCAAATATTAATTTTTTTGTACCACTCTTACTTCACACTCTGTTCACTTTTGTGTCTGACACATTTCACTGAGAGACTACTAAACCGTTTTTTAACTCTCTTTACGTGATTTGTCCACTATATAAAAGAATCATTTTTTTGTATCTCACACTCTGTTCACTTTTACACAATGTTGTCTGACACATAACACTTACAGACTCGTAAACCATTTTTTAGCTCTCTTTACGTGATTTATGCACGATTTCAAATATTAATTTTTTTGTACCTCAATTACTTCACACTCTGTTCACTTTTGTGTCTGAAACATATCACTGAGAGACTACTAAACCGTTTTTTAACTCTCTTTACGTGATTTGTCCACTATATAAAAAGTTCATTTTTTTGTATCTCACACTCTGTTCACTTTTACACAATGTTGTCTGACACATAACACTTACAGACTCGTAAACCATTTTTTAGCTCTCTTTACGTGATTTGTGCACGATTTCAAATATTAATTTTTTTGTACCTCACTTACTTCACACTCTGTTCACTTTTGTGTCTGACACATATCACTGAGAGACTACTAAACCGTTTTTTAACTCTCTTTACGTGATTTGTCCACTATATAAAAAGTTCATTTTTTTGTATCTCACACTCTGTTCACTTTTACACAATGTTGTCTGACACATAACACTTACAGACTCGTAAACCATTTTTTAGCTCTCTTTACGTGATTTGTGCATGATTTCAAATATTAATTTTTTTGTACCTCACTTTACGTGATTTGTGCACGATTTCAAATATTAATTTTTTTGTACCTCACTTACTTCACACTCTGTTCACTTTTGTGTGTGACACATTTCACTAAGAGACTACTAAACCATTTTTTAACTCTCTTTACGTGATTTGTCCACTATATAAAAAAATCATTTTTTTGTATCTCACACTCTGTTCACTTTTACACAATGTTGTCTGACACATAACACTTACAGACTTGTAAACCATTTTTTAGCTCTCTTTACGTGATTTGTGCACGATTTCAAATATTAATTTTTTTGTACCTCACTTACTTCACACTCTGTTCACTTTTGTGTGTGACACATTTCACTAAGAGACTACTAAACCATTTTTTAACTCTCTTTACGTGATTTGTCCACTATATAAAAAAATCATTTTTTTGTATCTCACACTCTGTTCACTTTTACACAATGTTGTCTGACACATAACACTTACAGACTCGTAAACCATTTTTTAGCTCTCTTTACGTGATTTGTGCACGTTTGCAAATATTATTTTTTTTGTACCTCACTTACTTCACACTCTGTTCACTTTTGTGTGTGACACATATCACTGAGATACTACTAAACCATTTTTTAACTCTCTTTACGTGATTTGTCCACGATTTCAAAAAATCATTTTTTTGTATCTCACACTCTGTTCACTTTTACACAATGTTGTCTGACACCTAACACTTACAGACTCGTAAACCATTTTTTAGCTCTCTTTACGTGATTTGTGCACGATTTCAAATATTAATTTTTTTGTACCACTCTTACTTCACACTCTGTTCACTTTTGTGTCTGACACATTTCACTGAGAGACTACTAAACCGTTTTTTAACTCTCTTTACGTGATTTGTCCACTATATAAAAGAATCATTTTTTTGTATCTCACACTCTGTTCACTTTTACACAATGTTGTCTGACACATAACACTTACAGACTCGTAAACCATTTTTTAGCTCTCTTTACGTGATTTATGCACGATTTCAAATATTAATTTTTTTGTACCTCAATTACTTCACACTCTGTTCACTTTTGTGTCTGAAACATATCACTGAGAGACTACTAAACCGTTTTTTAACTCTCTTTACGTGATTTGTCCACTATATAAAAAGTTCATTTTTTTGTATCTCACACTCTGTTCACTTTTACACAATGTTGTCTGACACATAACACTTACAGACTCGTAAACCATTTTTTAGCTCTCTTTACGTGATTTGTGCACGATTTCAAATATTAATTTTTTTGTACCTCACTTACTTCACACTCTGTTCACTTTTGTGTCTGACACATATCACTGAGAGACTACTAAACCGTTTTTTAACTCTCTTTACGTGATTTGTCCACTATATAAAAAGTTCATTTTTTTGTATCTCACACTCTGTTCACTTTTACACAATGTTGTCTGACACATAACACTTACAGACTCGTAAACCATTTTTTAGCTCTCTTTACGTGATTTGTGCATGATTTCAAATATTAATTTTTTTGTACCTCACTTTACGTGATTTGTGCACGATTTCAAATATTAATTTTTTTGTACCTCACTTACTTCACACTCTGTTCACTTTTGTGTGTGACACATTTCACTAAGAGACTACTAAACCATTTTTTAACTCTCTTTACGTGATTTGTCCACTATATAAAAAAATCATTTTTTTGTATCTCACACTCTGTTCACTTTTACACAATGTTGTCTGACACATAACACTTACAGACTCGTAAACCATTTTTTGGCTCTCTTTACGTGATTTGTGCACGATTTCAAATATTAATTTTTTTGTACCACACTTACTTCACACTCTGTTCACTTTTGTGTCTGACACATTTCACTGAGAGACTACTAAACCGTTGTTTAACTCTCTTTACGTGATTTGTCCACTATATAAAAAATTCATTTTTTTGTATCTCACACTCAGTTCACTTTTACACAATGTTGTCTGACACATAACACTTACAGACTTGTAAACCATTTTTTAGCTCTCTTTACGTGATTTGTGCACGATTTCAAATATTAATTTTTTTGTACCTCACTTACTTCACACTCTGTTCACTTTTGTGTGTGACACATTTCACTAAGAGACTACTAAACCATTTTTTAACTCTCTTTACGTGATTTGTCCACTATATAAAAAAATCATTTTTTTGTATCTCACACTCTGTTCACTTTTACACAATGTTGTCTGACACATAACACTTACAGACTCGTAAACCATTTTTTAGCTCTCTTTACGTGATTTGTGCACGTTTGCAAATATTAATTTTTTTGTACCTCACTTACTTCACACTCTGTTCACTTTTGTGTGTGACACATATCACTGAGATACTACTAAACCATTTTTTAACTCTTTTTACGTGATTTGTCCACGATTTCAAAAAATAATTTTTTTGTATCTCACACTCTGTTCACTTTTACACAATGTTGTCTGACACTTAACACTTACAGACTCGTAAACCATTTTTTAGCTCTCTTTACGTGATTTGTGCACGATTTCAAATATTAATTTTTTTGTACCTCACTTACTTCACACTCTGTTCACTTTTGTGTGTGACACATTTCACTAAGAGACTACTAAACCATTTTTTAACTCTCTTTACGTGATTTGTCCACTATATAAAAAAATCATTTTTTTGTATCTCACACTCTGTTCACTTTTACACAATGTTGTCTGACACATAACACTTACAGACTCGTAAACCATTTTTTAGCTCTCTTTACGTGATTTGTGCACGATTTCAAATATTAATTTTTTTGTACCTCACTTACTTCACACTCTGTTCACTTTTGTGTCTGACACATATCACTGAGATACTACTAAACCATTTTTTAACTCTCTTTACATGATTTGTCCACGATTTCAAAATATCATTTTTTTGTATCTCACACTCTGTTCACTTTTACACAATGTAGTCTGACACATAACACTTACAGACTCGTAAACCATTTTTTAGCTCTCTTTACGTGATTTGTGCACGATTTCAAATATTAATTTTTTTGTACCTCACTTACTTCACACTCTGTTCACTTTTGTGTCTGACACATATCACTGAGAGACTACTAAACCGTTTTTTAACTCTCTTTACGTGATTTGTCCACTATATAAAAAATTCATTTTTTTGTATCTCACACTCAGTTCACTTTTACACAATGTTGTCTGACACATAACACTTACAGACTCGTAAACCATTTTTTAGCTCTCTTTACGTGATTTGTGCACGATTTCAAATATTAATTTTTTTGTACCTCACTTACTTCACACTCTGTTCACTTTTGTGTCTGACACATATCACTGAGATACTACTAAACCATTTTTTAACTCTCTTTACATGATTTGTCCACGATTTCAAAATATCATTTTTTTGTATCTCACACTCTGTTCACTTTTACACAATGTAGTCTGACACATAACACTTACAGACTCGTAAACCATTTTTTAGCTCTCTTTACGTGATTTGTGCACGATTTCAAATATTAATTTTTTTGTACCACACTTACTTCACACTCTGTTCACTTTTGTGTCTGACACATTTCACTGAGAGACTACTAAACCGTTTTTTAACTCTCTTTACGTGATTTGTCCACTATAGAAAAAATTCATTTTTTTGTATCTCACACTCAGTTCACTTTTACACAATGTTGTCTGACACATAACACTTACAGACTCGTAAACCATTTTTTAGCTCTCTTTACGTGATTTGTGCACGATTTCAAATATTAATTTTTTTGTATCTCACTTTACGTGATTTGTGCACGATTTCAAATATTAATTTTTTTGTACCTCACTTACTTCACACTCTGTTCACTTTTGTGTCTGACACATATCACTGAGAGACAACTAAACCGTTTTTTAACTCTCTTTACGTGATTTGTCCACTATATAAAAAATTCATTTTTTTGTATCTCACACTCTGTTCACTTTTACACAATGTTGTTTGACATATAACACTTACAGACTCGTTAACCATTTTTTAGCTCTCTTTACGTGATTTGTGCACGATTTCAAATATTAATTTTTTTGTACCTCACTTACTTCACACTCTGTTCACTTTTGTGTCTGACACATATCACTGAGAGACTACTAAACCGTTTTTTAACTCTCTTTACGTGATTTGTCCACTATATAAAAAAATCATTTTTTTGTATCTCACACTCTGTTCACTTTTACACAATGTTGTCTGACACATAACACTTACAGACTCGTAAACCATTTTTTAGCTCTCTACGTGATTTGTGCACGATTTCAAATATTAATTTTTTTGTACCTCACTTACTTCACACTCTGTTCACTTTTGTGTCTGACACATATCACAGAGAGACAACTAAACCGTTTTTTAACTCCCTTTACGTGATTTGTCCACTATATAAAAAATTCATTTTTTTGTATCTCACACTCTGTTCACTTTTACACAATGTTGTCTGACACATAACACTTACAGACTCGTAAACCATTTTTTAGCTCTCTTTACGTGATTTGTGCACGTTTGCAAATATTAATTTTTTTGTACCTCACTTACTTCACACTCTGTTCACTTTTGTGTGTGACACATATCACTGAGATACTACTAAACCATTTTTTAACTCTCTTTACGTGATTTGTCCACGATTTCAAAAAATCATTTTTTTGTATCTCACACTCTGTTCACTTTTACACAATGTTGTCTGACACCTAACACTTACAGACTCGTAAACCATTTTTTAGCTCTCTTTACGTGATTTGTGCACGATTTCAAATATTAATTTTTTTGTACCACTCTTACTTCACACTCTGTTCACTTTTGTGTCTGACACATTTCACTGAGAGACTACTAAACCGTTTTTTAACTCTCTTTACGTGATTTGTCCACTATATAAAAAATTCATTTTTTTGTATCTCACACTCTGTTCACTTTTACACAATGTTATCTGACACATAACACTTACATTCTCGTAAACCATTTTTTAGCTCTCTTTACGTGATTTGTGCACGATTTCAAATGTTATTTTTTTTGTATCTCACTTTACGTGATTTGTGCACGATTTCAAATATTAATTTTTTTGTACCTCACTTACTTCACACTCTGTTCACTTTTGTGTCTGACTCATATCACTGAGATACTACTAAACCATTTTTTAACTCTCTTTACGTGATTTGTCCACGATTTCAAAAAATCATTTTTTTGTATCTCACACTCTGTTCACTTTTACACAATGTTGTCTGACACATAACACTTACAGACTCGTAAACCATTTTTTAGCTCTCTTTACGTGATTTGTGCACGATTTCAAATATTAATTTTTTTGTACCTCAATTACCTCACACTCTGTTCACTTTTGTGTCTGAAACATATCACTGAGAGACTACTAAACCGTTTTTTAACTCTCTTTACGTGATTTGTCCACTATATAAAAAGTTCATTTTTTTGTATCTCACACTCTGTTCACTTTTACACAATGTTGTCTGACACATAACACTTACAGACTCGTAAACCATTTTTTAGCCCTCTTTACGTGATTTGTGCATGATTTCAAATATTAATTTTTTTGTACCTCACTTTACGTGATTTGTGCACGATTTCAAATATTAATTTTTTTGTACCTCACTTACTTCACACTCTGTTCACTTTTGTGTGTGACACATTTCACTAAGAGACTACTAAACCATTTTTTAACTCTCTTTACGTGATTTGTCCACTATATAAAAAAATCATTTTTTTGTATCTCACACTCTGTTCACTTTTACACAATGTTGTCTGACACATAACACTTACAGACTCGTAAACCATTTTTTAGCTCTCTTTACGTGATTTGTGCACGTTTGCAAATATTATTTTTTTTGTACCTCACTTACTTCACACTCTGTTCACTTTTGTGTGTGACACATATCACTGAGATACTACTAAACCATTTTTTAACTCTCTTTACGTGATTTGTCCACGATTTCAAAAAATCATTTTTTTGTATCTCACACTCTGTTCACTTTTACACAATGTTGTCTGACACCTAACACTTACAGACTCGTAAACCATTTTTTAGCTCTCTTTACGTGATTTGTGCACGATTTCAAATATTATTTTTTTTTACCACTCTTACTTCACACTCTGTTCACTTTTGTGTCTGACACATTTCACTGAGAGACTACTAAACCGTTTTTTAACTCTCTTTACGTGATTTGTCCACTATATAAAAGAATCATTTTTTTGTATCTCACACTCTGTTCACTTTTACACAATGTTGTCTGACACATAACACTTACAGACTCGTAAACCATTTTTTAGCTCTCTTTACGTGATTTATGCACGATTTCAAATATTAATTTTTTTGTACCTCAATTACTTCACACTCTGTTCACTTTTGTGTCTGAAACATATCACTGAGAGACTACTAAACCGTTTTTTAACTCTCTTTACGTGATTTGTCCACTATATAAAAAGTTCATTTTTTTGTATCTCACACTCTGTTCACTTTTACACAATGTTGTCTGACACATAACACTTACAGACTCGTAAACCATTTTTTAGCTCTCTTTACGTGATTTGTGCACGATTTCAAATATTAATTTTTTTGTACCTCACTTACTTCACACTCTGTTCACTTTTGTGTCTGACACATATCACTGAGAGACTACTAAACCGTTTTTTAACTCTCTTTACGTGATTTGTCCACTATATAAAAAGTTCATTTTTTTGTATCTCACACTCTGTTCACTTTTACACAATGTTGTCTGACACATAACACTTACAGACTCGTGTACCATTTTTTAGCTCTCTTTACGTGATTTGTGCATGATTTCAAATATTAATTTTTTTGTACCTCACTTTACGTGATTTGTGCACGATTTCAAATATTAATTTTTTTGTACCTCACTTACTTCACACTCTGTTCACTTTTGTGTGTGACACATTTCACTAAGAGACTACTAAACCATTTTTTAACTCTCTTTACGTGATTTGTCCACTATATAAAAAAATCATTTTTTTGTATCTCACACTCTGTTCACTTTTACACAATGTTGTCTGACACATAACACTTACAGACTCGTAAACCATTTTTTAGCTCTCTTTACGTGATTTGTGCACGTTTGCAAATATTAATTTTTTTGTACCTCACTTACTTCACACTCTGTTCACTTTTGTGTGTGACACATATCACTGAGATACTACTAAACCATTTTTTAACTCTTTTTACGTGATTTGTCCATGATTTCAAAAAATAATTTTTTTGTATCTCACACTCTGTTCACTTTTATACAATTTTGTCTGACACTTAACACTTACAGACTCGTAAACCATTTTTTAGCTCTCTTTACGTGATTTGTGCACGATTTCAAATATTAATTTTTTTGTACCTCACTTACTTCACACTCTGTTCACTTTTGTGTCTGACACATATCACTGAGAGACTACTAAACCGTTTTTTAACTCTCTTTACGTGATTTGTCCACTATATAAAAAATTCATTTTTTTGTATCTCACACTCAGTTCACTTTTACACAATGTTGTCTGACACATAACACTTACAGACTCGTAAACCATTTTTTAGCTCTCTTTACGTGATTTGTGCACGATTTCAAATATTAATTTTTTTGTACCTCACTTACTTCACACTCTGTTCACTTTTGTGTCTGACACATATCACTGAGATACTACTAAACCATTTTTTAACTCTCTTTACATGATTTGTCCACGATTTCAAAATATCATTTTTTTGTATCTCACACTCTGTTCACTTTTACACAATGTAGTCTGACACATAACACTTACAGACTCGTAAACCATTTTTTAGCTCTCTTTACGTGATTTGTGCACGATTTCAAATATTAATTTTTTTGTACCACACTTACTTCACACTCTGTTCACTTTTGTGTCTGACACATTTCACTGAGAGACTACTAAACCGTTTTTTAACTCTCTTTACGTGATTTGTCCACTATAGAAAAAATTCATTTTTTTGTATCTCACACTCAGTTCACTTTTACACAATGTTGTCTGACACATAACACTTACAGACTCGTAAACCATTTTTTAGCTCTCTTTACGTGATTTGTGCACGATTTCAAATATTAATTTTTTTGTATCTCACTTTACGTGATTTGTGCACGATTTCAAATATTAATTTTTTTGTACCTCACTTACTTCACACTCTGTTCACTTTTGTGTCTGACACATATCACTGAGAGACAACTAAACCGTTTTTTAACTCTCTTTACGTGATTTGTCCACTATATAAAAAATTCATTTTTTTGTATCTCACACTCTGTTCACTTTTACACAATGTTGTTTGACATATAACACTTACAGACTCGTTAACCATTTTTTAGCTCTCTTTACGTGATTTGTGCACGATTTCAAATATTAATTTTTTTGTACCTCACTTACTTCACACTCTGTTCACTTTTGTGTCTGACACATATCACTGAGAGACTACTAAACCGTTTTTTAACTCTCTTTACGTGATTTGTCCACTATATAAAAAAATCATTTTTTTGTATCTCACACTCTGTTCACTTTTACACAATGTTGTCTGACACATAACACTTACAGACTCGTAAACCATTTTTTAGCTCTCTACGTGATTTGTGCACGATTTCAAATATTAATTTTTTTGTACCTCACTTACTTCACACTCTGTTCACTTTTGTGTCTGACACATATCACAGAGAGACAACTAAACCGTTTTTTAACTCCCTTTACGTGATTTGTCCACTATATAAAAAATTCATTTTTTTGTATCTCACACTCTGTTCACTTTTACACAATGTTGTCTGACACATAACACTTACAGACTCGTAAACCATTTTTTAGCTCTCTTTACGTGATTTGTGCACGTTTGCAAATATTAATTTTTTTGTACCTCACTTACTTCACACTCTGTTCACTTTTGTGTGTGACACATATCACTGAGATACTACTAAACCATTTTTTAACTCTCTTTACGTGATTTGTCCACGATTTCAAAAAATCATTTTTTTGTATCTCACACTCTGTTCACTTTTACACAATGTTGTCTGACACCTAACACTTACAGACTCGTAAACCATTTTTTAGCTCTCTTTACGTGATTTGTGCACGATTTCAAATATTAATTTTTTTGTACCACTCTTACTTCACACTCTGTTCACTTTTGTGTCTGACACATTTCACTGAGAGACTACTAAACCGTTTTTTAACTCTCTTTACGTGATTTGTCCACTATATAAAAAATTCATTTTTTTGTATCTCACACTCTGTTCACTTTTACACAATGTTATCTGACACATAACACTTACATTCTCGTAAACCATTTTTTAGCTCTCTTTACGTGATTTGTGCACGATTTCAAATGTTATTTTTTTTGTATCTCACTTTACGTGATTTGTGCACGATTTCAAATATTAATTTTTTTGTACCTCACTTACTTCACACTCTGTTCACTTTTGTGTCTGACTCATATCACTGAGATACTACTAAACCATTTTTTAACTCTCTTTACGTGATTTGTCCACGATTTCAAAAAATCATTTTTTTGTATCTCACACTCTGTTCACTTTTACACAATGTTGTCTGACACATAACACTTACAGACTCGTAAACCATTTTTTAGCTCTCTTTACGTGATTTGTGCACGATTTCAAATATTAATTTTTTTGTACCTCAATTACCTCACACTCTGTTCACTTTTGTGTCTGAAACATATCACTGAGAGACTACTAAACCGTTTTTTAACTCTCTTTACGTGATTTGTCCACTATATAAAAAGTTCATTTTTTTGTATCTCACACTCTGTTCACTTTTACACAATGTTGTCTGACACATAACACTTACAGACTCGTAAACCATTTTTTAGCCCTCTTTACGTGATTTGTGCATGATTTCAAATATTAATTTTTTTGTACCTCACTTTACGTGATTTGTGCACGATTTCAAATATTAATTTTTTTGTACCTCACTTACTTCACACTCTGTTCACTTTTGTGTGTGACACATTTCACTAAGAGACTACTAAACCATTTTTTAACTCTCTTTACGTGATTTGTCCACTATATAAAAAAATCATTTTTTTGTATCTCACACTCTGTTCACTTTTACACAATGTTGTCTGACACATAACACTTACAGACTCGTAAACCATTTTTTAGCTCTCTTTACGTGATTTGTGCACGTTTGCAAATATTATTTTTTTTGTACCTCACTTACTTCACACTCTGTTCACTTTTGTGTGTGACACATATCACTGAGATACTACTAAACCATTTTTTAACTCTCTTTACGTGATTTGTCCACGATTTCAAAAAATCATTTTTTTGTATCTCACACTCTGTTCACTTTTACACAATGTTGTCTGACACCTAACACTTACAGACTCGTAAACCATTTTTTAGCTCTCTTTACGTGATTTGTGCACGATTTCAAATATTAATTTTTTTGTACCACTCTTACTTCACACTCTGTTCACTTTTGTGTCTGACACATTTCACTGAGAGACTACTAAACCGTTTTTTAACTCTCTTTACGTGATTTGTCCACTATATAAAAGAATCATTTTTTTGTATCTCACACTCTGTTCACTTTTACACAATGTTGTCTGACACATAACACTTACAGACTCGTAAACCATTTTTTAGCTCTCTTTACGTGATTTATGCACGATTTCAAATATTAATTTTTTTGTACCTCAATTACTTCACACTCTGTTCACTTTTGTGTCTGAAACATATCACTGAGAGACTACTAAACCGTTTTTTAACTCTCTTTACGTGATTTGTCCACTATATAAAAAGTTCATTTTTTTGTATCTCACACTCTGTTCACTTTTACACAATGTTGTCTGACACATAACACTTACAGACTCGTAAACCATTTTTTAGCTCTCTTTACGTGATTTGTGCACGATTTCAAATATTAATTTTTTTGTACCTCACTTACTTCACACTCTGTTCACTTTTGTGTCTGACACATATCACTGAGAGACTACTAAACCGTTTTTTAACTCTCTTTACGTGATTTGTCCACTATATAAAAAGTTCATTTTTTTGTATCTCACACTCTGTTCACTTTTACACAATGTTGTCTGACACATAACACTTACAGACTCGTGTACCATTTTTTAGCTCTCTTTACGTGATTTGTGCATGATTTCAAATATTAATTTTTTTGTACCTCACTTTACGTGATTTGTGCACGATTTCAAATATTAATTTTTTTGTACCTCACTTACTTCACACTCTGTTCACTTTTGTGTGTGACACATTTCACTAAGAGACTACTAAACCATTTTTTAACTCTCTTTACGTGATTTGTCCACTATATAAAAAAATCATTTTTTTGTATCTCACACTCTGTTCACTTTTACACAATGTTGTCTGACACATAACACTTACAGACTCGTAAACCATTTTTTGGCTCTCTTTACGTGATTTGTGCACGATTTCAAATATTAATTTTTTTGTACCACACTTACTTCACACTCTGTTCACTTTTGTGTCTGACACATTTCACTGAGAGACTACTAAACCGTTGTTTAACTCTCTTTACGTGATTTGTCCACTATATAAAAAATTCATTTTTTTGTATCTCACACTCAGTTCACTTTTACACAATGTTGTCTGACACATAACACTTACAGACTTGTAAACCATTTTTTAGCTCTCTTTACGTGATTTGTGCACGATTTCAAATATTAATTTTTTTGTACCTCACTTACTTCACACTCTGTTCACTTTTGTGTGTGACACATTTCACTAAGAGACTACTAAACCATTTTTTAACTCTCTTTACGTGATTTGTCCACTATATAAAACAATCATTTTTTTGTATCTCACACTCTGTTCACTTTTACACAATGTTGTCTGACACATAACACTTACAGACTCGTAAACCATTTTTTAGCTCTCTTTACGTGATTTGTGCACGTTTGCAAATATTAATTTTTTTGTACCTCACTTACTTCACACTCTGTTCAATTTTGTGTGTGACACATATCACTGAGATACTACTAAACCATTTTTTAACTCTTTTTACGTGATTTGTCCACGATTTCAAAAAATAATTTTTTTGTATCTCACACTCTGTTCACTTTTACACAATGTTGTCTGACACTTAACACTTACAGACTCGTAAACCATTTTTTAGCTCTCTTTACGTGATTTGTGCACGATTTCAAATATTAATTTTTTTGTACCTCACTTACTTCACACTCTGTTCACTTTTGTGTGTGACACATTTCACTAAGAGACTACTAAACCATTTTTTAACTCTCTTTACGTGATTTGTCCACTATATAAAAAATTCATTTTTTTGTATCTCACACTCTGTTCACTTTTACACAATGTTGTCTGACACATAACACTTACAGACTCGTAAACCATTTTTTAGCTCTCTTTACGTGATTTGTGCACGATTTCAAATATTAATTTTTTTGTACCTCACTTACTTCACACTCTGTTCACTTTTGTGTCTGACACATATCACTGAGATACTACTAAACCATTTTTTAACTCTCTTTACATGATTTGTCCACGATTTCAAAATATCATTTTTTTGTATCTCACACTCTGTTCACTTTTACACAATGTAGTCTGACACATAACACTTACAGACTCGTAAACCATTTTTTAGCTCTCTTTACGTGATTTGTGCACGATTTCAAATATTAATTTTTTTGTACCTCACTTACTTCACACTCTGTTCACTTTTGTGTCTGACACATATCACTGAGAGACTACTAAACCGTTTTTTAACTCTCTTTACGTGATTTGTCCACTATATAAAAAATTCATTTTTTTGTATCTCACACTCAGTTCACTTTTACACAATGTTGTCTGACACATAACACTTACAGACTCGTAAACCATTTTTTAGCTCTCTTTACGTGATTTGTGCACGATTTCAAATATTAATTTTTTTGTATCTCACTTTACGTGATTTGTGCACGATTTCAAATATTAATTTTTTTGTACCTCACTTACTTCACACTCTGTTCACTTTTGTGTCTGACACATATCACTGAGAGACAACTAAACCGTTTTTTAACTCTCTTTACGTGATTTGTCCACTATATAAAAAAATCATTTTTTTGTATCTCACACTCTGTTCACTTTTACACAATGTTGTCTGACACATAACACTTACAGACTCGTTAACCATTTTTTAGCTCTCTTTACGTGATTTGTGCACGATTTCAAATATTAATTTTTTTGTACCTCACTTACTTCACACTCTGTTCACTTTTGTGTGTGACACATTTCACTAAGAGACTACTAAACCATTTTTTAACTCTCTTTACGTGATTTGTCCACTATATAAAAGAATCATTTTTTTGTATCTCACACTCTGTTCACTTTTACACAATGTTGTCTGACACATAACACTTACAGACTCGTAAACCATTTTTTAGCTCTCTTTACGTGATTTGTGCACGTTTGCAAATATTAATTTTTTTGTACCTCACTTACTTCACACTCTGTTCACTTTTGTGTGTGACACATATCACTGAGATACTACTAAACCATTTTTTAACTCTCTTTACGTGATTTGTCCACTATATAAAAAAATCATTTTTTTGTATCTCACACTCTGTTCACTTTTACACAATGTTGTCTGACACATAACACTTACAGACTCGTAAACCATTTTTTAGCTCTCTTTACGTGATTTGTGCACGTTTGCAAATATTAATTTTTTTGTACCTCACTTACTTCACACTCTGTTCAATTTTGTGTGTGACACATATCACTGAGATACTACTAAACCATTTTTTAACTCTTTTTACGTGATTTGTCCACGATTTCAAAAAATAATTTTTTTGTATCTCACACTCTGTTCACTTTTACACAATGTTGTCTGACACTTAACACTTACAGACTCGTAAACCATTTTTTAGCTCTCTTTACGTGATTTGTGCACGATTTCAAATATTAATTTTTTTGTACCTCACTTACTTCACACTCTGTTCACTTTTGTGTGTGACACATTTCACTAAGAGACTACTAAACCATTTTTTAACTCTCTTTACGTGATTTGTCCACTATATAAAAAATTCATTTTTTTGTATCTCACACTCTGTTCACTTTTACACAATGTTGTCTGACACATAACACTTACAAACTCGTAAACCATTTTTTAGCTCTCTTTACGTGATTTGTGCACGATTTCAAATATTAATTTTTTTGTACCTCACTTACTTCACACTCTGTTCACTTTTGTGTCTGACACATATCACTGAGATACTACTAAACCATTTTTTAACTCTCTTTACATGATTTGTCCACGATTTCAAAATATCATTTTTTTGTATCTCACACTCTGTTCACTTTTACACAATGTAGTCTGACACATAACACTTACAGACTCGTAAACCATTTTTTAGCTCTCTTTACGTGATTTGTGCACGATTTCAAATATTAATTTTTTTGTACCTCACTTACTTCACACTCTGTTCACTTTTGTGTCTGACACATATCACTGAGAGACTACTAAACCGTTTTTTAACTCTCTTTACGTGATTTGTCCACTATATAAAAAATTCATTTTTTTGTATCTCACACTCAGTTCACTTTTACACAATGTTGTCTGACACATAACACTTACAGACTCGTAAACCATTTTTTAGCTCTCTTTACGTGATTTGTGCACGATTTCAAATATTAATTTTTTTGTATCTCACTTTACGTGATTTGTGCACGATTTCAAATATTAATTTTTTTGTACCTCACTTACTTCACACTCTGTTCACTTTTGTGTCTGACACATATCACTGAGAGACAACTAAACCGTTTTTTAACTCTCTTTACGTGATTTGTCCACTATATAAAAAATTCATTTTTTTGTATCTCACACTCTGTTCACTTTTACACAATGTTGTCTGACACATAACACTTACAGACTCGTTAACCATTTTTTAGCTCTCTTTACGTGATTTGTGCACGATTTCAAATATTAATTTTTTTGTACCTCACTTACTTCACACTCTGTTCACTTTTGTGTGTGACACATTTCACTAAGAGACTACTAAACCATTTTTTAACTCTCTTTACGTGATTTGTCCACTATATAAAAAAATCATTTTTTTGTATCTCACACTCTGTTCACTTTTACACAATGTTGTATGACACATAACACTTACAGACTCGTAAACCATTTTTTAGCTCTCTTTACGTGATTTGTGCACGATTTCAAATATTAATTTTTTTGTACCTCACTTACTTCACACTCTGTTCACTTTTGTGTCTGACACATATCACTGAGAGACTACTAAACCGTTTTTTAACTCTCTTTACGTGATTTGTCCACTATATAAAAAAATCATTTTTTTGTATCTCACACTCTGTTCACTTTTACACAATGTTGTCTGACACATAACACTTACAGACTCGTAAACCATTTTTTAGCTCTCTTTACGTGATTTGTGCACAATTTCAAATATTAATTTTTTTGTACCTCACTTTACGTGATTTGTGCACGATTTCAAATATTAATTTTTTTGTACTTCACTTACTTCACACTCTGTTCACTTTTGTGTGTGACACATTGCACTAAGAGACTACTAAACCATTTTTTAACTCTCTTTACGTGATTTGTCCACTATATAAAAAAATCATTTTTTTGTATCTCACACTCTGTTCACTTTTACACAATGTTGTCTGACACATAACACTTACAGACTCGTAAACCATTTTTTAGCTCTCTTTACGTGATTTGTGCACGATTTCAAATATTAATTTTTTTGTACCTCACTTACTTCACACTCTGTTCACTTTTGTGTCTGAAACATATCACTGAGAGACAACTAAACCGTTTTTTAACTCTCTTTACGTGATTTGTCCACTATATAAAAAATTCATTTTTTTGTATCTCACACTCTGTTCACTTTTACACAATGTTGTCTGACACATAACACTTACAGACTCGTAAACCATTTTTTAGCTCTCTTTACGTGATTTGTGCACGATTTCAAATATTAATTTTTTTGTACCTCACTTACTTCACACTCTGTTCACTTTTGTGTCTGACACATATCACTGAGATACTACTAAACCATTTTTTAACTCTCTTTACATGATTTGTCCACGATTTCAAAATATCATTTTTTTGTATCTCACACTCTGTTCACTTTTACACAATGTTGTCTGACACATAACACTTACAGACTCGTAAACCATTTTTTAGCTCTCTTTACGTGATTTGTGCACGATTTCAAATGTTAATTTTTTTGTATCTCACTTTACGTGATTTGTGCACGATTTCAAATATTAATTTTTTTGTACCTCACTTACTTCACACTCTGTTCACTTTTGTGTCTGACACATATCACTGAGAGACAACTAAACCGTTTTTTAAATCTCTTTACGTGATTTGTCCACCATATAAAAAATTCATTTTTTTGTATCTCACACTCTGTTCACTTTTACACAATGTTGTATGACACATAACACTTACAGACTCGTAACCATTTTTTAGCTCTCTTTACGTGATTTGTGCACGATTTCAAATATTAATTTTTTTGTACCTCACTTTACGTGATTTGTGCACGATTTCAAATATTAATTTTTTTGTACCTCACTTACTTCACACTCTGTTCACTTTTGTGTGTGACACATTTCACTAAGAGACTACTAAACCATTTTTTAACTCTCTTTACGTGATTTGTCCGCTATATAAAAAATTCATTTTTTTGTATCTCACACTCTGTTCACTTTTACACAATGTTGTCTGACACATAACACTTACAGACTCGTAAACCATTTTTTAGCTCTCTTTACGTGATTTGTGCACGATTTCAAATATTAATTTTTTTGTACCTCACTTACTTCACACTCTGTTCACTTTTGTGTCTGACACATATCACTGAGATACTACTAAACCATTTTTTAACTCTCTTTACGTGATTTGTCCACGATTTCAAAAAATCATTTATTTGTATCTCACACTCTGTTCACTTTTACACAAAGTTGTCTGACACATAACACTTACAGACTCGTAAACCATTTTTTAGCTCTCTTTACGTGATTTGTGCACGATTTCAAATATTAATTTTTTTGTATCTCACTTTACGTGATTTGTGCACGATTTCAAATATTAATTTTTTTGTACCTCACTTACTTCACACTGTTCACTTTTGTGTCTGACACATATCACTGAGAGACAACTAAACCGTTTTTTAACTCTCTTTACGTGATTTGTCCACTATATAAAAAATTCATTTTTTTGTATCTCACACTCTGTTCACTTTTACACAATGTTGTCTGACACATAACACTTACAGACTCGTTAACCATTTTTTAGCTCTCTTTACGTGATTTGTGCACGATTTCAAATATTAATTTTTTTGTACCTCACTTACTTCACACTCTGTTCACTTTTGTGTGTGACACATTTCACTAAGAGACTACTAAACCATTTTTTAACTCTCTTTACGTGATTTGTCCACTATATAAAAAAATCATTTTTTTGTATCTCACACTCTGTTCACTTTTACACAATGTTGTCTGACACATAACACTTACAGACTCGTAAACCATTTTTTAGCTCTCTTTACGTGATTTGTGCACGTTTGCAAATATTAATTTTTTTGTATCTCACTTACTTCACACTCTGTTCACTTTTGTGTGTGACACATATCACTGAGATACTACTAAACCATTTTTAACTCTTTTTACGTGATTTGTCCACGATTTCAAAAAATATTTTTTTTGTATCTCACACTCTGTTCACTTTTACACAATGTTGTCTGACACTTAACACTTACAGACTCCTAAACCATTTTTTAGCTCTCTTTACGTGATTTGTGCACGATTTCAAATATTAATTTTTTTGTACCTCACTTACTTCACACTCTGTTCACTTTTGTGTCTGACACATATCACTGAGAGACAACTAAACCGTTTTTTAACTCTCTTTACGTGATTTGTCCACCATATAAAAAATTCATTTTTTTGTATCTCACACTCTGTTCACTTTTACACAATGTTGTATGACACATAACACTTACAGACTCGTAAACCATTTTTTAGCTCTCTTTACGTGATTTGTGCACGATTTCAAATATTAATTTTTTTGTACCTCACTTACTTCACACTCTGTTCACTTTTGTGTCTGACACATATCACTGAGAGACTACTAAACCGTTTTTTAACTCTCTTTACGTGATTTGTCCACTATATAAAAAATTCATTTTTTTGTATCTCACACTCTGTTCACTTTTACACAATATTGTCTGACACATAACACTTACAGACTCGTAAACCATTTTTTAGCTCTCTTTACGTGATTTGTGCACGATTTCAAATATTAATTTTTTTGTACCTCACTTTACGTGGTTTGTGCACGATTTCAAATATTAATTTTTTTGTACCTCACTTACTTCACACTCTGTTCACTTTTGTGTGTGACACATTTCACTAAGAGACTACTAAACCATTTTTTAACTCTCTTTACGTGATTTGTCCACTATATAAAAAAATCATTTTTTTGTATCTCACACTCTGTTCACTTTTACACAATGTTGTCTGACACATAACACTTACAGACTCGTAAACCATTTTTTAGCTCTCTTTACGAGATTTGTGCACGATTTCAAATATTAATTTTTTTGTACCTCACTTACTTCACACTCTGTTCACTTTTGTGTCTGAAACATATCACTGAGAGACAACTAAACCGTTTTTTAACTCTCTTTACGTGATTTGTCCACTATATAAAAAATTCATTTTTTTGTATCTCACACTCTGTTCACTTTTACACAATGTTGTCTGACACATAACACTTACAGACTCGTAAACCATTTTTTAGCTCTCTTTACGTGATTTGTACACGATTTCAAATATTAACTTTTTTGTACCACACTTACTTCACACTCTGTTCACTTTTGTGTCTGACACATTTCACTGAGAGACTACTAAACCGTTTTTTAACTCTCTTTACGTGATTTGTCCACTATATAAAAAATTCATTTTTTTGTATCTCACACTCTGTTCACTTTTACACAATGATGTCTGACACATAACACTTACAGACTCGTAAACCATTTTTTAGCTCTCTTTACGTGATTTGTGCACGATTTCAAATATTAACTTTTTTGTACCACACTTACTTCTCACTCTGTTCACTTTTGTGTCTGACACATATCACTGAGATACTACTAAACCATTTTTTAACTCTCTTTACGTGATTTGTCCACGATTTCAAAAAATCATTTATTTGTATCTCACACTCTGTTCACTTTTACACAAAGTTGTCTGACACATAATACTTACAGACTCGTAAACCATTTTTTAGCTCTCTTTACGTGATTTGTGCACGATTTCAAATATTAATTTTTTTGTATCTCACTTTACGTGATTTGTGCACGATTTCAAATATTAATTTTTTTGTACCTCACTTACTTCACACTGTTCACTTTTGTGTCTGACACATATCACTGAGAGACAACTAAACCGTTTTTTAACTCTCTTTACGTGATTTGTCCACTATATAAAAAATTCATTTTTTTGTATCTCACACTCTGTTCACTTTTACACAATGTTGTCTGACACATAACACTTACAGACTCGTTAACCATTTTTTAGCTCTCTTTACGTGATTTGTGCACGATTTCAAATATTAATTTTTTTGTACCTCACTTACTTCACACTCTGTTCACTTTTGTGTCTGACACATATCACTGAGATACTACTAAACCATTTTTTAATTCTCTTTACATGATTTGTCCACGATTTCAAAATATCATTTTTTTGTATCTCACACTCTGTTCACTTTTACACAATGTAGTCTGACACATAACACTTACAGACTCGTAAACCATTTTTTAGCTCTCTTTACGTGATTTGTGCACGATTTTAAATATTAACTTTTTTGTACCACACTTACTTCACACTCTGTTCACTTTTGTGTCTGACACATTTCACTGAGAGACTACTAAACCGTTTTTTAACTCTCTTTACGTGATTTGTCCACTATAGAAAAAATTCATTTTTTTGTATCTCACACTCAGTTCACTTTTACACAATGTTGTCTGACACATAACACTTACAGACTCGTAAACCATTTTTTAGCTCTCTTTACGTGATTTGTGCACGATTTCAAATATTAATTTTTTTGTATCTCACTTTACGTGATTTGTGCACGATTTCAAATATTAATTTTTTTGTACCTCACTTACTTCACACTCTGTTCACTTTTGTGTCTGACACATATCACTGAGAGACAACTAAACCGTTTTTTAACTCTCTTTACGTGATTTGTCCACTATATAAAAAATTCATTTTTTTGTATCTCACACTCTGTTCACTTTTACACAATGTTGTCTGACACATAACACTTACAGACTCGTTAACCATTTTTTAGCTCTCTTTACGTGATTTGTGCACGATTTCAAATATTAATTTTTTTGTACCTCACTTACTTCACACTCTGTTCACTTTTGTGTCTGACACATATCACTGAGAGACTACTAAACCGTTTTTTAACTCTCTTTACGTGATTTGTCCACTATATAAAAAAATCATTTTTTTGTAGCTCACACTCTGTTCACTTTTACACAATGTTGTCTGACACATAACACTTACAGACTCGTAAACCATTTTTTAGCTCTCTTTACGTGATTTGTGCACGATTTCAAATATTAATTTTTTTGTACCTCACTTACTTCACACTCTGTTCACTTTTGTGTCCGACTCATATCACTGAGATACTACTAAACCATTTTTTACTCTCTTTACGTGATTTGTCCACGATTTCAAAAAATCATTTTTTTGTATCTCACACTCTGTTCACTTTTACACAATGTAGTCTGACACATAACACTTACAGACTCGTAAACCATTTTTTAGCTCTCTTTACGTGATTTGTGCACGATTTCAAATATTAATTTTTTTGTACCTCACTTACTTCACACTCTGTTCATTTTTGTGTCTGACACATATCACTGAGAGACTACTAAACCGTTTTTTAACTCTCTTTATGTGATTTGTCCACTATATAAAAAATTCATTTTTTTGTAACTCACACTCTGTTCACTTTTACACAATGTTGTCTGACACATAACACTTACAGACTCGTAATCCATTTTTTAGCTATCTTTACGTGATTTGTGCACGATTTCAAATATTAATTTTTTTGTACCTCACTTACTTCACACTCTGTTCACTTTTGTGTGTGACACATTTCACTAAGAGACTACTAAACCATTTTTTAACTCTCTTTACGTGATTTGTCCACTATATAAAAGAATCATTTTTTTGTATCTCACACTCTGTTCACTTTTACACAATGTTATCTGACACCTAACACTTACAGACTCGTAAACCATTTTTTAGCTCTCTTTACGTGATTTGTGCACGATTTCAAATATTAATTTTTTTGTACCACTCTTACTTCACACTCTGTTCACTTTTGTGTGTGACACATTTCACTAAGAGACTACTAAACCATTTTTTAACTCTCTTTACGTGATTTGTCCACTATATAAAAGAATCATTTTTTTGTATCTCACACTCTGTTCACTTTTACACAATGTTATCTGACACCTAACACTTACAGACTCGTAAACCATTTTTTAGCTCTCTTTACGTGATTTGTGCACGATTTCAAATATTAATTTTTTTGTACCACTCTTACTTCACACTCTGTTCACTTTTGTGTCTGACACATTTCACTGAGAGACTACTAAACCGTTTTTTAACTCTCTTTACGTGATTTGTCCACTATACAAAAAATTCATTTTTTTGTATCTCACACTCTGTTCACTTTTACACAATGTTATCTGACACATAACACTTACAGACTCGTAAACCATTTTTTAGCTCTCTTTACGTGATTTGTGCACGATTTCAAATGTTAATTTTTTTGTATCTCACTTTACGTGATTTGTGCACGATTTCAAATATTAATTTTTTTGTACCTCACTTACTTCACACTCTGTTCACTTTTGTGTCTGAAACATATCACTGAGAGACAACTAAACCGTTTTTTAACTCTCTTTACGTGATTTGTCCACTATATAAAAAATTCATTTTTTTGTATCTCACACTCTGTTCACTTTTACACAATGTTGTCTGACACATAACACTTACAGACTCGTAAACCATTTTTTAGCTCTCTTTACGTGATTTGTACACGATTTCAAATATTAACTTTTTTGTACCACACTTACTTCACACTCTGTTCACTTTTGTGTCTGACACATTTCACTGAGAGACTACTAAACCGTTTTTTAACTCTCTTTACGTGATTTGTCCACTATATAAAAAATTCATTTTTTTGTATCTCACACTCTGTTCACTTTTACACAATGATGTCTGACACATAACACTTACAGACTCGTAAACCATTTTTTAGCTCTCTTTACGTGATTTGTGCACGATTTCAAATATTAACTTTTTTGTACCACACTTACTTCTCACTCTGTTCACTTTTGTGTCTGACACATATCACTGAGATACTACTAAACCATTTTTTAACTCTCTTTACGTGATTTGTCCACGATTTCAAAAAATCATTTATTTGTATCTCACACTCTGTTCACTTTTACACAAAGTTGTCTGACACATAATACTTACAGACTCGTAAACCATTTTTTAGCTCTCTTTACGTGATTTGTGCACGATTTCAAATATTAATTTTTTTGTATCTCACTTTACGTGATTTGTGCACGATTTCAAATATTAATTTTTTTGTACCTCACTTACTTCACACTGTTCACTTTTGTGTCTGACACATATCACTGAGAGACAACTAAACCGTTTTTTAACTCTCTTTACGTGATTTGTCCACTATATAAAAAATTCATTTTTTTGTATCTCACACTCTGTTCACTTTTACACAATGTTGTCTGACACATAACACTTACAGACTCGTTAACCATTTTTTAGCTCTCTTTACGTGATTTGTGCACGATTTCAAATATTAATTTTTTTGTACCTCACTTACTTCACACTCTGTTCACTTTTGTGTCTGACACATATCACTGAGATACTACTAAACCATTTTTTAATTCTCTTTACATGATTTGTCCACGATTTCAAAATATCATTTTTTTGTATCTCACACTCTGTTCACTTTTACACAATGTAGTCTGACACATAACACTTACAGACTCGTAAACCATTTTTTAGCTCTCTTTACGTGATTTGTGCACGATTTTAAATATTAACTTTTTTGTACCACACTTACTTCACACTCTGTTCACTTTTGTGTCTGACACATTTCACTGAGAGACTACTAAACCGTTTTTTAACTCTCTTTACGTGATTTGTCCACTATAGAAAAAATTCATTTTTTTGTATCTCACACTCAGTTCACTTTTACACAATGTTGTCTGACACATAACACTTACAGACTCGTAAACCATTTTTTAGCTCTCTTTACGTGATTTGTGCACGATTTCAAATATTAATTTTTTTGTATCTCACTTTACGTGATTTGTGCACGATTTCAAATATTAATTTTTTTGTACCTCACTTACTTCACACTCTGTTCACTTTTGTGTCTGACACATATCACTGAGAGACAACTAAACCGTTTTTTAACTCTCTTTACGTGATTTGTCCACTATATAAAAAATTCATTTTTTTGTATCTCACACTCTGTTCACTTTTACACAATGTTGTCTGACACATAACACTTACAGACTCGTTAACCATTTTTTAGCTCTCTTTACGTGATTTGTGCACGATTTCAAATATTAATTTTTTTGTACCTCACTTACTTCACACTCTGTTCACTTTTGTGTCTGACACATATCACTGAGAGACTACTAAACCGTTTTTTAACTCTCTTTACGTGATTTGTCCACTATATAAAAAAATCATTTTTTTGTAGCTCACACTCTGTTCACTTTTACACAATGTTGTCTGACACATAACACTTACAGACTCGTAAACCATTTTTTAGCTCTCTTTACGTGATTTGTGCACGATTTCAAATATTAATTTTTTTGTACCTCACTTACTTCACACTCTGTTCACTTTTGTGTCCGACTCATATCACTGAGATACTACTAAACCATTTTTTACTCTCTTTACGTGATTTGTCCACGATTTCAAAAAATCATTTTTTTGTATCTCACACTCTGTTCACTTTTACACAATGTAGTCTGACACATAACACTTACAGACTCGTAAACCATTTTTTAGCTCTCTTTACGTGATTTGTGCACGATTTCAAATATTAATTTTTTTGTACCTCACTTACTTCACACTCTGTTCATTTTTGTGTCTGACACATATCACTGAGAGACTACTAAACCGTTTTTTAACTCTCTTTATGTGATTTGTCCACTATATAAAAAATTCATTTTTTTGTAACTCACACTCTGTTCACTTTTACACAATGTTGTCTGACACATAACACTTACAGACTCGTAATCCATTTTTTAGCTATCTTTACGTGATTTGTGCACGATTTCAAATATTAATTTTTTTGTACCTCACTTACTTCACACTCTGTTCACTTTTGTGTGTGACACATTTCACTAAGAGACTACTAAACCATTTTTTAACTCTCTTTACGTGATTTGTCCACTATATAAAAGAATCATTTTTTTGTATCTCACACTCTGTTCACTTTTACACAATGTTATCTGACACCTAACACTTACAGACTCGTAAACCATTTTTTAGCTCTCTTTACGTGATTTGTGCACGATTTCAAATATTAATTTTTTTGTACCACTCTTACTTCACACTCTGTTCACTTTTGTGTGTGACACATTTCACTAAGAGACTACTAAACCATTTTTTAACTCTCTTTACGTGATTTGTCCACTATATAAAAGAATCATTTTTTTGTATCTCACACTCTGTTCACTTTTACACAATGTTATCTGACACCTAACACTTACAGACTCGTAAACCATTTTTTAGCTCTCTTTACGTGATTTGTGCACGATTTCAAATATTAATTTTTTTGTACCACTCTTACTTCACACTCTGTTCACTTTTGTGTCTGACACATTTCACTGAGAGACTACTAAACCGTTTTTTAACTCTCTTTACGTGATTTGTCCACTATACAAAAAATTCATTTTTTTGTATCTCACACTCTGTTCACTTTTACACAATGTTATCTGACACATAACACTTACAGACTCGTAAACCATTTTTTAGCTCTCTTTACGTGATTTGTGCACGATTTCAAATGTTAATTTTTTTGTATCTCACTTTACGTGATTTGTGCACGATTTCAAATATTAATTTTTTTGTACCTCACTTACTTCACACTCTGTTCACTTTTGTGTCTGACACATTTCACTGAGAGACTACTAAACCGTTTTTTAACTCTCTTTACGTGATTTGTCCACTATATAAAAAATTCATTTTTTTGTATCTCACACTCTGTTCACTTTTACACAATGTTGTCTGACACATAACACTTACAGACTCGTTAACCATTTTTTAGCTCTCTTTACGTGATTTGTGCACGATTTCAAATATTAATTTTTTTGTACCTCACTTACTTCACACTCTGTTCACTTTTGTGTCTGACATATATCACTGAGAGACTACTAAACCGTTTTTTAACTCTCTTTACGTGATTTGTCCACTATATAAAAAAATCATTTTTTTGTATCTCACACTCTGTTCACTTTTACACAATGTTGTCTGACACATAACACTTACAGACTCGTAAACCATTTTTTAGCTCTCTTTACGTGATTTGTGCACGATTTCAAATATTAATTTTTTTGTACCTCACTTACTTCACACTCTGTTCACTTTTGTGTCCGACTCATATCACTGAGACTACTAAACCATTTTTTAACTCTCTTTACGTGATTTGTCCACGATTTCAAAAAATCATTTTTTTGTATCTCACACTCTGTTCACTTTTACACAATGTAGTCTGACACATAACACTTACAGACTCGTAAACCATTTTTTAGCTCTCTTTACGTGATTTGTGCACGATTTCAAATATTAATTTTTTTGTACCTCACTTACTTCACACTCTGTTCATTTTTGTGTCTGACACATATCACTGAGAGACTACTAAACCGTTTTTTAACTCTCTTTATGTGATTTGTCCACTATATAAAAAATTCATTTTTTTGTAACTCACACTCTGTTCACTTTTACACAATGTTGTCTGACACATAACACTTACAGACTCGTAAACCATTTTTTAGCTATCTTTACGTGATTTGTGCACGATTTCAAATATTAATTTTTTTGTACCTCACTTACTTCACACTCTGTTCACTTTTGTGTGTGACACATTTCACTAAGAGACTACTAAACCATTTTTTAACTCTCTTTACGTGATTTGTCCACTATATAAAAGAATCATTTTTTTGTATCTCACACTCTGTTCACTTTTACACAATGTTATCTGACACCTAACACTTACAGACTCGTAAACCATTTTTTAGCTCTCTTTACGTGATTTGTGCACGATTTCAAATATTAATTTTTTTGTACCACTCTTACTTCACACTCTGTTCACTTTTGTGTCTGACACATTTCACTGAGAGACTACTAAACCGTTTTTTAACTCTCTTTACGTGATTTGTCCACTATATAAAAAATTCATTTTTTTGTATCTCACACTCTGTTCACTTTTACACAATGTTATCTGACACATAACACTTACAGACTCGTAAACCATTTTTTAGCTCTCTTTACGTGATTTGTGCACGATTTCAAATGTTAATTTTTTTGTATCTCACTTTACGTGATTTGTGCACGATTTCAAATATTAATTTTTTTGTACCTCACTTACTTCACACTCTGTTCACTTTTGTGTCTGACACATTTCACTGAGAGACTACTAAACCGTTTTTTAACTCTCTTTACGTGATTTGTCCACTATATAAAAAATTCATTTTTTTGTATCACACTCTGTTCACTTTTACACAATGTTATCTGACACATAACACTTACAGACTCGTAAACCATTTTTTAGCTCTCTTTACGTGATTTGTGCACGATTTCAAATATTAATTTTTTTGTATCTCACTTTACGTGATTTGTGCACGATTTCAAATATTAATTTTTTTGTACCTCACTTACTTCACACTCTGTTCACTTTTGTGTCTGACACATATCACTAAGAGACAACTAAACCGTTTTTTAACTCCCTTTACGTGATTTGTCCACTATATAAAAAATTCATTTTTTTGTATCTCACACTCTGTTCACTTTTACACAATGTTGTCTGACACATAACACTTACAGACTCGTAAACCATTTTTTAGCTCTCTTTACGTGATTTGTGCACGATTTCAAATATTAATTTTTTTGTACCTCACTTACTTCACACTCTGTTCACTTTTGTGTCTGACTCATATCACTGAGATACTACTAAACCATTTTTTAACTTCTCTTTACGTGATTTGTCCACGATTTCAAAAATTCATTTTTTTGTATCTCACACTCTGTTCACTTTTACACAATGTTGTATGACACATAACACTTACAGACTCGTAACCATTTTTTAGCTCTCTTTACGTGATTTGTGCACGATTTCAAATATTAATTTTTTTGTACCTCACTTTACGTGATTTGTGCACGATTTCAAATATTAATTTTTTTGTACCTCACTTACTTCACACTCTGTTCACTTTTGTGTGTGACACATTTCACTAAGAGACTACTAAACCATTTTTTAACTCTCTTTACGTGATTTGTCCGCTATATAAAAAATTCATTTTTTTGTATCTCACACTCTGTTCACTTTTACACAATGTTGTCTGACACATAACACTTACAGACTCGTAAACCATTTTTTAGCTCTCTTTACGTGATTTGTGCACGATTTCAAATATTAATTTTTTTGTACCTCACTTACTTCACACTCTGTTCACTTTTGTGTCTGACACATATCACTGAGATACTACTAAACCATTTTTTAACTCTCTTTACGTGATTTGTCCACGATTTCAAAAAATCATTTATTTGTATCTCACACTCTGTTCACTTTTACACAAAGTTGTCTGACACATAACACTTACAGACTCGTAAACCATTTTTTAGCTCTCTTTACGTGATTTGTGCACGATTTCAAATATTAATTTTTTTGTATCTCACTTTACGTGATTTGTGCACGATTTCAAATATTAATTTTTTTGTACCTCACTTACTTCACACTGTTCACTTTTGTGTCTGACACATATCACTGAGAGACAACTAAACCGTTTTTTAACTCTCTTTACGTGATTTGTCCACTATATAAAAAATTCATTTTTTTGTATCTCACACTCTGTTCACTTTTACACAATGTTGTCTGACACATAACACTTACAGACTCGTTAACCATTTTTTAGCTCTCTTTACGTGATTTGTGCACGATTTCAAATATTAATTTTTTTGTACCTCACTTACTTCACACTCTGTTCACTTTTGTGTGTGACACATTTCACTAAGAGACTACTAAACCATTTTTTAACTCTCTTTACGTGATTTGTCCACTATATAAAAAAATCATTTTTTTGTATCTCACACTCTGTTCACTTTTACACAATGTTGTCTGACACATAACACTTACAGACTCGTAAACCATTTTTTAGCTCTCTTTACGTGATTTGTGCACGTTTGCAAATATTAATTTTTTTGTATCTCACTTACTTCACACTCTGTTCACTTTTGTGTGTGACACATATCACTGAGATACTACTAAACCATTTTTAACTCTTTTTACGTGATTTGTCCACGATTTCAAAAAATATTTTTTTTGTATCTCACACTCTGTTCACTTTTACACAATGTTGTCTGACACTTAACACTTACAGACTCCTAAACCATTTTTTAGCTCTCTTTACGTGATTTGTGCACGATTTCAAATATTAATTTTTTTGTACCTCACTTACTTCACACTCTGTTCACTTTTGTGTCTGACACATATCACTGAGAGACAACTAAACCGTTTTTTAACTCTCTTTACGTGATTTGTCCACCATATAAAAAATTCATTTTTTTGTATCTCACACTCTGTTCACTTTTACACAATGTTGTATGACACATAACACTTACAGACTCGTAAACCATTTTTTAGCTCTCTTTACGTGATTTGTGCACGATTTCAAATATTAATTTTTTTGTACCTCACTTACTTCACACTCTGTTCACTTTTGTGTCTGACACATATCACTGAGAGACTACTAAACCGTTTTTTAACTCTCTTTACGTGATTTGTCCACTATATAAAAAATTCATTTTTTTGTATCTCACACTCTGTTCACTTTTACACAATATTGTCTGACACATAACACTTACAGACTCGTAAACCATTTTTTAGCTCTCTTTACGTGATTTGTGCACGATTTCAAATATTAATTTTTTTGTACCTCACTTTACGTGGTTTGTGCACGATTTCAAATATTAATTTTTTTGTACCTCACTTACTTCACACTCTGTTCACTTTTGTGTGTGACACATTTCACTAAGAGACTACTAAACCATTTTTTAACTCTCTTTACGTGATTTGTCCACTATATAAAAAAATCATTTTTTTGTATCTCACACTCTGTTCACTTTTACACAATGTTGTCTGACACATAACACTTACAGACTCGTAAACCATTTTTTAGCTCTCTTTACGAGATTTGTGCACGATTTCAAATATTAATTTTTTTGTACCTCACTTACTTCACACTCTGTTCACTTTTGTGTCTGAAACATATCACTGAGAGACAACTAAACCGTTTTTTAACTCTCTTTACGTGATTTGTCCACTATATAAAAAATTCATTTTTTTGTATCTCACACTCTGTTCACTTTTACACAATGTTGTCTGACACATAACACTTACAGACTCGTAAACCATTTTTTAGCTCTCTTTACGTGATTTGTACACGATTTCAAATATTAACTTTTTTGTACCACACTTACTTCACACTCTGTTCACTTTTGTGTCTGACACATTTCACTGAGAGACTACTAAACCGTTTTTTAACTCTCTTTACGTGATTTGTCCACTATATAAAAAATTCATTTTTTTGTATCTCACACTCTGTTCACTTTTACACAATGATGTCTGACACATAACACTTACAGACTCGTAAACCATTTTTTAGCTCTCTTTACGTGATTTGTGCACGATTTCAAATATTAACTTTTTTGTACCACACTTACTTCTCACTCTGTTCACTTTTGTGTCTGACACATATCACTGAGATACTACTAAACCATTTTTTAACTCTCTTTACGTGATTTGTCCACGATTTCAAAAAATCATTTATTTGTATCTCACACTCTGTTCACTTTTACACAAAGTTGTCTGACACATAATACTTACAGACTCGTAAACCATTTTTTAGCTCTCTTTACGTGATTTGTGCACGATTTCAAATATTAATTTTTTTGTATCTCACTTTACGTGATTTGTGCACGATTTCAAATATTAATTTTTTTGTACCTCACTTACTTCACACTGTTCACTTTTGTGTCTGACACATATCACTGAGAGACAACTAAACCGTTTTTTAACTCTCTTTACGTGATTTGTCCACTATATAAAAAATTCATTTTTTTGTATCTCACACTCTGTTCACTTTTACACAATGTTGTCTGACACATAACACTTACAGACTCGTTAACCATTTTTTAGCTCTCTTTACGTGATTTGTGCACGATTTCAAATATTAATTTTTTTGTACCTCACTTACTTCACACTCTGTTCACTTTTGTGTCTGACACATATCACTGAGATACTACTAAACCATTTTTTAATTCTCTTTACATGATTTGTCCACGATTTCAAAATATCATTTTTTTGTATCTCACACTCTGTTCACTTTTACACAATGTAGTCTGACACATAACACTTACAGACTCGTAAACCATTTTTTAGCTCTCTTTACGTGATTTGTGCACGATTTTAAATATTAACTTTTTTGTACCACACTTACTTCACACTCTGTTCACTTTTGTGTCTGACACATTTCACTGAGAGACTACTAAACCGTTTTTTAACTCTCTTTACGTGATTTGTCCACTATAGAAAAAATTCATTTTTTTGTATCTCACACTCAGTTCACTTTTACACAATGTTGTCTGACACATAACACTTACAGACTCGTAAACCATTTTTTAGCTCTCTTTACGTGATTTGTGCACGATTTCAAATATTAATTTTTTTGTATCTCACTTTACGTGATTTGTGCACGATTTCAAATATTAATTTTTTTGTACCTCACTTACTTCACACTCTGTTCACTTTTGTGTCTGACACATATCACTGAGAGACAACTAAACCGTTTTTTAACTCTCTTTACGTGATTTGTCCACTATATAAAAAATTCATTTTTTTGTATCTCACACTCTGTTCACTTTTACACAATGTTGTCTGACACATAACACTTACAGACTCGTTAACCATTTTTTAGCTCTCTTTACGTGATTTGTGCACGATTTCAAATATTAATTTTTTTGTACCTCACTTACTTCACACTCTGTTCACTTTTGTGTCTGACACATATCACTGAGAGACTACTAAACCGTTTTTTAACTCTCTTTACGTGATTTGTCCACTATATAAAAAAATCATTTTTTTGTAGCTCACACTCTGTTCACTTTTACACAATGTTGTCTGACACATAACACTTACAGACTCGTAAACCATTTTTTAGCTCTCTTTACGTGATTTGTGCACGATTTCAAATATTAATTTTTTTGTACCTCACTTACTTCACACTCTGTTCACTTTTGTGTCCGACTCATATCACTGAGATACTACTAAACCATTTTTTACTCTCTTTACGTGATTTGTCCACGATTTCAAAAAATCATTTTTTTGTATCTCACACTCTGTTCACTTTTACACAATGTAGTCTGACACATAACACTTACAGACTCGTAAACCATTTTTTAGCTCTCTTTACGTGATTTGTGCACGATTTCAAATATTAATTTTTTTGTACCTCACTTACTTCACACTCTGTTCATTTTTGTGTCTGACACATATCACTGAGAGACTACTAAACCGTTTTTTAACTCTCTTTATGTGATTTGTCCACTATATAAAAAATTCATTTTTTTGTAACTCACACTCTGTTCACTTTTACACAATGTTGTCTGACACATAACACTTACAGACTCGTAATCCATTTTTTAGCTATCTTTACGTGATTTGTGCACGATTTCAAATATTAATTTTTTTGTACCTCACTTACTTCACACTCTGTTCACTTTTGTGTGTGACACATTTCACTAAGAGACTACTAAACCATTTTTTAACTCTCTTTACGTGATTTGTCCACTATATAAAAGAATCATTTTTTTGTATCTCACACTCTGTTCACTTTTACACAATGTTATCTGACACCTAACACTTACAGACTCGTAAACCATTTTTTAGCTCTCTTTACGTGATTTGTGCACGATTTCAAATATTAATTTTTTTGTACCACTCTTACTTCACACTCTGTTCACTTTTGTGTGTGACACATTTCACTAAGAGACTACTAAACCATTTTTTAACTCTCTTTACGTGATTTGTCCACTATATAAAAGAATCATTTTTTTGTATCTCACACTCTGTTCACTTTTACACAATGTTATCTGACACCTAACACTTACAGACTCGTAAACCATTTTTTAGCTCTCTTTACGTGATTTGTGCACGATTTCAAATATTAATTTTTTTGTACCACTCTTACTTCACACTCTGTTCACTTTTGTGTCTGACACATTTCACTGAGAGACTACTAAACCGTTTTTTAACTCTCTTTACGTGATTTGTCCACTATACAAAAAATTCATTTTTTTGTATCTCACACTCTGTTCACTTTTACACAATGTTATCTGACACATAACACTTACAGACTCGTAAACCATTTTTTAGCTCTCTTTACGTGATTTGTGCACGATTTCAAATGTTAATTTT
This sequence comes from Philonthus spinipes, assembly GCA_963082785.1. Classification (NCBI taxonomy): domain Eukaryota; kingdom Metazoa; phylum Arthropoda; class Insecta; order Coleoptera; family Staphylinidae; genus Philonthus; species Philonthus spinipes. Next base: position 22,823,070 of record OY720308.1, read on the forward strand.
TTTGTATCTCACTTTACGTGATTTGTGCACGATTTCAAATATTAATTTTTTTGTACCTCACTTACTTCACACTCTGTTCACTTTTGTGTCTGACACATTTCACTGAGAGACTACTAAACCGTTTTTTAACTCTCTTTACGTGATTTGTCCACTATATAAAAAATTCATTTTTTTGTATCTCACACTCTGTTCACTTTTACACAATGTTGTCTGACACATAACACTTACAGACTCGTTAACCATTTTTTAGCTCTCTTTACGTGATTTGTGCACGATTTCAAATATTAATTTTTTTGTACCTCACTTACTTCACACTCTGTTCACTTTTGTGTCTGACATATATCACTGAGAGACTACTAAACCGTTTTTTAACTCTCTTTACGTGATTTGTCCACTATATAAAAAAATCATTTTTTTGTATCTCACACTCTGTTCACTTTTACACAATGTTGTCTGACACATAACACTTACAGACTCGTAAACCATTTTTTAGCTCTCTTTACGTGATTTGTGCACGATTTCAAATATTAATTTTTTTGTACCTCACTTACTTCACACTCTGTTCACTTTTGTGTCCGACTCATATCACTGAGACTACTAAACCATTTTTTAACTCTCTTTACGTGATTTGTCCACGATTTCAAAAAATCATTTTTTTGTATCTCACACTCTGTTCACTTTTACACAATGTAGTCTGACACATAACACTTACAGACTCGTAAACCATTTTTTAGCTCTCTTTACGTGATTTGTGCACGATTTCAAATATTAATTTTTTTGTACCTCACTTACTTCACACTCTGTTCATTTTTGTGTCTGACACATATCACTGAGAGACTACTAAACCGTTTTTTAACTCTCTTTATGTGATTTGTCCACTATATAAAAAATTCATTTTTTTGTAACTCACACTCTGTTCACTTTTACACAATGTTGTCTGACACATAACACTTACAGACTCGTAAACCATTTTTTAGCTATCTTTACGTGATTTGTGCACGATTTCAAATATTAATTTTTTTGTACCTCACTTACTTCACACTCTGTTCACTTTTGTGTGTGACACATTTCACTAAGAGACTACTAAACCATTTTTTAACTCTCTTTACGTGATTTGTCCACTATATAAAAGAATCATTTTTTTGTATCTCACACTCTGTTCACTTTTACACAATGTTATCTGACACCTAACACTTACAGACTCGTAAACCATTTTTTAGCTCTCTTTACGTGATTTGTGCACGATTTCAAATATTAATTTTTTTGTACCACTCTTACTTCACACTCTGTTCACTTTTGTGTCTGACACATTTCACTGAGAGACTACTAAACCGTTTTTTAACTCTCTTTACGTGATTTGTCCACTATATAAAAAATTCATTTTTTTGTATCTCACACTCTGTTCACTTTTACACAATGTTATCTGACACATAACACTTACAGACTCGTAAACCATTTTTTAGCTCTCTTTACGTGATTTGTGCACGATTTCAAATGTTAATTTTTTTGTATCTCACTTTACGTGATTTGTGCACGATTTCAAATATTAATTTTTTTGTACCTCACTTACTTCACACTCTGTTCACTTTTGTGTCTGACACATTTCACTGAGAGACTACTAAACCGTTTTTTAACTCTCTTTACGTGATTTGTCCACTATATAAAAAATTCATTTTTTTGTATCACACTCTGTTCACTTTTACACAATGTTATCTGACACATAACACTTACAGACTCGTAAACCATTTTTTAGCTCTCTTTACGTGATTTGTGCACGATTTCAAATATTAATTTTTTTGTATCTCACTTTACGTGATTTGTGCACGATTTCAAATATTAATTTTTTTGTACCTCACTTACTTCACACTCTGTTCACTTTTGTGTCTGACACATATCACTAAGAGACAACTAAACCGTTTTTTAACTCCCTTTACGTGATTTGTCCACTATATAAAAAATTCATTTTTTTGTATCTCACACTCTGTTCACTTTTACACAATGTTGTCTGGCACATAACACTTACAGACTCGTAAACCATTTTTTAGCTCTCTTTACGTGATTTGTGCACGATTTCAAATATTAATTTTTTTGTACCTCACTTACTTCACACTCTGTTCACTTTTGTGTCTGACTCATATCACTGAGATACTACTAAACCATTTTTTAACTTCTCTTTACGTGATTTGTCCACGATTTCAAAAAATCATTTTTTTGTATCTCACACTCTGTTCACTCTTACACAATGTTGTCTGACACATAACACTTACAGACTCGTAAACCATTTTTTAGCTCTCTTTACGTGATTTGTGCACGATTTCAAATATTAATTTTTTTGTACCTCAATTACTTCACACTCTGTTCACTTTTGTGTCTGACACATATCACTGAGAGACTACTAAACCGTTTTTTAACTCACTTTACGTGATTTGTCCACTATATAAAAAGTTCATTTTTTTGTATCTCACACTCTGTTCACTTTTACACAATGTTGTCTGACACATAACACTTACAGACTCGTAAACCATTTTTTAGCTCTCTTTACGTGATTTGTGCATGATTTCAAATATTAATTTTTTTGTACCTCACTTTACGTGATTTGTGCACGATTTCAAATATTAATTTTTTTGTACCTCACTTACTTCACACTCTGTTCACTTTTGTGTGTGACACATTTCACTAAGAGACTACTAAACCATTTTTTAACTCTCTTTACGTGATTTGTCCACTATATAAAAAAATCATTTTTTTGTATCTCACACTCTGTTCACTTTTACACAATGTTGTCTGACACATAACACTTACAGACTCGTAAACCATTTTTTAGCTCTTTTACGTGATTTGTGCACGTTTGCAAATATTAATTTTTTTGTACCTCACTTACTTCACACTCTGTTCACTTTTGTGTGTGACACATATCACTGAGATACTACTAAACCATTTTTTAACTCTCTTTACGTGATTTGTCCACGATTTCAAAAAATCATTTATTTGTATCTCACACTCTGTTCACTTTTACACAATGTTGTCTGACACTTAACACTTACAGACTCGTAAACCATTTTTTAGCTCTCTTTACGTGATTTGTGCACGAGTTCAAATATTAATTTTTTTGTACCTCACTTACTTCACACTCTGTTCACTTTTGTGTCTGACACATATCACTGAGAGACAACTAAACCGTTTTTTAACTCTCTTTACGTGATTTGTCCACCATATAAAAAATTCATTTTTTTGTATCTCACACTCTGTTCACTTTTACACAATGTTGTATGACACATAACACTTACAGACTCGTTAACCATTTTTTAGCTCTCTTTACGTGATTTGTGCACGATTTCAAATATTAATTTTTTTGTACCTCACTTACTTCACACTCTGTTCACTTTTGTGTCACACATATCACTGAGAGACTACTAAACCGTTTTTTAACTCTCTTTACGTGATTTGTCCACTATATAAAAAATTCATTTTTTTGTATCTCACACTATTCACTTTTACACAATATTGTCTGACACATATCACTTACAGACTCGTAAACCATTTTTTAGCTCTCTTTACGTGATTTGTGCACGATTTCAAATATTAATTTTTTTGTACCTCACTTTACGTGATTTGTGCACGATTTCAAATATTAATTTTTTTGTACCTCACTTACTTCACACTCTGTTCACTTTTGTGTCTGAAACATATCACTGAGAGACAACTAAACCGTTTTTTAACTCTCTTTACGTGATTTGTCCACTATATAAAAAATTCATTTTTTTGTATCTCACACTCTGTTCACTTTTACACAATGTTGTCTGACACATAACACTTACAGACTCGTAAACCATTTTTTAGCTCTCTTTACGTGATTTGTGCACGATTTCAAATATTAATTTTTTTGTACCTCACTTACTTCACACTCTGTTCACTTTTGTGTCTGACACATATCACTGAGATACTACTAAACCATTTTTTAATTCTCTTTACATGATTTGTCCACGATTTCAAAATATCATTTTTTTGTATCTCACACTCTGTTCACTTTTACACAATGTAGTCTGACACATAACACTTACAGACTCGTAAACCATTTTTTATCTCTCTTTACGTGATTTGTGCACGATTTCAAATATTAACTTTTTTGTACCACACTTACTTCACACTCTGTTCACTTTTGTGTCTGACACATTTCACTGAGAGACTACTAAACCGTTTTTTAACTCTCTTTACGTGATTTGTCCACTATAGAAAAAATTCATTTTTTTGTATCTCACACTCAGTTCACTTTTACACAATGTTGTCTGACACATAACACTTACAGACTCGTAAACCATTTTTTAGCTCTCTTTACGTGATTTGTGCACGATTTCAAATATTAATTTTTTTGTATCTCACTTTACGTGATTTGTGCACGATTTCAAATATTAATTTTTTTGTACCTCACTTACTTCACACTGTTCACTTTTGTGTCTGACACATATCACTGAGAGACAACTAAACCGTTTTTTAACTCTCTTTACGTGATTTGTCCACTATATAAAAAATTCATTTTTTTGTATCTCACACTCTGTTCACTTTTACACAATGTTGTCTGACACATAACACTTACAGACTCGTTAACCATTTTTTAGCTCTCTTTACGTGATTTGTGCACGATTTCAAATATTAATTTTTTTGTACCTCACTTACTTCACATTCTGTTCACTTTTGTGTCTGACACATATCACTGAGAGACTACTAAACCGTTTTTTAACTCTCTTTACGTGATTTGTCCACTATATAAAAAAATCATTTTTTTGTATCTCACACTCTGTTCACTTTTACACAATGTTGTCTGACACATAACACTTACAGACTCGTAAACCATTTTTTAGCTCTCTTTACGTGATTTGTGCACGATTTCAAATATTAATTTTTTTGTACCTCACTTACTTCACACTCTGTTCACTTTTGTGTCCGACTCATATCACTGAGATACTACTAAACCATTTTTTAACTCTCTTTACGTGATTTGTCCACGATTTCAAAAAATCATTTTTTTGTATCTCACACTCTGTTCACTTTTACACAATGTAGTCTGACACATAACACTTACAGACTCGTAAACCATTTTTTAGCTCTCTTTACGTGATTTGTGCACGATTTCAAATATTAATTTTTTTGTACCTCACTTACTTCACACTCTGTTCATTTTTGTGTCTGACACATATCACTGAGAGACTACTAAACCGTTTTTTAACTCTCTTTATGTGATTTGTCCACTATATAAAAAATTCATTTTTTTGTAACTCACACTCTGTTCACTTTTACACAATGTTGTCTGACACATAACACTTACAGACTCGTAAACCATTTTTTAGCTATCTTTACGTGATTTGTGCACGATTTCAAATATTAATTTTTTTGTACCTCACTTACTTCACACTCTGTTCACTTTTGTGTGTGACACATTTCACTAAGAGACTACTAAACCATTTTTTAACTCTCTTTACGTGATTTGTCCACTATATAAAAGAATCATTTTTTTGTATCTCACACTCTGTTCACTTTTACACAATGTTATCTGACACCTAACACTTACAGACTCGTAAACCATTTTTTAGCTCTCTTTACGTGATTTGTGCACGATTTCAAATATTAATTTTTTTGTACCACTCTTACTTCACACTCTGTTCACTTTTGTGTCTGACACATTTCACTGAGAGACTACTAAACCGTTTTTTAACTCTCTTTACGTGATTTGTCCACTATATAAAAAATTCATTTTTTTGTATCTCACACTCTGTTCACTTTTACACAATGTTATCTGACACATAACACTTACAGACTCGTAAACCATTTTTTAGCTCTCTTTACGTGATTTGTGCACGATTTCAAATGTTAATTTTTTTGTATCTCACTTTACGTGATTTGTGCACGATTTCAAATATTAATTTTTTTGTACCTCACTTACTTCACACTCTGTTCACTTTTGTGTCTGACACATTTCACTGAGAGACTACTAAACCGTTTTTTAACTCTCTTTACGTGATTTGTCCACTATATAAAAAATTCATTTTTTTGTATCACACTCTGTTCACTTTTACACAATGTTATCTGACACATAACACTTACAGACTCGTAAACCATTTTTTAGCTCTCTTTACGTGATTTGTGCACGATTTCAAATATTAATTTTTTTGTATCTCACTTTACGTGATTTGTGCACGATTTCAAATATTAATTTTTTTGTACCTCACTTACTTCACACTCTGTTCACTTTTGTGTCTGACACATATCACTGAGAGACTACTAAACCGTTTTTTAACTCTCTTTACGTGATTTGTCCACTATATAAAAAAATCATTTTTTTGTATCTCACACTGTTCACTTTTACACAAAGTTATCTGACACATAACACTTACAGACTCGTAAACCATTTTTTAGCTCTCTTTACGTGATTTGTGCACGATTTCAAATATTAATTTTTTTGTATCTCACTTTACGTGATTTGTGCACGATTTCAAATATTAATTTTTTTGTACCTCACTTACTTCACACTCTGTTCACTTTTGTGTCTGACACATATCACTGAGAGACAACTAAACCGTTTTTTAACTCCCTTTACGTGATTTGTCCACTATATAAAAAATTCATTTTTTTGTATCTCACACTCTGTTCACTTTTACACAATGTTGTCTGACACATAACACTTACAGACTCGTAAACCATTTTTTAGCTCTCTTTACGTGATTTGTGCACGATTTCAAATATTAATTTTTTTGTACCTCACTTACTTCACACTCTGTTCACTTTTGTGTCTGACTCATATCACTGAGATACTACTAAACCATTTTTTAACTTCTCTTTACGTGATTTGTCCACGATTTCAAAAAATCATTTTTTTGTATCTCACACTCTGTTCACTTTTACACAATGTTGTCTGACACATAACACTTACAGACTCGTAAACCATTTTTTAGCTCTCTTTACGTGATTTGTGCACGATTTCAAATATTAATTTTTTTGTACCTCAATTACTTCACACTCTGTTCACTTTTGTGTCTGACACATATCACTGAGAGACTACTAAACCGTTTTTTAACTCTCTTTACGTGATTTGTCCACTATATAAAAAGTTCATTTTTTTGTATCTCACACTCTGTTCACTTTTACACAATGTTGTCTGACACATAACACTTACAGACTCGTAAACCATTTTTTAGCTCTCTTTACGTGATTTGTGCATGATTTCAAATATTAATTTTTTTGTACCTCACTTTACGTGATTTGTGCACGATTTCAAATATTAATTTTTTTGTACCTCACTTACTTCACACTCTGTTCACTTTTGTGTGTGACACATTTCACTAAGAGACTACTTAACCATTTTTTAACTCTCTTTACGTGATTTGTCCACTATATAAAAAAATCATTTTTTTGTATCTCACACTCTGTTCACTTTTACACAATGTTGTATGACACATAACACTTACAGACTCGTTAACCATTTTTTAGCTCTCTTTACGTGATTTGTGCACGATTTCAAATATTAATTTTTTTGTACCTCACTTACTTCACACTCTGTTCACTTTTGTGTCACACATATCACTGAGAGACTACTAAACCGTTTTTTAACTCTCTTTACGTGATTTGTCCACTATATAAAAAATTCATTTTTTTGTATCTCACACTATTCACTTTTACACAATATTGTCTGACACATATCACTTACAGACTCGTAAACCATTTTTTAGCTCTCTTTACGTGATTTGTGCACGATTTCAAATATTAATTTTTTTGTACCTCACTTTACGTGATTTGTGCACGATTTCAAATATTAATTTTTTTGTACCTCACTTACTTCACACTCTGTTCACTTTTGTGTGTGACACATTTCACTAAGAGACTACTAAACCATTTTTTAACTCTACGTGATTTGTCCACTATATAAAAAATTCATTTTTTTGTATCTCACACTCTGTTCACTTTTACACAATGTTGTCTGACACATAACACTTACAGACTCGTAAACCATTTTTTAGCTCTCTTTACGTGATTTGTGCATGATTTCAAATATTAATTTTTTTGTACCTCACTTACTTCACACTCTGTTCACTTTTGTGTCTGACACATATCACTGAGATACTACTAAACCATTTTTTAACTCTCTTTACATGATTTGTCCACGATTTCAAAATATCATTTTTTTGTATCTCACACTCTGTTCACTTTTACACAATGTAGTCTGACACATAACACCTACAGACTCGTAAACCATTTTTTAGCTCTCTTTACGTGATTTGTGCACGATTTCAAATATTAATTTTTTTGTACCTCACTTACTTCACACTCTGTTCACTTTTGTGTCTGACACATATCACTGAGAGACTACTAAACCGTTTTTTAACTCTCTTTACGTGATTTGTCCACTGTATAAAAAGTTCATTTTTTTGTATCTCACACTCTGTTCACTTTTACACAATGTTGTCTGACACATAACACTTACAGACTCGTAAACCATTTTTTAGCTCTCTTTACGTGATTTGTGCATGATTTCAAATATTAATTTTTTTGTACCTCACTTTACGTGATTTGTGCACGATTTCAAATATTAATTTTTTTGTACTTCACTTACTTCACACTCTGTTCACTTTTGTGTGTGACACATTTCACTAAGAGACTACTAAACCATTTTTTAACTCTCTTTACGTGATTTGTCCACTATATAAAAAAATCATTTTTTTGTATCTCACACTCTGTTCACTTTTACACAATGTTGTCTGACACATAACACTTACAGACTCGTAAACCATTTTTTAGCTCTCTTTACGTGATTTGTGCACGTTTGCAAATATTAATTTTTTTGTACCTCACTTACTTCACACTCTGTTCACTTTTGTGTGTGACACATATCACTGAGATACTACTAAACCATTTTTTAACTCTCTTTACGTGATTTGTCCACGATTTCAAAAAATCATTTATTTGTATCTCACACTCTGTTCACTTTTACACAAAGTTGTCTGACACATAACACTTACAGACTCGTAAACCATTTTTTAGCTCTCTTTACGTGATTTGTGCACGATTTCAAATATTAATTTTTTTGTATCTCACTTTACGTGATTTGTGCACGATTTCAAATATTAATTTTTTTGTACCTCACTTACTTCACACTCTGTTCACTTTTGTGTGTGACACATTTCACTAAGAGACTACTAAACCATTTTTTAACTCTCTTTACGTGATTTGTCCACTATATAAAAAAATCATTTTTTTGTATCTCACACTCTGTTCACTTTTACACAATGTTGTCTGACACATAACACTTACAGACTCGTAAACCATTTTTTAGCTCTCTTTACGTGATTTGTGCACGTTTGCAAATATTAATTTTTTTGTATCTCACTTACTTCACACTCTGTTCACTTTTGTGTGTGACACATATCACTGAGATACTACTAAACCATTTTTTAACTCTTTTTACGTGATTTGTCCACGATTTCAAAAAATAATTTTTTTGTATCTCACACTCTGTTCACTTTTACACAATGTTGTCTGACACTTAACACTTACAGACTCCTAAACCATTTTTTAGCTCTCTTTACGTGATTTGTGCACGATTTCAAATATTAATTTTTTTGTACCTCACTTACTTCACACTCTGTTCACTTTTGTGTCTGACACATATCACTGAGAGACAACTAAACCGTTTTTTAACTCTCTTTACGTGATTTGTCCACCATATAAAAAATTCATTTTTTTGTATCTCACACTCTGTTCACTTTTACACAATGTTGTATGACACATAACACTTACAGACTCGTAAACCATTTTTTAGCTCTCTTTACGTGATTTGTGCACGATTTCAAATATTAATTTTTTTGTACCTCACTTACTTCACACTCTGTTCACTTTTGTGTCTGACACATATCACTGAGAGACTACTAAACCGTTTTTTAACTCTCTTTACGTGATTTGCCCACTATATAAAAAATTCATTTTTTTGTATCTCACACTCTGTTCACTTTTACACAATATTGTCTGACACATAACACTTACAGACTCGTAAACCATTTTTTAGCTCTCTTTACGTGATTTGTGCACGATTTCAAATATTAATTTTTTTGTACCTCACTTTACGTGATTTGTGCACGATTTCAAATATTAATTTTTTTGTACCTCACTTACTTCACACTCTGTTCACTTTTGTGTGTGACACATTTCACTAAAAGACTACTAAACCATTTTTTAACTCTCTTTACGTGATTTGTCCACTATATAAAAAAATCATTTTTTTGTATCTCACACTCTGTTCACTTTTACACAATGTTGTCTGACACATAACAGTTACAGACTCGTAAACCATTTTTTAGCTCTCTTTACGAGATTTGTGTACGATTTCAAATATTAATTTTTTTGTACCTCACTTACTTCACACACTGTTCACTTTTGTGTCTGAAACATATCACTGAGAGACAACTAAACCGTTTTTTAACTCTCTTTACGTGATTTGTCCACTATTTAAAAAATTCATTTTTTTGTATCTCACACTCTGTTCACTTTTACACAATGTTGTCTGACACATAACACTTACAGACTCGTAAACCATTTTTTAGCTCTCTTTACGTGATTTGTGCACGATTTCAAATATTAATTTTTTTGTACCTCACTTACTTCACACTCTGTTCACTTTTGTGTCTGACACATATCACTGAGATACTACTAAACCATTTTTTAACTCTCTTTACATGATTTGTCCACGATTTCAAAATATCATTTTTTTGTATCTCACACTCTGTTCACTTTTACACAATGTAGTCTGACACATAACACTTACAGACTCGTAAACCATTTTTTAGCTCTCTTTACGTGATTTGTGCACGATTTCAAATATTAATTTTTTTGTACCACACTTACTTCACACTCTGTTCACTTTTGTGTCTGACACATTTCACTGAGAGACTACTAAACCGTTTTTTAACTCTCTTTACGTGATTTGTCCACTATAGAAAAAAATCATTTTTTTGTATCTCACACTCAGTTCACTTTTACACAATGTTGTCTGACACATAACACTTACAGACTCGTAAACCATTTTTTAGCTCTCTTTACGTGATTTGTGCACGATTTCAAATGTTAATTTTTTTGTATCTCACTTTACGTGATTTGTGCACGATTTCAAATATTAATTTTTTTGTACCTCACTTACTTCACACTCTGTTCACTTTTGTGTCTGACACATTTCACTGAGAGACTACTAAACCGTTTTTTAACTCTCTTTACGTGATTTGTCCACTATATAAAAAATTCATTTTTTTGTATCACACTCTGTTCACTTTTACACAATGTTATCTGACACATAACACTTACAGACTCGTAAACCATTTTTTAGCTCTCTTTACGTGATTTGTGCACGATTTCAAATATTATTTTTTTTGTATCTCACTTTTCGTGATTTGTGCACGATTTCAAATATTAATTTTTTTGTACCTCACTTACTTCACACTCTGTTCACTTTTGTGTCTGACACATATCACTGAGAGACTACTAAACCGTTTTTTAACTCTCTTTACGTGATTTGTCCACTATATAAAAAAATCATTTTTTTGTATCTCACACTGTTCACTTTTACACAAAGTTATCTGACACATAACACTTACAGACTCGTAAACCATTTTTTAGCTCTCTTTACGTGATTTGTGCACGATTTCAAATATTAATTTTTTTGTATCTCACTTTACGTGATTTGTGCACGATTTCAAATATTAATTTTTTTGTACCTCACTTACTTCACACTCTGTTCACTTTTGTGTCTGACACATATCACTGAGAGACAACTAAACCGTTTTTTAACTCCCTTTACGTGATTTGTCCACTATATAAAAAATTCATTTTTTTGTATCTCACACTCTGTTCACTTTTACACAATGTTGTCTGACACATAACACTTACAGACTCGTAAACCATTTTTTAGCTCTCTTTACGTGATTTGTGCACGATTTCAAATATTAATTTTTTTGTACCTCACTTTACGTGATTTGTGCACGATTTCAAATATTAATTTTTTTGTACCTCACTTACTTCACACTCTGTTCACTTTTGTGTGTGACACATTTCACTAAGAGACTACTTAACCATTTTTTAACTCTCTTTACGTGATTTGTCCACTATATAAAAAAATCATTTTTTTGTATCTCACACTCTGTTCACTTTTACACAATGTTGTCTGACACATAACACTTACAGACTCGTAAACCATTTTTTAGCTCTCTTTACGTGATTTGTGCATGATTTCAAATATTAATTTTTTTGTATCTCACTTTACGTGATTTGTGCACGATTTCAAATATTAATTTTTTTGTACCTCACTTACTTCACACTGTTCACTTTTGTGTCTGACACATATCACTGAGAGACAACTAAACCGTTTTTTAACTCTCTTTACGTGATTTGTCCACTATATAAAAAATTCATTTTTTTGTATCTCACACTCTGTTCACTTTTACACAATGTTGTCTGACACATAACACTTACAGACTCGTTAACCATTTTTTAGCTCTTTTTACGTGATTTGTGCACGATTTCAAATATTAATTTTTTTGTACCTCACTTACTTCACACTCTGTTCACTTTTGTGTGTGACACATTTCACTAAGAGACTACTAAACCATTTTTTAACTCTCTTTACGTGATTTGTCCACTATATAAAAAAATCATTTTTTTGTATCTCACACTCTGTTCACTTTTACACAATGTTGTCTGACACATAACACTTACAGACTCGTAAACCATTTTTTAGCTCTCTTTACGTGATTTGTGCACGTTTGCAAATATTAATTTTTTTGTATCTCACTTACTTCACACTCTGTTCACTTTTGTGTGTGACACATATCACTGAGATACTACTAAACCATTTTTTAACTCTTTTTACGTGATTTGTCCACGATTTCAAAAAATAATTTTTTTGTATCTCACACTCTGTTCACTTTTACACAATGTTGTCTGACACTTAACACTTACAGACTCCTAAACCATTTTTTAGCTCTCTTTACGTGATTTGTGCACGATTTCAAATATTAATTTTTTTGTACCTCACTTACTTCACACTCTGTTCACTTTTGTGTCTGACACATATCACTGAGAGACAACTAAACCGTTTTTTAACTCTCTTTACGTGATTTGTCCACCATATAAAAAATTCATTTTTTTGTATCTCACACTCTGTTCACTTTTACACAATGTTGTATGACACATAACACTTACAGACTCGTAAACCATTTTTTAGCTCTCTTTACGTGATTTGTGCACGATTTCAAATATTAATTTTTTTGTACCTCACTTACTTCACACTCTGTTCACTTTTGTGTCTGACACATATCACTGAGAGACTACTAAACCGTTTTTTAACTCTCTTTACGTGATTTGCCCACTATATAAAAAATTCATTTTTTTGTATCTCACACTCTGTTCACTTTTACACAATAATGTCTGACACATAACACTTACAGACTCGTAAACCATTTTTTAGCTCTCTTTACGTGATTTGTGCACGATTTCAAATATTAATTTTTTTGTACCTCACTTTACGTGATTTGTGCACGATTTCAAATATTAATTTTTTTGTACCTCACTTACTTCACACTCTGTTCACTTTTGTGTGTGACACATTTCACTAAGAGACTACTAAACCATTTTTTAACTCTCTTTACGTGATTTGTCCACTATATAAAAAAATCATTTTTTTGTATCTCACACTCTGTTCACTTTTACACAATGTTGTCTGACACATAACACTTACAGACTCGTAAACCATTTTTTAGCTCTCTTTACGAGATTTGTGTACGATTTCAAATATTAATTTTTTTGTACCTCACTTACTTCACACACTGTTCACTTTTGTGTCTGAAACATATCACTGAGAGACAACTAAACCGTTTTTTAACTCTCTTTACGTGATTTGTCCACTATTTAAAAAATTCATTTTTTTGTATCTCACACTCTGTTCACTTTTACACAATGTTGTCTGACACATAACACTTACAGACTCGTAAACCATTTTTTAGCTCTCTTTACGTGATTTGTGCACGATTTAAAATATTAATTTTTTTGTACCTCACTTACTTCACACTCTGTTCACTTTTGTGTCTGACACATATCACTGAGATACTACTAAACCATTTTTTAACTCTCTTTACATGATTTGTCCACGATTTCAAAATATCATTTTTTTGTATCTCACACTCTGTTCACTTTTACACAATGTAGTCTGACACATAACACTTACAGACTCGTAAACCATTTTTTAGCTCTCTTTACGTGATTTGTGCACGATTTCAAATATTAATTTTTTTGTACCACACTTACTTCACACTCTGTTCACTTTTGTGTCTGACACATTTCACTGAGAGACTACTAAACCGTTTTTTAACTCTCTTTACGTGATTTGTCCACTATAGAAAAAATTCATTTTTTTGTATCTCACACTCAGTTCACTTTTACACAATGTTGTCTGACACATAACACTTACAGACTCGTAAACCATTTTTTAGCTCTCTTTACGTGATTTGTGCACGATTTCAAATATTAATTTTTTTGTATCTCACTTTACGTGATTTGTGCACGATTTCAAATATTAATTTTTTTGTACCTCACTTACTTCACACTCTGTTCACTTTTGTGTCTGACACATATCACTGAGAGACAACTAAACCGTTTTTTAACTCTCTTTACGTGATTTGTCCACTATATAAAAAATTCATTTTTTTGTATCTCACACTCTGTTCACTTTTACACAATGTTGTTTTACATATAACACTTACAGACTCGTTAACCATTTTTTAGCTCTCTTTACGTGATTTGTGCACGATTTCAAATATTAATTTTTTTGTACCTCACTTACTTCACACTCTGTTCACTTTTGTGTCTGACACATATCACTGAGAGACTACTAAACCGTTTTTTAACTCTCTTTACGTGATTTGTCCACTGTATAAAAAGTTCATTTTTTTGTATCTCACACTCTGTTCACTTTTACACAATGTTGTCTGACACATAACACTTACAGACTCGTAAACCATTTTTTAGCTCTCTTTACGTGATTTGTGCACGATTTCAAATATTAATTTTTTTGTACCTCACTTACTTCACACTCTGTTCACTTTTGTGTCTGACACATATCACTGAGATACTACTAAACCATTTTTTAACTCTCTTTACATGATTTGTCCACGATTTCAAAATATCATTTTTTTGTATCTCACACTCTGTTCACTTTTACACAATGTTGTCTGACACATAACACTTACAGACTCGTAAACCATTTTTTAGCTCTCTTTACGTGATTTGTGCACGATTTCAAATGTTAATTTTTTTGTATCTCACTTTACGTGATTTGTGCACGATTTCAAATATTAATTTTTTTGTACCTCACTTACTTCACACTCTGTTCACTTTTGTGTCTGACACATTTCACTGAGAGACTACTAAACCGTTTTTTAACTCTCTTTACGTGATTTGTCCACTATATAAAAAAATCATTTTTTTGTATCTCACACTCTGTTCACTTTTACACAATGTTATCTGACACATAACACTTACAGACTCGTAAACCATTTTTTAGCTCTCTTTACGTGATTTGTGCACGATTTCAAATGTTAATTTTTTTGTATCTCACTTTACGTGATTTGTGCACGATTTCAAATATTAATTTTTTTGTACCTCACTTACTTCACACTCTGTTCACTTTTGTGTCTGACACATTTCACTGAGAGACTACTAAACCGTTTTTTAACTCTCTTTACGTGATTTGTCCACTATATAAAAAATTCATTTTTTTGTATCTCACACTCTGTTCACTTTTACACAATGTTGTCTGACACATAACACTTACAGACTCGTAAACCATTTTTTAGCTCTCTTTACGTGATTTGTGCACGAGTTCAAATATTAATTTTTTTGTACCTCACTTACTTCACACTCTGTTCACTTTTGTGTCTGACACATATCACTGAGAGACAACTAAACCGTTTTTTAAATCTCTTTACGTGATTTGTCCACCATATAAAAAATTCATTTTTTTGTATCTCACACTCTGTTCACTTTTACACAATGTTGTATGACACATAACACTTACAGACTCGTAACCATTTTTTAGCTCTCTTTACGTGATTTGTGCACGATTTCAAATATTAATTTTTTTGTACCTCACTTTACGTGATTTGTGCACGATTTCAAATATTAATTTTTTTGTACCTCACTTACTTCACACTCTGTTCACTTTTGTGTGTGACACATTTCACTAAGAGACTACTAAACCATTTTTTAACTCTCTTTACGTGATTTGTCCGCTATATAAAAAATTCATTTTTTTGTATCTCACACTCTGTTCACTTTTACACAATGTTGTCTGACACATAACACTTACAGACTCGTAAACCATTTTTTAGCTCTCTTTACTTGATTTGTGCACGATTTCAAATATTAATTTTTTTGTACCTCACTTACTTCACACTCTGTTCACTTTTGTGTCTGACACATATCACTGAGATACTACTAAACCATTTTTTAACTCTCTTTACGTGATTTGTCCACGATTTCAAAAAATCATTTATTTGTATCTCACACTCTGTTCACTTTTACACAAAGTTGTCTGACACATAACACTTACAGACTCGTAAACCATTTTTTAGCTCTCTTTACGTGATTTGTGCACAATTTCAAATATTAATTTTTTTGTATCTCACTTTACGTGATTTGTGCACGATTTCAAATATTAATTTTTTTGTACCTCACTTACTTCACACTGTTCACTTTTGTGTCTGACACATATCACTGAGAGACAACTAAACCGTTTTTTAACTCTCTTTACGTGATTTGTCCACTATATAAAAAATTCATTTTTTTGTATCTCACACTCTGTTCACTTTTACACAATGTTGTCTGACACATAACACTTACAGACTCGTTAACCATTTTTTAGCTCTCTTTACGTGATTTGTGCACGATTTCAAATATTAATTTTTTTGTACCTCACTTACTTCACACTCTGTTCACTTTTGTGTGTGACACATTTCACTAAGAGACTACTAAACCATTTTTTAACTCTCTTTACGTGATTTGTCCACTATATAAAAAAATCATTTTTTTGTATCTCACACTCTGTTCACTTTTACACAATGTTGTCTGACACATAACACTTACAGACTCGTAAACCATTTTTTAGCTCTCTTTACGTGATTTGTGCACGTTTGCAAATATTAATTTTTTTGTATCTCACTTACTTCACACTCTGTTCACTTTTGTGTGTGACACATATCACTGAGATACTACTAAACCATTTTTAACTCTTTTTACGTGATTTGTCCACGATTTCAAAAAATATTTTTTTTGTATCTCACACTCTGTTCACTTTTACACAATGTTGTCTGACACTTAACACTTACAGACTCCTAAACCATTTTTTAGCTCTCTTTACGTGATTTGTGCACGATTTCAAATATTAATTTTTTTGTACCTCACTTACTTCACACTCTGTTCACTTTTGTGTCTGACACATATCACTGAGAGACAACTAAACCGTTTTTTAACTCTCTTTACGTGATTTGTCCACCATATAAAAAATTCATTTTTTTGTATCTCACACTCTGTTCACTTTTACACAATGTTGTATGACACATAACACTTACAGACTCGTAAACCATTTTTTAGCTCTCTTTACGTGATTTGTGCACGATTTCAAATATTAATTATTTTGTACCTCACTTACTTCACACTCTGTTCACTTTTGTGTCTGACACATATCACTGAGAGACTACTAAACCGTTTTTTAACTCTCTTTACGTGATTTGTCCACTATATAAAAAATTCATTTTTTTGTATCTCACACTCTGTTCACTTTTACACAATATTGTCTGACACATAACACTTACAGACTCGTAAACCATTTTTTAGCTCTCTTTACGTGATTTGTGCACGATTTCAAATATTAATTTTTTTGTACCTCACTTTACGTGGTTTGTGCACGATTTCAAATATTAATTTTTTTGTACCTCACTTACTTCACACTCTGTTCACTTTTGTGTGTGACACATTTCACTAAGAGACTACTAAACCATTTTTTAACTCTCTTTACGTGATTTGTCCACTATATAAAAAAATCATTTTTTTGTATCTCACACTCTGTTCACTTTTACACAATGTTGTCTGACACATAACACTTACAGACTCGTAAACCATTTTTTAGCTCTCTTTACGAGATTTGTGCACGATTTCAAATATTAATTTTTTTGTACCTCACTTACTTCACACTCTGTTCACTTTTGTGTCTGAAACATATCACTGAGAGACAACTAAACCGTTTTTTAACTCTCTTTACGTGATTTGTCCACTATATAAAAAATTCATTTTTTTGTATCTCACACTCTGTTCACTTTTACACAATGTTGTCTGACACATAACACTTACAGACTCGTAAACCATTTTTTAGCTCTCTTTACGTGATTTGTGCACGATTTCAAATATTAACTTTTTTGTACCACACTTACTTCACACTCTGTTCACTTTTGTGTCTGACACATTTCACTGAGAGACTACTAAACCGTTTTTTAACTCTCTTTACGTGATTTGTCCACTATATAAAAAATTCATTTTTTTGTATCTCACACTCTGTTCACTTTTACACAATGATGTCTGACACATAACACTTACAGACTCGTAAACCATTTTTTAGCTCTCTTTACGTGATTTGTGCACGATTTCAAATATTAACTTTTTTGTACCACACTTACTTCACACTCTGTTCACTTTTGTGTCTGACACATATCACTGAGATACTACTAAACCATTTTTTAACTCTCTTTACGTGATTTGTCCACGATTTCAAAAAATCATTTATTTGTATCTCACACTCTGTTCACTTTTACACAAAGTTGTCTGACACATAACACTTACAGACTCGTAAACCATTTTTTAGCTCTCTTTACGTGATTTGTGCACGATTTCAAATATTAATTTTTTTGTATCTCACTTTACGTGATTTGTGCACGATTTCAAATATTAATTTTTTTGTACCTCACTTACTTCACACTGTTCACTTTTGTGTCTGACACATATCACTGAGAGACAACTAAACCGTTTTTTAACTCTCTTTACGTGATTTGTCCACTATATAAAAAATTCATTTTTTTGTATCTCACACTCTGTTCACTTTTACACAATGTTGTCTGACACATAACACTTACAGACTCGTTAACCATTTTTTAGCTCTCTTTACGTGATTTGTGCACGATTTCAAATATTAATTTTTTTGTACCTCACTTACTTCACACTCTGTTCACTTTTGTGTCTGACACATATCACTGAGATACTACTAAACCATTTTTTAATTCTCTTTACATGATTTGTCCACGATTTCAAAATATCATTTTTTTGTATCTCACACTCTGTTCACTTTTACACAATGTAGTCTGACACATAACACTTACAGACTCGTAAACCATTTTTTAGCTCTCTTTACGTGATTTGTGCACGATTTTAAATATTAACTTTTTTGTACCACACTTACTTCACACTCTGTTCACTTTTGTGTCTGACACATTTCACTGAGAGACTACTAAACCGTTTTTTAACTCTCTTTACGTGATTTGTCCACTATAGAAAAAATTCATTTTTTTGTATCTCACACTCAGTTCACTTTTACACAATGTTGTCTGACACATAACACTTACAGACTCGTAAACCATTTTTTAGCTCTCTTTACGTGATTTGTGCACGATTTCAAATATTAATTTTTTTGTATCTCACTTTACGTGATTTGTGCACGATTTCAAATATTAATTTTTTTGTACCTCACTTACTTCACACTCTGTTCACTTTTGTGTCTGACACATATCACTGAGAGACAACTAAACCGTTTTTTAACTCTCTTTACGTGATTTGTCCACTATATAAAAAATTCATTTTTTTGTATCTCACACTCTGTTCACTTTTACACAATGTTGTCTGACACATAACACTTACAGACTCGTTAACCATTTTTTAGCTCTCTTTACGTGATTTGTGCACGATTTCAAATATTAATTTTTTTGTACCTCACTTACTTCACACTCTGTTCACTTTTGTGTCTGACACATATCACTGAGAGACTACTAAACCGTTTTTTAACTCTCTTTACGTGATTTGTCCACTATATAAAAAAATCATTTTTTTGTAGCTCACACTCTGTTCACTTTTACACAATGTTGTCTGACACATAACACTTACAGACTCGTAAACCATTTTTTAGCTCTCTTTACGTGATTTGTGCACGATTTCAAATATTAATTTTTTTGTACCTCACTTACTTCACACTCTGTTCACTTTTGTGTCCGACTCATATCACTGAGATACTACTAAACCATTTTTTACTCTCTTTACGTGATTTGTCCACGATTTCAAAAAATCATTTTTTTGTATCTCACACTCTGTTCACTTTTACACAATGTAGTCTGACACATAACACTTACAGACTCGTAAACCATTTTTTAGCTCTCTTTACGTGATTTGTGCACGATTTCAAATATTAATTTTTTTGTACCTCACTTACTTCACACTCTGTTCATTTTTGTGTCTGACACATATCACTGAGAGACTACTAAACCGTTTTTTAACTCTCTTTATGTGATTTGTCCACTATATAAAAAATTCATTTTTTTGTAACTCACACTCTGTTCACTTTTACACAATGTTGTCTGACACATAACACTTACAGACTCGTAAACCGTTTTTTAGCTATCTTTACGTGATTTGTGCACGATTTCAAATATTAATTTTTTTGTACCTCACATACTTCACACTCTGTTCACTTTTGTGTGTGACACATTTCACTAAGAGACTACTAAACCATTTTTTAACTCTCTTTACGTGATTTGTCCACTATATAAAAGAATCATTTTTTTGTATCTCACACTCTGTTCACTTTTACACAATGTTATCTGACACCTAACACTTACAGACTCGTAAACCATTTTTTAGCTCTCTTTACGTGATTTGTGCACGATTTCAAATATTAATTTTTTTGTACCACTCTTACTTCACACTCTGTTCACTTTTGTGTGTGACACATTTCACTAAGAGACTACTAAACCATTTTTTAACTCTCTTTACGTGATTTGTCCACTATATAAAAGAATCATTTTTTTGTATCTCACACTCTGTTCACTTTTACACAATGTTATCTGACACCTAACACTTACAGACTCGTAAACCATTTTTTAGCTCTCTTTACGTGATTTGTGCACGATTTCAAATATTAATTTTTTTGTACCACTCTTACTTCACACTCTGTTCACTTTTGTGTCTGACACATTTCACTGAGAGACTACTAAACCGTTTTTTAACTCTCTTTACGTGATTTGTCCACTATACAAAAAATTCATTTTTTTGTATCTCACACTCTGTTCACTTTTACACAATGTTATCTGACACATAACACTTACAGACTCGTAAACCATTTTTTAGCTCTCTTTACGTGATTTGTGCACGATTTCAAATGTTAATTTTTTTGTATCTCACTTTACGTGATTTGTGCACGATTTCAAATATTAATTTTTTTGTACCTCACTTACTTCACACTCTGTTCACTTTTGTGTCTGACACATTTCACTGAGAGACTACTAAACCGTTTTTTAACTCTCTTTACGTGATTTGTCCACTATATAAAAAATTCATTTTTTTGTATCTCACACTCTGTTCACTTTTACACAATGTTGTCTGACATATAACACTTACAGACTCGTTAACCATTTTTTAGCTCTCTTTACGTGATTTGTGCACGATTTCAAATATTAATTTTTTTGTACCTCACTTACTTCACACTCTGTTCACTTTTGTGTCTGACATATATCACTGAGAGACTACTAAACCGTTTTTTAACTCTCTTTACGTGATTTGTCCACTATATAAAAAAATCATTTTTTTGTATCTCACACTCTGTTCACTTTTACACAATGTTGTCTGACACATAACACTTACAGACTCGTAAACCATTTTTTAGCTCTCTTTACGTGATTTGTGCACGATTTCAAATATTAATTTTTTTGTACCTCACTTACTTCACACTCTGTTCACTTTTGTGTCCGACTCATATCACTGAGATACTACTAAACCATTTTTTAACTCTCTTTACGTGATTTGTCCACGATTTCAAAAAATCATTTTTTTGTATCTCACACTCTGTTCACTTTTACACAATGTAGTCTGACACATAACACTTACAGACTCGTAAACCATTTTTTAGCTCTCTTTACGTGATTTGTGCACGATTTCAAATATTAATTTTTTTGTACCTCACTTACTTCACACTCTGTTCATTTTTGTGTCTGACACATATCACTGAGAGACTACTAAACCGTTTTTTAACTCTCTTTATGTGATTTGTCCACTATATAAAAAATTCATTTTTTTGTTACTCACACTCTGTTCACTTTTACACAATGTTGTCTGACACATAACACTTACAGACTCGTAAACCATTTTTTAGCTATCTTTACGTGATTTGTGCACGATTTCAAATATTAATTTTTTTGTACCTCACTTACTTCACACTCTGTTCACTTTTGTGTGTGACACATTTCACTAAGAGACTACTAAACCATTTTTTAACTCTCTTTACGTGATTTGTCCACTATATAAAAGAATCATTTTTTTGTATCTCACACTCTGTTCACTTTTACACAATGTTATCTGACACCTAACACTTACAGACTCGTAAACCATTTTTTAGCTCTCTTTACGTGATTTGTGCACGATTTCAAATATTAATTTTTTTGTACCACTCTTACTTCACACTCTGTTCACTTTTGTGTCTGACACATTTCACTGAGAGACTACTAAACCGTTTTTTAACTCTCTTTACGTGATTTGTCCACTATATAAAAAATTCATTTTTTTGTATCTCACACTCTGTTCACTTTTACACAATGTTATCTGACACATAACACTTACAGACTCGTAAACCATTTTTTAGCTCTCTTTACGTGATTTGTGCACGATTTCAAATGTTAATTTTTTTGTATCTCACTTTACGTGATTTGTGCACGATTTCAAATATTAATTTTTTTGTACCTCACTTACTTCACACTCTGTTCACTTTTGTGTCTGACACATTTCACTGAGAGACTACTAAACCGTTTTTTAACTCTCTTTACGTGATTTGTCCACTATATAAAAAATTCATTTTTTTGTATCACACTCTGTTCACTTTTACACAATGTTATCTGACACATAACACTTACAGACGCGTAAACCATTTTTTAGCTCTCTTTACGTGATTTGTGCACGATTTCAAATATTAATTTTTTTGTATCTCACTTTACGTGATTTGTGCACGATTTCAAATATTAATTTTTTTGTACCTCACTTACTTCACACTCTGTTCACTTTTGTGTCTGACACATATCACTGAGAGACAACTAAACCGTTTTTTAACTCCCTTTACGTGATTTGTCCACTATATAAAAAATTCATTTTTTTGTATCTCACACTCTGTTCACTTTTACACAATGTTGTCTGACACATAACATTTACAGACTCGTAAACCATTTTTTAGCTCTCTTTACGTGATTTGTGCACGTTTGCAAATATTAATTTTTTTGTATCTCACTTACTTCACACTCTGTTCACTTTTGTGTGTGACACATATCACTGAGATACTACTAAACCATTTTTAACTCTTTTTACGTGATTTGTCCACGATTTCAAAAAATATTTTTTTTGTATCTCACACTCTGTTCACTTTTACACAATGTTGTCTGACACTTAACACTTACAGACTCCTAAACCATTTTTTAGCTCTCTTTACGTGATTTGTGCACGATTTCAAATATTAATTTTTTTGTACCTCACTTACTTCACACTCTGTTCACTTTTGTGTCTGACACATATCACTGAGAGACAACTAAACCGTTTTTTAACTCTCTTTACGTGATTTGTCCACCATATAAAAAATTCATTTTTTTGTATCTCACACTCTGTTCACTTTTACACAATGTTGTATGACACATAACACTTACAGACTCGTAAACCATTTTTTAGCTCTCTTTACGTGATTTGTGCACGATTTCAAATATTAATTATTTTGTACCTCACTTACTTCACACTCTGTTCACTTTTGTGTCTGACACATATCACTGAGAGACTACTAAACCGTTTTTTAACTCTCTTTACGTGATTTGTCCACTATATAAAAAAATCATTTTTTTGTATCTCACACTCTGTTCACTTTTACACAATATTGTCTGACACATAACACTTACAGACTCGTAAACCATTTTTTAGCTCTCTTTACGTGATTTGTGCACGATTTCAAATATTAATTTTTTTGTACCTCACTTTACGTGGTTTGTGCACGATTTCAAATATTAATTTTTTTGTACCTCACTTACTTCACACTCTGTTCACTTTTGTGTGTGACACATTTCACTAAGAGACTACTAAACCATTTTTTAACTCTCTTTACGTGATTTGTCCACTATATAAAAAAATCATTTTTTTGTATCTCACACTCTGTTCACTTTTACACAATGTTGTCTGACACATAACACTTACAGACTCGTAAACCATTTTTTAGCTCTCTTTACGAGATTTGTGCACGATTTCAAATATTAATTTTTTTGTACCTCACTTACTTCACACTCTGTTCACTTTTGTGTCTGAAACATATCACTGAGAGACAACTAAACCGTTTTTTAACTCTCTTTACGTGATTTGTCCACTATATAAAAAATTCATTTTTTTGTATCTCACACTCTGTTCACTTTTACACAATGTTGTCTGACACATAACACTTACAGACTCGTAAACCATTTTTTAGCTCTCTTTACGTGATTTGTGCACGATTTCAAATATTAACTTTTTTGTACCACACTTACTTCACACTCTGTTCACTTTTGTGTCTGACACATTTCACTGAGAGACTACTAAACCGTTTTTTAACTCTCTTTACGTGATTTGTCCACTATATAAAAAATTCATTTTTTTGTATCTCACACTCTGTTCACTTTTACACAATGATGTCTGACACATAACACTTACAGACTCGTAAACCATTTTTTAGCTCTCTTTACGTGATTTGTGCACGATTTCAAATATTAACTTTTTTGTACCACACTTACTTCACACTCTGTTCACTTTTGTGTCTGACACATATCACTGAGATACTACTAAACCATTTTTTAACTCTCTTTACGTGATTTGTCCACGATTTCAAAAAATCATTTATTTGTATCTCACACTCTGTTCACTTTTACACAAAGTTGTCTGACACATAACACTTACAGACTCGTAAACCATTTTTTAGCTCTCTTTACGTGATTTGTGCACGATTTCAAATATTAATTTTTTTGTATCTCACTTTACGTGATTTGTGCACGATTTCAAATATTAATTTTTTTGTACCTCACTTACTTCACACTGTTCACTTTTGTGTCTGACACATATCACTGAGAGACAACTAAACCGTTTTTTAACTCTCTTTACGTGATTTGTCCACTATATAAAAAATTCATTTTTTTGTATCTCACACTCTGTTCACTTTTACACAATGTTGTCTGACACATAACACTTACAGACTCGTTAACCATTTTTTAGCTCTCTTTACGTGATTTGTGCACGATTTCAAATATTAATTTTTTTGTACCTCACTTACTTCACACTCTGTTCACTTTTGTGTCTGACACATATCACTGAGATACTACTAAACCATTTTTTAATTCTCTTTACATGATTTGTCCACGATTTCAAAATATCATTTTTTTGTATCTCACACTCTGTTCACTTTTACACAATGTAGTCTGACACATAACACTTACAGACTCGTAAACCATTTTTTAGCTCTCTTTACGTGATTTGTGCACGATTTTAAATATTAACTTTTTTGTACCACACTTACTTCACACTCTGTTCACTTTTGTGTCTGACACATTTCACTGAGAGACTACTAAACCGTTTTTTAACTCTCTTTACGTGATTTGTCCACTATAGAAAAAATTCATTTTTTTGTATCTCACACTCAGTTCACTTTTACACAATGTTGTCTGACACATAACACTTACAGACTCGTAAACCATTTTTTAGCTCTCTTTACGTGATTTGTGCACGATTTCAAATATTAATTTTTTTGTATCTCACTTTACGTGATTTGTGCACGATTTCAAATATTAATTTTTTTGTACCTCACTTACTTCACACTCTGTTCACTTTTGTGTCCGACTCATATCACTGAGATACTACTAAACCATTTTTTACTCTCTTTACGTGATTTGTCCACGATTTCAAAAAATCATTTTTTTGTATCTCACACTCTGTTCACTTTTACACAATGTAGTCTGACACATAACACTTACAGACTCGTAAACCATTTTTTAGCTCTCTTTACGTGATTTGTGCACGATTTCAAATATTAATTTTTTTGTACCTCACTTACTTCACACTCTGTTCATTTTTGTGTCTGACACATATCACTGAGAGACTACTAAACCGTTTTTTAACTCTCTTTATGTGATTTGTCCACTATATAAAAAATTCATTTTTTTGTAACTCACACTCTGTTCACTTTTACACAATGTTGTCTGACACATAACACTTACAGACTCGTAAACCGTTTTTTAGCTATCTTTACGTGATTTGTGCACGATTTCAAATATTAATTTTTTTGTACCTCACATACTTCACACTCTGTTCACTTTTGTGTGTGACACATTTCACTAAGAGACTACTAAACCATTTTTTAACTCTCTTTACGTGATTTGTCCACTATATAAAAGAATCATTTTTTTGTATCTCACACTCTGTTCACTTTTACACAATGTTATCTGACACCTAACACTTACAGACTCGTAAACCATTTTTTAGCTCTCTTTACGTGATTTGTGCACGATTTCAAATATTAATTTTTTTGTACCACTCTTACTTCACACTCTGTTCACTTTTGTGTGTGACACATTTCACTAAGAGACTACTAAACCATTTTTTAACTCTCTTTACGTGATTTGTCCACTATATAAAAGAATCATTTTTTTGTATCTCACACTCTGTTCACTTTTACACAATGTTATCTGACACCTAACACTTACAGACTCGTAAACCATTTTTTAGCTCTCTTTACGTGATTTGTGCACGATTTCAAATATTAATTTTTTTGTACCACTCTTACTTCACACTCTGTTCACTTTTGTGTCTGACACATTTCACTGAGAGACTACTAAACCGTTTTTTAACTCTCTTTACGTGATTTGTCCACTATACAAAAAATTCATTTTTTTGTATCTCACACTCTGTTCACTTTTACACAATGTTATCTGACACATAACACTTACAGACTCGTAAACCATTTTTTAGCTCTCTTTACGTGATTTGTGCACGATTTCAAATGTTAATTTTTTTGTATCTCACTTTACGTGATTTGTGCACGATTTCAAATATTAATTTTTTTGTACCTCACTTACTTCACACTCTGTTCACTTTTGTGTCTGACACATTTCACTGAGAGACTACTAAACCGTTTTTTAACTCTCTTTACGTGATTTGTCCACTATATAAAAAATTCATTTTTTTGTATCTCACACTCTGTTCACTTTTACACAATGTTGTCTGACATATAACACTTACAGACTCGTTAACCATTTTTTAGCTCTCTTTACGTGATTTGTGCACGATTTCAAATATTAATTTTTTTGTACCTCACTTACTTCACACTCTGTTCACTTTTGTGTCTGACATATATCACTGAGAGACTACTAAACCGTTTTTTAACTCTCTTTACGTGATTTGTCCACTATATAAAAAAATCATTTTTTTGTATCTCACACTCTGTTCACTTTTACACAATGTTGTCTGACACATAACACTTACAGACTCGTAAACCATTTTTTAGCTCTCTTTACGTGATTTGTGCACGATTTCAAATATTAATTTTTTTGTACCTCACTTACTTCACACTCTGTTCACTTTTGTGTCCGACTCATATCACTGAGATACTACTAAACCATTTTTTAACTCTCTTTACGTGATTTGTCCACGATTTCAAAAAATCATTTTTTTGTATCTCACACTCTGTTCACTTTTACACAATGTAGTCTGACACATAACACTTACAGACTCGTAAACCATTTTTTAGCTCTCTTTACGTGATTTGTGCACGATTTCAAATATTAATTTTTTTGTACCTCACTTACTTCACACTCTGTTCATTTTTGTGTCTGACACATATCACTGAGAGACTACTAAACCGTTTTTTAACTCTCTTTATGTGATTTGTCCACTATATAAAAAATTCATTTTTTTGTTACTCACACTCTGTTCACTTTTACACAATGTTGTCTGACACATAACACTTACAGACTCGTAAACCATTTTTTAGCTATCTTTACGTGATTTGTGCACGATTTCAAATATTAATTTTTTTGTACCTCACTTACTTCACACTCTGTTCACTTTTGTGTGTGACACATTTCACTAAGAGACTACTAAACCATTTTTTAACTCTCTTTACGTGATTTGTCCACTATATAAAAGAATCATTTTTTTGTATCTCACACTCTGTTCACTTTTACACAATGTTATCTGACACCTAACACTTACAGACTCGTAAACCATTTTTTAGCTCTCTTTACGTGATTTGTGCACGATTTCAAATATTAATTTTTTTGTACCACTCTTACTTCACACTCTGTTCACTTTTGTGTCTGACACATTTCACTGAGAGACTACTAAACCGTTTTTTAACTCTCTTTACGTGATTTGTCCACTATATAAAAAATTCATTTTTTTGTATCTCACACTCTGTTCACTTTTACACAATGTTATCTGACACATAACACTTACAGACTCGTAAACCATTTTTTAGCTCTCTTTACGTGATTTGTGCACGATTTCAAATGTTAATTTTTTTGTATCTCACTTTACGTGATTTGTGCACGATTTCAAATATTAATTTTTTTGTACCTCACTTACTTCACACTCTGTTCACTTTTGTGTCTGACACATTTCACTGAGAGACTACTAAACCGTTTTTTAACTCTCTTTACGTGATTTGTCCACTATATAAAAAATTCATTTTTTTGTATCACACTCTGTTCACTTTTACACAATGTTATCTGACACATAACACTTACAGACGCGTAAACCATTTTTTAGCTCTCTTTACGTGATTTGTGCACGATTTCAAATATTAATTTTTTTGTATCTCACTTTACGTGATTTGTGCACGATTTCAAATATTAATTTTTTTGTACCTCACTTACTTCACACTCTGTTCACTTTTGTGTCTGACACATATCACTGAGAGACAACTAAACCGTTTTTTAACTCCCTTTACGTGATTTGTCCACTATATAAAAAATTCATTTTTTTGTATCTCACACTCTGTTCACTTTTACACAATGTTGTCTGACACATAACATTTACAGACTCGTAAACCATTTTTTAGCTCTCTTTACGTGATTTGTGCACGATTTCAAATATTAATTTTTTTGTACCTCACTTACTTCACACTCTGTTCACTTTTGTGTCTGACTCATATCACTGAGATACTACTAAACCATTTTTTAACTTCTCTTTACGTGATTTGTCCACGATTTCAAAAAATCATTTTTTTGTATCTCACACTCTGTTCACTTTTACACAATGTTGTCTGACACATAACACTTACAGACTCGTAAACCATTTTTTAGCTCTCTTTACGTGATTTGTGCACGATTTCAAATATTAATTTTTTTGTACCTCAATTACTTCACACTCTGTTCACTTTTGTGTCTAACACATATCACTGAGAGACTACTAAACCGTTTTTTAACTCTCTTTACGTGATTTGTCCACTATATAAAAAGTTCATTTTTTTGTATCTCACACTCTGTTCACTTTTACACAATGTTGTCTGACACATAACACTTACAGACTCGTAAACCATTTTTTAGCTCTCTTTACGTGATTTGTGCATGATTTCAAATATTAATTTTTTTGTAACTCACTTTACGTGATTTGTGCACGATTTCAAATATTAATTTTTTTGTACCTCACTTACTTCACACTGTTCACTTTTGTGTCTGACACATATCACTGAGAGACAACTAAACCGTTTTTTAACTCTCTTTACGTGATTTGTCCACCATATAAAAAATTCATTTTTTTGTATCTCACACTCTGTTCACTTTTACACAATGTTGTATGACACATAACACTTACAGACTCGTAAACCATTTTTTAGCTCTCTTTACGTGATTTGTGCACGATTTCAAATATTAATTATTTTGTACCTCACTTACTTCACACTCTGTTCACTTTTGTGTCTGACACATATCACTGAGAGACTACTAAACCGTTTTTTAACTCTCTTTACGTGATTTGTCCACTATATAAAAAATTCATTTTTTTGTATCTCACACTCTGTTCACTTTTACACAATATTGTCTGACACATAACACTTACAGACTCGTAAACCATTTTTTAGCTCTCTTTACGTGATTTGTGCACGATTTCAAATATTAATTTTTTTGTACCTCACTTTACGTGGTTTGTGCACGATTTCAAATATTAATTTTTTTGTACCTCACTTACTTCACACTCTGTTCACTTTTGTGTGTGACACATTTCACTAAGAGACTACTAAACCATTTTTTAACTCTCTTTACGTGATTTGTCCACTATATAAAAAAATCATTTTTTTGTATCTCACACTCTGTTCACTTTTACACAATGTTGTCTGACACATAACACTTACAGACTCGTAAACCATTTTTTAGCTCTCTTTACGAGATTTGTGCACGATTTCAAATATTAATTTTTTTGTACCTCACTTACTTCACACTCTGTTCACTTTTGTGTCTGAAACATATCACTGAGAGACAACTAAACCGTTTTTTAACTCTCTTTACGTGATTTGTCCACTATATAAAAAATTCATTTTTTTGTATCTCACACTCTGTTCACTTTTACACAATGTTGTCTGACACATAACACTTACAGACTCGTAAACCATTTTTTAGCTCTCTTTACGTGATTTGTGCACGATTTCAAATATTAACTTTTTTGTACCACACTTACTTCACACTCTGTTCACTTTTGTGTCTGACACATTTCACTGAGAGACTACTAAACCGTTTTTTAACTCTCTTTACGTGATTTGTCCACTATATAAAAAATTCATTTTTTTGTATCTCACACTCTGTTCACTTTTACACAATGATGTCTGACACATAACACTTACAGACTCGTAAACCATTTTTTAGCTCTCTTTACGTGATTTGTGCACGATTTCAAATATTAACTTTTTTGTACCACACTTACTTCACACTCTGTTCACTTTTGTGTCTGACACATATCACTGAGATACTACTAAACCATTTTTTAACTCTCTTTACGTGATTTGTCCACGATTTCAAAAAATCATTTATTTGTATCTCACACTCTGTTCACTTTTACACAAAGTTGTCTGACACATAACACTTACAGACTCGTAAACCATTTTTTAGCTCTCTTTACGTGATTTGTGCACGATTTCAAATATTAATTTTTTTGTATCTCACTTTACGTGATTTGTGCACGATTTCAAATATTAATTTTTTTGTACCTCACTTACTTCACACTGTTCACTTTTGTGTCTGACACATATCACTGAGAGACAACTAAACCGTTTTTTAACTCTCTTTACGTGATTTGTCCACTATATAAAAAATTCATTTTTTTGTATCTCACACTCTGTTCACTTTTACACAATGTTGTCTGACACATAACACTTACAGACTCGTTAACCATTTTTTAGCTCTCTTTACGTGATTTGTGCACGATTTCAAATATTAATTTTTTTGTACCTCACTTACTTCACACTCTGTTCACTTTTGTGTCTGACACATATCACTGAGATACTACTAAACCATTTTTTAATTCTCTTTACATGATTTGTCCACGATTTCAAAATATCATTTTTTTGTATCTCACACTCTGTTCACTTTTACACAATGTAGTCTGACACATAACACTTACAGACTCGTAAACCATTTTTTAGCTCTCTTTACGTGATTTGTGCACGATTTTAAATATTAACTTTTTTGTACCACACTTACTTCACACTCTGTTCACTTTTGTGTCTGACACATTTCACTGAGAGACTACTAAACCGTTTTTTAACTCTCTTTACGTGATTTGTCCACTATAGAAAAAATTCATTTTTTTGTATCTCACACTCAGTTCACTTTTACACAATGTTGTCTGACACATAACACTTACAGACTCGTAAACCATTTTTTAGCTCTCTTTACGTGATTTGTGCACGATTTCAAATATTAATTTTTTTGTATCTCACTTTACGTGATTTGTGCACGATTTCAAATATTAATTTTTTTGTACCTCACTTACTTCACACTCTGTTCACTTTTGTGTCTGACACATATCACTGAGAGACAACTAAACCGTTTTTTAACTCTCTTTACGTGATTTGTCCACTATATAAAAAATTCATTTTTTTGTATCTCACACTCTGTTCACTTTTACACAATGTTGTCTGACACATAACACTTACAGACTCGTTAACCATTTTTTAGCTCTCTTTACGTGATTTGTGCACGATTTCAAATATTAATTTTTTTGTACCTCACTTACTTCACACTCTGTTCACTTTTGTGTCTGACACATATCACTGAGAGACTACTAAACCGTTTTTTAACTCTCTTTACGTGATTTGTCCACTATATAAAAAAATCATTTTTTTGTAGCTCACACTCTGTTCACTTTTACACAATGTTGTCTGACACATAACACTTACAGACTCGTAAACCATTTTTTAGCTCTCTTTACGTGATTTGTGCACGATTTCAAATATTAATTTTTTTGTACCTCACTTACTTCACACTCTGTTCACTTTTGTGTCCGACTCATATCACTGAGATACTACTAAACCATTTTTTACTCTCTTTACGTGATTTGTCCACGATTTCAAAAAATCATTTTTTTGTATCTCACACTCTGTTCACTTTTACACAATGTAGTCTGACACATAACACTTACAGACTCGTAAACCATTTTTTAGCTCTCTTTACGTGATTTGTGCACGATTTCAAATATTAATTTTTTTGTACCTCACTTACTTCACACTCTGTTCATTTTTGTGTCTGACACATATCACTGAGAGACTACTAAACCGTTTTTTAACTCTCTTTATGTGATTTGTCCACTATATAAAAAATTCATTTTTTTGTAACTCACACTCTGTTCACTTTTACACAATGTTGTCTGACACATAACACTTACAGACTCGTAAACCGTTTTTTAGCTATCTTTACGCGATTTGTGCACGATTTCAAATATTAATTTTTTTGTACCTCACATACTTCACACTCTGTTCACTTTTGTGTGTGACACATTTCACTAAGAGACTACTAAACCATTTTTTAACTCTCTTTACGTGATTTGTCCACTATATAAAAGAATCATTTTTTTGTATCTCACACTCTGTTCACTTTTACACAATGTTATCTGACACCTAACACTTACAGACTCGTAAACCATTTTTTAGCTCTCTTTACGTGATTTGTGCACGATTTCAAATATTAATTTTTTTGTACCACTCTTACTTCACACTCTGTTCACTTTTGTGTGTGACACATTTCACTAAGAGACTACTAAACCATTTTTTAACTCTCTTTACGTGATTTGTCCACTATATAAAAGAATCATTTTTTTGTATCTCACACTCTGTTCACTTTTACACAATGTTATCTGACACCTAACACTTACAGACTCGTAAACCATTTTTTAGCTCTCTTTACGTGATTTGTGCACGATTTCAAATATTAATTTTTTTGTACCACTCTTACTTCACACTCTGTTCACTTTTGTGTCTGACACATTTCACTGAGAGACTACTAAACCGTTTTTTAACTCTCTTTACGTGATTTGTCCACTATACAAAAAATTCATTTTTTTGTATCTCACACTCTGTTCACTTTTACACAATGTTATCTGACACATAACACTTACAGACTCGTAAACCATTTTTTAGCTCTCTTTACGTGATTTGTGCACGATTTCAAATGTTAATTTTTTTGTATCTCACTTTACGTGATTTGTGCACGATTTCAAATATTAATTTTTTTGTACCTCACTTACTTCACACTCTGTTCACTTTTGTGTCTGACACATTTCACTGAGAGACTACTAAACCGTTTTTTAACTCTCTTTACGTGATTTGTCCACTATATAAAAAATTCATTTTTTTGTATCTCACACTCTGTTCACTTTTACACAATGTTGTCTGACACATAACACTTACAGACTCGTTAACCATTTTTTAGCTCTCTTTACGTGATTTGTGCACGATTTCAAATATTAATTTTTTTGTACCTCACTTACTTCACACTCTGTTCACTTTTGTGTCTGACATATATCACTGAGAGACTACTAAACCGTTTTTTAACTCTCTTTACGTGATTTGTCCACTATATAAAAAAATCATTTTTTTGTATCTCACACTCTGTTCACTTTTACACAATGTTGTCTGACACATAACACTTACAGACTCGTAAACCATTTTTTAGCTCTCTTTACGTGATTTGTGCACGATTTCAAATATTAATTTTTTTGTACCTCACTTACTTCACACTCTGTTCACTTTTGTGTCCGACTCATATCACTGAGATACTACTAAACCATTTTTTAACTCTCTTTACGTGATTTGTCCACGATTTCAAAAAATCATTTTTTTGTATCTCACACTCTGTTCACTTTTACACAATGTAGTCTGACACATAACACTTACAGACTCGTAAACCATTTTTTAGCTCTCTTTACGTGATTTGTGCACGATTTCAAATATTAATTTTTTTGTACCTCACTTACTTCACACTCTGTTCATTTTTGTGTCTGACACATATCACTGAGAGACTACTAAACCGTTTTTTAACTCTCTTTATGTGATTTGTCCACTATATAAAAAATTCATTTTTTTGTTACTCACACTCTGTTCACTTTTACACAATGTTGTCTGACACATAACACTTACAGACTCGTAAACCATTTTTTAGCTATCTTTACGTGATTTGTGCACGATTTCAAATATTAATTTTTTTGTACCTCACTTACTTCACACTCTGTTCACTTTTGTGTGTGACACATTTCACTAAGAGACTACTAAACCATTTTTTAACTCTCTTTACGTGATTTGTCCACTATATAAAAGAATCATTTTTTTGTATCTCACACTCTGTTCACTTTTACACAATGTTATCTGACACCTAACACTTACAGACTCGTAAACCATTTTTTAGCTCTCTTTACGTGATTTGTGCACGATTTCAAATATTAATTTTTTTGTACCACTCTTACTTCACACTCTGTTCACTTTTGTGTCTGACACATTTCACTGAGAGACTACTAAACCGTTTTTTAACTCTCTTTACGTGATTTGTCCACTATATAAAAAATTCATTTTTTTGTATCTCACACTCTGTTCACTTTTACACAATGTTATCTGACACATAACACTTACAGACTCGTAAACCATTTTTTAGCTCTCTTTACGTGATTTGTGCACGATTTCAAATGTTAATTTTTTTGTATCTCACTTTACGTGATTTGTGCACGATTTCAAATATTAATTTTTTTGTACCTCACTTACTTCACACTCTGTTCACTTTTGTGTCTGACACATTTCACTGAGAGACTACTAAACCGTTTTTTAACTCTCTTTACGTGATTTGTCCACTATATAAAAAATTCATTTTTTTGTATCACACTCTGTTCACTTTTACACAATGTTATCTGACACATAACACTTACAGACGCGTAAACCATTTTTTAGCTCTCTTTACGTGATTTGTGCACGATTTCAAATATTAATTTTTTTGTATCTCACTTTACGTGATTTGTGCACGATTTCAAATATTAATTTTTTTGTACCTCACTTACTTCACACTCTGTTCACTTTTGTGTCTGACACATATCACTGAGAGACAACTAAACCGTTTTTTAACTCCCTTTACGTGATTTGTCCACTATATAAAAAATTCATTTTTTTGTATCTCACACTCTGTTCACTTTTACACAATGTTGTCTGACACATAACATTTACAGACTCGTAAACCATTTTTTAGCTCTCTTTACGTGATTTGTGCACGATTTCAAATATTAATTTTTTTGTACCTCACTTACTTCACACTCTGTTCACTTTTGTGTCTGACTCATATCACTGAGATACTACTAAACCATTTTTTAACTTCTCTTTACGTGATTTGTCCACGATTTCAAAAAATCATTTTTTTGTATCTCACACTCTGTTCACTTTTACACAATGTTGTCTGACACATAACACTTACAGACTCGTAAACCATTTTTTAGCTCTCTTTACGTGATTTGTGCACGATTTCAAATATTAATTTTTTTGTACCTCAATTACTTCACACTCTGTTCACTTTTGTGTCTAACACATATCACTGAGAGACTACTAAACCGTTTTTTAACTCTCTTTACGTGATTTGTCCACTATATAAAAAGTTCATTTTTTTGTATCTCACACTCTGTTCACTTTTACACAATGTTGTCTGACACATAACACTTACAGACTCGTAAACCATTTTTTAGCTCTCTTTACGTGATTTGTGCATGATTTCAAATATTAATTTTTTTGTAACTCACTTTACGTGATTTGTGCACGATTTCAAATATTAATTTTTTTGTACCTCACTTACTTCACACTCTGTTCACTTTTGTGTGTGACACATTTCACTAAGAGACTACTAAACCATTTTTTAACTCTCTTTACGTGATTTGTCCACTATATAAAAAAATCATTTTTTTGTATCTCACACTCTGTTCACTTTTACACAATGTTGTCTGACACATAACACTTACAGACTCGTAAACCATTTTTTAGCTCTTTTACGTGATTTGTGCACGTTTGCAAATATTAATTTTTTTGTACCTCACTTACTTCACACTCTGTTCACTTTTGTGTGTGACACATATCACTGAGATACTACTAAACCATTTTTTAACTCTCTTTACGTGATTTGTCCACGATTTCAAAAAATCATTTATTTGTATCTCACACTCTGTTCACTTTTACACAATGTTGTCTGACACTTAACACTTACAGACTCGTAAACCATTTTTTAGCTCTCTTTACGTGATTTGTGCACGAGTTCAAATATTAATTTTTTTGTACCTCACTTACTTCACACTCTGTTCACTTTTGTGTCTGACACATATCACTGAGAGACAACTAAACCGTTTTTTAACTCTCTTTACGTGATTTGTCCACCATATAAAAAATTCATTTTTTTGTATCTCACACTCTGTTCACTTTTACACAATGTTGTATGACACATAACACTTACAGACTCGTTAACCATTTTTTAGCTCTCTTTACGTGATTTGTGCACGATTTCAAATATTAATTTTTTTGTACCTCACTTACTTCACACTCTGTTCACTTTTGTGTCACACATATCACTGAGAGACTACTAAACCGTTTTTTAACTCTCTTTACGTGATTTGTCCACTATATAAAAAATTCATTTTTTTGTATCTCACACTATTCACTTTTACACAATATTGTCTGACACATATCACTTACAGACTCGTAAACCATTTTTTAGCTCTCTTTACGTGATTTGTGCACGATTTCAAATATT
Organism: Philonthus spinipes; assembly: GCA_963082785.1. NCBI lineage: Eukaryota > Metazoa > Arthropoda > Insecta > Coleoptera > Staphylinidae > Philonthus > Philonthus spinipes. Next base: position 22,860,695 of record OY720308.1, read on the forward strand.
AATTTTTTTGTACCTCACTTTACGTGATTTGTGCACGATTTCAAATATTAATTTTTTTGTACCTCACTTACTTCACACTCTGTTCACTTTTGTGTGTGACACATTTCACTAAGAGACTACTAAACCATTTTTTAACTCTACGTGATTTGTCCACTATATAAAAAATTCATTTTTTTGTATCTCACACTCTGTTCACTTTTACACAATGTTGTCTGACACATAACACTTACAGACTCGTAAACCATTTTTTAGCTCTCTTTACGTGATTTGTGCACGATTTCAAATATTAATTTTTTTGTACCTCACTTACTTCACACTCTGTTCACTTTTGTGTGTGACACATTTCACTAAGAGACTACTAAACCATTTTTTAACTCTCTTTACGTGATTTGTCCACTATATAAAAAAATCATTTTTTTGTATCTCACACTCTGTTCACTTTTACACAATGTTGTCTGACACATAACACTTACAGACTCGTAAACCATTTTTTAGCTCTCTTTACGAGATTTGTGCACGATTTCAAATATTAATTTTTTTGTACCTCACTTACTTCACACTCTGTTCACTTTTGTGTCTGAAACATATCACTGAGAGACAACTAAACCGTTTTTTAACTCTCTTTACGTGATTTGTCCACCATATAAAAAATGCATTTTTTTGTATCTCACACTCTGTTCACTTTTACACAATGTTGTCTGACACATAACACTTACAGACTCGTAAACCATTTTTTAGCTCTCTTTACGTGATTTGTGCACGATTTCAAATATTAATTTTTTTGTACCTCACTTACTTCACACTCTGTTCACTTTTGTGTCTGACACATATCACTGAGATACTACTAAACCATTTTTTAATTCTCTTTACATGATTTGTCCACTATATAAAAGAATCATTTTTTTGTATCTCACACTCTGTTCACTTTTACACAATGTTATCTGACACCTAACACTTACAGACTCGTAAACCATTTTTTAGCTCTCTTTACGTGATTTGTGCACGATTTCAAATATTAATTTTTTTGTACCACTCTTACTTCACACTCTGTTCACTTTTGTGTCTGACACATTTCACTGAGAGACTACTAAACCGTTTTTTAACTCTCTTTACGTGATTTGTCCACTATATAAAAAATTCATTTTTTTGTATCTCACACTCTGTTCACTTTTACACAATGTTATCTGACACATAACACTTACAGACTCGTAAACCATTTTTTAGCTCTCTTTACGTGATTTGTGCACGATTTCAAATGTTAATTTTTTTGTATCTCACTTTACGTGATTTGTGCACGATTTCAAATATTAATTTTTTTGTACCTCACTTACTTCACACTCTGTTCACTTTTGTGTCTGACACATTTCACTGAGAGACTACTAAACCGTTTTTTAACTCTCTTTACGTGATTTGTCCACTATATAAAAAATTCATTTTTTTGTATCACACTCTGTTCACTTTTACACAATGTTATCTGACACATAACACTTACAGACGCGTAAACCATTTTTTAGCTCTCTTTACGTGATTTGTGCACGATTTCAAATATTAATTTTTTTGTATCTCACTTTACGTGATTTGTGCACGATTTCAAATATTAATTTTTTTGTACCTCACTTACTTCACACTCTGTTCACTTTTGTGTCTGACACATATCACTGAGAGACAACTAAACCGTTTTTTAACTCCCTTTACGTGATTTGTCCACTATATAAAAAATTCATTTTTTGTATCTCACACTCTGTTCACTTTTACACAATGTTGTCTGACACATAACATTTACAGACTCGTAAACCATTTTTTAGCTCTCTTTACGTGATTTGTGCACGATTTCAAATATTAATTTTTTTGTACCTCACTTACTTCACACTCTGTTCACTTTTGTGTCTGACTCATATCACTGAGATACTACTAAACCATTTTTTAACTTCTCTTTACGTGATTTGTCCACGATTTCAAAAAATCATTTTTTTGTATCTCACACTCTGTTCACTTTTACACAATGTTGTCTGACACATAACACTTACAGACTCGTAAACCATTTTTTAGCTCTCTTTACGTGATTTGTGCACGATTTCAAATATTAATTTTTTTGTACCTCAATTACTTCACACTCTGTTCACTTTTGTGTCTAACACATATCACTGAGAGACTACTAAACCGTTTTTTAACTCTCTTTACGTGATTTGTCCACTATATAAAAAGTTCATTTTTTTGTATCTCACACTCTGTTCACTTTTACACAATGTTGTCTGACACATAACACTTACAGACTCGTAAACCATTTTTTAGCTCTCTTTACGTGATTTGTGCATGATTTCAAATATTAATTTTTTTGTAACTCACTTTACGTGATTTGTGCACGATTTCAAATATTAATTTTTTTGTACCTCACTTACTTCACACTCTGTTCACTTTTGTGTGTGACACATTTCACTAAGAGACTACTAAACCATTTTTTAACTCTCTTTACGTGATTTGTCCACTATATAAAAAAATCATTTTTTTGTATCTCACACTCTGTTCACTTTTACACAATGTTGTCTGACACATAACACTTACAGACTCGTAAACCATTTTTTAGCTCTTTTACGTGATTTGTGCACGTTTGCAAATATTAATTTTTTTGTACCTCACTTACTTCACACTCTGTTCACTTTTGTGTGTGACACATATCACTGAGATACTACTAAACCATTTTTTAACTCTCTTTACGTGATTTGTCCACGATTTCAAAAAATCATTTATTTGTATCTCACACTCTGTTCACTTTTACACAATGTTGTATGACACATAACACTTACAGACTCGTTAACCATTTTTTAGCTCTCTTTACGTGATTTGTGCACGATTTCAAATATTAATTTTTTTGTACCTCACTTACTTCACACTCTGTTCACTTTTGTGTCACACATATCACTGAGAGACTACTAAACCGTTTTTTAACTCTCTTTACGTGATTTGTCCACTATATAAAAAATTCATTTTTTTGTATCTCACACTATTCACTTTTACACAATATTGTCTGACACATATCACTTACAGACTCGTAAACCATTTTTTAGCTCTCTTTACGTGATTTGTGCACGATTTCAAATATTAATTTTTTTGTACCTCACTTTACGTGATTTGTGCACGATTTCAAATATTAATTTTTTTGTACCTCACTTACTTCACACTCTGTTCACTTTTGTGTGTGACACATTTCACTAAGAGACTACTAAACCATTTTTTAACTCTACGTGATTTGTCCACTATATAAAAAATTCATTTTTTTGTATCTCACACTCTGTTCACTTTTACACAATGTTGTCTGACACATAACACTTACAGACTCGTAAACCATTTTTTAGCTCTCTTTACGTGATTTGTGCACGATTTCAAATATTAATTTTTTTGTACCTCACTTACTTCACACTCTGTTCACTTTTGTGTGTGACACATTTCACTAAGAGACTACTAAACCATTTTTTAACTCTCTTTACGTGATTTGTCCACTATATAAAAGAATCATTTTTTTGTATCTCACACTCTGTTCACTTTTACACAATGTTATCTGACACCTAACACTTACAGACTCGTAAACCATTTTTTAGCTCTCTTTACGTGATTTGTGCACGATTTCAAATATTAATTTTTTTGTACCTCACTTACTTCACACTCTGTTCATTTTTGTGTCTGACACATATCACTGAGAGACTACTAAACCGTTTTTTAACTCTCTTTATGTGATTTGTCCACTATATAAAAAATTCATTTTTTTGTTACTCACACTCTGTTCACTTTTACACAATGTTGTCTGACACATAACACTTACAGACTCGTAAACCATTTTTTAGCTATCTTTACGTGATTTGTGCACGATTTCAAATATTAATTTTTTTGTACCTCACTTACTTCACACTCTGTTCACTTTTGTGTGTGACACATTTCACTAAGAGACTACTAAACCATTTTTTAACTCTCTTTACGTGATTTGTCCACTATATAAAAGAATCATTTTTTTGTATCTCACACTCTGTTCACTTTTACACAATGTTATCTGACACCTAACACTTACAGACTCGTAAACCATTTTTTAGCTCTCTTTACGTGATTTGTGCACGATTTCAAATATTAATTTTTTTGTACCACTCTTACTTCACACTCTGTTCACTTTTGTGTCTGACACATTTCACTGAGAGACTACTAAACCGTTTTTTAACTCTCTTTACGTGATTTGTCCACTATATAAAAAATTCATTTTTTTGTATCTCACACTCTGTTCACTTTTACACAATGTTATCTGACACATAACACTTACAGACTCGTAAACCATTTTTTAGCTCTCTTTACGTGATTTGTGCACGATTTCAAATGTTAATTTTTTTGTATCTCACTTTACGTGATTTGTGCACGATTTCAAATATTAATTTTTTTGTACCTCACTTACTTCACACTCTGTTCACTTTTGTGTCTGACACATTTCACTGAGTGACTACTAAACCGTTTTTTAACTCTCTTTACGTGATTTGTCCACTATATAAAAAATTCATTTTTTTGTATCACACTCTGTTCACTTTTACACAATGTTATCTGACACATAACACTTACAGACGCGTAAACCATTTTTTAGCTCTCTTTACGTGATTTGTGCACGATTTCAAATATTAATTTTTTTGTATCTCACTTTACGTGATTTGTGCACGATTTCAAATATTAATTTTTTTGTACCTCACTTACTTCACACTCTGTTCACTTTTGTGTCTGACACATATCACTGAGAGACAACTAAACCGTTTTTTAACTCCCTTTACGTGATTTGTCCACTATATAAAAAATTCATTTTTTTGTATCTCACACTCTGTTCACTTTTACACAATGTTGTCTGACACATAACATTTACAGACTCGTAAACCATTTTTTAGCTCTCTTTACGTGATTTGTGCACGATTTCAAATATTAATTTTTTTGTACCTCACTTACTTCACACTCTGTTCACTTTTGTGTCTGACTCATATCACTGAGATACTACTAAACCATTTTTTAACTTCTCTTTACGTGATTTGTCCACGATTTCAAAAAATCATTTTTTTGTATCTCACACTCTGTTCACTTTTACACAATGTTGTCTGACACATAACACTTACAGACTCGTAAACCATTTTTTAGCTCTCTTTACGTGATTTGTGCACGATTTCAAATATTAATTTTTTTGTACCTCAATTACTTCACACTCTGTTCACTTTTGTGTCTAACACATATCACTGAGAGACTACTAAACCGTTTTTTAACTCTCTTTACGTGATTTGTCCACTATATAAAAAGTTCATTTTTTTGTATCTCACACTCTGTTCACTTTTACACAATGTTGTCTGACACATAACACTTACAGACTCGTAAACCATTTTTTAGCTCTCTTTACGTGATTTGTGCATGATTTCAAATATTAATTTTTTTGTAACTCACTTTACGTGATTTGTGCACGATTTCAAATATTAATTTTTTTGTACCTCACTTACTTCACACTCTGTTCACTTTTGTGTGTGACACATTTCACTAAGAGACTACTAAACCATTTTTTAACTCTCTTTACGTGATTTGTCCACTATATAAAAAAATCATTTTTTTGTATCTCACACTCTGTTCACTTTTACACAATGTTGTCTGACACATAACACTTACAGACTCGTAAACCATTTTTTAGCTCTTTTACGTGATTTGTGCACGTTTGCAAATATTAATTTTTTTGTACCTCACTTACTTCACACTCTGTTCACTTTTGTGTGTGACACATATCACTGAGATACTACTAAACCATTTTTTAACTCTCTTTACGTGATTTGTCCACGATTTCAAAAAATCATTTATTTGTATCTCACACTCTGTTCACTTTTACACAATGTTGTCTGACACTTAACACTTACAGACTCGTAAACCATTTTTTAGCTCTCTTTACGTGATTTGTGCACGAGTTCAAATATTAATTTTTTTGTACCTCACTTACTTCACACTCTGTTCACTTTTGTGTCTGACACATATCACTGAGAGACAACTAAACCGTTTTTTAACTCTCTTTACGTGATTTGTCCACCATATAAAAAATTCATTTTTTTGTATCTCACACTCTGTTCACTTTTACACAATGTTGTATGACACATAACACTTACAGACTCGTTAACCATTTTTTAGCTCTCTTTACGTGATTTGTGCACGATTTCAAATATTAATTTTTTTGTACCTCACTTACTTCACACTCTGTTCACTTTTGTGTCACACATATCACTGAGAGACTACTAAACCGTTTTTTAACTCTCTTTACGTGATTTGTCCACTATATAAAAAATTCATTTTTTTGTATCTCACACTATTCACTTTTACACAATATTGTCTGACACATATCACTTACAGACTCGTAAACCATTTTTTAGCTCTCTTTACGTGATTTGTGCACGATTTCAAATATTAATTTTTTTGTACCTCACTTTACGTGATTTGTGCACGATTTCAAATATTAATTTTTTTGTACCTCACTTACTTCACACTCTGTTCACTTTTGTGTGTGACACATTTCACTAAGAGACTACTAAACCATTTTTTAACTCTCTTTACGTGATTTGTCCACTATATAAAAAAATCATTTTTTTGTATCTCACACTCTGTTCACTTTTACACAATGTTGTCTGACACATAACACTTACAGACTCGTAAACCATTTTTTAGCTCTCTTTACGAGATTTGTGCACGATTTCAAATATTAATTTTTTTGTACCTCACTTACTTCACACTCTGTTCACTTTTGTGTCTGAAACATATCACTGAGAGACAACTAAACCGTTTTTTAACTCTCTTTACGTGATTTGTCCACTATATAAAAAATGCATTTTTTTGTATCTCACACTCTGTTCACTTTTACACAATGTTGTCTGACACATAACACTTACAGACTCGTAAACCATTTTTTAGCTCTCTTTACGTGATTTGTGCACGATTTCAAATATTAATTTTTTTGTACCTCACTTACTTCACACTCTGTTCACTTTTGTGTCTGACACATATCACTGAGATACTACTAAACCATTTTTTAATTCTCTTTACATGATTTGTCCACTATATAAAAGAATCATTTTTTTGTATCTCACACTCTGTTCACTTTTACACAATGTTATCTGACACCTAACACTTACAGACTCGTAAACCATTTTTTAGCTCTCTTTACGTGATTTGTGCACGATTTCAAATATTAATTTTTTTGTACCACTCTTACTTCACACTCTGTTCACTTTTGTGTCTGACACATTTCACTGAGAGACTACTAAACCGTTTTTTAACTCTCTTTACGTGATTTGTCCACTATATAAAAAATTCATTTTTTTGTATCTCACACTCTGTTCACTTTTACACAATGTTATCTGACACATAACACTTACAGACTCGTAAACCATTTTTTAGCTCTCTTTACGTGATTTGTGCACGATTTCAAATGTTAATTTTTTTGTATCTCACTTTACGTGATTTGTGCACGATTTCAAATATTAATTTTTTTGTACCTCACTTACTTCACACTCTGTTCACTTTTGTGTCTGACACATTTCACTGAGAGACTACTAAACCGTTTTTTAACTCTCTTTACGTGATTTGTCCACTATATAAAAAATTCATTTTTTTGTATCACACTCTGTTCACTTTTACACAATGTTATCTGACACATAACACTTACAGACGCGTAAACCATTTTTTAGCTCTCTTTACGTGATTTGTGCACGATTTCAAATATTAATTTTTTTGTATCTCACTTTACGTGATTTGTGCACGATTTCAAATATTAATTTTTTTGTACCTCACTTACTTCACACTCTGTTCACTTTTGTGTCTGACACATATCACTGAGAGACAACTAAACCGTTTTTTAACTCCCTTTACGTGATTTGTCCACTATATAAAAAATTCATTTTTTGTATCTCACACTCTGTTCACTTTTACACAATGTTGTCTGACACATAACATTTACAGACTCGTAAACCATTTTTTAGCTCTCTTTACGTGATTTGTGCACGATTTCAAATATTAATTTTTTTGTACCTCACTTACTTCACACTCTGTTCACTTTTGTGTCTGACTCATATCACTGAGATACTACTAAACCATTTTTTAACTTCTCTTTACGTGATTTGTCCACGATTTCAAAAAATCATTTTTTTGTATCTCACACTCTGTTCACTTTTACACAATGTTGTCTGACACATAACACTTACAGACTCGTAAACCATTTTTTAGCTCTCTTTACGTGATTTGTGCACGATTTCAAATATTAATTTTTTTGTACCTCAATTACTTCACACTCTGTTCACTTTTGTGTCTAACACATATCACTGAGAGACTACTAAACCGTTTTTTAACTCTCTTTACGTGATTTGTCCACTATATAAAAAGTTCATTTTTTTGTATCTCACACTCTGTTCACTTTTACACAATGTTGTCTGACACATAACACTTACAGACTCGTAAACCATTTTTTAGCTCTCTTTACGTGATTTGTGCATGATTTCAAATATTAATTTTTTTGTAACTCACTTTACGTGATTTGTGCACGATTTCAAATATTAATTTTTTTGTACCTCACTTACTTCACACTCTGTTCACTTTTGTGTGTGACACATTTCACTAAGAGACTACTAAACCATTTTTTAACTCTCTTTACGTGATTTGTCCACTATATAAAAAAATCATTTTTTTGTATCTCACACTCTGTTCACTTTTACACAATGTTGTCTGACACATAACACTTACAGACTCGTAAACCATTTTTTAGCTCTTTTACGTGATTTGTGCACGTTTGCAAATATTAATTTTTTTGTACCTCACTTACTTCACACTCTGTTCACTTTTGTGTGTGACACATATCACTGAGATACTACTAAACCATTTTTTAACTCTCTTTACGTGATTTGTCCACGATTTCAAAAAATCATTTATTTGTATCTCACACTCTGTTCACTTTTACACAATGTTGTATGACACATAACACTTACAGACTCGTTAACCATTTTTTAGCTCTCTTTACGTGATTTGTGCACGATTTCAAATATTAATTTTTTTGTACCTCACTTACTTCACACTCTGTTCACTTTTGTGTCACACATATCACTGAGAGACTACTAAACCGTTTTTTAACTCTCTTTACGTGATTTGTCCACTATATAAAAAATTCATTTTTTTGTATCTCACACTATTCACTTTTACACAATATTGTCTGACACATATCACTTACAGACTCGTAAACCATTTTTTAGCTCTCTTTACGTGATTTGTGCACGATTTCAAATATTAATTTTTTTGTACCTCACTTTACGTGATTTGTGCACGATTTCAAATATTAATTTTTTTGTACCTCACTTACTTCACACTCTGTTCACTTTTGTGTGTGACACATTTCACTAAGAGACTACTAAACCATTTTTTAACTCTACGTGATTTGTCCACTATATAAAAAATTCATTTTTTTGTATCTCACACTCTGTTCACTTTTACACAATGTTGTCTGACACATAACACTTACAGACTCGTAAACCATTTTTTAGCTCTCTTTACGTGATTTGTGCACGATTTCAAATATTAATTTTTTTGTACCTCACTTACTTCACACTCTGTTCACTTTTGTGTGTGACACATTTCACTAAGAGACTACTAAACCATTTTTTAACTCTCTTTACGTGATTTGTCCACTATATAAAAAAATCATTTTTTTGTATCTCACACTCTGTTCACTTTTACACAATGTTGTCTGACACATAACACTTACAGACTCGTAAACCACTTTTTAGCTCTCTTTACGAGATTTGTGCACGATTTCAAATATTAATTTTTTTGTACCTCACTTACTTCACACTCTGTTCACTTTTGTGTCTGAAACATATCACTGAGAGACAACTAAACCGTTTTTTAACTCTCTTTACGTGATTTGTCCACTATATAAAAAATGCATTTTTTTGTATCTCACACTCTGTTCACTTTTACACAATGTTGTCTGACACATAACACTTACAGACTCGTAAACCATTTTTTAGCTCTCTTTACGTGATTTGTGCACGATTTCAAATATTAATTTTTTTGTACCTCACTTACTTCACACTCTGTTCACTTTTGTGTCTGACACATATCACTGAGATACTACTAAACCATTTTTTAATTCTCTTTACATGATTTGTCCACGATTTCAAAATATCATTTTTTTGTATCTCACACTCTGTTCACTTTTACACAATGTAGTCTGACACATAACACTTACAGACTCGTAAACCATTTTTTAGCTCTCTTTACGTGATTTGTGCACGATTTCAAATATTAACTTTTTTGTACCACACTTACTTCACACTCTGTTCACTTTTGTGTCTGACACATTTCACTGAGAGACTACTAAACCGTTTTTTAACTCTCTTTACGTGATTTGTCCACTATAGAAAAAATTCATTTTTTTGTATCTCACACTCAGTTCACTTTTACACAATGTTGTCTGACACATAACACTTACAGACTCGTAAACCATTTTTTAGCTCTCTTTACGTGATTTGTGCACGATTTCAAATATTAATTTTTTTGTATCTCACTTTACGTGATTTGTGCACGATTTCAAATATTAATTTTTTTGTACCTCACTTACTTCACACTGTTCACTTTTGTGTCTGACACATATCACTGAGAGACAACTAAACCGTTTTTTAACTCTCTTTACGTGATTTGTCCACTATATAAAAAATTCATTTTTTTGTATCTCACACTCTGTTCACTTTTACACAATGTTGTCTGACACATAACACTTACAGACTCGTTAACCATTTTTTAGCTCTCTTTACGTGATTTGTGCACGATTTCAAATATTAATTTTTTTGTACCTCACTTACTTCACATTCTGTTCACTTTTGTGTCTGACACATATCACTGAGAGACTACTAAACCGTTTTTTAACTCTCTTTACGTGATTTGTGCACTATATAAAAAAATCATTTTTTTGTATCTCACACTCTGTTCACTTTTACACAATGTTGTCTGACACATAACACTTACAGACTCGTAAACCATTTTTTAGCTCTCTTTACGTGATTTGTGCACGATTTCAAATATTAATTTTTTTGTACCTCACTTACTTCACACTCTGTTCACTTTTGTGTCCGACTCATATCACTGAGATACTACTAAACCATTTTTTAACTCTCTTTACGTGATTTGTCCACGATTTCAAAAAATCATTTTTTGTATCTCACACTCTGTTCACTTTTACACAATGTAGTCTGACACATAACACTTACAGACTCGTAAACCATTTTTTAGCTCTCTTTACGTGATTTGTGCACGATTTCAAATATTAATTTTTTTGTACCTCACTTACTTCACACTCTGTTCATTTTTGTGTCTGACACATATCACTGAGAGACTACTAAACCGTTTTTTAACTCTCTTTATGTGATTTGTCCACTATATAAAAAATTCATTTTTTTGTAACTCACACTCTGTTCACTTTTACACAATGTTGTCTGACACATAACACTTACAGACTCGTAAACCATTTTTTAGCTATCTTTACGTGATTTGTGCACGATTTCAAATATTAATTTTTTTGTACCTCACTTACTTCACACTCTGTTCACTTTTGTGTGTGACACATTTCACTAAGAGACTACTAAACCATTTTTTAACTCTCTTTACGTGATTTGTCCACTATATAAAAGAATCATTTTTTTGTATCTCACACTCTGTTCACTTTTACACAATGTTATCTGACACCTAACACTTACAGACTCGTAAACCATTTTTTAGCTCTCTTTACGTGATTTGTGCACGATTTCAAATATTAATTTTTTTGTACCACTCTTACTTCACACTCTGTTCACTTTTGTGTCTGACACATTTCACTGAGAGACTACTAAACCGTTTTTTAACTCTCTTTACGTGATTTGTCCACTATATAAAAAATTCATTTTTTTGTATCTCACACTCTGTTCACTTTTACACAATGTTATCTGACACATAACACTTACAGACTCGTAAACCATTTTTTAGCTCTCTTTACGTGATTTGTGCACGATTTCAAATGTTAATTTTTTTGTATCTCACTTTACGTGATTTGTGCACGATTTCAAATATTAATTTTTTTGTACCTCACTTACTTCACACTCTGTTCACTTTTGTGTCTGACACATTTCACTGAGAGACTACTAAACCGTTTTTTAACTCTCTTTACGTGATTTGTCCACTATATAAAAAATTCATTTTTTTGTATCACACTCTGTTCACTTTTACACAATGTTATCTGACACATAACACTTACAGACTCGTAAACCATTTTTTAGCTCTCTTTACGTGATTTGTGCACGATTTCAAATATTAATTTTTTTGTATCTCACTTTACGTGATTTGTGCACGATTTCAAATATTAATTTTTTTGTACCTCACTTACTTCACACTCTGTTCACTTTTGTGTCTGACACATATCACTAAGAGACAACTAAACCTATTTTAACTCCCTTCACGTGATTTGTCCACTATATAAAAAATTCATTTTTTTGTATCTCACACTCTGTTCACTTTTACACAATGTTGTCTGACACATAACACTTACAGACTCGTAAACCATTTTTTAGCTCTCTTTACGTGATTTGTGCACGATTTCAAATATTAATTTTTTTGTACCTCACTTACTTCACACTCTGTTCACTTTTGTGTCTGACTCATATCACTGAGATACTACTAAACCATTTTTTAACTTCTCTTTACGTGATTTGTCCACGATTTCAAAAAATCATTTTTTTGTATCTCACACTCTGTTCACTCTTACACAATGTTGTCTGACACATAACACTTACAGACTCGTAAACCATTTTTTAGCTCTCTTTACGTGATTTGTGCACGATTTCAAATATTAATTTTTTTGTACCTCAATTACTTCACACTCTGTTCACTTTTGTGTCTGACACATATCACTGAGAGACTACTAAACCGTTTTTTAACTCACTTTACGTGATTTGTCCACTATATAAAAAGTTCATTTTTTTGTATCTCACACTCTGTTCACTTTTACACAATGTTGTCTGACACATAACACTTACAGACTCGTAAACCATTTTTTAGCTCTCTTTACGTGATTTGTGCATGATTTCAAATATTAATTTTTTTGTACCTCACTTTACGTGATTTGTGCACGATTTCAAATATTAATTTTTTTGTACCTCACTTACTTCACACTCTGTTCACTTTTGTGTGTGACACATTTCACTAAGAGACTACTAAACCATTTTTTAACTCTCTTTACGTGATTTGTCCACTATATAAAAAAATCATTTTTTTGTATCTCACACTCTGTTCACTTTTACACAATGTTGTCTGACACATAACACTTACAGACTCGTAAACCATTTTTTAGCTCTTTTACGTGATTTGTGCACGTTTGCAAATATTAATTTTTTTGTACCTCACTTACTTCACACTCTGTTCACTTTTGTGTGTGACACATATCACTGAGATACTACTAAACCATTTTTTAACTCTCTTTACGTGATTTGTCCACGATTTCAAAAAATCATTTATTTGTATCTCACACTCTGTTCACTTTTACACAATGTTGTCTGACACTTAACACTTACAGACTCGTAAACCATTTTTTAGCTCTCTTTACGTGATTTGTGCACGAGTTCAAATATTAATTTTTTTGTACCTCACTTACTTCACACTCTGTTCACTTTTGTGTCTGACACATATCACTGAGAGACAACTAAACCGTTTTTTAACTCTCTTTACGTGATTTGTCCACCATATAAAAAATTCATTTTTTTGTATCTCACACTCTGTTCACTTTTACACAATGTTGTATGACACATAACACTTACAGACTCGTTAACCATTTTTTAGCTCTCTTTACGTGATTTGTGCACGATTTCAAATATTAATTTTTTTGTACCTCACTTACTTCACACTCTGTTCACTTTTGTGTCACACATATCACTGAGAGACTACTAAACCGTTTTTTAACTCTCTTTACGTGATTTGTCCACTATATAAAAAATTCATTTTTTTGTATCTCACACTATTCACTTTTACACAATATTGTCTGACACATATCACTTACAGACTCGTAAACCATTTTTTAGCTCTCTTTACGTGATTTGTGCACGATTTCAAATATTAATTTTTTTGTACCTCACTTTACGTGATTTGTGCACGATTTCAAATATTAATTTTTTTGTACCTCACTTACTTCACACTCTGTTCACTTTTGTGTGTGACACATTTCACTAAGAGACTACTAAACCATTTTTTAACTCTACGTGATTTGTCCACTATATAAAAAATTCATTTTTTTGTATCTCACACTCTGTTCACTTTTACACAATGTTGTCTGACACATAACACTTACAGACTCGTAAACCATTTTTTAGCTCTCTTTACGTGATTTGTGCACGATTTCAAATATTAATTTTTTTGTACCTCACTTACTTCACACTCTGTTCACTTTTGTGTGTGACACATTTCACTAAGAGACTACTAAACCATTTTTTAACTCTCTTTACGTGATTTGTCCACTATATAAAAAAATCATTTTTTTGTATCTCACACTCTGTTCACTTTTACACAATGTTGTCTGACACATAACTCTTACAGACTCGTAAACCATTTTTTAGCTCTCTTTACGAGATTTGTGCACGATTTCAAATATTAATTTTTTTGTACCTCACTTACTTCACACTCTGTTCACTTTTGTGTCTGAAACATATCACTGAGAGACAACTAAACCGTTTTTTAACTCTCTTTACGTGATTTGTCCACTATATAAAAAATTCATTTTTTTGTATCTCACACTCTGTTCACTTTTACACAATGTTGTCTGACACATAACACTTACAGACTCGTAAACCATTTTTTAGCTCTCTTTACGTGATTTGTGCACGATTTCAAATATTAATTTTTTTGTACCTCACTTACTTCACACTCTGTTCACTTTTGTGTCTGACACATATCACTGAGATACTACTAAACCATTTTTTAATTCTCTTTACATGATTTGTCCACGATTTCAAAATATCATTTTTTTGTATCTCACACTCTGTTCACTTTTACACAATGTAGTCTGACACATAACACTTACAGACTCGTAAACCATTTTTTATCTCTCTTTACGTGATTTGTGCACGATTTCAAATATTAACTTTTTTGTACCACACTTACTTCACACTCTGTTCACTTTTGTGTCTGACACATTTCACTGAGAGACTACTAAACCGTTTTTTAACTCTCTTTACGTGATTTGTCCACTATAGAAAAAATTCATTTTTTTGTATCTCACACTCAGTTCACTTTTACACAATGTTGTCTGACACATAACACTTACAGACTCGTAAACCATTTTTTAGCTCTCTTTACGTGATTTGTGCACGATTTCAAATATTAATTTTTTTGTATCTCACTTTACGTGATTTGTGCACGATTTCAAATATTAATTTTTTTGTACCTCACTTACTTCACACTGTTCACTTTTGTGTCTGACACATATCACTGAGAGACAACTAAACCGTTTTTTAACTCTCTTTACGTGATTTGTCCACTATATAAAAAATTCATTTTTTTGTATCTCACACTCTGTTCACTTTTACACAATGTTGTCTGACACATAACACTTACAGACTCGTTAACCATTTTTTAGCTCTCTTTACGTGATTTGTGCACGATTTCAAATATTAATTTTTTTGTACCTCACTTACTTCACATTCTGTTCACTTTTGTGTCTGACACATATCACTGAGAGACTACTAAACCGTTTTTTAACTCTCTTTACGTGATTTGTCCACTATATAAAAAAATCATTTTTTTGTATCTCACACTCTGTTCACTTTTACACAATGTTGTCTGACACATAACACTTACAGACTCGTAAACCATTTTTTAGCTCTCTTTACGTGATTTGTGCACGATTTCAAATATTAATTTTTTTGTACCTCACTTACTTCACACTCTGTTCACTTTTGTGTCCGACTCATATCACTGAGATACTACTAAACCATTTTTTAACTCTCTTTACGTGATTTGTCCACGATTTCAAAAAATCATTTTTTTGTATCTCACACTCTGTTCACTTTTACACAATGTAGTCTGACACATAACACTTACAGACTCGTAAACCATTTTTTAGCTCTCTTTACGTGATTTGTGCACGATTTCAAATATTAATTTTTTTGTACCTCACTTACTTCACACTCTGTTCATTTTTGTGTCTGACACATATCACTGAGAGACTACTAAACCGTTTTTTAACTCTCTTTATGTGATTTGTCCACTATATAAAAAATTCATTTTTTTGTAACTCACACTCTGTTCACTTTTACACAATGTTGTCTGACACATAACACTTACAGACTCGTAAACCATTTTTTAGCTATCTTTACGTGATTTGTGCACGATTTCAAATATTAATTTTTTTGTACCTCACTTACTTCACACTCTGTTCACTTTTGTGTGTGACACATTTCACTAAGAGACTACTAAACCATTTTTTAACTCTCTTTACGTGATTTGTCCACTATATAAAAGAATCATTTTTTTGTATCTCACACTCTGTTCACTTTTACACAATGTTATCTGACACCTAACACTTACAGACTCGTAAACCATTTTTTGCTCTCTTTACGTGATTTGTGCACGATTTCAAATATTAATTTTTTTGTACCACTCTTACTTCACACTCTGTTCACTTTTGTGTCTGACACATTTCACTGAGAGACTACTAAACCGTTTTTTAACTCTCTTTACGTGATTTGTCCACTATATAAAAAATTCATTTTTTTGTATCTCACACTCTGTTCACTTTTACACAATGTTATCTGACACATAACACTTACAGACTCGTAAACCATTTTTTAGCTCTCTTTACGTGATTTGTGCACGATTTCAAATGTTAATTTTTTTGTATCTCACTTTACGTGATTTGTGCACGATTTCAAATATTAATTTTTTTGTACCTCACTTACTTCACACTCTGTTCACTTTTGTGTCTGACACATTTCACTGAGAGACTACTAAACCGTTTTTTAACTCTCTTTACGTGATTTGTCCACTATATAAAAAATTCATTTTTTTGTATCACACTCTGTTCACTTTTACACAATGTTATCTGACACATAACACTTACAGACTCGTAAACCATTTTTTAGCTCTCTTTACGTGATTTGTGCACGATTTCAAATATTAATTTTTTTGTATCTCACTTTACGTGATTTGTGCACGATTTCAAATATTAATTTTTTTGTACCTCACTTACTTCACACTCTGTTCACTTTTGTGTCTGACACATATCACTGAGAGACTACTAAACCGTTTTTTAACTCTCTTTACGTGATTTGTCCACTATATAAAAAAATCATTTTTTTGTATCTCACACTGTTCACTTTTACACAAAGTTATCTGACACATAACACTTACAGACTCGTAAACCATTTTTTAGCTCTCTTTACGTGATTTGTGCACGATTTCAAATATTAATTTTTTTGTATCTCACTTTACGTGATTTGTGCACGATTTCAAATATTAATTTTTTTGTACCTCACTTACTTCACACTCTGTTCACTTTTGTGTCTGACACATATCACTGAGAGACTACTAAACCGTTTTTTAACTCACTTTACGTGATTTGTCCACTATATAAAAAGTTCATTTTTTTGTATCTCACACTCTGTTCACTTTTACACAATGTTGTCTGACACATAACACTTACAGACTCGTAAACCATTTTTTAGCACTCTTTACGTGATTTGTGCATGATTTCAAATATTAATTTTTTTGTACCTCACTTTACGTGATTTGTGCACGATTTCAAATATTAATTTTTTTGTACCTCACTTACTTCACACTCTGTTCACTTTTGTGTGTGACACATTTCACTAAGAGACTACTAAACCATTTTTTAACTCTCTTTACGTGATTTGTCCACTATATAAAAAAATCATTTTTTTGTATCTCACACTCTGTTCACTTTTACACAATGTTGTCTGACACATAACACTTACAGACTCGTAAACCATTTTTTAGCTCTTTTACGTGATTTGTGCACGTTTGCAAATATTAATTTTTTTGTACCTCACTTACTTCACACTCTGTTCACTTTTGTGTGTGACACATATCACTGAGATACTACTAAACCATTTTTTAACTCTCTTTACGTGATTTGTCCACGATTTCAAAAAATCATTTATTTGTATCTCACACTCTGTTCACTTTTACACAATGTTGTCTGACACTTAACACTTACAGACTCGTAAACCATTTTTTAGCTCTCTTTACGTGATTTGTGCACGAGTTCAAATATTAATTTTTTTGTATCTCACTTTACGTGATTTGTGCACGATTTCAAATATTAATTTTTTTGTATCTCACTTTACGTGATTTGTGCACGATTTCAAATATTAATTTTTTTGTACCTCACTTACTTCACACTCTGTTCACTTTTGTGTCTGACACATATCACTGAGAGACAACTAAACCGTTTTTTAACTCCCTTTACGTGATTTGTCCACTATATAAAAAATTCATTTTTTTGTATCTCACACTCTGTTCACTTTTACACAATGTTGTCTGACACATAACACTTACAGACTCGTAAACCATTTTTTAGCTCTCTTTACGTGATTTGTGCACGATTTCAAATATTAATTTTTTTGTACCTCACTTACTTCACACTCTGTTCACTTTTGTGTCTGACTCATATCACTGAGATACTACTAAACCATTTTTTAACTTCTCTTTACGTGATTTGTCCACGATTTCAAAAAATCATTTTTTTGTATCTCACACTCTGTTCACTTTTACACAATGTTGTCTGACACATAACACTTACAGACTCGTAAACCATTTTTTAGCTCTCTTTACGTGATTTGTGCACGATTTCAAATATTAATTTTTTTGTACCTCAATTACTTCACACTCTGTTCACTTTTGTGTCTGACACATATCACTGAGAGACTACTAAACCGTTTTTTAACTCTCTTTACGTGATTTGTCCACTATATAAAAAGTTCATTTTTTTGTATCTCACACTCTGTTCACTTTTACACAATGTTGTCTGACACATAACACTTACAGACTCGTAAACCATTTTTTAGCTCTCTTTACGTGATTTGTGCATGATTTCAAATATTAATTTTTTTGTACCTCACTTTACGTGATTTGTGCACGATTTCAAATATTAATTTTTTTGTACCTCACTTACTTCACACTCTGTTCACTTTTGTGTGTGACACATTTCACTAAGAGACTACTTAACCATTTTTTAACTCTCTTTACGTGATTTGTCCACTATATAAAAAAATCATTTTTTTGTATCTCACACTCTGTTCACTTTTACACAATGTTGTATGACACATAACACTTACAGACTCGTTAACCATTTTTTAGCTCTCTTTACGTGATTTGTGCACGATTTCAAATATTAATTTTTTTGTACCTCACTTACTTCACACTCTGTTCACTTTTGTGTCACACATATCACTGAGAGACTACTAAACCGTTTTTTAACTCTCTTTACGTGATTTGTCCACTATATAAAAAATTCATTTTTTTGTATCTCACACTATTCACTTTTACACAATATTGTCTGACACATATCACTTACAGACTCGTAAACCATTTTTTAGCTCTCTTTACGTGATTTGTGCACGATTTCAAATATTAATTTTTTTGTACCTCACTTTACGTGATTTGTGCACGATTTCAAATATTAATTTTTTTGTACCTCACTTACTTCACACTCTGTTCACTTTTGTGTGTGACACATTTCACTAAGAGACTACTAAACCATTTTTTAACTCTCTTTACGTGATTTGTCCACTATATAAAAAAATCATTTTTTTGTATCTCACACTCTGTTCACTTTTACACAATGTTGTCTGACACATAACACTTACAGACTCGTAAACCATTTTTTAGCTCTTTTACGTGATTTGTGCACGTTTGCAAATATTAATTTTTTTGTACCTCACTTACTTCACACTCTGTTCACTTTTGTGTGTGACACATATCACTGAGATACTACTAAACCATTTTTTAACTCTCTTTACGTGATTTGTCCACGATTTCAAAAAATCATTTATTTGTATCTCACACTCTGTTCACTTTTACACAATGTTGTCTGACACTTAACACTTACAGACTCGTAAACCATTTTTTAGCTCTCTTTACGTGATTTGTGCACGAGTTCAAATATTAATTTTTTTGTATCTCACTTTACGTGATTTGTGCACGATTTCAAATATTAATTTTTTTGTATCTCACTTTACGTGATTTGTGCACGATTTCAAATATTAATTTTTTTGTACCTCACTTACTTCACACTCTGTTCACTTTTGTGTCTGACACATATCACTGAGAGACAACTAAACCGTTTTTTAACTCCCTTTACGTGATTTGTCCACTATATAAAAAATTCATTTTTTTGTATCTCACACTCTGTTCACTTTTACACAATGTTGTCTGACACATAACACTTACAGACTCGTAAACCATTTTTTAGCTCTCTTTACGTGATTTGTGCACGATTTCAAATATTAATTTTTTTGTACCTCACTTACTTCACACTCTGTTCACTTTTGTGTCTGACTCATATCACTGAGATACTACTAAACCATTTTTTAACTTCTCTTTACGTGATTTGTCCACGATTTCAAAAAATCATTTTTTTGTATCTCACACTCTGTTCACTTTTACACAATGTTGTCTGACACATAACACTTACAGACTCGTAAACCATTTTTTAGCTCTCTTTACGTGATTTGTGCACGATTTCAAATGTTAATTTTTTTGTATCTCACTTTACGTGATTTGTGCACGATTTCAAATATTAATTTTTTTGTACCTCACTTACTTCACACTCTGTTCACTTTTGTGTCTGACACATTTCACTGAGAGACTACTAAACCGTTTTTTAACTCTCTTTACGTGATTTGTCCACTATATAAAAAATTCATTTTTTTGTATCACACTCTGTTCACTTTTACACAATGTTATCTGACACATAACACTTACAGACTCGTAAACCATTTTTTAGCTCTCTTTACGTGATTTGTGCACGATTTCAAATATTAATTTTTTTGTATCTCACTTTACGTGATTTGTGCACGATTTCAAATATTAATTTTTTTGTACCTCACTTACTTCACACTCTGTTCACTTTTGTGTCTGACACATATCACTAAGAGACAACTAAACCTATTTTAACTCCCTTCACGTGATTTGTCCACTATATAAAAAATTCATTTTTTTGTATCTCACACTCTGTTCACTTTTACACAATGTTGTCTGACACATAACACTTACAGACTCGTAAACCATTTTTTAGCTCTCTTTACGTGATTTGTGCACGATTTCAAATATTAATTTTTTTGTACCTCACTTACTTCACACTCTGTTCACTTTTGTGTCTGACTCATATCACTGAGATACTACTAAACCATTTTTTAACTTCTCTTTACGTGATTTGTCCACGATTTCAAAAAATCATTTTTTTGTATCTCACACTCTGTTCACTCTTACACAATGTTGTCTGACACATAACACTTACAGACTCGTAAACCATTTTTTAGCTCTCTTTACGTGATTTGTGCACGATTTCAAATATTAATTTTTTTGTACCTCAATTACTTCACACTCTGTTCACTTTTGTGTCTGACACATATCACTGAGAGACTACTAAACCGTTTTTTAACTCACTTTACGTGATTTGTCCACTATATAAAAAGTTCATTTTTTTGTATCTCACACTCTGTTCACTTTTACACAATGTTGTCTGACACATAACACTTACAGACTCGTAAACCATTTTTTAGCTCTCTTTACGTGATTTGTGCATGATTTCAAATATTAATTTTTTTGTACCTCACTTTACGTGATTTGTGCACGATTTCAAATATTAATTTTTTTGTACCTCACTTACTTCACACTCTGTTCACTTTTGTGTGTGACACATTTCACTAAGAGACTACTAAACCATTTTTTAACTCTCTTTACGTGATTTGTCCACTATATAAAAAAATCATTTTTTTGTATCTCACACTCTGTTCACTTTTACACAATGTTGTCTGACACATAACACTTACAGACTCGTAAACCATTTTTTAGCTCTTTTACGTGATTTGTGCACGTTTGCAAATATTAATTTTTTTGTACCTCACTTACTTCACACTCTGTTCACTTTTGTGTGTGACACATATCACTGAGATACTACTAAACCATTTTTTAACTCTCTTTACGTGATTTGTCCACGATTTCAAAAAATCATTTATTTGTATCTCACACTCTGTTCACTTTTACACAATGTTGTCTGACACTTAACACTTACAGACTCGTAAACCATTTTTTAGCTCTCTTTACGTGATTTGTGCACGAGTTCAAATATTAATTTTTTTGTACCTCACTTACTTCACACTCTGTTCACTTTTGTGTCTGACACATATCACTGAGAGACAACTAAACCGTTTTTTAACTCTCTTTACGTGATTTGTCCACCATATAAAAAATTCATTTTTTTGTATCTCACACTCTGTTCACTTTTACACAATGTTGTATGACACATAACACTTACAGACTCGTTAACCATTTTTTAGCTCTCTTTACGTGATTTGTGCACGATTTCAAATATTAATTTTTTTGTACCTCACTTACTTCACACTCTGTTCACTTTTGTGTCACACATATCACTGAGAGACTACTAAACCGTTTTTTAACTCTCTTTACGTGATTTGTCCACTATATAAAAAATTCATTTTTTTGTATCTCACACTATTCACTTTTACACAATATTGTCTGACACATATCACTTACAGACTCGTAAACCATTTTTTAGCTCTCTTTACGTGATTTGTGCACGATTTCAAATATTAATTTTTTTGTACCTCACTTTACGTGATTTGTGCACGATTTCAAATATTAATTTTTTTGTACCTCACTTACTTCACACTCTGTTCACTTTTGTGTGTGACACATTTCACTAAGAGACTACTAAACCATTTTTTAACTCTACGTGATTTGTCCACTATATAAAAAATTCATTTTTTTGTATCTCACACTCTGTTCACTTTTACACAATGTTGTCTGACACATAACACTTACAGACTCGTAAACCATTTTTTAGCTCTCTTTACGTGATTTGTGCACGATTTCAAATATTAATTTTTTTGTACCTCACTTACTTCACACTCTGTTCACTTTTGTGTGTGACACATTTCACTAAGAGACTACTAAACCATTTTTTAACTCTCTTTACGTGATTTGTCCACTATATAAAAAAATCATTTTTTTGTATCTCACACTCTGTTCACTTTTACACAATGTTGTCTGACACATAACTCTTACAGACTCGTAAACCATTTTTTAGCTCTCTTTACGAGATTTGTGCACGATTTCAAATATTAATTTTTTTGTACCTCACTTACTTCACACTCTGTTCACTTTTGTGTCTGAAACATATCACTGAGAGACAACTAAACCGTTTTTTAACTCTCTTTACGTGATTTGTCCACTATATAAAAAATTCATTTTTTTGTATCTCACACTGTTCACTTTTACACAATGTTGTCTGACACATAACACTTACAGACTCGTAAACCATTTTTTAGCTCTCTTTACGTGATTTGTGCACGATTTCAAATATTAATTTTTTTGTACCTCACTTACTTCACACTCTGTTCACTTTTGTGTCTGACACATATCACTGAGATACTACTAAACCATTTTTTAATTCTCTTTACATGATTTGTCCACGATTTCAAAATATCATTTTTTTGTATCTCACACTCTGTTCACTTTTACACAATGTAGTCTGACACATAACACTTACAGACTCGTAAACCATTTTTTATCTCTCTTTACGTGATTTGTGCACGATTTCAAATATTAACTTTTTTGTACCACACTTACTTCACACTCTGTTCACTTTTGTGTCTGACACATTTCACTGAGAGACTACTAAACCGTTTTTTAACTCTCTTTACGTGATTTGTCCACTATAGAAAAAATTCATTTTTTTGTATCTCACACTCAGTTCACTTTTACACAATGTTGTCTGACACATAACACTTACAGACTCGTAAACCATTTTTTAGCTCTCTTTACGTGATTTGTGCACGATTTCAAATATTAATTTTTTTGTATCTCACTTTACGTGATTTGTGCACGATTTCAAATATTAATTTTTTTGTACCTCACTTACTTCACACTGTTCACTTTTGTGTCTGACACATATCACTGAGAGACAACTAAACCGTTTTTTAACTCTCTTTACGTGATTTGTCCACTATATAAAAAATTCATTTTTTTGTATCTCACACTCTGTTCACTTTTACACAATGTTGTCTGACACATAACACTTACAGACTCGTTAACCATTTTTTAGCTCTCTTTACGTGATTTGTGCACGATTTCAAATATTAATTTTTTTGTACCTCACTTACTTCACATTCTGTTCACTTTTGTGTCTGACACATATCACTGAGAGACTACTAAACCGTTTTTTAACTCTCTTTACGTGATTTGTCCACTATATAAAAAAATCATTTTTTTGTATCTCACACTCTGTTCACTTTTACACAATGTTGTCTGACACATAACACTTACAGACTCGTAAACCATTTTTTAGCTCTCTTTACGTGATTTGTGCACGATTTCAAATATTAATTTTTTTGTACCTCACTTACTTCACACTCTGTTCACTTTTGTGTCCGACTCATATCACTGAGATACTACTAAACCATTTTTTAACTCTCTTTACGTGATTTGTCCACGATTTCAAAAAATCATTTTTTTGTATCTCACACTCTGTTCACTTTTACACAATGTAGTCTGACACATAACACTTACAGACTCGTAAACCATTTTTTAGCTCTCTTTACGTGATTTGTGCACGATTTCAAATATTAATTTTTTTGTACCTCACTTACTTCACACTCTGTTCATTTTTGTGTCTGACACATATCACTGAGAGACTACTAAACCGTTTTTTAACTCTCTTTATGTGATTTGTCCACTATATAAAAAATTCATTTTTTTGTAACTCACACTCTGTTCACTTTTACACAATGTTGTCTGACACATAACACTTACAGACTCGTAAACCATTTTTTAGCTATCTTTACGTGATTTGTGCACGATTTCAAATATTAATTTTTTTGTACCTCACTTACTTCACACTCTGTTCACTTTTGTGTGTGACACATTTCACTAAGAGACTACTAAACCATTTTTTAACTCTCTTTACGTGATTTGTCCACTATATAAAAGAATCATTTTTTTGTATCTCACACT
The DNA here is from genome assembly GCA_963082785.1 of Philonthus spinipes. Lineage (NCBI taxonomy): Eukaryota > Metazoa > Arthropoda > Insecta > Coleoptera > Staphylinidae > Philonthus > Philonthus spinipes. Next base: position 22,886,003 of record OY720308.1, read on the forward strand.
CTGTTCACTTTTACACAATGTTATCTGACACCTAACACTTACAGACTCGTAAACCATTTTTTGCTCTCTTTACGTGATTTGTGCACGATTTCAAATATTAATTTTTTTGTACCACTCTTACTTCACACTCTGTTCACTTTTGTGTCTGACACATTTCACTGAGAGACTACTAAACCGTTTTTTAACTCTCTTTACGTGATTTGTCCACTATATAAAAAATTCATTTTTTTGTATCTCACACTCTGTTCACTTTTACACAATGTTATCTGACACATAACACTTACAGACTCGTAAACCATTTTTTAGCTCTCTTTACGTGATTTGTGCACGATTTCAAATGTTAATTTTTTTGTATCTCACTTTACGTGATTTGTGCACGATTTCAAATATTAATTTTTTTGTACCTCACTTACTTCACACTCTGTTCACTTTTGTGTCTGACACATTTCACTGAGAGACTACTAAACCGTTTTTTAACTCTCTTTACGTGATTTGTCCACTATATAAAAAATTCATTTTTTTGTATCACACTCTGTTCACTTTTACACAATGTTATCTGACACATAACACTTACAGACTCGTAAACCATTTTTTAGCTCTCTTTACGTGATTTGTGCACGATTTCAAATATTAATTTTTTTGTATCTCACTTTACGTGATTTGTGCACGATTTCAAATATTAATTTTTTTGTACCTCACTTACTTCACACTCTGTTCACTTTTGTGTCTGACACATATCACTGAGAGACTACTAAACCGTTTTTTAACTCTCTTTACGTGATTTGTCCACTATATAAAAAAATCATTTTTTTGTATCTCACACTGTTCACTTTTACACAAAGTTATCTGACACATAACACTTACAGACTCGTAAACCATTTTTTAGCTCTCTTTACGTGATTTGTGCACGATTTCAAATATTAATTTTTTTGTATCTCACTTTACGTGATTTGTGCACGATTTCAAATATTAATTTTTTTGTACCTCACTTACTTCACACTCTGTTCACTTTTGTGTCTGACACATATCACTGAGAGACTACTAAACCGTTTTTTAACTCACTTTACGTGATTTGTCCACTATATAAAAAGTTCATTTTTTTGTATCTCACACTCTGTTCACTTTTACACAATGTTGTCTGACACATAACACTTACAGACTCGTAAACCATTTTTTAGCTCTCTTTACGTGATTTGTGCATGATTTCAAATATTAATTTTTTTGTACCTCACTTTACGTGATTTGTGCACGATTTCAAATATTAATTTTTTTGTACCTCACTTACTTCACACTCTGTTCACTTTTGTGTGTGACACATTTCACTAAGAGACTACTAAACCATTTTTTAACTCTCTTTACGTGATTTGTCCACTATATAAAAAAATCATTTTTTTGTATCTCACACTCTGTTCACTTTTACACAATGTTGTCTGACACATAACACTTACAGACTCGTAAACCATTTTTTAGCTCTTTTACGTGATTTGTGCACGTTTGCAAATATTAATTTTTTTGTACCTCACTTACTTCACACTCTGTTCACTTTTGTGTGTGACACATATCACTGAGATACTACTAAACCATTTTTTAACTCTCTTTACGTGATTTGTCCACGATTTCAAAAAATCATTTATTTGTATCTCACACTCTGTTCACTTTTACACAATGTTGTCTGACACTTAACACTTACAGACTCGTAAACCATTTTTTAGCTCTCTTTACGTGATTTGTGCACGATTTCAAATATTAATTTTTTTGTACCTCACTTACTTCACACTCTGTTCACTTTTGTGTCTGACTCATATCACTGAGATACTACTAAACCATTTTTTAACTTCTCTTTACGTGATTTGTCCACGATTTCAAAAAATCATTTTTTTGTATCTCACACTCTGTTCACTTTTACACAATGTTGTCTGACACATAACACTTACAGACTCGTAAACCATTTTTTAGCTCTCTTTACGTGATTTGTGCACGATTTCAAATATTAATTTTTTTGTACCTCAATTACTTCACACTCTGTTCACTTTTGTGTCTGACACATATCACTGAGAGACTACTAAACCGTTTTTTAACTCTCTTTACGTGATTTGTCCACTATATAAAAAGTTCATTTTTTTGTATCTCACACTCTGTTCACTTTTACACAATGTTGTCTGACACATAACACTTACAGACTCGTAAACCATTTTTTAGCTCTCTTTACGTGATTTGTGCATGATTTCAAATATTAATTTTTTTGTACCTCACTTTACGTGATTTGTGCACGATTTCAAATATTAATTTTTTTGTACCTCACTTACTTCACACTCTGTTCACTTTTGTGTGTGACACATTTCACTAAGAGACTACTTAACCATTTTTTAACTCTCTTTACGTGATTTGTCCACTATATAAAAAAATCATTTTTTTGTATCTCACACTCTGTTCACTTTTACACAATGTTGTATGACACATAACACTTACAGACTCGTTAACCATTTTTTAGCTCTCTTTACGTGATTTGTGCACGATTTCAAATATTAATTTTTTTGTACCTCACTTACTTCACACTCTGTTCACTTTTGTGTCACACATATCACTGAGAGACTACTAAACCGTTTTTTAACTCTCTTTACGTGATTTGTCCACTATATAAAAAATTCATTTTTTTGTATCTCACACTATTCACTTTTACACAATATTGTCTGACACATATCACTTACAGACTCGTAAACCATTTTTTAGCTCTCTTTACGTGATTTGTGCACGATTTCAAATATTAATTTTTTTGTACCTCACTTTACGTGATTTGTGCACGATTTCAAATATTAATTTTTTTGTACCTCACTTACTTCACACTCTGTTCACTTTTGTGTGTGACACATTTCACTAAGAGACTACTAAACCATTTTTTAACTCTCTTTACGTGATTTGTCCACTATATAAAAAAATCATTTTTTTGTATCTCACACTCTGTTCACTTTTACACAATGTTGTCTGACACATAACACTTACAGACTCGTAAACCATTTTTTAGCTCTTTTACGTGATTTGTGCACGTTTGCAAATATTAATTTTTTTGTACCTCACTTACTTCACACTCTGTTCACTTTTGTGTGTGACACATATCACTGAGATACTACTAAACCATTTTTTAACTCTCTTTACGTGATTTGTCCACGATTTCAAAAAATCATTTATTTGTATCTCACACTCTGTTCACTTTTACACAATGTTGTCTGACACTTAACACTTACAGACTCGTAAACCATTTTTTAGCTCTCTTTACGTGATTTGTGCACGAGTTCAAATATTAATTTTTTTGTATCTCACTTTACGTGATTTGTGCACGATTTCAAATATTAATTTTTTTGTATCTCACTTTACGTGATTTGTGCACGATTTCAAATATTAATTTTTTTGTACCTCACTTACTTCACACTCTGTTCACTTTTGTGTCTGACACATATCACTGAGAGACAACTAAACCGTTTTTTAACTCCCTTTACGTGATTTGTCCACTATATAAAAAATTCATTTTTTTGTATCTCACACTCTGTTCACTTTTACACAATGTTGTCTGACACATAACACTTACAGACTCGTAAACCATTTTTTAGCTCTCTTTACGTGATTTGTGCACGATTTCAAATATTAATTTTTTTGTACCTCACTTACTTCACACTCTGTTCACTTTTGTGTCTGACTCATATCACTGAGATACTACTAAACCATTTTTTAACTTCTCTTTACGTGATTTGTCCACGATTTCAAAAAATCATTTTTTTGTATCTCACACTCTGTTCACTTTTACACAATGTTGTCTGACACATAACACTTACAGACTCGTAAACCATTTTTTAGCTCTCTTTACGTGATTTGTGCACGATTTCAAATGTTAATTTTTTTGTATCTCACTTTACGTGATTTGTGCACGATTTCAAATATTAATTTTTTTGTACCTCACTTACTTCACACTCTGTTCACTTTTGTGTCTGACACATTTCACTGAGAGACTACTAAACCGTTTTTTAACTCTCTTTACGTGATTTGTCCACTATATAAAAAATTCATTTTTTTGTATCACACTCTGTTCACTTTTACACAATGTTATCTGACACATAACACTTACAGACTCGTAAACCATTTTTTAGCTCTCTTTACGTGATTTGTGCACGATTTCAAATATTAATTTTTTTGTATCTCACTTTACGTGATTTGTGCACGATTTCAAATATTAATTTTTTTGTACCTCACTTACTTCACACTCTGTTCACTTTTGTGTCTGACACATATCACTAAGAGACAACTAAACCTATTTTAACTCCCTTCACGTGATTTGTCCACTATATAAAAAATTCATTTTTTTGTATCTCACACTCTGTTCACTTTTACACAATGTTGTCTGACACATAACACTTACAGACTCGTAAACCATTTTTTAGCTCTCTTTACGTGATTTGTGCACGATTTCAAATATTAATTTTTTTGTACCTCACTTACTTCACACTCTGTTCACTTTTGTGTCTGACTCATATCACTGAGATACTACTAAACCATTTTTTAACTTCTCTTTACGTGATTTGTCCACGATTTCAAAAAATCATTTTTTTGTATCTCACACTCTGTTCACTCTTACACAATGTTGTCTGACACATAACACTTACAGACTCGTAAACCATTTTTTAGCTCTCTTTACGTGATTTGTGCACGATTTCAAATATTAATTTTTTTGTACCTCAATTACTTCACACTCTGTTCACTTTTGTGTCTGACACATATCACTGAGAGACTACTAAACCGTTTTTTAACTCACTTTACGTGATTTGTCCACTATATAAAAAGTTCATTTTTTTGTATCTCACACTCTGTTCACTTTTACACAATGTTGTCTGACACATAACACTTACAGACTCGTAAACCATTTTTTAGCTCTCTTTACGTGATTTGTGCATGATTTCAAATATTAATTTTTTTGTACCTCACTTTACGTGATTTGTGCACGATTTCAAATATTAATTTTTTTGTACCTCACTTACTTCACACTCTGTTCACTTTTGTGTGTGACACATTTCACTAAGAGACTACTAAACCATTTTTTAACTCTCTTTACGTGATTTGTCCACTATATAAAAAAATCATTTTTTTGTATCTCACACTCTGTTCACTTTTACACAATGTTGTCTGACACATAACACTTACAGACTCGTAAACCATTTTTTAGCTCTTTTACGTGATTTGTGCACGTTTGCAAATATTAATTTTTTTGTACCTCACTTACTTCACACTCTGTTCACTTTTGTGTGTGACACATATCACTGAGATACTACTAAACCATTTTTTAACTCTCTTTACGTGATTTGTCCACGATTTCAAAAAATCATTTATTTGTATCTCACACTCTGTTCACTTTTACACAATGTTGTCTGACACTTAACACTTACAGACTCGTAAACCATTTTTTAGCTCTCTTTACGTGATTTGTGCACGAGTTCAAATATTAATTTTTTTGTACCTCACTTACTTCACACTCTGTTCACTTTTGTGTCTGACACATATCACTGAGAGACAACTAAACCGTTTTTTAACTCTCTTTACGTGATTTGTCCACCATATAAAAAATTCATTTTTTTGTATCTCACACTCTGTTCACTTTTACACAATGTTGTATGACACATAACACTTACAGACTCGTTAACCATTTTTTAGCTCTCTTTACGTGATTTGTGCACGATTTCAAATATTAATTTTTTTGTACCTCACTTACTTCACACTCTGTTCACTTTTGTGTCACACATATCACTGAGAGACTACTAAACCGTTTTTTAACTCTCTTTACGTGATTTGTCCACTATATAAAAAATTCATTTTTTTGTATCTCACACTATTCACTTTTACACAATATTGTCTGACACATATCACTTACAGACTCGTAAACCATTTTTTAGCTCTCTTTACGTGATTTGTGCACGATTTCAAATATTAATTTTTTTGTACCTCACTTTACGTGATTTGTGCACGATTTCAAATATTAATTTTTTTGTACCTCACTTACTTCACACTCTGTTCACTTTTGTGTGTGACACATTTCACTAAGAGACTACTAAACCATTTTTTAACTCTACGTGATTTGTCCACTATATAAAAAATTCATTTTTTTGTATCTCACACTCTGTTCACTTTTACACAATGTTGTCTGACACATAACACTTACAGACTCGTAAACCATTTTTTAGCTCTCTTTACGTGATTTGTGCACGATTTCAAATATTAATTTTTTTGTACCTCACTTACTTCACACTCTGTTCACTTTTGTGTGTGACACATTTCACTAAGAGACTACTAAACCATTTTTTAACTCTCTTTACGTGATTTGTCCACTATATAAAAAAATCATTTTTTTGTATCTCACACTCTGTTCACTTTTACACAATGTTGTCTGACACATAACTCTTACAGACTCGTAAACCATTTTTTAGCTCTCTTTACGAGATTTGTGCACGATTTCAAATATTAATTTTTTTGTACCTCACTTACTTCACACTCTGTTCACTTTTGTGTCTGAAACATATCACTGAGAGACAACTAAACCGTTTTTTAACTCTCTTTACGTGATTTGTCCACTATATAAAAAATTCATTTTTTTGTATCTCACACTGTTCACTTTTACACAATGTTGTCTGACACATAACACTTACAGACTCGTAAACCATTTTTTAGCTCTCTTTACGTGATTTGTGCACGATTTCAAATATTAATTTTTTTGTACCTCACTTACTTCACACTCTGTTCACTTTTGTGTCTGACACATATCACTGAGATACTACTAAACCATTTTTTAATTCTCTTTACATGATTTGTCCACGATTTCAAAATATCATTTTTTTGTATCTCACACTCTGTTCACTTTTACACAATGTAGTCTGACACATAACACTTACAGACTCGTAAACCATTTTTTATCTCTCTTTACGTGATTTGTGCACGATTTCAAATATTAACTTTTTTGTACCACACTTACTTCACACTCTGTTCACTTTTGTGTCTGACACATTTCACTGAGAGACTACTAAACCGTTTTTTAACTCTCTTTACGTGATTTGTCCACTATAGAAAAAATTCATTTTTTTGTATCTCACACTCAGTTCACTTTTACACAATGTTGTCTGACACATAACACTTACAGACTCGTAAACCATTTTTTAGCTCTCTTTACGTGATTTGTGCACGATTTCAAATATTAATTTTTTTGTATCTCACTTTACGTGATTTGTGCACGATTTCAAATATTAATTTTTTTGTACCTCACTTACTTCACACTGTTCACTTTTGTGTCTGACACATATCACTGAGAGACAACTAAACCGTTTTTTAACTCTCTTTACGTGATTTGTCCACTATATAAAAAATTCATTTTTTTGTATCTCACACTCTGTTCACTTTTACACAATGTTGTCTGACACATAACACTTACAGACTCGTTAACCATTTTTTAGCTCTCTTTACGTGATTTGTGCACGATTTCAAATATTAATTTTTTTGTACCTCACTTACTTCACATTCTGTTCACTTTTGTGTCTGACACATATCACTGAGAGACTACTAAACCGTTTTTTAACTCTCTTTACGTGATTTGTCCACTATATAAAAAAATCATTTTTTTGTATCTCACACTCTGTTCACTTTTACACAATGTTGTCTGACACATAACACTTACAGACTCGTAAACCATTTTTTAGCTCTCTTTACGTGATTTGTGCACGATTTCAAATATTAATTTTTTTGTACCTCACTTACTTCACACTCTGTTCACTTTTGTGTCCGACTCATATCACTGAGATACTACTAAACCATTTTTTAACTCTCTTTACGTGATTTGTCCACGATTTCAAAAAATCATTTTTTTGTATCTCACACTCTGTTCACTTTTACACAATGTAGTCTGACACATAACACTTACAGACTCGTAAACCATTTTTTAGCTCTCTTTACGTGATTTGTGCACGATTTCAAATATTAATTTTTTTGTACCTCACTTACTTCACACTCTGTTCATTTTTGTGTCTGACACATATCACTGAGAGACTACTAAACCGTTTTTTAACTCTCTTTATGTGATTTGTCCACTATATAAAAAATTCATTTTTTTGTAACTCACACTCTGTTCACTTTTACACAATGTTGTCTGACACATAACACTTACAGACTCGTAAACCATTTTTTAGCTATCTTTACGTGATTTGTGCACGATTTCAAATATTAATTTTTTTGTACCTCACTTACTTCACACTCTGTTCACTTTTGTGTGTGACACATTTCACTAAGAGACTACTAAACCATTTTTTAACTCTCTTTACGTGATTTGTCCACTATATAAAAGAATCATTTTTTTGTATCTCACACTCTGTTCACTTTTACACAATGTTATCTGACACCTAACACTTACAGACTCGTAAACCATTTTTTGCTCTCTTTACGTGATTTGTGCACGATTTCAAATATTAATTTTTTTGTACCACTCTTACTTCACACTCTGTTCACTTTTGTGTCTGACACATTTCACTGAGAGACTACTAAACCGTTTTTTAACTCTCTTTACGTGATTTGTCCACTATATAAAAAATTCATTTTTTTGTATCTCACACTCTGTTCACTTTTACACAATGTTATCTGACACATAACACTTACAGACTCGTAAACCATTTTTTAGCTCTCTTTACGTGATTTGTGCACGATTTCAAATGTTAATTTTTTTGTATCTCACTTTACGTGATTTGTGCACGATTTCAAATATTAATTTTTTTGTACCTCACTTACTTCACACTCTGTTCACTTTTGTGTCTGACACATTTCACTGAGAGACTACTAAACCGTTTTTTAACTCTCTTTACGTGATTTGTCCACTATATAAAAAATTCATTTTTTTGTATCACACTCTGTTCACTTTTACACAATGTTATCTGACACATAACACTTACAGACTCGTAAACCATTTTTTAGCTCTCTTTACGTGATTTGTGCACGATTTCAAATATTAATTTTTTTGTATCTCACTTTACGTGATTTGTGCACGATTTCAAATATTAATTTTTTTGTACCTCACTTACTTCACACTCTGTTCACTTTTGTGTCTGACACATATCACTGAGAGACTACTAAACCGTTTTTTAACTCTCTTTACGTGATTTGTCCACTATATAAAAAAATCATTTTTTTGTATCTCACACTGTTCACTTTTACACAAAGTTATCTGACACATAACACTTACAGACTCGTAAACCATTTTTTAGCTCTCTTTACGTGATTTGTGCACGATTTCAAATATTAATTTTTTTGTATCTCACTTTACGTGATTTGTGCACGATTTCAAATATTAATTTTTTTGTACCTCACTTACTTCACACTCTGTTCACTTTTGTGTCTGACACATATCACTGAGAGACTACTAAACCGTTTTTTAACTCACTTTACGTGATTTGTCCACTATATAAAAAGTTCATTTTTTTGTATCTCACACTCTGTTCACTTTTACACAATGTTGTCTGACACATAACACTTACAGACTCGTAAACCATTTTTTAGCTCTCTTTACGTGATTTGTGCATGATTTCAAATATTAATTTTTTTGTACCTCACTTTACGTGATTTGTGCACGATTTCAAATATTAATTTTTTTGTACCTCACTTACTTCACACTCTGTTCACTTTTGTGTGTGACACATTTCACTAAGAGACTACTAAACCATTTTTTAACTCTCTTTACGTGATTTGTCCACTATATAAAAAAATCATTTTTTTGTATCTCACACTCTGTTCACTTTTACACAATGTTGTCTGACACATAACACTTACAGACTCGTAAACCATTTTTTAGCTCTTTTACGTGATTTGTGCACGTTTGCAAATATTAATTTTTTTGTACCTCACTTACTTCACACTCTGTTCACTTTTGTGTGTGACACATATCACTGAGATACTACTAAACCATTTTTTAACTCTCTTTACGTGATTTGTCCACGATTTCAAAAAATCATTTATTTGTATCTCACACTCTGTTCACTTTTACACAATGTTGTCTGACACTTAACACTTACAGACTCGTAAACCATTTTTTAGCTCTCTTTACGTGATTTGTGCACGAGTTCAAATATTAATTTTTTTGTATCTCACTTTACGTGGTTTGTGCACGATTTCAAATATTAATTTTTTTGTATCTCACTTTACGTGATTTGTGCACGATTTCAAATATTAATTTTTTTGTACCTCACTTACTTCACACTCTGTTCACTTTTGTGTCTGACACATATCACTGAGAGACAACTAAACCGTTTTTTAACTCCCTTTACGTGATTTGTCCACTATATAAAAAATTCATTTTTTTGTATCTCACACTCTGTTCACTTTTACACAATGTTGTCTGACACATAACACTTACAGACTCGTAAACCATTTTTTAGCTCTCTTTACGTGATTTGTGCACGATTTCAAATATTAATTTTTTTGTACCTCACTTACTTCACACTCTGTTCACTTTTGTGTCTGACTCATATCACTGAGATACTACTAAACCATTTTTTAACTTCTCTTTACGTGATTTGTCCACGATTTCAAAAAATCATTTTTTTGTATCTCACACTCTGTTCACTTTTACACAATGTTGTCTGACACATAACACTTACAGACTCGTAAACCATTTTTTAGCTCTCTTTACGTGATTTGTGCACGATTTCAAATATTAATTTTTTTGTACCTCAATTACTTCACACTCTGTTCACTTTTGTGTCTGACACATATCACTGAGAGACTACTAAACCGTTTTTTAACTCTCTTTACGTGATTTGTCCACTATATAAAAAGTTCATTTTTTTGTATCTCACACTCTGTTCACTTTTACACAATGTTGTCTGACACATAACACTTACAGACTCGTAAACCATTTTTTAGCTCTCTTTACGTGATTTGTGCATGATTTCAAATATTAATTTTTTTGTACCTCACTTTACGTGATTTGTGCACGATTTCAAATATTAATTTTTTTGTACCTCACTTACTTCACACTCTGTTCACTTTTGTGTGTGACACATTTCACTAAGAGACTACTTAACCATTTTTTAACTCTCTTTACGTGATTTGTCCACTATATAAAAAAATCATTTTTTTGTATCTCACACTCTGTTCACTTTTACACAATGTTGTATGACACATAACACTTACAGACTCGTTAACCATTTTTTAGCTCTCTTTACGTGATTTGTGCACGATTTCAAATATTAATTTTTTTGTACCTCACTTACTTCACACTCTGTTCACTTTTGTGTCACACATATCACTGAGAGACTACTAAACCGTTTTTTAACTCTCTTTACGTGATTTGTCCACTATATAAAAAATTCATTTTTTTGTATCTCACACTATTCACTTTTACACAATATTGTCTGACACATATCACTTACAGACTCGTAAACCATTTTTTAGCTCTCTTTACGTGATTTGTGCACGATTTCAAATATTAATTTTTTTGTACCTCACTTTACGTGATTTGTGCACGATTTCAAATATTAATTTTTTTGTACCTCACTTACTTCACACTCTGTTCACTTTTGTGTGTGACACATTTCACTAAGAGACTACTAAACCATTTTTTAACTCTACGTGATTTGTCCACTATATAAAAAATTCATTTTTTTGTATCTCACACTCTGTTCACTTTTACACAATGTTGTCTGACACATAACACTTACAGACTCGTAAACCATTTTTTAGCTCTCTTTACGTGATTTGTGCATGATTTCAAATATTAATTTTTTTGTACCTCACTTACTTCACACTCTGTTCACTTTTGTGTCTGACACATATCACTGAGATACTACTAAACCATTTTTTAACTCTCTTTACATGATTTGTCCACGATTTCAAAATATCATTTTTTTGTATCTCACACTCTGTTCACTTTTACACAATGTAGTCTGACACATAACACCTACAGACTCGTAAACCATTTTTTAGCTCTCTTTACGTGATTTGTGCACGATTTCAAATATTAATTTTTTTGTACCTCACTTACTTCACACTCTGTTCACTTTTGTGTCTGACACATATCACTGAGAGACTACTAAACCGTTTTTTAACTCTCTTTACGTGATTTGTCCACTGTATAAAAAGTTCATTTTTTTGTATCTCACACTCTGTTCACTTTTACACAATGTTGTCTGACACATAACACTTACAGACTCGTAAACCATTTTTTAGCTCTCTTTACGTGATTTGTGCATGATTTCAAATATTAATTTTTTTGTACCTCACTTTACGTGATTTGTGCACGATTTCAAATATTAATTTTTTTGTACTTCACTTACTTCACACTCTGTTCACTTTTGTGTGTGACACATTTCACTAAGAGACTACTAAACCATTTTTTAACTCTCTTTACGTGATTTGTCCACTATATAAAAAAATCATTTTTTTGTATCTCACACTCTGTTCACTTTTACACAATGTTGTCTGACACATAACACTTACAGACTCGTAAACCATTTTTTAGCTCTCTTTACGTGATTTGTGCACGTTTGCAAATATTAATTTTTTTGTACCTCACTTACTTCACACTCTGTTCACTTTTGTGTGTGACACATATCACTGAGATACTACTAAACGATTTTTTAACTCTCTTTACGTGATTTGTCCACGATTTCAAAAAATCATTTATTTGTATCTCACACTCTGTTCACTTTTACACAAAGTTGTCTGACACATAACACTTACAGACTCGTAAACCATTTTTTAGCTCTCTTTACGTGATTTGTGCACGATTTCAAATATTAATTTTTTTGTATCTCACTTTACGTGATTTGTGCACGATTTCAAATATTAATTTTTTTGTACCTCACTTACTTCACACTCTGTTCACTTTTGTGTGTGACACATTTCACTAAGAGACTACTAAACCATTTTTTAACTCTCTTTACGTGATTTGTCCACTATATAAAAAAATCATTTTTTTGTATCTCACACTCTGTTCACTTTTACACAATGTTGTCTGACACATAACACTTACAGACTCGTAAACCATTTTTTAGCTCTCTTTACGTGATTTGTGCACGTTTGCAAATATTATTTTTTTTGTATCTCACTTACTTCACACTCTGTTCACTTTTGTGTGTGACACATATCACTGAGATACTACTAAACCATTTTTTAACTCTTTTTACGTGATTTGTCCACGATTTCAAAAAATAATTTTTTTGTATCTCACACTCTGTTCACTTTTACACAATGTTGTATGACACATAACACTTACAGACTCGTAAACCATTTTTTAGCTCTCTTTACGTGATTTGTGCACGATTTCAAATATTAATTTTTTTGTACCTCACTTACTTCACACTCTGTTCACTTTTGTGTCTGACACATATCACTGAGAGACTACTAAACCGTTTTTTAACTCTCTTTACGTGATTTGCCCACTATATAAAAAATTCATTTTTTTGTATCTCACACTCTGTTCACTTTTACACAATATTGTCTGACACATAACACTTACAGACTCGTAAACCATTTTTTAGCTCTCTTTACGTGATTTGTGCACGATTTCAAATATTAATTTTTTTGTACCTCACTTTACGTGATTTGTGCACGATTTCAAATATTAATTTTTTTGTACCTCACTTACTTCACACTCTGTTCACTTTTGTGTGTGACACATTTCACTAAAAGACTACTAAACCATTTTTTAACTCTCTTTACGTGATTTGTCCACTATATAAAAAAATCATTTTTTTGTATCTCACACTCTGTTCACTTTTACACAATGTTGTCTGACACATAACACTTACAGACTCGTAAACCATTTTTTAGCTCTCTTTACGAGATTTGTGTACGATTTCAAATATTAATTTTTTTGTACCTCACTTACTTCACACACTGTTCACTTTTGTGTCTGAAACATATCACTGAGAGACAACTAAACCGTTTTTTAACTCTCTTTACGTGATTTGTCCACTATTTAAAAAATTCATTTTTTTGTATCTCACACTCTGTTCACTTTTACACAATGTTGTCTGACACATAACACTTACAGACTCGTAAACCATTTTTTAGCTCTCTTTACGTGATTTGTGCACGATTTCAAATATTAATTTTTTTGTACCTCACTTACTTCACACTCTGTTCACTTTTGTGTCTGACACATATCACTGAGATACTACTAAACCATTTTTTAACTCTCTTTACATGATTTGTCCACGATTTCAAAATATCATTTTTTTGTATCTCACACTCTGTTCACTTTTACACAATGTAGTCTGACACATAACACTTACAGACTCGTAAACCATTTTTTAGCTCTCTTTACGTGATTTGTGCACGATTTCAAATATTAATTTTTTTGTACCACACTTACTTCACACTCTGTTCACTTTTGTGTCTGACACATTTCACTGAGAGACTACTAAACCGTTTTTTAACTCTCTTTACGTGATTTGTCCACTATAGAAAAAATTCATTTTTTTGTATCTCACACTCAGTTCACTTTTACACAATGTTGTCTGACACATAACACTTACAGACTCGTAAACCATTTTTTAGCTCTCTTTACGTGATTTGTGCACGATTTCAAATGTTAATTTTTTTGTATCTCACTTTACGTGATTTGTGCACGATTTCAAATATTAATTTTTTTGTACCTCACTTACTTCACACTCTGTTCACTTTTGTGTCTGACACATTTCACTGAGAGACTACTAAACCGTTTTTTAACTCTCTTTACGTGATTTGTCCACTATATAAAAAATTCATTTTTTTGTATCACACTCTGTTCACTTTTACACAATGTTATCTGACACATAACACTTACAGACTCGTAAACCATTTTTTAGCTCTCTTTACGTGATTTGTGCACGATTTCAAATATTATTTTTTTTGTATCTCACTTTTCGTGATTTGTGCACGATTTCAAATATTATTTTTTTTGTACCTCACTTACTTCACACTCTGTTCACTTTTGTGTCTGACACATATCACTGAGAGACTACTAAACCGTTTTTTAACTCTCTTTACGTGATTTGTCCACTATATAAAAAAATCATTTTTTTGTATCTCACACTGTTCACTTTTACACAAAGTTATCTGACACATAACACTTACAGACTCGTAAACCATTTTTTAGCTCTCTTTACGTGATTTGTGCACGATTTCAAATATTAATTTTTTTGTATCTCACTTTACGTGATTTGTGCACGATTTCAAATATTAATTTTTTTGTACCTCACTTACTTCACACTCTGTTCACTTTTGTGTCTGACACATATCACTGAGAGACAACTAAACCGTTTTTTAACTCCCTTTACGTGATTTGTCCACTATATAAAAAAATCATTTTTTTGTATCTCACACTCTGTTCACTTTTACACAATGTTGTCTGACACATAACACTTACAGACTCGTAAACCATTTTTTAGCTCTCTTTACGTGATTTGTGCACGATTTCAAATATTAATTTTTTTGTACCTCACTTTACGTGATTTGTGCACGATTTCAAATATTAATTTTTTTGTACCTCACTTACTTCACACTCTGTTCACTTTTGTGTGTGACACATTTCACTAAGAGACTACTTAACCATTTTTTAACTCTCTTTACGTGATTTGTCCACTATATAAAAAAATCATTTTTTTGTATCTCACACTCTGTTCACTTTTACACAATGTTGTCTGACACATAACACTTACAGACTCGTAAACCATTTTTTAGCTCTCTTTACGTGATTTGTGCATGATTTCAAATATTAATTTTTTTGTATCTCACTTTACGTGATTTGTGCACGATTTCAAATATTAATTTTTTTGTACCTCACTTACTTCACACTGTTCACTTTTGTGTCTGACACATATCACTGAGAGACAACTAAACCGTTTTTTAACTCTCTTTACGTGATTTGTCCACCATATAAAAAATTCATTTTTTTGTATCTCACACTCTGTTCACTTTTACACAATGTTGTATGACACATAACACTTACAGACTCGTAAACCATTTTTTAGCTCTCTTTACGTGATTTGTGCACGATTTCAAATATTAATTTTTTTGTACCTCACTTACTTCACACTCTGTTCACTTTTGTGTGTGACACATTTCACTAAGAGACTACTAAACCATTTTTTAACTCTCTTTACGTGATTTGTGCACGTTTGCAAATATTAATTTTTTTGTATCTCACTTACTTCACACTCTGTTCACTTTTGTGTGTGACACATATCACTGAGATACTACTAAACCATTTTTTAACTCTTTTTACGTGATTTGTCCACGATTTCAAAAAATAATTTTTTTGTATCTCACACTCTGTTCACTTTTACACAATGTTGTCTGACACTTAACACTTACAGACTCCTAAACCATTTTTTAGCTCTCTTTACGTGATTTGTGCACGATTTCAAATATTAATTTTTTTGTACCTCACTTACTTCACACTCTGTTCACTTTTGTGTCTGACACATATCACTGAGAGACAACTAAACCGTTTTTTAACTCTCTTTACGTGATTTGTCCACCATATAAAAAATTCATTTTTTTGTATCTCACACTCTGTTCACTTTTACACAATGTTGTATGACACATAACACTTACAGACTCGTAAACCATTTTTTAGCTCTCTTTACGTGATTTGTGCACGATTTCAAATATTAATTTTTTTGTACCTCACTTACTTCACACTCTGTTCACTTTTGTGTCTGACACATATCACTGAGAGACTACTAAACCGTTTTTTAACTCTCTTTACGTGATTTGCCCACTATATAAAAAATTCATTTTTTTGTATCTCACACTCTGTTCACTTTTACACAATAATGTCTGACACATAACACTTACAGACTCGTAAACCATTTTTTAGCTCTCTTTACGTGATTTGTGCACGATTTCAAATATTAATTTTTTTGTACCTCACTTTACGTGATTTGTGCACGATTTCAAATATTAATTTTTTTGTACCTCACTTACTTCACACTCTGTTCACTTTTGTGTGTGACACATTTCACTAAGAGACAACTAAACCATTTTTTAACTCTCTTTACGTGATTTGTCCACTATATAAAAAAATCATTTTTTTGTATCTCACACTCTGTTCACTTTTACACAATGTTGTCTGACACATAACACTTACAGACTCGTAAACCATTTTTTAGCTCTCTTTACGAGATTTGTGTACGATTTCAAATATTAATTTTTTTGTACCTCACTTACTTCACACACTGTTCACTTTTGTGTCTGAAACATATCACTGAGAGACAACTAAACCGTTTTTTAACTCTCTTTACGTGATTTGTCCACTATTTAAAAAATTCATTTTTTTGTATCTCACACTCTGTTCACTTTTACACAATGTTGTCTGACACATAACACTTACAGACTCGTAAACCATTTTTTAGCTCTCTTTACGTGATTTGTGCACGATTTAAAATATTAATTTTTTTGTACCTCACTTACTTCACACTCTGTTCACTTTTGTGTCTGACACATATCACTGAGATACTACTAAACCATTTTTTAACTCTCTTTACATGATTTGTCCACGATTTCAAAATATCATTTTTTTGTATCTCACACTCTGTTCACTTTTACACAATGTAGTCTGACACATAACACTTACAGACTCGTAAACCATTTTTTAGCTCTCTTTACGTGATTTGTGCACGATTTCAAATATTAATTTTTTTGTACCACACTTACTTCACACTCTGTTCACTTTTGTGTCTGACACATTTCACTGAGAGACTACTAAACCGTTTTTTAACTCTCTTTACGTGATTTGTCCACTATAGAAAAAATTCATTTTTTTGTATCTCACACTCAGTTCACTTTTACACAATGTTGTCTGACACATAACACTTACAGACTCGTAAACCATTTTTTAGCTCTCTTTACGTGATTTGTGCACGATTTCAAATATTAATTTTTTTGTATCTCACTTTACGTGATTTGTGCACGATTTCAAATATTAATTTTTTTGTACCTCACTTACTTCACACTCTGTTCACTTTTGTGTCTGACACATATCACTGAGAGACAACTAAACCGTTTTTTAACTCTCTTTACGTGATTTGTCCACTATATAAAAAATTCATTTTTTTGTATCTCACACTCTGTTCACTTTTACACAATGTTGTTTTACATATAACACTTACAGACTCGTTAACCATTTTTTAGCTCTCTTTACGTGATTTGTGCACGATTTCAAATATTAATTTTTTTGTACCTCACTTACTTCACACTCTGTTCACTTTTGTGTCTGACACATATCACTGAGAGACTACTAAACCGTTTTTTAACTCTCTTTACGTGATTTGTCCACTGTATAAAAAGTTCATTTTTTTGTATCTCACACTCTGTTCACTTTTACACAATGTTGTCTGACACATAACACTTACAGACTCGTAAACCATTTTTTAGCTCTCTTTACGTGATTTGTGCACGATTTCAAATATTAATTTTTTTGTACCTCACTTACTTCACACTCTGTTCACTTTTGTGTCTGACACATATCACTGAGATACTACTAAACCATTTTTTAACTCTCTTTACATGATTTGTCCACGATTTCAAAATATCATTTTTTTGTATCTCACACTCTGTTCACTTTTACACAATGTTGTCTGACACATAACACTTACAGACTCGTAAACCATTTTTTAGCTCTCTTTACGTGATTTGTGCACGATTTCAAATGTTAATTTTTTTGTATCTCACTTTACGTGATTTGTGCACGATTTCAAATATTAATTTTTTTGTACCTCACTTACTTCACACTCTGTTCACTTTTGTGTCTGACACATTTCACTGAGAGACTACTAAACCGTTTTTTAACTCTCTTTACGTGATTTGTCCACTATATAAAAAAATCATTTTTTTGTATCTCACACTCTGTTCACTTTTACACAATGTTATCTGACACATAACACTTACAGACTCGTAAACCATTTTTTAGCTCTCTTTACGTGATTTGTGCACGATTTCAAATGTTAATTTTTTTGTATCTCACTTTACGTGATTTGTGCACGATTTCAAATATTAATTTTTTTGTACCTCACTTACTTCACACTCTGTTCACTTTTGTGTCTGACACATTTCACTGAGAGACTACTAAACCGTTTTTTAACTCTCTTTACGTGATTTGTCCACTATATAAAAAATTCATTTTTTTGTATCTCACACTCTGTTCACTTTTACACAATGTTGTCTGACACATAACACTTACAGACTCGTAAACCATTTTTTAGCTCTCTTTACGTGATTTGTGCACGAGTTCAAATATTAATTTTTTTGTACCTCACTTACTTCACACTCTGTTCACTTTTGTGTCTGACACATATCACTGAGAGACAACTAAACCGTTTTTTAAATCTCTTTACGTGATTTGTCCACCATATAAAAAATTCATTTTTTTGTATCTCACACTCTGTTCACTTTTACACAATGTTGTATGACACATAACACTTACAGACTCGTAACCATTTTTTAGCTCTCTTTACGTGATTTGTGCACGATTTCAAATATTAATTTTTTTGTACCTCACTTTACGTGATTTGTGCACGATTTCAAATATTAATTTTTTTGTACCTCACTTACTTCACACTCTGTTCACTTTTGTGTGTGACACATTTCACTAAGAGACTACTAAACCATTTTTTAACTCTCTTTACGTGATTTGTCCGCTATATAAAAAATTCATTTTTTTGTATCTCACACTCTGTTCACTTTTACACAATGTTGTCTGACACATAACACTTACAGACTCGTAAACCATTTTTTAGCTCTCTTTACTTGATTTGTGCACGATTTCAAATATTAATTTTTTTGTACCTCACTTACTTCACACTCTGTTCACTTTTGTGTCTGACACATATCACTGAGATACTACTAAACCATTTTTTAACTCTCTTTACGTGATTTGTCCACGATTTCAAAAAATCATTTATTTGTATCTCACACTCTGTTCACTTTTACACAAAGTTGTCTGACACATAACACTTACAGACTCGTAAACCATTTTTTAGCTCTCTTTACGTGATTTGTGCACAATTTCAAATATTAATTTTTTTGTATCTCACTTTACGTGATTTGTGCACGATTTCAAATATTAATTTTTTTGTACCTCACTTACTTCACACTGTTCACTTTTGTGTCTGACACATATCACTGAGAGACAACTAAACCGTTTTTTAACTCTCTTTACGTGATTTGTCCACTATATAAAAAATTCATTTTTTTGTATCTCACACTCTGTTCACTTTTACACAATGTTGTCTGACACATAACACTTACAGACTCGTTAACCATTTTTTAGCTCTCTTTACGTGATTTGTGCACGATTTCAAATATTAATTTTTTTGTACCTCACTTACTTCACACTCTGTTCACTTTTGTGTGTGACACATTTCACTAAGAGACTACTAAACCATTTTTTAACTCTCTTTACGTGATTTGTCCACTATATAAAAAAATCATTTTTTTGTATCTCACACTCTGTTCACTTTTACACAATGTTGTCTGACACATAACACTTACAGACTCGTAAACCATTTTTTAGCTCTCTTTACGTGATTTGTGCACGTTTGCAAATATTAATTTTTTTGTATCTCACTTACTTCACACTCTGTTCACTTTTGTGTGTGACACATATCACTGAGATACTACTAAACCATTTTTAACTCTTTTTACGTGATTTGTCCACGATTTCAAAAAATATTTTTTTTGTATCTCACACTCTGTTCACTTTTACACAATGTTGTCTGACACTTAACACTTACAGACTCCTAAACCATTTTTTAGCTCTCTTTACGTGATTTGTGCACGATTTCAAATATTAATTTTTTTGTACCTCACTTACTTCACACTCTGTTCACTTTTGTGTCTGACACATATCACTGAGAGACAACTAAACCGTTTTTTAACTCTCTTTACGTGATTTGTCCACCATATAAAAAATTCATTTTTTTGTATCTCACACTCTGTTCACTTTTACACAATGTTGTATGACACATAACACTTACAGACTCGTAAACCATTTTTTAGCTCTCTTTACGTGATTTGTGCACGATTTCAAATATTAATTTTTTTGTACCTCACTTACTTCACACTCTGTTCACTTTTGTGTCTGACACATATCACTGAGAGACTACTAAACCGTTTTTTAACTCTCTTTACGTGATTTGTCCACTATATAAAAAATTCATTTTTTTGTATCTCACACTCTGTTCACTTTTACACAATATTGTCTGACACATAACACTTACAGACTCGTAAACCATTTTTTAGCTCTCTTTACGTGATTTGTGCACGATTTCAAATATTAATTTTTTTGTACCTCACTTACTTCACACTCTGTTCACTTTTGTGTGTGACACATTTCACTAAGAGACTACTAAACCATTTTTTAACTCTCTTTACGTGATTTGTCCGCTATATAAAAAATTCATTTTTTTGTATCTCACACTCTGTTCACTTTTACACAATGTTGTCTGACACATAACACTTACAGACTCGTAAACCATTTTTTAGCTCTCTTTACTTGATTTGTGCACGATTTCAAATATTAATTTTTTTGTACCTCACTTACTTCACACTCTGTTCACTTTTGTGTCTGACACATATCACTGAGATACTACTAAACCATTTTTTAACTCTCTTTACGTGATTTGTCCACGATTTCAAAAAATCATTTATTTGTATCTCACACTCTGTTCACTTTTACACAAAGTTGTCTGACACATAACACTTACAGACTCGTAAACCATTTTTTAGCTCTCTTTACGTGATTTGTGCACAATTTCAAATATTAATTTTTTTGTATCTCACTTTACGTGATTTGTGCACGATTTCAAATATTAATTTTTTTGTACCTCACTTACTTCACACTGTTCACTTTTGTGTCTGACACATATCACTGAGAGACAACTAAACCGTTTTTTAACTCTCTTTACGTGATTTGTCCACTATATAAAAAATTCATTTTTTTGTATCTCACACTCTGTTCACTTTTACACAATGTTGTCTGACACATAACACTTACAGACTCGTTAACCATTTTTTAGCTCTCTTTACGTGATTTGTGCACGATTTCAAATATTAATTTTTTTGTACCTCACTTACTTCACACTCTGTTCACTTTTGTGTGTGACACATTTCACTAAGAGACTACTAAACCATTTTTTAACTCTCTTTACGTGATTTGTCCACTATATAAAAAAATCATTTTTTTGTATCTCACACTCTGTTCACTTTTACACAATGTTGTCTGACACATAACACTTACAGACTCGTAAACCATTTTTTAGCTCTCTTTACGTGATTTGTGCACGTTTGCAAATATTAATTTTTTTGTATCTCACTTACTTCACACTCTGTTCACTTTTGTGTGTGACACATATCACTGAGATACTACTAAACCATTTTTAACTCTTTTTACGTGATTTGTCCACGATTTCAAAAAATATTTTTTTTGTATCTCACACTCTGTTCACTTTTACACAATGTTGTCTGACACTTAACACTTACAGACTCCTAAACCATTTTTTAGCTCTCTTTACGTGATTTGTGCACGATTTCAAATATTAATTTTTTTGTACCTCACTTACTTCACACTCTGTTCACTTTTGTGTCTGACACATATCACTGAGAGACAACTAAACCGTTTTTTAACTCTCTTTACGTGATTTGTCCACCATATAAAAAATTCATTTTTTTGTATCTCACACTCTGTTCACTTTTACACAATGTTGTATGACACATAACACTTACAGACTCGTAAACCATTTTTTAGCTCTCTTTACGTGATTTGTGCACGATTTCAAATATTAATTTTTTTGTACCTCACTTACTTCACACTCTGTTCACTTTTGTGTCTGACACATATCACTGAGAGACTACTAAACCGTTTTTTAACTCTCTTTACGTGATTTGTCCACTATATAAAAAATTCATTTTTTTGTATCTCACACTCTGTTCACTTTTACACAATATTGTCTGACACATAACACTTACAGACTCGTAAACCATTTTTTAGCTCTCTTTACGTGATTTGTGCACGATTTCAAATATTAATTTTTTTGTACCTCACTTTACGTGGTTTGTGCACGATTTCAAATATTAATTTTTTTGTACCTCACTTACTTCACACTCTGTTCACTTTTGTGTGTGACACATTTCACTAAGAGACTACTAAACCATTTTTTAACTCTCTTTACGTGATTTGTCCACTATATAAAAAAATCATTTTTTTGTATCTCACACTCTGTTCAATTTTACACAATGTTGTCTGACACATAACACTTACAGACTCGTAAACCATTTTTTAGCTCTCTTTACGAGATTTGTGCACGATTTCAAATATTAATTTTTTTGTACCTCACTTACTTCACACTCTGTTCACTTTTGTGTCTGAAACATATCACTGAGAGACAACTAAACCGTTTTTTAACTCTCTTTACGTGATTTGTCCACTATATAAAAAATTCATTTTTTTGTATCTCACACTCTGTTCACTTTTACACAATGTTGTCTGACACATAACACTTACAGACTCGTAAACCATTTTTTAGCTCTCTTTACGTGATTTGTGCACGATTTCAAATATTAACTTTTTTGTACCACACTTACTTCACACTCTGTTCACTTTTGTGTCTGACACATTTCACTGAGAGACTACTAAACCGTTTTTTAACTCTCTTTACGTGATTTGTCCACTATATAAAAAATTCATTTTTTTGTATCTCACACTCTGTTCACTTTTACACAATGATGTCTGACACATAACACTTACAGACTCGTAAACCATTTTTTAGCTCTCTTTACGTGATTTGTGCACGATTTCAAATATTAACTTTTTTGTACCACACTTACTTCACACTCTGTTCACTTTTGTGTCTGACACATATCACTGAGATACTACTAAACCATTTTTTAACTCTCTTTACGTGATTTGTCCACGATTTCAAAAAATCATTTATTTGTATCTCACACTCTGTTCACTTTTACACAAAGTTGTCTGACACATAACACTTACAGACTCGTAAACCATTTTTTAGCTCTCTTTACGTGATTTGTGCACGATTTCAAATATTAATTTTTTTGTATCTCACTTTACGTGATTTGTGCACGATTTCAAATATTAATTTTTTTGTACCTCACTTACTTCACACTGTTCACTTTTGTGTCTGACACATATCACTGAGAGACAACTAAACCGTTTTTTAACTCTCTTTACGTGATTTGTCCACTATATAAAAAATTCATTTTTTTGTATCTCACACTCTGTTCACTTTTACACAATGTTGTCTGACACATAACACTTACAGACTCGTTAACCATTTTTTAGCTCTCTTTACGTGATTTGTGCACGATTTCAAATATTAATTTTTTTGTACCTCACTTACTTCACACTCTGTTCACTTTTGTGTCTGACACATATCACTGAGATACTACTAAACCATTTTTTAATTCTCTTTACATGATTTGTCCACGATTTCAAAATATCATTTTTTTGTATCTCACACTCTGTTCACTTTTACACAATGTAGTCTGACACATAACACTTACAGACTCGTAAACCATTTTTTAGCTCTCTTTACGTGATTTGTGCACGATTTTAAATATTAACTTTTTTGTACCACACTTACTTCACACTCTGTTCACTTTTGTGTCTGACACATTTCACTGAGAGACTACTAAACCGTTTTTTAACTCTCTTTACGTGATTTGTCCACTATAGAAAAAATTCATTTTTTTGTATCTCACACTCAGTTCACTTTTACACAATGTTGTCTGACACATAACACTTACAGACTCGTAAACCATTTTTTAGCTCTCTTTACGTGATTTGTGCACGATTTCAAATATTAATTTTTTTGTATCTCACTTTACGTGATTTGTGCACGATTTCAAATATTAATTTTTTTGTACCTCACTTACTTCACACTCTGTTCACTTTTGTGTCTGACACATATCACTGAGAGACAACTAAACCGTTTTTTAACTCTCTTTACGTGATTTGTCCACTATATAAAAAATTCATTTTTTTGTATCTCACACTCTGTTCACTTTTACACAATGTTGTCTGACACATAACACTTACAGACTCGTTAACCATTTTTTAGCTCTCTTTACGTGATTTGTGCACGATTTCAAATATTAATTTTTTTGTACCTCACTTACTTCACACTCTGTTCACTTTTGTGTCTGACACATATCACTGAGAGACTACTAAACCGTTTTTTAACTCTCTTTACGTGATTTGTCCACTATATAAAAAAATCATTTTTTTGTAGCTCACACTCTGTTCACTTTTACACAATGTTGTCTGACACATAACACTTACAGACTCGTAAACCATTTTTTAGCTCTCTTTACGTGATTTGTGCACGATTTCAAATATTAATTTTTTTGTACCTCACTTACTTCACACTCTGTTCACTTTTGTGTCCGACTCATATCACTGAGATACTACTAAACCATTTTTTACTCTCTTTATGTGATTTGTCCACGATTTCAAAAAATCATTTTTTTGTATCTCACACTCTGTTCACTTTTACACAATGTAGTCTGACACATAACACTTACAGACTCGTAAACCATTTTTTAGCTCTCTTTACGTGATTTGTGCACGATTTCAAATATTAATTTTTTTGTACCTCACTTACTTCACACTCTGTTCATTTTTGTGTCTGACACATATCACTGAGAGACTACTAAACCGTTTTTTAACTCTCTTTATGTGATTTGTCCACTATATAAAAAATTCATTTTTTTGTAACTCACACTCTGTTCACTTTTACACAATGTTGTCTGACACATAACACCTACAGACTCGTAAACCGTTTTTTAGCTATCTTTACGTGATTTGTGCACGATTTCAAATATTAATTTTTTTGTACCTCACATACTTCACACTCTGTTCACTTTTGTGTGTGACACATTTCACTAAGAGACTACTAAACCATTTTTTAACTCTCTTTACGTGATTTGTCCACTATATAAAAGAATCATTTTTTTGTATCTCACACTCTGTTCACTTTTACACAATGTTATCTGACACCTAACACTTACAGACTCGTAAACCATTTTTTAGCTCTCTTTACGTGATTTGTGCACGATTTCAAATATTAATTTTTTTGTACCACTCTTACTTCACACTCTGTTCACTTTTGTGTGTGACACATTTCACTAAGAGACTACTAAACCATTTTTTAACTCTCTTTACGTGATTTGTCCACTATATAAAAGAATCATTTTTTTGTATCTCACACTCTGTTCACTTTTACACAATGTTATCTGACACCTAACACTTACAGACTCGTAAACCATTTTTTAGCTCTCTTTACGTGATTTGTGCACGATTTCAAATATTAATTTTTTTGTACCACTCTTACTTCACACTCTGTTCACTTTTGTGTCTGACACATTTCACTGAGAGACTACTAAACCGTTTTTTAACTCTCTTTACGTGATTTGTCCACTATACAAAAAATTCATTTTTTTGTATCTCACACTCTGTTCACTTTTACACAATGTTATCTGACACATAACACTTACAGACTCGTAAACCATTTTTTAGCTCTCTTTACGTGATTTGTGCACGATTTCAAATGTTAATTTTTTTGTATCTCACTTTACGTGATTTGTGCACGATTTCAAATATTAATTTTTTTGTACCTCACTTACTTCACACTCTGTTCACTTTTGTGTCTGACACATTTCACTGAGAGACTACTAAACCGTTTTTTAACTCTCTTTACGTGATTTGTCCACTATATAAAAAATTCATTTTTTTGTATCTCACACTCTGTTCACTTTTACACAATGTTGTCTGACACATAACACTTACAGACTCGTTAACCATTTTTTAGCTCTCTTTACGTGATTTGTGCACGATTTCAAATATTAATTTTTTTGTACCTCACTTACTTCACACTCTGTTCACTTTTGTGTCTGACATATATCACTGAGAGACTACTAAACCGTTTTTTAACTCTCTTTACGTGATTTGTCCACTATATAAAAAAATCATTTTTTTGTATCTCACACTCTGTTCACTTTTACACAATGTTGTCTGACACATAACACTTACAGACTCGTAAACCATTTTTTAGCTCTCTTTACGTGATTTGTGCACGATTTCAAATATTAATTTTTTTGTACCTCACTTACTTCACACTCTGTTCACTTTTGTGTCCGACTCATATCACTGAGATACTACTAAACCATTTTTTAACTCTCTTTACGTGATTTGTCCACGATTTCAAAAAATCATTTTTTTGTATCTCACACTCTGTTCACTTTTACACAATGTAGTCTGACACATAACACTTACAGACTCGTAAACCATTTTTTAGCTCTCTTTACGTGATTTGTGCACGATTTCAAATATTAATTTTTTTGTACCTCACTTACTTCACACTCTGTTCATTTTTGTGTCTGACACATATCACTGAGAGACTACTAAACCGTTTTTTAACTCTCTTTATGTGATTTGTCCACTATATAAAAAATTCATTTTTTTGTTACTCACACTCTGTTCACTTTTACACAATGTTGTCTGACACATAACACTTACAGACTCGTAAACCATTTTTTAGCTATCTTTACGTGATTTGTGCACGATTTCAAATATTAATTTTTTTGTACCTCACTTACTTCACACTCTGTTCACTTTTGTGTGTGACACATTTCACTAAGAGACTACTAAACCATTTTTTAACTCTCTTTACGTGATTTGTCCACTATATAAAAGAATCATTTTTTTGTATCTCACACTCTGTTCACTTTTACACAATGTTATCTGACACCTAACACTTACAGACTCGTAAACCATTTTTTAGCTCTCTTTACGTGATTTGTGCACGATTTCAAATATTAATTTTTTTGTAACACTCTTACTTCACACTCTGTTCACTTTTGTGTCTGACACATTTCACTGAGAGACTACTAAACCGTTTTTTAACTCTCTTTACGTGATTTGTCCACTATATAAAAAATTCATTTTTTTGTATCTCACACTCTGTTCACTTTTACACAATGTTATCTGACACATAACACTTACAGACTCGTAAACCATTTTTTAGCTCTCTTTACGTGATTTGTGCACGATTTCAAATGTTAATTTTTTTGTATCTCACTTTACGTGATTTGTGCACGATTTCAAATATTAATTTTTTTGTACCTCACTTACTTCACACTCTGTTCACTTTTGTGTCTGACACATTTCACTGAGAGACTACTAAACCGTTTTTTAACTCTCTTTACGTGATTTGTCCACTATATAAAAAATTCATTTTTTTGTATCACACTCTGTTCACTTTTACACAATGTTATCTGACACATAACACTTACAGACGCGTAAACCATTTTTTAGCTCTCTTTACGTGATTTGTGCACGATTTCAAATATTAATTTTTTTGTATCTCACTTTACGTGATTTGTGCACGATTTCAAATATTAATTTTTTTGTACCTCACTTACTTCACACTCTGTTCACTTTTGTGTCTGACACATATCACTGAGAGACAACTAAACCGTTTTTTAACTCCCTTTACGTGATTTGTCCACTATATAAAAAATTCATTTTTTTGTATCTCACACTCTGTTCACTTTTACACAATGTTGTCTGACACATAACACTTACAGACTCGTAAACCATTTTTTAGCTCTCTTTACGTGATTTGTGCACGATTTCAAATATTAATTTTTTTGTACCTCACTTACTTCACACTCTGTTCACTTTTGTGTCTGACTCATATCACTGAGATACTACTAAACCATTTTTTAACTTCTCTTTACGTGATTTGTCCACGATTTCAAAAAATCATTTTTTTGTATCTCACACTCTGTTCACTTTTACACAATGTTGTCTGACACATAACACTTACAGACTCGTAAACCATTTTTTAGCTCTCTTTACGTGATTTGTGCACGATTTCAAATATTAATTTTTTTGTACCTCAATTACTT
Organism: Philonthus spinipes; assembly: GCA_963082785.1. NCBI lineage: Eukaryota > Metazoa > Arthropoda > Insecta > Coleoptera > Staphylinidae > Philonthus > Philonthus spinipes. The sequence goes on from OY720308.1 coordinate 22,914,983, forward strand.
CACACTCTGTTCACTTTTGTGTCTGACACATATCACTGAGAGACTACTAAACCGTTTTTTAACTCTCTTTACGTGATTTGTCCACTATATAAAAAATTCATTTTTTTGTATCTCACACTCTGTTCACTTTTACACAATGATGTCTGACACATAACACTTACAGACTCGTAAACCATTTTTTAGCTCTCTTTACGTGATTTGTGCACGATTTCAAATATTAACTTTTTTGTACCACACTTACTTCACACTCTGTTCACTTTTGTGTCTGACACATATCACTGAGATACTACTAAACCATTTTTTAACTCTCTTTACGTGATTTGTCCACGATTTCAAAAAATCATTTATTTGTATCTCACACTCTGTTCACTTTTACACAAAGTTGTCTGACACATAACACTTACAGACTCGTAAACCATTTTTTAGCTCTCTTTACGTGATTTGTGCACGATTTCAAATATTAATTTTTTTGTATCTCACTTTACGTGATTTGTGCACGATTTCAAATATTAATTTTTTTGTACCTCACTTACTTCACACTGTTCACTTTTGTGTCTGACACATATCACTGAGAGACAACTAAACCGTTTTTTAACTCTCTTTACGTGATTTGTCCACTATATAAAAAATTCATTTTTTTGTATCTCACACTCTGTTCACTTTTACACAATGTTGTCTGACACATAACACTTACAGACTCGTTAACCATTTTTTAGCTCTCTTTACGTGATTTGTGCACGATTTCAAATATTAATTTTTTTGTACCTCACTTACTTCACACTCTGTTCACTTTTGTGTCTGACACATATCACTGAGATACTACTAAACCATTTTTTAATTCTCTTTACATGATTTGTCCACGATTTCAAAATATCATTTTTTTGTATCTCACACTCTGTTCACTTTTACACAATGTAGTCTGACACATAACACTTACAGACTCGTAAACCATTTTTTAGCTCTCTTTACGTGATTTGTGCACGATTTTAAATATTAACTTTTTTGTACCACACTTACTTCACACTCTGTTCACTTTTGTGTCTGACACATTTCACTGAGAGACTACTAAACCGTTTTTTAACTCTCTTTACGTGATTTGTCCACTATAGAAAAAATTCATTTTTTTGTATCTCACACTCAGTTCACTTTTACACAATGTTGTCTGACACATAACACTTACAGACTCGTAAACCATTTTTTAGCTCTCTTTACGTGATTTGTGCACGATTTCAAATATTAATTTTTTTGTATCTCACTTTACGTGATTTGTGCACGATTTCAAATATTAATTTTTTTGTACCTCACTTACTTCACACTCTGTTCACTTTTGTGTCTGACACATATCACTGAGAGACAACTAAACCGTTTTTTAACTCTCTTTACGTGATTTGTCCACTATATAAAAAATTCATTTTTTTGTATCTCACACTCTGTTCACTTTTACACAATGTTGTCTGACACATAACACTTACAGACTCGTTAACCATTTTTTAGCTCTCTTTACGTGATTTGTGCACGATTTCAAATATTAATTTTTTTGTACCTCACTTACTTCACACTCTGTTCACTTTTGTGTCTGACACATATCACTGAGAGACTACTAAACCGTTTTTTAACTCTCTTTACGTGATTTGTCCACTATATAAAAAAATCATTTTTTTGTAGCTCACACTCTGTTCACTTTTACACAATGTTGTCTGACACATAACACTTACAGACTCGTAAACCATTTTTTAGCTCTCTTTACGTGATTTGTGCACGATTTCAAATATTAATTTTTTTGTACCTCACTTACTTCACACTCTGTTCACTTTTGTGTCCGACTCATATCACTGAGATACTACTAAACCATTTTTTACTCTCTTTATGTGATTTGTCCACGATTTCAAAAAATCATTTTTTTGTATCTCACACTCTGTTCACTTTTACACAATGTAGTCTGACACATAACACTTACAGACTCGTAAACCATTTTTTAGCTCTCTTTACGTGATTTGTGCACGATTTCAAATATTAATTTTTTTGTACCTCACTTACTTCACACTCTGTTCATTTTTGTGTCTGACACATATCACTGAGAGACTACTAAACCGTTTTTTAACTCTCTTTATGTGATTTGTCCACTATATAAAAAATTCATTTTTTTGTAACTCACACTCTGTTCACTTTTACACAATGTTGTCTGACACATAACACCTACAGACTCGTAAACCGTTTTTTAGCTATCTTTACGTGATTTGTGCACGATTTCAAATATTAATTTTTTTGTACCTCACATACTTCACACTCTGTTCACTTTTGTGTGTGACACATTTCACTAAGAGACTACTAAACCATTTTTTAACTCTCTTTACGTGATTTGTCCACTATATAAAAGAATCATTTTTTTGTATCTCACACTCTGTTCACTTTTACACAATGTTATCTGACACCTAACACTTACAGACTCGTAAACCATTTTTTAGCTCTCTTTACGTGATTTGTGCACGATTTCAAATATTAATTTTTTTGTACCACTCTTACTTCACACTCTGTTCACTTTTGTGTGTGACACATTTCACTAAGAGACTACTAAACCATTTTTTAACTCTCTTTACGTGATTTGTCCACTATATAAAAGAATCATTTTTTTGTATCTCACACTCTGTTCACTTTTACACAATGTTATCTGACACCTAACACTTACAGACTCGTAAACCATTTTTTAGCTCTCTTTACGTGATTTGTGCACGATTTCAAATATTAATTTTTTTGTACCACTCTTACTTCACACTCTGTTCACTTTTGTGTCTGACACATTTCACTGAGAGACTACTAAACCGTTTTTTAACTCTCTTTACGTGATTTGTCCACTATACAAAAAATTCATTTTTTTGTATCTCACACTCTGTTCACTTTTACACAATGTTATCTGACACATAACACTTACAGACTCGTAAACCATTTTTTAGCTCTCTTTACGTGATTTGTGCACGATTTCAAATGTTAATTTTTTTGTATCTCACTTTACGTGATTTGTGCACGATTTCAAATATTAATTTTTTTGTACCTCACTTACTTCACACTCTGTTCACTTTTGTGTCTGACACATTTCACTGAGAGACTACTAAACCGTTTTTTAACTCTCTTTACGTGATTTGTCCACTATATAAAAAATTCATTTTTTTGTATCTCACACTCTGTTCACTTTTACACAATGTTGTCTGACACATAACACTTACAGACTCGTTAACCATTTTTTAGCTCTCTTTACGTGATTTGTGCACGATTTCAAATATTAATTTTTTTGTACCTCACTTACTTCACACTCTGTTCACTTTTGTGTCTGACATATATCACTGAGAGACTACTAAACCGTTTTTTAACTCTCTTTACGTGATTTGTCCACTATATAAAAAAATCATTTTTTTGTATCTCACACTCTGTTCACTTTTACACAATGTTGTCTGACACATAACACTTACAGACTCGTAAACCATTTTTTAGCTCTCTTTACGTGATTTGTGCACGATTTCAAATATTAATTTTTTTGTACCTCACTTACTTCACACTCTGTTCACTTTTGTGTCCGACTCATATCACTGAGATACTACTAAACCATTTTTTAACTCTCTTTACGTGATTTGTCCACGATTTCAAAAAATCATTTTTTTGTATCTCACACTCTGTTCACTTTTACACAATGTAGTCTGACACATAACACTTACAGACTCGTAAACCATTTTTTAGCTCTCTTTACGTGATTTGTGCACGATTTCAAATATTAATTTTTTTGTACCTCACTTACTTCACACTCTGTTCATTTTTGTGTCTGACACATATCACTGAGAGACTACTAAACCGTTTTTTAACTCTCTTTATGTGATTTGTCCACTATATAAAAAATTCATTTTTTTGTTACTCACACTCTGTTCACTTTTACACAATGTTGTCTGACACATAACACTTACAGACTCGTAAACCATTTTTTAGCTATCTTTACGTGATTTGTGCACGATTTCAAATATTAATTTTTTTGTACCTCACTTACTTCACACTCTGTTCACTTTTGTGTGTGACACATTTCACTAAGAGACTACTAAACCATTTTTTAACTCTCTTTACGTGATTTGTCCACTATATAAAAGAATCATTTTTTTGTATCTCACACTCTGTTCACTTTTACACAATGTTATCTGACACCTAACACTTACAGACTCGTAAACCATTTTTTAGCTCTCTTTACGTGATTTGTGCACGATTTCAAATATTAATTTTTTTGTAACACTCTTACTTCACACTCTGTTCACTTTTGTGTCTGACACATTTCACTGAGAGACTACTAAACCGTTTTTTAACTCTCTTTACGTGATTTGTCCACTATATAAAAAATTCATTTTTTTGTATCTCACACTCTGTTCACTTTTACACAATGTTATCTGACACATAACACTTACAGACTCGTAAACCATTTTTTAGCTCTCTTTACGTGATTTGTGCACGATTTCAAATGTTAATTTTTTTGTATCTCACTTTACGTGATTTGTGCACGATTTCAAATATTAATTTTTTTGTACCTCACTTACTTCACACTCTGTTCACTTTTGTGTCTGACACATTTCACTGAGAGACTACTAAACCGTTTTTTAACTCTCTTTACGTGATTTGTCCACTATATAAAAAATTCATTTTTTTGTATCACACTCTGTTCACTTTTACACAATGTTATCTGACACATAACACTTACAGACGCGTAAACCATTTTTTAGCTCTCTTTACGTGATTTGTGCACGATTTCAAATATTAATTTTTTTGTATCTCACTTTACGTGATTTGTGCACGATTTCAAATATTAATTTTTTTGTACCTCACTTACTTCACACTCTGTTCACTTTTGTGTCTGACACATATCACTGAGAGACAACTAAACCGTTTTTTAACTCCCTTTACGTGATTTGTCCACTATATAAAAAATTCATTTTTTTGTATCTCACACTCTGTTCACTTTTACACAATGTTGTCTGACACATAACACTTACAGACTCGTAAACCATTTTTTAGCTCTCTTTACGTGATTTGTGCACGATTTCAAATATTAATTTTTTTGTACCTCACTTACTTCACACTCTGTTCACTTTTGTGTCTGACTCATATCACTGAGATACTACTAAACCATTTTTTAACTTCTCTTTACGTGATTTGTCCACGATTTCAAAAAATCATTTTTTTGTATCTCACACTCTGTTCACTTTTACACAATGTTGTCTGACACATAACACTTACAGACTCGTAAACCATTTTTTAGCTCTCTTTACGTGATTTGTGCACGATTTCAAATATTAATTTTTTTGTACCTCAATTACTTCACACTCTGTTCACTTTTGTGTCTGACACATATCACTGAGAGACTACTAAACCGTTTTTTAACTCTCTTTACGTGATTTGTCCACTATATAAAAAGTTCATTTTTTTGTATCTCACACTCTGTTCACTTTTACACAATGTTGTCTGACACATAACACTTACAGACTCGTAAACCATTTTTTAGCTCTCTTTACGTGATTTGTGCATGATTTCAAATATTAATTTTTTTGTAACTCACTTTACGTGATTTGTGCACGATTTCAAATATTAATTTTTTTGTACCTCACTTACTTCACACTCTGTTCACTTTTGTGTGTGACACATTTCACTAAGAGACTACTAAACCATTTTTTAACTCTCTTTACGTGATTTGTCCACTATATAAAAAAATCATTTTTTTGTATCTCACACTCTGTTCACTTTTACACAATGTTGTCTGACACATAACACTTACAGACTCGTAAACCATTTTTTAGCTCTTTTACGTGATTTGTGCACGTTTGCAAATATTAATTTTTTTGTACCTCACTTACTTCACACTCTGTTCACTTTTGTGTGTGACACATATCACTGAGATACTACTAAACCATTTTTTAACTCTCTTTACGTGATTTGTCCACGATTTCAAAAAATCATTTATTTGTATCTCACACTCTGTTCACTTTTACACAATGTTGTCTGACACTTAACACTTACAGACTCGTAAACCATTTTTTAGCTCTCTTTACGTGATTTGTGCACGAGTTCAAATATTAATTTTTTTGTACCTCACTTACTTCACACTCTGTTCACTTTTGTGTCTGACACATATCACTGAGAGACAACTAAACCGTTTTTTAACTCTCTTTACGTGATTTGTCCACCATATAAAAAATTCATTTTTTTGTATCTCACACTCTGTTCACTTTTACACAATGTTGTATGACACATAACACTTACAGACTCGTTAACCATTTTTTAGCTCTCTTTACGTGATTTGTGCACGATTTCAAATATTAATTTTTTTGTACCTCACTTACTTCACACTCTGTTCACTTTTGTGTCACACATATCACTGAGAGACTACTAAACCGTTTTTTAACTCTCTTTACGTGATTTGTCCACTATATAAAAAATTCATTTTTTTGTATCTCACACTATTCACTTTTACACAATATTGTCTGACACATATCACTTACAGACTCGTAAACCATTTTTTAGCTCTCTTTACGTGATTTGTGCACGATTTCAAATATTAATTTTTTTGTACCTCACTTTACGTGATTTGTGCACGATTTCAAATATTAATTTTTTTGTACCTCACTTACTTCACACTCTGTTCACTTTTGTGTGTGACACATTTCACTAAGAGACTACTAAACCATTTTTTAACTCTACGTGATTTGTCCACTATATAAAAAATTCATTTTTTTGTATCTCACACTCTGTTCACTTTTACACAATGTTGTCTGACACATAACACTTACAGACTCGTAAACCATTTTTTAGCTCTCTTTACGTGATTTGTGCACGATTTCAAATATTAATTTTTTTGTACCTCACTTACTTCACACTCTGTTCACTTTTGTGTGTGACACATTTCACTAAGAGACTACTAAACCATTTTTTAACTCTCTTTACGTGATTTGTCCACTATATAAAAAAATCATTTTTTTGTATCTCACACTCTGTTCACTTTTACACAATGTTGTCTGACACATAACACTTACAGACTCGTAAACCATTTTTTAGCTCTCTTTACGAGATTTGTGCACGATTTCAAATATTAATTTTTTTGTACCTCACTTACTTCACACTCTGTTCACTTTTGTGTCTGAAACATATCACTGAGAGACAACTAAACCGTTTTTTAACTCTCTTTACGTGATTTGTCCACTATATAAAAAAATCATTTTTTTGTATCTCACACTCTGTTCACTTTTACACAATGTTGTCTGACACATAACACTTACAGACTCGTAAACCATTTTTTAGCTCTCTTTACGTGATTTGTGCACGATTTCAAATATTAATTTTTTTGTACCTCACTTACTTCACACTCTGTTCACTTTTGTGTCTGACACATATCACTGAGATACTACTAAACCATTTTTTAATTCTCTTTACATGATTTGTCCACGATTTCAAAATATCATTTTTTTGTATCTCACACTCTGTTCACTTTTACACAATGTAGTCTGACACATAACACTTACAGACTCGTAAACCATTTTTTAGCTCTCTTTACGTGATTTGTGCACGATTTCAAATATTAACTTTTTTGTACCACACTTACTTCACACTCTGTTCACTTTTGTGTCTGACACATTTCACTGAGAGACTACTAAACCGTTTTTTAACTCTCTTTACGTGATTTGTCCACTATAGAAAAAATTCATTTTTTTGTATCTCACACTCAGTTCACTTTTACACAATGTTGTCTGACACATAACACTTACAGACTCGTAAACCATTTTTTAGCTCTCTTTACGTGATTTGTGCACGATTTCAAATATTAATTTTTTTGTATCTCACTTTACGTGATTTGTGCACGATTTCAAATATTAATTTTTTTGTACCTCACTTACTTCACACTGTTCACTTTTGTGTCTGACACATATCACTGAGAGACAACTAAACCGTTTTTTAACTCTCTTTACGTGATTTGTCCACTATATAAAAAATTCATTTTTTTGTATCTCACACTCTGTTCACTTTTACACAATGTTGTCTGACACATAACACTTACAGACTCGTTAACCATTTTTTAGCTCTCTTTACGTGATTTGTGCACGATTTCAAATATTAATTTTTTTGTACCTCACTTACTTCACATTCTGTTCACTTTTGTGTCTGACACATATCACTGAGAGACTACTAAACCGTTTTTTAACTCTCTTTACGTGATTTGTCCACTATATAAAAAAATCTTTTTTTGTATCTCACACTCTGTTCACTTTTACACAATGTTGTCTGACACATAACACTTACAGACTCGTAAACCATTTTTTAGCTCTCTTTACGTGATTTGTGCACGATTTCAAATATTAATTTTTTTGTACCTCACTTACTTCACACTCTGTTCACTTTTGTGTCCGACTCATATCACTGAGATACTACTAAACCATTTTTTAACTCTCTTTACGTGATTTGTCCACGATTTCAAAAAATCATTTTTTTGTATCTCACACTCTGTTCACTTTTACACAATGTAGTCTGACACATAACACTTACAGACTCGTAAACCATTTTTTAGCTCTCTTTACGTGATTTGTGCACGATTTCAAATATTAATTTTTTTGTACCTCACTTACTTCACACTCTGTTCATTTTTGTGTCTGACACATATCACTGAGAGACTACTAAACCGTTTTTTAACTCTCTTTATGTGATTTGTCCACTATATAAAAAATTCATTTTTTTGTAACTCACACTCTGTTCACTTTTACACAATGTTGTCTGACACATAACACTTACAGACTCGTAAACCATTTTTTAGCTATCTTTACGTGATTTGTGCACGATTTCAAATATTAATTTTTTTGTACCTCACTTACTTCACACTCTGTTCACTTTTGTGTGTGACACATTTCACTAAGAGACTACTAAACCATTTTTTAACTCTCTTTACGTGATTTGTCCACTATATAAAAGAATCATTTTTTTGTATCTCACACTCTGTTCACTTTTACACAATGTTATCTGACACCTAACACTTACAGACTCGTAAACCATTTTTTAGCTCTCTTTACGTGATTTGTGCACGATTTCAAATATTAATTTTTTTGTACCACTCTTACTTCACACTCTGTTCACTTTTGTGTCTGACACATTTCACTGAGAGACTACTAAACCGTTTTTTAACTCTCTTTACGTGATTTGTCCACTATATAAAAAATTCATTTTTTTGTATCTCACACTCTGTTCACTTTTACACAATGTTATCTGACACATAACACTTACAGACTCGTAAACCATTTTTTAGCTCTCTTTACGTGATTTGTGCACGATTTCAAATGTTAATTTTTTTGTATCTCACTTTACGTGATTTGTGCACGATTTCAAATATTAATTTTTTTGTACCTCACTTACTTCACACTCTGTTCACTTTTGTGTCTGACACATTTCACTGAGAGACTACTAAACCGTTTTTTAACTCTCTTTACGTGATTTGTCCACTATATAAAAAATTCATTTTTTTGTATCACACTCTGTTCACTTTTACACAATGTTATCTGACACATAACACTTACAGACTCGTAAACCATTTTTTAGCTCTCTTTACGTGATTTGTGCACGATTTCAAATATTAATTTTTTTGTACCTCACTTACTTCACACTCTGTTCACTTTTGTGTCTGACACATATCACTGAGAGACTACTAAACCGTTTTTTAACTCTCTTTACGTGATTTGTCCACTATATAAAAAAATCATTTTTTTGTATCTCACACTGTTCACTTTTACACAAAGTTATCTGACACATAACACTTACAGACTCGTAAACCATTTTTTAGCTCTCTTTACGTGATTTGTGCACGATTTCAAATATTAATTTTTTTGTATCTCACTTTACGTGATTTGTGCACGATTTCAAATATTAATTTTTTTGTACCTCACTTACTTCACACTCTGTTCACTTTTGTGTCTGACACATATCACTGAGAGACAACTAAACCGTTTTTTAACTCCCTTTACGTGATTTGTCCACTATATAAAAAATTCATTTTTTTGTATCTCACACTCTGTTCACTTTTACACAATGTTGTCTGACACATAACACTTACAGACTCGTAAACCATTTTTTAGCTCTCTTTACGTGATTTGTGCACGATTTCAAATATTAATTTTTTTGTACCTCACTTACTTCACACTCTGTTCACTTTTGTGTCTGACTCATATCACTGAGATACTACTAAACCATTTTTTAACTTCTCTTTACGTGATTTGTCCACGATTTCAAAAAATCATTTTTTTGTATCTCACACTCTGTTCACTTTTACACAATGTTGTCTGACACATAACACTTACAGACTCGTAAACCATTTTTTAGCTCTCTTTACGTGATTTGTGCACGATTTCAAATATTAATTTTTTTGTACCTCAATTACTTCACACTCTGTTCACTTTTGTGTCTGACACATATCACTGAGAGACTACTAAACCGTTTTTTAACTCTCTTTACGTGATTTGTCCACTATATAAAAAGTTCATTTTTTTGTATCTCACACTCTGTTCACTTTTACACAATGTTGTCTGACACATAACACTTACAGACTCGTAAACCATTTTTTAGCTCTCTTTACGTGATTTGTGCATGATTTCAAATATTAATTTTTTTGTACCTCACTTTACGTGATTTGTGCACGATTTCAAATATTAATTTTTTTGTACCTCACTTACTTCACACTCTGTTCACTTTTGTGTGTGACACATTTCACTAAGAGACTACTTAACCATTTTTTAACTCTCTTTACGTGATTTGTCCACTATATAAAAAAATCATTTTTTTGTATCTCACACTCTGTTCACTTTTACACAATGTTGTATGACACATAACACTTACAGACTCGTTAACCATTTTTTAGCTCTCTTTACGTGATTTGTGCACGATTTCAAATATTAATTTTTTTGTACCTCACTTACTTCACACTCTGTTCACTTTTGTGTCACACATATCACTGAGAGACTACTAAACCGTTTTTTAACTCTCTTTACGTGATTTGTCCACTATATAAAAAATTCATTTTTTTGTATCTCACACTATTCACTTTTACACAATATTGTCTGACACATATCACTTACAGACTCGTAAACCATTTTTTAGCTCTCTTTACGTGATTTGTGCACGATTTCAAATATTAATTTTTTTGTACCTCACTTTACGTGATTTGTGCACGATTTCAAATATTAATTTTTTTGTACCTCACTTACTTCACACTCTGTTCACTTTTGTGTGTGACACATTTCACTAAGAGACTACTAAACCATTTTTTAACTCTACGTGATTTGTCCACTATATAAAAAATTCATTTTTTTGTATCTCACACTCTGTTCACTTTTACACAATGTTGTCTGACACATAACACTTACAGACTCGTAAACCATTTTTTAGCTCTCTTTACGTGATTTGTGCACGATTTCAAATATTAATTTTTTTGTACCTCACTTACTTCACACTCTGTTCACTTTTGTGTCTGACACATATCACTGAGATACTACTAAACCATTTTTTAACTCTCTTTACATGATTTGTCCACGATTTCAAAATATCATTTTTTTGTATCTCACACTCTGTTCACTTTTACACAATGTAGTCTGACACATAACACCTACAGACTCGTAAACCATTTTTTAGCTCTCTTTACGTGATTTGTGCACGATTTCAAATATTAATTTTTTTTGTACCTCACTTACTTCACACTCTGTTCACTTTTGTGTCTGACACATATCACTGAGAGACTACTAAACCGTTTTTTAACTCTCTTTACGTGATTTGTCCACTGTATAAAAAGTTCATTTTTTTGTATCTCACACTCTGTTCACTTTTACACAATGTTGTCTGACACATAACACTTACAGACTCGTAAACCATTTTTTAGCTCTCTTTACGTGATTTGTGCATGATTTCAAATATTAATTTTTTTGTACCTCACTTTACGTGATTTGTGCACGATTTCAAATATTAATTTTTTTGTACTTCACTTACTTCACACTCTGTTCACTTTTGTGTGTGACACATTTCACTAAGAGACTACTAAACCATTTTTTAACTCTCTTTACGTGATTTGTCCACTATATAAAAAAATCATTTTTTTGTATCTCACACTCTGTTCACTTTTACACAATGTTGTCTGACACATAACACTTACAGACTCGTAAACCATTTTTTTAGCTCTCTTTACGTGATTTGTGCACGTTTGCAAATATTAATTTTTTTGTACCTCACTTACTTCACACTCTGTTCACTTTTGTGTGTGACACATATCACTGAGATACTACTAAACCATTTTTTAACTCTCTTTACGTGATTTGTCCACGATTTCAAAAAATCATTTATTTGTATCTCACACTCTGTTCACTTTTACACAAAGTTGTCTGACACATAACACTTACAGACTCGTAAACCATTTTTTAGCTCTCTTTACGTGATTTGTGCACGATTTCAAATATTAATTTTTTTGTATCTCACTTTACGTGATTTGTGCACGATTTCAAATATTAATTTTTTTGTACCTCACTTACTTCACACTCTGTTCACTTTTGTGTGTGACACATTTCACTAAGAGACTACTAAACCATTTTTTAACTCTCTTTACGTGATTTGTCCACTATATAAAAAAATCATTTTTTTGTATCTCTCACTCTGTTCACTTTTACACAATGTTGTCTGACACATAACACTTACAGACTCGTAAACCATTTTTTAGCTCTCTTTACGTGATTTGTGCACGTTTGCAAATATTAATTTTTTTGTATCTCACTTACTTCACACTCTGTTCACTTTTGTGTGTGACACATATCACTGAGATACTACTAAACCATTTTTTAACTCTTTTTACGTGATTTGTCCACGATTTCAAAAAATAATTTTTTTGTATCTCACACTCTGTTCACTTTTACACAATGTTGTCTGACACTTAACACTTACAGACTCCTAAACCATTTTTTAGCTCTCTTTACGTGATTTGTGCACGATTTCAAATATTAATTTTTTTGTACCTCACTTACTTCACACTCTGTTCACTTTTGTGTCTGACACATATCACTGAGAGACAACTAAACCGTTTTTTAACTCTCTTTACGTGATTTGTCCACCATATAAAAAATTCATTTTTTTGTATCTCACACTCTGTTCACTTTTACACAATGTTGTATGACACATAACACTTACAGACTCGTAAACCATTTTTTAGCTCTCTTTACGTGATTTGTGCACGATTTCAAATATTAATTTTTTTGTACCTCACTTACTTCACACTCTGTTCACTTTTGTGTCTGACACATATCACTGAGAGACTACTAAACCGTTTTTTAACTCTCTTTACGTGATTTGCCCACTATATAAAAAATTCATTTTTTTGTATCTCACACTCTGTTCACTTTTACACAATATTGTCTGACACATAACACTTACAGACTCGTAAACCATTTTTTAGCTCTCTTTACGTGATTTGTGCACGATTTCAAATATTAATTTTTTTGTACCTCACTTTACGTGATTTGTGCACGATTTCAAATATTATTTTTTTTGTACCTCACTTACTTCACACTCTGTTCACTTTTGTGTGTGACACATTTCACTAAAAGACTACTAAACCATTTTTTAACTCTCTTTACGTGATTTGTCCACTATATAAAAAAATCATTTTTTTGTATCTCACACTCTGTTCACTTTTACACAATGTTGTCTGACACATAACACTTACAGGCTCGTAAACCATTTTTTAGCTCTCTTTACGAGATTTGTGTACGATTTCAAATATTAATTTTTTTGTACCTCACTTACTTCACACACTGTTCACTTTTGTGTCTGAAACATATCACTGAGAGACAACTAAACCGTTTTTTAACTCTCTTTACGTGATTTGTCCACTATTTAAAAAATTCATTTTTTTGTATCTCACACTCTGTTCACTTTTACACAATGTTGTCTGACACATAACACTTACAGACTCGTAAACCATTTTTTAGCTCTCTTTACGTGATTTGTGCACGATTTCAAATATTAATTTTTTTGTACCTCACTTACTTCACACTCTGTTCACTTTTGTGTCTGACACATATCACTGAGATACTACTAAACCATTTTTTAACTCTCTTTACATGATTTGTCCACGATTTCAAAATATCATTTTTTTGTATCTCACACTCTGTTCACTTTTACACAATGTAGTCTGACACATAACACTTACAGACTCGTAAACCATTTTTTAGCTCTCTTTACGTGATTTGTGCACGATTTCAAATATTAATTTTTTTGTACCACACTTACTTCACACTCTGTTCACTTTTGTGTCTGACACATTTCACTGAGAGACTACTAAACCGTTTTTTAACTCTCTTTACGTGATTTGTCCACTATAGAAAAAATTCATTTTTTTGTATCTCACACTCAGTTCACTTTTACACAATGTTGTCTGACACATAACACTTACAGACTCGTAAACCATTTTTTAGCTCTCTTTACGTGATTTGTGCACGATTTCAAATATTAATTTTTTTGTATCTCACTTTACGTGATTTGTGCACGATTTCAAATATTAATTTTTTTGTACCTCACTTACTTCACACTCTGTTCACTTTTGTGTCTGACACATATCACTGAGAGACAACTAAACCGTTTTTTAACTCTCTTTACGTGATTTGTCCACTATATAAAAAATTCATTTTTTTGTATCTCACACTCTGTTCACTTTTACACAATGTTGTTTTACATATAACACTTACAGACTCGTTAACCATTTTTTAGCTCTCTTTACGTGATTTGTGCACGATTTCAAATATTAATTTTTTTGTACCTCACTTACTTCACACTCTGTTCACTTTTGTGTCTGACACATATCACTGAGAGACTACTAAACCGTTTTTTAACTCTCTTTACGTGATTTGTCCACTATATAAAAAAATCATTTTTTTGTATCTCACACTCTGTTCACTTTTACACAATGTTGTCTGACACATAACACTTACAGACTCGTAAACCATTTTTTAGCTCTCTACGTGATTTGTGCACGATTTCAAATATTAATTTTTTTGTACCTCACTTACTTCACACTCTGTTCACTTTTGTGTCTGACACATATCACAGAGAGACAACTAAACCGTTTTTTAACTCCCTTTACGTGATTTGTCCACTAAATAAAAAATTCATTTTTTTGTATCTCACACTATTCACTTTTACACAATATTGTCTGACACATATCACTTACAGACTCGTAAACCATTTTTTAGCTATCTTTACGTGATTTGTGCACGATTTCAAATATTAATTTTTTTGTACCTCACTTTTGTGTGTGACACATTTCACTAAGAGACTACTAAACCATTTTTTAACTCTCTTTACGTGATTTGTCCACTATATAAAAGAATCATTTTTTTGTATCTCACACTCTGTTCACTTTTACACAATGTTATCTGACACCTAACACTTACAGACTCGTAAACCATTTTTTAGCTCTCTTTACGTGATTTGTGCACGATTTCAAATATTAATTTTTTTGTACCACTCTTACTTCACACTCTGTTCACTTTTGTGTCTGACACATTTCACTGAGAGACTACTAAACCGTTTTTTAACTCTCTTTACGTGATTTGTCCACTATATAAAAAATTCATTTTTTTGTATCTCACACTCTGTTCACTTTTACACAATGTTATCTGACACATAACACTTACAGACTCGTAAACCATTTTTTAGCTCTCTTTACGTGATTTGTGCACGATTTCAAATGTTAATTTTTTTGTATCTCACTTTACGTGATTTGTGCACGATTTCAAATATTAATTTTTTTGTACCTCACTTACTTCACACTCTGTTCACTTTTGTGTCTGACACATATCACTGAGAGACAACTAAACCGTTTTTTAACTCCCTTTACGTGATTTGTCCACTATATAAAAAATTCATTTTTTTGTATCTCACACTCTGTTCACTTTTACACAATGTTGTCTGACACATAACACTTACAGACTCGTAAACCATTTTTTAGCTCTCTTTACGTGATTTGTGCACGATTTCAAATATTAATTTTTTTGTACCTCACTTACTTCACACTCTGTTCACTTTTGTGTCTGACTCATATCACTGAGATACTACTAAACCATTTTTTAACTTCTCTTTACGTGATTTGTCCACGATTTCAAAAAATCATTTTTTTGTATCTCACACTCTGTTCACTTTTACACAATGTTGTCTGACACATAACACTTACAGACTCGTAAACCATTTTTTAGCTCTCTTTACGTGATTTGTGCACGATTTCAAATATTAATTTTTTTGTACCTCAATTACTTCACACTCTGTTCACTTTTGTGTCTGACACATATCACTGAGAGACTACTAAACCGTTTTTTAACTCTCTTTACGTGATTTGTCCACTATATAAAAAGTTCATTTTTTTGTATCTCACACTCTGTTCACTTTTACACAATGTTGTCTGACACATAACACTTACAGACTCGTAAACCATTTTTTAGCTCTCTTTACGTGATTTGTGCATGATTTCAAATATTAATTTTTTTGTACCTCACTTTACGTGATTTGTGCACGATTTCAAATATTAATTTTTTTGTACCTCACTTACTTCACACTCTGTTCACTTTTGTGTGTGACACATTTCACTAAGAGACTACTTAACCATTTTTTAACTCTCTTTACGTGATTTGTCCACTATATAAAAAAATCATTTTTTTGTATCTCACACTCTGTTCACTTTTACACAATGTTGTCTGACACATAACACTTACAGACTCGTAAACCATTTTTTAGCTCTCTTTACGTGATTTGTGCATGATTTCAAATATTAATTTTTTTGTACCTCACTTTACGTGATTTGTGCACGATTTCAAATATTAATTTTTTTGTACCTCACTTACTTCACACTCTGTTCACTTTTGTGTGTGACACATTTCACTAAGAGACTACTTAACCATTTTTTAACTCTCTTTACGTGATTTGTCCACTATATAAAAAAATCATTTTTTTGTATCTCACACTCTGTTCACTTTTACACAATGTTGTCTGACACATAACACTTACAGACTCGTTAACCATTTTTTAGCTCTCTTTACGTGATTTGTGCACGATTTCAAATATTAATTTTTTTGTACCTCACTTACTTCACACTCTGTTCACTTTTGTGTGTGACACATTTCACTAAGAGACTACTAAACCATTTTTTAACTCTCTTTACGTGATTTGTCCACTATATAAAAAAATCATTTTTTTGTATCTCACACTCTGTTCACTTTTACACAATGTTGTCTGACACATAACACTTACAGACTCGTAAACCATTTTTTAGCTCTCTTTACGTGATTTGTGCACGTTTGCAAATATTAATTTTTTTGTATCTCACTTACTTCACACTCTGTTCACTTTTGTGTGTGACACATATCACTGAGATACTACTAAACCATTTTTTAACTCTTTTTACGTGATTTGTCCACGATTTCAAAAAATAATTTTTTTGTATCTCACACTCTGTTCACTTTTACACAATGTTGTCTGACACATAACACTTACAGACTCGTAAACCATTTTTTAGCTCTCTTTACGAGATTTGTGTACGATTTCAAATATTAATTTTTTTGTACCTCACTTACTTCACACACTGTTCACTTTTGTGTCTGAAACATATCACTGAGAGACAACTAAACCGTTTTTTAACTCTCTTTACGTGATTTGTCCACTATTTAAAAAAATCATTTTTTTGTATCTCACACTCTGTTCACTTTTACACAATGTTGTCTGACACATAACACTTACAGACTCGTAAACCATTTTTTAGCTCTCTTTACGTGATTTGTGCACGATTTAAAATATTAATTTTTTTGTACCTCACTTACTTCACACTCTGTTCACTTTTGTGTCTGACACATATCACTGAGATACTACTAAACCATTTTTTAACTCTCTTTACATGATTTGTCCACGATTTCAAAATATCATTTTTTTGTATCTCACACTCTGTTCACTTTTACACAATGTAGTCTGACACATAACACTTACAGACTCGTAAACCATTTTTTAGCTCTCTTTACGTGATTTGTGCACGATTTCAAATATTAATTTTTTTGTACCTCACTTACTTCACACTCTGTTCACTTTTGTGTCTGACACATATCACTGAGAGACAACTAAACCGTTTTTTAACTCTCTTTACGTGATTTGTCCACTATATAAAAAATTCATTTTTTTGTATCTCACACTGTTCACTTTTACACAATGTTGTTTTACATATAACACTTACAGACTCGTTAACCATTTTTTAGCTTTCTTTACGTGATTTGTGCACGATTTCAAATATTAATTTTTTTGTACCTCACTTACTTCACACTCTGTTCACTTTTGTGTCTGACACATATCACTGAGAGACTACTAAACCATTTTTTAACTCTCTTTACATGATTTGTCCACGATTTCAAAATATCATTTTTTTGTATCTCACACTCTGTTCACTTTTACACAATGTAGTCTGACACATAACACTTACAGACTCGTAAACCATTTTTTAGCTCTCTTTACGTGATTTGTGCACGATTTCAAATATTAATTTTTTTGTACCACACTTACTTCACACTCTGTTCACTTTTGTGTCTGACACATTTCACTGAGAGACTACTAAACCGTTTTTTAACTCTCTTTACGTGATTTGTCCACTATAGAAAAAATTCATTTTTTTGTATCTCACACTCAGTTCACTTTTACACAATGTTGTCTGACACTTACAGACTCGTAAACCATTTTTTAGCTCTCTTTACGTGATTTGTGCACGATTTCAAATATTAATTTTTTTGTATCTCACTTTACGTGATTTGTGCACGATTTCAAATATTAATTTTTTTGTACCTCACTTACTTCACACTCTGTTCACTTTTGTGTCTGACACATATCACTGAGAGACAACTAAACCGTTTTTTAACTCTCTTTACGTGATTTGTCCACTATATAAAAAATTCATTTTTTTGTATCTCACACTCTGTTCACTTTTACACAATGTTGTTTTACATATAACACTTACAGACTCGTTAACCATTTTTTAGCTCTCTTTACGTGATTTGTGCACGATTTCAAATATTAATTTTTTTGTACCTCACTTACTTCACACTCTGTTCACTTTTGTGTCTGACACATATCACTGAGAGACTACTAAACCGTTTTTTAACTCTCTTTACGTGATTTGTCCACTATATAAAAAAATCATTTTTTTGTATCTCACACTCTGTTCACTTTTACACAATGTTGTCTGACACATAACACTTACAGACTCGTAAACCATTTTTTAGCTCTCTACGTGATTTGTGCACGATTTCAAATATTAATTTTTTTGTACCTCACTTACTTCACACTCTGTTCACTTTTGTGTCTGACACATATCACAGAGAGACAACTAAACCGTTTTTTAACTCCCTTTACGTGATTTGTCCACTAAATAAAAAATTCATTTTTTTGTATCTCACACTATTCACTTTTACACAATATTGTCTGACACATATCACTTACAGACTCGTAAACCATTTTTTAGCTATCTTTACGTGATTTGTGCACGATTTCAAATATTAATTTTTTTGTACCTCACTTTTGTGTGTGACACATTTCACTAAGAGACTACTAAACCATTTTTTAACTCTCTTTACGTGATTTGTCCACTATATAAAAGAATCATTTTTTTGTATCTCACACTCTGTTCACTTTTACACAATGTTATCTGACACCTAACACTTACAGACTCGTAAACCATTTTTTAGCTCTCTTTACGTGATTTGTGCACGATTTCAAATATTAATTTTTTTGTACCACTCTTACTTCACACTCTGTTCACTTTTGTGTCTGACACATTTCACTGAGAGACTACTAAACCGTTTTTTAACTCTCTTTACGTGATTTGTCCACTATATAAAAAATTCATTTTTTTGTATCTCACACTCTGTTCACTTTTACACAATGTTATCTGACACATAACACTTACAGACTCGTAAACCATTTTTTAGCTCTCTTTACGTGATTTGTGCACGATTTCAAATGTTAATTTTTTTGTATCTCACTTTACGTGATTTGTGCACGATTTCAAATATTAATTTTTTTGTACCTCACTTACTTCACACTCTGTTCACTTTTGTGTCTGACACATATCACTGAGAGACAACTAAACCGTTTTTTAACTCCCTTTACGTGATTTGTCCACTATATAAAAAATTCATTTTTTTGTATCTCACACTCTGTTCACTTTTACACAATGTTGTCTGACACATAACACTTACAGACTCGTAAACCATTTTTTAGCTCTCTTTACGTGATTTGTGCACGATTTCAAATATTAATTTTTTTGTACCTCACTTACTTCACACTCTGTTCACTTTTGTGTCTGACTCATATCACTGAGATACTACTAAACCATTTTTTAACTTCTCTTTACGTGATTTGTCCACGATTTCAAAAAATCATTTTTTTGTATCTCACACTCTGTTCACTTTTACACAATGTTGTCTGACACATAACACTTACAGACTCGTAAACCATTTTTTAGCTCTCTTTACGTGATTTGTGCACGATTTCAAATATTAATTTTTTTGTACCTCAATTACTTCACACTCTGTTCACTTTTGTGTCTGACACATATCACTGAGAGACTACTAAACCGTTTTTTAACTCTCTTTACGTGATTTGTCCACTATATAAAAAGTTCATTTTTTTGTATCTCACACTCTGTTCACTTTTACACAATGTTGTCTGACACATAACACTTACAGACTCGTAAACCATTTTTTAGCTCTCTTTACGTGATTTGTGCATGATTTCAAATATTAATTTTTTTGTACCTCACTTTACGTGATTTGTGCACGATTTCAAATATTAATTTTTTTGTACCTCACTTACTTCACACTCTGTTCACTTTTGTGTGTGACACATTTCACTAAGAGACTACTTAACCATTTTTTAACTCTCTTTACGTGATTTGTCCACTATATAAAAAAATCATTTTTTTGTATCTCACACTCTGTTCACTTTTACACAATGTTGTCTGACACATAACACTTACAGACTCGTAAACCATTTTTTAGCTCTCTTTACGTGATTTGTGCATGATTTCAAATATTAATTTTTTTGTATCTCACTTTACGTGATTTGTGCACGATTTCAAATATTAATTTTTTTGTACCTCACTTACTTCACACTGTTCACTTTTGTGTCTGACACATATCACTGAGAGACAACTAAACCGTTTTTTAACTCTCTTTACGTGATTTGTCCACTATATAAAAAATTCATTTTTTTGTATCTCACACTCTGTTCACTTTTACACAATGTTGTCTGACACATAACACTTACAGACTCGTTAACCATTTTTTAGCTCTCTTTACGTGATTTGTGCACGATTTCAAATATTAATTTTTTTGTACCTCACTTACTTCACACTCTGTTCACTTTTGTGTGTGACACATTTCACTAAGAGACTACTAAACCATTTTTTAACTCTCTTTACGTGATTTGTCCACTATATAAAAAAATCATTTTTTTGTATCTCACACTCTGTTCACTTTTACACAATGTTGTCTGACACATAACACTTACAGACTCGTAAACCATTTTTTAGCTCTCTTTACGTGATTTGTGCACGTTTGCAAATATTAATTTTTTTGTATCTCACTTACTTCACACTCTGTTCACTTTTGTGTGTGACACATATCACTGAGATACTACTAAACCATTTTTTAACTCTTTTTACGTGATTTGTCCACGATTTCAAAAAATAATTTTTTTGTATCTCACACTCTGTTCACTTTTACACAATGTTGTCTGACACATAACACTTACAGACTCGTAAACCATTTTTTAGCTCTCTTTACGAGATTTGTGTACGATTTCAAATATTAATTTTTTTGTACCTCACTTACTTCACACACTGTTCACTTTTGTGTCTGAAACATATCACTGAGAGACAACTAAACCGTTTTTTAACTCTCTTTACGTGATTTGTCCACTATTTAAAAAAATCATTTTTTTGTATCTCACACTCTGTTCACTTTTACACAATGTTGTCTGACACATAACACTTACAGACTCGTAAACCATTTTTTAGCTCTCTTTACGTGATTTGTGCACGATTTAAAATATTAATTTTTTTGTACCTCACTTACTTCACACTCTGTTCACTTTTGTGTCTGACACATATCACTGAGATACTACTAAACCATTTTTTAACTCTCTTTACATGATTTGTCCACGATTTCAAAATATCATTTTTTTGTATCTCACACTCTGTTCACTTTTACACAATGTAGTCTGACACATAACACTTACAGACTCGTAAACCATTTTTTAGCTCTCTTTACGTGATTTGTGCACGATTTCAAATATTAATTTTTTTGTACCTCACTTACTTCACACTCTGTTCACTTTTGTGTCTGACACATATCACTGAGAGACAACTAAACCGTTTTTTAACTCTCTTTACGTGATTTGTCCACTATATAAAAAATTCATTTTTTTGTATCTCACACTGTTCACTTTTACACAATGTTGTTTTACATATAACACTTACAGACTCGTTAACCATTTTTTAGCTTTCTTTACGTGATTTGTGCACGATTTCAAATATTAATTTTTTTGTACCTCACTTACTTCACACTCTGTTCACTTTTGTGTCTGACACATATCACTGAGAGACTACTAAACCGTTTTTTAACTCTCTTTACGTGATTTGTCCACTATATAAAAAAATCATTTTTTTGTATCTCACACTCTGTTCACTTTTACACAATGTTGTCTGACACATAACACTTACAGACTCGTTAACCATTTTTTAGCTCTCTTTACGTGATTTGTGCACGATTTCAAATATTAATTTTTTTGTACCTCACTTACTTCACACTCTGTTCACTTTTGTGTCCGACTCATATCACTGAGATACTACTAAACCATTTTTTAACTCTCTTTACGTGATTTGTCCACGATTTCAAAAAATCATTTTTTTGTATCTCACACTCTGTTCACTTTTACACAATGTAGTCTGACACTTAACACTTACAGACTCGTAAACCATTTTTTAGCTCTCTTTACGTGATTTGTGCACGATTTCAAATATTAATTTTTTTGTACCTCACTTTACGTGATTTGTGCACGATTTCAAATATTAATTTTTTTGTACTTCACTTACTTCACACTCTGTTCACTTTTGTGTGTGACACATTTCACTAAGAGACTACTAAACCATTTTTTAACTCTCTTTACGTGATTTGTCCACTATATAAAAAAATCATTTTTTTGTATCTCACACTCTGTTCACTTTTACACAATGTTGTCTGACACATAACACTTACAGACTCGTAAACCATTTTTTAGCTCTCTTTACGTGATTTGTCCACGATTTCAAAAAATCATTTATTTGTATCTCACACTCTGTTCACTTTTACACAAAGTTGTCTGACACATAACACTTACAGACTCGTAAACCATTTTTTAGCTCTCTTTACGTGATTTGTGCACGATTTCAAATATTAATTTTTTTGTATCTCACTTTACGTGATTTGTGCACGATTTCAAATATTAATTTTTTTGTACCTCACTTACTTCACACTGTTCACTTTTGTGTCTGACACATATCACTGAGAGACAACTAAACCGTTTTTTAACTCTCTTTACGTGATTTGTCCACTATATAAAAAATTCATTTTTTTGTATCTCACACTCTGTTCACTTTTACACAATGTTGTCTGACACATAACACTTACAGACTCGTTAACCATTTTTTAGCTCTCTTTACGTGATTTGTGCACGATTTCAAATATTAATTTTTTTGTACCTCACTTACTTCACACTCTGTTCACTTTTGTGTGTGACACATTTCACTAAGAGACTACTAAACCATTTTTTAACTCTCTTTACGTGATTTGTCCACTATATAAAAAAATCATTTTTTTGTATCTCACACTCTGTTCACTTTTACACAATGTTGTCTGACACATAACACTTACAGACTCGTAAACCATTTTTTAGCTCTCTTTACGTGATTTGTGCACGTTTGCAAATATTAATTTTTTTGTATCTCACTTACTTCACACTCTGTTCACTTTTGTGTGTGACACATATCACTGAGATACTACTAAACCATTTTTTAACTCTTTTTACGTGATTTGTCCACGATTTCAAAAAATCATTTATTTGTATCTCACACTCTGTTCACTTTTACACAAAGTTGTCTGACACAACACTTACAGACTCGTAAACCATTTTTTAGCTCTCTTTACGTGATTTGTGCACGATTTCAAATATTAATTTTTTTGTATCTCACTTTACGTGATTTGTGCACGATTTCAAATATTAATTTTTTTGTACCTCACTTACTTCACACTGTTCACTTTTGTGTCTGACACATATCACTGAGAGACAACTAAACCGTTTTTTAACTCTCTTTACGTGATTTGTCCACTATATAAAAAATTCATTTTTTTGTATCTCACACTCTGTTCACTTTTACACAATGTTGTCTGACACATAACACTTACAGACTCGTTAACCATTTTTTAGCTCTCTTTACGTGATTTGTGCACGATTTCAAATATTAATTTTTTTGTACCTCACTTACTTCACACTCTGTTCACTTTTGTGTCTGACACATATCACTGAGATACTACTAAACCATTTTTTAATTCTCTTTACATGATTTGTCCACGATTTCAAAATATCATTTTTTTGTATCTCACACTCTGTTCACTTTTACACAATGTAGTCTGACACATAACACTTACAGACTCGTAAACCATTTTTTAGCTCTCTTTACGTGATTTGTGCACGATTTTAAATATTAACTTTTTTGTACCACACTTACTTCACACTCTGTTCACTTTTGTGTCTGACACATTTCACTGAGAGACTACTAAACCGTTTTTTAACTCTCTTTACGTGATTTGTCCACTATAGAAAAAATTCATTTTTTTGTATCTCACACTCAGTTCACTTTTACACAATGTTGTCTGACACATAACACTTACAGACTCGTAAACCATTTTTTAGCTCTCTTTACGTGATTTGTGCACGATTTCAAATATTAATTTTTTTGTATCTCACTTTACGTGATTTGTGCACGATTTCAAATATTAATTTTTTTGTACCTCACTTACTTCACACTCTGTTCACTTTTGTGTCTGACACATATCACTGAGAGACAACTAAACCGTTTTTTAACTCTCTTTACGTGATTTGTCCACTATATAAAAAATTCATTTTTTTGTATCTCACACTCTGTTCACTTTTACACAATGTTGTCTGACACATAACACTTACAGACTCGTTAACCATTTTTTAGCTCTCTTTACGTGATTTGTGCACGATTTCAAATATTAATTTTTTTGTACCTCACTTACTTCACACTCTGTTCACTTTTGTGTCTGACACATATCACTGAGAGACTACTAAACCGTTTTTTAACTCTCTTTACGTGATTTGTCCACTATATAAAAAAATCATTTTTTTGTAGCTCACACTCTGTTCACTTTTACACAATGTTGTCTGACACATAACACTTACAGACTCGTAAACCATTTTTTAGCTCTCTTTACGTGATTTGTGCACGATTTCAAATATTAATTTTTTTGTACCTCACTTACTTCACACTCTGTTCACTTTTGTGTCCGACTCATATCACTGAGATACTACTAAACCATTTTTTACTCTCTTTATGTGATTTGTCCACGATTTCAAAAAATCATTTTTTTGTATCTCACACTCTGTTCACTTTTACACAATGTAGTCTGACACATAACACTTACAGACTCGTAAACCATTTTTTAGCTCTCTTTACGTGATTTGTGCACGATTTCAAATATTAATTTTTTTGTACCTCACTTACTTCACACTCTGTTCATTTTTGTGTCTGACACATATCACTGAGAGACTACTAAACCGTTTTTTAACTCTCTTTATGTGATTTGTCCACTATATAAAAAATTCATTTTTTTGTAACTCACACTCTGTTCACTTTTACACAATGTTGTCTGACACATAACACCTACAGACTCGTAAACCGTTTTTTAGCTATCTTTACGTGATTTGTGCACGATTTCAAATATTAATTTTTTTGTACCTCACATACTTCACACTCTGTTCACTTTTGTGTGTGACACATTTCACTAAGAGACTACTAAACCATTTTTTAACTCTCTTTACGTGATTTGTCCACTATATAAAAGAATCATTTTTTTGTATCTCACACTCTGTTCACTTTTACACAATGTTATCTGACACCTAACACTTACAGACTCGTAAACCATTTTTTAGCTCTCTTTACGTGATTTGTGCACGATTTCAAATATTAATTTTTTTGTACCACTCTTACTTCACACTCTGTTCTCTTTTGTGTGTGACACATTTCACTAAGAGACTACTAAACCATTTTTTAACTCTCTTTACGTGATTTGTCCACTATATAAAAGAATCATTTTTTTGTATCTCACACTCTGTTCACTTTTACACAATGTTATCTGACACCTAACACTTACAGACTCGTAAACCATTTTTTAGCTCTCTTTACGTGATTTGTGCACGATTTCAAATATTAATTTTTTTGTACCACTCTTACTTCACACTCTGTTCACTTTTGTGTCTGACACATTTCACTGAGAGACTACTAAACCGTTTTTTAACTCTCTTTACGTGATTTGTCCACTATACAAAAAATTCATTTTTTTGTATCTCACACTCTGTTCACTTTTACACAATGTTATCTGACACATAACACTTACAGACTCGTAAACCATTTTTTAGCTCTCTTTACGTGATTTGTGCACGATTTCAAATGTTAATTTTTTTGTATCTCACTTTACGTGATTTGTGCACGATTTCAAATATTAATTTTTTTGTACCTCACTTACTTCACACTCTGTTCACTTTTGTGTCTGACACATTTCACTGAGAGACTACTAAACCGTTTTTTAACTCTCTTTACGTGATTTGTCCACTATATAAAAAATTCATTTTTTTGTATCTCACACTCTGTTCACTTTTACACAATGTTGTCTGACACATAACACTTACAGACTCGTTAACCATTTTTTAGCTCTCTTTACGTGATTTGTGCACGATTTCAAATATTAATTTTTTTGTACCTCACTTACTTCACACTCTGTTCACTTTTGTGTCTGACATATATCACTGAGAGACTACTAAACCGTTTTTTAACTCTCTTTACGTGAT
Source organism: Philonthus spinipes (assembly GCA_963082785.1). Taxonomy (NCBI): domain Eukaryota; kingdom Metazoa; phylum Arthropoda; class Insecta; order Coleoptera; family Staphylinidae; genus Philonthus; species Philonthus spinipes. The sequence continues at coordinate 22,942,220 of OY720308.1, forward strand.
TTGTCCACTATATGAAAAAATCATTTTTTTGTATCTCACACTCTGTTCACTTTTACACAATGTTGTCTGACACATAACACTTACAGACTCGTAAACCATTTTTTAGCTCTCTTTACGTGATTTGTGCACGATTTCAAATATTAATTTTTTTGTACCTCACTTACTTCACACTCTGTTCACTTTTGTGTCCGACTCATATCACTGAGATACTACTAAACCATTTTTTAACTCTCTTTACGTGATTTGTCCACGATTTCAAAAAATCATTTTTTTGTATCTCACACTCTGTTCACTTTTACACAATGTAGTCTGACACATAACACTTACAGACTCGTAAACCATTTTTTAGCTCTCTTTACGTGATTTGTGCACGATTTCAAATATTAATTTTTTTGTACCTCACTTACTTCACACTCTGTTCATTTTTGTGTCTGACACATATCACTGAGAGACTACTAAACCGTTTTTTAACTCTCTTTATGTGATTTGTCCACTATATAAAAAATTCATTTTTTTGTTACTCACACTCTGTTCACTTTTACACAATGTTGTCTGACACATAACACTTACAGACTCGTAAACCATTTTTTAGCTATCTTTACGTGATTTGTGCACGATTTCAAATATTAATTTTTTTGTACCTCACTTACTTCACACTCTGTTCACTTTTGTGTGTGACACATTTCACTAAGAGACTACTAAACCATTTTTTAACTCTCTTTACGTGATTTGTCCACTATATAAAAGAATCATTTTTTTGTATCTCACACTCTGTTCACTTTTACACAATGTTATCTGACACCTAACACTTACAGACTCGTAAACCATTTTTTAGCTCTCTTTACGTGATTTGTGCACGATTTCAAATATTAATTTTTTTGTAACACTCTTACTTCACACTCTGTTCACTTTTGTGTCTGACACATTTCACTGAGAGACTACTAAACCGTTTTTTAACTCTCTTTACGTGATTTGTCCACTATATAAAAAATTCATTTTTTTGTATCTCACACTCTGTTCACTTTTACACAATGTTATCTGACACATAACACTTACAGACTCGTAAACCATTTTTTAGCTCTCTTTACGTGATTTGTGCACGATTTCAAATGTTAATTTTTTTGTATCTCACTTTACGTGATTTGTGCACGATTTCAAATATTAATTTTTTTGTACCTCACTTACTTCACACTCTGTTCACTTTTGTGTCTGACACATTTCACTGAGAGACTACTAAACCGTTTTTTAACTCTCTTTACGTGATTTGTCCACTATATAAAAAATTCATTTTTTTGTATCACACTCTGTTCACTTTTACACAATGTTATCTGACACATAACACTTACAGACGCGTAAACCATTTTTTAGCTCTCTTTACGTGATTTGTGCACGATTTCAAATATTAATTTTTTTGTATCTCACTTTACGTGATTTGTGCACGATTTCAAATATTAATTTTTTTGTACCTCACTTACTTCACACTCTGTTCACTTTTGTGTCTGACACATATCACTGAGAGACAACTAAACCGTTTTTTAACTCCCTTTACGTGATTTGTCCACTATATAAAAAATTCATTTTTTTGTATCTCACACTCTGTTCACTTTTACACAATGTTGTCTGACACATAACACTTACAGACTCGTAAACCATTTTTTAGCTCTCTTTACGTGATTTGTGCACGATTTCAAATATTAATTTTTTTGTACCTCACTTACTTCACACTCTGTTCACTTTTGTGTCTGACTCATATCACTGAGATACTACTAAACCATTTTTTAACTTCTCTTTACGTGATTTGTCCACGATTTCAAAAAATCATTTTTTTGTATCTCACACTCTGTTCACTTTTACACAATGTTGTCTGACACATAACACTTACAGACTCGTAAACCATTTTTTAGCTCTCTTTACGTGATTTGTGCACGATTTCAAATATTAATTTTTTTGTACCTCAATTACTTCACACTCTGTTCACTTTTGTGTCTGACACATATCACTGAGAGACTACTAAACCGTTTTTTAACTCTCTTTACGTGATTTGTCCACTATATAAAAAGTTCATTTTTTTGTATCTCACACTCTGTTCACTTTTACACAATGTTGTCTGACACATAACACTTACAGACTCGTAAACCATTTTTTAGCTCTCTTTACGTGATTTGTGCATGATTTCAAATATTAATTTTTTTGTAACTCACTTTACGTGATTTGTGCACGATTTCAAATATTAATTTTTTTGTACCTCACTTACTTCACACTCTGTTCACTTTTGTGTGTGACACATTTCACTAAGAGACTACTAAACCATTTTTTAACTCTCTTTACGTGATTTGTCCACTATATAAAAAAATCATTTTTTTGTATCTCACACTCTGTTCACTTTTACACAATGTTGTCTGACACATAACACTTACAGACTCGTAAACCATTTTTTAGCTCTTTTACGTGATTTGTGCACGTTTGCAAATATTAATTTTTTTGTACCTCACTTACTTCACACTCTGTTCACTTTTGTGTGTGACACATATCACTGAGATACTACTAAACCATTTTTTAACTCTCTTTACGTGATTTGTCCACGATTTCAAAAAATCATTTATTTGTATCTCACACTCTGTTCACTTTTACACAATGTTGTCTGACACTTAACACTTACAGACTCGTAAACCATTTTTTAGCTCTCTTTACGTGATTTGTGCACGAGTTCAAATATTAATTTTTTTGTACCTCACTTACTTCACACTCTGTTCACTTTTGTGTCTGACACATATCACTGAGAGACAACTAAACCGTTTTTTAACTCTCTTTACGTGATTTGTCCACCATATAAAAAATTCATTTTTTTGTATCTCACACTCTGTTCACTTTTACACAATGTTGTATGACACATAACACTTACAGACTCGTTAACCATTTTTTAGCTCTCTTTACGTGATTTGTGCACGATTTCAAATATTAATTTTTTTGTACCTCACTTACTTCACACTCTGTTCACTTTTGTGTCACACATATCACTGAGAGACTACTAAACCGTTTTTTAACTCTCTTTACGTGATTTGTCCACTATATAAAAAATTCATTTTTTTGTATCTCACACTATTCACTTTTACACAATATTGTCTGACACATATCACTTACAGACTCGTAAACCATTTTTTAGCTCTCTTTACGTGATTTGTGCACGATTTCAAATATTAATTTTTTTGTACCTCACTTTACGTGATTTGTGCACGATTTCAAATATTAATTTTTTTGTACCTCACTTACTTCACACTCTGTTCACTTTTGTGTGTGACACATTTCACTAAGAGACTACTAAACCATTTTTTAACTCTACGTGATTTGTCCACTATATAAAAAATTCATTTTTTTGTATCTCACACTCTGTTCACTTTTACACAATGTTGTCTGACACATAACACTTACAGACTCGTAAACCATTTTTTAGCTCTCTTTACGTGATTTGTGCACGATTTCAAATATTAATTTTTTTGTACCTCACTTACTTCACACTCTGTTCACTTTTGTGTGTGACACATTTCACTAAGAGACTACTAAACCATTTTTTAACTCTCTTTACGTGATTTGTCCACTATATAAAAAAATCATTTTTTTGTATCTCACACTCTGTTCACTTTTACACAATGTTGTCTGACACATAACACTTACAGACTCGTAAACCATTTTTTAGCTCTCTTTACGAGATTTGTGCACGATTTCAAATATTAATTTTTTTGTACCTCACTTACTTCACACTCTGTTCACTTTTGTGTCTGAAACATATCACTGAGAGACAACTAAACCGTTTTTTAACTCTCTTTACGTGATTTGTCCACTATATAAAAAATTCATTTTTTTGTATCTCACACTCTGTTCACTTTTACACAATGTTGTCTGACACATAACACTTACAGACTCGTAAACCATTTTTTAGCTCTCTTTACGTGATTTGTGCACGATTTCAAATATTAATTTTTTTGTACCTCACTTACTTCACACTCTGTTCACTTTTGTGTCTGACACATATCACTGAGATACTACTAAACCATTTTTTAATTCTCTTTACATGATTTGTCCACGATTTCAAAATATCATTTTTTTGTATCTCACACTCTGTTCACTTTTACACAATGTTATCTGACACCTAACACTTACAGACTCGTAAACCATTTTTTAGCTCTCTTTACGTGATTTGTGCACGATTTCAAATATTAATTTTTTTGTACCACTCTTACTTCACACTCTGTTCACTTTTGTGTCTGACACATTTCACTGAGAGACTACTAAACCGTTTTTTAACTCTCTTTACGTGATTTGTCCACTATATAAAAAATTCATTTTTTTGTATCTCACACTCTGTTCACTTTTACACAATGTTATCTGACACATAACACTTACAGACTCGTAAACCATTTTTTAGCTCTCTTTACGTGATTTGTGCACGATTTCAAATATTAATTTTTTTGTATCTCACTTTACGTGATTTGTGCACGATTTCAAATATTAATTTTTTTGTACCTCACTTACTTCACACTCTGTTCACTTTTGTGTCTGACACATTTCACTGAGAGACTACTAAACCGTTTTTTAACTCTCTTTACGTGATTTGTCCACTATATAAAAAATTCATTTTTTTGTATCACACTCTGTTCACTTTTACACAATGTTATCTGACACATAACACTTACAGACTCGTAAACCATTTTTTAGCTCTCTTTACGTGATTTGTGCACGATTTCAAATATTAATTTTTTTGTATCTCACTTTACGTGATTTGTGCACGATTTCAAATATTAATTTTTTTGTACCTCACTTACTTCACACTCTGTTCACTTTTGTGTCTGACACATATCACTGAGAGACTACTAAACCGTTTTTTAACTCTCTTTACGTGATTTGTCCACTATATAAAAAAATCATTTTTTTGTATCTCACACTGTTCACTTTTACACAAAGTTATCTGACACATAACACTTACAGACTCGTAAACCATTTTTTAGCTCTCTTTACGTGATTTGTGCACGATTTCAAATATTAATTTTTTTGTATCTCACTTTACGTGATTTGTGCACGATTTCAAATATTAATTTTTTTGTACCTCACTTACTTCACACTCTGTTCACTTTTGTGTCTGACACATATCACTGAGAGACAACTAAACCGTTTTTTAACTCCCTTTACGTGATTTGTCCACTATATAAAAAATTCATTTTTTTGTATCTCACACTCTGTTCACTTTTACACAATGTTGTCTGACACATAACACTTACAGACTCGTAAACCATTTTTTAGCTCTCTTTACGTGATTTGTGCACGATTTCAAATATTAATTTTTTTGTACCTCACTTACTTCACACTCTGTTCACTTTTGTGTCTGACTCATATCACTGAGATACTACTAAACCATTTTTTAACTTCTCTTTACGTGATTTGTCCACGATTTCAAAAAATCATTTTTTTGTATCTCACACTCTGTTCACTTTTACACAATGTTGTCTGACACATAACACTTACAGACTCGTAAACCATTTTTTAGCTCTCTTTACGTGATTTGTGCACGATTTCAAATATTAATTTTTTTGTACCTCAATTACTTCACACTCTGTTCACTTTTGTGTCTGACACATATCACTGAGAGACTACTAAACCGTTTTTTAACTCTCTTTACGTGATTTGTCCACTATATAAAAAGTTCATTTTTTTGTATCTCACACTCTGTTCACTTTTACACAATGTTGTCTGACACATAACACTTACAGACTCGTAAACCATTTTTTAGCTCTCTTTACGTGATTTGTGCACGATTTCAAATATTAATTTTTTTGTACCTCACTTACTTCACACTCTGTTCACTTTTGTGTGTGACACATTTCACTAAGAGACTACTTAACCATTTTTTAACTCTCTTTACGTGATTTGTCCACTATATAAAAAAATCATTTTTTTGTATCTCACACTCTGTTCACTTTTACACAATGTTGTATGACACATAACACTTACAGACTCGTTAACCATTTTTTAGCTCTCTTTACGTGATTTGTGCACGATTTCAAATATTAATTTTTTTGTACCTCACTTACTTCACACTCTGTTCACTTTTGTGTCACACATATCACTGAGAGACTACTAAACCGTTTTTTAACTCTCTTTACGTGATTTGTCCACTATATAAAAAATTCATTTTTTTGTATCTCACACTATTCACTTTTACACAATATTGTCTGACACATATCACTTACAGACTCGTAAACCATTTTTTAGCTCTCTTTACGTGATTTGTGCACGATTTCAAATATTAATTTTTTTGTACCTCACTTTACGTGATTTGTGCACGATTTCAAATATTAATTTTTTTGTACCTCACTTACTTCACACTCTGTTCACTTTTGTGTGTGACACATTTCACTAAGAGACTACTAAACCATTTTTTAACTCTACGTGATTTGTCCACTATATAAAAAATTCATTTTTTTGTATCTCACACTCTGTTCACTTTTACACAATGTTGTCTGACACATAACACTTACAGACTCGTAAACCATTTTTTAGCTCTCTTTACGTGATTTGTGCACGATTTCAAATATTAATTTTTTTGTACCTCACTTACTTCACACTCTGTTCACTTTTGTGTCTGACACATATCACTGAGATACTACTAAACCATTTTTTAACTCTCTTTACATGATTTGTCCACGATTTCAAAATATCATTTTTTTGTATCTCACACTCTGTTCACTTTTACACAATGTAGTCTGACACATAACACCTACAGACTCGTAAACCATTTTTTAGCTCTCTTTACGTGATTTGTGCACGATTTCAAATATTAATTTTTTTGTACCTCACTTACTTCACACTCTGTTCACTTTTGTGTCTGACACATATCACTGAGAGACTACTAAACCGTTTTTTAACTCTCTTTACGTGATTTGTCCACTGTATAAAAAGTTCATTTTTTTGTATCTCACACTCTGTTCACTTTTACACAATGTTGTCTGACACATAACACTTACAGACTCGTAAACCATTTTTTAGCTCTCTTTACGTGATTTGTGCATGATTTCAAATATTAATTTTTTTGTACCTCACTTTACGTGATTTGTGCACGATTTCAAATATTAATTTTTTTGTACTTCACTTACTTCACACTCTGTTCACTTTTGTGTGTGACACATTTCACTAAGAGACTACTAAACCATTTTTTAACTCTCTTTACGTGATTTGTCCACTATATAAAAAAATCATTTTTTTGTATCTCACACTCTGTTCACTTTTACACAATGTTGTCTGACACATAACACTTACAGACTCGTAAACCATTTTTTTAGCTCTCTTTACGTGATTTGTGCACGTTTGCAAATATTAATTTTTTTGTACCTCACTTACTTCACACTCTGTTCACTTTTGTGTGTGACACATATCACTGAGATACTACTAAACCATTTTTTAACTCTCTTTACGTGATTTGTCCACGATTTCAAAAAATCATTTATTTGTATCTCACACTCTGTTCACTTTTACACAAAGTTGTCTGACACATAACACTTACAGACTCGTAAACCATTTTTTAGCTCTCTTTACGTGATTTGTGCACGATTTCAAATATTAATTTTTTTGTATCTCACTTTACGTGATTTGTGCACGATTTCAAATATTAATTTTTTTGTACCTCACTTACTTCACACTCTGTTCACTTTTGTGTGTGACACATTTCACTAAGAGACTACTAAACCATTTTTTAACTCTCTTTACGTGATTTGTCCACTATATAAAAAAATCATTTTTTTGTATCTCACACTCTGTTCACTTTTACACAATGTTGTCTGACACATAACACTTACAGACTCGTAAACCATTTTTTAGCTCTCTTTACGTGATTTGTGCACGTTTGCAAATATTAATTTTTTTGTATCTCACTTACTTCACACTCTGTTCACTTTTGTGTGTGACACATATCACTGAGATACTACTAAACCATTTTTTAACTCTTTTTACGTGATTTGTCCACGATTTCAAAAAATAATTTTTTTGTATCTCACACTCTGTTCACTTTTACACAATGTTGTCTGACACTTAACACTTACAGACTCCTAAACCATTTTTTAGCTCTCTTTACGTGATTTGTGCACGATTTCAAATATTAATTTTTTTGTACCTCACTTACTTCACACTCTGTTCACTTTTGTGTCTGACACATATCACTGAGAGACAACTAAACCGTTTTTTAACTCTCTTTACGTGATTTGTCCACCATATAAAAAATTCATTTTTTTGTATCTCACACTCTGTTCACTTTTACACAATGTTGTATGACACATAACACTTACAGACTCGTAAACCATTTTTTAGCTCTCTTTACGTGATTTGTGCACGATTTCAAATATTAATTTTTTTGTACCTCACTTACTTCACACTCTGTTCACTTTTGTGTCTGACACATATCACTGAGAGACTACTAAACCGTTTTTTAACTCTCTTTACGTGATTTGCCCACTATATAAAAAATTCATTTTTTTGTATCTCACACTCTGTTCACTTTTACACAATATTGTCTGACACATAACACTTACAGACTTGTAAACCATTTTTTAGCTCTCTTTACGTGATTTGTGCACGATTTCAAATATTAATTTTTTTGTACCTCACTTTACGTGATTTGTGCACGATTTCAAATATTAATTTTTTTGTACCTCACTTACTTCACACTCTGTTCACTTTTGTGTGTGACACATTTCACTAAAAGACTACTAAACCATTTTTTAACTCTCTTTACGTGATTTGTCCACTATATAAAAAAATCATTTTTTTGTATCTCACACTCTGTTCACTTTTACACAATGTTGTCTGACACATAACACTTACAGGCTCGTAAACCATTTTTTAGCTCTCTTTACGAGATTTGTGTACGATTTCAAATATTAATTTTTTTGTACCTCACTTACTTCACACACTGTTCACTTTTGTGTCTGAAACATATCACTGAGAGACAACTAAACCGTTTTTTAACTCTCTTTACGTGATTTGTCCACTATTTAAAAAATTCATTTTTTTGTATCTCACACTCTGTTCACTTTTACACAATGTTGTCTGACACATAACACTTACAGACTCGTAAACCATTTTTTAGCTCTCTTTACGTGATTTGTGCACGATTTCAAATATTAATTTTTTTGTACCTCACTTACTTCACACTCTGTTCACTTTTGTGTCTGACACATTTCACTGAGAGACTACTAAACCGTTTTTTAACTCTCTTTACGTGATTTGTCCACTATATAAAAAATTCATTTTTTTGTATCACACTCTGTTCACTTTTACACAAAAATTTCAAAAAATAATTTTTTTGTATCTCACACTCTGTTCACTTTTACACAATGTTGTCTGACACTTAACACTTACAGACTCCTAAACCATTTTTTAGCTCTCTTTACGTGATTTGTGCACGATTTCAAATATTAATTTTTTTGTACCTCACTTACTTCACACTCTGTTCACTTTTGTGTCTGACACATATCACTGAGAGACAACTAAACCGTTTTTTAACTCTCTTTACGTGATTTGTCCACCATATAAAAAATTCATTTTTTTGTATCTCACACTCTGTTCACTTTTACACAATGTTGTATGACACATAACACTTACAGACTCGTAAACCATTTTTTAGCTCTCTTTACGTGATTTGTGCACGATTTCAAATATTAATTTTTTTGTACCTCACTTACTTCACACTCTGTTCACTTTTGTGTCTGACACATATCACTGAGAGACTACTAAACCGTTTTTTAACTCTCTTTACGTGATTTGCCCACTATATAAAAAATTCATTTTTTTGTATCTCACACTCTGTTCACTTTTACACAATATTGTCTGACACATAACACTTACAGACTCGTAAACCATTTTTTAGCTCTCTTTACGTGATTTGTGCACGATTTCAAATATTAATTTTTTTGTACCTCACTTTACGTGATTTGTGCACGATTTCAAATATTAATTTTTTTGTACCTCACTTACTTCACACTCTGTTCACTTTTGTGTGTGACACATTTCACTAAAAGACTACTAAACCATTTTTTAACTCTCTTTACGTGATTTGTCCACTATATAAAAAAATCATTTTTTTGTATCTCACACTCTGTTCACTTTTACACAATGTTGTCTGACACATAACACTTACAGGCTCGTAAACCATTTTTTAGCTCTCTTTACGAGATTTGTGTACGATTTCAAATATTAATTTTTTTGTACCTCACTTACTTCACACACTGTTCACTTTTGTGTCTGAAACATATCACTGAGAGACAACTAAACCGTTTTTTAACTCTCTTTACGTGATTTGTCCACTATTTAAAAAATTCATTTTTTTGTATCTCACACTCTGTTCACTTTTACACAATGTTGTCTGACACATAACACTTACAGACTCGTAAACCATTTTTTAGCTCTCTTTACGTGATTTGTGCACGATTTCAAATATTAATTTTTTTGTACCTCACTTACTTCACACTCTGTTCACTTTTGTGTCTGACACATTTCACTGAGAGACTACTAAACCGTTTTTTAACTCTCTTTACGTGATTTGTCCACTATATAAAAAATTCATTTTTTTGTATCACACTCTGTTCACTTTTACACAATGTTATCTGACACATAACACTTACAGACTCGTAAACCATTTTTTAGCTCTCTTTACGTGATTTGTGCACGATTTCAAATATTAATTTTTTTGTATCTCACTTTACGTGATTTGTGCACGATTTCAAATATTAATTTTTTTGTACCTCACTTACTTCACACTCTGTTCACTTTTGTGTCTGACACATATCACTGAGAGACTACTAAACCGTTTTTTAACTCTCTTTACGTGATTTGTCCACTATATAAAAAAATCATTTTTTTGTATCTCACACTGTTCACTTTTACACAAAGTTATCTGACACATAACACTTACAGACTCGTAAACCATTTTTTAGCTCTCTTTACGTGATTTGTGCACGATTTCAAATATTAATTTTTTTGTATCTCACTTTACGTGATTTGTGCACGATTTCAAATATTAATTTTTTTGTACCTCACTTACTTCACACTCTGTTCACTTTTGTGTCTGACACATATCACTGAGAGACAACTAAACCGTTTTTTAACTCCCTTTACGTGATTTGTCCACTATATAAAAAATTCATTTTTTTGTATCTCACACTCTGTTCACTTTTACACAATGTTGTCTGACACATAACACTTACAGACTCGTAAACCATTTTTTAGCTCTCTTTACGTGATTTGTGCACGATTTCAAATATTAATTTTTTTGTACCTCACTTACTTCACACTCTGTTCACTTTTGTGTCTGACTCATATCACTGAGATACTACTAAACCATTTTTTAACTTCTCTTTACGTGATTTGTCCACGATTTCAAAAAATCATTTTTTTGTATCTCACACTCTGTTCACTTTTACACAATGTTGTCTGACACATAACACTTACAGACTCGTAAACCATTTTTTAGCTCTCTTTACGTGATTTGTGCACGATTTCAAATATTAATTTTTTTGTACCTCAATTACTTCACACTCTGTTCACTTTTGTGTCTGACACATATCACTGAGAGACTACTAAACCGTTTTTTAACTCTCTTTACGTGATTTGTCCACTATATAAAAAGTTCATTTTTTTGTATCTCACACTCTGTTCACTTTTACACAATGTTGTCTGACACATAACACTTACAGACTCGTAAACCATTTTTTAGCTCTCTTTACGTGATTTGTGCATGATTTCAAATATTAATTTTTTTGTACCTCACTTTACGTGATTTGTGCACGATTTCAAATATTAATTTTTTTGTACCTCACTTACTTCACACTCTGTTCACTTTTGTGTGTGACACATTTCACTAAGAGACTACTTAACCATTTTTTAACTCTCTTTACGTGATTTGTCCACTATATAAAAAAATCATTTTTTTGTATCTCACACTCTGTTCACTTTTACACAATGTTGTATGACACATAACTCTTACAGACTCGTTAACCATTTTTTAGCTCTCTTTACGTGATTTGTGCACGATTTCAAATATTAATTTTTTTGTACCTCACTTACTTCACACTCTGTTCACTTTTGTGTCACACATATCACTGAGAGACTACTAAACCGTTTTTTAACTCTCTTTACGTGATTTGTCCACTATATAAAAAATTCATTTTTTTGTATCTCACACTATTCACTTTTACACAATATTGTCTGACACATATCACTTACAGACTCGTAAACCATTTTTTAGCTCTCTTTACGTGATTTGTGCACGATTTCAAATATTAATTTTTTTGTACCTCACTTTACGTGATTTGTGCACGATTTCAAATATTAATTTTTTTGTACCTCACTTACTTCACACTCTGTTCACTTTTGTGTGTGACACATTTCACTAAGAGACTACTAAACCATTTTTTAACTCTACGTGATTTGTCCACTATATAAAAAATTCATTTTTTTGTATCTCACACTCTGTTCACTTTTACACAATGTTGTCTGACACATAACACTTACAGACTCGTAAACCATTTTTTAGCTCTCTTTACGTGATTTGTGCACGATTTCAAATATTAATTTTTTTGTACCTCACTTACTTCACACTCTGTTCACTTTTGTGTCTGACACATATCACTGAGATACTACTAAACCATTTTTTAACTCTCTTTACATGATTTGTCCACGATTTCAAAATATCATTTTTTTGTATCTCACACTCTGTTCACTTTTACACAATGTAGTCTGACACATAACACCTACAGACTCGTAAACCATTTTTTAGCTCTCTTTACGTGATTTGTGCACGATTTCAAATATTAATTTTTTTGTACCTCACTTACTTCACACTCTGTTCACTTTTGTGTCTGACACATATCACTGAGAGACTACTAAACCGTTTTTTAACTCTCTTTACGTGATTTGTCCACTGTATAAAAAGTTCATTTTTTTGTATCTCACACTCTGTTCACTTTTACACAATGTTGTCTGACACATAACACTTACAGACTCGTAAACCATTTTTTAGCTCTCTTTACGTGATTTGTGCATGATTTCAAATATTAATTTTTTTGTACCTCACTTTACGTGATTTGTGCACGATTTCAAATATTAATTTTTTTGTACTTCACTTACTTCACACTCTGTTCACTTTTGTGTGTGACACATTTCACTAAGAGACTACTAAACCATTTTTTAACTCTCTTTACGTGATTTGTCCACTATATAAAAAAATCATTTTTTTGTATCTCACACTCTGTTCACTTTTACACAATGTTGTCTGACACATAACACTTACAGACTCGTAAACCATTTTTTTAGCTCTCTTTACGTGATTTGTGCACGTTTGCAAATATTAATTTTTTTGTACCTCACTTACTTCACACTCTGTTCACTTTTGTGTGTGACACATATCACTGAGATACTACTAAACCATTTTTTAACTCTCTTTACGTGATTTGTCCACGATTTCAAAAAATCATTTATTTGTATCTCACACTCTGTTCACTTTTACACAAAGTTGTCTGACACATAACACTTACAGACTCGTAAACCATTTTTTAGCTCTCTTTACGTGATTTGTGCACGATTTCAAATATTAATTTTTTTGTATCTCACTTTACGTGATTTGTGCACGATTTCAAATATTAATTTTTTTGTACCTCACTTACTTCACACTCCGTTCACTTTTGTGTGTGACACATTTCACTAAGAGACTACTAAACCATTTTTTAACTCTCTTTACGTGATTTGTCCACTATATAAAAAAATCATTTTTTTGTATCTCACACTCTGTTCACTTTTACACAATGTTGTCTGACACATAACACTTACAGACTCGTAAACCATTTTTTAGCTCTCTTTACGTGATTTGTGCACGTTTGCAAATATTAATTTTTTTGTATCTCACTTACTTCACACTCTGTTCACTTTTGTGTGTGACACATATCACTGAGATACTACTAAACCATTTTTTAACTCTTTTTACGTGATTTGTCCACGATTTCAAAAAATAATTTTTTTGTATCTCACACTCTGTTCACTTTTACACAATGTTGTCTGACACTTAACACTTACAGACTCCTAAACCATTTTTTAGCTCTCTTTACGTGATTTGTGCACGATTTCAAATATTAATTTTTTTGTACCTCACTTACTTCACACTCTGTTCACTTTTGTGTCTGACACATATCACTGAGAGACAACTAAACCGTTTTTTAACTCTCTTTACGTGATTTGTCCACCATATAAAAAATTCATTTTTTTGTATCTCACACTCTGTTCACTTTTACACAATGTTGTATGACACATAACACTTACAGACTCGTAAACCATTTTTTAGCTCTCTTTACGTGATTTGTGCACGATTTCAAATATTAATTTTTTTGTACCTCACTTACTTCACACTCTGTTCACTTTTGTGTCTGACACATATCACTGAGAGACTACTAAACCGTTTTTTAACTCTCTTTACGTGATTTGCCCACTATATAAAAAATTCATTTTTTTGTATCTCACACTCTGTTCACTTTTACACAATATTGTCTGACACATAACACTTACAGACTCGTAAACCATTTTTTAGCTCTCTTTACGTGATTTGTGCACGATTTCAAATATTAATTTTTTTGTACCTCACTTACTTCACACTCTGTTCACTTTTGTGTCACACATATCACTGAGAGACTACTAAACCGTTTTTTAACTCTCTTTACGTGATTTGTCCACTATATAAAAAGTTCATTTTTTTGTATCTCACACTCTGTTCACTTTTACACAATGTTGTCTGACACATAACACTTACAGACTCGTAAACCATTTTTTAGCTCTCTTTACGTGATTTGTGCATGATTTCAAATATTAATTTTTTTGTACCTCACTTTACGTGATTTGTGCACGATTTCAAATATTAATTTTTTTGTACCTCACTTACTTCACACTCTGTTCACTTTTGTGTGTGACACATTTCACTAAGAGACTACTTAACCATTTTTTAACTCTCTTTACGTGATTTGTCCACTATATAAAAAAATCATTTTTTTGTATCTCACACTCTGTTCACTTTTACACAATGTTGTATGACACATAACTCTTACAGACTCGTTAACCATTTTTTAGCTCTCTTTACGTGATTTGTGCACGATTTCAAATATTAATTTTTTTGTACCTCACTTACTTCACACTCTGTTCACTTTTGTGTCACACATATCACTGAGAGACTACTAAACCGTTTTTTAACTCTCTTTACGTGATTTGTCCACTATATAAAAAATTCATTTTTTTGTATCTCACACTATTCACTTTTACACAATATTGTCTGACACATATCACTTACAGACTCGTAAACCATTTTTTAGCTCTCTTTACGTGATTTGTGCATGATTTCAAATATTAATTTTTTTGTACCTCACTTTACGTGATTTGTGCACGATTTCAAATATTAATTTTTTTGTACTTCACTTACTTCACACTCTGTTCACTTTTGTGTGTGACACATTTCACTAAGAGACTACTAAACCATTTTTTAACTCTCTTTACGTGATTTGTCCACTATATAAAAAAATCATTTTTTTGTATCTCACACTCTGTTCACTTTTACACAATGTTGTCTGACACATAACACTTACAGACTCGTAAACCATTTTTTTAGCTCTCTTTACGTGATTTGTGCACGTTTGCAAATATTAATTTTTTTGTACCTCACTTACTTCACACTCTGTTCACTTTTGTGTGTGACACATATCACTGAGATACTACTAAACCATTTTTTAACTCTCTTTACGTGATTTGTCCACGATTTCAAAAAATCATTTATTTGTATCTCACACTCTGTTCACTTTTACACAAAGTTGTCTGACACATAACACTTACAGACTCGTAAACCATTTTTTAGCTCTCTTTACGTGATTTGTGCACGATTTCAAATATTAATTTTTTTGTATCTCACTTTACGTGATTTGTGCACGATTTCAAATATTAATTTTTTTGTACCTCACTTACTTCACACTCTGTTCACTTTTGTGTGTGACACATTTCACTAAGAGACTACTAAACCATTTTTTAAATCTCTTTACGTGATTTGTCCACTATATAAAAAAATCATTTTTTTGTATCTCACACTCTGTTCACTTTTACACAATGTTGTCTGACACATAACACTTACAGACTCGTAAACCATTTTTTAGCTCTCTTTACGTGATTTGTGCACGTTTGCAAATATTAATTTTTTTGTATCTCACTTACTTCACACTCTGTTCACTTTTGTGTGTGACACATATCACTGAGATACTACTAAACCATTTTTTAACTCTTTTTACGTGATTTGTCCACGATTTCAAAAAATAATTTTTTTGTATCTCACACTCTGTTCACTTTTACACAATGTTGTCTGACACTTAACACTTACAGACTCCTAAACCATTTTTTAGCTCTCTTTACGTGATTTGTGCACGATTTCAAATATTAATTTTTTTGTACCTCACTTACTTCACACTCTGTTCACTTTTGTGTCTGACACATATCACTGAGAGACAACTAAACCGTTTTTTAACTCTCTTTACGTGATTTGTCCACCATATAAAAAATTCATTTTTTTGTATCTCACACTCTGTTCACTTTTACACAATGTTGTATGACACATAACACTTACAGACTCGTAAACCATTTTTTAGCTCTCTTTACGTGATTTGTGCACGATTTCAAATATTAATTTTTTTGTACCTCACTTACTTCACACTCTGTTCACTTTTGTGTCTGACACATATCACTGAGAGACTACTAAACCGTTTTTTAACTCTCTTTACGTGATTTGCCCACTATATAAAAAATTCATTTTTTTGTATCTCACACTCTGTTCACTTTTACACAATATTGTCTGACACATAACACTTACAGACTCGTAAACCATTTTTTAGCTCTCTTTACGTGATTTGTGCACGATTTCAAATATTAATTTTTTTGTACCTCACTTTACGTGATTTGTGCACGATTTCAAATATTAATTTTTTTGTACCTCACTTACTTCACACTCTGTTCACTTTTGTGTGTGACACATTTCACTAAAAGACTACTAAACCATTTTTTAACTCTCTTTACGTGATTTGTCCACTATATAAAAAAATCATTTTTTTGTATCTCACACTCTGTTCACTTTTACACAATGTTGTCTGACACATAACACTTACAGGCTCGTAAACCATTTTTTAGCTCTCTTTACGAGATTTGTGTACGATTTCAAATATTAATTTTTTTGTACCTCACTTACTTCACACACTGTTCACTTTTGTGTCTGAAACATATCACTGAGAGACAACTAAACCGTTTTTTAACTCTCTTTACGTGATTTGTCCACTATTTAAAAAATTCATTTTTTTGTATCTCACACTCTGTTCACTTTTACACAATGTTGTCTGACACATAACACTTACAGACTCGTAAACCATTTTTTAGCTCTCTTTACGTGATTTGTGCACGATTTCAAATATTAATTTTTTTGTACCTCACTTACTTCACACTCTGTTCACTTTTGTGTCTGACACATTTCACTGAGAGACTACTAAACCGTTTTTTAACTCTCTTTACGTGATTTGTCCACTATATAAAAAATTCATTTTTTTGTATCACACTCTGTTCACTTTTACACAATGTTATCTGACACATAACACTTACAGACTCGTAAACCATTTTTTAGCTCTCTTTACGTGATTTGTGCACGATTTCAAATATTAATTTTTTTGTATCTCACTTTACGTGATTTGTGCACGATTTCAAATATTAATTTTTTTGTACCTCACTTACTTCACACTCTGTTCACTTTTGTGTCTGACACATATCACTGAGAGACTACTAAACCGTTTTTTAACTCTCTTTACGTGATTTGTCCACTATATAAAAAAATCATTTTTTTGTATCTCACACTGTTCACTTTTACACAAAGTTATCTGACACATAACACTTACAGACTCGTAAACCATTTTTTAGCTCTCTTTACGTGATTTGTGCACGATTTCAAATATTAATTTTTTTGTATCTCACTTTACGTGATTTGTGCACGATTTCAAATATTAATTTTTTTGTACCTCACTTACTTCACACTCTGTTCACTTTTGTGTCTGACACATATCACTGAGAGACAACTAAACCGTTTTTTAACTCCCTTTACGTGATTTGTCCACTATATAAAAAATTCATTTTTTTGTATCTCACACTCTGTTCACTTTTACACAATGTTGTCTGACACATAACACTTACAGACTCGTAAACCATTTTTTAGCTCTCTTTACGTGATTTGTGCACGATTTCAAATATTAATTTTTTTGTACCTCACTTACTTCACACTCTGTTCACTTTTGTGTCTGACTCATATCACTGAGATACTACTAAACCATTTTTTAACTTCTCTTTACGTGATTTGTCCACGATTTCAAAAAATCATTTTTTTGTATCTCACACTCTGTTCACTTTTACACAATGTTGTCTGACACATAACACTTACAGACTCGTAAACCATTTTTTAGCTCTCTTTACGTGATTTGTGCACGATTTCAAATATTAATTTTTTTGTACCTCAATTACTTCACACTCTGTTCACTTTTGTGTCTGACACATATCACTGAGAGACTACTAAACCGTTTTTTAACTCTCTTTACGTGATTTGTCCACTATATAAAAAGTTCATTTTTTTGTATCTCACACTCTGTTCACTTTTACACAATGTTGTCTGACACATAACACTTACAGACTCGTAAACCATTTTTTAGCTCTCTTTACGTGATTTGTGCATGATTTCAAATATTAATTTTTTTGTACCTCACTTTACGTGATTTGTGCACGATTTCAAATATTAATTTTTTTGTACCTCACTTACTTCACACTCTGTTCACTTTTGTGTGTGACACATTTCACTAAGAGACTACTTAACCATTTTTTAACTCTCTTTACGTGATTTGTCCACTATATAAAAAAATCATTTTTTTGTATCTCACACTCTGTTCACTTTTACACAATGTTGTATGACACATAACTCTTACAGACTCGTTAACCATTTTTTAGCTCTCTTTACGTGATTTGTGCACGATTTCAAATATTAATTTTTTTGTACCTCACTTACTTCACACTCTGTTCACTTTTGTGTCACACATATCACTGAGAGACTACTAAACCGTTTTTTAACTCTCTTTACGTGATTTGTCCACTATATAAAAAATTCATTTTTTTGTATCTCACACTATTCACTTTTACACAATATTGTCTGACACATATCACTTACAGACTCGTAAACCATTTTTTAGCTCTCTTTACGTGATTTGTGCACGATTTCAAATATTAATTTTTTTGTACCTCACTTTACGTGATTTGTGCACGATTTCAAATATTAATTTTTTTGTACCTCACTTACTTCACACTCTGTTCACTTTTGTGTGTGACACATTTCACTAAGAGACTACTAAACCATTTTTTAACTCTACGTGATTTGTCCACTATATAAAAAATTCATTTTTTTGTATCTCACACTCTGTTCACTTTTACACAATGTTGTCTGACACATAACACTTACAGACTCGTAAACCATTTTTTAGCTCTCTTTACGTGATTTGTGCACGATTTCAAATATTAATTTTTTTGTACCTCACTTACTTCACACTCTGTTCACTTTTGTGTCTGACACATATCACTGAGATACTACTAAACCATTTTTTAACTCTCTTTACATGATTTGTCCACGATTTCAAAATATCATTTTTTTGTATCTCACACTCTGTTCACTTTTACACAATGTAGTCTGACACATAACACCTACAGACTCGTAAACCATTTTTTAGCTCTCTTTACGTGATTTGTGCACGATTTCAAATATTAATTTTTTTGTACCTCACTTACTTCACACTCTGTTCACTTTTGTGTCTGACACATATCACTGAGAGACTACTAAACCGTTTTTTAACTCTCTTTACGTGATTTGTCCACTGTATAAAAAGTTCATTTTTTTGTATCTCACACTCTGTTCACTTTTACACAATGTTGTCTGACACATAACACTTACAGACTCGTAAACCATTTTTTAGCTCTCTTTACGTGATTTGTGCATGATTTCAAATATTAATTTTTTTGTACCTCACTTTACGTGATTTGTGCACGATTTCAAATATTAATTTTTTTGTACTTCACTTACTTCACACTCTGTTCACTTTTGTGTGTGACACATTTCACTAAGAGACTACTAAACCATTTTTTAACTCTCTTTACGTGATTTGTCCACTATATAAAAAAATCATTTTTTTGTATCTCACACTCTGTTCACTTTTACACAATGTTGTCTGACACATAACACTTACAGACTCGTAAACCATTTTTTTAGCTCTCTTTACGTGATTTGTGCACGTTTGCAAATATTAATTTTTTTGTACCTCACTTACTTCACACTCTGTTCACTTTTGTGTGTGACACATATCACTGAGATACTACTAAACCATTTTTTAACTCTCTTTACGTGATTTGTCCACGATTTCAAAAAATCATTTATTTGTATCTCACACTCTGTTCACTTTTACACAAAGTTGTCTGACACATAACACTTACAGACTCGTAAACCATTTTTTAGCTCTCTTTACGTGATTTGTGCACGATTTCAAATATTAATTTTTTTGTATCTCACTTTACGTGATTTGTGCACGATTTCAAATATTAATTTTTTTGTACCTCACTTACTTCACACTCCGTTCACTTTTGTGTGTGACACATTTCACTAAGAGACTACTAAACCATTTTTTAACTCTCTTTACGTGATTTGTCCACTATATAAAAAAATCATTTTTTTGTATCTCACACTCTGTTCACTTTTACACAATGTTGTCTGACACATAACACTTACAGACTCGTAAACCATTTTTTAGCTCTCTTTACGTGATTTGTGCACGTTTGCAAATATTAATTTTTTTGTATCTCACTTACTTCACACTCTGTTCACTTTTGTGTGTGACACATATCACTGAGATACTACTAAACCATTTTTTAACTCTTTTTACGTGATTTGTCCACGATTTCAAAAAATAATTTTTTTGTATCTCACACTCTGTTCACTTTTACACAATGTTGTCTGACACTTAACACTTACAGACTCCTAAACCATTTTTTAGCTCTCTTTACGTGATTTGTGCACGATTTCAAATATTAATTTTTTTGTACCTCACTTACTTCACACTCTGTTCACTTTTGTGTCTGACACATATCACTGAGAGACAACTAAACCGTTTTTTAACTCTCTTTACGTGATTTGTCCACCATATAAAAAATTCATTTTTTTGTATCTCACACTCTGTTCACTTTTACACAATGTTGTATGACACATAACACTTACAGACTCGTAAACCATTTTTTAGCTCTCTTTACGTGATTTGTGCACGATTTCAAATATTAATTTTTTTGTACCTCACTTACTTCACACTCTGTTCACTTTTGTGTCTGACACATATCACTGAGAGACTACTAAACCGTTTTTTAACTCTCTTTACGTGATTTGCCCACTATATAAAAAAATCATTTTTTTGTATCTCACACTCTGTTCACTTTTACACAATATTGTCTGACACATAACACTTACAGACTCGTAAACCATTTTTTAGCTCTCTTTACGTGATTTGTGCACGATTTCAAATATTAATTTTTTTGTACCTCACTTTACGTGATTTGTGCACGATTTCAAATATTAATTTTTTTGTACCTCACTTACTTCACACTCTGTTCACTTTTGTGTGTGACACATTTCACTAAAAGACTACTAAACCATTTTTTAACTCTCTTTACGTGATTTGTCCACTATATAAAAAAATCATTTTTTTGTATCTCACACTCTGTTCACTTTTACACAATGTTGTCTGACACATAACACTTACAGGCTCGTAAACCATTTTTTAGCTCTCTTTACGAGATTTGTGTACGATTTCAAATATTAATTTTTTTGTACCTCACTTACTTCACACACTGTTCACTTTTGTGTCTGAAACATATCACTGAGACAACTAAACCGTTTTTTAACTCTCTTTACGTGATTTGTCCACTATTTAAAAAATTCATTTTTTTGTATCTCACACTCTGTTCACTTTTACACAATGTTGTCTGACACATAACACTTACAGACTCGTAAACCATTTTTTAGCTCTCTTTACGTGATTTGTGCACGATTTCAAATATTAATTTTTTTGTACCTCACTTACTTCACACTCTGTTCACTTTTGTGTCTGACACATATCACTGAGATACTACTAAACCATTTTTTAACTCTCTTTACATGATTTGTCCACGATTTCAAAATATCATTTTTTTGTATCTCACACTCTGTTCACTTTTACACAATGTAGTCTGACACATAACACTTACAGACTCGTAAACCATTTTTTAGCTCTCTTTACGTGATTTGTGCACGATTTCAAATATTAATTTTTTTGTACCACACTTACTTCACACTCTGTTCACTTTTGTGTCTGACACATTTCACTGAGAGACTACTAAACCGTTTTTTAACTCTCTTTACGTGATTTGTCCACTATAGAAAAAATTCATTTTTTTGTATCTCACACTCAGTTCACTTTTACACAATGTTGTCTGACACATAACACTTACAGACTCGTAAACCATTTTTTAGCTCTCTTTACGTGATTTGTGCACGATTTCAAATATTAATTTTTTTGTATCTCACTTTACGTGATTTGTGCACGATTTCAAATATTAATTTTTTTGTACCTCACTTACTTCACACTCTGTTCACTTTTGTGTCTGACACATATCACTGAGAGACAACTAAACCGTTTTTTAACTCTCTTTACGTGATTTGTCCACTATATAAAAAATTCATTTTTTTGTATCTCACACTCTGTTCACTTTTACACAATGTTGTTTTACATATAACACTTACAGACTCGTTAACCATTTTTTAGCTCTCTTTACGTGATTTGTGCACGATTTCAAATATTAATTTTTTTGTACCTCACTTACTTCACACTCTGTTCACTTTTGTGTCTGACACATATCACTGAGAGACTACTAAACCGTTTTTTAACTCTCTTTACGTGATTTGTCCACTATATAAAAAAATCATTTTTTTGTATCTCACACTCTGTTCACTTTTACACAATGTTGTCTGACACATAACACTTACAGACTCGTAAACCATTTTTTAGCTCTCTACGTGATTTGTGCACGATTTCAAATATTAATTTTTTTGTACCTCACTTACTTCACACTCTGTTCACTTTTGTGTCTGACACATATCACAGAGAGACAACTAAACCGTTTTTTAACTCCCTTTACGTGATTTGTCCACTAAATAAAAAATTCATTTTTTTGTATCTCACACTATTCACTTTTACACAATATTGTCTGACACATATCACTTACAGACTCGTAAACCATTTTTTAGCTATCTTTACGTGATTTGTGCACGATTTCAAATATTAATTTTTTTGTACCTCACTTTTGTGTGTGACACATTTCACTAAGAGACTACTAAACCATTTTTTAACTCTCTTTACGTGATTTGTCCACTATATAAAAGAATCATTTTTTTGTATCTCACACTCTGTTCACTTTTACACAATGTTATCTGACACCTAACACTTACAGACTCGTAAACCATTTTTTAGCTCTCTTTACGTGATTTGTGCACGATTTCAAATATTAATTTTTTTGTACCACTCTTACTTCACACTCTGTTCACTTTTGTGTCTGACACATTTCACTGAGAGACTACTAAACCGTTTTTTAACTCTCTTTACGTGATTTGTCCACTATATAAAAAATTCATTTTTTTGTATCTCACACTCTGTTCACTTTTACACAATGTTATCTGACACATAACACTTACAGACTCGTAAACCATTTTTTAGCTCTCTTTACGTGATTTGTGCATGATTTCAAATATTAATTTTTTTGTATCTCACTTTACGTGATTTGTGCACGATTTCAAATATTAATTTTTTTGTACCTCACTTACTTCACACTGTTCACTTTTGTGTCTGACACATATCACTGAGAGACAACTAAACCGTTTTTTAACTCTCTTTACGTGATTTGTCCACTATATAAAAAATTCATTTTTTTGTATCTCACACTCTGTTCACTTTTACACAATGTTGTCTGACACATAACACTTACAGACTCGTTAACCATTTTTTAGCTCTCTTTACGTGATTTGTGCACGATTTCAAATATTAATTTTTTTGTACCTCACTTACTTCACACTCTGTTCACTTTTGTGTGTGACACATTTCACTAAGAGACTACTAAACCATTTTTTAACTCTCTTTACGTGATTTGTCCACTATATAAAAAAATCATTTTTTTGTATCTCACACTCTGTTCACTTTTACACAATGTTGTCTGACACATAACACTTACTGACTCGTAAACCATTTTTTAGCTCTCTTTACGTGATTTGTGCACGTTTGCAAATATTAATTTTTTTGTATCTCACTTACTTCACACTCTGTTCACTTTTGTGTGTGACACATATCACTGAGATACTACTAAACCATTTTTTAACTCTTTTTACGTGATTTGTCCACGATTTCAAAAAATAATTTTTTTGTATCTCACACTCTGTTCACTTTTACACAATGTTGTCTGACACATAACACTTACAGACTCGTAAACCATTTTTTAGCTCTCTTTACGAGATTTGTGTACGATTTCAAATATTAATTTTTTTGTACCTCACTTACTTCACACACTGTTCACTTTTGTGTCTGAAACATATCACTGAGAGACAACTAAACCGTTTTTTAACTCTCTTTACGTGATTTGTCCACTATTTAAAAAAATCATTTTTTTGTATCTCACACTCTGTTCACTTTTACACAATGTTGTCTGACACATAACACTTACAGACTCGTAAACCATTTTTTAGCTCTCTTTACGTGATTTGTGCACGATTTAAAATATTAATTTTTTTGTACCTCACTTACTTCACACTCTGTTCACTTTTGTGTCTGACACATATCACTGAGATACTACTAAACCATTTTTTAACTCTCTTTACATGATTTGTCCACGATTTCAAAATATCATTTTTTTGTATCTCACACTCTGTTCACTTTTACACAATGTAGTCTGACACATAACACTTACAGACTCGTAAACCATTTTTTAGCTCTCTTTACGTGATTTGTGCACGATTTCAAATATTAATTTTTTTGTACCTCACTTACTTCACACTCTGTTCACTTTTGTGTCTGACACATATCACTGAGAGACACGATTTCAAAATATCATTTTTTTGTATCTCACACTCTGTTCACTTTTACACAATGTAGTCTGACACATAACACTTACAGACTCGTAAACCATTTTTTAGCTCTCTTTACGTGATTTGTGCACGATTTCAAATATTAATTTTTTTGTACCTCACTTTACGTGATTTGTGCACGATTTCAAATATTAATTTTTTTGTACCTCACTTACTTCACACTCTGTTCACTTTTGTGTCTGACACATATCACTGAGATACTACTAAACCATTTTTTAACTCTCTTTACATGATTTGTCCACGATTTCAAAATATCATTTTTTTGTATCTCACACTCTGTTCACTTTTACACAATGTAGTCTGACACATAACACTTACAGACTCGTAAACCATTTTTTAGCTCTCTTTACGTGATTTGTGCACGATTTCAAATATTAATTTTTTTGTACCTCACTTACTTCACACTCTGTTCACTTTTGTGTCTGACACATATCACTGAGAGACACGATTTCAAAATATCATTTTTTTGTATCTCACACTCTGTTCACTTTTACACAATGTTGTCTGACACATAACACTTACAGACTCGTAAACCATTTTTTAGCTCTCTTTACGAGATTTGTGTACGATTTCAAATATTAATTTTTTTGTACCTCACTTACTTCACACACTGTTCACTTTTGTGTCTGAAACATATCACTGAGAGACAACTAAACCGTTTTTTAACTCTCTTTACGTGATTTGTCCACTATTTAAAAAATTCATTTTTTTGTATCTCACACTCTGTTCACTTTTACACAATGTTGTCTGACACATAACACTTACAGACTCGTAAACCATTTTTTAGCTCTCTTTACGTGATTTGTGCACGATTTCAAATATTAATTTTTTTGTACCTCACTTACTTCACACTCTGTTCACTTTTGTGTCTGACACATATCACTGAGATACTACTAAACCATTTTTTAACTCTCTTTACATGATTTGTCCACGATTTCAAAATATCATTTTTTTGTATCTCACACTCTGTTCACTTTTACACAATGTAGTCTGACACATAACACTTACAGACTCGTAAACCATTTTTTAGCTCTCTTTACGTGATTTGTGCACGATTTCAAATATTAATTTTTTTGTACCACACTTACTTCACACTCTGTTCACTTTTGTGTCTGACACATTTCACTGAGAGACTACTAAACCGTTTTTTAACTCTCTTTACGTGATTTGTCCACTATAGAAAAAATTCATTTTTTTGTATCTCACACTCAGTTCACTTTTACACAATGTTGTCTGACACATAACACTTACAGACTCGTAAACCATTTTTTAGCTCTCTTTACGTGATTTGTGCACGATTTCAAATATTAATTTTTTTGTATCTCACTTTACGTGATTTGTGCACGATTTCAAATATTAATTTTTTTGTACCTCACTTACTTCACACTCTGTTCACTTTTGTGTCTGACACATATCACAGAGAGACAACTAAACCGTTTTTTAACTCCCTTTACGTGATTTGTCCACTATATAAAAAATTCATTTTTTTGTATCTCACACTCTGTTCACTTTTACACAATGTTGTCTGACACATAACACTTACAGACTCGTAAACCATTTTTTAGCTCTCTTTACGTGATTTGTGCACGATTTCAAATATTAATTTTTTTGTACCTCACTTACTTCACACTCTGTTCACTTTTGTGTCCGACTCATATCACTGAGATACTACTAAACCATTTTTTAACTCTCTTTACGTGATTTGTCCACGATTTCAAAAAATCATTTTTTTGTATCTCACACTCTGTTCACTTTTACACAATGTAGTCTGACACATAACACTTACAGACTCGTAAACCATTTTTTAGCTCTCTTTACGTGATTTGTGCACGATTTCAAATATTAATTTTTTTGTACCTCACTTACTTCACACTCTGTTCATTTTTGTGTCTGACACATATCACTGAGAGACTACTAAACCGTTTTTTAACTCTCTTTATGTGATTTGTCCACTATATAAAAAATTCATTTTTTTGTAACTCACACTCTGTTCACTTTTACACAATGTTGTCTGACACATAACACTTACAGACTCGTAAACCATTTTTTAGCTATCTTTACGTGATTTGTGCACGATTTCAAATATTAATTTTTTTGTACCTCACTTACTTCACACTCTGTTCACTTTTGTGTGTGACACATTTCACTAAGAGACTACTAAACCATTTTTTAACTCTCTTTACGTGATTTGTCCACTATATAAAAGAATCATTTTTTTGTATCTCACACTCTGTTCACTTTTACACAATGTTGTCTGACACATAACACTTACAGACTCGTAAACCATTTTTTAGCTCTCTTTACGTGATTTGTGCACGTTTGCAAATATTAATTTTTTTGTACCTCACTTACTTCACACTCTGTTCACTTTTGTGTGTGACACATATCACTGAGATACTACTAAACCATTTTTTAACTCTCTTTACGTGATTTGTCCACGATTTCAAAAAATCATTTTTTTGTATCTCACACTCTGTTCACTTTTACACAATGTTGTCTGACACCTAACACTTACAGACTCGTAAACCATTTTTTAGCTCTCTTTACGTGATTTGTGCACGATTTCAAATATTAATTTTTTTGTACCACTCTTACTTCACACTCTGTTCACTTTTGTGTCTGACACATTTCACTGAGAGACTACTAAACCGTTTTTTAACTCTCTTTACGTGATTTGTCTACTATATAAAAAATTCATTTTTTTGTATCTCACACTCTGTTCACTTTTACACAATGTTATCTGACACATAACACTTACATTCTCGTAAACCATTTTTTAGCTCTCTTTACGTGATTTGTGCACGATTTCAAATGTTATTTTTTTTGTATCTCACTTTACGTGATTTGTGCACGATTTCAAATATTAATTTTTTTGTACCTCACTTACTTCACACTCTGTTCACTTTTGTGTCTGACTCATATCACTGAGATACTACTAAACCATTTTTTAACTCTCTTTACGTGATTTGTCCACGATTTCAAAAAATCATTTTTTTGTATCTCACACTCTGTTCACTTTTACACAATGTTGTCTGACACATAACACTTA
This sequence comes from Philonthus spinipes, assembly GCA_963082785.1. Taxonomy (NCBI): domain Eukaryota; kingdom Metazoa; phylum Arthropoda; class Insecta; order Coleoptera; family Staphylinidae; genus Philonthus; species Philonthus spinipes. The sequence continues at coordinate 22,970,599 of OY720308.1, forward strand.
CAGACTCGTAAACCATTTTTTAGCTCTCTTTACGTGATTTGTGCACGATTTCAAATATTAATTTTTTTGTACCTCAATTACCTCACACTCTGTTCACTTTTGTGTCTGAAACATATCACTGAGAGACTACTAAACCGTTTTTTAACTCTCTTTACGTGATTTGTCCACTATATAAAAAGTTCATTTTTTTGTATCTCACACTCTGTTCACTTTTACACAATGTTGTCTGACACATAACACTTACAGACTCGTAAACCATTTTTTAGCTCTCTTTACGTGATTTGTGCATGATTTCAAATATTAATTTTTTTGTACCTCACTTTACGTGATTTGTGCACGATTTCAAATATTAATTTTTTTGTACCTCACTTACTTCACACTCTGTTCACTTTTGTGTGTGACACATTTCACTAAGAGACTACTAAACCATTTTTTAACTCTCTTTACGTGATTTGTCCACTATATAAAAAAATCATTTTTTTGTATCTCACACTCTGTTCACTTTTACACAATGTTGTCTGACACATAACACTTACAGACTCGTAAACCATTTTTTAGCTCTCTTTACGTGATTTGTGCACGATTTCAAATATTAATTTTTTTGTACCACTCTTACTTCACACTCTGTTCACTTTTGTGTCTGACACATTTCACTGAGAGACTACTAAACCGTTTTTTAACTCTCTTTACGTGATTTGTCCACTATATAAAAAATTCATTTTTTTGTATCTCACACTCTGTTCACTTTTACACAATGTTATCTGACACATAACACTTACAGACTCGTAAACCATTTTTTAGCTCTCTTTACGTGATTTGTGCACGATTTCAAATGTTAATTTTTTTGTATCTCACTTTACGTGATTTGTGCACGATTTCAAATATTAATTTTTTTGTACCTCACTTACTTCACACTCTGTTCACTTTTGTGTCTGACACATTTCACTGAGAGACTACTAAACCGTTTTTTAACTCTCTTTACGTGATTTGTCCACTATATAAAAAATTCATTTTTTTGTATCACACTCTGTTCACTTTTACACAATGTTATCTGACACATAACACTTACAGACGCGTAAACCATTTTTTAGCTCTCTTTACGTGATTTGTGCACGATTTCAAATATTAATTTTTTTGTATCTCACTTTACGTGATTTGTGCACGATTTCAAATATTAATTTTTTTGTACCTCACTTACTTCACACTCTGTTCACTTTTGTGTCTGACACATATCACTGAGAGACAACTAAACCGTTTTTTAACTCCCTTTACGTGATTTGTCCACTATATAAAAAATTCATTTTTTTGTATCTCACACTCTGTTCACTTTTACACAATGTTGTCTGACACATAACACTTACAGACTCGTAAACCATTTTTTAGCTCTCTTTACGTGATTTGTGCACGATTTCAAATATTAATTTTTTTGTACCTCACTTACTTCACACTCTGTTCACTATTGTGTCTGACTCATATCACTGAGATACTACTAAACCATTTTTTAACTTCTCTTTACGTGATTTGTCCACGATTTCAAAAAATCATTTTTTTGTATCTCACACTCTGTTCACTTTTACACAATGTTGTCTGACACATAACACTTACAGACTCGTAAACCATTTTTTAGCTCTCTTTACGTGATTTGTGCACGATTTTGTGTCTGACACATATCACTGAGAGACTACTAAACCGTTTTTTAACTCTCTTTACGTGATTTGTCCACTATATAAAAAGTTCATTTTTTTGTATCTCACACTCTGTTCACTTTTACACAATGTTGTCTGACACATAACACTTACAGACTCGTAAACCATTTTTTAGCTCTCTTTACGTGATTCGTGCATGATTTCAAATATTAATTTTTTTGTACCTCACTTTACGTGATTTGTGCACGATTTCAAATATTAATTTTTTTGTACCTCACTTACTTCACACTCTGTTCACTTTTGTGTGTGACACATTTCACTAAGAGACTACTAAACCATTTTTTAACTCTCTTTACGTGATTTGTCCACTATATAAAAAAATCATTTTTTTGTATCTCACACTCTGTTCACTTTTACACAATGTTGTCTGACACATAACACTTACAGACTCGTAAACCATTTTTTAGCTCTTTTACGTGATTTGTGCACGTTTGCAAATATTAATTTTTTTGTACCTCACTTACTTCACACTCTGTTCACTTTTGTGTGTGACACATATCACTGAGATACTACTAAACCATTTTTTAACTCTCTTTACGTGATTTGTCCACGATTTCAAAAAATCATTTATTTGTATCTCACACTCTGTTCACTTTTACACAATGTTGTCTGACACTTAACACTTACAGACTCGTAAACCATTTTTTAGCTCTCTTTACGTGATTTGTGCACGAGTTCAAATATTAATTTTTTTGTACCTCACTTACTTCACACTCTGTTCACTTTTGTGTCTGACACATATCACTGAGAGACAACTAAACCGTTTTTTAACTCTCTTTACGTGATTTGTCCACCATATAAAAAATTCATTTTTTTGTATCTCACACTCTGTTCACTTTTACACAATGTTGTATGACACATAACACTTACAGACTCGTTAACCATTTTTTAGCTCTCTTTACGTGATTTGTGCACGATTTCAAATATTAATTTTTTTGTACCTCACTTACTTCACACTCTGTTCACTTTTGTGTCACACATATCACTGAGAGACTACTAAACCGTTTTTTAACTCTCTTTACGTGATTTGTCCACTATATAAAAAATTCATTTTTTTGTATCTCACACTATTCACTTTTACACAATATTGTCTGACACATATCACTTGCAGACTCGTAAACCATTTTTTAGCTCTCTTTACGTGATTTGTGCACGATTTCAAATATTAATTTTTTTGTACCTCACTTTACGTGATTTGTGCACGATTTCAAATATTAATTTTTTTGTACCTCACTTTACGTGATTTGTGCACGATTTCAAATATTAATTTTTTTGTACCTCACTTACTTCACACTCTGTTCACTTTTGTGTGTGACACATTTCACTAAAAGACTACTAAACCATTTTTTAACTCTCTTTACGTGATTTGTCCACTATATAAAAAAATCATTTTTTTGTATCTCACACTCTGTTCACTTTTACACAATGTTGTCTGACACATAACACTTACAGACTCGTAAACCATTTTTTAGCTCTCTTTACGAGATTTGTGTACGATTTCAAATATTAATTTTTTTGTACCTCACTTACTTCACACACTGTTCACTTTTGTGTCTGAAACATATCACTGAGAGACAACTAAACCGTTTTTTAACTCTCTTTACGTGATTTGTCCACTATTTAAAAAATTCATTTTTTTGTATCTCACACTCTGTTCACTTTTACACAATGTTGTCTGACACATAACACTTACAGACTCGTAAACCATTTTTTAGCTCTCTTTACGTGATTTGTGCACGATTTCAAATATTAATTTTTTTGTACCTCACTTACTTCACACTCTGTTCACTTTTGTGTCTGACACATATCACTGAGATACTACTAAACCATTTTTTAACTCTCTTTACATGATTTGTCCACGATTTCAAAATATCATTTTTTTGTATCTCACACTCTGTTCACTTTTACACAATGTAGTCTGACACATAACACTTACAGACTCGTAAACCATTTTTTAGCTCTCTTTACGTGATTTGTGCACGATTTCAAATATTAATTTTTTTGTACCACACTTACTTCACACTCTGTTCACTTTTGTGTCTGACACATTTCACTGAGAGACTACTAAACCGTTTTTTAACTCTCTTTACGTGATTTGTCCACTATAGAAAAAATTCATTTTTTTGTATCTCACACTCAGTTCACTTTTACACAATGTTGTCTGACACATAACACTTACAGACTCGTAAACCATTTTTTAGCTCTCTTTACGTGATTTGTGCACGATTTCAAATATTAATTTTTTTGTATCTCACTTTACGTGATTTGTGCACGATTTCAAATATTAATTTTTTTGTACCTCACTTACTTCACACTCTGTTCACTTTTGTGTCTGACACATATCACAGAGAGACAACTAAACCGTTTTTTAACTCCCTTTACGTGATTTGTCCACTATATAAAAAATTCATTTTTTTGTATCTCACACTCTGTTCACTTTTACACAATGTTGTCTGACACATAACACTTACAGACTCGTAAACCATTTTTTAGCTCTCTTTACGTGATTTGTGCACGATTTCAAATATTAATTTTTTTGTACCTCACTTACTTCACACTCTGTTCACTTTTGTGTCCGACTCATATCACTGAGATACTACTAAACCATTTTTTAACTCTCTTTACGTGATTTGTCCACGATTTCAAAAAATCATTTTTTTGTATCTCACACTCTGTTCACTTTTACACAATGTAGTCTGACACATAACACTTACAGACTCGTAAACCATTTTTTAGCTCTCTTTACGTGATTTGTGCACGATTTCAAATATTAATTTTTTTGTACCTCACTTACTTCACACTCTGTTCATTTTTGTGTCTGACACATATCACTGAGAGACTACTAAACCGTTTTTTAACTCTCTTTATGTGATTTGTCCACTATATAAAAAATTCATTTTTTTGTAACTCACACTCTGTTCACTTTTACACAATGTTGTCTGACACATAACACTTACAGACTCGTAAACCATTTTTTAGCTATCTTTACGTGATTTGTGCACGATTTCAAATATTAATTTTTTTGTACCTCACTTACTTCACACTCTGTTCACTTTTGTGTGTGACACATTTCACTAAGAGACTACTAAACCATTTTTTAACTCTCTTTACGTGATTTGTCCACTATATAAAAGAATCATTTTTTTGTATCTCACACTCTGTTCACTTTTACACAATGTTGTCTGACACATAACACTTACAGACTCGTAAACCATTTTTTAGCTCTCTTTACGTGATTTGTGCACGTTTGCAAATATTAATTTTTTTGTACCTCACTTACTTCACACTCTGTTCACTTTTGTGTGTGACACATATCACTGAGATACTACTAAACCATTTTTTAACTCTCTTTACGTGATTTGTCCACGATTTCAAAAAATCATTTTTTTGTATCTCACACTCTGTTCACTTTTACACAATGTTGTCTGACACCTAACACTTACAGACTCGTAAACCATTTTTTAGCTCTCTTTACGTGATTTGTGCACGATTTCAAATATTAATTTTTTTGTACCACTCTTACTTCACACTCTGTTCACTTTTGTGTCTGACACATTTCACTGAGAGACTACTAAACCGTTTTTTAACTCTCTTTACGTGATTTGTCTACTATATAAAAAATTCATTTTTTTGTATCTCACACTCTGTTCACTTTTACACAATGTTATCTGACACATAACACTTACATTCTCGTAAACCATTTTTTAGCTCTCTTTACGTGATTTGTGCACGATTTCAAATGTTATTTTTTTTGTATCTCACTTTACGTGATTTGTGCACGATTTCAAATATTAATTTTTTTGTACCTCACTTACTTCACACTCTGTTCACTTTTGTGTCTGACTCATATCACTGAGATACTACTAAACCATTTTTTAACTCTCTTTACGTGATTTGTCCACGATTTCAAAAAATCATTTTTTTGTATCTCACACTCTCTTCACTTTTACACAATGTTGTCTGACACATAACACTTACAGACTCGTAAACCATTTTTTAGCTCTCTTTACGTGATTTGTGCACGATTTCAAATATTAATTTTTTTGTACCTCAATTACCTCACACTCTGTTCACTTTTGTGTCTGAAACATATCACTGAGAGACTACTAAACCGTTTTTTAACTCTCTTTACGTGATTTGTCCACTATATAAAAAGTTCATTTTTTTGTATCTCACACTCTGTTCACTTTTACACAATGTTGTCTGACACATAACACTTACAGACTCGTAAACCATTTTTTAGCTCTCTTTACGTGATTTGTGCATGATTTCAAATATTAATTTTTTTGTACCTCACTTTACGTGATTTGTGCACGATTTCAAATATTAATTTTTTTGTACCTCACTTACTTCACACTCTGTTCACTTTTGTGTGTGACACATTTCACTAAGAGACTACTAAACCATTTTTTAACTCTCTTTACGTGATTTGTCCACTATATAAAAAAATCATTTTTTTGTATCTCACACTCTGTTCACTTTTACACAATGTTGTCTGACACATAACACTTACAGACTCGTAAACCATTTTTTAGCTCTCTTTACGTGATTTGTGCACGATTTCAAATATTAATTTTTTTGTACCACTCTTACTTCACACTCTGTTCACTTTTGTGTCTGACACATTTCACTGAGAGACTACTAAACCGTTTTTTAACTCTCTTTACGTGATTTGTCCACTATATAAAAAATTCATTTTTTTGTATCTCACACTCTGTTCACTTTTACACAATGTTATCTGACACATAACACTTACAGACTCGTAAACCATTTTTTAGCTCTCTTTACGTGATTTGTGCACGATTTCAAATGTTAATTTTTTTGTATCTCACTTTACGTGATTTGTGCACGATTTCAAATATTAATTTTTTTGTACCTCACTTACTTCACACTCTGTTCACTTTTGTGTCTGACACATTTCACTGAGAGACTACTAAACCGTTTTTTAACTCTCTTTACGTGATTTGTCCACTATATAAAAAATTCATTTTTTTGTATCACACTCTGTTCACTTTTACACAATGTTATCTGACACATAACACTTACAGACGCGTAAACCATTTTTTAGCTCTCTTTACGTGATTTGTGCACGATTTCAAATATTAATTTTTTTGTATCTCACTTTACGTGATTTGTGCACGATTTCAAATATTAATTTTTTTGTACCTCACTTACTTCACACTCTGTTCACTTTTGTGTCTGACACATATCACTGAGAGACAACTAAACCGTTTTTTAACTCCCTTTACGTGATTTGTCCACTATATAAAAAATTCATTTTTTTGTATCTCACACTCTGTTCACTTTTACACAATGTTGTCTGACACATAACACTTACAGACTCGTAAACCATTTTTTAGCTCTCTTTACGTGATTTGTGCACGATTTCAAATATTAATTTTTTTGTACCTCACTTACTTCACACTCTGTTCACTTTTGTGTCTGACACATATCACTGAGAGACTACTAAACCGTTTTTTAACTCTCTTTACGTGATTTGTCCACTATATAAAAAAATCATTTTTTTGTATCTCACACTCTGTTCACTTTTACACAATGTTGTCTGACACATAACACTTACAGACTCGTAAACCATTTTTTAGCTCTCTACGTGATTTGTGCACGATTTCAAATATTAATTTTTTTGTACCTCACTTACTTCACACTCTGTTCACTTTTGTGTCTGACACATATCACAGAGAGACAACTAAACCGTTTTTTAACTCCCTTTACGTGATTTGTCCACTAAATAAAAAATTCATTTTTTTGTATCTCACACTATTCACTTTTACACAATATTGTCTGACACATATCACTTACAGACTCGTAAACCATTTTTTAGCTATCTTTACGTGATTTGTGCACGATTTCAAATATTAATTTTTTTGTACCTCACTTTTGTGTGTGACACATTTCACTAAGAGACTACTAAACCATTTTTTAACTCTCTTTACGTGATTTGTCCACTATATAAAAGAATCATTTTTTTGTATCTCACACTCTGTTCACTTTTACACAATGTTATCTGACACCTAACACTTACAGACTCGTAAACCATTTTTTAGCTCTCTTTACGTGATTTGTGCACGATTTCAAATATTAATTTTTTTGTACCACTCTTACTTCACACTCTGTTCACTTTTGTGTCTGACACATTTCACTGAGAGACTACTAAACCGTTTTTTAACTCTCTTTACGTGATTTGTCCACTATATAAAAAATTCATTTTTTTGTATCTCACACTCTGTTCACTTTTACACAATGTTATCTGACACATAACACTTACAGACTCGTAAACCATTTTTTAGCTCTCTTTACGTGATTTGTGCATGATTTCAAATATTAATTTTTTTGTATCTCACTTTACGTGATTTGTGCACGATTTCAAATATTAATTTTTTTGTACCTCACTTACTTCACACTGTTCACTTTTGTGTCTGACACATATCACTGAGAGACAACTAAACCGTTTTTTAACTCTCTTTACGTGATTTGTCCACTATATAAAAAATTCATTTTTTTGTATCTCACACTCTGTTCACTTTTACACAATGTTGTCTGACACATAACACTTACAGACTCGTTAACCATTTTTTAGCTCTCTTTACGTGATTTGTGCACGATTTCAAATATTAATTTTTTTGTACCTCACTTACTTCACACTCTGTTCACTTTTGTGTGTGACACATTTCACTAAGAGACTACTAAACCATTTTTTAACTCTCTTTACGTGATTTGTCCACTATATAAAAAAATCATTTTTTTGTATCTCACACTCTGTTCACTTTTACACAATGTTGTCTGACACATAACACTTACAGACTCGTAAACCATTTTTTAGCTCTCTTTACGTGATTTGTGCACGTTTGCAAATATTAATTTTTTTGTATCTCACTTACTTCACACTCTGTTCACTTTTGTGTGTGACACATATCACTGAGATACTACTAAACCATTTTTTAACTCTTTTTACGTGATTTGTCCACGATTTCAAAAAATAATTTTTTTGTATCTCACACTCTGTTCACTTTTACACAATGTTGTCTGACACATAACACTTACAGACTCGTAAACCATTTTTTAGCTCTCTTTACGAGATTTGTGTACGATTTCAAATATTAATTTTTTTGTACCTCACTTACTTCACACACTGTTCACTTTTGTGTCTGAAACATATCACTGAGAGACAACTAAACCGTTTTTTAACTCTCTTTACGTGATTTGTCCACTATTTAAAAAAATCATTTTTTTGTATCTCACACTCTGTTCACTTTTACACAATGTTGTCTGACACATAACACTTACAGACTCGTAAACCATTTTTTAGCTCTCTTTACGTGATTTGTGCACGATTTAAAATATTAATTTTTTTGTACCTCACTTACTTCACACTCTGTTCACTTTTGTGTCTGACACATATCACTGAGATACTACTAAACCATTTTTTAACTCTCTTTACATGATTTGTCCACGATTTCAAAATATCATTTTTTTGTATCTCACACTCTGTTCACTTTTACACAATGTAGTCTGACACATAACACTTACAGACTCGTAAACCATTTTTTAGCTCTCTTTACGTGATTTGTGCACGATTTCAAATATTAATTTTTTTGTACCTCACTTACTTCACACTCTGTTCACTTTTGTGTCTGACACATATCACTGAGAGACACGATTTCAAAATATCATTTTTTTGTATCTCACACTCTGTTCACTTTTACACAATGTAGTCTGACACATAACACTTACAGACTCGTAAACCATTTTTTAGCTCTCTTTACGTGATTTGTGCACGATTTCAAATATTAATTTTTTTGTACCTCACTTTACGTGATTTGTGCACGATTTCAAATATTAATTTTTTTGTACCTCACTTACTTCACACTCTGTTCACTTTTGTGTCTGACACATATCACTGAGATACTACTAAACCATTTTTTAACTCTCTTTACATGATTTGTCCACGATTTCAAAATATCATTTTTTTGTATCTCACACTCTGTTCACTTTTACACAATGTAGTCTGACACATAACACTTACAGACTCGTAAACCATTTTTTAGCTCTCTTTACGTGATTTGTGCACGATTTCAAATATTAATTTTTTTGTACCTCACTTACTTCACACTCTGTTCACTTTTGTGTCTGACACATATCACTGAGAGACACGATTTCAAAATATCATTTTTTTGTATCTCACACTCTGTTCACTTTTACACAATGTTGTCTGACACATAACACTTACAGACTCGTAAACCATTTTTTAGCTCTCTTTACGAGATTTGTGTACGATTTCAAATATTAATTTTTTTGTACCTCACTTACTTCACACACTGTTCACTTTTGTGTCTGAAACATATCACTGAGAGACAACTAAACCGTTTTTTAACTCTCTTTACGTGATTTGTCCACTATTTAAAAAATTCATTTTTTTGTATCTCACACTCTGTTCACTTTTACACAATGTTGTCTGACACATAACACTTACAGACTCGTAAACCATTTTTTAGCTCTCTTTACGTGATTTGTGCACGATTTCAAATATTAATTTTTTTGTACCTCACTTACTTCACACTCTGTTCACTTTTGTGTCTGACACATATCACTGAGATACTACTAAACCATTTTTTAACTCTCTTTACATGATTTGTCCACGATTTCAAAATATCATTTTTTTGTATCTCACACTCTGTTCACTTTTACACAATGTAGTCTGACACATAACACTTACAGACTCGTAAACCATTTTTTAGCTCTCTTTACGTGATTTGTGCACGATTTCAAATATTAATTTTTTTGTACCACACTTACTTCACACTCTGTTCACTTTTGTGTCTGACACATTTCACTGAGAGACTACTAAACCGTTTTTTAACTCTCTTTACGTGATTTGTCCACTATAGAAAAAATTCATTTTTTTGTATCTCACACTCAGTTCACTTTTACACAATGTTGTCTGACACATAACACTTACAGACTCGTAAACCATTTTTTAGCTCTCTTTACGTGATTTGTGCACGATTTCAAATATTAATTTTTTTGTATCTCACTTTACGTGATTTGTGCACGATTTCAAATATTAATTTTTTTGTACCTCACTTACTTCACACTCTGTTCACTTTTGTGTCTGACACATATCACAGAGAGACAACTAAACCGTTTTTTAACTCCCTTTACGTGATTTGTCCACTATATAAAAAATTCATTTTTTTGTATCTCACACTCTGTTCACTTTTACACAATGTTGTCTGACACATAACACTTACAGACTCGTAAACCATTTTTTAGCTCTCTTTACGTGATTTGTGCACGATTTCAAATATTAATTTTTTTGTACCTCACTTACTTCACACTCTGTTCACTTTTGTGTCCGACTCATATCACTGAGATACTACTAAACCATTTTTTAACTCTCTTTACGTGATTTGTCCACGATTTCAAAAAATCATTTTTTTGTATCTCACACTCTGTTCACTTTTACACAATGTAGTCTGACACATAACACTTACAGACTCGTAAACCATTTTTTAGCTCTCTTTACGTGATTTGTGCACGATTTCAAATATTAATTTTTTTGTACCTCACTTACTTCACACTCTGTTCATTTTTGTGTCTGACACATATCACTGAGAGACTACTAAACCGTTTTTTAACTCTCTTTATGTGATTTGTCCACTATATAAAAAATTCATTTTTTTGTAACTCACACTCTGTTCACTTTTACACAATGTTGTCTGACACATAACACTTACAGACTCGTAAACCATTTTTTAGCTATCTTTACGTGATTTGTGCACGATTTCAAATATTAATTTTTTTGTACCTCACTTACTTCACACTCTGTTCACTTTTGTGTGTGACACATTTCACTAAGAGACTACTAAACCATTTTTTAACTCTCTTTACGTGATTTGTCCACTATATAAAAGAATCATTTTTTTGTATCTCACACTCTGTTCACTTTTACACAATGTTGTCTGACACATAACACTTACAGACTCGTAAACCATTTTTTAGCTCTCTTTACGTGATTTGTGCACGTTTGCAAATATTAATTTTTTTGTACCTCACTTACTTCACACTCTGTTCACTTTTGTGTGTGACACATATCACTGAGATACTACTAAACCATTTTTTAACTCTCTTTACGTGATTTGTCCACGATTTCAAAAAATCATTTTTTTGTATCTCACACTCTGTTCACTTTTACACAATGTTGTCTGACACCTAACACTTACAGACTCGTAAACCATTTTTTAGCTCTCTTTACGTGATTTGTGCACGATTTCAAATATTAATTTTTTTGTACCACTCTTACTTCACACTCTGTTCACTTTTGTGTCTGACACATTTCACTGAGAGACTACTAAACCGTTTTTTAACTCTCTTTACGTGATTTGTCTACTATATAAAAAATTCATTTTTTTGTATCTCACACTCTGTTCACTTTTACACAATGTTATCTGACACATAACACTTACATTCTCGTAAACCATTTTTTAGCTCTCTTTACGTGATTTGTGCACGATTTCAAATGTTATTTTTTTTGTATCTCACTTTACGTGATTTGTGCACGATTTCAAATATTAATTTTTTTGTACCTCACTTACTTCACACTCTGTTCACTTTTGTGTCTGACTCATATCACTGAGATACTACTAAACCATTTTTTAACTCTCTTTACGTGATTTGTCCACGATTTCAAAAAATCATTTTTTTGTATCTCACACTCTGTTCACTTTTACACAATGTTGTCTGACACATAACACTTACAGACTCGTAAACCATTTTTTAGCTCTCTTTACGTGATTTGTGCACGATTTCAAATATTAATTTTTTTGTACCTCAATTACCTCACACTCTGTTCACTTTTGTGTCTGAAACATATCACTGAGAGACTACTAAACCGTTTTTTAACTCTCTTTACGTGATTTGTCCACTATATAAAAAGTTCATTTTTTTGTATCTCACACTCTGTTCACTTTTACACAATGTTGTCTGACACATAACACTTACAGACTCGTAAACCATTTTTTAGCTCTCTTTACGTGATTTGTGCATGATTTCAAATATTAATTTTTTTGTACCTCACTTTACGTGATTTGTGCACGATTTCAAATATTAATTTTTTTGTACCTCACTTACTTCACACTCTGTTCACTTTTGTGTGTGACACATTTCACTAAGAGACTACTAAACCATTTTTTAACTCTCTTTACGTGATTTGTCCACTATATAAAAAAATCATTTTTTTGTATCTCACACTCTGTTCACTTTTACACAATGTTGTCTGACACATAACACTTACAGACTCGTAAACCATTTTTTAGCTCTCTTTACGTGATTTGTGCACGATTTCAAATATTAATTTTTTTGTACCACTCTTACTTCACACTCTGTTCACTTTTGTGTCTGACACATTTCACTGAGAGACTACTAAACCGTTTTTTAACTCTCTTTACGTGATTTGTCCACTATATAAAAAATTCATTTTTTTGTATCTCACACTCTGTTCACTTTTACACAATGTTATCTGACACATAACACTTACAGACTCGTAAACCATTTTTTAGCTCTCTTTACGTGATTTGTGCACGATTTCAAATGTTAATTTTTTTGTATCTCACTTTACGTGATTTGTGCACGATTTCAAATATTAATTTTTTTGTACCTCACTTACTTCACACTCTGTTCACTTTTGTGTCTGACACATTTCACTGAGAGACTACTAAACCGTTTTTTAACTCTCTTTACGTGATTTGTCCACTATATAAAAAATTCATTTTTTTGTATCACACTCTGTTCACTTTTACACAATGTTATCTGACACATAACACTTACAGACGCGTAAACCATTTTTTAGCTCTCTTTACGTGATTTGTGCACGATTTCAAATATTAATTTTTTTGTATCTCACTTTACGTGATTTGTGCACGATTTCAAATATTAATTTTTTTGTACCTCACTTACTTCACACTCTGTTCACTTTTGTGTCTGACACATATCACTGAGAGACAACTAAACCGTTTTTTAACTCCCTTTACGTGATTTGTCCACTATATAAAAAATTCATTTTTTTGTATCTCACACTCTGTTCACTTTTACACAATGTTGTCTGACACATAACACTTACAGACTCGTAAACCATTTTTTAGCTCTCTTTACGTGATTTGTGCACGATTTCAAATATTAATTTTTTTGTACCTCACTTACTTCACACTCTGTTCACTATTGTGTCTGACTCATATCACTGAGATACTACTAAACCATTTTTTAACTTCTCTTTACGTGATTTGTCCACGATTTCAAAAAATCATTTTTTTGTATCTCACACTCTGTTCACTTTTACACAATGTTGTCTGACACATAACACTTACAGACTCGTAAACCATTTTTTAGCTCTCTTTACGTGATTTGTGCACGATTTTGTGTCTGACACATATCACTGAGAGACTACTAAACCGTTTTTTAACTCTCTTTACGTGATTTGTCCACTATATAAAAAGTTCATTTTTTTGTATCTCACACTCTGTTCACTTTTACACAATGTTGTCTGACACATAACACTTACAGACTCGTAAACCATTTTTTAGCTCTCTTTACGTGATTCGTGCATGATTTCAAATATTAATTTTTTTGTACCTCACTTTACGTGATTTGTGCACGATTTCAAATATTAATTTTTTTGTACCTCACTTACTTCACACTCTGTTCACTTTTGTGTGTGACACATTTCACTAAGAGACTACTAAACCATTTTTTAACTCTCTTTACGTGATTTGTCCACTATATAAAAAAATCATTTTTTTGTATCTCACACTCTGTTCACTTTTACACAATGTTGTCTGACACATAACACTTACAGACTCGTAAACCATTTTTTAGCTCTTTTACGTGATTTGTGCACGTTTGCAAATATTAATTTTTTTGTACCTCACTTACTTCACACTCTGTTCACTTTTGTGTGTGACACATATCACTGAGATACTACTAAACCATTTTTTAACTCTCTTTACGTGATTTGTCCACGATTTCAAAAAATCATTTATTTGTATCTCACACTCTGTTCACTTTTACACAATGTTGTCTGACACTTAACACTTACAGACTCGTAAACCATTTTTTAGCTCTCTTTACGTGATTTGTGCACGAGTTCAAATATTAATTTTTTTGTACCTCACTTACTTCACACTCTGTTCACTTTTGTGTCTGACACATATCACTGAGAGACAACTAAACCGTTTTTTAACTCTCTTTACGTGATTTGTCCACCATATAAAAAATTCATTTTTTTGTATCTCACACTCTGTTCACTTTTACACAATGTTGTATGACACATAACACTTACAGACTCGTTAACCATTTTTTAGCTCTCTTTACGTGATTTGTGCACGATTTCAAATATTAATTTTTTTGTACCTCACTTACTTCACACTCTGTTCACTTTTGTGTCACACATATCACTGAGAGACTACTAAACCGTTTTTTAACTCTCTTTACGTGATTTGTCCACTATATAAAAAATTCATTTTTTTGTATCTCACACTATTCACTTTTACACAATATTGTCTGACACATATCACTTGCAGACTCGTAAACCATTTTTTAGCTCTCTTTACGTGATTTGTGCACGATTTCAAATATTAATTTTTTTGTACCTCACTTTACGTGATTTGTGCACGATTTCAAATATTAATTTTTTTGTACCTCACTTTACGTGATTTGTGCACGATTTCAAATATTAATTTTTTTGTACCTCACTTACTTCACACTCTGTTCACTTTTGTGTGTGACACATTTCACTAAAAGACTACTAAACCATTTTTTAACTCTCTTTACGTGATTTGTCCACTATATAAAAAAATCATTTTTTTGTATCTCACACTCTGTTCACTTTTACACAATGTTGTCTGACACATAACACTTACAGACTCGTAAACCATTTTTTAGCTCTCTTTACGAGATTTGTGTACGATTTCAAATATTAATTTTTTTGTACCTCACTTACTTCACACACTGTTCACTTTTGTGTCTGAAACATATCACTGAGAGACAACTAAACCGTTTTTTAACTCTCTTTACGTGATTTGTCCACTATTTAAAAAATTCATTTTTTTGTATCTCACACTCTGTTCACTTTTACACAATGTTGTCTGACACATAACACTTACAGACTCGTAAACCATTTTTTAGCTCTCTTTACGTGATTTGTGCACGATTTCAAATATTAATTTTTTTGTACCTCACTTACTTCACACTCTGTTCACTTTTGTGTCTGACACATATCACTGAGATACTACTAAACCATTTTTTAACTCTCTTTACATGATTTGTCCACGATTTCAAAATATCATTTTTTTGTATCTCACACTCTGTTCACTTTTACACAATGTAGTCTGACACATAACACTTACAGACTCGTAAACCATTTTTTAGCTCTCTTTACGTGATTTGTGCACGATTTCAAATATTAATTTTTTTGTACCACACTTACTTCACACTCTGTTCACTTTTGTGTCTGACACATTTCACTGAGAGACTACTAAACCGTTTTTTAACTCTCTTTACGTGATTTGTCCACTATAGAAAAAATTCATTTTTTTGTATCTCACACTCAGTTCACTTTTACACAATGTTGTCTGACACATAACACTTACAGACTCGTAAACCATTTTTTAGCTCTCTTTACGTGATTTGTGCACGATTTCAAATATTAATTTTTTTGTATCTCACTTTACGTGATTTGTGCACGATTTCAAATATTAATTTTTTTGTACCTCACTTACTTCACACTCTGTTCACTTTTGTGTCTGACACATATCACAGAGAGACAACTAAACCGTTTTTTAACTCCCTTTACGTGATTTGTCCACTATATAAAAAATTCATTTTTTTGTATCTCACACTCTGTTCACTTTTACACAATGTTGTCTGACACATAACACTTACAGACTCGTAAACCATTTTTTAGCTCTCTTTACGTGATTTGTGCACGATTTCAAATATTAATTTTTTTGTACCTCACTTACTTCACACTCTGTTCACTTTTGTGTCCGACTCATATCACTGAGATACTACTAAACCATTTTTTAACTCTCTTTACGTGATTTGTCCACGATTTCAAAAAATCATTTTTTTGTATCTCACACTCTGTTCACTTTTACACAATGTAGTCTGACACATAACACTTACAGACTCGTAAACCATTTTTTAGCTCTCTTTACGTGATTTGTGCACGATTTCAAATATTAATTTTTTTGTACCTCACTTACTTCACACTCTGTTCATTTTTGTGTCTGACACATATCACTGAGAGACTACTAAACCGTTTTTTAACTCTCTTTATGTGATTTGTCCACTATATAAAAAATTCATTTTTTTGTAACTCACACTCTGTTCACTTTTACACAATGTTGTCTGACACATAACACTTACAGACTCGTAAACCATTTTTTAGCTATCTTTACGTGATTTGTGCACGATTTCAAATATTAATTTTTTTGTACCTCACTTACTTCACACTCTGTTCACTTTTGTGTGTGACACATTTCACTAAGAGACTACTAAACCATTTTTTAACTCTCTTTACGTGATTTGTCCACTATATAAAAGAATCATTTTTTTGTATCTCACACTCTGTTCACTTTTACACAATGTTGTCTGACACATAACACTTACAGACTCGTAAACCATTTTTTAGCTCTCTTTACGTGATTTGTGCACGTTTGCAAATATTAATTTTTTTGTACCTCACTTACTTCACACTCTGTTCACTTTTGTGTGTGACACATATCACTGAGATACTACTAAACCATTTTTTAACTCTCTTTACGTGATTTGTCCACGATTTCAAAAAATCATTTTTTTGTATCTCACACTCTGTTCACTTTTACACAATGTTGTCTGACACCTAACACTTACAGACTCGTAAACCATTTTTTAGCTCTCTTTACGTGATTTGTGCACGATTTCAAATATTAATTTTTTTGTACCACTCTTACTTCACACTCTGTTCACTTTTGTGTCTGACACATTTCACTGAGAGACTACTAAACCGTTTTTTAACTCTCTTTACGTGATTTGTCTACTATATAAAAAATTCATTTTTTTGTATCTCACACTCTGTTCACTTTTACACAATGTTATCTGACACATAACACTTACATTCTCGTAAACCATTTTTTAGCTCTCTTTACGTGATTTGTGCACGATTTCAAATGTTATTTTTTTTGTATCTCACTTTACGTGATTTGTGCACGATTTCAAATATTAATTTTTTTGTACCTCACTTACTTCACACTCTGTTCACTTTTGTGTCTGACTCATATCACTGAGATACTACTAAACCATTTTTTAACTCTCTTTACGTGATTTGTCCACGATTTCAAAAAATCATTTTTTTGTATCTCACACTCTCTTCACTTTTACACAATGTTGTCTGACACATAACACTTACAGACTCGTAAACCATTTTTTAGCTCTCTTTACGTGATTTGTGCACGATTTCAAATATTAATTTTTTTGTACCTCAATTACCTCACACTCTGTTCACTTTTGTGTCTGAAACATATCACTGAGAGACTACTAAACCGTTTTTTAACTCTCTTTACGTGATTTGTCCACTATATAAAAAGTTCATTTTTTTGTATCTCACACTCTGTTCACTTTTACACAATGTTGTCTGACACATAACACTTACAGACTCGTAAACCATTTTTTAGCTCTCTTTACGTGATTTGTGCATGATTTCAAATATTAATTTTTTTGTACCTCACTTTACGTGATTTGTGCACGATTTCAAATATTAATTTTTTTGTACCTCACTTACTTCACACTCTGTTCACTTTTGTGTGTGACACATTTCACTAAGAGACTACTAAACCATTTTTTAACTCTCTTTACGTGATTTGTCCACTATATAAAAAAATCATTTTTTTGTATCTCACACTCTGTTCACTTTTACACAATGTTGTCTGACACATAACACTTACAGACTCGTAAACCATTTTTTAGCTCTCTTTACGTGATTTGTGCACGATTTCAAATATTAATTTTTTTGTACCACTCTTACTTCACACTCTGTTCACTTTTGTGTCTGACACATTTCACTGAGAGACTACTAAACCGTTTTTTAACTCTCTTTACGTGATTTGTCCACTATATAAAAAATTCATTTTTTTGTATCTCACACTCTGTTCACTTTTACACAATGTTATCTGACACATAACACTTACAGACTCGTAAACCATTTTTTAGCTCTCTTTACGTGATTTGTGCACGATTTCAAATGTTAATTTTTTTGTATCTCACTTTACGTGATTTGTGCACGATTTCAAATATTAATTTTTTTGTACCTCACTTACTTCACACTCTGTTCACTTTTGTGTCTGACACATTTCACTGAGAGACTACTAAACCGTTTTTTAACTCTCTTTACGTGATTTGTCCACTATATAAAAAATTCATTTTTTTGTATCACACTCTGTTCACTTTTACACAATGTTATCTGACACATAACACTTACAGACGCGTAAACCATTTTTTAGCTCTCTTTACGTGATTTGTGCACGATTTCAAATATTAATTTTTTTGTATCTCACTTTACGTGATTTGTGCACGATTTCAAATATTAATTTTTTTGTACCTCACTTACTTCACACTCTGTTCACTTTTGTGTCTGACACATATCACTGAGAGACAACTAAACCGTTTTTTAACTCCCTTTACGTGATTTGTCCACTATATAAAAAATTCATTTTTTTGTATCTCACACTCTGTTCACTTTTACACAATGTTGTCTGACACATAACACTTACAGACTCGTAAACCATTTTTTAGCTCTCTTTACGTGATTTGTGCACGATTTCAAATATTAATTTTTTTGTACCTCACTTACTTCACACTCTGTTCACTATTGTGTCTGACTCATATCACTGAGATACTACTAAACCATTTTTTAACTTCTCTTTACGTGATTTGTCCACGATTTCAAAAAATCATTTTTTTGTATCTCACACTCTGTTCACTTTTACACAATGTTGTCTGACACATAACACTTACAGACTCGTAAACCATTTTTTAGCTCTCTTTACGTGATTTGTGCACGATTTCAAATATTAATTTTTTTGTACCTCAATTACTTCACACTCTGTTCACTTTTGTGTCTGACACATATCACTGAGAGACTACTAAACCGTTTTTTAACTCTCTTTACGTGATTTGTCCACTATATAAAAAGTTCATTTTTTTGTATCTCACACTCTGTTCACTTTTACACAATGTTGTCTGACACATAACACTTACAGACTCGTAAACCATTTTTTAGCTCTCTTTACGTGATTCGTGCATGATTTCAAATATTAATTTTTTTGTACCTCACTTTACGTGATTTGTGCACGATTTCAAATATTAATTTTTTTGTACCTCACTTACTTCACACTCTGTTCACTTTTGTGTGTGACACATTTCACTAAGAGACTACTAAACCATTTTTTAACTCTCTTTACGTGATTTGTCCACTATATAAAAAAATCATTTTTTTGTATCTCACACTCTGTTCACTTTTACACAATGTTGTCTGACACATAACACTTACAGACTCGTAAACCATTTTTTAGCTCTTTTACGTGATTTGTGCACGTTTGCAAATATTAATTTTTTTGTACCTCACTTACTTCACACTCTGTTCACTTTTGTGTGTGACACATATCACTGAGATACTACTAAACCATTTTTTAACTCTCTTTACGTGATTTGTCCACGATTTCAAAAAATCATTTATTTGTATCTCACACTCTGTTCACTTTTACACAATGTTGTCTGACACTTAACACTTACAGACTCGTAAACCATTTTTTAGCTCTCTTTACGTGATTTGTGCACGAGTTCAAATATTAATTTTTTTGTACCTCACTTACTTCACACTCTGTTCACTTTTGTGTCTGACACATATCACTGAGAGACAACTAAACCGTTTTTTAACTCTCTTTACGTGATTTGTCCACCATATAAAAAATTCATTTTTTTGTATCTCACACTCTGTTCACTTTTACACAATGTTGTATGACACATAACACTTACAGACTCGTTAACCATTTTTTAGCTCTCTTTACGTGATTTGTGCACGATTTCAAATATTAATTTTTTTGTACCTCACTTACTTCACACTCTGTTCACTTTTGTGTCACACATATCACTGAGAGACTACTAAACCGTTTTTTAACTCTCTTTACGTGATTTGTCCACTATATAAAAAATTCATTTTTTTGTATCTCACACTATTCACTTTTACACAATATTGTCTGACACATATCACTTGCAGACTCGTAAACCATTTTTTAGCTCTCTTTACGTGATTTGTGCACGATTTCAAATATTAATTTTTTTGTACCTCACTTTACGTGATTTGTGCACGATTTCAAATATTAATTTTTTTGTACCTCACTTTACGTGATTTGTGCACGATTTCAAATATTAATTTTTTTGTACCTCACTTACTTCACACTCTGTTCACTTTTGTGTGTGACACATTTCACTAAAAGACTACTAAACCATTTTTTAACTCTCTTTACGTGATTTGTCCACTATATAAAAAAATCATTTTTTTGTATCTCACACTCTGTTCACTTTTACACAATGTTGTCTGACACATAACACTTACAGACTCGTAAACCATTTTTTAGCTCTCTTTACGAGATTTGTGTACGATTTCAAATATTAATTTTTTTGTACCTCACTTACTTCACACACTGTTCACTTTTGTGTCTGAAACATATCACTGAGAGACAACTAAACCGTTTTTTAACTCTCTTTACGTGATTTGTCCACTCTTTAAAAAATTCATTTTTTTGTATCTCACACTCTGTTCACTTTTACACAATGTTGTCTGACACATAACACTTACAGACTCGTAAACCATTTTTTAGCTCTCTTTACGTGATTTGTGCACGATTTCAAATATTAATTTTTTTGTACCTCACTTACTTCACACTCTGTTCACTTTTGTGTCTGACACATATCACTGAGATACTACTAAACCATTTTTTAACTCTCTTTACATGATTTGTCCACGATTTCAAAATATCATTTTTTTGTATCTCACACTCTGTTCACTTTTACACAATGTAGTCTGACACATAACACTTACAGACTCGTAAACCATTTTTTAGCTCTCTTTACGTGATTTGTGCACGATTTCAAATATTAATTTTTTTGTACCACACTTACTTCACACTCTGTTCACTTTTGTGTCTGACACATTTCACTGAGAGACTACTAAACCGTTTTTTAACTCTCTTTACGTGATTTGTCCACTATAGAAAAAATTCATTTTTTTGTATCTCACACTCAGTTCACTTTTACACAATGTTGTCTGACACATAACACTTACAGACTCGTAAACCATTTTTTAGCTCTCTTTACGTGATTTGTGCACGATTTCAAATATTAATTTTTTTGTATCTCACTTTACGTGATTTGTGCACGATTTCAAATATTAATTTTTTTGTACCTCACTTACTTCACACTCTGTTCACTTTTGTGTCTGACACATATCACAGAGAGACAACTAAACCGTTTTTTAACTCCCTTTACGTGATTTGTCCACTATATAAAAAATTCATTTTTTTGTATCTCACACTCTGTTCACTTTTACACAATGTTGTCTGACACATAACACTTACAGACTCGTAAACCATTTTTTAGCTCTCTTTACGTGATTTGTGCACGATTTCAAATATTAATTTTTTTGTACCTCACTTACTTCACACTCTGTTCACTTTTGTGTCCGACTCATATCACTGAGATACTACTAAACCATTTTTTAACTCTCTTTACGTGATTTGTCCACGATTTCAAAAAATCATTTTTTTGTATCTCACACTCTGTTCACTTTTACACAATGTAGTCTGACACATAACACTTACAGACTCGTAAACCATTTTTTAGCTCTCTTTACGTGATTTGTGCACGATTTCAAATATTAATTTTTTTGTACCTCACTTACTTCACACTCTGTTCATTTTTGTGTCTGACACATATCACTGAGAGACTACTAAACCGTTTTTTAACTCTCTTTATGTGATTTGTCCACTATATAAAAAATTCATTTTTTTGTAACTCACACTCTGTTCACTTTTACACAATGTTGTCTGACACATAACACTTACAGACTCGTAAACCATTTTTTAGCTATCTTTACGTGATTTGTGCACGATTTCAAATATTAATTTTTTTGTACCTCACTTACTTCACACTCTGTTCACTTTTGTGTGTGACACATTTCACTAAGAGACTACTAAACCATTTTTTAACTCTCTTTACGTGATTTGTCCACTATATAAAAGAATCATTTTTTTGTATCTCACACTCTGTTCACTTTTACACAATGTTGTCTGACACATAACACTTACAGACTCGTAAACCATTTTTTAGCTCTCTTTACGTGATTTGTGCACGTTTGCAAATATTAATTTTTTTGTACCTCACTTACTTCACACTCTGTTCACTTTTGTGTGTGACACATATCACTGAGATACTACTAAACCATTTTTTAACTCTCTTTACGTGATTTGTCCACGATTTCAAAAAATCATTTTTTTGTATCTCACACTCTGTTCACTTTTACACAATGTTGTCTGACACCTAACACTTACAGACTCGTAAACCATTTTTTAGCTCTCTTTACGTGATTTGTGCACGATTTCAAATATTAATTTTTTTGTACCACTCTTACTTCACACTCTGTTCACTTTTGTGTCTGACACATTTCACTGAGAGACTACTAAACCGTTTTTTAACTCTCTTTACGTGATTTGTCTACTATATAAAAAATTCATTTTTTTGTATCTCACACTCTGTTCACTTTTACACAATGTTATCTGACACATAACACTTACATTCTCGTAAACCATTTTTTAGCTCTCTTTACGTGATTTGTGCACGATTTCAAATGTTATTTTTTTTGTATCTCACTTTACGTGATTTGTGCACGATTTCAAATATTAATTTTTTTGTACCTCACTTACTTCACACTCTGTTCACTTTTGTGTCTGACTCATATCACTGAGATACTACTAAACCATTTTTTAACTCTCTTTACGTGATTTGTCCACGATTTCAAAAAATCATTTTTTTGTATCTCACACTCTGTTCACTTTTACACAATGTTGTCTGACACATAACACTTACAGACTCGTAAACCATTTTTTAGCTCTCTTTACGTGATTTGTGCACGATTTCAAATATTAATTTTTTTGTACCTCAATTACCTCACACTCTGTTCACTTTTGTGTCTGAAACATATCACTGAGAGACTACTAAACCGTTTTTTAACTCTCTTTACGTGATTTGTCCACTATATAAAAAGTTCATTTTTTTGTATCTCACACTCTGTTCACTTTTACACAATGTTGTCTGACACATAACACTTACAGACTCGTAAACCATTTTTTAGCTCTCTTTACGTGATTTGTGCATGATTTCAAATATTAATTTTTTTGTACCTCACTTTACGTGATTTGTGCACGATTTCAAATATTAATTTTTTTGTACCTCACTTACTTCACACTCTGTTCACTTTTGTGTGTGACACATTTCACTAAGAGACTACTAAACCATTTTTTAACTCTCTTTACGTGATTTGTCCACTATATAAAAAAATCATTTTTTTGTATCTCACACTCTGTTCACTTTTACACAATGTTGTCTGACACATAACACTTACAGACTCGTAAACCATTTTTTAGCTCTCTTTACGTGATTTGTGCACGATTTCAAATATTAATTTTTTTGTACCACTCTTACTTCACACTCTGTTCACTTTTGTGTCTGACACATTTCACTGAGAGACTACTAAACCGTTTTTTAACTCTCTTTACGTGATTTGTCCACTATATAAAAAATTCATTTTTTTGTATCTCACACTCTGTTCACTTTTACACAATGTTATCTGACACATAACACTTACAGACTCGTAAACCATTTTTTAGCTCTCTTTACGTGATTTGTGCACGATTTCAAATGTTAATTTTTTTGTATCTCACTTTACGTGATTTGTGCACGATTTCAAATATTAATTTTTTTGTACCTCACTTACTTCACACTCTGTTCACTTTTGTGTCTGACACATTTCACTGAGAGACTACTAAACCGTTTTTTAACTCTCTTTACGTGATTTGTCCACTATATAAAAAATTCATTTTTTTGTATCACACTCTGTTCACTTTTACACAATGTTATCTGACACATAACACTTACAGACGCGTAAACCATTTTTTAGCTCTCTTTACGTGATTTGTGCACGATTTCAAATATTAATTTTTTTGTATCTCACTTTACGTGATTTGTGCACGATTTCAAATATTAATTTTTTTGTACCTCACTTACTTCACACTCTGTTCACTTTTGTGTCTGACACATATCACTGAGAGACAACTAAACCGTTTTTTAACTCCCTTTACGTGATTTGTCCACTATATAAAAAATTCATTTTTTTGTATCTCACACTCTGTTCACTTTTACACAATGTTGTCTGACACATAACACTTACAGACTCGTAAACCATTTTTTAGCTCTCTTTACGTGATTTGTGCACGATTTCAAATATTAATTTTTTTGTACCTCACTTACTTCACACTCTGTTCACTTTTGTGTCTGACACATTTCACTGAGAGACTACTAAACCGTTTTTTAACTCTCTTTACGTGATTTGTCCACTATATAAAAAATTCATTTTTTTGTATCACACTCTGTTCACTTTTACACAATGTTATCTGACACATAACACTTACAGACGCGTAAACCATTTTTTAGCTCTCTTTACGTGATTTGTGCACGATTTCAAATATTAATTTTTTTGTATCTCACTTTACGTGATTTGTGCACGATTTCAAATATTAATTTTTTTGTACCTCACTTACTTCACACTCTGTTCACTTTTGTGTCTGACACATATCACTGAGAGACAACTAAACCGTTTTTTAACTCCCTTTACGTGATTTGTCCACTATATAAAAAATTCATTTTTTTGTATCTCACACTCTGTTCACTTTTACACAATGTTGTCTGACACATAACACTTACAGACTCGTAAACCATTTTTTAGCTCTCTTTACGTGATTTGTGCACGTTTGCAAATATTAATTTTTTTGTATCTCACTTACTTCACACTCTGTTCACTTTTGTGTGTGACACATATCACTGAGATACTACTAAACCATTTTTTAACTCTTTTTACGTGATTTGTCCACGATTTCAAAAAATAATTTTTTTGTATCTCACACTCTGTTCACTTTTACACAATGTTGTCTGACACTTAACACTTACAGACTCCTAAACCATTTTTTAGCTCTCTTTACGTGATTTGTGCACGATTTCAAATATTAATTTTTTTGTACCTCACTTACTTCACACTCTGTTCACTTTTGTGTCTGACACATATCACTGAGAGACAACTAAACCGTTTTTTAACTCTCTTTACGTGATTTGTCCACCATATAAAAAATTCATTTTTTTGTATCTCACACTCTGTTCACTTTTACACAATGTTGTATGACACATAACACTTACAGACTCGTAAACCATTTTTTAGCTCTCTTTACGTGATTTGTGCACGATTTCAGATATTAATTTTTTTGTACCTCACTTACTTCACACTCTGTTCACTTTTGTGTCTGACACATATCACTGAGAGACTACTAAACCGTTTTTTAACTCTCTTTACGTGATTTGCCCACTATATAAAAAATTCATTTTTTTGTATCTCACACTCTGTTCACTTTTACACAATATTGTCTGACACATAACACTTACAGACTCGTAAACCATTTTTTAGCTCTCTTTACGTGATTTGTGCACGATTTCAAATATTAATTTTTTTGTACCTCACTTTACGTGATTTGTGCACGATTTCAAATATTAATTTTTTTGTACCTCACTTACTTCACACTCTGTTCACTTTTGTGTGTGACACATTTCACTAAAAGACTACTAAACCATTTTTTAACTCTCTTTACGTGATTTGTCCACTATATAAAAAAATCATTTTTTTGTATCTCACACTCTGTTCACTTTTACACAATGTTGTCTGACACATAACACTTACAGACTCGTAAACCATTTTTTAGCTCTCTTTACGAGATTTGTGTACGATTTCAAATATTAATTTTTTTGTACCTCACTTACTTCACACACTGTTCACTTTTGTGTCTGAAACATATCACTGAGAGACAACTAAACCGTTTTTTAACTCTCTTTACGTGATTTGTCCACTATTTAAAAAATTCATTTTTTTGTATCTCACACTCTGTTCACTTTTACACAATGTTGTCTGACACATAACACTTACAGACTCGTAAACCATTTTTTAGCTCTCTTTACGTGATTTGTGCACGATTTCAAATATTAATTTTTTTGTACCTCACTTACTTCACACTCTGTTCACTTTTGTGTCTGACACATATCACTGAGATACTACTAAACCATTTTTTAACTCTCTTTACATGATTTGTCCACGATTTCAAAATATCATTTTTTTGTATCTCACACTCTGTTCACTTTTACACAATGTAGTCTGACACATAACACTTACAGACTCGTAAACCATTTTTTAGCTCTCTTTACGTGATTTGTGCACGATTTCAAATATTAATTTTTTTGTACCACACTTACTTCACACTCTGTTCACTTTTGTGTCTGACACATTTCACTGAGAGACTACTAAACCGTTTTTTAACTCTCTTTACGTGATTTGTCCACTATAGAAAAAATTCATTTTTTTGTATCTCACACTCAGTTCACTTTTACACAATGTTGTCTGACACATAACACTTACAGACTCGTAAACCATTTTTTAGCTCTCTTTACGTGATTTGTGCACGATTTCAAATATTAATTTTTTTGTATCTCACTTTACGTGATTTGTGCACGATTTCAAATATTAATTTTTTTGTACCTCACTTACTTCACACTCTGTTCACTTTTGTGTCTGACACATATCACAGAGAGACAACTAAACCGTTTTTTAACTCCCTTTACGTGATTTGTCCACTATATAAAAAATTCATTTTTTTGTATCTCACACTCTGTTCACTTTTACACAATGTTGTCTGACACATAACACTTACAGACTCGTAAACCATTTTTTAGCTCTCTTTACGTGATTTGTGCACGATTTCAAATATTAATTTTTTTGTACCTCACTTACTTCACACTCTGTTCACTTTTGTGTCCGACTCATATCACTGAGATACTACTAAACCATTTTTTAACTCTCTTTACGTGATTTGTCCACGATTTCAAAAAATCATTTTTTTGTATCTCACACTCTGTTCACTTTTACACAATGTAGTCTGACACATAACACTTACAGACTCGTAAACCATTTTTTAGCTCTCTTTACGTGATTTGTGCACGATTTCAAATATTAATTTTTTTGTACCTCACTTACTTCACACTCTGTTCATTTTTGTGTCTGACACATATCACTGAGAGACTACTAAACCGTTTTTTAACTCTCTTTATGTGATTTGTCCACTATATAAAAAATTCATTTTTTTGTAACTCACACTCTGTTCACTTTTACACAATGTTGTCTGACACATAACACTTACAGACTCGTAAACCATTTTTTAGCTATCTTTACGTGATTTGTGCACGATTTCAAATATTAATTTTTTTGTACCTCACTTACTTCACACTCTGTTCACTTTTGTGTGTGACACATTTCACTAAGAGACTACTAAACCATTTTTTAACTCTCTTTACGTGATTTGTCCACTATATAAAAGAATCATTTTTTTGTATCTCACACTCTGTTCACTTTTACACAATGTTGTCTGACACATAACACTTACAGACTCGTAAACCATTTTTTAGCTCTCTTTACGTGATTTGTGCACGTTTGCAAATATTAATTTTTTTGTACCTCACTTACTTCACACTCTGTTCACTTTTGTGTGTGACACATATCACTGAGATACTACTAAACCATTTTTTAACTCTCTTTACGTGATTTGTCCACGATTTCAAAAAATCATTTTTTTGTATCTCACACTCTGTTCACTTTTACACAATGTTGTCTGACACCTAACACTTACAGACTCGTAAACCATTTTTTAGCTCTCTTTACGTGATTTGTGCACGATTTCAAATATTAATTTTTTTGTACCACTCTTACTTCACACTCTGTTCACTTTTGTGTCTGACACATTTCACTGAGAGACTACTAAACCGTTTTTTAACTCTCTTTACGTGATTTGTCTACTATATAAAAAATTCATTTTTTTGTATCTCACACTCTGTTCACTTTTACACAATGTTATCTGACACATAACACTTACATTCTCGTAAACCATTTTTTAGCTCTCTTTACGTGATTTGTGCACGATTTCAAATGTTATTTTTTTTGTATCTCACTTTACGTGATTTGTGCACGATTTCAAATATTAATTTTTTTGTACCTCACTTACTTCACACTCTGTTCACTTTTGTGTCTGACTCATATCACTGAGATACTACTAAACCATTTTTTAACTCTCTTTACGTGATTTGTCCACGATTTCAAAAAATCATTTTTTTGTATCTCACACTCTGTTCACTTTTACACAATGTTGTCTGACACATAACACTTACAGACTCGTAAACCATTTTTTAGCTCTCTTTACGTGATTTGTGCACGATTTCAAATATTAATTTTTTTGTACCTCAATTACCTCACACTCTGTTCACTTTTGTGTCTGAAACATATCACTGAGAGACTACTAAACCGTTTTTTAACTCTCTTTACGTGATTTGTCCACTATATAAAAAGTTCATTTTTTTGTATCTCACACTCTGTTCACTTTTACACAATGTTGTCTGACACATAACACTTACAGACTCGTAAACCATTTTTTAGCTCTCTTTACGTGATTTGTGCATGATTTCAAATATTAATTTTTTTGTACCTCACTTTACGTGATTTGTGCACGATTTCAAATATTAATTTTTTTGTACCTCACTTACTTCACACTCTGTTCACTTTTGTGTGTGACACATTTCACTAAGAGACTACTAAACCATTTTTTAACTCTCTTTACGTGATTTGTCCACTATATAAAAAAATCATTTTTTTGTATCTCACACTCTGTTCACTTTTACACAATGTTGTCTGACACATAACACTTACAGACTCGTAAACCATTTTTTAGCTCTCTTTACGTGATTTGTGCACGATTTCAAATATTAATTTTTTTGTACCACTCTTACTTCACACTCTGTTCACTTTTGTGTCTGACACATTTCACTGAGAGACTACTAAACCGTTTTTTAACTCTCTTTACGTGATTTGTCCACTATATAAAAAATTCATTTTTTTGTATCTCACACTCTGTTCACTTTTACACAATGTTATCTGACACATAACACTTACAGACTCGTAAACCATTTTTTAGCTCTCTTTACGTGATTTGTGCACGATTTCAAATGTTAATTTTTTTGTATCTCACTTTACGTGATTTGTGCACGATTTCAAATATTAATTTTTTTGTACCTCACTTACTTCACACTCTGTTCACTTTTGTGTCTGACACATTTCACTGAGAGACTACTAAACCGTTTTTTAACTCTCTTTACGTGATTTGTCCACTATATAAAAAATTCATTTTTTTGTATCACACTCTGTTCACTTTTACACAATGTTATCTGACACATAACACTTACAGACGCGTAAACCATTTTTTAGCTCTCTTTACGTGATTTGTGCACGATTTCAAATATTAATTTTTTTGTATCTCACTTTACGTGATTTGTGCACGATTTCAAATATTAATTTTTTTGTACCTCACTTACTTCACACTCTGTTCACTTTTGTGTCTGACACATATCACTGAGAGACAACTAAACCGTTTTTTAACTCCCTTTACGTGATTTGTCCACTATATAAAAAATTCATTTTTTTGTATCTCACACTCTGTTCACTTTTACACAATGTTGTCTGACACATAACACTTACAGACTCGTAAACCATTTTTTAGCTCTCTTTACGTGATTTGTGCACGATTTCAAATATTAATTTTTTTGTACCTCACTTACTTCACACTCTGTTCACTATTGTGTCTGACTCATATCACTGAGATACTACTAAACCATTTTTTAACTTCTCTTTACGTGATTTGTCCACGATTTCAAAAAATCATTTTTTTGTATCTCACACTCTGTTCACTTTTACACAATGTTGTCTGACACATAACACTTACAGACTCGTAAACCATTTTTTAGCTCTCTTTACGTGATTTGTGCACGATTTCAAATATTAATTTTTTTGTACCTCAATTACTTCACACTCTGTTCACTTTTGTGTCTGACACATATCACTGAGAGACTACTAAACCGTTTTTTAACTCTCTTTACGTGATTTGTCCACTATATAAAAAGTTCATTTTTTTGTATCTCACACTCTGTTCACTTTTACACAATGTTGTCTGACACATAACACTTACAGACTCGTAAACCATTTTTTAGCTCTCTTTACGTGATTCGTGCATGATTTCAAATATTAATTTTTTGTACCTCACTTTACGTGATTTGTGCACGATTTCAAATATTAATTTTTTTGTACCTCACTTACTTCACACTCTGTTCACTTTTGTGTGTGACACATTTCACTAAGAGACTACTAAACCATTTTTTAACTCTCTTTACGTGATTTGTCCACTATATAAAAAAATCATTTTTTTGTATCTCACACTCTGTTCACTTTTACACAATGTTGTCTGACACATAACACTTACAGACTCGTAAACCATTTTTTAGCTCTTTTACGTGATTTGTGCACGTTTGCAAATATTAATTTTTTTGTACCTCACTTACTTCACACTCTGTTCACTTTTGTGTGTGACACATATCACTGAGATACTACTAAACCATTTTTTAACTCTCTTTACGTGATTTGTCCACGATTTCAAAAAATCATTTATTTGTATCTCACACTCTGTTCACTTTTACACAATGTTGTCTGACACTTAACACTTACAGACTCGTAAACCATTTTTTAGCTCTCTTTACGTGATTTGTGCACGAGTTCAAATATTAATTTTTTTGTACCTCACTTACTTCACACTCTGTTCACTTTTGTGTCTGACACATATCACTGAGAGACAACTAAACCGTTTTTTAACTCTCTTTACGTGATTTGTCCACCATATAAAAAATTCATTTTTTTGTATCTCACACTCTGTTCACTTTTACACAATGTTGTATGACACATAACACTTACAGACTCGTTAACCATTTTTTAGCTCTCTTTACGTGATTTGTGCACGATTTCAAATATTAATTTTTTTGTACCTCACTTACTTCACACTCTGTTCACTTTTGTGTCACACATATCACTGAGAGACTACTAAACCGTTTTTTAACTCTCTTTACGTGATTTGTCCACTATATAAAAAATTCATTTTTTTGTATCTCACACTATTCACTTTTACACAATATTGTCTGACACATATCACTTGCAGACTCGTAAACCATTTTTTAGCTCTCTTTACGTGATTTGTGCACGATTTCAAATATTAATTTTTTTGTACCTCACTTTACGTGATTTGTGCACGATTTCAAATATTAATTTTTTTGTACCTCACTTACTTCACACTCTGTTCACTTTTGTGTGTGACACATTTCACTAAGAGACTACTAAACCATTTTTTAACTCTACGTGATTTGTCCACTATATAAAAAATTCATTTTTTTGTATCTCACACTCTGTTCACTTTTACACAATGTTGTCTGACACATAACACTTACAGACTCGTAAACCATTTTTTAGCTCTCTTTACGTGATTTGTGCACGATTTCAAATATTATTTTTTTTGTACCTCACTTACTTCACACTCTGTTCACTTTTGTGTGTGACACATTTCACTAAGAGACTACTAAACCATTTTTTAACTCTCTTTACGTGATTTGTCCACTATATAAAAAAATCATTTTTTTGTATCTCACACTCTGTTCACTTTTACACAATGTTGTCTGACACATAACACTTACAGACTCGTAAACCATTTTTTAGCTCTCTTTACGAGATTTGTGCACGATTTCAAATATTAATTTTTTTGTACCTCACTTACTTCACACTCTGTTCACTTTTGTGTCTGAAACATATCACTGAGAGACAACTAAACCGTTTTTTAACTCTCTTTACGTGATTTGTCCACTATATAAAAAATTCATTTTTTTGTATCTCACACTCTGTTCACTTTTACACAATGTTGTCTGACACATAACACTTACAGACTCGTAAACCATTTTTTAGCTCTCTTTACGTGATTTGTGCACGATTTCAAATATTAATTTTTTTGTACCTCACTTACTTCACACTCTGTTCACTTTTGTGTCTGACACATATCACTGAGATACTACTAAACCATTTTTTAATTCTCTTTACATGATTTGTCCACGATTTCAAAATATCATTTTTTTGTATCTCACACTCTGTTCACTTTTACACAATGTAGTCTGACACATAACACTTACAGACTCGTAAACCATTTTTTAGCTCTCTTTACGTGATTTGTGCACGATTTCAAATATTAACTTTTTTGTACCACACTTACTTCACACTCTGTTCACTTTTGTGTCTGACACATTTCACTGAGAGACTACTAAACCGTTTTTTAACTCTCTTTACGTGATTTGTCCACTATAGAAAAAATTCATTTTTTTGTATCTCACACTCAGTTCACTTTTACACAATGTTGTCTGACACATAACACTTACAGACTCGTAAACCATTTTTTAGCTCTCTTTACGTGATTTGTGCACGATTTCAAATATTAATTTTTTTGTATCTCACTTTACGTGATTTGTGCACGATTTCAAATATTAATTTTTTTGTACCTCACTTACTTCACACTGTTCACTTTTGTGTCTGACACATATCACTGAGAGACAACTAAACCGTTTTTTAACTCTCTTTACGTGATTTGTCCACTATATAAAAAATTCATTTTTTTGTATCACACTCTGTTCACTTTTACACAATGTTATCTGACACATAACACTTACAGACGCGTAAACCATTTTTTAGCTCTCTTTACGTGATTTGTGCACGATTTCAAATATTAATTTTTTTGTATCTCACTTTACGTGATTTGTGCACGATTTCAAATATTAATTTTTTTGTACCTCACTTACTTCACACTCTGTTCACTTTTGTGTCTGACACATATCACTGAAAGACAACTAAACCGTTTTTTAACTCCCTTTACGTGATTTGTCCACTATATAAAAAATTCATTTTTTTGTATCTCACACTCTGTTCACTTTTACACAATGTTGTCTGACACATAACACTTACAGACTCGTAAACCATTTTTTAGCTCTCTTTACGTGATTTGTGCACGATTTCAAATATTAATTTTTTTGTACCTCACTTACTTCACACTCTGTTCACTATTGTGTCTGACTCATATCACTGAGATACTACTAAACCATTTTTTAACTTCTCTTTACGTGATTTGTCCACGATTTCAAAAAATCATTTTTTTGTATCTCACACTCTGTTCACTTTTACACAATGTTGTCTGACACATAACACTTACAGACTCGTAAACCATTTTTTAGCTCTCTTTACGTGATTTGTGCACGATTTCAAATATTAATTTTTTTGTACCTCAATTACTTCACACTCTGTTCACTTTTGTGTCTGACACATATCACTGAGAGACTACTAAACCGTTTTTTAACTCTCTTTACGTGATTTGTCCACTATATAAAAAGTTCATTTTTTTGTATCTCACACTCTGTTCACTTTTACACAATGTTGTCTGACACATAACACTTACAGACTCGTAAACCATTTTTTAGCTCTCTTTACGTGATTCGTGCATGATTTCAAATATTAATTTTTTTGTACCTCACTTTACGTGATTTGTGCACGATTTCAAATATTAATTTTTTTGTACCTCACTTACTTCACACTCTGTTCACTTTTGTGTGTGACACATTTCACTAAGAGACTACTAAACCATTTTTTAACTCTCTTTACGTGATTTGTCCACTATATAAAAAAATCATTTTTTTGTATCTCACACTCTGTTCACTTTTACACAATGTTGTCTGACACATAACACTTACAGACTCGTAAACCATTTTTTAGCTCTTTTACGTGATTTGTGCACGTTTGCAAATATTAATTTTTTTGTACCTCACTTACTTCACACTCTGTTCACTTTTGTGTGTGACACATATCACTGAGATACTACTAAACCATTTTTTAACTCTCTTTACGTGATTTGTCCACGATTTCAAAAAATCATTTATTTGTATCTCACACTCTGTTCACTTTTACACAATGTTGTCTGACACTTAACACTTACAGACTCGTAAACCATTTTTTAGCTCTCTTTACGTGATTTGTGCACGAGTTCAAATATTAATTTTTTTGTACCTCACTTACTTCACACTCTGTTCACTTTTGTGTCTGACACATATCACTGAGAGACAACTAAACCGTTTTTTAACTCTCTTTACGTGATTTGTCCACCATATAAAAAATTCATTTTTTTGTATCTCACACTCTGTTCACTTTTACACAATGTTGTATGACACATAACACTTACAGACTCGTTAACCATTTTTTAGCTCTCTTTACGTGATTTGTGCACGATTTCAAATATTAATTTTTTTGTACCTCACTTACTTCACACTCTGTTCACTTTTGTGTGTGACACATTTCACTAAGAGACTACTAAACCGTTTTTTAACTCTCTTTACGTGATTTGTCCACTATATAAAAAATTCATTTTTTTGTATCTCACACTATTCACTTTTACACAATATTGTCTGACACATATCACTTGCAGACTCGTAAACCATTTTTTAGCTCTCTTTACGTGATTTGTGCACGATTTCAAATATTAATTTTTTTGTACCTCACTTTACGTGATTTGTGCACGATTTCAAATATTAATTTTTTTGTACCTCACTTACTTCACACTCTGTTCACTTTTGTGTCCGACTCATATCACTGAGATACTACTAAACCATTTTTTAACTCTCTTTACGTGATTTGTCCACGATTTCAAAAAATCATTTTTTTGTATCTCACACTCTGTTCACTTTTACACAATGTAGTCTGACACATAACACTTACAGACTCGTAAACCATTTTTTAGCTCTCTTTACGTGATTTGTGCACGATTTCAAATATTAATTTTTTTGTACCTCACTTACTTCACACTCTGTTCATTTTTGTGTCTGACACATATCACTGAGAGACTACTAAACCGTTTTTTAACTCTCTTTATGTGATTTGTCCACTATATAAAAAATTCATTTTTTTGTAACTCACACTCTGTTCACTTTTACACAATGTTGTCTGACACATAACACTTACAGACTCGTAAACCATTTTTTAGCTATCTTTACGTGATTTGTGCACGATTTCAAATATTAATTTTTTTGTACCTCACTTACTTCACACTCTGTTCACTTTTGTGTGTGACACATTTCACTAAGAGACTACTAAACCATTTTTTAACTCTCTTTACGTGATTTGTCCACTATATAAAAGAATCATTTTTTTGTATCTCACACTCTGTTCACTTTTACACAATGTTATCTGACACCTAACACTTACAGACTCGTAAACCATTTTTTAGCTCTCTTTACGTGATTTGTGCACGATTTCAAATATTAATTTTTTTGTACCACTCTTACTTCACACTCTGTTCACTTTTGTGTCTGACACATTTCACTGAGAGACTACTAAACCGTTTTTTAACTCTCTTTACGTGATTTGTCCACTATATAAAAAATTCATTTTTTTGTATCTCACACTCTGTTCACTTTTACACAATGTTATCTGACACATAACACTTACAGACTCGTAAACCATTTTTTAGCTCTCTTTACGTGATTTGTGCACGATTTCAAATGTTAATTTTTTTGTATCTCACTTTACGTGATTTGTGCACGATTTCAAATATTAATTTTTTTGTACCTCACTTACTTCACACTCTGTTCACTTTTGTGTCTGACACATTTCACTGAGAGACTACTAAACCGTTTTTTAACTCTCTTTACGTGATTTGTCCACTATATAAAAAATTCATTTTTTTGTATCACACTCTGTTCACTTTTACACAATGTTATCTGACACATAACACTTACAGACTCGTAAACCATTTTTTAGCTCTCTTTACGTGATTTGTGCACGATTTCAAATATTAATTTTTTTGTATCTCACTTTACGTGATTTGTGCACGATTTCAAATATTAATTTTTTTGTACCTCACTTACTTCACACTCTGTTCACTTTTGTGTCTGACACATATCACTGAGAGACTACTAAACCGTTTTTTAACTCTCTTTACGTGATTTGTCCACTATATAAAAAAATCATTTTTTTGTATCTCACACTGTTCACTTTTACACAAAGTTATCTGACACATAACACTTACAGACTCGTAAACCATTTTTTAGCTCTCTTTACGTGATTTGTGCACGATTTCAAATATTAATTTTTTTGTATCTCACTTTACGTGATTTGTGCACGATTTCAAATATTAATTTTTTTGTACCTCACTTACTTCACACTCTGTTCACTTTTGTGTCTGACACATATCACTGAGAGACAACTAAACCGTTTTTTAACTCCCTTTACGTGATTTGTCCACTATATAAAAAATTCATTTTTTTGTATCTCACACTCTGTTCACTTTTACACAATGTTGTCTGACACATAACACTTACAGACTCGTAAACCATTTTTTAGCTCTCTTTACGTGATTTGTGCACGATTTCAAATATTAATTTTTTTGTACCTCACTTACTTCACACTCTGTTCACTTTTGTGTCTGACTCATATCACTGAGATACTACTAAACCATTTTTTAACTTCTCTTTACGTGATTTGTCCACGATTTCAAAAAATCATTTTTTTGTATCTCACACTCTGTTCACTTTTACACAATGTTGTCTGACACATAACACTTACAGACTCGTAAACCATTTTTTAGCTCTCTTTACGTGATTTGTGCACGATTTCAAATATTAATTTTTTTGTACCTCAATTACTTCACACTCTGTTCACTTTTGTGTCTGACACATATCACTGAGAGACTACTAAACCGTTTTTTAACTCTCTTTACGTGATTTGTCCACTATATAAAAAGTTCATTTTTTTGTATCTCACACTCTGTTCACTTTTACACAATGTTGTCTGACACATAACACTTACAGACTCGTAAACCATTTTTTAGCTCTCTTTACGTGATTTGTGCATGATTTCAAATATTAATTTTTTTGTACCTCACTTTACGTGATTTGTGCACGATTTCAAATATTAATTTTTTTGTACCTCACTTACTTCACACTCTGTTCACTTTTGTGTGTGACACATTTCACTAAGAGACTACTTAACCATTTTTTAACTCTCTTTACGTGATTTGTCCACTATATAAAAAAATCATTTTTTTGTATCTCACACTCTGTTCACTTTTACACAATGTTGTATGACACATAACACTTACAGACTCGTTAACCATTTTTTAGCTCTCTTTACGTGATTTGTGCACGATTTCAAATATTAATTTTTTTGTACCTCACTTACTTCACACTCTGTTCACTTTTGTGTCACACATATCACTGAGAGACAACTAAACCGTTTTTTAACTCCCTTTACGTGATTTGTCCACTATATAAAAAATTCATTTTTTTGTATCTCACACTCTGTTCACTTTTACACAATGTTGTCTGACACATAACACTTACAGACTCGTAAACCATTTTTTAGCTCTCTTTACGTGATTTGTGCACGATTTCAAATATTAATTTTTTTGTACCTCACTTACTTCACACTCTGTTCACTTTTGTGTCTGACTCATATCACTGAGATACTACTAAACCATTTTTTAACTTCTCTTTACGTGATTTGTCCACGATTTCAAAAAATCATTTTTTTGTATCTCACACTCTGTTCACTTTTACACAATGTTGTCTGACACATAACACTTACAGACTCGTAAACCATTTTTTAGCTCTCTTTACGTGATTTGTGCACGATTTCAAATATTAATTTTTTTGTACCTCAATTACTTCACACTCTGTTCACTTTTGTGTCTGACACATATCACTGAGAGACTACTAAACCGTTTTTTAACTCTCTTTACGTGATTTGTCCACTATATAAAAAGTTCATTTTTTTGTATCTCACACTCTGTTCACTTTTACACAATGTTGTCTGACACATAACACTTACAGACTCGTAAACCATTTTTTAGCTCTTTTACGTGATTTGTGCACGTTTGCAAATATTAATTTTTTTGTACCTCACTTACTTCACACTCTGTTCACTTTTGTGTGTGACACATATCACTGAGATACTACTAAACCATTTTTTAACTCTCTTTACGTGATTTGTCCACGATTTCAAAAAATCATTTATTTGTATCTCACACTCTGTTCACTTTTACACAATGTTGTCTGACACTTAACACTTACAGACTCGTAAACCATTTTTTAGCTCTCTTTACGTGATTTGTGCACGAGTTCAAATATTAATTTTTTTGTACCTCACTTACTTCACACTCTGTTCACTTTTGTGTCTGACACATATCACTGAGAGACAACTAAACCGTTTTTTAACTCTCTTTACGTGATTTGTCCACCATATAAAAAATTCATTTTTTTGTATCTCACACTCTGTTCACTTTTACACAATGTTGTATGACACATAACACTTACAGACTCGTTAACCATTTTTTAGCTCTCTTTACGTGATTTGTGCACGATTTCAAATATTAATTTTTTTGTACCTCACTTACTTCACACTCTGTTCACTTTTGTGTCACACATATCACTGAGAGACTACTAAACCGTTTTTTAACTCTCTTTACGTGATTTGTCCACTATATAAAAAATTCATTTTTTTGTATCTCACACTATTCACTTTTACACAATATTGTCTGACACATATCACTTACAGACTCGTAAACCATTTTTTAGCTCTCTTTACGTGATTTGTGCACGATTTCAAATATTAATTTTTTTGTACCTCACTTTACGTGATTTGTGCACGATTTCAAATATTAATTTTTTTGTACCTCACTTACTTCACACTCTGTTCACTTTTGTGTGTGACACATTTCACTAAGAGACTACTAAACCATTTTTTAACTCTCTTTACGTGATTTGTCCACTATATAAAAAAATCATTTTTTTGTATCTCACACTCTGTTCACTTTTACACAATGTTGTCTGACACATAACACTTACAGACTCGTAAACCATTTTTTAGCTCTCTTTACGTGATTTGTGCACGATTTCAAATATTAACTTTTTTGTACCACACTTACTTCACACTCTGTTCACTTTTGTGTCTGACACATTTCACTGAGAGACTACTAAACCGTTTTTTAACTCTCTTTACGTGATTTGTCCACTATAGAAAAAATTCATTTTTTTGTATCTCACACTCAGTTCACTTTTACACAATGTTGTCTGACACATAACACTTACAGACTCGTAAACCATTTTTTAGCTCTCTTTACGTGATTTGTGCACGATTTCAAATATTAATTTTTTTGTATCTCACTTTACGTGATTTGTGCACGATTTCAAATATTAATTTTTTTGTACCTCACTTACTTCACACTGTTAACTTTTGTGTCTGACACATATCACTGAGAGACAACTAAACCGTTTTTTAACTCTCTTTACGTGATTTGTCCACTATATAAAAAATTCATTTTTTTGTATCTCACACTCTGTTCACTTTTACACAATGTTGTCTGACACATAACACTTACAGACTCGTTAACCATTTTTTAGCTCTCTTTACGTGATTTGTGCACGATTTCAAATATTAATTTTTTTGTACCTCACTTACTTCACATTCTGTTCACTTTTGTGTCTGACACATATCACTGAGAGACTACTAAACCGTTTTTTAACTCTCTTTACGTGATTTGTCCACTATATAAAAAAATCATTTTTTTGTATCTCACACTCTGTTCACTTTTACACAATGTTGTCTGACACATAACACTTACAGACTCGTAAACCATTTTTTAGCTCTCTTTACGTGATTTGTGCACGATTTCAAATATTAATTTTTTTGTACCTCACTTACTTCACACTCTGTTCACTTTTGTGTCCGACTCATATCACTGAGATACTACTAAACCATTTTTTAACTCTCTTTACGTGATTTGTCCACGATTTCAAAAAATCATTTTTTTGTATCTCACACTCTGTTCACTTTTACACAATGTAGTCTGACACATAACACTTACAGACTCGTAAACCATTTTTTAGCTCTCTTTACGTGATTTGTGCACGATTTCAAATATTAATTTTTTTGTACCTCACTTACTTCACACTCTGTTCATTTTTGTGTCTGACACATATCACTGAGAGACTACTAAACCGTTTTTTAACTCTCTTTATGTGATTTGTCCACTATATAAAAAATTCATTTTTTTGTAACTCACACTCTGTTCACTTTTACACAATGTTGTCTGACACATAACACTTACAGACTCGTAAACCATTTTTTAGCTATCTTTACGTGATTTGTGCACGATTTCAAATATTGATTTTTTTGTACCTCACTTACTTCACACTCTGTTCACTTTT
Source organism: Philonthus spinipes (assembly GCA_963082785.1). NCBI lineage: Eukaryota > Metazoa > Arthropoda > Insecta > Coleoptera > Staphylinidae > Philonthus > Philonthus spinipes. The sequence continues at coordinate 23,011,923 of OY720308.1, forward strand.
GTGTGTGACACATTTCACTAAGAGACTACTAAACCATTTTTTAACTCTCTTTACGTGATTTGTCCACTATATAAAAGAATCATTTTTTTGTATCTCACACTCTGTTCACTTTTACACAATGTTATCTGACACCTAACACTTACAGACTCGTAAACCATTTTTTAGCTCTCTTTACGTGATTTGTGCACGATTTCAAATATTAATTTTTTTGTACCACTCTTACTTCACACTCTGTTCACTTTTGTGTCTGACACATTTCACTGAGAGACTACTAAACCGTTTTTTAACTCTCTTTACGTGATTTGTCCACTATATAAAAAATTCATTTTTTTGTATCTCACACTCTGTTCACTTTTACACAATGTTATCTGACACATAACACTTACAGACTCGTAAACCATTTTTTAGCTCTCTTTACGTGATTTGTGCACGATTTCAAATGTTAATTTTTTTGTATCTCACTTTACGTGATTTGTGCACGATTTCAAATATTAATTTTTTTGTACCTGACTTACTTCACACTCTGTTCACTTTTGTGTCTGACACATTTCACTGAGAGACTACTAAACCGTTTTTTAACTCTCTTTACGTGATTTGTCCACTATATAAAAAATTCATTTTTTTGTATCACACTCTGTTCACTTTTACACAATGTTATCTGACACATAACACTTACAGACTCGTAAACCATTTTTTAGCTCTCTTTACGTGATTTGTGCACGATTTCAAATATTAATTTTTTTGTATCTCACTTTACGTGATTTGTGCACGATTTCAAATATTAATTTTTTTGTACCTCACTTACTTCACACTCTGTTCACTTTTGTGTCTGACACATATCACTGAGAGACTACTAAACCGTTTTTTAACTCTCTTTACGTGATTTGTCCACTATATAAAAAAATCATTTTTTTGTATCTCACACTGTTCACTTTTACACAAAGTTATCTGACACATAACACTTACAGACTCGTAAACCATTTTTTAGCTCTCTTTACGTGATTTGTGCACGATTTCAAATATTAATTTTTTTGTATCTCACTTTACGTGATTTGTGCACGATTTCAAATATTAATTTTTTTGTACCTCACTTACTTCACACTCTGTTCACTTTTGTGTCTGACACATCACTGAGAGACAACTAAACCGTTTTTTAACTCCCTTTACGTGATTTGTCCACTATATAAAAAATTCATTTTTTTGTATCTCACACTCTGTTCACTTTTACACAATGTTGTCTGACACATAACACTTACAGACTCGTAAACCATTTTTTAGCTCTCTTTACGTGATTTGTGCACGATTTCAAATATTAATTTTTTTGTACCTCACTTACTTCACACTCTGTTCACTTTTGTGTCTGACTCATATCACTGAGATACTACTAAACCATTTTTTAACTTCTCTTTACGTGATTTGTCCACGATTTCAAAAAATCATTTTTTTGTATCTCACACTCTGTTCACTTTTACACAATGTTGTCTGACACATAACACTTACAGACTCGTAAACCATTTTTTAGCTCTCTTTACGTGATTTGTGCACGATTTCAAATATTAATTTTTTTGTACCTCAATTACTTCACACTCTGTTCACTTTTGTGTCTGACACATATCACTGAGAGACTACTAAACCGTTTTTTAACTCTCTTTACGTGATTTGTCCACTATATAAAAAGTTCATTTTTTTGTATCTCACACTCTGTTCACTTTTACACAATGTTGTCTGACACATAACACTTACAGACTCGTAAACCATTTTTTAGCTCTCTTTACGTGATTTGTGCATGATTTCAAATATTAATTTTTTTGTACCTCACTTTACGTGATTTGTGCACGATTTCAAATATTAATTTTTTTGTACCTCACTTACTTCACACTCTGTTCACTTTTGTGTGTGACACATTTCACTAAGAGACTACTTAACCATTTTTTAACTCTCTTTACGTGATTTGTCCACTATATAAAAAAATCATTTTTTTGTATCTCACACTCTGTTCACTTTTACACAATGTTGTATGACACATAACACTTACAGACTCGTTAACCATTTTTTAGCTCTCTTTACGTGATTTGTGCACGATTTCAAATATTAATTTTTTTGTACCTCACTTACTTCACACTCTGTTCACTTTTGTGTCACACATATCACTGAGAGACTACTAAACCGTTTTTTAACTCTCTTTACGTGATTTGTCCACTATATAAAAAATTCATTTTTTTGTATCTCACACTATTCACTTTTACACAATATTGTCTGACACATATCACTTACAGACTCGTAAACCATTTTTTAGCTCTCTTTACGTGATTTGTGCACGATTTCAAATATTAATTTTTTTGTACCTCACTTTACGTGATTTGTGCACGATTTCAAATATTAATTTTTTTGTACCTCACTTACTTCACACTCTGTTCACTTTTGTGTGTGACACATTTCACTAAGAGACTACTAAACCATTTTTTAACTCTACGTGATTTGTCCACTATATAAAAAATTCATTTTTTTGTATCTCACACTCTGTTCACTTTTACACAATGTTGTCTGACACATAACACTTACAGACTCGTAAACCATTTTTTAGCTCTCTTTACGTGATTTGTGCACGATTTCAAATATTAATTTTTTTGTACCTCACTTACTTCACACTCTGTTCACTTTTGTGTCTGACACATATCACTGAGATACTACTAAACCATTTTTTAACTCTCTTTACATGATTTGTCCACGATTTCAAAATATCATTTTTTTGTATCTCACACTCTGTTCACTTTTACACAATGTAGTCTGACACATAACACCTACAGACTCGTAAACCATTTTTTAGCTCTCTTTACGTGATTTGTGCACGATTTCAAATATTAATTTTTTTGTACCTCACTTACTTCACACTCTGTTCACTTTTGTGTCTGACACATATCACTGAGAGACTACTAAACCGTTTTTTAACTCTCTTTACGTGATTTGTCCACTGTATAAAAAGTTCATTTTTTTGTATCTCACACTCTGTTCACTTTTACACAATATTGTCTGACACATAACACTTACAGACTCGTAAACCATTTTTTAGCTCTCTTTACGTGATTTGTGCACGATTTCAAATATTAATTTTTTTGTACCTCACTTTACGTGATTTGTGCACGATTTCAAATATTAATTTTTTTGTACCTCACTTCACACTCTGTTCACTTTTGTGTGTGACACATTTCACTAAAAGACTACTAAACCATTTTTTAACTCTCTTTACGTGATTTGTCCACTATATAAAAAAATCATTTTTTTGTATCTCACACTCTGTTCACTTTTACACAATGTTGTCTGACACATAACACTTACAGACTCGTAAACCATTTTTTAGCTCTCTTTACGTGATTTGTGCACGATTTCAAATATTATTTTTTTTGTACCTCAATTACTTCACACTCTGTTCACTTTTGTGTCTGACACATATCACTGAGAGACTACTAAACCGTTTTTTAACTCTCTTTACGTGATTTGTCCACTATATAAAAAGTTCATTTTTTTGTATCTCACACTCTGTTCACTTTTACACAATGTTGTCTGACACATAACACTTACAGACTCGTAAACCATTTTTTAGCTCTCTTTACGTGATTTGTGCATGATTTCAAATATTAATTTTTTTGTACCTCACTTTACGTGATTTGTGCACGATTTCAAATATTAATTTTTTTGTACCTCACTTACTTCACACTCTGTTCACTTTTGTGTGTGACACATTTCACTAAGAGACTACTTAACCATTTTTTAACTCTCTTTACGTGATTTGTCCACTATATAAAAAAATCATTTTTTTGTATCTCACACTCTGTTCACTTTTACACAATGTTGTATGACACATAACACTTACAGACTCGTTAACCATTTTTTAGCTCTCTTTACGTGATTTGTGCACGATTTCAAATATTAATTTTTTTGTACCTCACTTACTTCACACTCTGTTCACTTTTGTGTCACACATATCACTGAGAGACTACTAAACCGTTTTTTAACTCTCTTTACGTGATTTGTCCACTATATAAAAAATTCATTTTTTTGTATCTCACACTATTCACTTTTACACAATATTGTCTGACACATATCACTTACAGACTCGTAAACCATTTTTTAGCTCTCTTTACGTGATTTGTGCACGATTTCAAATATTAATTTTTTTGTACCTCACTTTACGTGATTTGTGCACGATTTCAAATATTAATTTTTTTGTACCTCACTTACTTCACACTCTGTTCACTTTTGTGTGTGACACATTTCACTAAGAGACTACTAAACCATTTTTTAACTCTACGTGATTTGTCCACTATATAAAAAATTCATTTTTTTGTATCTCACACTCTGTTCACTTTTACACAATGTTGTCTGACACATAACACTTACAGACTCGTAAACCATTTTTTAGCTCTCTTTACGTGATTTGTGCACGATTTCAAATATTAATTTTTTTGTACCTCACTTACTTCACACTCTGTTCACTTTTGTGTCTGACACATATCACTGAGATACTACTAAACCATTTTTTAACTCTCTTTACATGATTTGTCCACGATTTCAAAATATCATTTTTTTGTATCTCACACTCTGTTCACTTTTACACAATGTAGTCTGACACATAACACCTACAGACTCGTAAACCATTTTTTAGCTCTCTTTACGTGATTTGTGCACGATTTCAAATATTAATTTTTTTGTACCTCACTTACTTCACACTCTGTTCACTTTTGTGTCTGACACATATCACTGAGAGACTACTAAACCGTTTTTTAACTCTCTTTACGTGATTTGTCCACTGTATAAAAAGTTCATTTTTTTGTATCTCACACTCTGTTCACTTTTACACAATATTGTCTGACACATAACACTTACAGACTCGTAAACCATTTTTTAGCTCTCTTTACGTGATTTGTGCACGATTTCAAATATTAATTTTTTTGTACCTCACTTTACGTGATTTGTGCACGATTTCAAATATTAATTTTTTTGTACCTCACTTCACACTCTGTTCACTTTTGTGTGTGACACATTTCACTAAAAGACTACTAAACCATTTTTTAACTCTCTTTACGTGATTTGTCCACTATATAAAAAAATCATTTTTTTGTATCTCACACTCTGTTCACTTTTACACAATGTTGTCTGACACATAACACTTACAGACTCGTAAACCATTTTTTAGCTCTCTTTACGTGATTTGTGCACGATTTCAAATATTAATTTTTTTGTACCTCAATTACTTCACACTCTGTTCACTTTTGTGTCTGACACATATCACTGAGAGACTACTAAACCGTTTTTTAACTCTCTTTACGTGATTTGTCCACTATATAAAAAGTTCATTTTTTTGTATCTCACACTCTGTTCACTTTTACACAATGTTGTCTGACACATAACACTTACAGACTCGTAAACCATTTTTTAGCTCTCTTTACGTGATTTGTGCATGATTTCAAATATTAATTTTTTTGTACCTCACTTTACGTGATTTGTGCACGATTTCAAATATTAATTTTTTTGTACCTCACTTACTTCACACTCTGTTCACTTTTGTGTGTGACACATTTCACTAAGAGACTACTTAACCATTTTTTAACTCTCTTTACGTGATTTGTCCACTATATAAAAAAATCATTTTTTTGTATCTCACACTCTGTTCACTTTTACACAATGTTGTATGACACATAACACTTACAGACTCGTTAACCATTTTTTAGCTCTCTTTACGTGATTTGTGCACGATTTCAAATATTAATTTTTTTGTACCTCACTTACTTCACACTCTGTTCACTTTTGTGTCTCACATATCACTGAGAGACTACTAAACCGTTTTTTAACTCTCTTTACGTGATTTGTCCACTATATAAAAAATTCATTTTTTTGTATCTCACACTATTCACTTTTACACAATATTGTCTGACACATATCACTTACAGACTCGTAAACCATTTTTTAGCTCTCTTTACGTGATTTGTGCACGATTTCAAATATTAATTTTTTTGTACCTCACTTTACGTGATTTGTGCACGATTTCAAATATTAATTTTTTTGTACCTCACTTACTTCACACTCTGTTCACTTTTGTGTGTGACACATTTCACTAAGAGACTACTAAACCATTTTTTAACTCTACGTGATTTGTCCACTATATAAAAAATTCATTTTTGTGTATCTCACACTCTGTTCACTTTTACACAATGTTGTCTGACACACTTACAGACTCGTAAACCATTTTTTAGCTCTCTTTACGTGATTTGTGCACGATTTCAAATATTAATTTTTTTGTACCTCACTTACTTCACACTCTGTTCACTTTTGTGTCTGACACATATCACTGAGATACTACTAAACCATTTTTTAACTCTCTTTACATGATTTGTCCACGATTTCAAAATATCATTTTTTTGTATCTCACACTCTGTTCACTTTTACACAATGTAGTCTGACACATAACACCTACAGACTCGTAAACCATTTTTTAGCTCTCTTTACGTGATTTGTGCACGATTTCAAATATTAATTTTTTTGTACCTCACTCACTTCACACTCTGTTCACTTTTGTGTCTGACACATATCACTGAGAGACTACTAAACCGTTTTTTAACTCTCTTTACGTGATTTGTCCACTGTATAAAAAGTTCATTTTTTTGTATCTCACACTCTGTTCACTTTTACACAATGTTGTCTGACACATAACACTTACAGACTCGTAAACCATTTTTTAGCTCTCTTTACGTGATTTGTGCATGATTTCAAATATTAATTTTTTTGTACCTCACTTTACGTGATTTGTGCACGATTTCAAATATTAATTTTTTTGTACTTCACTTACTTCACACTCTGTTCACTTTTGTGTGTGACACATTTCACTAAGAGACTACTAAACCATTTTTTAACTCTCTTTACGTGATTTGTCCACTATATAAAAAAATCATTTTTTTGTATCTCACACTCTGTTCACTTTTACACAATGTTGTCTGACACATAACACTTACAGACTCGTAAACCATTTTTTTAGCTCTCTTTACGTGATTTGTGCACGTTTGCAAATATTAATTTTTTTGTACCTCACTTACTTCACACTCTGTTCACTTTTGTGTGTGACACATATCACTGAGATACTACTAAACCATTTTTTAACTCTCTTTACGTGATTTGTCCACGATTTCAAAAAATCATTTATTTGTATCTCACACTCTGTTCACTTTTACACAAAGTTGTCTGACACATAACACTTACAGACTCGTAAACCATTTTTTAGCTCTCTTTACGTGATTTGTGCACGATTTCAAATATTAATTTTTTTGTATCTCACTTTACGTGATTTGTGCACGATTTCAAATATTAATTTTTTTGTACCTCACTTACTTCACACTCTGTTCACTTTTGTGTGTGACACATTTCACTAAGAGACTACTAAACCATTTTTTAACTCTCTTTACGTGATTTGTCCACTATATAAAAAAATCATTTTTTTGTATCTCACACTCTGTTCACTTTTACACAATGTTGTCTGACACATAACACTTACAGACTCGTAAACCATTTTTTAGCTCTCTTTACGTGATTTGTGCACGATTTCAAATATTAATTTTTTTGTACCTCACTTACTTCACACTCTCTTCACTTTTGTGTGTGACACATTTCACTAAGAGACTACTAAACCATTTTTTAACTCTCTTTACGTGATTTGTCCACTATATAAAAAAATCATTTTTTTGTATCTCACACTCTGTTCACTTTTACACAATGTTGTCTGACACATAACACTTACAGACTCGTAAACCATTTTTTAGCTCTCTTTACGAGATTTGTGCACGATTTCAAATATTAATTTTTTTGTACCTCACTTACTTCACACTCTGTTCACTTTTGTGTCTGAAACATATCACTGAGAGACAACTAAACCGTTTTTTAACTCTCTTTACGTGATTTGTCCACTATATAAAAAATTCATTTTTTTGTATCTCACACTCTGTTCACTTTTACACAATGTTGTCTGACACATAACACTTACAGACTCGTAAACCATTTTTTAGCTCTCTTTACGTGATTTGTGCACGATTTCAAATATTAATTTTTTTGTACCTCACTTACTTCACACTCTGTTCACTTTTGTGTCTGACACATATCACTGAGATACTACTAAACCATTTTTTAATTCTCTTTACATGATTTGTCCACGATTTCAAAATATCATTTTTTAGTATCTCACACTCTGTTCACTTTTACACAATGTAGTCTGACACATAACACTTACAGACTCGTAAACCATTTTTTAGCTCTCTTTACGTGATTTGTGCACGATTTCAAATATTAACTTTTTTGTACCACACTTACTTCACACTCTGTTCACTTTTGTGTCTGACACATTTCACTGAGAGACTACTAAACCGTTTTTTAACTCTCTTTACGTGATTTGTCCACTATAGAAAAAATTCATTTTTTTGTATCTCACACTCAGTTCACTTTTACACAATGTTGTCTGACACATAACACTTACAGACTCGTAAACCATTTTTTAGCTCTCTTTACGTGATTTGTGCACGATTTCAAATATTAATTTTTTTGTATCTCACTTTACGTGATTTGTGCACGATTTCAAATATTAATTTTTTTGTACCTCACTTACTTCACACTGTTCACTTTTGTGTCTGACACATATCACTGAGAGACAACTAAACCGTTTTTTAACTCTCTTTACGTGATTTGTCCACTATATAAAAAATTCATTTTTTTGTATCTCACACTCTGTTCACTTTTACACAATGTTGTCTGACACATAACACTTACAGACTCGTTAACCATTTTTTAGCTCTCTTTACGTGATTTGTGCACGATTTCAAATATTAATTTTTTTGTACCTCACTTACTTCACATTCTGTTCACTTTTGTGTCTGACACATATCACTGAGAGACTACTAAACCGTTTTTTAACTCTCTTTACGTGATTTGTCCACTATATAAAAAAATCATTTTTTTGTATCTCACACTCTGTTCACTTTTACACAATGTTGTCTGACACATAACACTTACAGACTCGTAAACCATTTTTTAGCTCTCTTTACGTGATTTGTGCACGATTTCAAATATTAATTTTTTTGTACCTCACTTACTTCACACTCTGTTCACTTTTGTGTCCGACTCATATCACTGAGATACTACTAAACCATTTTTTAACTCTCTTTACGTGATTTGTCCACGATTTCAAAAAATCATTTTTTTGTATCTCACACTCTGTTCACTTTTACACAATGTTGTCTGACACATAACACTTACAGACTCGTAAACCATTTTTTAGCTCTCTTTACGTGATTTGTGCACGATTTCAAATATTAATTTTTTTGTACCTCAATTACTTCACACTCTGTTCACTTTTGTGTCTGACACATATCACTGAGAGACTACTAAACCGTTTTTTAACTCTCTTTACGTGATTTGTCCACTATATAAAAAGTTCATTTTTTTGTATCTCACACTCTGTTCACTTTTACACAATGTTGTCTGACACATAACACTTACAGACTCGTAAACCATTTTTTAGCTCTCTTTACGTGATTTGTGCATGATTTCAAATATTAATTTTTTTGTACCTCACTTTACGTGATTTGTGCACGATTTCAAATATTAATTTTTTTGTACCTCACTTACTTCACACTCTGTTCACTTTTGTGTGTGACACATTTCACTAAGAGACTACTTAACCATTTTTTAACTCTCTTTACGTGATTTGTCCACTATATAAAAAAATCATTTTTTTGTATCTCACACTCTGTTCACTTTTACACAATGTTGTATGACACATAACACTTACAGACTCGTTAACCATTTTTTAGCTCTCTTTACGTGATTTGTGCACGATTTCAAATATTAATTTTTTTGTACCTCACTTACTTCACACTCTGTTCACTTTTGTGTCTCACATATCACTGAGAGACTACTAAACCGTTTTTTAACTCTCTTTACGTGATTTGTCCACTATATAAAAAATTCATTTTTTTGTATCTCACACTATTCACTTTTACACAATATTGTCTGACACATATCACTTACAGACTCGTAAACCATTTTTTAGCTCTCTTTACGTGATTTGTGCACGATTTCAAATATTAATTTTTTTGTACCTCACTTTACGTGATTTGTGCACGATTTCAAATATTAATTTTTTTGTACCTCACTTACTTCACACTCTGTTCACTTTTGTGTGTGACACATTTCACTAAGAGACTACTAAACCATTTTTTAACTCTACGTGATTTGTCCACTATATAAAAAATTCATTTTTTTGTATCTCACACTCTGTTCACTTTTACACAATGTTGTCTGACACACTTACAGACTCGTAAACCATTTTTTAGCTCTCTTTACGTGATTTGTGCACGATTTCAAATATTAATTTTTTTGTACCTCACTTACTTCACACTCTGTTCACTTTTGTGTCTGACACATATCACTGAGATACTACTAAACCATTTTTTAACTCTCTTTACATGATTTGTCCACGATTTCAAAATATCATTTTTTTGTATCTCACACTCTGTTCACTTTTACACAATGTAGTCTGACACATAACACCTACAGACTCGTAAACCATTTTTTAGCTCTCTTTACGTGATTTGTGCACGATTTCAAATATTAATTTTTTTGTACCTCACTCACTTCACACTCTGTTCACTTTTGTGTCTGACACATATCACTGAGAGACTACTAAACCGTTTTTTAACTCTCTTTACGTGATTTGTCCACTGTATAAAAAGTTCATTTTTTTGTATCTCACACTCTGTTCACTTTTACACAATGTTGTCTGACACATAACACTTACAGACTCGTAAACCATTTTTTAGCTCTCTTTACGTGATTTGTGCATGATTTCAAATATTAATTTTTTTGTACCTCACTTTACGTGATTTGTGCACGATTTCAAATATTAATTTTTTTGTACTTCACTTACTTCACACTCTGTTCACTTTTGTGTGTGACACATTTCACTAAGAGACTACTAAACCATTTTTTAACTCTCTTTACGTGATTTGTCCACTATATAAAAAAATCATTTTTTTGTATCTCACACTCTGTTCACTTTTACACAATGTTGTCTGACACATAACACTTACAGACTCGTAAACCATTTTTTTAGCTCTCTTTACGTGATTTGTGCACGTTTGCAAATATTAATTTTTTTGTACCTCACTTACTTCACACTCTGTTCACTTTTGTGTGTGACACATATCACTGAGATACTACTAAACCATTTTTTAACTCTCTTTACGTGATTTGTCCACGATTTCAAAAAATCATTTATTTGTATCTCACACTCTGTTCACTTTTACACAAAGTTGTCTGACACATAACACTTACAGACTCGTAAACCATTTTTTAGCTCTCTTTACGTGATTTGTGCACGATTTCAAATATTAATTTTTTTGTATCTCACTTTACGTGATTTGTGCACGATTTCAAATATTAATTTTTTTGTACCTCACTTACTTCACACTCTGTTCACTTTTGTGTGTGACACATTTCACTAAGAGACTACTAAACCATTTTTTAACTCTCTTTACGTGATTTGTCCACTATATAAAAAAATCATTTTTTTGTATCTCACACTCTGTTCACTTTTACACAATGTTGTCTGACACATAACACTTACAGACTCGTAAACCATTTTTTAGCTCTCTTTACGTGATTTGTGCACGATTTCAAATATTAATTTTTTTGTACCTCACTTACTTCACACTCTCTTCACTTTTGTGTGTGACACATTTCACTAAGAGACTACTAAACCATTTTTTAACTCTCTTTACGTGATTTGTCCACTATATAAAAAAATCATTTTTTTGTATCTCACACTCTGTTCACTTTTACACAATGTTGTCTGACACATAACACTTACAGACTCGTAAACCATTTTTTAGCTCTCTTTACGAGATTTGTGCACGATTTCAAATATTAATTTTTTTGTACCTCACTTACTTCACACTCTGTTCACTTTTGTGTCTGAAACATATCACTGAGAGACAACTAAACCGTTTTTTAACTCTCTTTACGTGATTTGTCCACTATATAAAAAATTCATTTTTTTGTATCTCACACTCTGTTCACTTTTACACAATGTTGTCTGACACATAACACTTACAGACTCGTAAACCATTTTTTAGCTCTCTTTACGTGATTTGTGCACGATTTCAAATATTAATTTTTTTGTACCTCACTTACTTCACACTCTGTTCACTTTTGTGTCTGACACATATCACTGAGATACTACTAAACCATTTTTTAATTCTCTTTACATGATTTGTCCACGATTTCAAAATATCATTTTTTTGTATCTCACACTCTGTTCACTTTTACACAATGTAGTCTGACACATAACACTTACAGACTCGTAAACCATTTTTTAGCTCTCTTTACGTGATTTGTGCACGATTTCAAATATTAACTTTTTTGTACCACACTTACTTCACACTCTGTTCACTTTTGTGTCTGACACATTTCACTGAGAGACTACTAAACCGTTTTTTAACTCTCTTTACGTGATTTGTCCACTATAGAAAAAATTCATTTTTTTGTATCTCACACTCAGTTCACTTTTACACAATGTTGTCTGACACATAACACTTACAGACTCGTAAACCATTTTTTAGCTCTCTTTACGTGATTTGTGCACGATTTCAAATATTAATTTTTTTGTATCTCACTTTACGTGATTTGTGCACGATTTCAAATATTAATTTTTTTGTACCTCACTTACTTCACACTGTTCACTTTTGTGTCTGACACATATCACTGAGAGACAACTAAACCGTTTTTTAACTCTCTTTACGTGATTTGTCCACTATATAAAAAATTCATTTTTTTGTATCTCACACTCTGTTCACTTTTACACAATGTTGTCTGACACATAACACTTACAGACTCGTTAACCATTTTTTAGCTCTCTTTACGTGATTTGTGCACGATTTCAAATATTAATTTTTTTGTACCTCACTTACTTCACATTCTGTTCACTTTTGTGTCTGACACATATCACTGAGAGACTACTAAACCGTTTTTTAACTCTCTTTACGTGATTTGTCCACTATATAAAAAAATCATTTTTTTGTATCTCACACTCTGTTCACTTTTACACAATGTTGTCTGACACATAACACTTACAGACTCGTAAACCATTTTTTAGCTCTCTTTACGTGATTTGTGCACGATTTCAAATATTAATTTTTTTGTACCTCACTTACTTCACACTCTGTTCACTTTTGTGTCCGACTCATATCACTGAGATACTACTAAACCATTTTTTAACTCTCTTTACGTGATTTGTCCACGATTTCAAAAAATCATTTTTTTGTATCTCACACTCTGTTCACTTTTACACAATGTAGTCTGACACATAACACTTACAGACTCGTAAACCATTTTTTAGCTCTCTTTACGTGATTTGTGCACGATTTCAAATATTAATTTTTTTGTACCTCACTTACTTCACACTCTGTTCATTTTTGTGTCTGACACATATCACTGAGAGACTACTAAACCGTTTTTTAACTCTCTTTATGTGATTTGTCCACTATATAAAAAATTCATTTTTTTGTAACTCACACTCTGTTCACTTTTACACAATGTTGTCTGACACATAACACTTACAGACTCGTAAACCATTTTTTAGCTATCTTTACGTGATTTGTGCACGATTTCAAATATTAATTTTTTTGTACCTCACTTACTTCACACTCTGTTCACTTTTGTGTGTGACACATTTCACTAAGAGACTACTAAACCATTTTTTAACTCTCTTTACGTGATTTGTCCACTATATAAAAGAATCATTTTTTTGTATCTCACACTCTGTTCACTTTTACACAATGTTATCTGACACCTAACACTTACAGACTCGTAAACCATTTTTTAGCTCTCTTTACGTGATTTGTGCACGATTTCAAATATTAATTTTTTTGTACCACTCTTACTTCACACTCTGTTCACTTTTGTGTCTGACACATTTCACTGAGAGACTACTAAACCGTTTTTTAACTCTCTTTACGTGATTTGTCCACTATATAAAAAATTCATTTTTTTGTATCTCACACTCTGTTCACTTTTACACAATGTTATCTGACACATAACACTTACAGACTCGTAAACCATTTTTTAGCTCTCTTTACGTGATTTGTGCACGATTTCAAATGTTAATTTTTTTGTATCTCACTTTACGTGATTTGTGCACGATTTCAAATATTAATTTTTTTGTACCTCACTTACTTCACACTCTGTTCACTTTTGTGTCTGACACATTTCACTGAGAGACTACTAAACCGTTTTTTAACTCTCTTTACGTGATTTGTCCACTATATAAAAAATTCATTTTTTTGTATCACACTCTGTTCACTTTTACACAATGTTATCTGACACATAACACTTACAGACTCGTAAACCATTTTTTAGCTCTCTTTACGTGATTTGTGCACGATTTCAAATATTAATTTTTTTGTATCTCACTTTACGTGATTTGTGCACGATTTCAAATATTAATTTTTTTGTACCTCACTTACTTCACACTCTGTTCACTTTTGTGTCTGACACATATCACTGAGAGACTACTAAACCGTTTTTTAACTCTCTTTACGTGATTTGTCCACTATATAAAAAAATCATTTTTTTGTATCTCACACTGTTCACTTTTACACAAAGTTATCTGACACATAACACTTACAGACTCGTAAACCATTTTTTAGCTCTCTTTACGTGATTTGTGCACGATTTCAAATATTAATTTTTTTGTATCTCACTTTACGTGATTTGTGCACGATTTCAAATATTAATTTTTTTGTACCTCACTTACTTCACACTCTGTTCACTTTTGTGTCTGACACATATCACTGAGAGACAACTAAACCGTTTTTTAACTCCCTTTACGTGATTTGTCCACTATATAAAAAATTCATTTTTTTGTATCTCACACTCTGTTCACTTTTACACAATGTTGTCTGACACATAACACTTACAGACTCGTAAACCATTTTTTAGCTCTCTTTACGTGATTTGTGCACGATTTCAAATATTAATTTTTTTGTACCTCACTTACTTCACACTCTGTTCACTTTTGTGTCTGACTCATATCACTGAGATACTACTAAACCATTTTTTAACTTCTCTTTACGTGATTTGTCCACGATTTCAAAAAATCATTTTTTTGTATCTCACACTCTGTTCACTTTTACACAATGTTGTCTGACACATAACACTTACAGACTCGTAAACCATTTTTTAGCTCTCTTTACGTGATTTGTGCACGATTTCAAATATTAATTTTTTTGTACCTCAATTACTTCACACTCTGTTCACTTTTGTGTCTGACACATATCACTGAGAGACTACTAAACCGTTTTTTAACTCTCTTTACGTGATTTGTCCACTATATAAAAAGTTCATTTTTTTGTATCTCACACTCTGTTCACTTTTACACAATGTTGTCTGACACATAACACTTACAGACTCGTAAACCATTTTTTAGCTCTCTTTACGTGATTTGTGCATGATTTCAAATATTAATTTTTTTGTACCTCACTTTACGTGATTTGTGCACGATTTCAAATATTAATTTTTTTGTACCTCACTTACTTCACACTCTGTTCACTTTTGTGTGTGACACATTTCACTAAGAGACTACTTAACCATTTTTTAACTCTCTTTACGTGATTTGTCCACTATATAAAAAAATCATTTTTTTGTATCTCACACTCTGTTCACTTTTACACAATGTTGTATGACACATAACACTTACAGACTCGTTAACCATTTTTTAGCTCTCTTTACGTGATTTGTGCACGATTTCAAATATTAATTTTTTTGTACCTCACTTACTTCACACTCTGTTCACTTTTGTGTCACACATATCACTGAGAGACTACTAAACCGTTTTTTAACTCTCTTTACGTGATTTGTCCACTATATAAAAAATTCATTTTTTTGTATCTCACACTATTCACTTTTACACAATATTGTCTGACACATATCACTTACAGACTCGTAAACCATTTTTTAGCTCTCTTTACGTGATTTGTGCACGATTTCAAATATTAATTTTTTTGTACCTCACTTTACGTGATTTGTGCACGATTTCAAATATTAATTTTTTTGTACCTCACTTACTTCACACTCTGTTCACTTTTGTGTGTGACACATTTCACTAAGAGACTACTAAACCATTTTTTAACTCTACGTGATTTGTCCACTATATAAAAAATTCATTTTTTTGTATCTCACACTCTGTTCACTTTTACACAATGTTGTCTGACACATAACACTTACAGACTCGTAAACCATTTTTTAGCTCTCTTTACGTGATTTGTGCACGATTTCAAATATTAATTTTTTTGTACCTCACTTACTTCACACTCTGTTCACTTTTGTGTCTGACACATATCACTGAGATACTACTAAACCATTTTTTAACTCTCTTTACATGATTTGTCCACGATTTCAAAATATCATTTTTTTGTATCTCACACTCTGTTCACTTTTACACAATGTAGTCTGACACATAACACCTACAGACTCGTAAACCATTTTTTAGCTCTCTTTACGTGATTTGTGCACGATTTCAAATATTAATTTTTTTGTACCTCACTTACTTCACACTCTGTTCACTTTTGTGTCTGACACATATCACTGAGAGACTACTAAACCGTTTTTTAACTCTCTTTACGTGATTTGTCCACTGTATAAAAAGTTCATTTTTTTGTATCTCACACTCTGTTCACTTTTA
This sequence comes from Philonthus spinipes, assembly GCA_963082785.1. Taxonomy (NCBI): domain Eukaryota; kingdom Metazoa; phylum Arthropoda; class Insecta; order Coleoptera; family Staphylinidae; genus Philonthus; species Philonthus spinipes. Next base: position 23,028,697 of record OY720308.1, read on the forward strand.
CACAATGTTGTCTGACACATAACACTTACAGACTCGTAAACCATTTTTTAGCTCTCTTTACGTGATTTGTGCATGATTTCAAATATTAATTTTTTTGTACCTCACTTTACGTGATTTGTGCACGATTTCAAATATTAATTTTTTTGTACTTCACTTACTTCACACTCTGTTCACTTTTGTGTGTGACACATTTCACTAAGAGACTACTAAACCATTTTTTAACTCTCTTTACGTGATTTGTCCACTATATAAAAAAATCATTTTTTTGTATCTCACACTCTGTTCACTTTTACACAATGTTGTCTGACACATAACACTTACAGACTCGTAAACCATTTTTTTAGCTCTCTTTACGTGATTTGTGCACGTTTGCAAATATTAATTTTTTTGTACCTCACTTACTTCACACTCTGTTCACTTTTGTGTGTGACACATATCACTGAGATACTACTAAACCATTTTTTAACTCTCTTTACGTGATTTGTCCACGATTTCAAAAAATCATTTATTTGTATCTCACACTCTGTTCACTTTTACACAAAGTTGTCTGACACATAACACTTACAGACTCGTAAACCATTTTTTAGCTCTCTTTACGTGATTTGTGCACGATTTCAAATATTAATTTTTTTGTATCTCACTTTACGTGATTTGTGCACGATTTCAAATATTAATTTTTTTGTAGCTCACTTACTTCACACTCTGTTCACTTTTGTGTGTGACACATTTCACTAAGAGACTACTAAACCATTTTTTAACTCTCTTTACGTGATTTGTCCACTATATAAAAAAATCATTTTTTTGGATCTCACACTCTGTTCACTTTTATACAATGTTGTCTGACACATAACACTTACAGACTCGTAAACCATTTTTTAGCTCTCTTTACGTGATTTGTGCACGTTTGCAAATATTAATTTTTTTGTATCTCACTTACTTCACACTCTGTTCACTTTTGTGTGTGACACATATCACTGAGATACTACTAAACCATTTTTTAACTCTTTTTACGTGATTTGTCCACGATTTCAAAAAATAATTTTTTTGTATCTCACACTCTGTTCACTTTTACACAATGTTGTCTGACACTTAACACTTACAGACTCCTAAACCATTTTTTAGCTCTCTTTACGTGATTTGTGCACGATTTCAAATATTAATTTTTTTGTACCTCACTTACTTCACACTCTGTTCAATTTTGTGTCTGACACATATCACTGAGAGACAACTAAACCGTTTTTTAACTCTCTTTACGTGATTTGTCCACCATATAAAAAATTCATTTTTTTGTATCTCACACTCTGTTCACTTTTACACAATGTTGTATGACACATAACACTTACAGACTCGTAAACCATTTTTTAGCTCTCTTTACGTGATTTGTGCACGATTTCAAATATTAATTTTTTTGTACCTCACTTACTTCACACTCTGTTCACTTTTGTGTCTGACACATATCACTGAGAGACTACTAAACCGTTTTTTAACTCTCTTTACGTGATTTGCCCACTATATAAAAAATTCATTTTTTTGTATCTCACACTCTGTTCACTTTTACACAATATTGTCTGACACATAACACTTACAGACTCGTAAACCATTTTTTAGCTCTCTTTACGTGATTTGTGCACGATTTCAAATATTAATTTTTTTGTACCTCACTTTACGTGATTTGTGCACGATTTCAAATATTAATTTTTTTGTACCTCACTTACTTCACACTCTGTTCACTTTTGTGTGTGACACATTTCACTAAAAGACTACTAAACCATTTTTTAACTCTCTTTACGTGATTTGTCCACTATATAAAAAAATCATTTTTTTGTATCTCACACTCTGTTCACTTTTACACAATGTTGTCTGACACATAACACTTACAGACTCGTAAACCATTTTTTAGCTCTCTTTACGTGATTTGTGCACGATTTCAAATATTAATTTTTTTGTACCTCAATTACTTCACACTCTGTTCACTTTTGTGTCTGACACATATCACTGAGAGACTACTAGACCGTTTTTTAACTCTCTTTACGTGATTTGTCCACTATATAAAAAGTTCATTTTTTTGTATCTCACACTCTGTTCACTTTTACACAATGTTGTCTGACACATAACACTTACAGACTCGTAAACCATTTTTTAGCTCTCTTTACGTGATTTGTGCATGATTTCCAATATTAATTTTTTTGTACCTCACTTTACGTGATTTGTGCACGATTTCAAATATTAATTTTTTTGTACCTCACTTACTTCACACTCTGTTCACTTTTGTGTGTGACACATTTCACTAAGAGACTACTTAACCATTTTTTAACTCTCTTTACGTGATTTGTCCACTATATAAAAAAATCATTTTTTTGTATCTCACACTCTGTTCACTTTTACACAATGTTGTATGACACATAACACTTACAGACTCGTTAACCATTTTTTAGCTCTCTTTACGTGATTTGTGCACGATTTCAAATATTAATTTTTTTGTACCTCACTTACTTCACACTCTGTTCACTTTTGTGTCACACATATCACTGAGAGACTACTAAACCGTTTTTTAACTCTCTTTACGTGATTTGTCCACTATATAAAAAATTCATTTTTTTGTATCTCACACTATTCACTTTTACACAATATTGTCTGACACATATCACTTACAGACTCGTAAACCATTTTTTAGCTCTCTTTACGTGATTTGTGCACGATTTCAAATATTAATTTTTTTGTACCTCACTTTACGTGATTTGTGCACGATTTCAAATATTAATTTTTTTGTACCTCACTTACTTCACACTCTGTTCACTTTTGTGTGTGACACATTTCACTAAGAGACTACTAAACCATTTTTTAACTCTACGTGATTTGTCCACTATATAAAAAATTCATTTTTTTGTATCTCACACTCTGTTCACTTTTACACAATGTTGTCTGACACATAACACTTACAGACTCGTAAACCATTTTTTAGCTCTCTTTACGTGATTTGTGCACGATTTCAAATATTAATTTTTTTGTACCTCACTTACTTCACACTCTGTTCACTTTTGTGTCTGACACATATCACTGAGATACTACTAAACCATTTTTTAATTCTCTTTACATGATTTGTCCACGATTTCAAAATATCATTTTTTTGTATCTCACACTCTGTTCACTTTTACACAATGTAGTCTGACACATAACACCTACAGACTCGTAAACCATTTTTTAGCTCTCTTTACGTGATTTGTGCACGATTTCAAATATTAATTTTTTTGTACCTCACTTACTTCACACTCTGTTCACTTTTGTGTCTGACACATATCACTGAGAGACTACTAAACCGTTTTTTAACTCTCTTTACGTGATTTGTCCACTGTATAAAAAGTTCATTTTTTTGTATCTCACACTCTGTTCACTTTTACACAATGTTGTCTGACACATAACACTTACAGACTCGTAAACCATTTTTTAGCTCTCTTTACGTGATTTGTGCATGATTTCAAATATTAATTTTTTTGTACCTCACTTTACGTGATTTGTGCACGATTTCAAATATTAATTTTTTTGTACTTCACTTAATTCACACTCTGTTCACTTTTGTGTGTGACACATTTCACTAAGAGACTACTAAACCATTTTTTAACTCTCTTTACGTGATTTGTCCACTATATAAAAAAATCATTTTTTTGTATCTCACACTCTGTTCACTTTTACACAATGTTGTCTGACACATAACACTTACAGACTCGTAAACCATTTTTTTAGCTCTCTTTACGTGATTTGTGCACGTTTGCAAATATTAATTTTTTTGTACCACTCTTACTTCACACTCTGTTCACTTTTGTGTCTGACACATTTCACTGAGAGACTACTAAACCGTTTTTTAACTCTCTTTACGTGATTTGTCCACTATATAAAAAATTCATTTTTTTGTATCTCACACTCTGTTCACTTTTACACAATGCTATCTGACACATAACACTTACAGACTCGTAAACCATTTTTTAGCTCTCTTTACGTGATTTGTGCACGATTTCAAATGTTAATTTTTTTGTATCTCACTTTACGTGATTTGTGCACGATTTCAAATATTAATTTTTTTGTACCTCACTTACTTCACACTCTGTTCACTTTTGTGTCTGACACATTTCACTGAGAGACTACTAAACCGTTTTTTAACTCTCTTTACGTGATTTGTCCACTATATAAAAAATTCATTTTTTTGTATCACACTCTGTTCACTTTTACACAATGTTATCTGACACATAACACTTACAGACTCGTAAACCATTTTTTAGCTCTCTTTACGTGATTTGTGCACGATTTCAAATATTAATTTTTTTGTATCTCACTTTACGTGATTTGTGCACGATTTCAAATATTAATTTTTTTGTACCTCACTTACTTCACACTCTGTTCACTTTTGTGTCTGACACATATCACTGAGAGACTACTAAACCGTTTTTTAACTCTCTTTACGTGATTTGTCCACTATATAAAAAAATCATTTTTTTGTATCTCACACTGTTCACTTTTACACAAAGTTATCTGACACATAACACTTACAGACTCGTAAACCATTTTTTAGCTCTCTTTACGTGATTTGTGCACGATTTCAAATATTAATTTTTTTGTATCTCACTTTACGTGATTTGTGCACGATTTCAAATATTAATTTTTTTGTACCTCACTTACTTCACACTCTGTTCACTTTTGTGTCTGACACATCACTGAGAGACAACTAAACCGTTTTTTAACTCCCTTTACGTGATTTGTCCACTATATAAAAAATTCATTTTTTTGTATCTCACACTCTGTTCACTTTTACACAATGTTGTCTGACACATAACACTTACAGACTCGTAAACCATTTTTTAGCTCTCTTTACGTGATTTGTGCACGATTTCAAATATTAATTTTTTTGTACCTCACTTACTTCACACTCTGTTCACTTTTGTGTCTGACTCATATCACTGAGATACTACTAAACCATTTTTTAACTTCTCTTTACGTGATTTGTCCACGATTTCAAAAAATCATTTTTTTGTATCTCACACTCTGTTCACTTTTACACAATGTTGTCTGACACATAACACTTACAGACTCGTAAACCATTTTTTAGCTATCTTTACGTGATTTGTGCACGATTTCAAATATTAATTTTTTTGTACCTCACTTACTTCACACTCTGTTCACTTTTGTGTGTGACACATTTCACTAAGAGACTACTAAACCATTTTTTAACTCTCTTTACGTGATTTGTCCACTATATAAAAAAATCATTTTTTTGTATCTCACACTCTGTTCACTTTTACACAATGTTGTCTGACACATAACACTTACAGACTCGTAAACCATTTTTTAGCTCTCTTTACGTGATTTGTGCACGATTTCAAATATTAATTTTTTTGTACCTCAATTACTTCACACTCTGTTCACTTTTGTGTCTGACACATATCACTGAGAGACTACTAGACCGTTTTTTAACTCTCTTTACGTGATTTGTCCACTATATAAAAAGTTCATTTTTTTGTATCTCACACTCTGTTCACTTTTACACAATGTTGTCTGACACATAACACTTACAGACTCGTAAACCATTTTTTAGCTCTCTTTACGTGATTTGTGCATGATTTCCAATATTAATTTTTTTGTACCTCACTTTACGTGATTTGTGCACGATTTCAAATATTAATTTTTTTGTACCTCACTTACTTCACACTCTGTTCACTTTTGTGTGTGACACATTTCACTAAGAGACTACTTAACCATTTTTTAACTCTCTTTACGTGATTTGTCCACTATATAAAAAAATCATTTTTTTGTATCTCACACTCTGTTCACTTTTACACAATGTTGTATGACACATAACACTTACAGACTCGTTAACCATTTTTTAGCTCTCTTTACGTGATTTGTGCACGATTTCAAATATTAATTTTTTTGTACCTCACTTACTTCACACTCTGTTCACTTTTGTGTCACACATATCACTGAGAGACTACTAAACCGTTTTTTAACTCTCTTTACGTGATTTGTCCACTATATAAAAAATTCATTTTTTTGTATCTCACACTATTCACTTTTACACAATATTGTCTGACACATATCACTTACAGACTCGTAAACCATTTTTTAGCTCTCTTTACGTGATTTGTGCACGATTTCAAATATTAATTTTTTTGTACCTCACTTTACGTGATTTGTGCACGATTTCAAATATTAATTTTTTTGTACCTCACTTACTTCACACTCTGTTCACTTTTGTGTGTGACACATTTCACTAAGAGACTACTAAACCATTTTTTAACTCTACGTGATTTGTCCACTATATAAAAAATTCATTTTTTTGTATCTCACACTCTGTTCACTTTTACACAATGTTGTCTGACACATAACACTTACAGACTCGTAAACCATTTTTTAGCTCTCTTTACGTGATTTGTGCACGATTTCAAATATTAATTTTTTTGTACCTCACTTACTTCACACTCTGTTCACTTTTGTGTCTGACACATATCACTGAGATACTACTAAACCATTTTTTAATTCTCTTTACATGATTTGTCCACGATTTCAAAATATCATTTTTTTGTATCTCACACTCTGTTCACTTTTACACAATGTAGTCTGACACATAACACCTACAGACTCGTAAACCATTTTTTAGCTCTCTTTACGTGATTTGTGCACGATTTCAAATATTAATTTTTTTGTACCTCACTTACTTCACACTCTGTTCACTTTTGTGTCTGACACATATCACTGAGAGACTACTAAACCGTTTTTTAACTCTCTTTACGTGATTTGTCCACTGTATAAAAAGTTCATTTTTTTGTATCTCACACTCTGTTCACTTTTACACAATGTTGTCTGACACATAACACTTACAGACTCGTAAACCATTTTTTAGCTCTCTTTACGTGATTTGTGCATGATTTCAAATATTAATTTTTTTGTACCTCACTTTACGTGATTTGTGCACGATTTCAAATATTAATTTTTTTGTACTTCACTTAATTCACACTCTGTTCACTTTTGTGTGTGACACATTTCACTAAGAGACTACTAAACCATTTTTTAACTCTCTTTACGTGATTTGTCCACTATATAAAAAAATCATTTTTTTGTATCTCACACTCTGTTCACTTTTACACAATGTTGTCTGACACATAACACTTACAGACTCGTAAACCATTTTTTTAGCTCTCTTTACGTGATTTGTGCACGTTTGCAAATATTAATTTTTTTGTACCACTCTTACTTCACACTCTGTTCACTTTTGTGTCTGACACATTTCACTGAGAGACTACTAAACCGTTTTTTAACTCTCTTTACGTGATTTGTCCACTATATAAAAAATTCATTTTTTTGTATCTCACACTCTGTTCACTTTTACACAATGCTATCTGACACATAACACTTACAGACTCGTAAACCATTTTTTAGCTCTCTTTACGTGATTTGTGCACGATTTCAAATGTTAATTTTTTTGTATCTCACTTTACGTGATTTGTGCACGATTTCAAATATTAATTTTTTTGTACCTCACTTACTTCACACTCTGTTCACTTTTGTGTCTGACACATTTCACTGAGAGACTACTAAACCGTTTTTTAACTCTCTTTACGTGATTTGTCCACTATATAAAAAATTCATTTTTTTGTATCACACTCTGTTCACTTTTACACAATGTTATCTGACACATAACACTTACAGACTCGTAAACCATTTTTTAGCTCTCTTTACGTGATTTGTGCACGATTTCAAATATTAATTTTTTTGTATCTCACTTTACGTGATTTGTGCACGATTTCAAATATTAATTTTTTTGTACCTCACTTACTTCACACTCTGTTCACTTTTGTGTCTGACACATATCACTGAGAGACTACTAAACCGTTTTTTAACTCTCTTTACGTGATTTGTCCACTATATAAAAAAATCATTTTTTTGTATCTCACACTGTTCACTTTTACACAAAGTTATCTGACACATAACACTTACAGACTCGTAAACCATTTTTTAGCTCTCTTTACGTGATTTGTGCACGATTTCAAATATTAATTTTTTTGTATCTCACTTTACGTGATTTGTGCACGATTTCAAATATTAATTTTTTTGTACCTCACTTACTTCACACTCTGTTCACTTTTGTGTCTGACACATCACTGAGAGACAACTAAACCGTTTTTTAACTCCCTTTACGTGATTTGTCCACTATATAAAAAATTCATTTTTTTGTATCTCACACTCTGTTCACTTTTACACAATGTTGTCTGACACATAACACTTACAGACTCGTAAACCATTTTTTAGCTCTCTTTACGTGATTTGTGCACGATTTCAAATATTAATTTTTTTGTACCTCACTTACTTCACACTCTGTTCACTTTTGTGTCTGACTCATATCACTGAGATACTACTAAACCATTTTTTAACTTCTCTTTACGTGATTTGTCCACGATTTCAAAAAATCATTTTTTTGTATCTCACACTCTGTTCACTTTTACACAATGTTGTCTGACACATAACACTTACAGACTCGTAAACCATTTTTTAGCTATCTTTACGTGATTTGTGCACGATTTCAAATATTAATTTTTTTGTACCTCACTTACTTCACACTCTGTTCACTTTTGTGTGTGACACATTTCACTAAGAGACTACTAAACCATTTTTTAACTCTCTTTACGTGATTTGTCCACTATATAAAAGAATCATTTTTTTGTATCTCACACTCTGTTCACTTTTACACAATGTTATCTGACACCTAACACTTACAGACTCGTAAACCATTTTTTAGCTCTCTTTACGTGATTTGTGCACGATTTCAAATATTAATTTTTTTGTACCACTCTTACTTCACACTCTGTTCACTTTTGTGTCTGACACATTTCACTGAGAGACTACTAAACCGTTTTTTAACTCTCTTTACGTGATTTGTCCACTATATAAAAAATTCATTTTTTTGTATCTCACACTCTGTTCACTTTTACACAATGTTATCTGACACATAACACTTACAGACTCGTAAACCATTTTTTAGCTCTCTTTACGTGATTTGTGCACGATTTCAAATGTTAATTTTTTTGTATCTCACTTTACGTGATTTGTGCACGATTTCAAATATTAATTTTTTTGTACCTCACTTACTTCACACTCTGTTCACTTTTGTGTCTGACACATTTCACTGAGAGACTACTAAACCGTTTTTTAACTCTCTTTACGTGATTTGTCCACTATATAAAAAATTCATTTTTTTGTATCACACTCTGTTCACTTTTACACAATGTTATCTGACACATAACACTTACAGACTCGTAAACCATTTTTTAGCTCTCTTTACGTGATTTGTGCACGATTTCAAATATTAATTTTTTTGTATCTCACTTTACGTGATTTGTGCACGATTTCAAATATTAATTTTTTTGTACCTCACTTACTTCACACTCTGTTCACTTTTGTGTCTGACACATATCACTGAGAGACTACTAAACCGTTTTTTAACTCTCTTTACGTGATTTGTCCACTATATAAAAAAATCATTTTTTTGTATCTCACACTGTTCACTTTTACACAAAGTTATCTGACACATAACACTTACAGACTCGTAAACCATTTTTTAGCTCTCTTTACGTGATTTGTGCACGATTTCAAATATTAATTTTTTTGTATCTCACTTTACGTGATTTGTGCACGATTTCAAATATTAATTTTTTTGTACCTCACTTACTTCACACTCTGTTCACTTTTGTGTCTGACACATATCACTGAGAGACAACTAAACCGTTTTTTAACTCCCTTTACGTGATTTGTCCACTATATAAAAAATTCATTTTTTTGTATCTCACACTCTGTTCACTTTTACACAATGTTGTCTGACACATAACACTTACAGACTCGTAAACCATTTTTTAGCTCTCTTTACGTGATTTGTGCACGATTTCAAATATTAATTTTTTTGTACCTCACTTACTTCACACTCTGTTCACTTTTGTGTCTGACTCATATCACTGAGATACTACTAAACCATTTTTTAACTTCTCTTTACGTGATTTGTCCACGATTTCAAAAAATCATTTTTTTGTATCTCACACTCTGTTCACTTTTACACAATGTTGTCTGACACATAACACTTACAGACTCGTAAACCATTTTTTAGCTCTCTTTACGTGATTTGTGCACGATTTCAAATATTAATTTTTTTGTACCTCACTTACTTCACACTCTGTTCACTTTTGTGTCTGACACATATCACTGAGATACTACTAAACCATTTTTTAACTCTCTTTACATGATTTGTCCACGATTTCAAAATATCATTTTTTTGTATCTCACACTCTGTTCACTTTTACACAATGTAGTCTGACACATAACACTTACAGACTCGTAAACCATTTTTTAGCTCTCTTTACGTGATTTGTGCACGATTTCAAATATTAATTTTTTTGTATCACACTTACTTCACACTCTGTTCACTTTTGTGTCTGACACATTTCACTGAGAGACTACTAAACCGTTTTTTAACTCTCTTTACGTGATTTGTCCACTATAGAAAAAATTCATTTTTTTGTATCTCACACTCAGTTCACTTTTACACAATGTTGTCTGACACATAACACTTACAGACTCGTAAACCATTTTTTAGCTCTCTTTACGTGATTTGTGCACGATTTCAAATATTAATTTTTTTGTATCTCACTTTACGTGATTTGTGCACGATTTCAAATATTAATTTTTTTGTACCTCACTTACTTCACACTCTGTTCACTTTTGTGTCTGACACATATCACAGAGAGACAACTAAACCGTTTTTTAACTCCCTTTACGTGATTTGTCCACTATATAAAAAATTCATTTTTTTGTATCTCACACTCTGTTCACTTTTACACAATGTTGTCTGACACATAACACTTACAGACTCGTAAACCATTTTTTAGCTCTCTTTACGTGATTTGTGCACGATTTCAAATATTAATTTTTTTGTACCTCACTTACTTCACACTCTGTTCACTTTTGTGTCCGACTCATATCACTGAGATACTACTAAACCATTTTTTAACTCTCTTTACGTGATTTGTCCACGATTTCAAAAAATCATTTTTTTGTATCTCACACTCTGTTCACTTTTACACAATGTAGTCTGACACATAACACTTACAGACTCGTAAACCATTTTTTAGCTCTCTTTACGTGATTTGTGCACGATTTCAAATATTAATTTTTTTGTACCTCACTTACTTCACACTCTGTTCATTTTTGTGTCTGACACATATCACTGAGAGACTACTAAACCGTTTTTTAACTCTCTTTATGTGATTTGTCCACTATATAAAAAATTCATTTTTTTGTAACTCACACTCTGTTCACTTTTACACAATGTTGTCTGACACATAACACTTACAGACTCGTAAACAATTTTTTAGCTATCTTTACGTGATTTGTGCACGATTTCAAATATTAATTTTTTTGTACCTCACTTACTTCACACTCTGTTCACTTTTGTGTGTGACACATTTCACTAAGAGACTACTAAACCATTTTTTAACTCTCTTTACGTGATTTGTCCACTATATAAAAGAATCATTTTTTTGTATCTCACACTCTGTTCACTTTTACACAATGTTGTCTGACACATAACACTTACAGACTCGTAAACCATTTTTTAGCTCTCTTTACGTGATTTGTGCACGATTTCAAATATTAATTTTTTTGTACCACACTTACTTCACACTCTGTTCACTTTTGTGTCTGACACATTTCACTGAGAGACTACTAAACCGTTTTTTAACTCTCTTTACGTGATTTGTCCACTATAGAAAAAATTCATTTTTTTGTATCTCACACTCAGTTCACTTTTACACAATGTTGTCTGACACATAACACTTACAGACTCGTAAACCATTTTTTAGCTCTCTTTACGTGATTTGTGCACGATTTCAAATATTAATTTTTTTGTATCTCACTTTACGTGATTTGTGCACGATTTCAAATATTAATTTTTTTGTACCTCACTTACTTCACACTCTGTTCACTTTTGTGTCTGACACATATCACTGAGAGACTACTAAACCGTTTTTTAACTCTCTTTACGTGATTTGTCCACTATATAAAAAAATCATTTTTTTGTATCTCACACTCTGTTCACTTTTACACAATGTTGTCTGACACATAACACTTACAGACTCGTAAACCATTTTTTAGCTCTCTTTACGTGATTTGTGCACGATTTCAAATATTAATTTTTTTGTACCTCACTTACTTCACACTCTGTTCACTTTTGTGTCCGACTCATATCACTGAGATACTACTAAACCATTTTTTAACTCTCTTTACGTGATTTGTCCACGATTTCAAAAAATCATTTTTTTGTATCTCACACTCTGTTCACTTTTACACAATGTAGTCTGACACATAACACTTACAGACTCGTAAACCATTTTTTAGCTCTCTTTACGTGATTTGTGCACGATTTCAAATATTAATTTTTTTGTACCTCACTTACTTCACACTCTGTTCATTTTTGTGTCTGACACATATCACTGAGAGACTACTAAACCGTTTTTTAACTCTCTTTATGTGATTTGTCCACTATATAAAAAATTCATTTTTTTGTAACTCACACTCTGTTCACTTTTACACAATGTTGTCTGACACATAACACTTACAGACTCGTAAACCATTTTTTAGCTATCTTTACGTGATTTGTGCACGATTTCAAATATTAATTTTTTTGTACCTCACTTACTTCACACTCTGTTCACTTTTGTGTGTGACACATTTCACTAAGAGACTACTAAACCATTTTTTAACTCTCTTTACGTGATTTGTCCACTATATAAAAGAATCATTTTTTTGTATCTCACACTCTGTTCACTTTTACACAATGTTATCTGACACCTAACACTTACAGACTCGTAAACCATTTTTTAGCTCTCTTTACGTGATTTGTGCACGATTTCAAATATTAATTTTTTTGTACCACTCTTACTTCACACTCTGTTCACTTTTGTGTCTGACACATTTCACTGAGAGACTACTAAACCGTTTTTTAACTCTCTTTACGTGATTTGTCCACTATATAAAAAATTCATTTTTTTGTATCTCACACTCTGTTCACTTTTACACAATGTTATCTGACACATAACACTTACAGACTCGTAAACCATTTTTTAGCTCTCTTTACGTGATTTGTGCACGATTTCAAATGTTAATTTTTTTGTATCTCACTTTACGTGATTTGTGCACGATTTCAAATATTAATTTTTTTGTACCTCACTTACTTCACACTCTGTTCACTTTTGTGTCTGACACATTTCACTGAGAGACTACTAAACCGTTTTTTAACTCTCTTTACGTGATTTGTCCACTATATAAAAAATTCATTTTTTTGTATCACACTCTGTTCACTTTTACACAATGTTATCTGACACATAACACTTACAGACTCGTAAACCATTTTTTAGCTCTCTTTACGTGATTTGTGCACGATTTCAAATATTAATTTTTTTGTATCTCACTTTACGTGATTTGTGCACGATTTCAAATATTAATTTTTTTGTACCTCACTTACTTCACACTCTGTTCACTTTTGTGTCTGACACATATCACTGAGAGACTACTAAACCGTTTTTTAACTCTCTTTACGTGATTTGTCCACTATATAAAAAAATCATTTTTTTGTATCTCACACTGTTCACTTTTACACAAAGTTATCTGACACATAACACTTACAGACTCGTAAACCATTTTTTAGCTCTCTTTACGTGATTTGTGCACGATTTCAAATATTAATTTTTTTGTATCTCACTTTACGTGATTTGTGCACGATTTCAAATATTAATTTTTTTGTACCTCACTTACTTCACACTCTGTTCACTTTTGTGTCTGACACATATCACTGAGAGACAACTAAACCGTTTTTTAACTCCCTTTACGTGATTTGTCCACTATATAAAAAATTCATTTTTTTGTATCTCACACTCTGTTCACTTTTACACAATGTTGTCTGACACATAACACTTACAGACTCGTAAACCATTTTTTAGCTCTCTTTACGTGATTTGTGCACGATTTCAAATATTAATTTTTTTGTACCTCACTTACTTCACACTCTGTTCACTTTTGTGTCTGACTCATATCACTGAGATACTACTAAACCATTTTTTAACTTCTCTTTACGTGATTTGTCCACGATTTCAAAAAATCATTTTTTTGTATCTCACACTCTGTTCACTTTTACACAATGTTGTCTGACACATAACACTTACAGACTCGTAAACCATTTTTTAGCTCTCTTTACGTGATTTGTGCACGATTTCAAATATTAATTTTTTTGTACCTCAATTACTTCACACTCTGTTCACTTTTGTGTCTGACACATATCACTGAGAGACTACTAAACCGTTTTTTAACTCTCTTTACGTGATTTGTCCACTATATAAAAAGTTCATTTTTTTGTATCTCACACTCTGTTCACTTTTACACAATGTTGTCTGACACATAACACTTACAGACTCGTAAACCATTTTTTAGCTCTCTTTACGTGATTTGTGCATGATTTCAAATATTAATTTTTTTGTACCTCACTTTACGTGATTTGTGCACGATTTCAAATATTAATTTTTTTGTACCTCACTTACTTCACACTCTGTTCACTTTTGTGTGTGACACATTTCACTAAGAGACTACTTAACCATTTTTTAACTCTCTTTACGTGATTTGTCCACTATATAAAAAAATCATTTTTTTGTATCTCACACTCTGTTCACTTTTACACAATGTTGTATGACACATAACACTTACAGACTCGTTAACCATTTTTTAGCTCTCTTTACGTGATTTGTGCACGATTTCAAATATTAATTTTTTTGTACCTCACTTACTTCACACTCTGTTCACTTTTGTGTCACACATATCACTGAGAGACTACTAAACCGTTTTTTAACTCTCTTTACGTGATTTGTCCACTATATAAAAAATTCATTTTTTTGTATCTCACACTATTCACTTTTACACAATATTGTCTGACACATATCACTTACAGACTCGTAAACCATTTTTTAGCTCTCTTTACGTGATTTGTGCACGATTTCAAATATTAATTTTTTTGTACCTCACTTTACGTGATTTGTGCACGATTTCAAATATTAATTTTTTTGTACCTCACTTACTTCACACTCTGTTCACTTTTGTGTGTGACACATTTCACTAAGAGACTACTAAACCATTTTTTAACTCTACGTGATTTGTCCACTATATAAAAAATTCATTTTTTTGTATCTCACACTCTGTTCACTTTTACACAATGTTGTCTGACACATAACACTTACAGACTCGTAAACCATTTTTTAGCTCTCTTTACGTGATTTGTGCACGATTTCAAATATTAATTTTTTTGTACCTCACTTACTTCACACTCTGTTCACTTTTGTGTCTGACACATATCACTGAGATACTACTAAACCATTTTTTAACTCTCTTTACATGATTTGTCCACGATTTCAAAATATCATTTTTTTGTATCTCACACTCTGTTCACTTTTACACAATGTAGTCTGACACATAACACTTACAGACTCGTAAACCATTTTTTAGCTCTCTTTACGTGATTTGTGCACGATTTCAAATATTAATTTTTTTGTACCTCACTTACTTCACACTCTGTTCACTTTTGTGTCTGACACATATCACTGAGATACTACTAAACCATTTTTTAACTCTCTTTACATGATTTGTCCACGATTTCAAAATATCATTTTTTTGTATCTCACACTCTGTTCACTTTTACACAATGTAGTCTGACACATAACACTTACAGACTCGTAAACCATTTTTTAGCTCTCTTTACGTGATTTGTGCACGATTTCAAATATTAATTTTTTTGTACCACACTTACTTCACACTCTGTTCACTTTTGTGTCTGACACATTTCACTGAGAGACTACTAAACCGTTTTTTAACTCTCTTTACGTGATTTGTCCACTATAGAAAAAATTCATTTTTTTGTATCTCACACTCAGTTCACTTTTACACAATGTTGTCTGACACATAACACTTACAGACTCGTAAACCATTTTTTAGCTCTCTTTACGTGATTTGTGCACGATTTCAAATATTAATTTTTTTGTATCTCACTTTACGTGATTTGTGCACGATTTCAAATATTAATTTTTTTGTACCTCACTTACTTCACACTCTGTTCACTTTTGTGTCTGACACATATCACAGAGAGACAACTAAACCGTTTTTTAACTCCCTTTACGTGATTTGTCCACTATATAAAAAATTCATTTTTTTGTATCTCACACTCTGTTCACTTTTACACAATGTTGTCTGACACATAACACTTACAGACTCGTAAACCATTTTTTAGCTCTCTTTACGTGATTTGTGCACGATTTCAAATATTAATTTTTTTGTACCTCACTTACTTCACACTCTGTTCACTTTTGTGTCCGACTCATATCACTGAGATACTACTAAACCATTTTTTAACTCTCTTTACGTGATTTGTCCACGATTTCAAAAAATCATTTTTTTGTATCTCACACTCTGTTCACTTTTACACAATGTAGTCTGACACATAACACTTACAGACTCGTAAACCATTTTTTAGCTCTCTTTACGTGATTTGTGCACGATTTCAAATATTAATTTTTTTGTACCTCACTTACTTCACACTCTGTTCATTTTTGTGTCTGACACATATCACTGAGAGACTACTAAACCGTTTTTTAACTCTCTTTATGTGATTTGTCCACTATATAAAAAATTCATTTTTTTGTAACTCACACTCTGTTCACTTTTACACAATGTTGTCTGACACATAACACTTACAGACTCGTAAACAATTTTTTAGCTATCTTTACGTGATTTGTGCACGATTTCAAATATTAATTTTTTTGTACCTCACTTACTTCACACTCTGTTCACTTTTGTGTGTGACACATTTCACTAAGAGACTACTAAACCATTTTTTAACTCTCTTTACGTGATTTGTCCACTATATAAAAGAATCATTTTTTTGTATCTCACACTCTGTTCACTTTTACACAATGTTGTCTGACACATAACACTTACAGACTCGTAAACCATTTTTTAGCTCTCTTTACGTGATTTGTGCACGATTTCAAATATTAATTTTTTTGTACCACACTTACTTCACACTCTGTTCACTTTTGTGTCTGACACATTTCACTGAGAGACTACTAAACCGTTTTTTAACTCTCTTTACGTGATTTGTCCACTATAGAAAAAATTCATTTTTTTGTATCTCACACTCAGTTCACTTTTACACAATGTTGTCTGACACATAACACTTACAGACTCGTAAACCATTTTTTAGCTCTCTTTACGTGATTTGTGCACGATTTCAAATATTAATTTTTTTGTATCTCACTTTACGTGATTTGTGCACGATTTCAAATATTAATTTTTTTGTACCTCACTTACTTCACACTCTGTTCACTTTTGTGTCTGACACATATCACTGAGAGACTACTAAACCGTTTTTTAACTCTCTTTACGTGATTTGTCCACTATATAAAAAAATCATTTTTTTGTATCTCACACTCTGTTCACTTTTACACAATGTTGTCTGACACATAACACTTACAGACTCGTAAACCATTTTTTAGCTCTCTTTACGTGATTTGTGCACGATTTCAAATATTAATTTTTTTGTACCTCACTTACTTCACACTCTGTTCACTTTTGTGTCCGACTCATATCACTGAGATACTACTAAACCATTTTTTAACTCTCTTTACGTGATTTGTCCACGATTTCAAAAAATCATTTTTTTGTATCTCACACTCTGTTCACTTTTACACAATGTAGTCTGACACATAACACTTACAGACTCGTAAACCATTTTTTAGCTCTCTTTACGTGATTTGTGCACGATTTCAAATATTAATTTTTTTGTACCTCACTTACTTCACACTCTGTTCATTTTTGTGTCTGACACATATCACTGAGAGACTACTAAACCGTTTTTTAACTCTCTTTATGTGATTTGTCCACTATATAAAAAATTCATTTTTTTGTAACTCACACTCTGTTCACTTTTACACAATGTTGTCTGACACATAACACTTACAGACTCGTAAACCATTTTTTAGCTATCTTTACGTGATTTGTGCACGATTTCAAATATTAATTTTTTTGTACCTCACTTACTTCACACTCTGTTCACTTTTGTGTGTGACACATTTCACTAAGAGACTACTAAACCATTTTTTAACTCTCTTTACGTGATTTGTCCACTATATAA
Source organism: Philonthus spinipes (assembly GCA_963082785.1). Lineage (NCBI taxonomy): Eukaryota > Metazoa > Arthropoda > Insecta > Coleoptera > Staphylinidae > Philonthus > Philonthus spinipes. Next base: position 23,046,953 of record OY720308.1, read on the forward strand.
AAGAATCATTTTTTTGTATCTCACACTCTGTTCACTTTTACACAATGTTATCTGACACCTAACACTTACAGACTCGTAAACCATTTTTTAGCTCTCTTTACGTGATTTGTGCACGATTTCAAATATTAATTTTTTTGTACCACTCTTACTTCACACTCTGTTCACTTTTGTGTCTGACACATTTCACTGAGAGACTACTAAACCGTTTTTTAACTCTCTTTACGTGATTTGTCCACTATATAAAAAATTCATTTTTTTGTATCTCACACTCTGTTCACTTTTACACAATGTTATCTGACACATAACACTTACAGACTCGTAAACCATTTTTTAGCTCTCTTTACGTGATTTGTGCACGATTTCAAATGTTAATTTTTTTGTATCTCACTTTACGTGATTTGTGCACGATTTCAAATATTAATTTTTTTGTACCTCACTTACTTCACACTCTGTTCACTTTTGTGTCTGACACATTTCACTGAGAGACTACTAAACCGTTTTTTAACTCTCTTTACGTGATTTGTCCACTATATAAAAAATTCATTTTTTTGTATCACACTCTGTTCACTTTTACACAATGTTATCTGACACATAACACTTACAGACTCGTAAACCATTTTTTAGCTCTCTTTACGTGATTTGTGCACGATTTCAAATATTAATTTTTTTGTATCTCACTTTACGTGATTTGTGCACGATTTCAAATATTAATTTTTTTGTACCTCACTTACTTCACACTCTGTTCACTTTTGTGTCTGACACATATCACTGAGAGACTACTAAACCGTTTTTTAACTCTCTTTACGTGATTTGTCCACTATATAAAAAAATCATTTTTTTGTATCTCACACTGTTCACTTTTACACAAAGTTATCTGACACATAACACTTACAGACTCGTAAACCATTTTTTAGCTCTCTTTACGTGATTTGTGCACGATTTCAAATATTAATTTTTTTGTATCTCACTTTACGTGATTTGTGCACGATTTCAAATATTAATTTTTTTGTACCTCACTTACTTCACACTCTGTTCACTTTTGTGTCTGACACATATCACTGAGAGACAACTAAACCGTTTTTTAACTCCCTTTACGTGATTTGTCCACTATATAAAAAATTCATTTTTTTGTATCTCACACTCTGTTCACTTTTACACAATGTTGTCTGACACATAACACTTACAGACTCGTAAACCATTTTTTAGCTCTCTTTACGTGATTTGTGCACGATTTCAAATATTAATTTTTTTGTACCTCACTTACTTCACACTCTGTTCACTTTTGTGTCTGACTCATATCACTGAGATACTACTAAACCATTTTTTAACTTCTCTTTACGTGATTTGTCCACGATTTCAAAAAATCATTTTTTTGTATCTCACACTCTGTTCACTTTTACACAATGTTGTCTGACACATAACACTTACAGACTCGTAAACCATTTTTTAGCTCTCTTTACGTGATTTGTGCACGATTTCAAATATTAATTTTTTTGTACCTCACTTACTTCACACTCTGTTCACTTTTGTGTCTGACACATATCACTGAGATACTACTAAACCATTTTTTAACTCTCTTTACATGATTTGTCCACGATTTCAAAATATCATTTTTTTGTATCTCACACTCTGTTCACTTTTACACAATGTAGTCTGACACATAACACTTACAGACTCGTAAACCATTTTTTAGCTCTCTTTACGTGATTTGTGCACGATTTCAAATATTAATTTTTTTGTATCACACTTACTTCACACTCTGTTCACTTTTGTGTCTGACACATTTCACTGAGAGACTACTAAACCGTTTTTTAACTCTCTTTACGTGATTTGTCCACTATAGAAAAAATTCATTTTTTTGTATCTCACACTCAGTTCACTTTTACACAATGTTGTCTGACACATAACACTTACAGACTCGTAAACCATTTTTTAGCTCTCTTTACGTGATTTGTGCACGATTTCAAATATTAATTTTTTTGTATCTCACTTTACGTGATTTGTGCACGATTTCAAATATTAATTTTTTTGTACCTCACTTACTTCACACTCTGTTCACTTTTGTGTCTGACACATATCACAGAGAGACAACTAAACCGTTTTTTAACTCCCTTTACGTGATTTGTCCACTATATAAAAAATTCATTTTTTTGTATCTCACACTCTGTTCACTTTTACACAATGTTGTCTGACACATAACACTTACAGACTCGTAAACCATTTTTTAGCTCTCTTTACGTGATTTGTGCACGATTTCAAATATTAATTTTTTTGTACCTCACTTACTTCACACTCTGTTCACTTTTGTGTCCGACTCATATCACTGAGATACTACTAAACCATTTTTTAACTCTCTTTACGTGATTTGTCCACGATTTCAAAAAATCATTTTTTTGTATCTCACACTCTGTTCACTTTTACACAATGTAGTCTGACACATAACACTTACAGACTCGTAAACCATTTTTTAGCTCTCTTTACGTGATTTGTGCACGATTTCAAATATTAATTTTTTTGTACCTCACTTACTTCACACTCTGTTCATTTTTGTGTCTGACACATATCACTGAGAGACTACTAAACCGTTTTTTAACTCTCTTTATGTGATTTGTCCACTATATAAAAAATTCATTTTTTTGTAACTCACACTCTGTTCACTTTTACACAATGTTGTCTGACACATAACACTTACAGACTCGTAAACAATTTTTTAGCTATCTTTACGTGATTTGTGCACGATTTCAAATATTAATTTATTTGTACCTCACTTACTTCACACTCTGTTCACTTTTGTGTGTGACACATTTCACTAAGAGACTACTAAACCATTTTTTAACTCTCTTTACGTGATTTGTCCACTATATAAAAGAATCATTTTTTTGTATCTCACACTCTGTTCACTTTTACACAATGTTGTCTGACACATAACACTTACAGACTCGTAAACCATTTTTTAGCTCTCTTTACGTGATTTGTGCACGATTTCAAATATTAATTTTTTTGTACCACACTTACTTCACACTCTGTTCACTTTTGTGTCTGACACATTTCACTGAGAGACTACTAAACCGTTTTTTAACTCTCTTTACGTGATTTGTCCACTATAGAAAAAATTCATTTTTTTGTATCTCACACTCAGTTCACTTTTACACAATGTTGTCTGACACATAACACTTACAGACTCGTAAACCATTTTTTAGCTCTCTTTACGTGATTTGTGCACGATTTCAAATATTAATTTTTTTGTATCTCACTTTACGTGATTTGTGCACGATTTCAAATATTAATTTTTTTGTACCTCACTTACTTCACACTCTGTTCACTTTTGTGTCTGACACATATCACTGAGAGACTACTAAACCGTTTTTTAACTCTCTTTACGTGATTTGTCCACTATATAAAAAAATCATTTTTTTGTATCTCACACTCTGTTCACTTTTACACAATGTTGTCTGACACATAACACTTACAGACTCGTAAACCATTTTTTAGCTCTCTTTACGTGATTTGTGCACGATTTCAAATATTAATTTTTTTGTACCTCACTTACTTCACACTCTGTTCACTTTTGTGTCCGACTCATATCACTGAGATACTACTAAACCATTTTTTAACTCTCTTTACGTGATTTGTCCACGATTTCAAAAAATCATTTTTTTGTATCTCACACTCTGTTCACTTTTACACAATGTAGTCTGACACATAACACTTACAGACTCGTAAACCATTTTTTAGCTCTCTTTACGTGATTTGTGCACGATTTCAAATATTAATTTTTTTGTACCTCACTTACTTCACACTCTGTTCATTTTTGTGTCTGACACATATCACTGAGAGACTACTAAACCGTTTTTTAACTCTCTTTATGTGATTTGTCCACTATATAAAAAATTCATTTTTTTGTAACTCACACTCTGTTCACTTTTACACAATGTTGTCTGACACATAACACTTACAGACTCGTAAACCATTTTTTAGCTATCTTTACGTGATTTGTGCACGATTTCAAATATTAATTTTTTTGTACCTCACTTACTTCACACTCTGTTCACTTTTGTGTGTGACACATTTCACTAAGAGACTACTAAACCATTTTTTAACTCTCTTTACGTGATTTGTCCACTATATAAAAGAATCATTTTTTTGTATCTCACACTCTGTTCACTTTTACACAATGTTATCTGACACCTAACACTTACAGACTCGTAAACCATTTTTTAGCTCTCTTTACGTGATTTGTGCACGATTTCAAATATTAATTTTTTTGTACCACTCTTACTTCACACTCTGTTCACTTTTGTGTCTGACACATTTCACTGAGAGACTACTAAACCGTTTTTTAACTCTCTTTACGTGATTTGTCCACTATATAAAAAATTCATTTTTTTGTATCTCACACTCTGTTCACTTTTACACAATGTTATCTGACACATAACACTTACAGACTCGTAAACCATTTTTTAGCTCTCTTTACGTGATTTGTGCACGATTTCAAATGTTAATTTTTTTGTATCTCACTTTACGTGATTTGTGCACGATTTCAAATATTAATTTTTTTGTACCTCACTTACTTCACACTCTGTTCACTTTTGTGTCTGACACATTTCACTGAGAGACTACTAAACCGTTTTTTAACTCTCTTTACGTGATTTGTCCACTATATAAAAAATTCATTTTTTTGTATCACACTCTGTTCACTTTTACACAATGTTATCTGACACATAACACTTACAGACTCGTAAACCATTTTTTAGCTCTCTTTACGTGATTTGTGCACGATTTCAAATATTAATTTTTTTGTATCTCACTTTACGTGATTTGTGCACGATTTCAAATATTAATTTTTTTGTACCTCACTTACTTCACACTCTGTTCACTTTTGTGTCTGACACATATCACTGAGAGACTACTAAACCGTTTTTTAACTCTCTTTACGTGATTTGTCCACTATATAAAAAAATCATTTTTTTGTATCTCACACTGTTCACTTTTACACAAAGTTATCTGACACATAACACTTACAGACTCGTAAACCATTTTTTAGCTCTCTTTACGTGATTTGTGCACGATTTCAAATATTAATTTTTTTGTATCTCACTTTACGTGATTTGTGCACGATTTCAAATATTAATTTTTTTGTACCTCACTTACTTCACACTCTGTTCACTTTTGTGTCTGACACATATCACTGAGAGACAACTAAACCGTTTTTTAACTCCCTTTACGTGATTTGTCCACTATATAAAAAATTCATTTTTTTGTATCTCACACTCTGTTCACTTTTACACAATGTTGTCTGACACATAACACTTACAGACTCGTAAACCATTTTTTAGCTCTCTTTACGTGATTTGTGCACGATTTCAAATATTAATTTTTTTGTACCTCACTTACTTCACACTCTGTTCACTTTTGTGTCTGACTCATATCACTGAGATACTACTAAACCATTTTTTAACTTCTCTTTACGTGATTTGTCCACGATTTCAAAAAATCATTTTTTTGTATCTCACACTCTGTTCACTTTTACACAATGTTGTCTGACACATAACACTTACAGACTCGTAAACCATTTTTTAGCTCTCTTTACGTGATTTGTGCACGATTTCAAATATTAATTTTTTTGTACCTCAATTACTTCACACTCTGTTCACTTTTGTGTCTGACACATATCACTGAGAGACTACTAAACCGTTTTTTAACTCTCTTTACGTGATTTGTCCACTATATAAAAAGTTCATTTTTTTGTATCTCACACTCTGTTCACTTTTACACAATGTTGTCTGACACATAACACTTACAGACTCGTAAACCATTTTTTAGCTCTCTTTACGTGATTTGTGCATGATTTCAAATATTAATTTTTTTGTACCTCACTTTACGTGATTTGTGCACGATTTCAAATATTAATTTTTTTGTACCTCACTTACTTCACACTCTGTTCACTTTTGTGTGTGACACATTTCACTAAGAGACTACTTAACCATTTTTTAACTCTCTTTACGTGATTTGTCCACTATATAAAAAAATCATTTTTTTGTATCTCACACTCTGTTCACTTTTACACAATGTTGTATGACACATAACACTTACAGACTCGTTAACCATTTTTTAGCTCTCTTTACGTGATTTGTGCACGATTTCAAATATTAATTTTTTTGTACCTCACTTACTTCACACTCTGTTCACTTTTGTGTCACACATATCACTGAGAGACTACTAAACCGTTTTTTAACTCTCTTTACGTGATTTGTCCACTATATAAAAAATTCATTTTTTTGTATCTCACACTATTCACTTTTACACAATATTGTCTGACACATATCACTTACAGACTCGTAAACCATTTTTTAGCTCTCTTTACGTGATTTGTGCACGATTTCAAATATTAATTTTTTTGTACCTCACTTTACGTGATTTGTGCACGATTTCAAATATTAATTTTTTTGTACCTCACTTACTTCACACTCTGTTCACTTTTGTGTGTGACACATTTCACTAAGAGACTACTAAACCATTTTTTAACTCTACGTGATTTGTCCACTATATAAAAAATTCATTTTTTTGTATCTCACACTCTGTTCACTTTTACACAATGTTGTCTGACACATAACACTTACAGACTCGTAAACCATTTTTTAGCTCTCTTTACGTGATTTGTGCACGATTTCAAATATTAATTTTTTTGTACCTCACTTACTTCACACTCTGTTCACTTTTGTGTCTGACACATATCACTGAGATACTACTAAACCATTTTTTAACTCTCTTTACATGATTTGTCCACGATTTCAAAATATTTTTTTGTATCTCACACTCTGTTCACTTTTACACAATGTAGTCTGACACATAACACCTACAGACTCGTAAACCATTTTTTAGCTCTCTTTACGTGATTTGTGCACGATTTCAAATATTAATTTTTTTGTACCTCACTTACTTCACACTCTGTTCACTTTTGTGTCTGACACATATCACTGAGAGACTACTAAACCGTTTTTTAACTCTCTTTACGTGATTTGTCCACTGTATAAAAAGTTCATTTTTTTGTATCTCACACTCTGTTCACTTTTACACAATGTTGTCTGACACATAACACTTACAGACTCGTAAACCATTTTTTAGCTCTCTTTACGTGATTTGTGCATGATTTCAAATATTAATTTTTTTGTACCTCACTTTACGTGATTTGTGCACGATTTCAAATATTAATTTTTTTGTACTTCACTTACTTCACACTCTGTTCACTTTTGTGTGTGACACATTTCACTAAGAGACTACTAAACCATTTTTTAACTCTCTTTACGTGATTTGTCCACTATATAAAAAAATCATTTTTTTGTATCTCACACTCTGTTCACTTTTACACAATGTTGTCTGACACATAACACTTACAGACTCGTAAACCATTTTTTTAGCTCTCTTTACGTGATTTGTGCACGTTTGCAAATATTAATTTTTTTGTACCTCACTTACTTCACACTCTGTTCACTTTTGTGTGTGACACATATCACTGAGATACTACTAAACCATTTTTTAACTCTCTTTACGTGATTTGTCCACGATTTCAAAAAATCATTTATTTGTATCTCACACTCTGTTCACTTTTACACAAAGTTGTCTGACACATAACACTTACAGACTCGTAAACCATTTTTTAGCTCTCTTTACGTGATTTGTGCACGATTTCAAATATTAATTTTTTTGTATCTCACTTTACGTGATTTGTGCACGATTTCAAATATTAATTTTTTTGTACCTCACTTACTTCACACTCTGTTCACTTTTGTGTGTGACACATTTCACTAAGAGACTACTAAACCATTTTTTAACTCTCTTTACGTGATTTGTCCACTATATAAAAAAATCATTTTTTTGGATCTCACACTCTGTTCACTTTTATACAATGTTGTCTGACACATAACACTTACAGACTCGTAAACCATTTTTTAGCTCTCTTTACGTGATTTGTGCACGTTTGCAAATATTAATTTTTTTGTATCTCACTTACTTCACACTCTGTTCACTTTTGTGTGTGACACATATCACTGAGATACTACTAAACCATTTTTTAACTCTTTTTACGTGATTTGTCCACGATTTCAAAAAATAATTTTTTTGTATCTCACACTCTGTTCACTTTTACACAATGTTGTCTGACACTTAACACTTACAGACTCCTAAACCATTTTTTAGCTCTCTTTACGTGATTTGTGCACGATTTCAAATATTAATTTTTTTGTACCTCACTTACTTCACACTCTGTTCAATTTTGTGTCTGACACATATCACTGAGAGACAACTAAACCGTTTTTTAACTCTCTTTACGTGATTTGTCCACCATATAAAAAATTCATTTTTTTGTATCTCACACTCTGTTCACTTTTACACAATGTTGTATGACACATAACACTTACAGACTCGTAAACCATTTTTTAGCTCTCTTTACGTGATTTGTGCACGATTTCAAATATTAATTTTTTTGTACCTCACTTACTTCACACTCTGTTCACTTTTGTGTCTGACACATATCACTGAGAGACTACTAAACCGTTTTTTAACTCTCTTTACGTGATTTGCCCACTATATAAAAAATTCATTTTTTTGTATCTCACACTCTGTTCACTTTTACACAATATTGTCTGACACATAACACTTACAGACTCGTAAACCATTTTTTAGCTCTCTTTACGTGATTTGTGCACGATTTCAAATATTAATTTTTTTGTACCTCACTTTACGTGATTTGTGCACGATTTCAAATATTAATTTTTTTGTACCTCACTTACTTCACACTCTGTTCACTTTTGTGTGTGACACATTTCACTAAAAGACTACTAAACCATTTTTTAACTCTCTTTACGTGATTTGTCCACTATATAAAAAAATCATTTTTTTGTATCTCACACTCTGTTCACTTTTACACAATGTTGTCTGACACATAACACTAACAGACTCGTAAACCATTTTTTAGCTCTCTTTACGTGATTTGTGCACGATTTCAAATATTAATTTTTTTGTACCTCAATTACTTCACACTCTGTTCACTTTTGTGTCTGACACATATCACTGAGAGACTACTAGACCGTTTTTTAACTCTCTTTACGTGATTTGTCCACTATATAAAAAGTTCATTTTTTTGTATCTCACACTCTGTTCACTTTTACACAATGTTGTCTGACACATAACACTTACAGACTCGTAAACCATTTTTTAGCTCTCTTTACGTGATTTGTGCATGATTTCAAATATTAATTTTTTTGTACCTCACTTTACGTGATTTGTGCACGATTTCAAATATTAATTTTTTTGTACCTCACTTACTTCACACTCTGTTCACTTTTGTGTGTGACACATTTCACTAAGAGACTACTTAACCATTTTTTAACTCTCTTTACGTGATTTGTCCACTATATAAAAAAATCATTTTTTTGTATCTCACACTCTGTTCACTTTTACACAATGTTGTATGACACATAACACTTACAGACTCGTTAACCATTTTTTAGCTCTCTTTACGTGATTTGTGCACGATTTCAAATATTAATTTTTTTGTACCTCACTTACTTCACACTCTGTTCACTTTTGTGTCACACATATCACTGAGAGACTACTAAACCGTTTTTTAACTCTCTTTACGTGATTTGTCCACTATATAAAAAATTCATTTTTTTGTATCTCACACTATTCACTTTTACACAATATTGTCTGACACATATCACTTACAGACTCGTAAACCATTTTTTAGCTCTCTTTACGTGATTTGTGCACGATTTCAAATATTAATTTTTTTGTACCTCACTTTACGTGATTTGTGCACGATTTCAAATATTAATTTTTTTGTACCTCACTTACTTCACACTCTGTTCACTTTTGTGTGTGACACATTTCACTAAGAGACTACTAAACCATTTTTTAACTCTACGTGATTTGTCCACTATATAAAAAATTCATTTTTTTGTATCTCACACTCTGTTCACTTTTACACAATGTTGTCTGACACATAACACTTACAGACTCGTAAACCATTTTTTAGCTCTCTTTACGTGATTTGTGCACGATTTCAAATATTAATTTTTTTGTACCTCACTTACTTCACACTCTGTTCACTTTTGTGTCTGACACATATCACTGAGATACTACTAAACCATTTTTTAACTCTCTTTACATGATTTGTCCACGATTTCAAAATATCATTTTTTTGTATCTCACACTCTGTTCACTTTTACACAATGTAGTCTGACACATAACACCTACAGACTCGTAAACCATTTTTTAGCTCTCTTTACGTGATTTGTGCACGATTTCAAATATTAATTTTTTTGTACCTCACTTACTTCACACTCTGTTCACTTTTGTGTCTGACACATATCACTGAGAGACTACTAAACCGTTTTTTAACTCTCTTTACGTGATTTGTCCACTGTATAAAAAGTTCATTTTTTTGTATCTCACACTCTGTTCACTTTTACACAATGTTGTCTGACACATAACACTTACAGACTCGTAAACCATTTTTTAGCTCTCTTTACGTGATTTGTGCATGATTTCAAATATTAATTTTTTTGTACCTCACTTTACGTGATTTGTGCACGATTTCAAATATTAATTTTTTTGTACTTCACTTAATTCACACTCTGTTCACTTTTGTGTGTGACACATTTCACTAAGAGACTACTAAACCATTTTTTAACTCTCTTTACGTGATTTGTCCACTATATAAAAAAATCATTTTTTTGTATCTCACACTCTGTTCACTTTTACACAATGTTGTCTGACACATAACACTTACAGACTCGTAAACCATTTTTTTAGCTCTCTTTACGTGATTTGTGCACGTTTGCAAATATTAATTTTTTTGTACCACTCTTACTTCACACTCTGTTCACTTTTGTGTCTGACACATTTCACTGAGAGACTACTAAACCGTTTTTTAACTCTCTTTACGTGATTTGTCCACTATATAAAAAATTCATTTTTTTGTATCTCACACTCTGTTCACTTTTACACAATGTTATCTGACACATAACACTTACAGACTCGTAAACCATTTTTTAGCTCTCTTTACGTGATTTGTGCACGATTTCAAATGTTAATTTTTTTGTATCTCACTTTACGTGATTTGTGCACGATTTCAAATATTAATTTTTTTGTACCTCACTTACTTCACACTCTGTTCACTTTTGTGTCTGACACATTTCACTGAGAGACTACTAAACCGTTTTTTAACTCTCTTTACGTGATTTGTCCACTATATAAAAAATTCATTTTTTTGTATCACACTCTGTTCACTTTTACACAATGTTATCTGACACATAACACTTACAGACTCGTAAACCATTTTTTAGCTCTCTTTACGTGATTTGTGCACGATTTCAAATATTAATTTTTTTGTATCTCACTTTACGTGATTTGTGCACGATTTCAAATATTAATTTTTTTGTACCTCACTTACTTCACACTCTGTTCACTTTTGTGTCTGACACATATCACTGAGAGACTACTAAACCGTTTTTTAACTCTCTTTACGTGATTTGTCCACTATATAAAAAAATCATTTTTTTGTATCTCACACTGTTCACTTTTACACAAAGTTATCTGACACATAACACTTACAGACTCGTAAACCATTTTTTAGCTCTCTTTACGTGATTTGTGCACGATTTCAAATATTAATTTTTTTGTATCTCACTTTACGTGATTTGTGCACGATTTCAAATATTAATTTTTTTGTACCTCACTTACTTCACACTCTGTTCACTTTTGTGTCTGACACATCACTGAGAGACAACTAAACCGTTTTTTAACTCCCTTTACGTGATTTGTCCACTATATAAAAAATTCATTTTTTTGTATCTCACACTCTGTTCACTTTTACACAATGTTGTCTGACACATAACACTTACAGACTCGTAAACCATTTTTTAGCTCTCTTTACGTGATTTGTGCACGATTTCAAATATTAATTTTTTTGTACCTCACTTACTTCACACTCTGTTCACTTTTGTGTCTGACTCATATCACTGAGATACTACTAAACCATTTTTTAACTTCTCTTTACGTGATTTGTCCACGATTTCAAAAAATCATTTTTTTGTATCTCACACTCTGTTCACTTTTACACAATGTTGTCTGACACATAACACTTACAGACTCGTAAACCATTTTTTAGCTCTCTTTACGTGATTTGTGCACGATTTCAAATATTAATTTTTTTGTACCTCAATTACTTCACACTCTGTTCACTTTTGTGTCTGACACATATCACTGAGAGACTACTAAACCGTTTTTTAACTCTCTTTACGTGATTTGTCCACTATATAAAAAGTTCATTTTTTTGTATCTCACACTCTGTTCACTTTTACACAATGTTGTCTGACACATAACACTTACAGACTCGTAAACCATTTTTTAGCTCTCTTTACGTGATTTGTGCATGATTTCAAATATTAATTTTTTTGTACCTCACTTTACGTGATTTGTGCACGATTTCAAATATTAATTTTTTTGTACCTCACTTACTTCACACTCTGTTCACTTTTGTGTGTGACACATTTCACTAAGAGACTACTTAACCATTTTTTAACTCTCTTTACGTGATTTGTCCACTATATAAAAAAATCATTTTTTTGTATCTCACACTCTGTTCACTTTTACACAATGTTGTATGACACATAACACTTACAGACTCGTTAACCATTTTTTAGCTCTCTTTACGTGATTTGTGCACGATTTCAAATATTAATTTTTTTGTACCTCACTTACTTCACACTCTGTTCACTTTTGTGTCACACATATCACTGAGAGACTACTAAACCGTTTTTTAACTCTCTTTACGTGATTTGTCCACTATATAAAAAATTCATTTTTTTGTATCTCACACTATTCACTTTTACACAATATTGTCTGACACATATCACTTACAGACTCGTAAACCATTTTTTAGCTCTCTTTACGTGATTTGTGCACGATTTCAAATATTAATTTTTTTGTACCTCACTTTACGTGATTTGTGCACGATTTCAAATATTAATTTTTTTGTACCTCACTTACTTCACACTCTGTTCACTTTTGTGTGTGACACATTTCACTAAGAGACTACTAAACCATTTTTTAACTCTACGTGATTTGTCCACTATATAAAAAATTCATTTTTTTGTATCTCACACTCTGTTCACTTTTACACAATGTTGTCTGACACATAACACTTACAGACTCGTAAACCATTTTTTAGCTCTCTTTACGTGATTTGTGCACGATTTCAAATATTAATTTTTTTGTACCTCACTTACTTCACACTCTGTTCACTTTTGTGTCTGACACATATCACTGAGATACTACTAAACCATTTTTTAACTCTCTTTACATGATTTGTCCACGATTTCAAAAAATCATTTTTTTGTATCTCACACTCTGTTCACTTTTACACAATGTAGTCTGACACATAACACTTACAGACTCGTAAACCATTTTTTAGCTCTCTTTACGTGATTTGTGCACGATTTCAAATATTAATTTTTTTGTACCTCACTTACTTCACACTCTGTTCATTTTTGTGTCTGACACATATCACTGAGAGACTACTAAACCGTTTTTTAACTCTCTTTATGTGATTTGTCCACTATATAAAAAATTCATTTTTTTGTAACTCACACTCTGTTCACTTTTACACAATGTTGTCTGACACATAACACTTACAGACTCGTAAACAATTTTTTAGCTATCTTTACGTGATTTGTGCACGATTTCAAATATTAATTTTTTTGTACCTCACTTACTTCACACTCTGTTCACTTTTGTGTGTGACACATTTCACTAAGAGACTACTAAACCATTTTTTAACTCTCTTTACGTGATTTGTCCACTATATAAAAGAATCATTTTTTTGTATCTCACACTCTGTTCACTTTTACACAATGTTGTCTGACACATAACACTTACAGACTCGTAAACCATTTTTTAGCTCTCTTTACGTGATTTGTGCACGTTTGCAAATATTAATTTTTTTGTACCTCACTTACTTCACACTCTGTTCACTTTTGTGTGTGACACATATCACTGAGATACTACTAAACCATTTTTTAACTCTCTTTACGTGATTTGTCCACGATTTCAAAAAATCATTTTTTTGTATCTCACACTCTGTTCACTTTTACACAATGTTGTCTGACACCTAACACTTACAGACTCGTAAACCATTTTTTAGCTCTCTTTACGTGATTTGTGCACGATTTCAAATATTAATTTTTTTGTACCACTCTTACTTCACACTCTGTTCACTTTTGTGTCTGACACATTTCACTGAGAGACTACTAAACCGTTTTTTAACTCTCTTTACGTGATTTGTCCACTATATAAAAAATTCATTTTTTTGTATCTCACACTCTGTTCACTTTTACACAATGTTATCTGACACATAACACTTACATTCTCGTAAACCATTTTTTAGCTCTCTTTACGTGATTTGTGCACGATTTCAAATGTTATTTTTTTTGTATCTCACTTTACGTGATTTGTGCACGATTTCAAATATTAATTTTTTTGTACCTCACTTACTTCACACTCTGTTCACTTTTGTGTCTGACTCATATCACTGAGATACTACTAAACCATTTTTTAACTCTCTTTACGTGATTTGTCCACGATTTCAAAAAATCATTTTTTTGTATCTCACACTCTGTTCACTTTTACACAATGTTGTCTGACACATAACACTTACAGACTCGTAAACCATTTTTTAGCTCTCTTTACGTGATTTGTGCACGATTTCAAATATTAATTTTTTTGTACCTCAATTACCTCACACTCTGTTCACTTTTGTGTCTGAAACATATCACTGAGAGACTACTAAACCGTTTTTTAACTCTCTTTACGTGATTTGTCCACTATATAAAAAGTTCATTTTTTTGTATCTCACACTCTGTTCACTTTTACACAATGTTGTCTGACACATAACACTTACAGACTCGTAAACCATTTTTTAGCTCTCTTTACGTGATTTGTGCATGATTTCAAATATTAATTTTTTTGTACCTCACTTTACGTGATTTGTGCACGATTTCAAATATTAATTTTTTTGTATCTCACACTCTGTTCACTTTTACACAATGTTGTCTGACACCTAACACTTACAGACTCGTAAACCATTTTTTAGCTCTCTTTACGTGATTTGTGCACGATTTCAAATATTAATTTTTTTGTACCACTCTTACTTCACACTCTGTTCACTTTTGTGTCTGACACATTTCACTGAGAGACTACTAAACCGTTTTTTAACTCTCTTTACGTGATTTGTCCACTATATAAAAAATTCATTTTTTTGTATCTCACACTCTGTTCACTTTTACACAATGTTATCTGACACATAACACTTACATTCTCGTAAACCATTTTTTAGCTCTCTTTACGTGATTTGTGCACGATTTCAAATGTTATTTTTTTTGTATCTCACTTTACGTGATTTGTGCACGATTTCAAATATTAATTTTTTTGTACCTCACTTACTTCACACTCTGTTCACTTTTGTGTCTGACTCATATCACTGAGATACTACTAAACCATTTTTTAATCTCTTTACGTGATTTGTCCACGATTTCAAAAAATCATTTTTTTGTATCTCACACTCTGTTCACTTTTACACAATGTTGTCTGACACATAACACTTACAGACTCGTAAACCATTTTTTAGCTCTCTTTACGTGATTTGTGCACGATTTCAAATATTAATTTTTTTGTACCTCAATTACCTCACACTCTGTTCACTTTTGTGTCTGAAACATATCACTGAGAGACTACTAAACCGTTTTTTAACTCTCTTTACGTGATTTGTCCACTATATAAAAAGTTCATTTTTTTGTATCTCACACTCTGTTCACTTTTACACAATGTTGTCTGACACATAACACTTACAGACTCGTAAACCATTTTTTAGCTCTCTTTACGTGATTTGTGCATGATTTCAAATATTAATTTTTTTGTACCTCACTTTACGTGATTTGTGCACGATTTCAAATATTAATTTTTTTGTACCTCACTTACTTCACACTCTGTTCACTTTTGTGTGTGACACATTTCACTAAGAGACTACTAAACCATTTTTTAACTCTCTTTACGTGATTTGTCCACTATATAAAAAAATCATTTTTTTGTATCTCACACTCTGTTCACTTTTACACAATGTTGTCTGACACATAACACTTACAGACTCGTAAACCATTTTTTAGCTCTTTTACGTGATTTGTGCACGTTTGCAAATATTAATTTTTTTGTACCTCACTTACTTCACACTCTGTTCACTTTTGTGTGTGACAAATATCACTGAGATACTACTAAACCATTTTTTAACTCTCTTTACGTGATTTGTCCACGATTTCAAAAAATCATTTATTTGTATCTCACACTATGTTCATTTTTACACAAAGTTGTCTGACACATAACACTTACAGACTCGTAAACCATTTTTTAGCTCTCTTTACGTGATTTGTGCACGATTTCAAATATTAATTTTTTTGTACCACACTTACTTCACACTCTGTTCACTTTTGTGTCTGACACATTTCACTGAGAGACAACTAAACCGATTTTTAACTCTCTTTACGTGATATGTCCACTATAGAAAAAATTCATTTTTTTGTATCTCACACTCAGTTCACTTTTACACAATGTTATCTGACACATAACACTTACATTCTCGTAAACCATTTTTTAGCTCTCTTTACGTGATTTGTGCACGATTTCAAATGTTATTTTTTTTGTATCTCACTTTACGTGATTTGTGCACGATTTCAAATATTAATTTTTTTGTACCTCAATTACCTCACACTCTGTTCACTTTTGTGTCTGAAACATATCACTGAGAGACTACTAAACCGTTTTTTAACTCTCTTTACGTGATTTGTCCACTATATAAAAAGTTCATTTTTTTGTATCTCACACTCTGTTCACTTTTACACAATGTTGTCTGACACATAACACTTACAGACTCGTAAACCATTTTTTAGCTCTCTTTACGTGATTTGTGCATGATTTCAAATATTAATTTTTTTGTACCTCACTTTACGTGATTTGTGCACGATTTCAAATATTAATTTTTTTGTACCTCACTTACTTCACACTCTGTTCACTTTTGTGTGTGACACATTTCACTAAGAGACTACTAAACCATTTTTTAACTCTCTTTACGTGATTTGTCCACTATATAAAAAAATCATTTTTTTGTATCTCACACTCTGTTCACTTTTACACAATGTTGTCTGACACATAACACTTACAGACTCGTAAACCATTTTTTAGCTCTTTTACGTGATTTGTGCACGTTTGCAAATATTAATTTTTTTGTACCTCACTTACTTCACACTCTGTTCACTTTTGTGTGTGACAAATATCACTGAGATACTACTAAACCATTTTTTAACTCTCTTTACGTGATTTGTCCACGATTTCAAAAAATCATTTATTTGTATCTCACACTATGTTCATTTTTACACAAAGTTGTCTGACACATAACACTTACAGACTCGTAAACCATTTTTTAGCTCTCTTTACGTGATTTGTGCACGATTTCAAATATTAATTTTTTTGTACCACACTTACTTCACACTCTGTTCACTTTTGTGTCTGACACATTTCACTGAGAGACAACTAAACCGATTTTTAACTCTCTTTACGTGATATGTCCACTATAGAAAAAATTCATTTTTTTGTATCTCACACTCAGTTCACTTTTACACAATGTTATCTGACACATAACACTTACATTCTCGTAAACCATTTTTTAGCTCTCTTTACGTGATTTGTGCACGATTTCAAATGTTATTTTTTTTGTATCTCACTTTACGTGATTTGTGCACGATTTCAAATATTAATTTTTTTGTACCTCACTTACTTCACACTCTGTTCACTTTTGTGTCTGACTCATATCACTGAGATACTACTAAACCATTTTTTAACTCTCTTTACGTGATTTGTCCACGATTTCAAAAAATCATTTTTTTGTATCTCACACTCTGTTCACTTTTACACAATGTTGTCTGACACATAACACTTACAGACTCGTAAACCATTTTTTAGCTCTCTTTACGTGATTTGTGCACGATTTCAAATATTAATTTTTTTGTACCTCAATTACCTCACACTCTGTTCACTTTTGTGTCTGAAACATATCACTGAGAGACTACTAAACCGTTTTTTAACTCTCTTTACGTGATTTGTCCACTATATAAAAAGCTCATTTTTTTGTATCTCACACTCTGTTCACTTTTACACAATGTTGTCTGACACATAACACTTACAGACTCGTAAACCATTTTTTAGCTCTCTTTACGTGATTTGTGCATGATTTCAAATATTAATTTTTTTGTACCTCACTTTACGTGATTTGTGCACGATTTCAAATATTAATTTTTTTGTACCTCACTTACTTCACACTCTGTTCACTTTTGTGTGTGACACATTTCACTAAGAGACTACTAAACCATTTTTAACTCTCTTTACGTGATTTGTCCACTATATAAAAAAATCATTTTTTTGTATCTCACACTCTGTTCACTTTTACACAATGTTGTCTGACACATAACACTTACAGACTCGTAAACCATTTTTTAGCTCTTTTACGTGATTTGTGCACGTTTGCAAATATTAATTTTTTTGTCCCTCACTTACTTCACACTCTGTTCACTTTTGTGTGTGACAAATATCACTGAGATACTACTAAACCATTTTTTAACTCTCTTTACGTGATTTGTCCACGATTTCAAAAAATCATTTATTTGTATCTCACACTATGTTCATTTTTACACAAAGTTGTCTGACACATAACACTTACAGACTCGTAAACCATTTTTTAGCTCTCTTTACGTGATTTGTGCACGATTTCAAATATTAATTTTTTTGTACCACACTTACTTCACACTCTGTTCACTTTTGTGTCTGACACATTTCACTGAGAGACAACTAAACCGATTTTTAACTCTCTTTACGTGATATGTCCACTATAGAAAAAATTCATTTTTTTGTATCTCACACTCAGTTCACTTTTACACAATGTTGTCTGACACATAACACTTACAGACCCGTAAACCATTTTTTAGCTCTCTTTACGTGATTTGTGCACGATTTCAAATATTAATTTTTTTGTATCTCACTTTACGTGATTTGTGCACGATTTCAAATATTAATTTTTTTGTACCTCACTTACTTCACACTCTGTTCACTTTTGTGTCTGACACATATCACTGAGAGACTACTAAACCGTTTTTTAACTCTCTTTACGTGATTTGTCCACTATATAAAAAAATCATTTTTTTGTATCTCACACTCTGTTCACCTTTACACAATGTTGTCTGACACATAACACTTACAGACTCGTAAACCATTTTTTAGCTCTCTTTACGTGATTTGTGCACGATTTCAAATATTAATTTTTTTGTACCTCACTTACTTCACACTCTGTTCACTTTTGTGTCTGACACATATCACTGAGATACTACTAAACCATTTTTTAACTCTCTTTACATGATTTGTCCACGATTTCAAAATATCATTTTTTTGAATCTCACACTGTTCACTTTTACACAATGTAGTCTGACACATAACACTTACAGACTCGTAAACCATTTTTTAGCTCTCTTTACGTGATTTGTGCACGATTTCAAATATTAATTTTTTTGTACCTCAATTACTTCACACTCTGTTCACTTTTGTGTCTGACACATATCACTGAGAGACTACTAAACCGTTTTTTAACTCTCTTTACGTGATTTGTCCACTATATAAAAAGTTCATTTTTTTGTATCTCACACTCTGTTCACTTTTACACAATGTTGTCTGACACATAACACTTACAGACTCGTAAACCATTTTTTAGCTCTCTTTACGTGATTTGTGCATGATTTCAAATATTAATTTTTTTGTACCTCACTTTACGTGATTTGTGCACGATTTCAAATATTAATTTTTTTGTACCTCACTTACTTCACACTCTGTTCACTTTTGTGTGTGACACATTTCACTAAGAGACTACTAAACCATTTTTTAACTCTCTTTACGTGATTTGTCCACTATATAAAAAAATCATTTTTTTGTATCTCACACTCTGTTCACTTTTACACAATGTTGTCTGACACATAACACTTACAAACTCGTAAACCATTTTTAGCTCTCTTTACGTGATTTGTGCACGTTTGCAAATATTAATTTTTTTGTACCTCACTTACTTCACACTCTGTTCACTTTTGTGTGTGACACATATCACTGAGATACTACTAAACCATTTTTTAACTCTCTTTACGTGATTTGTCCACGATTTCAAAAAATCATTTTTTTGTATCTCACACTCTGTTCACTTTTACACAATGTTGTCTGACACATAACACTTACAGACTCGTAAACCATTTTTTAGCTCTCTTTACGTGATTTGTGCACGATTTCAAATGTTAATTTTTTTGTATCTCACTTTACGTGATTTGTGCACGATTTCAAATATTAATTTTTTTGTACCTCACTTACTTCACACTCTGTTCACTTTTGTGTGTGACACATATCACTGAGAGACTACTAAACCGTTTTTTAACTCTCTTTACGTGATTTGTCCACGATTTCAAAAAATCATTTATTTGTATCTCACACTATGTTCATTTTTACACAAAGTTGTCTGACACATAACACTTACAGACTCGTAAACCATTTTTTAGCTCTCTACGTGATTTGTGCACGATTTCAAATATTAATTTTTTTGTACCTCACTTACTTCACACTCTGTTCACTTTTGTGTGTGACACATTTCACTAAGAGACTACTAAACCATTTTTTAACTCTCTTTACGTGATTTGTCCACTATATAAAAAAATCATTTTTTTGTATCTCACACTCTGTTCACTTTTACACAATGTTGTCTGACACATAACACTTACAGACTCGTAAACCATTTTTTAGCTCTCTTTACGTGATTTGTGCACGATTTCAAATATTAATTTTTTTGTACCTCACTTTACGTGATTTGTGCACGATTTCAAATATTAATTTTTTTGTACCTCACTTACTTCACACTCTGTTCACTTTTGTGTGTAACACATTTCACTAAGAGACTACTAAACCATTTTTTAGCTCTCTTTACGTGATTTGTGCACGATTTCAAATATTAATTTTTTTGTACCTCAATTACTTCACACTCTGTTCACTTTTGTGTCTGACACATATCACTGAGAGACTACTAAACCGTTTTTTAACTCTCTTTACGTGATTTGTCCACTATATAAAAAGTTCATTTTTTTGTATCTCACACTCTGTTCACTTTTACACAATGTTGTCTGACACATAACACTTACAGACTCGTAAACCATTTTTTAGCTCTCTTTACGTGATTTGTGCATGATTTCAAATATTAATTTTTTTGTACCTCACTTTACGTGATTTGTGCACGATTTCAAATATTAATTTTTTTGTACCTCACTTACTTCACACTCTGTTCACTTTTGTGTGTGACACATTTCACTAAGAGACTACTAAACCATTTTTTAACTCTCTTTACGTGATTTGTCCACTATATAAAAAAATCATTTTTTTGTATCTCACACTCTGTTCACTTTTACACAATGTTGTCTGACACATAACACTTACAAACTCGTAAACCATTTTTAGCTCTCTTTACGTGATTTGTGCACGTTTGCAAATATTAATTTTTTTGTACCTCACTTACTTCACACTCTGTTCACTTTTGTGTGTGACACATATCACTGAGATACTACTAAACCATTTTTTAACTCTCTTTACGTGATTTGTCCACGATTTCAAAAAATCATTTTTTTGTATCTCACACTCTGTTCACTTTTACACAATGTTGTCTGACACATAACACTTACAGACTCGTAAACCATTTTTTAGCTCTCTTTACGTGATTTGTGCACGATTTCAAAAATTAATTTTTTTGTACCACTCTTACTTCACACTCTGTTCACTTTTGTGTCTGACACATTTCACTGAGAGACTACTAAACCGTTTTTTAACTCTCTTTACGTGATTTGTCCACTATATAAAAAATTCATTTTTTTGTATCTCACACTCTGTTCACTTTTACACAATGTTGTCTGACACATAACACTTACAGACTCGTAAACCATTTTTTAGCTCTCTTTACGTGATTTGTGCACGATTTCAAATGTTAATTTTTTTGTATCTCACTTTACGTGATTTGTGCACGATTTCAAATATTAATTTTTTTGTACCTCACTTACTTCACACTCTGTTCACTTTTGTGTGTGACACATATCACTGAGAGACTACTAAACCGTTTTTTAACTCTCTTTACGTGATTTGTCCACGATTTCAAAAAATCATTTATTTGTATCTCACACTATGTTCATTTTTACACAAAGTTGTCTGACTCATAACACTTACAGACTCGTAAACCATTTTTTAGCTCTCTACGTGATTTGTGCACGATTTCAAATATTAATTTTTTTGTACCTCACTTACTTCACACTCTGTTCACTTTTGTGTGTGACACATTTCACTAAGAGACTACTAAACCATTTTTTAACTCTCTTTACGTGATTTGTCCACTATATAAAAAAATCATTTTTTTGTATCTCACACTCTGTTCACTTTTACACAATGTTGTCTGACACATAACACTTACAGACTCGTAAACCATTTTTTAGCTCTCTTTACGTGATTTGTGCACGATTTCAAATATTAATTTTTTTGTACCTCACTTTACGTGATTTGTGCACGATTTCAAATATTAATTTTTTTGTACCTCACTTACTTCACACTCTGTTCACTTTTGTGTGTAACACATTTCACTAAGAGACTACTAAACCATTTTTTAACTATCTTTACGTGATTTGTCCACTATATAAAAAAATCATTTTTTTGTATCTCACACTCTGTTCACTTTTACACAATGTAGTCTGACACATAACACTTACAGACTCGTAAACCATTTTTTAGCTCTCTTTACGTGATTTGTGCACGATTTCAAATATTAATTTTTTTGTACCACACTTACTTCACACTCTGTTCACTTTTGTGTCTGACACATTTCACTGAGAGACTACTAAACCGTTTTTTAACTCTCTTTACGTGATTTGTCCACTATAGAAAAAATTCATTTTTTTGTATCTCACACTCAGTTCACTTTTACACAATGTTGTCTGACACATAACACTTACAGACTCGTAAACCATTTTTTAGCTCTCTTTACGTGATTTGTGCACGATTTCAAATATTAATTTTTTTGTATCTCACTTTACGTGATTTGTGCACGATTTCAAATATTAATTTTTTTGTACCTCACTTACTTCACACTCTGTTCACTTTTGTGTCTGACACATATCACTGAGAGACAACTAAACCGTTTTTTAACTCTCTTTACGTGATTTGTCCACTATATAAAAAATTCATTTTTTTGTATCTCACACTCTGTTCACTTTTACACAATGTTGTCTGACATATAACACTTACAGACTCGTTAACCATTTTTTAGCTCTCTTTACGTGATTTGTGCACGATTTCAAATATTAATTTTTTTGTACCTCACTTACTTCACACTCTGTTCACTTTTGTGTCTGACACATATCACTGAGAGACTACTAAACCGTTTTTTAACTCTCTTTACGTGATTTGTCCACTATATAAAAAATCATTTGTTTGTATCTCACACTCTGTTCACTTTTACACAATGTTGTCTGACACATAACACTTACAGACTCGTAAACCATTTTTTAGCTCTCTACGTGATTTGTGCACGATTTCAAATATTAATTTTTTTGTACCTCACTTACTTCACACTCTGTTCACTTTTGTGTCTGACACATATCACTGAGAGACAACTAAACCGTTTTTTAACTCCCTTTACGTGATTTGTCCACTATATAAAAAAATCATTTTTTTGTATCTCACACTCTGTTCACTTTTACACAATGTTGTCTGACACATAACACTTACAGACTCGTAAACCATTTTTTAGCTCTCTTTACGTGATTTGTGCACGATTTCAAATATTAATTTTTTTGTACCTCACTTACTTCACACTCTGTTCACTTTTGTGTCCGACTCATATCACTGAGATACTACTAAACCATTTTTTAACTCTCTTTACGTGATTTGTCCACGATTTCAAAAAATCATTTTTTTGTATCTCACACTCTGTTCACTTTTACACAATGTAGTCTGACACATAACACTTACAGACTCGTAAACCATTTTTTAGCTCTCTTTACGTGATTTGTGCACGATTTCAAATATTAATTTTTTTGTACCTCACTTACTTCACACTCTGTTCATTTTTGTGTCTGACACATATCACTGAGAGACTACTAAATCGTTTTTTAACTCTCTTTATGTGATTTGTCCACTATATAAAAAATTCATTTTTTTGTAACTCACACTCTGTTCACTTTTACACAATGTTGTCTGACACATAACACTTACAGACTCGTAAACCATTTTTTAGCTATCTTTACGTGATTTGTGCACGATTTCAAATATTAATTTTTTTGTACCTCACTTACTTCACACTCTGTTCACTTTTGTGTGTGACACATTTCACTAAGAGACTACTAAACCATTTTTTAACTCTCTTTACGTGATTTGTCCACTATATAAAAGAATCATTTTTTTGTATCTCACACTCTGTTCACTTTTACACAATGTTGTCTGACACATAACACTTACAGACTCGTAAACCATTTTTTAGCTCTCTTTACGTGATTTGTGCACGTTTGCAAATATTAATTTTTTTGTACCTCACTTACTTCACACTCTGTTCACTTTTGTGTGTGACACATATCACTGAGATACTACTAAACCATTTTTTAACTCTCTTTACGTGATTTGTCCACGATTTCAAAAAATCATTTTTTTGTATCTCACACTCTGTTCACTTTTACACAATGTTGTCTGACACCTAACACTTACAGACTCGTAAACCATTTTTTAGCTCTCTTTACGTGATTTGTGCACGATTTCAAATATTAATTTTTTTGTACCACTCTTACTTCACACTCTGTTCACTTTTGTGTCTGACACATTTCACTGAGAGACTACTAAACCGTTTTTTAACTCTCTTTACGTGATTTGTCCACTATATAAAAGAATCATTTTTTTGTATCTCACACTCTGTTCACTTTTACACAATGTTGTCTGACACATAACACTTACAGACTCGTAAACCATTTTTTAGCTCTCTTTACGTGATTTATGCACGATTTCAAATATTAATTTTTTTGTACCTCAATTACTTCACACTCTGTTCACTTTTGTGTCTGAAACATATCACTGAGAGACTACTAAACCGTTTTTTAACTCTCTTTACGTGATTTGTCCACTATATAAAAAGTTCATTTTTTTGTATCTCACACTCTGTTCACTTTTACACAATGTTGTCTGACACATAACACTTACAGACTCGTAAACCATTTTTTAGCTCTCTTTACGTGATTTGTGCATGATTTCAAATATTAATTTTTTTGTACCTCACTTTACGTGATTTGTGCACGATTTCAAATATTAATTTTTTTGTACCTCACTTACTTCACACTCTGTTCACTTTTGTGTGTGACACATTTCACTAAGAGACTACTAAACCATTTTTTAACTCTCTTTACGTGATTTGTCCACTATATAAAAAAATCATTTTTTTGTATCTCACACTCTGTTCACTTTTACACAATGTTGTCTGACACATAACACTTACAGACTCGTAAACCATTTTTTAGCTCTTTTACGTGATTTGTGCACGTTTGCAAATATTAATTTTTTTGTACCTCACTTACTTCACACTCTGTTCACTTTTGTGTGTGACACATATCACTGAGATACTACTAAACCATTTTTTAACTCTCTTTACGTGATTTGTCCACGATTTCAAAAAATCATTTATTTGTATCTCATACTATGTTCATTTTTACACAAAGTTGTCTGACACATAACACTTACAGACTCGTAAACCATTTTTTAGCTCTCTTTACGTGATTTGTGCACGATTTCAAATATTAATTTTTTTGTACCACACTTACTTCACACTCTGTTCACTTTTGTGTCTGACACATTTCACTGAGAGACAACTAAACCGATTTTTAACTCTCTTTACGTGATATGTCCACTATAGAAAAAATTCATTTTTTTGTATCTCACACTCAGTTCACTTTTACACAATGTTGTCTGACACATAACACTTACAGACCCGTAAACCATTTTTTAGCTCTCTTTACGTGATTTGTGCACGATTTCAAATATTAATTTTTTTGTACCACACTTACTTCACACTCTGTTCACTTTTGTGTCTGACACATTTCACTGAGAGACTACTAAACCGTTTTTTAACTCTCTTTACGTGATTTGTCCACTATAGAAAAAAATCATTTTTTTGTATCTCACACTCTGTTCACTTTTACACAATGTTGTCTGACACATAACACTTACAGACTCGTAAACCATTTTTTAGCTCTCTTTACGTGATTTGTGCACGATTTCAAATATTAATTTTTTTGTACCTCACTTACTTCACACTCTGTTCACTTTTGTGTCTGACTCATATCACTGAGATACTACTAAACCATTTTTTAACTCTCTTTACGTGATTTGTCCACGATTTCAAAAAATCATTTTTTTGTATCTCACACTCTGTTCACTTTTACACAATGTTGTCTGACACATAACACTTACAGACTCGTAAACCATTTTTTAGCTCTCTTTACGTGATTTGTGCACGATTTCAAATATTAATTTTTTTGTACCTCAATTACCTCACACTCTGTTCACTTTTGTGTCTGAAACATATCACTGAGAGACTACTAAACCGTTTTTTAACTCTCTTTACGTGATTTGTCCACTATATAAAAAGTTCATTTTTTTGTATCTCACACTCTGTTCACTTTTACACAATGTTGTCTGACACATAACACTTACAGACTCGTAAACCATTTTTTAGCTCTCTTTACGTGATTTGTGCATGATTTCAAATATTAATTTTTTTGTACCTCACTTTACGTGATTTGTGCACGATTTCAAATATTAATTTTTTTGTACCTCACTTACTTCACACTCTGTTCACTTTTGTGTGTGACACATTTCACTAAGAGACTACTAAACCATTTTTTAACTCTCTTTACGTGATTTGTCCACTATATAAAAAAATCATTTTTTTGTATCTCACACTCTGTTCACTTTTACACAATGTTGTCTGACACATAACACTTACAGACTCGTAAACCATTTTTTAGCTCTTTTACGTGATTTGTGCACGTTTGCAAATATTAATTTTTTTGTACCTCACTTACTTCACACTCTGTTCACTTTTGTGTGTGACAAATATCACTGAGATACTACTAAACCATTTTTTAACTCTCTTTACGTGATTTGTCCACGATTTCAAAAAATCATTTATTTGTATCTCACACTATGTTCATTTTTACACAAAGTTGTCTGACACATAACACTTACAGACTCGTAAACCATTTTTTAGCTCTCTTTACGTGATTTGTGCACGATTTCAAATATTAATTTTTTTGTACCACACTTACTTCACACTCTGTTCACTTTTGTGTCTGACACATTTCACTGAGAGACAACTAAACCGATTTTTAACTCTCTTTACGTGATATGTCCACTATAGAAAAAATTCATTTTTTTGTATCTCACACTCAGTTCACTTTTACACAATGTTATCTGACACATAACACTTACATTCTCGTAAACCATTTTTTAGCTCTCTTTACGTGATTTGTGCACGATTTCAAATGTTATTTTTTTTGTATCTCACTTTACGTGATTTGTGCACGATTTCAAATATTAATTTTTTTGTACCTCACTTACTTCACACTCTGTTCACTTTTGTGTCTGACTCATATCACTGAGATACTACTAAACCATTTTTTAACTCTCTTTACGTGATTTGTCCACGATTTCAAAAAATCATTTTTTTGTATCTCACACTCTGTTCACTTTTACACAATGTTGTCTGACACATAACACTTACAGACTCGTAAACCATTTTTTAGCTCTCTTTACGTGATTTGTGCACGATTTCAAATATTAATTTTTTTGTACCTCAATTACCTCACACTCTGTTCACTTTTGTGTCTGAAACATATCACTGAGAGACTACTAAACCGTTTTTTAACTCTCTTTACGTGATTTGTCCACTATATAAAAAGTTCATTTTTTTGTATCTCACACTCTGTTCACTTTTACACAATGTTGTCTGACACATAACACTTACAGACTCGTAAACCATTTTTTAGCTCTCTTTACGTGATTTGTGCATGATTTCAAATATTAATTTTTTTGTACCTCACTTTACGTGATTTGTGCACGATTTCAAATATTAATTTTTTTGTACCTCACTTACTTCACACTCTGTTCACTTTTGTGTGTGACACATTTCACTAAGAGACTACTAAACCATTTTTTAACTCTCTTTACGTGATTTGTCCACTATATAAAAAAATCATTTTTTTGTATCTCACACTCTGTTCACTTTTACACAATGTTGTCTGACACATAACACTTACAGACTCGTAAACCATTTTTTAGCTCTTTTACGTGATTTGTGCACGTTTGCAAATATTAATTTTTTTGTACCTCACTTACTTCACACTCTGTTCACTTTTGTGTGTGACAAATATCACTGAGATACTACTAAACCATTTTTTAACTCTCTTTACGTGATTTGTCCACGATTTCAAAAAATCATTTATTTGTATCTCACACTATGTTCATTTTTACACAAAGTTGTCTGACACATAACACTTACAGACTCGTAAACCATTTTTTAGCTCTCTTTACGTGATTTGTGCACGATTTCAAATATTAATTTTTTTGTACCACACTTACTTCACACTCTGTTCACTTTTGTGTCTGACACATTTCACTGAGAGACAACTAAACCGATTTTTAACTCTCTTTACGTGATATGTCCACTATAGAAAAAATTCATTTTTTTGTATCTCACACTCAGTTCACTTTTACACAATGTTGTCTGACACATAACACTTACAGACCCGTAAACCATTTTTTAGCTCTCTTTACGTGATTTGTGCACGATTTCAAATATTAATTTTTTTGTATCTCACTTTACGTGATTTGTGCACGATTTCAAATATTAATTTTTTTGTACCTCACTTACTTCACACTCTGTTCACTTTTGTGTCTGACACATATCACTGAGAGACTACTAAACCGTTTTTTAACTCTCTTTACGTGATTTGTCCACTATATAAAAAAATCATTTTTTTGTATCTCACACTCTGTTCACCTTTACACAATGTTGTCTGACACATAACACTTACAGACTCGTAAACCATTTTTTAGCTCTCTTTACGTGATTTGTGCACGATTTCAAATATTAATTTTTTTGTACCTCACTTACTTCACACTCTGTTCACTTTTGTGTCTGACACATATCACTGAGATACTACTAAACCATTTTTTAACTCTCTTTACATGATTTGTCCACGATTTCAAAATATCATTTTTTTGAATCTCACACTGTTCACTTTTACACAATGTAGTCTGACACATAACACTTACAGACTCGTAAACCATTTTTTAGCTCTCTTTACGTGATTTGTGCACGATTTCAAATATTAATTTTTTTGTACCTCAATTACTTCACACTCTGTTCACTTTTGTGTCTGACACATATCACTGAGAGACTACTAAACCGTTTTTTAACTCTCTTTACGTGATTTGTCCACTATATAAAAAGTTCATTTTTTTGTATCTCACACTCTGTTCACTTTTACACAATGTTGTCTGACACATAACACTTACAGACTCGTAAACCATTTTTTAGCTCTCTTTACGTGATTTGTGCATGATTTCAAATATTAATTTTTTTGTACCTCACTTTACGTGATTTGTGCACGATTTCAAATATTAATTTTTTTGTACCTCACTTACTTCACACTCTGTTCACTTTTGTGTGTGACACATTTCACTAAGAGACTACTAAACCATTTTTTAACTCTCTTTACGTGATTTGTCCACTATATAAAAAAATCATTTTTTTGTATCTCACACTCTGTTCACTTTTACACAATGTTGTCTGACACATAACACTTACAAACTCGTAAACCATTTTTAGCTCTCTTTACGTGATTTGTGCACGTTTGCAAATATTAATTTTTTTGTACCTCACTTACTTCACACTCTGTTCACTTTTGTGTGTGACACATATCACTGAGATACTACTAAACCATTTTTTAACTCTCTTTACGTGATTTGTCCACGATTTCAAAAAATCATTTTTTTGTATCTCACACTCTGTTCACTTTTACACAATGTTGTCTGACACATAACACTTACAGACTCGTAAACCATTTTTTAGCTCTCTTTACGTGATTTGTGCACGATTTCAAATGTTAATTTTTTTGTATCTCACTTTACGTGATTTGTGCACGATTTCAAATATTAATTTTTTTGTACCTCACTTACTTCACACTCTGTTCACTTTTGTGTGTGACACATATCACTGAGAGACTACTAAACCGTTTTTTAACTCTCTTTACGTGATTTGTCCACGATTTCAAAAAATCATTTATTTGTATCTCACACTATGTTCATTTTTACACAAAGTTGTCTGACACATAACACTTACAGACTCGTAAACCATTTTTTAGCTCTCTACGTGATTTGTGCACGATTTCAAATATTAATTTTTTTGTACCTCACTTACTTCACACTCTGTTCACTTTTGTGTGTGACACATTTCACTAAGAGACTACTAAACCATTTTTTAACTCTCTTTACGTGATTTGTCCACTATATAAAAAAATCATTTTTTTGTATCTCACACTCTGTTCACTTTTACACAATGTTGTCTGACACATAACACTTACAGACTCGTAAACCATTTTTTAGCTCTCTTTACGTGATTTGTGCACGATTTCAAATATTAATTTTTTTGTACCTCACTTTACGTGATTTGTGCACGATTTCAAATATTAATTTTTTTGTACCTCACTTACTTCACACTCTGTTCACTTTTGTGTGTAACACATTTCACTAAGAGACTACTAAACCATTTTTTAACTCTCTTTACGTGATTTGTCCACTATATAAAAAAATCATTTTTTTGTATCTCACACTCTGTTCACTTTTACACAATGTTGTCTGACACATAACACTTACAGACTCGTAAACCATTTTTTAGCTCTCTTTACGAGATTTGTGCACGATTTCAAATATTAATTTTTTTGTACCTCACTTACTTCACACACTGTTCAATTTTGTGCCTGAAACATATCACTGAGAGACAACTAAACCGTTTTTTAACTCTCTTTACGTGATTTGTCCACTATTTAAAAAATTCATTTTTTTGTATCTCACTTACTTCACACTCTGTTCACTTTTGAGTCTGACACATATCACTGAGATACTACTATACCATTTTTTAACTCTCTTTACATGATTTGTCCACGATTTCAAAATATCATTTTTTTGTATCTCACACTCTGTTCACTTTTACACAATGTAGTCTGACACATAACACTTACAGACTCGTAAACCATTTTTTAGCTCTCTTTACGTGATTTGTGCACGATTTCAAATATTAATTTTTTTGTACCACACTTACTTCACACTCTGTTCACTTTTGTGTCTGACACATTTCACTGAGAGACTACTAAACCGTTTTTTAACTCTCTTTACGTGATTTGTCCACTATAGAAAAAATTCATTTTTTTGTATCTCACACTCAGTTCACTTTTACACAATGTTGTCTGACACATAACACTTACAGACTCGTAAACCATTTTTTAGCTCTCTTTACGTGATTTGTGCACGATTTCAAATATTAATTTTTTTTGTATCTCACTTTACGTGATTTGTGCACGATTTCAAATATTAATTTTTTTGTACCTCACTTACTTCACACTCTGTTCACTTTTGTGTCTGACACATATCACTGAGAGACAACTAAACCGTTTTTTAACTCTCTTTACGTGATTTGTCCACTATATAAAAAATTCATTTTTTTGTATCTCACACTCTGTTCACTTTTACACAATGTTGTCTGACATATAACACTTACAGACTCGTTAACCATTTTTTAGCTCTCTTTACGTGATTTGTGCACGATTTCAAATATTAATTTTTTTGTACCTCACTTACTTCACACTCTGTTCACTTTTGTGTCTGACACATATCACTGAGAGACTACTAAACCGTTTTTTAACTCTCTTTACGTGATTTGTCCACTATATAAAAAATCATTTTTTTGTATCTCACACTCTGTTCACTTTTACACAATGTTGTCTGACACATAACACTTACAGACTCGTAAACCATTTTTTAGCTCTCTACGTGATTTGTGCACGATTTCAAATATTAATTTTTTTGTACCTCACTTACTTCACACTCTGTTCACTTTTGTGTCTGACACATATCACTGAGAGACAACTAAACCGTTTTTTAACTCCCTTTACGTGATTTGTCCACTATATAAAAAAATCATTTTTTTGTATCTCACACTCTGTTCACTTTTACACAATGTTGTCTGACACATAACACTTACAGACTCGTAAACCATTTTTTAGCTCTCTTTACGTGATTTGTGCACGATTTCAAATATTAATTTTTTTGTACCTCACTTACTTCACACTCTGTTCACTTTTGTGTCCGACTCATATCACTGAGATACTACTAAACCATTTTTTAACTCTCTTTACGTGATTTGTCCACGATTTCAAAAAATCATTTTTTTGTATCTCACACTCTGTTCACTTTTACACAATGTAGTCTGACACATAACACTTACAGACTCGTAAACCATTTTTTAGCTCTCTTTACGTGATTTGTGCACGATTTCAAATATTAATTTTTTTGTACCTCACTTACTTCACACTCTGTTCATTTTTGTGTCTGACACATATCACTGAGAGACTACTAAATCGTTTTTTAACTCTCTTTATGTGATTTGTCCACTATATAAAAAATTCATTTTTTTGTAACTCACACTCTGTTCACTTTTACACAATGTTGTCTGACACATAACACTTACAGACTCGTAAACCATTTTTTAGCTATCTTTACGTGATTTGTGCACGATTTCAAATATTAATTTTTTTGTACCTCACTTACTTCACACTCTGTTCACTTTTGTGTGTGACACATTTCACTAAGAGACTACTAAACCATTTTTTAACTCTCTTTACGTGATTTGTCCACTATATAAAAGAATCATTTTTTTGTATCTCACACTCTGTTCACTTTTACACAATGTTGTCTGACACCTAACACTTACAGACTCGTAAACCATTTTTTAGCTCTCTTTACGTGATTTGTGCACGATTTCAAATATTAATTTTTTTGTACCACTCTTACTTCACACTCTGTTCACTTTTGTGTCTGACACATTTCACTGAGACTACTAAACCGTTTTTTAACTCTCTTTACGTGATTTGTCCACTATATAAAAGAATCATTTTTTTGTATCTCACACTCTGTTCACTTTTACACAATGTTGTCTGACACATAACACTTACAGACTCGTAAACCATTTTTTAGCTCTCTTTACGTGATTTATGCACGATTTCAAATATTAATTTTTTTGTACCTCAATTACTTCACACTCTGTTCACTTTTGTGTCTGAAACATATCACTGAGAGACTACTAAACCGTTTTTTAACTCTCTTTACGTGATTTGTCCACTATATAAAAAGTTCATTTTTTTGTATCTCACACTCTGTTCACTTTTACACAATGTTGTCTGACACATAACACTTACAGACTCGTAAACCATTTTTTAGCTCTCTTTACGTGATTTGTGCATGATTTCAAATATTAATTTTTTTGTACCTCACTTTACGTGATTTGTGCACGATTTCAAATATTAATTTTTTTGTACCTCACTTACTTCACACTCTGTTCACTTTTGTGTGTGACACATATCACTGAGATACTACTAAACCTTTTTTTAACTCTCTTTACGTGATTTGTCCACGATTTCAAAAAATCATTTATTTGTATCTCACACTATGTTCATTTTTACACAAAGTTGTCTGACACATAACACTTACAGACTCGTAAACCATTTTTTAGCTCTCTTTACGTGATTTGTGCACGATTTCAAATATTAATTTTTTTGTACCACACTTACTTCACACTCTGTTCACTTTTGTGTCTGACACATTTCACTGAGAGACAACTAAACCGATTTTTAACTCTCTTTACGTGATATGTCCACTATAGAAAAAATTCATTTTTTTGTATCTCACACTCAGTTCACTTTTACACAATGTTGTCTGACACATAACACTTACAGACCCGTAAACCATTTTTTAGCTCTCTTTACGTGATTTGTGCACGATTTCAAATATTAATTTTTTTGTACCACACTTACTTCACACTCTGTTCACTTTTGTGTCTGACACATTTCACTGAGAGACTACTAAACCGTTTTTTAACTCTCTTTACGTGATTTGTCCACTATAGAAAAAAATCATTTTTTTGTATCTCACACTCTGTTCACTTTTACACAATGTTGTCTGACACATAACACTTACAGACTCGTAAACCATTTTTTAGCTCTCTTTACGTGATTTGTGCACGATTTCAAATATTAATTTTTTTGTACCTCACTTACTTCACACTCTGTTCACTTTTGTGTCCGACTCATATCACTGAGATACTACTAAACCATTTTTTAACTCTCTTTACGTGATTTGTCCACGATTTCAAAAAATCATTTTTTTGTATCTCACACTCTGTTCACTTTTACACAATGTAGTCTGACACATAACACTTACAGACTCGTAAACCATTTTTTAGCTCTCTTTACGTGATTTGTGCACGATTTCAAATATTAATTTTTTTGTACCTCACTTACTTCACACTCTGTTCATTTTTGTGTCTGACACATATCACTGAGAGACTACTAAACCGTTTTTTAACTCTCTTTATGTGATTTGTCCACTATATAAAAAATTCATTTTTTTGTAACTCACACTCTGTTCACTTTTACACAATGTTGTCTGACACATAACACTTACAGACTCGTAAACCATTTTTTAGCTATCTTTACGTGATTTGTGCACGATTTCAAATATTAATTTTTTTGTACCTCACTTACTTCACACTCTGTTCACTTTTGTGTGTGACACATTTCACTAAGAGACTACTAAACCATTTTTTAACTCTCTTTACGTGATTTGTCCACTATATAAAAGAATCATTTTTTTGTATCTCACACTCTGTTCACTTTTACACAATGTTGTCTGACACATAACACTTACAGACTCGTAAACCATTTTTTAGCTCTCTTTACGTGATTTGTGCACGTTTGCAAATATTAATTTTTTTGTACCTCACTTACTTCACACTCTGTTCACTTTTGTGTGTGACACATATCACTGAGATACTACTAAACCATTTTTTAACTCTCTTTACGTGATTTGTCCACGATTTCAAAAAATCATTTTTTTGTATCTCACACTCTGTTCACTTTTACACAATGTTGTCTGACACCAAACACTTACAGACTCGTAAACCATTTTTTAGCTCTCTTTACGTGATTTGTGCACGATTTCAAATATTAATTTTTTTGTACCACTCTTACTTCACACTCTGTTCACTTTTGTGTCTGACACATTTCACTGAGAGACTACTAAACCGTTTTTTAACTCTCTTTACGTGATTTGTCCACTATATAAAAAATTCATTTTTTTGTATCTCACACTCTGTTCACTTTTACACAATGTTATCTGACACATAACACTTACATTCTCGTAAACCATTTTTTAGCTCTCTTTACGTGATTTGTGCACGATTTCAAATGTTATTTTTTTTGTATCTCACTTTACGTGATTTGTGCACGATTTCAAATATTAATTTTTTTGTACCTCACTTACTTCACACTCTGTTCACTTTTGTGTCTGACTCAAATCACTGAGATACTACTAAACCATTTTTTAACTCTCTTTACGTGATTTGTCCACGATTTCAAAAAATCATTTTTTTGTATCTCACACTCTGTTCACTTTTACACAATGTTGTCTGACACATAACACTTACAGACTCGTAAACCATTTTTTAGCTCTCTTTACGTGATTTGTGCACGATTTCAAATATTAATTTTTTTGTACCTCAATTACCTCACACTCTGTTCACTTTTGTGTCTGAAACATATCACTGAGAGACTACTAAACCGTTTTTTAACTCTCTTTACGTGATTTGTCCACTATATAAAAAGTTCATTTTTTTGTATCTCACACTCTGTTCACTTTTACACAATGTTGTCTGACACATAACACTTACAGACTCGTAAACCATTTTTTAGCTCTCTTTACGTGATTTGTGCATGATTTCAAATATTAATTTTTTTGTACCTCACTTTACGTGATTTGTGCACGATTTCAAATATTAATTTTTTTGTACCTCACTTACTTCACACTCTGTTCACTTTTGTGTGTGACACATTTCACTAAGAGACTACTAAACCATTTTTTAACTCTCTTTACGTGATTTGTCCACTATATAAAAAAATCATTTTTTTGTATCTCACACTCTGTTCACTTTTACACAATGTTGTCTGACACATAACACTTACAGACTCGTAAACCATTTTTTAGCTCTTTTACGTGATTTGTGCACGTTTGCAAATATTAATTTTTTTGTACCTCACTTACTTCACACTCTGTTCACTTTTGTGTGTGACAAATATCACTGAGATACTACTAAACCATTTTTTAACTCTCTTTACGTGATTTGTCCACGATTTCAAAAAATCATTTATTTGTATCTCACACTATGTTCATTTTTACACAAAGTTGTCTGACACATAACACTTACAGACTCGTAAACCATTTTTTAGCTCTCTTTACGTGATTTGTGCACGATTTAAAATATTAATTTTTTTGTACCACACTTACTTCACACTCTGTTCACTTTTGTGTCTGACACATTTCACTGAGAGACAACTAAACCGATTTTTAACTCTCTTTACGTGATATGTCCACTATAGAAAAAATTCATTTTTTTGTATCTCACACTCAGTTCACTTTTACACAATGTTGTCTGACACATAACACTTACAGACCCGTAAACCATTTTTTAGCTCTCTTTACGTGATTTGTGCACGATTTCAAATATTAATTTTTTTGTATCTCACTTTACGTGATTTGTGCACGATTTCAAATATTAATTTTTTTGTACCTCACTTACTTCACACTCTGTTCACTTTTGTGTCTGACACATATCACTGAGAGACTACTAAACCGTTTTTTAACTCTCTTTACGTGATTTGTCCACTATATAAAAAAATCATTTTTTTGTATCTCACACTCTGTTCACCTTTACACAATGTTGTCTGACACATAACACTTACAGACTCGTAAACCATTTTTTAGCTCTCCTTACGTGATTTGTGCACGATTTCAAATATTAATTTTTTTGTACCTCACTTACTTCACACTCTGTTCACTTTTGTGTCTGACACATATCACTGAGATACTACTAAACCATTTTTTAACTCTCTTTACATGATTTGTCCACGATTTCAAAATATCATTTTTTTGAATCTCACACTGTTCACTTTTACACAATGTAGTCTGACACATAACACTTACAGACTCGTAAACCATTTTTTAGCTCTCTTTACGTGATTTGTGCACGATTTCAAATATTAATTTTTTTGTACCTCAATTACTTCACACTCTGTTCACTTTTGTGTCTGACACATATCACTGAGAGACTACTAAACCGTTTTTTAACTCTCTTTACGTGATTTGTCCACTATATAAAAAGTTCATTTTTTTGTATCTCACACTCTGTTCACTTTTACACAATGTTGTCTGACACATAACACTTACAGACTCGTAAACCATTTTTTAGCTCTCTTTACGTGATTTGTGCATGATTTCAAATATTAATTTTTTTGTACCTCACTTTACGTGATTTGTGCACGATTTCAAATATTAATTTTTTTGTACCTCACTTACTTCACACTCTGTTCACTTTTGTGTGTGACACATTTCACTAAGAGACTACTAAACCATTTTTTAACTCTCTTTACGTGATTTGTCCACTATATAAAAAAATCATTTTTTTGTATCTCACACTCTGTTCACTTTTACACAATGTTGTCTGACACATAACACTTACAAACTCGTAAACCATTTTTAGCTCTCTTTACGTGATTTGTGCACGTTTGCAAATATTAATTTTTTTGTACCTCACTTACTTCACACTCTGTTCACTTTTGTGTGTGACACATATCACTGAGATACTACTAAACCATTTTTTAACTCTCTTTACGTGATTTGTCCACGATTTCAAAAAATCATTTTTTTGTATCTCACACTCTGTTCACTTTTACACAATGTTGTCTGACACATAACACTTACAGACTCGTAAACCATTTTTTAGCTCTCTTTACGTGATTTGTGCACGATTTCAAAAATTAATTTTTTTGTACCACTCTTACTTCACACTCTGTTCACTTTTGTGTCTGACACATTTCACTGAGAGACTACTAAACCGTTTTTTAACTCTCTTTACGTGATTTGTCCACTATATAAAAAATTCATTTTTTTGTATCTCACACTCTGTTCACTTTTACACAATGTTGTCTGACACATAACACTTACAGACTCGTAAACCATTTTTTAGCTCTCTTTACGTGATTTGTGCACGTTTGCAAATATTAATTTTTTTGTACCTCACTTACTTCACACTCTGTTCACTTTTGTGTGTGACAAATATCACTGAGATACTACTAAACCATTTTTTAACTCTCTTTACGTGATTTGTCCACGATTTCAAAAAATCATTTATTTGTATCTCACACTATGTTCATTTTTACACAAAGTTGTCTGACACATAACACTTACAGACTCGTAAACCATTTTTTAGCTCTCTTTACGTGATTTGTGCACGATTTCAAATATTAATTTTTTTGTACCACACTTACTTCACACTCTGTTCACTTTTGTGTCTGACACATTTCACTGAGAGACAACTAAACCGATTTTTAACTCTCTTTACGTGATATGTCCACTATAGAAAAAATTCATTTTTTTGTATCTCACACTCAGTTCACTTTTACACAATGTTGTCTGACACATAACACTTACAGACCCGTAAACCATTTTTTAGCTCTCTTTACGTGATTTGTGCACGATTTCAAATATTAATTTTTTTGTATCTCACTTTACGTGATTTGTGCACGATTTCAAATATTAATTTTTTTGTACCTCACTTACTTCACACTCTGTTCACTTTTGTGTCTGACACATATCACTGAGAGACTACTAAACCGTTTTTTAACTCTCTTT
Organism: Philonthus spinipes; assembly: GCA_963082785.1. Classification (NCBI taxonomy): domain Eukaryota; kingdom Metazoa; phylum Arthropoda; class Insecta; order Coleoptera; family Staphylinidae; genus Philonthus; species Philonthus spinipes. Next base: position 23,086,226 of record OY720308.1, read on the forward strand.
ACGTGATTTGTCCACTATATAAAAAAATCATTTTTTTGTATCTCACACTCTGTTCACCTTTACACAATGTTGTCTGACACATAACACTTACAGACTCGTAAACCATTTTTTAGCTCTCCTTACGTGATTTGTGCACGATTTCAAATATTAATTTTTTTGTACCTCACTTACTTCACACTCTGTTCACTTTTGTGTCTGACACATATCACTGAGATACTACTAAACCATTTTTTAACTCTCTTTACATGATTTGTCCACGATTTCAAAATATCATTTTTTTGAATCTCACACTGTTCACTTTTACACAATGTAGTCTGACACATAACACTTACAGACTCGTAAACCATTTTTTAGCTCTCTTTACGTGATTTGTGCACGATTTCAAATATTAATTTTTCTGTACCTCAATTACTTCACACTCTGTTCACTTTTGTGTCTGACACATATCACTGAGAGACTACTAAACCGTTTTTTAACTCTCTTTACGTGATTTGTCCACTATATAAAAAGTTCATTTTTTTGTATCTCACACTCTGTTCACTTTTACACAATGTTGTCTGACACATAACACTTACAGACTCGTAAACCATTTTTTAGCTCTCTTTACGTGATTTGTGCATGATTTCAAATATTAATTTTTTTGTACCTCACTTTACGTGATTTGTGCACGATTTCAAATATTAATTTTTTTGTACCTCACTTACTTCACACTCTGTTCACTTTTGTGTGTGACACATTTCACTAAGAGACTACTAAACCATTTTTTAACTCTCTTTACGTGATTTGTCCACTATATAAAAAAATCATTTTTTTGTATCTCACACTCTGTTCACTTTTACACAATGTTGTCTGACACATAACACTTACAAACTCGTAAACCATTTTTAGCTCTCTTTACGTGATTTGTGCACGTTTGCAAATATTAATTTTTTTGTACCTCACTTACTTCACACTCTGTTCACTTTTGTGTGTGACACATATCACTGAGATACTACTAAACCATTTTTTAACTCTCTTTACGTGATTTGTCCACGATTTCAAAAAATCATTTTTTTGTATCTCACACTCTGTTCACTTTTACACAATGTTGTCTGACACATAACACTTACAGACTCGTAAACCATTTTTTAGCTCTCTTTACGTGATTTGTGCACGATTTCAAAAATTAATTTTTTTGTACCACTCTTACTTCACACTCTGTTCACTTTTGTGTCTGACACATTTCACTGAGAGACTACTAAACCGTTTTTTAACTCTCTTTACGTGATTTGTCCACTATATAAAAAATTCATTTTTTTGTATCTCACACTCTGTTCACTTTTACACAATGTTGTCTGACACATAACACTTACAGACTCGTAAACCATTTTTTAGCTCTCTTTACGTGATTTGTGCACGATTTCAAATGTTAATTTTTTTGTATCTCACTTTACGTGATTTGTGCACGATTTCAAATATTAATTTTTTTGTACCTCACTTACTTCACACTCTGTTCACTTTTGTGTGTGACACATATCACTGAGAGACTACTAAACCGTTTTTTAACTCTCTTTACGTGATTTGTCCACTATAGAAAAAATTCATTTTTTTGTATCTCACACTCAGTTCACTTTTACACAATGTTGTCTGACACATAACACTTACAGACTCGTAAACCATTTTTTAGCTCTCTTTACGTGATTTGTGCACGATTTCAAATATTAATTTTTTTGTACCTCAATTACCTCACACTCTGTTCACTTTTGTGTCTGAAACATATCACTGAGAGACTACTAAACCGTTTTTTAACTCTCTTTACGTGATTTGTCCACTATATAAAAAGTTCATTTTTTTGTATCTCACACTCTGTTCACTTTTACACAATGTTGTCTGACACATAACACTTACAGACTCGTAAACCATTTTTTAGCTCTCTTTACGTGATTTGTGCATGATTTCAAATATTAATTTTTTTGTACCTCACTTTACGTGATTTGTGCACGATTTCAAATATTAATTTTTTTGTACCTCACTTACTTCACACTCTGTTCACTTTTGTGTGTGACACATTTCACTAAGAGACTACTAAACCATTTTTTAACTCTCTTTACGTGATTTGTCCACTATATAAAAAAATCATTTTTTTGTATCTCACACTCTGTTCACTTTTACACAATGTTGTCTGACACATAACACTTACAGACTCGTAAACCATTTTTTAGCTCTTTTACGTGATTTGTGCACGTTTGCAAATATTAATTTTTTTGTACCTCACTTACTTCACACTCTGTTCACTTTTGTGTGTGACAAATATCACTGAGATACTACTAAACCATTTTTTAACTCCCTTTACGTGATTTGTCCACGATTTCAAAAAATCATTTATTTGTATCTCACACTATGTTCATTTTTACACAAAGTTGTCTGACACATAACACTTACAGACTCGTAAACCATTTTTTAGCTCTCTTTACGTGATTTGTGCACGATTTCAAATATTAATTTTTTTGTACCACACTTACTTCACACTCTGTTCACTTTTGTGTCTGACACATTTCACTGAGAGACAACTAAACCGATTTTTAACTCTCTTTACGTGATTTGTCCACTATATAAAAAATTCATTTTTTTGTATCTCACACTCTGTTCACTTTTACACAATGTTGTCTGACACATAACACTTACAGACTCGTAAACCATTTTTTAGCTCTCTTTACGTGATTTGTGCACGATTTCAAATGTTAATTTTTTTGTATCTCACTTTACGTGATTTGTGCACGATTTCAAATATTAATTTTTTTGTACCTCACTTACTTCACACTCTGTTCACTTTTGTGTGTGACACATATCACTGAGAGACTACTAAACCGTTTTTTAACTCTCTTTACGTGATTTGTCCACGATTTCAAAAAATCATTTATTTGTATCTCACACTATGTTCATTTTTACACAAAGTTGTCTGACACATAACACTTACAGACTCGTAAACCATTTTTTAGCTCTCTTTACGTGATTTGTGCACGATTTCAAATATTAATTTTTTTGTACCTCACTTACTTCACACTCTGTTCACTTTTGTGTCTGACACATATCACTGAGAGACTACTAAACCGTTTTTTAACTCTCTTTACGTGATTTGTCCACTATATAAAAAATCATTTTTTTGTATCTCACACTCTGTTCACTTTTACACAATGTTGTCTGACACATAACACTTACAGACTCGTAAACCATTTTTTAGCTCTCTACGTGATTTGTGCACGATTTCAAATATTAATTTTTTTGTACCTCACTTACTTCACACTCTGTTCACTTTTGTGTCTGACACATATCACTGAGAGACAACTAAACCGTTTTTTAACTCCCTTTACGTGATTTGTCCACTATATAAAAAAATCATTTTTTTGTATCTCACACTCTGTTCACTTTTACACAATGATGTCTGACACATAACACTTACTGACTCGTAAACCATTTTTTAGCTCTCTTTACGTGATTTGTGCACGATTTCAAATATTAATTTTTTTGTACCTCACTTACTTCACACTCTGTTCACTTTTGTGTCCGACTCATATCACTGAGATACTACTAAACCATTTTTTAACTCTCTTTACGTGATTTGTCCACGATTTCAAAAAATCATTTTTTTGTATCTCACACTCTGTTCACTTTTACACAATGTAGTCTGACACATAACACTTACAGACTCGTAAACCATTTTTTAGCTCTCTTTACGTGATTTGTGCACGATTTCAAATATTAATTTTTTTGTACCTCACTTACTTCACACTCTGTTCATTTTTGTGTCTGACACATATCACTGAGAGACTACTAAACCGTTTTTTAACTCTCTTTATGTGATTTGTCCACTATATAAAAAATTCATTTTTTTGTAACTCACACTCTGTTCACTTTTACACAATGTTGTCTGACACATAACACTTACAGACTCGTAAACCATTTTTTAGCTATCTTTACGTGATTTGTGCACGATTTCAAATATTAATTTTTTTGTACCTCACTTACTTCACACTCTGTTCACTTTTGTGTGTGACACATTTCACTAAGAGACTACTAAACCATTTTTTAACTCTCTTTACGTGATTTGTCCACTATATAAAAGAATCATTTTTTTGTATCTCACACTCTGTTCACTTTTACACAATGTTGTCTGACACATAACACTTACAGACTCGTAAACCATTTTTTAGCTCTCTTTACGTGATTTGTGCACGTTTGCAAATATTAATTTTTTTGTACCTCACTTACTTCACACTCTGTTCACTTTTGTGTGTGACACATATCACTGAGATACTACTAAACCATTTTTTAACTCTCTTTACGTGATTTGTCCACGATTTCAAAAAATCATTTTTTTGTATCTCACACTCTGTTCACTTTTACACAATGTTGTCTGACACCTAACACTTACAGACTCGTAAACCATTTTTTAGCTCTCTTTACGTGATTTGTGCACGATTTCAAATATTAATTTTTTTGTACCACTCTTACTTCACACTCTGTTCACTTTTGTGTCTGACACATTTCACTGAGAGACTACTAAACCGTTTTTTAACTCTCTTTACGTGATTTGTCCACTATATAAAAGAATCATTTTTTTGTATCTCACACTCTGTTCACTTTTACACAATGTTGTCTGACACATAACACTTACAGACTCGTAAACCATTTTTTAGCTCTCTTTACGTGATTTATGCACGATTTCAAATATTAATTTTTTTGTACCTCAATTACTTCACACTCTGTTCACTTTTGTGTCTGAAACATATCACTGAGAGACTACTAAACCGTTTTTTAACTCTCTTTACGTGATTTGTCCACTATATAAAAAGTTCATTTTTTTGTATCTCACACTCTGTTCACTTTTACACAATGTTGTCTGACACATAACACTTACAGACTCGTAAACCATTTTTTAGCTCTCTTTACGTGATTTGTGCATGATTTCAAATATTAATTTTTTTGTACCTCACTTTACGTGATTTGTGCACGATTTCAAATATTAATTTTTTTGTACCTCACTTACTTCACACTCTGTTCACTTTTGTGTGTGACACATTTCACTAAGAGACTACTAAACCATTTTTTAACTCTCTTTACGTGATTTGTCCACTATATAAAAAAATCATTTTTTTGTATCTCACACTCTGTTCACTTTTACACAATGTTGTCTGACACATAACACTTACAGACTCGTAAACCATTTTTTAGCTCTTTTACGTGATTTGTGCACGTTTGCAAATATTAATTTTTTTGTACCTCACTTACTTCACACTCTGTTCACTTTTGTGTGTGACACATATCACTGAGATACTACTAAACCATTTTTTAACTCTCTTTACGTGATTTGTCCACGATTTCAAAAAATAATTTTTTTGTATCTCACACTCTGTTCACTTTTACACAATGTTGTCTGACACTTAACACTTACAGACTCGTAAACCATTTTTTAGCTCTCTTTACGTGATTTGTGCACGATTTCAAATATTAATTTTTTTGTACCTCACTTACTTCACACTCTGTTCACTTTTGTGTGTGACACATTTCACTAAGAGACTACTAAACCATTTTTTAACTCTCTTTACGTGATTTGTCCACTATATAAAAAATTCATTTTTTTGTATCTCACACTCTGTTCACTTTTACACAATGTTGTCTGACACATAACACTTACAGACTCGTAAACCATTTTTTAGCTCTCTTTACGTGATTTGTGCACGATTTCAAATATTAATTTTTTTGTACCTCACTTACTTCACACTCTGTTCACTTTTGTGTCTGACACATATCACTGAGATACTACTAAACCATTTTTTAACTCTCTTTACATGATTTGTCCACGATTTCAAAATATCATTTTTTTGTATCTCACACTCTGTTCACTTTTACACAATGTAGTCTGACACATAACACTTACAGACTCGTAAACCATTTTTTAGCTCTCTTTACGTGATTTGTGCACGATTTCAAATATTAATTTTTTTGTACCTCACTTACTTCACACTCTGTTCACTTTTGTGTCTGACACATATCACTGAGAGACTACTAAACCGTTTTTTAACTCTCTTTACGTGATTTGTCCACTATATAAAAAATTCATTTTTTTGTATCTCACACTCAGTTCACTTTTACACAATGTTGTCTGACACATAACACTTACAGACTCGTAAACCATTTTTTAGCTCTCTTTACGTGATTTGTGCACGATTTCAAATATTAATTTTTTTGTATCTCACTTTACGTGATTTGTGCACGATTTCAAATATTAATTTTTTTGTACCTCACTTACTTCACACTCTGTTCACTTTTGTGTCTGACACATATCACTGAGAGACAACTAAACCGTTTTTTAACTCTCTTTACGTGATTTGTCCACTATATAAAAAATTCATTTTTTTGTATCTCACACTCTGTTCACTTTTACACAATGTTGTCTGACACATAACACTTACAGACTCGTTAACCATTTTTTAGCTCTCTTTACGTGATTTGTGCACGATTTCAAATATTAATTTTTTTGTACCTCACTTACTTCACACTCTGTTCACTTTTGTGTGTGACACATTTCACTAAGAGACTACTAAACCATTTTTTAACTCTCTTTACGTGATTTGTCCACTATATAAAAAAATCATTTTTTTGTATCTCACACTCTGTTCACTTTTACACAATGTTGTATGACACATAACACTTACAGACTCGTAAACCATTTTTTAGCTCTCTTTACGTGATTTGTGCACGATTTCAAATATTAATTTTTTTGTACCTCACTTACTTCACACTCTGTTCACTTTTGTGTCTGACACATATCACTGAGAGACTACTAAACCGTTTTTTAACTCTCTTTACGTGATTTGTCCACTATATAAAAAATTCATTTTTTTGTATCTCACACTCTGTTCACTTTTACACAATGTTGTCTGACACATAACACTTACAGACTCGTAAACCATTTTTTAGCTCTCTTTACGTGATTTGTGCACAATTTCAAATATTAATTTTTTTGTACCTCACTTTACGTGATTTGTGCACGATTTCAAATATTAATTTTTTTGTACCTCACTTACTTCACACTCTGTTCACTTTTGTGTGTGACACATATCACTGAGATACTACTAAACCATTTTTTAACTCTCTTTACGTGATTTGTCCACGATTTCAAAAAATAATTTTTTTGTATCTCACACTCTGTTCACTTTTACACAATGTTGTCTGACACTTAACACTTACAGACTCGTAAACCATTTTTTAGCTCTCTTTACGTGATTTGTGCACGATTTCAAATATTAATTTTTTTGTACCTCACTTACTTCACACTCTGTTCACTTTTGTGTGTGACACATTTCACTAAGAGACTACTAAACCATTTTTTAACTCTCTTTACGTGATTTGTCCACTATATAAAAAATTCATTTTTTTGTATCTCACACTCTGTTCACTTTTACACAATGTTGTCTGACACATAACACTTACAGACTCGTAAACCATTTTTTAGCTCTCTTTACGTGATTTGTGCACGATTTCAAATATTAATTTTTTTGTACCTCACTTACTTCACACTCTGTTCACTTTTGTGTCTGACACATATCACTGAGATACTACTAAACCATTTTTTAACTCTCTTTACATGATTTGTCCACGATTTCAAAATATCATTTTTTTGTATCTCACACTCTGTTCACTTTTACACAATGTAGTCTGACACATAACACTTACAGACTCGTAAACCATTTTTTAGCTCTCTTTACGTGATTTGTGCACGATTTCAAATATTAATTTTTTTGTACCTCACTTACTTCACACTCTGTTCACTTTTGTGTCTGACACATATCACTGAGAGACTACTAAACCGTTTTTTAACTCTCTTTACGTGATTTGTCCACTATATAAAAAATTCATTTTTTTGTATCTCACACTCAGTTCACTTTTACACAATGTTGTCTGACACATAACACTTACAGACTCGTAAACCATTTTTTAGCTCTCTTTACGTGATTTGTGCACAATTTCAAATATTAATTTTTTTGTACCTCACTTTACGTGATTTGTGCACAATTTCAAATATTATTTTTTTTGTACCTCACTTACTTCACACTCTGTTCACTTTTGTGTGTGACACATTTCACTAAGAGACTACTAAACCATTTTTTAACTCTCTTTACGTGATTTGTCCACTATATAAAAAATTCATTTTTTTGTATCTCACACTCTGTTCACTTTTACACAATGTTGTCTGACACATAACACTTACAGACTCGTTAACCATTTTTTAGCTCTCTTTACGTGATTTGTGCACGATTTCAAATATTAATTTTTTTGTACCTCACTTACTTCACACTCTGTTCACTTTTGTGTGTGACACATTTCACTAAGAGACTACTAAACCATTTTTTAACTCTCTTTACGTGATTTGTCCACTATATAAAAAAATCATTTTTTTGTATCTCACACTCTGTTCACTTTTACACAATGTTGTATGACACATAACACTTACAGACTCGTAAACCATTTTTTAGCTCTCTTTACGTGATTTGTGCACGATTTCAAATATTAATTTTTTTGTACCTCACTTACTTCACACTCTGTTCACTTTTGTGTCTGACACATATCACTGAGAGACTACTAAACCGTTTTTTAACTCTCTTTACGTGATTTGTCCACTATATAAAAAATTCATTTTTTTGTATCTCACACTCTGTTCACTTTTACACAATGTTGTCTGACACATAACACTTACAGACTCGTAAACCATTTTTTAGCTCTCTTTACGTGATTTGTGCACAATTTCAAATATTAATTTTTTTGTACCTCACTTTACGTGATTTGTGCACGATTTCAAATATTAATTTTTTTGTACCTCACTTACTTCACACTCTGTTCACTTTTGTGTGTGACACATTGCACTAAGAGACTACTAAACCATTTTTTAACTCTCTTTACGTGATTTGTCCACTATATAAAAAAATCATTTTTTTGTATCTCACACTCTGTTCACTTTTACACAATGTTGTCTGACACATAACACAGACTCGTAAACCATTTTTTAGCTCTCTTTACGTGATTTGTGCACGATTTCAAATATTAATTTTTTTGTACCTCACTTACTTCACACTCTGTTCACTTTTGTGTCTGAAACATATCACTGAGAGACAACTAAACCGTTTTTTAACTCTCTTTACGTGATTTGTCCACTATATAAAAAATTCATTTTTTTGTATCTCACACTCTGTTCACTTTTACACAATGTTGTCTGACACATAACACTTACAGACTCGTAAACCATTTTTTAGCTCTCTTTACGTGATTTGTGCACGATTTCAAATATTAATTTTTTTGTACCTCACTTACTTCACACTCTGTTCACTTTTGTGTGTGACACATATCACTGAGATACTACTAAACCATTTTTTAACTCTCTTTACGTGATTTGTCCACGATTTCAAAAAATCATTTATTTGTATCTCACACTCTGTTCACTTTTACACAATGTTGTCTGACACATAACACTTACAGACTCGTAAACCATTTTTTAGCTCTCTTTACGTGATTTGTGCACGATTTCAAATATTAATTTTTTTGTACCACTCTTACTTCACACTCTGTTCACTTTTGTGTCTGACACATTTCACTGAGAGACTACTAAACCGTTTTTTAACTCTCTTTACGTGATTTGTCCACTATATAAAAAATTCATTTTTTTGTATCTCACACTCTGTTCACTTTTACACAATGTTGTCTGACACATAACACTTACAGACTCGTAAACCATTTTTTAGCTCTCTTTACGTGATTTGTGCACGATTTCAAATGTTAATTTTTTTGTATCTCACTTTACGTGATTTGTGCACGATTTCAAATATTAATTTTTTTGTACCTCACTTACTTCACACTCTGTTCACTTTTGTGTCTGACACATTTCACTGAGAGACTACTAAACCGTTTTTTAACTCTCTTTACGTGATTTGTCCACTATATAAAAAAATCATTTTTTTGTATCTCACACTCTGTTCACTTTTACACAATGTTATCTGACACATAACACTTACAGACTCGTAAACCATTTTTTAGCTCTCTTTACGTGATTTGTGCACGATTTCAAATGTTAATTTTTTTGTATCTCACTTTACGTGATTTGTGCACGATTTCAAATATTAATTTTTTTGTACCTCACTTACTTCACACTCTGTTCACTTTTGTGTCTGACACATTTCACTGAGAGACTACTAAACCGTTTTTTAACTCTCTTTACGTGATTTGTCCACTATATAAAAAATTCATTTTTTTGTATCTCACACTCTGTTCACTTTTACACAATGTTGTCTGACACATAACACTTACAGACTCGTAAACCATTTTTTAGCTCTCTTTACGTGATTTGTGCACGATTTCAAATATTAATTTTTTTGTACCACTCTTACTTCACACTCTGTTCACTTTTGTGTGTGACACATTTCACTAAGAGACTACTAAACCATTTTTTAACTCTTTTTACGTGATTTGTCCACGATTTCAAAATATCATTTTTTTGTATCTCACACTCTGTTCACTTTTACACAATGTAGTCTGACACATAACACTTACAGACTCGTAAACCATTTTTTATCTCTCTTTACGTGATTTGTGCACGATTTCAAATATTAATTTTTTTGTACCTCACTTACTTCACACTCTGTTCACTTTTGTGTCTGACACATATCACTGAGAGACTACTAAACCGTTTTTTAACTCTCTTTACGTGATTTGTCCACTATATAAAAAGTTCATTTTTTTGTATCTCACACTCTGTTCACTTTTACACAATGTTGTCTGACACATAACACTTACAGACTCGTAAACCATTTTTTAGATCTCTTTACGTGATTTGTGCATGATTTCAAATATTAATTTTTTTGTACCTCACTTTACGTGATTTGTGCACGATTTCAAATATTAATTTTTTTGTACCTCACTTACTTCACACTCTGTTCACTTTTGTGTGTGACACATTTCACTAAGAGACTACTAAACCATTTTTTAACTCTCTTTACGTGATTTGTCCACTATATAAAAAAATCATTTTTTTGTATCTCACACTCTGTTCACTTTTACACAATGTTGTCTGACACATAACACTTACAGACTCGTAAACCATTTTTTGGCTCTCTTTACGTGATTTGTGCACGATTTCAAATATTAATTTTTTTGTACCACACTTACTTCACACTCTGTTCACTTTTGTGTCTGACACATTTCACTGAGAGACTACTAAACCGTTGTTTAACTCTCTTTACGTGATTTGTCCACTATATAAAAAATTCATTTTTTTGTATCTCACACTCAGTTCACTTTTACACAATGTTGTCTGACACATAACACTTACAGACTTGTAAACCATTTTTTAGCTCTCTTTACGTGATTTGTGCACGATTTCAAATATTAATTTTTTTGTACCTCACTTACTTCACACTCTGTTCACTTTTGTGTGTGACACATTTCACTAAGAGACTACTAAACCATTTTTTAACTCTCTTTACGTTATTTGTCCACTATATAAAAAAATCATTTTTTTGTATCTCACACTCTGTTCACTTTTACACAATGTTGTCTGACACATAACACTTACAGACTCGTAAACCATTTTTTAGCTCTCTTTACGTGATTTGTGCACGTTTGCAAATATTAATTTTTTTGTACCTCACTTACTTCACACTCTGTTCACTTTTGTGTGTGACACATATCACTGAGATACTACTAAAACATTTTTTAACTCTTTTTACGTGATTTGTCCACGATTTCAAAAAATAATTTTTTTGTATCTCACACTCTGTTCACTTTTACACAATGTTGTCTGACACTTAACACTTACAGACTCGTAAACCATTTTTTAGCTCTCTTTACGTGATTTGTGCACGATTTCAAATATTAATTTTTTTGTACCTCACTTACTTCACACTCTGTTCACTTTTGTGTGTGACACATTTCACTAAGAGACTACTAAACCATTTTTTAACTCTCTTTACGTGATTTGTCCACTATATAAAAAATTCATTTTTTTGTATCTCACACTCTGTTCACTTTTACACAATGTTGTCTGACACATAACACTTACAGACTCGTAAACCATTTTTTAGCTCTCTTTACGTGATTTGTGCACGATTTCAAATATTAATTTTTTTGTACCTCACTTACTTCACACTCTGTTCACTTTTGTGTCTGACACATATCACTGAGATACTACTAAACCATTTTTTAACTCTCTTTACATGATTTGTCCACGATTTCAAAATATCATTTTTTTGTATCTCACACTCTGTTCACTTTTACACAATGTAGTCTGACACATAACACTTACAGACTCGTAAACCATTTTTTAGCTCTCTTTACGTGATTTGTGCACGATTTCAAATATTAATTTTTTTGTACCTCACTTACTTCACACTCTGTTCACTTTTGTGTCTGACACATATCACTGAGAGACTACTAAACCGTTTTTTAACTCTCTTTACGTGATTTGTCCACTATATAAAAAATTCATTTTTTTGTATCTCACACTCAGTTCACTTTTACACAATGTTGTCTGACACATAACACTTACAGACTCGTAAACCATTTTTTAGCTCTCTTTACGTGATTTGTGCACGATTTCAAATATTAATTTTTTTGTATCTCACTTTACGTGATTTGTGCACGATTTCAAATATTAATTTTTTTGTACCTCACTTACTTCACACTCTGTTCACTTTTGTGTCTGACACATATCACTGAGAGACAACTAAACCGTTTTTTAACTCTCTTTACGTGATTTGTCCACTATATAAAAAATTCATTTTTTTGTATCTCACACTCTGTTCACTTTTACAGAATGTTGTCTGACACATAACACTTACAGACTCGTTAACCATTTTTTAGCTCTCTTTACGTGATTTGTCCACTATATAAAAAAATCATTTTTTTGTATCTCACACTCTGTTCACCTTTACACAATGTTGTCTGACACATAACACTTACAGACTCGTAAACCATTTTTTAGCTCTCTTTACGTGATTTGTGCACGATTTCAAATATTAATTTTTTTGTACCTCACTTACTTCACACTCTGTTCACTTTTGTGTCTGACACATATCACTGAGATACTACTAAACCATTTTTTAACTCTCTTTACATGATTTGTCCACGATTTCAAAATATCATTTTTTTGAATCTCACACTCTGTTCACTTTTACACAATGTAGTCTGACACATAACACTTACAGACTCGTAAACCATTTTTTAGCTCTCTTTACGTGATTTGTGCACGATTTCAAATATTATTTTTTTTGTACCTCAATTACTTCACACTCTGTTCACTTTTGTATCTGACACATATCACTGAGAGACTACTAAACCGTTTTTTAACTCTCTTTACGTGATTTATCCACTATATAAAAAGTTCATTTTTTTGTATCTCACACTCTGTTCACTTTTACACAATGTTGTCTGACACATAACACTTACAGACTCGTAAACCATTTTTTAGCTCTCTTTACGTGATTTGTGCATGATTTCAAATATTAATTTTTTTGTACCTCACTTTACGTGATTTGTGCACGATTTCAAATATTAATTTTTTTGTACCTCACTTACTTCACACTCTGTTCACTTTTGTGTGTGACACATTTCACTAAGAGACTACTAAACCATTTTTTAACTCTCTTTACGTGATTTGTCCACTATATAAAAAAATCATTTTTTTGTATCTCACACTCTGTTCACTTTTACACAATGTTGTCTGACACATAACACTTACAGACTCGTAAACCATTTTTTAGCTCTCTTTACGTGATTTGTGCACGTTTGCAAATATTAATTTTTTTGTACCTCACTTACTTCACACTCTGTTCACTTTTGTGTCTGACACATATCACTGAGAGACAACTAAACCGTTTTTTAACTCTACGTGATTTGTCCACTATATAAAAAATTCATTTTTTTGTATCTCACACTCTGTTCACTTTTACACAATGTTGTCTGACACATAACACTTACAGACTCGTAAACCATTTTTTAACTCTCTTTACGTGATTTGTGCACGATTTCAAATATTAATTTTTTTGTATCTCACTTTACGTGATTTGTGCACGATTTCAAATATTAATTTTTTTGTACCTCACTTACTTCACACTCTGTTCACTTTTGTGTCTGACACATATCACTGAGAGACAACTAAACCGTTTTTTAACTCTCTTTACGTGATTTGTCCACTATATAAAAAATTCATTTTTTTGTATCTCACACTCTGTTCACTTTTACACAATGTTGTCTGACACATAACACTTACAGACTCGTTAACCATTTTTTAGCTCTCTTTACGTGATTTGTGCACGATTTCAAATATTAATTTTTTTGTACCTCACTTACTTCACACTCTGTTCACTTTTGTGTGTGACACATTTCACTAAGAGACTACTAAACCATTTTTTAACTCTCTTTACGTGATTTGTCCACTATATAAAAAAATCATTTTTTTGTATCTCACACTCTGTTCACTTTTACACAATGTTGTATGACACATAACACTTACAGACTCGTAAACCATTTTTTAGCTCTCTTTACGTGATTTGTGCACGATTTCAAATATTAATTTTTTTGTACCTCACTTACTTCACACTCTGTTCACTTTTGTGTCTGACACATATCACTGAGAGACTACTAAACCGTTTTTTAACTCTCTTTACGTGATTTGTCCACTATATAAAAAATTCATTTTTTTGTATCTCACACTCTGTTCACTTTTACACAATGTTGTCTGACACATAACACTTACAGACTCGTAAACCATTTTTTAGCTCTCTTTACGTGATTTGTGCACAATTTCAAATATTAATTTTTTTGTACCTCACTTTACGTGATTTGTGCACGATTTCAAATATTAATTTTTTTGTACCTCACTTACTTCACACTCTGTTCACTTTTGTGTCTGACACATTTCACTGAGAGACTACTAAACCGTTTTTTAACTCTCTTTACGTGATTTGTCCACTATATAAAAAAATCATTTTTTTGTATCTCACACTCTGTTCACTTTTACACAATGTTGTCTGACACATAACACAGACTCGTAAACCATTTTTTAGCTCTCTTTACGTGATTTGTGCACGATTTCAAATATTAATTTTTTTGTACCTCACTTACTTCACACTCTGTTCACTTTTGTGTCTGAAACATATCACTGAGAGACAACTAAACCGTTTTTTAACTCTCTTTACGTGATTTGTCCACTATATAAAAAATTCATTTTTTTGTATCTCACACTCTGTTCACTTTTACACAATGTTGTCTGACACATAACACTTACAGACTCGTAAACCATTTTTTAGCTCTCTTTACGTGATTTGTGCACGATTTCAAATATTAATTTTTTTGTACCTCACTTACTTCACACTCTGTTCACTTTTGTGTGTGACACATATCACTGAGATACTACTAAACCATTTTTTAACTCTCTTTACGTGATTTGTCCACGATTTCAAAAAATCATTTATTTGTATCTCACACTCTGTTCACTTTTACACAATGTTGTCTGACACATAACACTTACAGACTCGTAAACCATTTTTTAGCTCTCTTTACGTGATTTGTGCACGATTTCAAATATTAATTTTTTTGTACCACTCTTACTTCACACTCTGTTCACTTTTGTGTCTGACACATTTCACTGAGAGACTACTAAACCGTTTTTTAACTCTCTTTACGTGATTTGTCCACTATATAAAAAATTCATTTTTTTGTATCTCACACTCTGTTCACTTTTACACAATGTTGTCTGACACATAACACTTACAGACTCGTAAACCATTTTTTAGCTCTCTTTACGTGATTTGTGCACGATTTCAAATGTTAATTTTTTTGTATCTCACTTTACGTGATTTGTGCACGATTTCAAATATTAATTTTTTTGTACCTCACTTACTTCACACTCTGTTCACTTTTGTGTCTGACACATTTCACTGAGAGACTACTAAACCGTTTTTTAACTCTCTTTACGTGATTTGTCCACTATATAAAAAAATCATTTTTTTGTATCTCACACTCTGTTCACTTTTACACAATGTTATCTGACACATAACACTTACAGACTCGTAAACCATTTTTTAGCTCTCTTTACGTGATTTGTGCACGATTTCAAATGTTAATTTTTTTGTATCTCACTTTACGTGATTTGTGCACGATTTCAAATATTAATTTTTTTGTACCTCACTTACTTCACACTCTGTTCACTTTTGTGTCTGACACATTTCACTGAGAGACTACTAAACCGTTTTTTAACTCTCTTTACGTGATTTGTCCACTATATAAAAAATTCATTTTTTTGTATCTCACACTCTGTTCACTTTTACACAATGTTGTCTGACACATAACACTTACAGACTCGTAAACCATTTTTTAGCTCTCTTTACGTGATTTGTGCACGATTTCAAATATTAATTTTTTTGTACCACTCTTACTTCACACTCTGTTCACTTTTGTGTGTGACACATTTCACTAAGAGACTACTAAACCATTTTTTAACTCTTTTTACGTGATTTGTCCACGATTTCAAAATATCATTTTTTTGTATCTCACACTCTGTTCACTTTTACACAATGTAGTCTGACACATAACACTTACAGACTCGTAAACCATTTTTTATCTCTCTTTACGTGATTTGTGCACGATTTCAAATATTAATTTTTTTGTACCTCACTTACTTCACACTCTGTTCACTTTTGTGTCTGACACATATCACTGAGAGACTACTAAACCGTTTTTTAACTCTCTTTACGTGATTTGTCCACTATATAAAAAGTTCATTTTTTTGTATCTCACACTCTGTTCACTTTTACACAATGTTGTCTGACACATAACACTTACAGACTCGTAAACCATTTTTTAGATCTCTTTACGTGATTTGTGCATGATTTCAAATATTAATTTTTTTGTACCTCACTTTACGTGATTTGTGCACGATTTCAAATATTAATTTTTTTGTACCTCACTTACTTCACACTCTGTTCACTTTTGTGTGTGACACATTTCACTAAGAGACTACTAAACCATTTTTTAACTCTCTTTACGTGATTTGTCCACTATATAAAAAAATCATTTTTTTGTATCTCACACTCTGTTCACTTTTACACAATGTTGTCTGACACATAACACTTACAGACTCGTAAACCATTTTTTGGCTCTCTTTACGTGATTTGTGCACGATTTCAAATATTAATTTTTTTGTACCACACTTACTTCACACTCTGTTCACTTTTGTGTCTGACACATTTCACTGAGAGACTACTAAACCGTTGTTTAACTCTCTTTACGTGATTTGTCCACTATATAAAAAATTCATTTTTTTGTATCTCACACTCAGTTCACTTTTACACAATGTTGTCTGACACATAACACTTACAGACTTGTAAACCATTTTTTAGCTCTCTTTACGTGATTTGTGCACGATTTCAAATATTAATTTTTTTGTACCTCACTTACTTCACACTCTGTTCACTTTTGTGTGTGACACATTTCACTAAGAGACTACTAAACCATTTTTTAACTCTCTTTACGTTATTTGTCCACTATATAAAAAAATCATTTTTTTGTATCTCACACTCTGTTCACTTTTACACAATGTTGTCTGACACATAACACTTACAGACTCGTAAACCATTTTTTAGCTCTCTTTACGTGATTTGTGCACGTTTGCAAATATTAATTTTTTTGTACCTCACTTACTTCACACTCTGTTCACTTTTGTGTGTGACACATATCACTGAGATACTACTAAAACATTTTTTAACTCTTTTTACGTGATTTGTCCACGATTTCAAAAAATAATTTTTTTGTATCTCACACTCTGTTCACTTTTACACAATGTTGTCTGACACTTAACACTTACAGACTCGTAAACCATTTTTTAGCTCTCTTTACGTGATTTGTGCACGATTTCAAATATTAATTTTTTTGTACCTCACTTACTTCACACTCTGTTCACTTTTGTGTGTGACACATTTCACTAAGAGACTACTAAACCATTTTTTAACTCTCTTTACGTGATTTGTCCACTATATAAAAAATTCATTTTTTTGTATCTCACACTCTGTTCACTTTTACACAATGTTGTCTGACACATAACACTTACAGACTCGTAAACCATTTTTTAGCTCTCTTTACGTGATTTGTGCACGATTTCAAATATTAATTTTTTTGTACCTCACTTACTTCACACTCTGTTCACTTTTGTGTCTGACACATATCACTGAGATACTACTAAACCATTTTTTAACTCTCTTTACATGATTTGTCCACGATTTCAAAATATCATTTTTTTGTATCTCACACTCTGTTCACTTTTACACAATGTAGTCTGACACATAACACTTACAGACTCGTAAACCATTTTTTAGCTCTCTTTACGTGATTTGTGCACGATTTCAAATATTAATTTTTTTGTACCTCACTTACTTCACACTCTGTTCACTTTTGTGTCTGACACATATCACTGAGAGACTACTAAACCGTTTTTTAACTCTCTTTACGTGATTTGTCCACTATATAAAAAATTCATTTTTTTGTATCTCACACTCAGTTCACTTTTACACAATGTTGTCTGACACATAACACTTACAGACTCGTAAACCATTTTTTAGCTCTCTTTACGTGATTTGTGCACGATTTCAAATATTAATTTTTTTGTATCTCACTTTACGTGATTTGTGCACGATTTCAAATATTAATTTTTTTGTACCTCACTTACTTCACACTCTGTTCACTTTTGTGTCTGACACATATCACTGAGAGACAACTAAACCGTTTTTTAACTCTCTTTACGTGATTTGTCCACTATATAAAAAATTCATTTTTTTGTATCTCACACTCTGTTCACTTTTACACAATGTTGTCTGACACATAACACTTACAGACTCGTTAACCATTTTTTAGCTCTCTTTACGTGATTTGTGCACGATTTCAAATATTAATTTTTTTGTACCTCACTTACTTCACACTCTGTTCACTTTTGTGTGTGACACATTTCACTAAGAGACTACTAAACCATTTTTTAACTCTCTTTACGTGATTTGTCCACTATATAAAAAAATCATTTTTTTGTATCTCACACTCTGTTCACTTTTACACAATGTTGTATGACACATAACACTTACAGACTCGTAAACCATTTTTTAGCTCTCTTTACGTGATTTGTGCACGATTTCAAATATTAATTTTTTTGTACCTCACTTACTTCACACTCTGTTCACTTTTGTGTCTGACACATATCACTGAGAGACTACTAAACCGTTTTTTAACTCTCTTTACGTGATTTGTCCACTATATAAAAAATTCATTTTTTTGTATCTCACACTCTGTTCACTTTTACACAATGTTGTCTGACACATAACACTTACAGACTCGTAAACCATTTTTTAGCTCTCTTTACGTGATTTGTGCACAATTTCAAATATTAATTTTTTTGTACCTCACTTTACGTGATTTGTGCACGATTTCAAATATTAATTTTTTTGTACCTCACTTACTTCACACTCTGTTCACTTTTGTGTGTGACACATTGCACTAAGAGACTACTAAACCATTTTTTAACTCTCTTTACGTGATTTGTCCACTATATAAAAAAATCATTTTTTTGTATCTCACACTCTGTTCACTTTTACACAATGTTGTCTGACACATAACACTTACAGACTCGTAAACCATTTTTTAGCTCTCTTTACGTGATTTGTGCACGATTTCAAATATTAATTTTTTTGTACCTCACTTACTTCACACTCTGTTCACTTTTGTGTCTGAAACATATCACTGAGAGACAACTAAACCGTTTTTTAACTCTCTTTACGTGATTTGTCCACTATATAAAAAATTCATTTTTTTGTATCTCACACTCTGTTCACTTTTACACAATGTTGTCTGACACTTAACACTTACAGACTCGTAAACCATTTTTTAGCTCTCTTTACGTGATTTGAGCACGATTTCAAATATTAATTTTTTTGTACCTCACTTACTTCACACTCTGTTCACTTTTGTGTCTGACACATATCACTGAGATACTACTAAACCATTTTTTAACTCTCTTTACATGATTTGTCCACGATTTCAAAATATCATTTTTTTGTATCTCACACTCTGTTCACTTTTACACAATGTAGTCTGACACATAACACTTACAGACTCGTAAACCATTTTTTAGCTCTCTTTACGTGATTTGTGCACGTTTGCAAATATTAATTTTTTTGTACCTCACTTACTTCACACTCTGTTCACTTTTGTGTCTGACACATATCACTGAGAGACAACTAAACCGTTTTTTAACTCTCTTTACGTGATTTGTCCACTATATAAAAAATTCATTTTTTTGTATCTCACACTCTGTTCACTTTTACACAATGTTGTCTGACACATAACACTTACAGACTCGTAAACCATTTTTTAGCTCTCTTTACGTGATTTGTGCACGATTTCAAATATTAATTTTTTTGTATCTCACTTTACGTGATTTGTGCACGATTTCAAATATTAATTTTTTTGTACCTCACTTACTTCACACTCTGTTCACTTTTGTGTCTGACACATATCACTGAGAGACAACTAAACCGTTTTTTAACTCTCTTTACGTGATTTGTCCACTATATAAAAAATTCATTTTTTTGTATCTCACACTCTGTTCACTTTTACAGAATGTTGTCTGACACATAACACTTACAGACTCGTTAACCATTTTTTAGCTCTCTTTACGTGATTTGTCCACTATATAAAAAAATCATTTTTTTGTATCTCACACTCTGTTCACCTTTACACAATGTTGTCTGACACATAACACTTACAGACTCGTAAACCATTTTTTAGCTCTCTTTACGTGATTTGTGCACGATTTCAAATATTAATTTTTTTGTACCTCACTTACTTCACACTCTGTTCACTTTTGTGTCTGACACATATCACTGAGATACTACTAAACCATTTTTTAACTCTCTTTACATGATTTGTCCACGATTTCAAAATATCATTTTTTTGAATCTCACACTCTGTTCACTTTTACACAATGTAGTCTGACACATAACACTTACAGACTCGTAAACCATTTTTTAGCTCTCTTTACGTGATTTGTGCACGATTTCAAATATTATTTTTTTTGTACCTCAATTACTTCACACTCTGTTCACTTTTGTATCTGACACATATCACTGAGAGACTACTAAACCGTTTTTTAACTCTCTTTACGTGATTTATCCACTATATAAAAAGTTCATTTTTTTGTATCTCACACTCTGTTCACTTTTACACAATGTTGTCTGACACATAACACTTACAGACTCGTAAACCATTTTTTAGCTCTCTTTACGTGATTTGTGCATGATTTCAAATATTAATTTTTTTGTACCTCACTTTACGTGATTTGTGCACGATTTCAAATATTAATTTTTTTGTACCTCACTTACTTCACACTCTGTTCACTTTTGTGTGTGACACATTTCACTAAGAGACTACTAAACCATTTTTTAACTCTCTTTACGTGATTTGTCCACTATATAAAAAAATCATTTTTTTGTATCTCACACTCTGTTCACTTTTACACAATGTTGTCTGACACATAACACTTACAGACTCGTAAACCATTTTTTAGCTCTCTTTACGTGATTTGTGCACGTTTGCAAATATTAATTTTTTTGTACCTCACTTACTTCACACTCTGTTCACTTTTGTGTCTGACACATATCACTGAGAGACAACTAAACCGTTTTTTAACTCTACGTGATTTGTCCACTATATAAAAAATTCATTTTTTTGTATCTCACACTCTGTTCACTTTTACACAATGTTGTCTGACACATAACACTTACAGACTCGTAAACCATTTTTTAACTCTCTTTACGTGATTTGTGCACGATTTCAAATATTAATTTTTTTGTATCTCACTTTACGTGATTTGTGCACGATTTCAAATATTAATTTTTTTGTACCTCACTTACTTCACACTCTGTTCACTTTTGTGTCTGACACATATCACTGAGAGACAACTAAACCGTTTTTTAACTCTCTTTACGTGATTTGTCCACTATATAAAAAATTCATTTTTTTGTATCTCACACTCTGTTCACTTTTACACAATGTTGTCTGACACATAACACTTACAGACTCGTTAACCATTTTTTAGCTCTCTTTACGTGATTTGTGCACGATTTCAAATATTAATTTTTTTGTACCTCACTTACTTCACACTCTGTTCACTTTTGTGTGTGACACATTTCACTAAGAGACTACTAAACCATTTTTTAACTCTCTTTACGTGATTTGTCCACTATATAAAAAAATCATTTTTTTGTATCTCACACTCTGTTCACTTTTACACAATGTTGTATGACACATAACACTTACAGACTCGTAAACCATTTTTTAGCTCTCTTTACGTGATTTGTGCACGATTTCAAATATTAATTTTTTTGTACCTCACTTACTTCACACTCTGTTCACTTTTGTGTCTGACACATATCACTGAGAGACTACTAAACCGTTTTTTAACTCTCTTTACGTGATTTGTCCACTATATAAAAAATTCATTTTTTTGTATCTCACACTCTGTTCACTTTTACACAATGTTGTCTGACACATAACACTTACAGACTCGTAAACCATTTTTTAGCTCTCTTTACGTGATTTGTGCACAATTTCAAATATTAATTTTTTTGTACCTCACTTTACGTGATTTGTGCACGATTTCAAATATTAATTTTTTTGTACCTCACTTACTTCACACTCTGTTCACTTTTGTGTGTGACACATTGCACTAAGAGACTACTAAACCATTTTTTAACTCTCTTTACGTGATTTGTCCACTATATAAAAAAATCATTTTTTTGTATCTCACACTCTGTTCACTTTTACACAATGTTGTCTGACACATAACACTTACAGACTCGTAAACCATTTTTTAGCTCTCTTTACGTGATTTGTGCACGATTTCAAATATTAATTTTTTTGTACCTCACTTACTTCACACTCTGTTCACTTTTGTGTCTGAAACATATCACTGAGAGACAACTAAACCGTTTTTTAACTCTCTTTACGTGATTTGTCCACTATATAAAAAATTCATTTTTTTGTATCTCACACTCTGTTCACTTTTACACAATGTTGTCTGACACATAACACTTACAGACTCGTAAACCATTTTTTAGCTCTCTTTACGTGATTTGTGCACGATTTCAAATATTAATTTTTTTGTACCTCACTTACTTCACACTCTGTTCACTTTTGTGTCTGACACATATCACTGAGATACTACTAAACCATTTTTTAACTCTCTTTACATGATTTGTCCACGATTTCAAAATATCATTTTTTTGTATCTCACACTCTGTTCACTTTTACACAATGTAGTCTGACACATAACACTTACAGACTCGTAAACCATTTTTTAGCTCTCTTTACGTGATTTGTGCACGTTTGCAAATATTAATTTTTTTGTACCTCACTTACTTCACACTCTGTTCACTTTTGTGTGTGACACATATCACTGAGATACTACTAAACCATTTTTTAACTCTCTTTACGTGATTTGTCCACGATTTCAAAAAATCATTTATTTGTATCTCACACTCTGTTCACTTTTACACAATGTTGTCTGACACATAACACTTACAGACTCGTAAACCATTTTTTAGCTCTCTTTACGTGATTTGTGCACGATTTCAAATATTAATTTTTTTGTACCACTCTTACTTCACACTCTGTTCACTTTTGTGTCTGACACATTTCACTGAGAGACTACTAAACCGTTTTTTAACTCTCTTTACGTGATTTGTCCACTATATAAAAAATTCATTTTTTTGTATCTCACACTCTGTTCACTTTTACACAATGTTGTCTGACACATAACACTTACAGACTCGTAAACCATTTTTTAGCTCTCTTTACGTGATTTGTGCACGATTTCAAATGTTAATTTTTTTGTATCTCACTTTACGTGATTTGTGCACGATTTCAAATATTAATTTTTTTGTACCTCACTTACTTCACACTCTGTTCACTTTTGTGTCTGACACATTTCACTGAGAGACTACTAAACCGTTTTTTAACTCTCTTTACGTGATTTGTCCACTATATAAAAAAATCATTTTTTTGTATCTCACACTCTGTTCACTTTTACACAATGTTATCTGACACATAACACTTACAGACTCGTAAACCATTTTTTAGCTCTCTTTACGTGATTTGTGCACGATTTCAAATGTTAATTTTTTTGTATCTCACTTTACGTGATTTGTGCACGATTTCAAATATTAATTTTTTTGTACCTCACTTACTTCACACTCTGTTCACTTTTGTGTCTGACACATTTCACTGAGAGACTACTAAACCGTTTTTTAACTCTCTTTACGTGATTTGTCCACTATATAAAAAATTCATTTTTTTGTATCTCACACTCTGTTCACTTTTACACAATGTTGTCTGACACATAACACTTACAGACTCGTAAACCATTTTTTAGCTCTCTTTACGTGATTTGAGCACGATTTCAAATATTAATTTTTTTGTACCTCACTTACTTCACACTCTGTTCACTTTTGTGTCTGACACATATCACTGAGATACTACTAAACCATTTTTTAACTCTCTTTACATGATTTGTCCACGATTTCAAAATATCATTTTTTTGTATCTCACACTCTGTTCACTTTTACACAATGTAGTCTGACACATAACACTTACAGACTCGTAAACCATTTTTTAGCTCTCTTTACGTGATTTGTGCACGTTTGCAAATATTAATTTTTTTGTACCTCACTTACTTCACACTCTGTTCACTTTTGTGTCTGACACATATCACTGAGAGACAACTAAACCGTTTTTTAACTCTCTTTACGTGATTTGTCCACTATATAAAAAATTCATTTTTTTGTATCTCACACTCTGTTCACTTTTACACAATGTTGTCTGACACATAACACTTACAGACTCGTAAACCATTTTTTAGCTCTCTTTACGTGATTTGTGCACGATTTCAAATATTAATTTTTTTGTATCTCACTTTACGTGATTTGTGCACGATTTCAAATATTAATTTTTTTGTACCTCACTTACTTCACACTCTGTTCACTTTTGTGTCTGACACATATCACTGAGAGACAACTAAACCGTTTTTTAACTCTCTTTACGTGATTTGTCCACTATATAAAAAATTCATTTTTTTGTATCTCACACTCTGTTCACTTTTACAGAATGTTGTCTGACACATAACACTTACAGACTCGTTAACCATTTTTTAGCTCTCTTTACGTGATTTGTCCACTATATAAAAAAATCATTTTTTTGTATCTCACACTCTGTTCACCTTTACACAATGTTGTCTGACACATAACACTTACAGACTCGTAAACCATTTTTTAGCTCTCTTTACGTGATTTGTGCACGATTTCAAATATTAATTTTTTTGTACCTCACTTACTTCACACTCTGTTCACTTTTGTGTCTGACACATATCACTGAGATACTACTAAACCATTTTTTAACTCTCTTTACATGATTTGTCCACGATTTCAAAATATCATTTTTTTGAATCTCACACTCTGTTCACTTTTACACAATGTAGTCTGACACATAACACTTACAGACTCGTAAACCATTTTTTAGCTCTCTTTACGTGATTTGTGCACGATTTCAAATATTATTTTTTTTGTACCTCAATTACTTCACACTCTGTTCACTTTTGTATCTGACACATATCACTGAGAGACTACTAAACCGTTTTTTAACTCTCTTTACGTGATTTATCCACTATATAAAAAGTTCATTTTTTTGTATCTCACACTCTGTTCACTTTTACACAATGTTGTCTGACACATAACACTTACAGACTCGTAAACCATTTTTTAGCTCTCTTTACGTGATTTGTGCATGATTTCAAATATTAATTTTTTTGTACCTCACTTTACGTGATTTGTGCACGATTTCAAATATTAATTTTTTTGTACCTCACTTACTTCACACTCTGTTCACTTTTGTGTGTGACACATTTCACTAAGAGACTACTAAACCATTTTTTAACTCTCTTTACGTGATTTGTCCACTATATAAAAAAATCATTTTTTTGTATCTCACACTCTGTTCACTTTTACACAATGTTGTCTGACACATAACACTTACAGACTCGTAAACCATTTTTTAGCTCTCTTTACGTGATTTGTGCACGTTTGCAAATATTAATTTTTTTGTACCTCACTTACTTCACACTCTGTTCACTTTTGTGTCTGACACATATCACTGAGAGACAACTAAACCGTTTTTTAACTCTACGTGATTTGTCCACTATATAAAAAATTCATTTTTTTGTATCTCACACTCTGTTCACTTTTACACAATGTTGTCTGACACATAACACTTACAGACTCGTAAACCATTTTTTAACTCTCTTTACGTGATTTGTGCACGATTTCAAATATTAATTTTTTTGTATCTCACTTTACGTGATTTGTGCACGATTTCAAATATTAATTTTTTTGTACCTCACTTACTTCACACTCTGTTCACTTTTGTGTCTGACACATATCACTGAGAGACAACTAAACCGTTTTTTAACTCTCTTTACGTGATTTGTCCACTATATAAAAAATTCATTTTTTTGTATCTCACACTCTGTTCACTTTTACACAATGTTGTCTGACACATAACACTTACAGACTCGTTAACCATTTTTTAGCTCTCTTTACGTGATTTGTGCACGATTTCAAATATTAATTTTTTTGTACCTCACTTACTTCACACTCTGTTCACTTTTGTGTGTGACACATTTCACTAAGAGACTACTAAACCATTTTTTAACTCTCTTTACGTGATTTGTCCACTATATAAAAAAATCATTTTTTTGTATCTCACACTCTGTTCACTTTTACACAATGTTGTATGACACATAACACTTACAGACTCGTAAACCATTTTTTAGCTCTCTTTACGTGATTTGTGCACGATTTCAAATATTAATTTTTTTGTACCTCACTTACTTCACACTCTGTTCACTTTTGTGTCTGACACATATCACTGAGAGACTACTAAACCGTTTTTTAACTCTCTTTACGTGATTTGTCCACTATATAAAAAATTCATTTTTTTGTATCTCACACTCTGTTCACTTTTACACAATGTTGTCTGACACATAACACTTACAGACTCGTAAACCATTTTTTAGCTCTCTTTACGTGATTTGTGCACAATTTCAAATATTAATTTTTTTGTACCTCACTTTACGTGATTTGTGCACGATTTCAAATATTAATTTTTTTGTACCTCACTTACTTCACACTCTGTTCACTTTTGTGTGTGACACATTGCACTAAGAGACTACTAAACCATTTTTTAACTCTCTTTACGTGATTTGTCCACTATATAAAAAAATCATTTTTTTGTATCTCACACTCTGTTCACTTTTACACAATGTTGTCTGACACATAACACTTACAGACTCGTAAACCATTTTTTAGCTCTCTTTACGTGATTTGTGCACGATTTCAAATATTAATTTTTTTGTACCTCACTTACTTCACACTCTGTTCACTTTTGTGTCTGAAACATATCACTGAGAGACAACTAAACCGTTTTTTAACTCTCTTTACGTGATTTGTCCACTATATAAAAAATTCATTTTTTTGTATCTCACACTCTGTTCACTTTTACACAATGTTGTCTGACACATAACACTTACAGACTCGTAAACCATTTTTTAGCTCTCTTTACGTGATTTGTGCACGATTTCAAATATTAATTTTTTTGTACCTCACTTACTTCACACTCTGTTCACTTTTGTGTCTGACACATATCACTGAGATACTACTAAACCATTTTTTAACTCTCTTTACATGATTTGTCCACGATTTCAAAATATCATTTTTTTGTATCTCACACTCTGTTCACTTTTACACAATGTAGTCTGACACATAACACTTACAGACTCGTAAACCATTTTTTAGCTCTCTTTACGTGATTTGTGCACGTTTGCAAATATTAATTTTTTTGTACCTCACTTACTTCACACTCTGTTCACTTTTGTGTGTGACACATATCACTGAGATACTACTAAACCATTTTTTAACTCTCTTTACGTGATTTGTCCACGATTTCAAAAAATCATTTATTTGTATCTCACACTCTGTTCACTTTTACACAATGTTGTCTGACACATAACACTTACAGACTCGTAAACCATTTTTTAGCTCTCTTTACGTGATTTGTGCACGATTTCAAATATTAATTTTTTTGTACCACTCTTACTTCACACTCTGTTCACTTTTGTGTCTGACACATTTCACTGAGAGACTACTAAACCGTTTTTTAACTCTCTTTACGTGATTTGTCCACTATATAAAAAATTCATTTTTTTGTATCTCACACTCTGTTCACTTTTACACAATGTTGTCTGACACATAACACTTACAGACTCGTAAACCATTTTTTAGCTCTCTTTACGTGATTTGTGCACAATTTCAAATATTAATTTTTTTGTACCTCACTTTACGTGATTTGTGCACGATTTCAAATATTAATTTTTTTGTACCTCACTTACTTCACACTCTGTTCACTTTTGTGTGTGACACATTGCACTAAGAGACTACTAAACCATTTTTTAACTCTCTTTACGTGATTTGTCCACTATATAAAAAAATCATTTTTTTGTATCTCACACTCTGTTCACTTTTACACAATGTTGTCTGACACATAACACTTACAGACTCGTAAACCATTTTTTAGCTCTCTTTACGTGATTTGTGCACGATTTCAAATATTAATTTTTTTGTACCTCACTTACTTCACACTCTGTTCACTTTTGTGTCTGAAACATATCACTGAGAGACAACTAAACCGTTTTTTAACTCTCTTTACGTGATTTGTCCACTATATAAAAAATTCATTTTTTTGTATCTCACACTCTGTTCACTTTTACACAATGTTGTCTGACACATAACACTTACAGACTCGTAAACCATTTTTTAGCTCTCTTTACGTGATTTGTGCACGATTTCAAATATTAATTTTTTTGTACCTCACTTACTTCACACTCTGTTCACTTTTGTGTCTGACACATATCACTGAGATACTACTAAACCATTTTTTAACTCTCTTTACATGATTTGTCCACGATTTCAAAATATCATTTTTTTGTATCTCACACTCTGTTCACTTTTACACAATGTAGTCTGACACATAACACTTACAGACTCGTAAACCATTTTTTAGCTCTCTTTACGTGATTTGTGCACGTTTGCAAATATTAATTTTTTTGTACCTCACTTACTTCACACTCTGTTCACTTTTGTGTGTGACACATATCACTGAGATACTACTAAACCATTTTTTAACTCTCTTTACGTGATTTGTCCACGATTTCAAAAAATCATTTATTTGTATCTCACACTCTGTTCACTTTTACACAATGTTGTCTGACACATAACACTTACAGACTCGTAAACCATTTTTTAGCTCTCTTTACGTGATTTGTGCACGATTTCAAATATTAATTTTTTTGTACCACTCTTACTTCACACTCTGTTCACTTTTGTGTCTGACACATTTCACTGAGAGACTACTAAACCGTTTTTTAACTCTCTTTACGTGATTTGTCCACTATATAAAAAATTCATTTTTTTGTATCTCACACTCTGTTCACTTTTACACAATGTTGTCTGACACATAACACTTACAGACTCGTAAACCATTTTTTAGCTCTCTTTACGTGATTTGTGCACGATTTCAAATGTTAATTTTTTTGTATCTCACTTTACGTGATTTGTGCACGATTTCAAATATTAATTTTTTTGTACCTCACTTACTTCACACTCTGTTCACTTTTGTGTCTGACACATTTCACTGAGAGACTACTAAACCGTTTTTTAACTCTCTTTACGTGATTTGTCCACTATATAAAAAAATCATTTTTTTGTATCTCACACTCTGTTCACTTTTACACAATGTTATCTGACACATAACACTTACAGACTCGTAAACCATTTTTTAGCTCTCTTTACGTGATTTGTGCACGATTTCAAATGTTAATTTTTTTGTATCTCACTTTACGTGATTTGTGCACGATTTCAAATATTAATTTTTTTGTACCTCACTTACTTCACACTCTGTTCACTTTTGTGTCTGACACATTTCACTGAGAGACTACTAAACCGTTTTTTAACTCTCTTTACGTGATTTGTCCACTATATAAAAAATTCATTTTTTTGTATCTCACACTCTGTTCACTTTTACACAATGTTGTCTGACACATAACACTTACAGACTCGTAAACCATTTTTTAGCTCTCTTTACGTGATTTGTGCACGATTTCAAATATTAATTTTTTTGTACCACTCTTACTTCACACTCTGTTCACTTTTGTGTGTGACACATTTCACTAAGAGACTACTAAACCATTTTTTAACTCTTTTTACGTGATTTGTCCACGATTTCAAAATATCATTTTTTTGTATCTCACACTCTGTTCACTTTTACACAATGTAGTCTGACACATAACACTTACAGACTCGTAAACCATTTTTTATCTCTCTTTACGTGATTTGTGCACGATTTCAAATATTAATTTTTTTGTACCTCACTTACTTCACACTCTGTTCACTTTTGTGTCTGACACATATCACTGAGAGACTACTAAACCGTTTTTTAACTCTCTTTACGTGATTTGTCCACTATATAAAAAGTTCATTTTTTTGTATCTCACACTCTGTTCACTTTTACACAATGTTGTCTGACACATAACACTTACAGACTCGTAAACCATTTTTTAGCTCTCTTTACGTGATTTGTGCATGATTTCAAATATTAATTTTTTTGTACCTCACTTTACGTGATTTGTGCACGATTTCAAATATTAATTTTTTTGTACCTCACTTACTTCACACTCTGTTCACTTTTGTGTGTGACACATTTCACTAAGAGACTACTAAACCATTTTTTAACTCTCTTTACGTGATTTGTCCACTATATAAAAAAATCATTTTTTTGTATCTCACATTCTGTTCACTTTTACACAATGTTGTCTGACACATAACACTTACAGACTCGTAAACCATTTTTTGGCTCTCTTTACGTGATTTGTGCACGATTTCAAATATTAATTTTTTTGTACCACACTTACTTCACACTCTGTTCACTTTTGTGTCTGACACATTTCACTGAGAGACTACTAAACCGTTGTTTAACTCTCTTTACGTGATTTGTCCACTATATAAAAAAATCATTTTTTTGTATCTCACACTCAGTTCACTTTTACACAATGTTGTCTGACACATAACACTTACAGACTTGTAAACCATTTTTTAGCTCTCTTTACGTGATTTGTGCACGATTTCAAATATTAATTTTTTTGTACCTCACTTACTTCACACTCTGTTCACTTTTGTGTGTGACACATTTCACTAAGAGACTACTAAACCATTTTTTAACTCTCTTTACGTTATTTGTCCACTATATAAAAAAATCATTTTTTTGTATCTCACACTCTGTTCACTTTTACACAATGTTGTCTGACACATAACACTTACAGACTCGTAAACCATTTTTTAGCTCTCTTTACGTGATTTGTGCACGTTTGCAAATATTAATTTTTTTGTACCTCACTTACTTCACACTCTGTTCACTTTTGTGTGTGACACATATCACTGAGATACTACTAAACCATTTTTTAACTCTTTTTACGTGATTTGTCCACGATTTCAAAAAATAATTTTTTTGTATCTCACACTCTGTTCACTTTTACACAATGTTGTCTGACACTTAACACTTACAGACTCGTAAACCATTTTTTAGCTCTCTTTACGTGATTTGTGCACGATTTCAAATATTAATTTTTTTGTACCTCACTTACTTCACACTCTGTTCACTTTTGTGTGTGACACATTTCACTAAGAGACTACTAAACCATTTTTTAACTCTCTTTACGTGATTTGTCCACTATATAAAAAATTCATTTTTTTGTATCTCACACTCTGTTCACTTTTACACAATGTTGTCTGACACATAACACTTACAGACTCGTAAACCATTTTTTAGCTCTCTTTACGTGATTTGTGCACGATTTCAAATATTAATTTTTTTGTACCTCACTTACTTCACACTCTGTTCACTTTTGTGTCTGACACATATCACTGAGATACTACTAAACCATTTTTTAACTCTCTTTACATGATTTGTCCACGATTTCAAAATATCATTTTTTTGTATCTCACACTCTGTTCACTTTTACACAATGTAGTCTGACACATAACACTTACAGACTCGTAAACCATTTTTTAGCTCTCTTTACGTGATTTGTGCACGATTTCAAATATTAATTTTTTTGTACCTCACTTACTTCACACTCTGTTCACTTTTGTGTCTGACACATATCACTGAGAGACAACTAAACCGTTTTTTAACTCTCTTTACGTGATTTGTCCACTATATAAAAAATTCATTTTTTTGTATCTCACACTCTGTTCACTTTTACACAATGTTGTCTGACACATAACACTTACAGACTCGTTAACCATTTTTTAGTTCTCTTTACGTGATTTGTGCACGATTTCAAATATTAATTTTTTTGTACCTCACTTACTTCACACTCTGTTCACTTTTGTGTGTGACACATTTCACTAAGAGACTACTAAACCATTTTTTAACTCTCTTTACGTGATTTGTCCACTATATAAAAAAATCATTTTTTTGTATCTCACACTCTGTTCACTTTTACACAATGTTTTATGACACATAACACTTACAGACTCGTAAACCATTTTTTAGCTCTCTTTACGTGATTTGTGCACGATTTCAAATATTAATTTTTTTGTACCTCACTTACTTCACACTCTGTTCACTTTTGTGTCTGACACATATCACTGAGAGACTACTAAACCGTTTTTTAACTCTCTTTACGTGATTTGTCCACTATATAAAAAATTCATTTTTTTGTATCTCACACTCTGTTCACTTTTACACAATGTTGTCTGACACATAACACTTACAGACTCGTAAACCATTTTTTAGCTCTCTTTACGTGATTTGTGCACAATTTCAAATATT
Source organism: Philonthus spinipes (assembly GCA_963082785.1). Taxonomy (NCBI): domain Eukaryota; kingdom Metazoa; phylum Arthropoda; class Insecta; order Coleoptera; family Staphylinidae; genus Philonthus; species Philonthus spinipes. Next base: position 23,119,286 of record OY720308.1, read on the forward strand.
AATTTTTTTGTACCTCACTTTACGTGATTTGTGCACGATTTCAAATATTAATTTTTTTGTACCTCACTTACTTCACACTCTGTTCACTTTTGTGTGTGACACATTGCACTAAGAGACTACTAAACCATTTTTTAACTCTCTTTACGTGATTTGTACACTATATAAAAAAATCATTTTTTTGTATCTCACACTCTGTTCACTTTTACACAATGTTGTCTGACACATAACACTTACAGACTCGTAAACCATTTTTTAGCTCTCTTTACGTGATTTGTGCACGATTTCAAATATTAATTTTTTTGTACCTCACTTACTTCACACTCTGTTCACTTTTGTGTCTGAAACATATCACTGAGAGACAACTAAACCGTTTTTTAACTCTCTTTACGTGATTTGTCCACTATATAAAAAATTCATTTTTTTGTATCTCACACTCTGTTCACTTTTACACAATGTAGTCTGACACATAACACTTACAGACTCGTAAACCATTTTTTAGCTCTCTTTACGTGATTTGTGCACGTTTGCAAATATTAATTTTTTTGTACCTCACTTACTTCACACTCTGTTCACTTTTGTGTCTGACACATATCACTGAGAGACAACTAAACCGTTTTTTAACTCTCTTTACGTGATTTGTCCACTATATAAAAAATTCATTTTTTTGTATCTCACACTCTGTTCACTTTTACACAATGTTGTCTGACACATAACACTTACAGACTCGTAAACCATTTTTTAGCTCTCTTTACGTGATTTGTGCACGATGTCAAATATTAATTTTTTTGTACCTCACTTACTTCACACTCTGTTCACTTTTGTGTCTGACACATATCACTGAGATACTACTAAACCATTTTTTAACTCTCTTTACATGATTTGTCCACGATTTCAAAATATCATTTTTTTGTATCTCACACTCTGTTCACTTTTACACAATGTAGTCTGACACATAACACTTACAGACTCGTAAACCATTTTTTAGCTCTCTTTACGTGATTTGTGCACGATTTCAAATATTAATTTTTTTGTATCTCACTTTACGTGATTTGTGCACGATTTCAAATATTAATTTTTTTGTACCTCACTTACTTCACACTCTGTTCACTTTTGTGTCTGACACATATCACTGAGAGACAACTAAACCGTTTTTTAACTCTCTTTACGTGATTTGTCCACTATATAAAAAATTCATTTTTTTGTATCTCACACTGTTCACTTTTACACAATGTTGTCTGACACATAACACTTACAGACTCGTTAACCATTTTTTAGCTCTCTTTACGTGATTTGTCCACTATATAAAAAAATCATTTTTTTGTATCTCACACTCTGTTCACCTTTACACAATGTTGTCTGACTCATAACACTTACAGACTCGTAAACCATTTTTTAGCTCTCTTTACGTGATTTGTGCACGATTTCAAATATTAATTTTTTTGTACCTCACTTACTTCACACTCTGTTCACTTTTGTGTCTGACACATATCACTGAGATACTACTAAACCATTTTTTAACTCTCTTTACATGATTTGTCCACGATTTCAAAATATCATTTTTTTGAATCTCACACTCTGTTCACTTTTACACAATGTAGTCTGACACATAACACTTACAGACTCGTAAACGATTTTTTAGCTCTCTTTACGTGATTTGTGCACGATTTCAAATATTATTTTTTTTGTACCTCAATTACTTCACACTCTGTTCACTTTTGTGTCTGACACATATCACTGAGAGACTACTAAACCGTTTTTTAACTCTCTTTACGTGATTTATCCACTATATAAAAAGTTCATTTTTTTGTATCTCACACCCTGTTCACTTTTACACAATGTTGTCTGACACATAACACTTACAGACTCGTAAACCATTTTTTAGCTCTCTTTACGTGATTTGTGCATGATTTCAAATATTAATTTTTTTGTACCTCACTTTACGTGATTTGTGCACGATTTCAAATATTAATTTTTTTGTACCTCACTTACTTCACACTCTGTTCACTTTTGTGTGTGACACATTTCACTAAGAGACTACTAAACCATTTTTTAACTCTCTTTACGTGATTTGTCCACTATATAAAAAAATCATTTTTTTGTATCTCACACTCTGTTCACTTTTACACAATGTTGTCTGACACATAACACTTACAAACTCGTAAACCATTTTTTAGTTCTCTTTACGTGATTTGTGCACGTTTGCAAATATTAATTTTTTTGTACCTCACTTACTTCACACTCTGTTCACTTTTGTGTGTGACACATATCACTGAGATACTACTAAACCATTTTTTAACTCTCTTTACGTGATTTGTCCACGATTTCAAAAAATCATTTTTTTGTATCTCACACTCTGTTCACTTTTACACAATGTTGTCTGACACATAACACTTACAGACTCGTAAACCATTTTTTAGCTCTCTTTACGTGATTTGTGCACGATTTCAAATATTAATTTTTTTGTACCTCACTTTACGTGATTTGTGCACGATTTCAAATATTAATTTTTTTGTACCTCACTTACTTCACACTCTGTTCACTTTTGTGTGTGACACATTTCACTAAGAGACTACTAAACCATTTTTTAACTCTCTTTACGTGATTTGTCCACTATATAAAAGAATCATTTTTTTGTATCTCACACTCTGTTCACTTTTACACAATGTTGTCTGACACATAACACTTACAGACTCGTAAACCATTTTTTAGCTCTCTTTACGTGATTTGTGCACGTTTGCAAAAATTAATTTTTTTGTACCTCACTTACTTCACACTCTGTTCACTTTTGTGTGTGACACATATCACTGAGATACTACTAAACCATTTTTTAACTCTCTTTACGTGATTTGTCCACGATTTCAAAAAATCATTTTTTTGTATCTCACACTCTGTTCACTTTTACACAATGTTGTCTGACACATAACACTTACAGACTCGTAAACCATTTTTTAGCTCTCTTTACGTGATTTGTGCACGATTTCAAATATTAATTTTTTTGTACCACTCTTACTTCACACTCTGTTCACTTTTGTGTCTGACACATTTCACTGAGAGACTACTAAACCGTTTTTTAACTCTCTTTACGTGATTTGTCCACTATATAAAAAATTCATTTTTTTGTATCTCACACTCTGTTCACTTTTACACAATGTTGTCTGACACATAACACTTACAGACTCGTAAACCATTTTTTAGCTCTCTTTACGTGATTTGTGCACGATTTCAAATGTTAATTTTTTTGTATCTCACTTTACGTGATTTGTGCACGATTTCAAATATTAATTTTTTTGTACCTCACTTACTTCACACTCTGTTCACTTTTGTGTCTGACACATTTCACTGAGAGACTACTAAACCGTTTTTTAACTCTCTTTACGTGATTTGTCCACTATATAAAAAAATCATTTTTTTGTATCTCACACTCTGTTCACTTTTACACAATGTTATCTGACACATAACACTTACAGACTCGTAAACCATTTTTTAGCTCTCTTTACGTGATTTGTGCACGATTTCAAATGTTAATTTTTTTGTATCTCACTTTACGTGATTTGTGCACGATTTCAAATATTAATTTTTTTGTACCTCACTTACTTCACACTCTGTTCACTTTTGTGTCTGACACATTTCACTTAGAGACTACTAAACCGTTTTTTAACTCTCTTTACGTGATTTGTCCACTATATAAAAAATTCATTTTTTTGTATCTCACACTCTGTTCACTTTTACACAATGTTGTCTGACACATAACACTTACAGACTCGTAAACCATTTTTTAGCTCTCTTTACGTGATTTGTGCACGATTTCAAATATTAATTTTTTTGTACCACTCTTACTTCACACTCTGTTCACTTTTGTGTGTGACACATTTCACTAAGAGACTACTAAACCATTTTTAACTCTTTTTACGTGATTTGTCCACGATTTCAAAAAATAATTTTTTTGTATCTCACACTCTGTTCACTTTTACACAATGTTGTCTGACACTTAACACTTACAGACTCGTAAACCATTTTTTAGCTCTCTTTACGTGATTTGTGCACGATTTCAAATATTAATTTTTTTGTACCTCACTTACTTCACACTCTGTTCACTTTTGTGTCTGACACATATCACTGAGATACTACTAAACCATTTTTTAACTCTCTTTACATGATTTGTCCACGATTTCAAAATATCATTTTTTTGTATCTCACACTCTGTTCACTTTTACACAATGTAGTCTGACACATAACACTTACAGACTCGTAAACCATTTTTTAGCTCTCTTTACGTGATTTGTGCACGATTTCAAATATTAATTTTTTTGTACCTCACTTACTTCACACTCTGTTCACTTTTGTGTCTGACACATATCACTGAGAGACTACTAAACCGTTTTTTAACTCTCTTTACGTGATTTGTCCACTATATAAAAAGTTCATTTTTTTGTATCTCACACTCTGTTCACTTTTACACAATGTTGTCTGACACGTAACACTTACAGACTCGTAAACCATTTTTTAGCTCTCTTTACGTGATTTGTGCATGATTTCAAATATTAATTTTTTTGTACCTCACTTTACGTGATTTGTGCACGATTTCAAATATTAATTTTTTTGTACCTCACTTACTTCACACTCTGTTCACTTTTGTGTGTGACACATTTCACTAAGAGACTACTAAACCATTTTTTAACTCTCTTTACGTGATTTGTCCACTATATAAAAAAATCATTTTTTTGTATCTCACACTCTGTTCACTTTTACACAATGTTGTCTGACACATAACACTTACAGACTCGTAAACCATTTTTTGGCTCTCTTTACGTGATTTGTGCACGATTTCAAATATTAATTTTTTTGTACCACACTTACTTCACACTTTGTTCACTTTTGTGTCTGACACATTTCACTGAGAGACTACTAAACCGTTGTTTAACTCTCTTTACGTGATTTGTCCACTATATAAAAAATTCATTTTTTTGTATCTCACACTCAGTTCACTTTTACACAATGTTGTCTGACACATAACACTTACAGACTTGTAAACCATTTTTTAGCTCTCTTTACGTGATTTGTGCACGATTTCAAATATTAATTTTTTTGTACCTCACTTACTTCACACTCTGTTCACTTTTGTGTGTGACACATTTCACTAAGAGACTACTAAACCATTTTTTAACTCTCTTTACGTGATTTGTCCACTATATAAAAAAATCATTTTTTTGTATCTCACACTCTGTTCACTTTTACACAATGTTGTCTGACACATAACACTTACAGACTCGTAAACCATTTTTTAGCTCTCTTTACGTGATTTGTGCACGTTTGCAAATATTAATTTTTTTGTACCTCACTTACTTCACACTCTGTTCACTTTTGTGTGTGACACATATCACTGAGATACTACTAAACCATTTTTTAACTCTTTTTACGTGATTTGTCCACGATTTCAAAAAATAATTTTTTTGTATCTCACACTCTGTTCACTTTTACACAATGTTGTCTGACACTTAACACTTACAGACTCGTAAACCATTTTTTAGCTCTCTTTACGTGATTTGTGCACGATTTGAAATATTAATTTTTTTGTACCTCACTTACTTCACACTCTGTTCACTTTTGTGTGTGACACATTTCACTAAGAGACTACTAAACCATTTTTTAACTCTCTTTACGTGATTTGTCCACTATATAAAAAATTCATTTTTTTGTATCTCACACTCTGTTCACTTTTACACAATGTTGTCTGACACATAACACTTACAGACTCGTAAACCATTTTTTAGCTCTCTTTACGTGATTTGTGCACGATTTCAAATATTAATTTTTTTGTACCTCACTTACTTCACACTCTGTTCACTTTTGTGTCTGACACATATCACTGAGATACTACTAAACCATTTTTTAACTCTCTTTCCATGATTTGTCCACGATTTCAAAATATCATTTTTTTGTATCTCACACTCTGTTCACTTTTACACAATGTAGTCTGACACATAACACTTACAGACTCGTAAACCATTTTTTAGCTCTCTTTACGTGATTTGTGCACGATTTCAAATATTAATTTTTTTGTACCTCACTTACTTCACACTCTGTTCACTTTTGTGTCTGACACATATCACTGAGAGACTACTAAACCGTTTTTTAACTCTCTTTACGAGATTTGTCCACTATATAAAAAATTCATTTTTTTGTCTCTAACACTCAGTTCACTTTTACACAATGTTGTCTGACACATAACACTTACAGACTCGTAAACCATTTTTTAGCTCTCTTTACGTGATTTGTGCACGATTTCAAATATTAATTTTTTTGTATCTCACTTTACGTGATTTGTGCACGATTTCAAATATTAATTTTTTTGTACCTCACTTACTTCACACTCTGTTCACTTTTGTGTCTGACACATATCACTGAGAGACAACTAAACCGTTTTTTAACTCTCTTTACGTGATTTGTCCACTATATAAAAAATTCATTTTTTTGTATCTCACACTCTGTTCACTTTTACACAATGTTGTCTGACACATAACACTTACAGACTCGTTAACCATTTTTTAGCTCTCTTTACGTGATTTGTGCACGATTTCAAATATTAATTTTTTTGTACCTCACTTACTTCACACTCTGTTCACTTTTGTGTGTGACACATTTCACTAAGAGACTACTAAACCATTTTTTAACTCTCTTTACGTGATTTGTCCACTATATAAAAAAATCATTTTTTTGTATCTCACACTCTGTTCACTTTTACTCAATGTTGTATGACACATAACACTTACAGACTCGTAAACCATTTTTTAGCTCTCTTTACGTGATTTGTGCACGATTTCAAATATTAATTTTTTTGTACCTCACTTACTTCACACTCTGTTCACTTTTGTGTCTGACACATATCACTGAGAGACTACTAAACCGTTTTTTAACTCTCTTTACGTGATTTGTCCACTATATAAAAAATTCATTTTTTTGTATCTCACACTCTGTTCACTTTTACACAATGTTGTCTGACACATAACACTTACAGACTCGTAAACCATTTTTTAGCTCTCTTTACGTGATTTGTGCACGATTTCAAATATTAATTTTTTTGTACCACTCTTACTTCACACTCTGTTCACTTTTGTGTGTGACACATTTCACTAAGAGACTACTAAACCATTTTTTAACTCTTTTTACGTGATTTGTCCACGATTTCAAAAAATAATTTTTTTGTATCTCACACTCTGTTCACTTTTACACAATGTTGTCTGACACTTAACACTTACAGACTCGTAAACCATTTTTTAGCTCTCTTTACGTGATTTGTGCACGATTTCAAATATTAATTTTTTTGTACCTCACTTACTTCACACTCTGTTCACTTTTGTGTCTGACACATATCACTGAGATACTACTAAACCATTTTTTAACTCTCTTTACATGATTTGTCCACGATTTCAAAATATCATTTTTTTGTATCTCACACTCTGTTCACTTTTACACAATGTAGTCTGACACATAACACTTACAGACTCGTAAACCATTTTTTAGCTCTCTTTACGTGATTTGTGCATGATTTCAAATATTAATTTTTTTGTACCTCACTTACTTCACACTCTGTTCACTTTTGTGTCTGACACATATCACTGAGAGACTACTAAACCGTTTTTTAACTCTCTTTACGTGATTTGTCCACTATATAAAAAGTTCATTTTTTTGTATCTCACACTCTGTTCACTTTTACACAATGTTGTCTGACACATAACACTTACAGACTCGTAAACCATTTTTTAGCTCTCTTTACGTGATTTGTGCATGATTTCAAATATTAATTTTTTTGTACCTCACTTTACGTGATTTGTGCACGATTTCAAATATTAATTTTTTTGTACCTCACTTACTTCACACTCTGTTCACTTTTGTGTGTGACACATTTCACTAAGAGACTACTAAACCATTTTTTAACTCTCTTTACGTGATTTGTCCACTATATAAAAAAATCATTTTTTTGTATCTCACACTCTGTTCACTTTTACACAATGTTGTCTGACACATAACACTTACAGACTCGTAAACCATTTTTTAGCTCTCTTTACGTGATTTGTGCACGTTTGCAAATATTAATTTTTTTGTACCTCACTTACTTCACACTCTGTTCACTTTTGTGTGTGACACATATCACTGAGATACTACTAAACCATTTTTTAACTCTTTTTACGTGATTTGTCCACGATTTCAAAAAATAATTTTTTTGTATCTCACACTCTGTTCACTTTTACACAATGTTGTCTGACACTTACAGACTCGTAAACCATTTTTTAGCTCTCTTTACGTGATTTGTGCACGATTTCAAATATTAATTTTTTTGTACCTCACTTACTTCACACTCTGTTCACTTTTGTGTCTGACACATATCACTGAGATACTACTAAACCATTTTTTAACTCTCTTTCCATGATTTGTCCACGATTTCAAAATATCATTTTTTTGTATCTCACACTCTGTTCACTTTTACACAATGTAGTCTGACACATAACACTTACAGACTCGTAAACCATTTTTTAGCTCTCTTTACGTGATTTGTGCATGATTTCAAATATTAATTTTTTTGTACCTCACTTTACGTGATTTGTGCACGATTTCAAATATTAATTTTTTTGTACCTCACTTACTTCACACTCTGTTCACTTTTGTGTCTGACACATATCACTGAGAGACTACTAAACCGTTTTTTAACTCTCTTTACGTGATTTGTCCACTATATAAAAAATTCATTTTTTTGTATCTCACACTCAGTTCACTTTTACACAATGTTGTCTGACACATAACACTTACAGACTCGTAAACCATTTTTTAGCTCTCTTTACGTGATTTGTGCACGATTTCAAATATTAATTTTTTTGTATCTCACTTTACGTGATTTGTGCACGATTTCAAATATTAATTTTTTTGTACCTCACTTACTTCACACTCTGTTCACTTTTGTGTCTGACACATATCACTGAGAGACAACTAAACCGTTTTTTAACTCTCTTTACGTGATTTGTCCACTATATAAAAAATTCATTTTTTTGTATCTCACACTCTGTTCACTTTTACACAATGTTGTCTGACACATAACACTTACAGACTCGTTAACCATTTTTTAGCTCTCTTTACGTGATTTGTGCACGATTTCAAATATTAATTTTTTTGTACCTCACTTACTTCACACTCTGTTCACTTTTGTGTGTGACACATTTCACTAAGAGACTACTAAACCATTTTTTAACTCTCTTTACGTGATTTGTCCACTATATAAAAAAATCATTTTTTTGTATCTCACACTCTGTTCACTTTTACACAATGTTGTATGACACATAACACTTACAGACTCGTAAACCATTTTTTAGCTCTCTTTACGTGATTTGTGCACGATTTCAAATATTAATTTTTTTGTACCTCACTTACTTCACACTCTGTTCACTTTTGTGTCTGACACATATCACTGAGATACTACTAAACCATTTTTTAACTCTCTTTACATGATTTGTCCACGATTTCAAAATATCATTTTTTTGTATCTCACACTCTGTTCACTTTTACACAATGTAGTCTGACACATAACACTTACAGACTCGTAAACCATTTTTTAGCTCTCTTTACGTGATTTGTGCACGATTTCAAATATTAATTTTTTTGTACCTCACTTACTTCACACTCTGTTCACTTTTGTGTCTGACACATATCACTGAGAGACTACTAAACCGTTTTTTAACTCTCTTTACGTGATTTGTCCACTATATAAAAAGTTCATTTTTTTGTATCTCACACTCTGTTCACTTTTACACAATGTTGTCTGACACATAACACTTACAGACTCGTAAACCATTTTTTAGCTCTCTTTACGTGATTTGTGCATGATTTCAAATATTAATTTTTTTGTACCTCACTTACTTCACACTCTGTTCACTTTTGTGTCTGACACATATCACTGAGATACTACTAAACCATTTTTTAACTCTCTTTACATGATTTGTCCACGATTTCAAAATATCATTTTTTTGTATCTCACACTCTGTTCACTTTTACACAATGTAGTCTGACACATAACACTTACAGACTCGTAAACCATTTTTTAGCTCTCTTTACGTGATTTGTGCACGATTTCAAATATTAATTTTTTTGTACCTCACTTACTTCACACTCTGTTCACTTTTGTGTCTGACACATATCACTGAGAGACTACTAAACCGTTTTTTAACTCTCTTTACGTGATTTGTCCACTATATAAAAAGTTCATTTTTTTGTATCTCACACTCTGTTCACTTTTACACAATGTTGTCTGACACATAACACTTACAGACTCGTAAACCATTTTTTAGCTCTCTTTACGTGATTTGTGCATGATTTCAAATATTAATTTTTTTGTACCTCACTTTACGTGATTTGTGCACGATTTCAAATATTAATTTTTTTGTACCTCACTTACTTCACACTCTGTTCACTTTTGTGTGTGACACATTTCACTAAGAGACTACTAAACCATTTTTTAACTCTCTTTACGTGATTTGTCCACTATATAAAAAAATCATTTTTTTGTATCTCACACTCTGTTCACTTTTACACAATGTTGTCTGACACATAACACTTACAGACTCGTAAACCATTTTTTGGCTCTCTTTACGTGATTTGTGCACGATTTCAAATATTAATTTTTTTGTACCACACTTACTTCACACTCTGTTCACTTTTGTGTCTGACACATTTCACTGAGAGACTACTAAACCGTTGTTTAACTCTCTTTACGTGATTTGTCCACTATATAAAAAATTCATTTTTTTGTATCTCACACTCAGTTCACTTTTACACAATGTTGTCTGACACATAACACTTACAGACTTGTAAACCATTTTTTAGCTCTCTTTACGTGATTTGTGCACGATTTCAAATATTAATTTTTTTGTACCTCACTTACTTCACACTCTGTTCACTTTTGTGTGTGACACATTTCACTAAGAGACTACTAAACCATTTTTTAACTCTCTTTACGTGATTTGTCCACTATATAAAAAAATCATTTTTTTGTATCTCACACTCTGTTCACTTTTACACAATGTTGTCTGACACATAACACTTACAGACTCGTAAACTATTTTTTAGCTCTCTTTACGTGATTTGTGCACGTTTGCAAATATTAATTTTTTTGTACCTCACTTACTTCACACTCTGTTCACTTTTGTGTGTGACACATATCACTGAGATACTACTAAACCATTTTTTAACTCTTTTTACGTGATTTGTCCACGATTTCAAAAAATAATTTTTTTGTATCTCACACTCTGTTCACTTTTACACAATGTTGTCTGACACTTAACACTTACAGACTCGTAAACCATTTTTTAGCTCTCTTTACGTGATTTGTGCACGATTTCAAATATTAATTTTTTTGTACCTCACTTACTTCACACTCTGTTCACTTTTGTGTCTGACACATATCACTGAGATACTACTAAACCATTTTTTAACTCTCTTTCCATGATTTGTCCACGATTTCAAAATATCATTTTTTTGTATCTCACACTCTGTTCACTTTTACACAATGTAGTCTGACACATAACTCTTACAGACTCGTAAACCATTTTTTAGCTCTCTTTACGTGATTTGTGCACGATTTCAAATATTAATTTTTTTGTACCTCACTTACTTCACACTCTGTTCACTTTTGTGTCTGACACATATCACTGAGAGACTACTAAACCGTTTTTTAACTCTCTTTACGTGATTTGTCCACTATATAAAAAATTCATTTTTTTGTATCTCACACTCAGTTCACTTTTACACAATGTTGTCTGACACATAACACTTACAGACTCGTAAACCATTTTTTAGCTCTCTTTACGTGATTTGTGCACGATTTCAAATATTAATTTTTTTGTATCTCACTTTACGTGATTTGTGCACGATTTCAAATATTAATTTTTTTGTACCTCACTTACTTCACACTCTGTTCACTTTTGTGTCTGACACATATCACTGAGAGACAACTAAACCGTTTTTTAACTCTCTTTACGTGATTTGTCCACTATATAAAAAATTCATTTTTTTGTATCTCACACTCTGTTCACTTTTACACAATGTTGTCTGACACATAACACTTACAGACTCGTTAACCATTTTTTAGCTCTCTTTACGTGATTTGTGCACGATTTCAAATATTAATTTTTTTGTACCTCACTTACTTCACACTCTGTTCACTTTTGTGTGTGACACATTTCACTAAGAGACTACTAAACCATTTTTTAACTCTCTTTACGTGATTTGTCCACTATATAAAAAAATCATTTTTTTGTATCTCACACTCTGTTCACTTTTACACAATGTTGTATGACACATAACACTTACAGACTCGTAAACCATTTTTTAGCTCTCTTTACGTGATTTGTGCACGATTTCAAATATTAATTTTTTTGTACCTCACTTACTTCACACTCTGTTCACTTTTGTGTCTGACACATATCACTGAGAGACTACTAAACCGTTTTTTAACTCTCTTTACGTGATTTGTCCACTATATAAAAAATTCATTTTTTTGTATCTCACACTCTGTTCACTTTTACACAATGTTGTCTGACACATAACACTTACAGACTCGTAAACCATTTTTTAGCTCTCTTTACGTGATTTGTGCACGATTTCAAATATTAATTTTTTTGTACCACTCTTACTTCACACTCTGTTCACTTTTGTGTGTGACACATTTCACCAAGAGACTACTAAACCATTTTTTAACTCTTTTTACGTGATTTGTCCACGATTTCAAAAAATAATTTTTTTGTATCTCACACTCTGTTCACTTTTACACAATGTTGTCTGACACTTAACACTTACAGACTCGTAAACCATTTTTTAGCTCTCTTTACGTGATTTGTGCACGATTTCAAATATTAATTTTTTTGTACCTCACTTACTTCACACTCTGTTCACTTTTGTGTCTGACACATATCACTGAGATACTACTAAACCATTTTTTAACTCTCTTTACATGATTTGTCCACGATTTCAAAATATCATTTTTTTGTATCTCACACTCTGTTCACTTTTACACAATGTAGTCTGACACATAACACTTACAGACTCGTAAACCATTTTTTAGCTCTCTTTACGTGATTTGTGCACGATTTCAAATATTAATTTTTTTGTACCTCACTTACTTCACACTCTGTTCACTTTTGTGTCTGACACATATCACTGAGAGACTACTAAACCGTTTTTTAACTCTCTTTACGTGATTTGTCCACTATATAAAAAGTTCATTTTTTTGTATCTCACACTCTGTTCACTTTTACACAATGTTGTCTGACACATAACACTTACAGACTCGTAAACCATTTTTTAGCTCTCTTTACGTGATTTGTGCATGATTTCAAATATTAATTTTTTTGTACCTCACTTTACGTGATTTGTGCACGATTTCAAATATTAATTTTTTTGTACCTCACTTACTTCACACTCTGTTCACTTTTGTGTGTGACACATTTCACTAAGAGACTACTAAACCATTTTTTAACTCTCTTTACGTGATTTGTCCACTATATAAAAAAATCATTTTTTTGTATCTCACACTCTGTTCACTTTTACACAATGTTGTCTGACACATAACACTTACAGACTCGTAAACCATTTTTTGGCTCTCTTTACGTGATTTGTGCACGATTTCAAATATTAATTTTTTTGTACCACACTTACTTCACACTCTGTTCACTTTTGTGTCTGATACATTTCACTGAGAGACTACTAAACCGTTGTTTAACTCTCTTTACGTGATTTGTCCACTATATAAAAAATTCATTTTTTTGTATCTCACACTCAGTTCACTTTTACACAATGTTGTCTGACACATAACACTTACAGACTTGTAAACCATTTTTTAGCTCTCTTTACGTGATTTGTGCACGATTTCAAATATTAATTTTTTTGTACCTCACTTACTTCACACTCTGTTCACTTTTGTGTGTGACACATTTCACTAAGAGACTACTAAACCATTTTTTAACTCTCTTTACGTGATTTGTCCACTATATAAAAAAATCATTTTTTTGTATCTCACACTCTGTTCACTTTTACACAATGTTGTCTGACACATAACACTTACAGACTCGTAAACCATTTTTTAGCTCTCTTTACGTGATTTGTGCACGTTTGCAAATATTAATTTTTTTGTACCTCACTTACTTCACACTCTGTTCACTTTTGTGTGTGACACATATCACTGAGATACTACTAAACCATTTTTTAACTCTTTTTACGTGATTTGTCCACGATTTCAAAAAATAATTTTTTTGTATCTCACACTCTGTTCACTTTTACACAATGTTGTCTGACACTTAACACTTACAGACTCGTAAACCATTTTTTAGCTCTCTTTACGTGATTTGTGCACGATTTCAAATATTAATTTTTTTGTACCTCACTTACTTCACACTCTGTTCACTTTTGTGTGTGACACATTTCACTAAGAGACTACTAAACCATTTTTTAACTCTCTTTACGTGATTTGTCCACTATATAAAAAATTCATTTTTTTGTATCTCACACTCTGTTCACTTTTACACAATGTTGTCTGACACATAACACTTACAGACTCGTAAACCATTTTTTAGCTCTCTTTACGTGATTTGTGCACGATTTCAAATATTAATTTTTTTGTACCTCACTTACTTCACACTCTGTTCACTTTTGTGTCTGACACATATCACTGAGATACTACTAAACCATTTTTTAACTCTCTTTCCATGATTTGTCCACGATTTCAAAATATCATTTTTTTGTATCTCACACTCTGTTCACTTTTACACAATGTAGTCTGACACATAACACTTACAGACTCGTAAACCATTTTTTAGCTCTCTTTACGTGATTTGTGCACGATTTCAAATATTAATTTTTTTGTACCTCACTTACTTCACACTCTGTTCACTTTTGTGTCTGACACATATCACTGAGAGACTACTAAACCGTTTTTTAACTCTCTTCACGTGATTTGTCCACTATATAAAAAATTCATTTTTTTGTATCTCACACTCAGTTCACTTTTACACAATGTTGTCTGACACATAACACTTACAGACTCGTAAACCATTTTTTAGCTCTCTTTACGTGATTTGTGCACGATTTCAAATATTAATTTTTTTGTATCTCACTTTACGTGATTTGTGCACGATTTCAAATATTAATTTTTTTGTACCTCACTTACTTCACACTCTGTTCACTTTTGTGTCTGACACATATCACTGAGAGACAACTAAACCGTTTTTTAACTCTCTTTACGTGATTTGTCCACTATATAAAAAATTCATTTTTTTGTATCTCACACTCTGTTCACTTTTACACAATGTTGTCTGACACATAACACTTACAGACTCGTTAACCATTTTTTAGCTCTCTTTACGTGATTTGTGCACGATTTCAAATATTAATTTTTTTGTACCTCACTTACTTCACACTCTGTTCACTTTTGTGTGTGACACATTTCACTAAGAGACTACTAAACCATTTTTTAACTCTCTTTACGTGATTTGTCTACTATATAAAAAAATCATTTTTTTGTATCTCACACTCTGTTCACTTTTACACAATGTTGTATGACACATAACACTTACAGACTCGTAAACCATTTTTTAGCTCTCTTTACGTGATTTGTGCACGATTTCAAATATTAATTTTTTTGTACCTCACTTACTTCACACTCTGTTCACTTTTGTGTCTGACACATATCACTGAGAGACTACTAAACCGTTTTTTAACTGTCTTTACGTGATTTGTCCACTATATAAAAAATTCATTTTTTTGTATCTCACACTCTGTTCACTTTTACACAATGTTGTCTGACACATAACACTTACAGACTCGTAAACCATTTTTTAGCTCTCTTTACGTGATTTGTGCACAATTTCAAATATTAATTTTTTTGTACCTCACTTTACGTGATTTGTGCACGATTTCAAATATTAATTTTTTTGTACCTCACTTACTTCACACTCTGTTCACTTTTGTGTGTGACACATTGCACTAAGAGACTACTAAACCATTTTTTAACTATCTTTACGTGATTTGTCCACTATATAAAAAAATCATTTTTTTGTATCTCACACTCTGTTCACTTTTACACAATGTTGTCTGACACATAACACTTACAGACTCGTAAACCATTTTTTAGCTCTCTTTACGTGATTTGTGCACGATTTCAAATATTAATTTTTTTGTACCTCACTTACTTCACACTCTGTTCACTTTTGTGTCTGACACATATCACTGAGATACTACTAAACCATTTTTTAACTCTCTTTACATGATTTGTCCACGATTTCAAAATATCATTTTTTTGTATCTCACACTCTGTTCACTTTTACACAATGTAGTCTGACACATAACACTTACAGACTCGTAAACCATTTTTTAGCTCTCTTTACGTGATTTGTGCACGTTTGCAAATATTAATTTTTTTGTACCTCACTTACTTCACACTCTGTTCACTTTTGTGTGTGACACATATCACTGAGATACTACTAAACCATTTTTTAACTCTCTTTACGTGATTTGTCCACGATTTCAAAAAATCATTTATTTGTATCTCACACTCTGTTCACTTTTACACAATGTTGTCTGACACATAACACTTACAGACTCGTAAACCATTTTTTAGCTCTCTTTACGTGATTTGTGCACGATTTCAAATATTAATTTTTTTGTACCACTCTTACTTCACACTCTGTTCACTTTTGTGTCTGACACATTTCACTGAGAGACTACTAAACCGTTTTTTAACTCTCTTTACGTTATTTGTCCACTATATAAAAAATTCATTTTTTTGTATCTCACACTCTGTTCACTTTTACACAATGTTGTCTGACACATAACACTTACAGACTCGTAAACCATTTTTTAGCTCTCTTTACGTGATTTGTGCACGATTTCAAATGTTAATTTTTTTGTATCTCACTTTACGTGATTTGTGCACGATTTCAAATATTAATTTTTTTGTACCTCACTTACTTCACACTCTGTTCACTTTTGTGTCTGACACATTTCACTGAGAGACTACTAAACCGTTTTTTAACTCTCTTTACGTGATTTGTCCACTATATAAAAAAATCATTTTTTTGTATCTCACACTCTGTTCACTTTTACACAATGTTATCTGACACATAACACTTACAGACTCGTAAACCATTTTTTAGCTCTCTTTACGTGATTTGTGCACGATTTCAAATGTTAATTTTTTTGTATCTCACTTTACGTGATTTGTGCACGATTTCAAATATTAATTTTTTTGTACCTCACTTACTTCACACTCTGTTCACTTTTGTGTCTGACACATTTCACTGAGAGACTACTAAACCGTTTTTTAACTCTCTTTACGTGATTTGTCCACTATATAAAAAATTCATTTTTTTGTATCTCACACTCTGTTCACTTTTACTCGTAAACCATTTTTTAGCTCTCTTTACGTGATTTGTGCACGATTTCAAATATTAATTTTTTTGTACCACTCTTACTTCACACTCTGTTCACTTTTGTGTGTGACACATTTCACTAAGAGACTACTAAACCATTTTTTAACTCTTTTTACGTGATTTGTCCACGATTTCAAAATATCATTTTTTTGTATCTCACACTCTGTTCACTTTTACACAATGTAGTCTGACACATAACACTTACAGACTCGTAAACCATTTTTTAGCTCTCTTTTTTTGTATCTCACACTCAGTTCACTTTTACACAATGTTGTCTGACACATAACACTTACAGACTCGTAAACCATTTTTTAGCTCTCTTTACGTGATTTGTGCACGATTTCAAATATTAATTTTTTTGTATCTCACTTTACGTGATTTGTGCACGATTTCAAATATTAATTTTTTTGTACCTCACTTACTTCACACTCTGTTCACTTTTGTGTCTGACACATATCACTGAGAGACAACTAAACCGTTTTTTAACTCTCTTTACGTGATTTGTCCACTATATAAAAAATTCATTTTTTTGTATCTCACACTCTGTTCACTTTTACACAATGTTGTCTGACACATAACACTTACAGACTCGTTAACCATTTTTTAGCTCTCTTTACGTGATTTGTGCACGATTTCAAATATTAATTTTTTTGTACCTCACTTACTTTACACTCTGTTCACTTTTGTGTGTGACACATTTCACTAAGAGACTACTAAACCATTTTTTAACTCTCTACGTGATTTGTCCACTATATAAAAAAATCATTTTTTTGTATCTCACACTCTGTTCACTTTTACACAATGTTGTATGACACATAACACTTACAGACTCGTAAACCATTTTTTAGCTCTCTTTACGTGATTTGTGCACGATTTCAAATATTAATTTTTTTGTACCTCACTTACTTCACACTCTGTTCACTTTTGTGTCTGACACATATCACTGAGAGACTACTAAACCGTTTTTTAACTCTCTTTACGTGATTTGTCCACTATATAAAAAATTCATTTTTTTGTATCTCACACTCTGTTCACTTTTACACAATGTTGTCTGACACATAACACTTACAGACTCGTAAACCATTTTTTAGCTCTCTTTACGTGATTTGTGCACAATTTCAAATATTAATTTTTTTGTACCTCACTTTACGTGATTTGTGCACGATTTCAAATATTAATTTTTTTGTACCTCACTTACTTCACACTCTGTTGACTTTTGTGTGTGACACATTGCACTAAGAGACTACTAAACCATTTTTTAACTCTCTTTACGTGATTTGTCCACTATATAAAAAAATCATTTTTTTGTATCTCACACTCTGTTCACTTTTACACAATGTTGTCTGACACATAAAACTTACAGACTCGTAAACCATTTTTTAGCTCTCTTTACGTGATTTGTGCACGATTTCAAATATTAATTTTTTTGTACCTCACTTACTTCACACTCTGTTCACTTTTGTGTCTGAAACATATCACTGAGAGACAACTAAACCGTTTTTTAACTCTCTTTACGTGATTTGTCCACTATATAAAAAATTCATTTTTTTGTATCTCACACTCTGTTCACTTTTACACAATGTTGTCTGACACATAACACTTACAGACTCGTAAACCATTTTTTAGCTCTCTTTACGTGATTTGTGCACGATTTCAAATATTAATTTTTTTGTACCTCACTTACTTCACACTCTGTTCACTTTTGTGTCTGACACATATCACTGAGATACTACTAAACCATTTTTTAACTCTCTTTACATGATTTGTCCACGATTTCAAAATATCATTTTTTTGTATCTCACACTCTGTTCACTTTTACACAATGTTGTCTGACACATAACACTTACAGACTCGTAAACCATTTTTTAGCTCTCTTTACGTGATTTGTGCACGATTTCAAATGTTAATTTTTTTGTATCTCACTTTACATGATTTGTGCACGATTTCAAATATTAATTTTTTTGTACCTCACTTACTTCACACTCTGTTCACTTTTGTGTCTGAAACATATCACTGAGAGACAACTAAACCGTTTTTTAACTCTCTTTACGTGATTTGTCCACTATATAAAAAATTCATTTTTTTGTATCTCACACTCTGTTCACTTTTACACAATGTTGTCTGACACATAACACTTACAGACTCGTAAACCATTTTTTAGCTCTCTTTACGTGATTTGTGCACGTTTGCAAATATTAATTTTTTTGTACCTCACTTACTTCACACTCTGTTCACTTTTGTGTGTGACACATATCACTGAGATACTACTAAACCATTTTTTAACTCTTTTTACGTGATTTGTCCACGATTTCAAAAAATAATTTTTTTGTATCTCACACTCTGTTCACTTTTACACAATGTTGTCTGACACTTAACACTTACAGACTCGTAAACCATTTTTTAGCTCTCTTTACGTGATTTGTGCACGATTTCAAATATTAATTTTTTTGTACCTCACTTACTTCACACTCTGTTCACTTTTGTGTGTGACACATTTCACTAAGAGACTACTAAACCATTTTTTAACTCTCTTTACGTGATTTGTCCACTATATAAAAAATTCATTTTTTTGTATCTCACACTCTGTTCACTTTTACACAATGTTGTCTGACACATAACACTTACAGACTCGTATACCATTTTTTAGCTCTCTTTACGTGATTTGTGCACGATTTCAAATATTAATTTTTTTGTACCTCACTTACTTCACACTCTGTTCACTTTTGTGTCTGACACATATCACTGAGATACTACTAAACCATTTTTTAACTCTCTTTCCATGATTTGTCCACGATTTCAAAATATCATTTTTTTGTATCTCACACTCTGTTCACTTTTACACAATGTAGTCTGACACATAACACTTACAGACTCGTAAACCATTTTTTAGCTCTCTTTACGTGATTTGTGCACGATTTCAAATATTAATTTTTTTGTACCTCACTTACTTCACACTCTGTTCACTTTTGTGTCTGACACATATCACTGAGAGACTACTAAACCGTTTTTTAACTCTCTTCACGTGATTTGTCCACTATATAAAAAATTCATTTTTTTGTATCTCACACTCAGTTCACTTTTACACAATGTTGTCTGACACATAACACTTACAGACTCGTAAACCATTTTTTAGCTCTCTTTACGTGATTTGTGCACGATTTCAAATATTAATTTTTTTGTATCTCACTTTACGTGATTTGTGCACGATTTCAAATATTAATTTTTTTGTACCTCACTTACTTCACACTCTGTTCACTTTTGTGTCTGACACATATCACTGAGAGACAACTAAACCGTTTTTTAACTCTCTTTACGTGATTTGTCCACTATATAAAAAATTCATTTTTTTGTATCTCACACTCTGTTCACTTTTACACAATGTTGTCTGACACATAACACTTACAGACTCGTTAACCATTTTTTAGCTCTCTTTACGTGATTTGTGCACGATTTCAAATATTAATTTTTTTGTACCTCACTTACTTCACACTCTGTTCACTTTTGTGTGTGACACATTTCACTAAGAGACTACTAAACCATTTTTTAACTCTCTTTACGTGATTTGTCCACTATATAAAAAAATCATTTTTTTGTATCTCACACTCTGTTCACTTTTACACAATGTTGTATGACACATAACACTTACAGACTCGTAAACCATTTTTTAGCTCTCTTTACGTGATTTGTGCACGATTTCAAATATTAATTTTTTTGTACCTCACTTACTTCACACTCTGTTCACTTTTGTGTCTGACACATATCACTGAGAGACTACTAAACCGTTTTTTAACTCTCTTTACGTGATTTGTCCACTATATAAAAAATTCATTTTTTTGTATCTCACACTCTGTTCACTTTTACACAATGTTGTCTGACACATAACACTTACAGACTCGTAAACCATTTTTTAGCTCTCTTTACGTGATTTGTGCACAATTTCAAATATTAATTTTTTTGTACCTCACTTTACGTGATTTGTGCACGATTTCAAATATTAATTTTTTTGTACCTCACTTACTTCACACTCTGTTCACTTTTGTGTGTGACACATTGCACTAAGAGACTACTAAACCATTTTTTAACTCTCTTTACGTGATTTGTCCACTATATAAAAAAATCATTTTTTTGTATCTCACACTCTGTTCACTTTTACACAATGTTGTCTGACACATAACACTTACAGACTCGTAAACCATTTTTTAGCTCTCTTTACGTGATTTGTGCACGATTTCAAATATTAATTTTTTTGTACCTCACTTACTTCACACTCTGTTCACTTTTGTGTCTGACACATATCACTGAGATACTACTAAACCATTTTTTAACTCTCTTTACATGATTTGTCCACGATTTCAAAATATCATTTTTTTGTATCTCACACTCTGTTCACTTTTACACAATGTAGTCTGACACATAACACTTACAGACTCGTAAACCATTTTTTAGCTCTCTTTACGTGATTTGTGCACGTTTGCAAATATTAATTTTTTTGTACCTCACTTACTTCACACTCTGTTCACTTTTGTGTGTGACACATATCACTGAGATACTACTAAACCATTTTTTAACTCTCTTTACGTGATTTGTCCACGATTTCAAAAAATCATTTATTTGTATCTCACACTCTGTTCACTTTTACACAATGTTGTCTGACACATAACACTTACAGACTCGTAAACCATTTTTTAGCTCTCTTTACGTGATTTGTGCACGATTTCAAATATTAATTTTTTTGTACCACTCTTACTTCACACTCTGTTCACTTTTGTGTCTGACACATTTCACTGAGAGACTACTAAACCGTTTTTTAACTCTCTTTACGTTATTTGTCCACTATATAAAAAATTCATTTTTTTGTATCTCACACTCTGTTCACTTTTACACAATGTTGTCTGACACATAACACTTACAGACTCGTAAACCATTTTTTAGCTCTCTTTACGTGATTTGTGCACAATTTCAAATGTTAATTTTTTTGTATCTCACTTTACGTGATTTGTGCACGATTTCAAATATTAATTTTTTTGTACCTCACTTACTTCACACTCTGTTCACTTTTGTGTCTGACACATTTCACTGAGAGACTACTAAACCGTTTTTTAACTCTCTTTACGTGATTTGTCCACTATATAAAAAAATCATTTTTTTGTATCTCACACTCTGTTCACTTTTACACAATGTTATCTGACACATAACACTTACAGACTCGTAAACCATTTTTTAGCTCTCTTTACGTGATTTGTGCACGATTTCAAATGTTAATTTTTTTGTATCTCACTTTACGTGATTTGTGCACGATTTCAAATATTAATTTTTTTGTACCTCACTTACTTCACACTCTGTTCACTTTTGTGTCTGACACATTTCACTGAGAGACTACTAAACCGTTTTTTAACTCTCTTTACGTGATTTGTCCACTATATAAAAAATTCATTTTTTTGTATCTCACACTCTGTTCACTTTTACTCGTAAACCATTTTTTAGCTCTCTTTACGTGATTTGTGCACGATTTCAAATATTAATTTTTTTGTACCACTCTTACTTCACACTCTGTTCACTTTTGTGTGTGACACATTTCACTAAGAGACTACTAAACCATTTTTTAACTCTTTTTACGTGATTTGTCCACGATTTCAAAATATCATTTTTTTGTATCTCACACTCTGTTCACTTTTACACAATGTAGTCTGACACATAACACTTACAGACTCGTAAACCATTTTTTAGCTCTCTTTTTTTGTATCTCACACTCAGTTCACTTTTACACAATGTTGTCTGACACATAACACTTACAGACTCGTAAACCATTTTTTAGCTCTCTTTACGTGATTTGTGCACGATTTCAAATATTAATTTTTTTGTATCTCACTTTACGTGATTTGTGCACGATTTCAAATATTAATTTTTTTGTACCTCACTTACTTCACACTCTGTTCACTTTTGTGTCTGACACATATCACTGAGAGACAACTAAACCGTTTTTTAACTCTCTTTACGTGATTTGTCCACTATATAAAAAATTCATTTTTTTGTATCTCACACTCTGTTCACTTTTACACAATGTTGTCTGACACATAACACTTACAGACTCGTTAACCATTTTTTAGCCCTCTTTACGTGATTTGTGCACGATTTCAAATATTAATTTTATTGTACCTCACTTACTTTACACTCTGTTCACTTTTGTGTGTGACACATTTCACTAAGAGACTACTAAACCATTTTTTAACTCTCTTTACGTGATTTGTCCACTATATAAAAAAATCATTTTTTTGTATCTCACACTCTGTTCACTTTTACACAATGTTGTATGACACATAACACTTACAGACTCGTAAACCATTTTTTAGCTCTCTTTACGTGATTTGTGCACGATTTCAAATATTAATTTTTTTGTACCTCACTTACTTCACACTCTGTTCACTTTTGTGTCTGACACATATCACTGAGAGACTACTAAACCGTTTTTTAACTCTCTTTACGTGATTTGTCCACTATATAAAAAATTCATTTTTTTGTATCTCACACTCTGTTCACTTTTACACAATGTTGTCTGACACATAACACTTACAGACTCGTAAACCATTTTTTAGCTCTCTTTACGTGATTTGTGCACAATTTCAAATATTAATTTTTTTGTACCTCACTTTACGTGATTTGTGCACGATTTCAAATATTAATTTTTTTGTACCTCACTTACTTCACACTCTGTTCACTTTTGTGTGTGACACATTTCACTAAGAGACTACTAAACCATTTTTTAACTCTCTTTACGTGATTTGTCCACTATATAAAAAAATCATTTTTTTGTATCTCACACTCTGTTCACTTTTACACAATGTTGTCTGACACATAACACTTACAGACTCGTAAACCATTTTTTAGCTCTCTTTACGTGATTTGTGCACGTTTGCAAATATTAATTTTTTTGTACCTCACTTACTTCACACTCTGTTCACTTTTGTGTGTGACACATATCACTGAGATACTACTAAACCATTTTTTAACTCTTTTTACGTGATTTGTCCACGATTTCAAAAAATAATTTTTTTGTATCTCACACTCTGTTCACTTTTACACAATGTTGTCTGACACTTACAGACTCGTAAACCATTTTTTAGCTCTCTTTACGTGATTTGTGCACGATTTCAAATATTAATTTTTTTGTACCTCACTTACTTCACACTCTGTTCACTTTTGTGTGTGACACATTTCACTAAGAGACTACTAAACCATTTTTTAACTCTCTTTACGTGATTTGTCCACTATATAAAAAAATCATTTTTTTGTATCTCACACTCTGTTCACTTTTACACAATGTTGTCTGACACATAACACTCACAGACTCGTAAACCATTTTTTAGCTCTCTTTACGTGATTTGTGCACGATTTCAAATATTAATTTTTTTGTACCTCACTTACTTCACACTCTGTTCACTTTTGTGTCTGACACATATCACTGAGATACTACTAAACCATTTTTTAACTCTCTTTACATGATTTGTCCACGATTTCAAAATATCATTTTTTTGTATCTCACACTCTGTTCACTTTTACACAATGTTGTCTGACACATAACACTTACAGACTCGTAAACCATTTTTTAGCTCTCTTTACGTGATTTGTGCACGATTTCAAATGTTAATTTTTTTGTATCTCACTTTACATGATTTGTGCACGATTTCAAATATTAATTTTTTTGTACCTCACTTACTTCACACTCTGTTCACTTTTGTGTCTGAAACATATCACTGAGAGACAACTAAACCGTTTTTTAACTCTCTTTACGTGATTTGTCCACTATATAAAAAATTCATTTTTTTGTATCTCACACTCTGTTCACTTTTACACAATGTTGTCTGACACATAACACTTACAGACTCATAAACCATTTTTTAGCTCTCTTTACGTGATTTGTGCACGATTTCAAATATTAATTTTTTTGTACCTCACTTACTTCACACTCTGTTCACTTTTGTGTCTGACACATATCACTGAGAGACTACTAAACCGTTTTTTAACTCTCTTTACGTGATTTGTCCACTATATAAAAAGTTCATTTTTTTGTATCTCACACTCTGTTCACTTTTACACAATGTTGTCTGACACATAACACTTACAGACTCGTAAACCATTTTTTAGCTCTCTTTACGTGATTTGTGCATGATTTCAAATATTAATTTTTTTGTACCTCACTTTACGTGATTTGTGCACGATTTCAAATATTAATTTTTTTGTACCTCACTTACTTCACACTCTGTTCACTTTTGTGTGTGACACATTTCACTAAGAGACTACTAAACCATTTTTTAACTCTCTTTACGTGATTTGTCCACTATATAAAAAAATCATTTTTTTGTATCTCACACTCTGTTCACTTTTACACAATGTTGTCTGACACATAACACTTACAGACTCGTAAACCATTTTTTGGCTCTCTTTACGTGATTTGTGCACGATTTCAAATATTAATTTTTTTGTACCACACTTACTTCACACTCTGTTCACTTTTGTGTCTGACACATTTCACTGAGAGACTACTAAACCGTTGTTTAACTCTCTTTACGTGATTTGTCCACTATATAAAAAATTCATTTTTTTGTATCTCACACTCAGTTCACTTTTACACAATGTTGTCTGACACATAACACTTACAGACTTGTAAACCATTTTTTAGCTCTCTTTACGTGATTTGTGCACGATTTCAAATATTAATTTTTTTGTACCTCACTTACTTCACACTCTGTTCACTTTTGTGTGTGACACATTTCACTAAGAGACTACTAAACCATTTTTTAACTCTCTTTACGTGATTTGTCCACTATATAAAAAAATCATTTTTTTGTATCTCACACTCTGTTCACTTTTACACAATGTTGTCTGACACATAACACTTACAGACTCGTAAACCATTTTTTAGCTCTCTTTACGTGATTTGTGCACGTTTGCAAATATTAATTTTTTTGTACCTCACTTACTTCACACTCTGTTCACTTTTGTGTGTGACACATATCACTGAGATACTACTAAACCATTTTTTAACTCTTTTTACGTGATTTGTCCACGATTTCAAAAAATAATTTTTTTGTATCTCACACTCTGTTCACTTTTACACAATGTTGTCTGACACTTAACACTTACAGACTCGTAAACCATTTTTTAGCTCTCTTTACGTGATTTGTGCACGATTTCAAATATTAATTTTTTTGTACCTCACTTACTTCACACTCTGTTCACTTTTGTGTGTGACACATTTCACTAAGAGACTACTAAACCATTTTTTAACTCTCTTTACGTGATTTGTCCACTATATAAAAAATTCATTTTTTTGTATCTCACACTCTGTTCACTTTTACACAATGTTGTCTGACACATAACACTTACAGACTCGTAAACCATTTTTTAGCTCTCTTTACGTGATTTGTGCACGATTTCAAATATTAATTTTTTTGTACGTCACTTACTTCACACTCTGTTCACTTTTGTGTCTGACACATATCACTGAGATACTACTAAACCATTTTTTAACTCTCTTTACATGATTTGTCCACGATTTCAAAATATCATTTTTTTGTATCTCACACTCTGTTCACTTTTACACAATGTAGTCTGACACATAACACTTACAGACTCGTAAACCATTTTTTAGCTCTCTTTACGTGATTTGTGCACGATTTCAAATATTAATTTTTTTGTACCTCACTTACTTCACACTCTGTTCACTTTTGTGTCTGACACATATCACTGAGAGACTACTAAACCGTTTTTTAACTCTCTTTACGTGATTTGTCCACTATATAAAAAATTCATTTTTTTGTATCTCACACTCAGTTCACTTTTACACAATGTTGTCTGACACATAACACTTACAGACTCGTAAACCATTTTTTAGCTCTCTTTACGTGATTTGTGCACGATTTCAAATATTAATTTTTTTGTATCTCACTTTACGTGATTTGTGCACGATTTCAAATATTAATTTTTTTGTACCTCACTTACTTCACACTCTGTTCACTTTTGTGTCTGACACATATCACTGAGAGACAACTAAACCGTTTTTTAACTCTCTTTACGTGATTTGTCCACTATATAAAAAAATCATTTTTTTGTATCTCACACTCTGTTCACTTTTACACAATGTTGTCTGACACATAACACTTACAGACTCGTTAACCATTTTTTAGCTCTCTTTACGTGATTTGTGCACGATTTCAAATATTAATTTTTTTGTACCTCACTTACTTCACACTCTGTTCACTTTTGTGTGTGACACATTTCACTAAGAGACTACTAAACCATTTTTTAACTCTCTTTACGTGATTTGTCCACTATATAAAAAAATCATTTTTTTGTATCTCACACTCTGTTCACTTTTACACAATGTTGTATGACACATAACACTTACAGACTCGTAAACCATTTTTTAGCTCTCTTTACGTGATTTGTGCACGATTTCAAATATTAATTTTTTTGTACCTCACTTACTTCACACTCTGTTCACTTTTGTGTCTGACACATATCACTGAGAGACTACTAAACCGTTTTTTAACTCTCTTTACGTGATTTGTCCACTATATAAAAAATTCATTTTTTTGTATCTCACACTCTGTTCACTTTTACACAATGTTGTCTGACACATAACACTTACAGACTCGTAAACCATTTTTTAGTTGTCTTTACGTGATTTGTGCACAATTTCAAATATTAATTTTTTTGTACCTCACTTTACGTGATTTGTGCACGATTTCAAATATTAATTTTTTTGTACCTCACTTACTTCACACTCTGTTCACTTTTGTGTGTGACACATTTCACTAAGAGACTACTAAACCATTTTTTAACTCTCTTTACGTGATTTGTCCACTATATAAAAGAATCATTTTTTTGTATCTCACACTCTGTTCACTTTTACACAATGTTGTCTGACACATAACACTTACAGACTCGTAAACCATTTTTTAGCTCTCTTTACGTGATTTGTGCACGTTTGCAAATATTAATTTTTTTGTACCTCACTTACTTCACACTCTGTTCACTTTTGTGTGTGACACATATCACTGAGATACTACTAAACCATTTTTTAACTCTCTTTACGTGATTTGTCCACGATTTCAAAAAATCATTTTTTTGTATCTCACACTCTGTTCACTTTTACACAATGTTGTCTGACACATAACACTTACAGACTCGTAAACCATTTTTTAGCTCTCTTTACGTGATTTGTGCACGATTTCAAATATTAATTTTTTTGTACCACTCTTACTTCACACTCTGTTCACTTTTGTGTCTGACACATTTCACTGAGAGACTACTAAACCGTTTTTTAACTCTCTTTACGTGATTTGTCCACTATATAAAAAATTCATTTTTTTGTATCTCACACTCTGTTCACTTTTACACAATGTTGTCTGACACATAACACTTACAGACTCGTAAACCATTTTTTAGCTCTCTTTACGTGATTTGTGCACGATTTCAAATATTAATTTTTTTGTACCACTCTTACTTCACACTCTGTTCACTTTTGTGTGTGACACATTTCACTAAGAGACTACTAAACCATTTTTTAACTCTTTTTACGTGATTTGTCCACGATTTCAAAATATCATTTTTTTGTATCTCACACTCTGTTCACTTTTACACAATGTTGTCTGACACACAACACTTACAGACTCGTAAACCATTTTTTAGCTCTCTTTACGTGATTTGTGCACGATTTCAAATGTTAATTTTTTTGTATCTCACTTTACGTGATTTGTGCACGATTTCAAATATTAATTTTTTTGTACCTCACTTACTTCACACTCTGTTCACTTTTGTGTCTGACACATTTCACTGAGAGACTACTAAACCGTTTTTTAACTCTCTTTACGTGATTTGTCCACTATATAAAAAATTCATTTTTTTGTATCTCACACTCTGTTCACTTTTACTCGTAAACCATTTTTTAGCTCTCTTTACGTGATTTGTGCACGATTTCAAATATTAATTTTTTTGTACCACTCTTACTTCACACTCTGTTCACTTTTGTGTGTGACACATTTCACTAAGAGACTACTAAACCATTTTTTAACTCTTTTTACGTGATTTGTCCACGATTTCAAAATATCATTTTTTTGTATCTCACACTCTGTTCACTTTTACACAATGTAGTCTGACACATAACACTTACAGACTCGTAAACCATTTTTTAGCTCTCTTTTTTTGTATCTCACACTCAGTTCACTTTTACACAATGTTGTCTGACACATAACACTTACAGACTCGTAAACCATTTTTTAGCTCTCTTTACGTGATTTGTGCACGATTTCAAATATTAATTTTTTTGTATCTCACTTTACGTGATTTGTGCACGATTTCAAATATTAATTTTTTTGTACCTCACTTACTTCACACTCTGTTCACTTTTGTGTCTGACACATATCACTGAGAGACAACTAAACCGTTTTTTAACTCTCTTTACGTGATTTGTCCACTATATAAAAAATTCATTTTTTTGTATCTCACACTCTGTTCACTTTTACACAATGTTGTCTGACACATAACACTTACAGACTCGTTAACCATTTTTTAGCTCTCTTTACGTGATTTGTGCACGATTTCAAATATTAATTTTTTTGTACCTCACTTACTTTACACTCTGTTCACTTTTGTGTGTGACACATTTCACTAAGAGACTACTAAACCATTTTTTAACTCTCTACGTGATTTGTCCACTATATAAAAAAATCATTTTTTTGTATCTCACACTCTGTTCACTTTTACACAATGTTGTATGACACATAACACTTACAGACTCGTAAACCATTTTTTAGCTCTCTTTACGTGATTTGTGCACGATTTCAAATATTAATTTTTTTGTACCTCACTTACTTCACACTCTGTTCACTTTTGTGTCTGACACATATCACTGAGAGACTACTAAACCGTTTTTTAACTCTCTTTACGTGATTTGTCCACTATATAAAAAATTCATTTTTTTGTATCTCACACTCTGTTCACTTTTACACAATGTTGTCTGACACATAACACTTACAGACTCGTAAACCATTTTTTAGCTCTCTTTACGTGATTTGTGCACAATTTCAAATATTAATTTTTTTGTACCTCACTTTACGTGATTTGTGCACGATTTCAAATATTAATTTTTTTGTACCTCACTTACTTCACACTCTGTTGACTTTTGTGTGTGACACATTGCACTAAGAGACTACTAAACCATTTTTTAACTCTCTTTACGTGATTTGTCCACTATATAAAAAAATCATTTTTTTGTATCTCACACTCTGTTCACTTTTACACAATGTTGTCTGACACATAAAACTTACAGACTCGTAAACCATTTTTTAGCTCTCTTTACGTGATTTGTGCACGATTTCAAATATTAATTTTTTTGTACCTCACTTACTTCACACTCTGTTCACTTTTGTGTCTGAAACATATCACTGAGAGACAACTAAACCGTTTTTTAACTCTCTTTACGTGATTTGTCCACTATATAAAAAATTCATTTTTTTGTATCTCACACTCTGTTCACTTTTACACAATGTTGTCTGACACATAACACTTACAGACTCGTAAACCATTTTTTAGCTCTCTTTACGTGATTTGTGCACGATTTCAAATATTAATTTTTTTGTACCTCACTTACTTCACACTCTGTTCACTTTTGTGTCTGACACATATCACTGAGATACTACTAAACCATTTTTTAACTCTCTTTACATGATTTGTCCACGATTTCAAAATATCATTTTTTTGTATCTCACACTCTGTTCACTTTTACACAATGTTGTCTGACACATAACACTTACAGACTCGTAAACCATTTTTTAGCTCTCTTTACGTGATTTGTGCACGATTTCAAATGTTAATTTTTTTGTATCTCACTTTACATGATTTGTGCACGATTTCAAATATTAATTTTTTTGTACCTCACTTACTTCACACTCTGTTCACTTTTGTGTCTGAAACATATCACTGAGAGACAACTAAACCGTTTTTTAACTCTCTTTACGTGATTTGTCCACTATATAAAAAATTCATTTTTTTGTATCTCACACTCTGTTCACTTTTACACAATGTTGTCTGACACATAACACTTACAGACTCGTAAACCATTTTTTAGCTCTCTTTACGTGATTTGTGCACGTTTGCAAATATTAATTTTTTTGTACCTCACTTACTTCACACTCTGTTCACTTTTGTGTGTGACACATATCACTGAGATACTACTAAACCATTTTTTAACTCTTTTTACGTGATTTGTCCACGATTTCAAAAAATAATTTTTTTGTATCTCACACTCTGTTCACTTTTACACAATGTTGTCTGACACTTAACACTTACAGACTCGTAAACCATTTTTTAGCTCTCTTTACGTGATTTGTGCACGATTTCAAATATTAATTTTTTTGTACCTCACTTACTTCACACTCTGTTCACTTTTGTGTGTGACACATTTCACTAAGAGACTACTAAACCATTTTTTAACTCTCTTTACGTGATTTGTCCACTATATAAAAAATTCATTTTTTTGTATCTCACACTCTGTTCACTTTTACACAATGTTGTCTGACACATAACACTTACAGACTCGTATACCATTTTTTAGCTCTCTTTACGTGATTTGGCACGATTTCAAATATTAATTTTTTGTACTCACTTACTTCACACTCTGTTCACTTTTGTGTCTGACACATATCACTGAGATACTACTAAACCATTTTTAACTCTCTTTCCATGATTTGTCCACGATTTCAAAATATCATTTTTTTGTATCTCACACTCTGTTCACTTTTACACAATGTAGTCTGACACATAACACTTACAGACTCGTAAACCATTTTTTAGCTCTCTTTACGTGATTTGTGCACGATTTCAAATATTAATTTTTTTGTACCTCACTTACTTCACACTCGTTCACTTTTGTGTCTGACACATATCACTGAGAGACTACTAAACGTTTTTTAACTCTCTTCACGTGATTTGTCCACTATATAAAAAATTCATTTTTTGTATCTCACACTCAGTTCACTTTTACACAATGTTGTCTGACACATAACACTTACAGACTCGTAAACCATTTTTTAGCTCTCTTTACGTGATTTGTGCACGATTTCAAATATTAATTTTTTTGTATCTCACTTTACGTGATTTGTGCACGATTTCAAATATTAATTTTTTTGTACCTCACTTACTTCACACTCTGTTCACTTTTGTGTCTGACACATATCACTGAGAGACAACTAAACCGTTTTTTAACTCTCTTTACGTGATTTGTCCACTATATAAAAAATTCATTTTTTGTATCTCACACTCTGTTCACTTTTACACAATGTTGTCTGACACATAACACTTACAGACTCGTTAACCATTTTTTAGCTCTCTTTACGTGATTTGTGCACGATTTCAAATATTAATTTTTTTGTACCTCACTTACTTCACACTCTGTTCACTTTTGTGTGTGACACATTTCACTAAGAGACTACTAAACCATTTTTTAACTCTCTTTACGTGATTTGTCCACTATATAAAAAAATCATTTTTTTGTATCTCACACTCTGTTCACTTTTACACAATGTTGTATGACACATAACACTTACAGACTCGTAAACCATTTTTAGCTCTCTTTACGTGATTTGTGCACGATTTCAAATATTAATTTTTTTGTACCTCACTTACTTCACACTCTGTTCACTTTTGTGTCTGACACATATCACTGAGAGACTACTAAACCGTTTTTTAACTCTCTTTACGTGATTTGTCCACTATATAAAAAATTCATTTTTTGTATCTCACACTCTGTTCACTTTTACACAATGTTGTCTGACACATAACACTTACAGACTCGTAAACCATTTTTTAGCTCTCTTTACGTGATTTGTGCACAATTTCAAATATTAATTTTTTTGTACCTCACTTTACGTGATTTGTGCACGATTTCAAATATTAATTTTTTTGTACCTCACTTACTTCACACTCTGTTCACTTTTGTGTGTGACACATTGCACTAAGAGACTACTAAACCATTTTTTAACTCTCTTTACGTGATTTGTCCACTATATAAAAAAAATCATTTTTTTGTATCTCACACTCTGTTCACTTTTACACAATGTTGTCTGACACATAACACTTACAGACTCGTAAACCATTTTTAGCTCTCTTTACGTGATTTGTGCACGATTTCAAATATTAATTTTTTTGTACCTCACTTACTTCACACTCTGTTCACTTTTGTGTCTGACACATATCACTGAGATACTACTAAACCATTTTTAACTCTCTTTACATGATTTGTCCACGATTTCAAAATATCATTTTTTTGTATCTCACACTCTGTTCACTTTTACACAATGTAGTCTGACACATAACACTTACAGACTCGTAAACCATTTTTTAGCTCTCTTTACGTGATTTGTGCACGTTTGCAAATATTAATTTTTTTGTACCTCACTTACTTCACACTCTGTTCACTTTTGTGTGTGACACATATCACTGAGATACTACTAAACCATTTTTTAACTCTCTTTACGTGATTTGTCCACGATTTCAAAAAATCATTTATTTGTATCTCACACTCTGTTCACTTTTACACAATGTTGTCTGACACATAACACTTACAGACTCGTAAACCATTTTTTAGCTCTCTTTACGTGATTTGTGCACGATTTCAAATATTAATTTTTTGTACCACTCTTACTTCACACTCTGTTCACTTTTGTGGCTGACACATTTCACTGAGAGACTACTAAACCGTTTTTTAACTCTCTTTACGTTATTTGTCCACTATATAAAAAATTCATTTTTTTGTATCTCACACTCTGTTCACTTTTACACAATGTTGTCTGACACATAACACTTACAGACTCGTAAACCATTTTTTAGCTCTCTTTACGTGATTTGTGCACAATTTCAAATGTTAATTTTTTTGTATCTCACTTTACGTGATTTGTGCACGATTTCAAATATTAATTTTTTTGTACCTCACTTACTTCACACTCTGTCACTTTTGTGTCTGACACATTTCACTGAGAGACTACTAAACCGTTTTTTAACTCTCTTTACGTGATTTGTCCACTATATAAAAAAATCATTTTTTTGTATCTCACACTCTGTTCACTTTTACACAATGTATCTGACACATAACACTTACAGACTCGTAACCATTTTTTAGCTCTCTTTACGTGATTTGTGCACGATTTCAAATGTTAATTTTTTTGTATGTCACTTTACGTGATTTGTGCACGATTTCAAATATTAATTTTTTGTACTCACTTACTTCACACTCTGTTCACTTTTGTGTCTGACACATTTCACTGAGAGACTACTAAACCGTTTTTAACTCTCTTTACGTGATTTGTCCACTATATAAAAAATTCATTTTTTTGTATCTCACACTCTGTTCACTTTTACTCGTAAACCATTTTTTAGCTCTCTTTACGTGATTTGTGCACGATTT